>JAUAME010000011.1:23937538-25286913 GCA_030820535.1 Quercus parvula | reverse complement strand
GGATTTTTATCAGGATGGAGTCGCAATGCCAACTTATAGTAAGCTTTCTTTATTTCCTGTTGAGATGCTGTCCTCTCCACACCAAGAACCTACAAACAGCGGTTCATTATTCAATAAACCCTGCCCCACTTTACACTGATATAAATCTAACACAACAGTAAAGCAAGAAAGAGGACATGAGGAACAAGACATCAAACAAAGACGCAGAGAATACAACACAATGGGCCACCAATGAGCCTAACTGTGCTAGGACTTGCAAAAATGAGAAAGTTTGGTGTGATTCTAAGTTACTCTGGTCAAAACAGTAACAAAAGGAAAAAGTTCATCCCCAGGATCACAAGGATATGAAGCCAAATTTTCTAATACGCCAATGTAATTTAAGCAGTATTTAAGCATCAACACACAAAATACAAATTAAACATGTCCTTGATGATTCAATAAATTACAAAAGGATATCGGAACTTAAAAAATGAAACCAAACCAAACCAGGGAAAAAGCACAAAAGAGCTAAAAAATGCAAGTCAAATTTATTAATAGGTACCCATCAAGAAATAATTAATAGGTAAACAAAGCCATATTGTCCAAGTAAACCAATACAATCACTAAAAAGCATTTAGTCAAGAACTTAAAACAAACATTAAATCATGCGTTACTATGACATCCAAAAAGAACATTATAATGTGAATTTCAGTTATTATCATGAGATAGCAACCAAAGTTCTTCATAATAACATCTATAGCCAGATATCTTTTTTTATTTTATTTTATTATTTATATAAAAAAAGATTTTATAAGTATTGGGAGTAGCATCTACTAGTATAAAATTAAATAAAACATTAAAACCAACATAAAACAACCTTATAACAAATGACACAACAAGTTACCAATTCATTCACTCCCTACAACTTGAGTAACATCGAGCACAGACTCAAAACATGAAACAAGAAAATAAAAAGGTTCTTATTGTACAATATGGCTGAAACTAAAAGACCTTTTTTTGACAAGTTCCCAAGAACATTTCCCAAGCAAGGCCCTAATTTCAAAGTTCCCAAAAATAATCAACCCTAACATGAAGATTCAGTATCAATAGATCCTATTGCTCATCTCCTAAGCCAGCCCCAGACATGTTTTATGCAGATTCACTATCTTAACAGCCACGTGAACTGATACTGAAACCAAGAAATAGTGGACAAAAAGACATGAGCAAGGGCATAATTCACAGTTATCCTCCCACCAAGAGTTGTGTAACTCTTAAGAACAGGCAAGACTCCTAAACTACCACATATAGAATTCTAGCAAGTTTAGGATTACCCCAAGAAGCAACTCTATGTTATTTGAAGGACCAGTAACTCATCCCATCCATTATGATTTCATAACAAGATGTGAGAACACTCTGAGGAAGACTTAAATGTCAAGAGCAAAACTTATCATTCTAGAAAAGAAATTAATAATAATAAACGAGCTTAAATTTTTTCCTAACTTTCTTATTTCTTTTGAGAGAAGCAATAAAGAGAAATTTCTTCCACCAATAGATCTCTTACAAGAAAACTAGCTTAAAAAAGAAGTCAATTTTCTACTCATTCCTTAAAAACACAACATAGAGAACCATTAACAAAAATCTAACTAGGCTATGCACTGTCCAATGGATACAAACTAAATGAACCATCTTCTTGATTCCCCTTTTTCCCACTTGCTGGTGGGACTTTCAATCCGAAATACAAGAAAGAGATGGCTACATCTTCTTTCTTATAAGGCATTATAAATTTCCCTAAACCTAAAGGCAAGGAGCTACATCTATATTCCCACTGGCTACCAAGCCCTAACAGCAGGAAATAGTAATACATCAAAATCCTATCACAATTCTATGTCTGCTCTCATGCCTTATGTCTGTTTGGCAGATCATGTACTCCAAATTTGATTATCTTAATGAAATTTACTACCATTTTGCTCAGCCAAAACAGATAACAACTATCACAATCTTTAATAAACAATCTAATTTATCCTAAAATTAATAGGAATAACAAATTTTTGGGTACCTCGTAGAGGCTCTTTTCGTGAGTTGAGGGTGCATCTTCTTCTTCTTCGGAAACCCTAGCTTTGCTTCTTCTTCTCGCCATTGAAATCGCCTGATAGAGAAAAAATGAGAAGGGTATAGGAACATAAATAGTCGGTGGGGTCTATGTGTAAATCTGTATTCAATATTCCAATTTCGTTGTGATTTTTTTTTTTTTTTGTGTCTTTTAGTTTTAGCCTCCAATTTGTTCCCGCCACTTCCCGCTTTGCTTTGACCCTTTTCCCGCCGTGACCATCTCAGAGGACCCGTTTGGTAAAAGACTAAAGACTTTGGGCAGCATAAAATAAAAATGTTTGGAGCGTGTGTTTGAGACACCGTCGTTTAAACATTGTATTTAGTGAACATCTCATCTCATGGGGTGTTTTCAATTTTTAAGGGACATTATTTATAACTTCAGTCTATAATTACAAACGTTAGGTCTTTTTGTAGTTGTATTCTGATTATATAATGTATTATAAATCCGATTTAAAATATTAATATTATTATTTTCATGTGTGTTCTAATAAGTATTACTGTTTCCTCAAAAATAAAATAAAAAATTTAAGGAACATTGATGGATAGCATTTTCATATATATATTTTGAAAAGAGCAAGACTTAAGAACAGTACTTAGGTACATTTTTTAGGCTCCCCTCTTAAAATTTTGTCATGTGAATTTTTCCTTATGGGATGGAAGTGTATTTTTTTTAATTAACAACACGGCTCAATCTTAAGTAGAGAACTCAAGAAACAACACCTAAGATTTTGTACCTAAGTTTTGTCATTTTGAAAATTGTGGGACTCAAATGATATTGACAATACATATTGTTGACGTGGGTTCAATTTGTGGTCATTCCCTTACAAGGATAGTCATTGTGTCCCATGGAAGTATGATGTAACTTTGATTTCCACCTGAACTAGAAAGGAAGAGATTTGCTCTAATGTCTCTTCAAGCCTAGCATGACTCACTAGGAGTGGTCGATGTTATACTCCTGAAGAACTTGAAAAGAGGAAGAAAGAGATTGGTAAAAGCACAACCAAGCCAGTCAAGAATAGGGTCATCACTGAAGAAACCGAGGAACTCCTAAAAACCATCCGAAAGGCCGATTATAGTGTGATACAGCAGTTGAAAAAATCTTCAACTCAGATTTCTATCTTAGCCTTGTTGCTATCTTTTGAGGTCCTTCGTGAAGCTCTATTGAAAGTATTGAAGGAAATGCATGTTCCTGCTGGTATTATAGACTCCTCCTTCGAGGGTATGGTATCATTGGTGTTGGCCACCAACCAAGTCTCATTTTCAGATGATAAGTTGCCTTCAGAAGGTAGAGATCATACCTTGGTCATGCATATCATATTTAAGTGTGAAGACATGATTGTCGCAAGGTGTAAACACTGTATTTTGTACCCCTTACGACTCAGGCCCTTGTTCCCCAATGATGCTTGAACTCTAAGGCTTAAGGCTAGTTTAGAGCCTAATTAGATGTTAAATTGACTTGAGGAGTGTTAAAAATGAAAAATATAATCTTTTAAGTAAGCAAAAATTTATTTTTGAAAAATTAAATGACTAGAGTGGCCCTTGGCCTGCGTACATGAGTCATGGCCTACATACGCGAGCTAAAGCATGCGTACGCAGGCACATTCTTAAGGAAATTGACTTAATTCGAGGTAGTCACCCACCATAGAGAGAGAGAGAGAGAGAGAGAGAGAGATGCACTAATACACTAAGAAATTGGTGTATTCTTTCATTGATCTCTAATGTTGAATTACAATTATGTATTTATATGAGACTAGCTCTAATCTCATTGGCCCACATGGCTCAAGATAATTGGCTAATTAATTCAACATGTGCTCTATGAATTAAACCACCTATTAAATGAGCTACATATACTCAAATCCTAACTAACTCATCCTAACATTTATTTCATGTTTCTAACATTTCCCTCCCCTTGAAAACACCTTGCCCACAAGGTGTTGTTATTGAGTGACACATTCATGAGGGAAAACCAGCCATTAATCCAATACACTAAAGCATCTTGACCATTGAACTCATCAAATATTTCCAAGCAATTAATCATAGCCCATTAATAAACTGAAATAGTCACATTGATTTTATCGCCTTTGAGACACATTGGCCACACCATTAAATCCTCAAGATGGATTAAGCCCAGCAATGACAGCGATCTTGGAATAGCATGCTGCTGAAAAATGAACTCGGGGTAGTTACTAACACATGGCCATGACCGAATGATGTAATTTTTGTCCTTTCTTTGAGAAGAACCTTCCCCTGCTACCTTGGTCTCATTGTAAAGTTGTTGTCTAGGAGCACCATTTCTTGACATGTAGTACAAAAAGATAATTACATAAAGCTTTGCGAGAAGTAATTTGCTTCCAAGGACACATTGGTATAGTTCACAGGGTTCACTGGGAAAAGATGTCACATATTGTTTCTTGCAAGAAGTGATTCTTTCTTGGAAATGAAGATCTAACAGTGTTGTTGCTAATAGCCTGACATTCCATTCTTCATCATCTAAACGACAAGTACGTAATGCTCTTGACTTAAAAAAATACTTTCTTATAAAAATTGTGATCAGCTAGGCTGTGGAACTCATCATTTATTCCACAGTTGTCACCAGGGACTGAACCAGAATTCAAACTTAGGAGGGGCTGGAGTTCTTTGTTCAAAAATTTTTAAAAATTGAAATATCAATACTAGAGGTTGACAACAATGCATTATTAGAATTACTTTTTTAATTATTTGTATTTTTATTTATTTTTTTTAAATCACAAATGATAATTTATAATCAAGAGTTTTGTAAGTCAATTGGCACATCTTAATATTTTCAAGGTCTGATCAAGATTAGTCTGATTCTTTATTTTATTGACATTATAAAAAAATTTTTTATTATTAAAAAGGGTATTCTTTTCACATAATTCTATAACTAATAACTTCATAATGCTATATATATAGTTAAAAGATTCTTTAAAAAAATACAAAAAATTATAGTTAAAAGTTCAAATCTATGTCAAGCATTATATTAATAAAACAGCTAAAATAATGGTTAATAAATATCATGCATTAATATTTAGAGAAAAAAAAAGGTAAGACAATTATTGTGTCTTGGTAAAGCTGAGATTTTTTTTTCTTTGAAAAATTGCAAGTTTGAAAAAATAGTAAAAAAAAAATAAAAAAAAAGATATATTAAACAATCACATGATAATGGACGGTAACTTTGAGTTTTTAACTAAGTAAATAATAAAGCTCTTCTAGTCATTACATTAATTTAGTTAAGTCACAAAATTTTTTACAAATAGACTAATCTCGTACATGCTTTGGTGCTAGTTTAGGTAAGGTACAAAACAATAGATTATTGTTGTTTCACACATGTATTACTATTTATGCATGCATGCCAAGTGAATCCCAAAGTTAATAAAACATTAAAAATCAAAAAAATTCTAACATTCAAAAAATAAATAAATTTTTTCCACTGGTTGAGTTAAAGACACCAACTGATCCAAGCTGTTGGTGATTAATTGGTGTGTGGCTGGAGCAATCAGTAGTATAAGAGTTGTCTCTGTAGCTATGAGGTGGAGTCATTTAAGAGGGGCATACAGCTCACAAATGAGATGGAGAAATCAGGTAAAAGTTCTTGGGTTTTTGTGATTTGTTTGGCTAGGATTTGTAATTGATTTGTTGTTATTGTTTTTTATTAGACCAGATTTATTATTTATCCAAAGATTTTTCTTATTATCAGAATATGTGTTTTTAAAAAAAATATTTTTCTTGTTATCTATTTTTGAGATTTATGGGTCAGCTTGTCAATTTTTTGGCGGGTGGGAGGCCAAGTATATAAATTTTAGAGCTAAAAGTAATTTTTTTTGGTAAATATATATACTATAGGATTTTTTTTGAAAGACTGGGGGGGAAGGGGGGGTGGGGGTGGGGGTGGGGCATGGCCCCCCTCAGCCCTAAGGCAGTTTTGTCCCTGGTTGTCACCACCATTTGTTGGTGTGAAGGCTTCGGGATACATGTTGGCTTCCATAAGTGTAGCCAAGAGACCTTGGAACATCAACTTGGGCTTGCCACCAAGAAATCGCCATGTAAGTGCAGAATTCTCAAACATAGAAGGGAATGTGACTCCATCTTGATGACAGCTAGGGACAAGAAAGACTTTGTCACCGTAGCCAAGTCCAAGATCAACCTTAAATCCATTTACTCCACATGAAGCTAAGCTAGTGTGAAGCTCATTATAGAATTTAGAGACCTTAGGATACACCATGTCCAAGCTATGCACGGAGAGGCTGTCCAAGACCAAGTATGATTGGTTGCAAAGTATTCTTGGGGATTGCACTGGACATGGGAAAGCATTGTCTTCTTCTAGAGAAACAACTACGGTTTCTTGGAACTTGATTTCCTCTTTGAGTTCCATCAAATCAAGAGATTTTAACTCTTCTTCGAACATGTTCTCAAGATGCTCTTGCAATCTTGAGAGCTCTTCATTCATGGCCTTTTTAGATTTAGCCAAGGCCTTGACCTTCTCTGAAACTTCATTCACCATTTATTGTAAGTCCTTCAAGATTTCTTGTCGATCATATTTATCTGTCTCGAGATCGATGGCCCTGATACCAAATGTTAGGATCCTAGAGGTTCCTAATGGGGATGGGTATGAATTGTAAGGGAATTGATGGGAATTGTAAGGAAATTGACTTAAGTTGAGATAATCACCCTCCATAGAGAGAGAAAGAGAGAGAGAGAGAGAGAGATGCACTAATACACTAATAAATTGGTTTATTCTTCCATTGATCTCTAATGTTGAATTACAATTATATATTTATATGAGACTAGCTCTAATCTCATTGGCCCACATGGCTCAAGATAATTGGCTAATTAATTCAACATGTAATCTATAAATTAAATCACATGTTAAATGAGCTACATGTGCTCAAATCCTAACTAACTCATCCTAATCTCAACTAACTAACTAACTAAAGGGATTACAACAATTATTTCATATTCCTAATAGCATATGAAAGGCAAGTTTTCTACAATAATGGCAGAGGTTTGGAATGAATCCCACATCATCTGGGAGCCGTTCCAAACCCCATTTTTTCAACTATAAAAAGCCTTACATGGTATATTTTCAAAACACACAAAAATCCCACAGGAAAAACCTAAGATTCACTAGAAAATAGTGAATTAAAAGGGAGTTTTTTACAAAACACCCTTAAGTCTTTTTTATTTGATTAGGACCTTTTCTAACTCCAATCCTTTGAGTTTAAGATTAATAATCACTATTTTATTGAATTGTGATAGATTTGATTGAGGGGAATAGTAAAAAATCAAGCCTATGAGCTTTTGTTTTAAGGCATTCTTTTGAACTTTTCTTTTTTCCTTTTCTACCTTTAATCTTTTCTTTAATTTATTTCTTTGTTTAGTTTATGTTTATATTTGTTTGTCTAGGTTATTTTTAGGTCTTCTTCATGTTCTTAAGCATGTTAGGTTGCTAGACATATGTTTTTCTATTTTGTTTGGCTTCTGCTTCGTTTCTGTGTTAATTAGGTTTTCTAGGTAAAGATCTACGTACGCATGATCTAGCCTACACACGTAGGCTAAACTCATGCATATGCAGACCTGTTCTAGTGTGTTTGATGTTGTTACCTAGAAACCCTAATTTTTTGTTTGTTTTGTTTCTGCATTCACATGTTTATTTTGTGTAGCCTCTTTTTCATATGTTTTAAACCCCATAACCATTCGTTTATCTTTTAGCATGTTTGTTTGTTATCACATGTTTACATTAGGGTTTAGATTAGGGTTTCTTAGTTCTAATGCCATTCATTCACATGTTCATGCATTGATGGCATAGATGTTGTGCTACTGAAAGGTAAGTAAAGGGTAAGTTATACATTAGCAATGTCCATGCATTTGTGTTAGGTTTCACTTTAATGATATGATGAAACATGCTTAGATGTATGATTAGGGTTTGTAATATGTTTGCCTTGTTATGATGATATGCTTGTTGCCTTGTCGTAGATGTCTGATAGAGTTTTTCATATGTTTGATGAATGCTAGGGTTTCCTTTGTGTTTGGCTTTCTTTTGTTTTAAGAATGGATATGTGTTTTAGGATGAATGATGCCATGATTGTATGCTTAGATGTATGCTAGTGCGTGTGTGAGTATATATGCAAGTGTTGAACATGTTTTTAATAAGGTTAGGACGTAAGGCACAATCATAGGAGGTCAACCTTAGGGTTGGGCGATCTAGGGTGCCTAACACCTTCCCAAGAGCGTACCTAAATTTCGAACCCATACTCTGGTAGTAAGGCTAAAGGTCCTTCTCCGAAAGGATGCTATATTTATAGTTCCTAGACCATATAACTAGGTGGTAACTCTGGCACTTCTTTCCCTTGCGCCCACAGTTGCGACTCCGCTGGGGATTGTGAGTTTAATTCATATGTGTTCTATGTCTTAACCTTAATAAAAACCTTTTCAAATACTTGTTTTGCACACATATCACTGGTTCTTTTGTCCCTTAACCTTGGTTGGTGATGAATGGGAAGATGGAAGACTCCATTCGGGCCCAAATTTTCTGAAGTTCATACCACCAACTCACAATCAGTGCCATCACCTATAATGAGCCTCGAGTATGTTAAAAGTTTGCTACCAATCCACTATGGGGTCCACTTAGGCTCTTGGTTGGAATCATAATCCACCTAGTTGTGAGTGACCTAGTTATCTATCCCTTTAGCCTTAGGGAGCCTACCCACACTACAGAGATCCTAGATCCTATCATGTAGGGTAGTCTTTATATATCTTTTTTTTGTTCAACCATATATCATGTGTTCACCTAATTCTAAAGGACAAATAAAAGGTATAAAAATGGAAGGGATGGCCTTAAAAGTTATGGTATACCCTAAGATGTCGTGGGACAAAAGAAAAGAAGTTCTCACATATAAGAGGCTTGTCCTTAAATCCAAAGGTATATCTTAATTTGAAAGGTTCATAAGACCATAACTTAATTGCTATCGTAGGCCCAAGTGGAGAAAGCCCTTTTAAAAAAGAGGACTTTAGGCCTAAGATAACAAATACGATATGGACTTAGTATCCAACATCCTTCAAAGCCAAAATGAACTTCCCTAATCTTGGGCCTCTTTATTGCATGCCTAGGTCCAAAATGATGAAAATTTCATAGATTTTGAGAGGAAGGCTACAATGTATTCTAGCTAGAGGGCTATTCCAAGAAAAAATGATGAAAATAAAGAATGGGAAGCTTAAAAGTGATGAATACATTGTAAGCCTAATATTGTGGCTATTTGGTATTGAAATATGTAAGGTTGAATTTATTTAATCATTTTTTTGGCTTTATTCCATGCCAAATTTGCTTGTAATTCAGCATTTAGAAACCCTATATTTAGGTGGGAATCATGTAAGGGTAGTGTGTGAGAGAGTGTGAAGAAAAGCTCAAGAATGTGCACTCAAGAAGAGCCTCTCAACTGATCTCGTGATTCAAGAGTCGCCAAAAGTGGCACACGTGTGAAGCATGCAGGGGAGCTAAAGGGTCACGTCAGCTGTTGTATTAAAAGAGAAAACTTCCAGTCTGACCAGGTAGTTAGCACGCGACACAAACTCGCGACTCGTTCCAATCGTGAGGTCGAGTCGCTAGAATGCCCTGTTTGTTAGAAACCTGACCTTTCGCATTCCTCATACACCCTACTATAAATACTCTTATACCCACAAAATGTTGAGAGCTTCCAGAAATAATTTTGAGAGAGAAACCCTAGAGAAAAACAAAATTGACTCATCCACAATCTTCATCATTTGATTCTCCAAAATTCCTCTACTCTCACCCTCTCCATTGATACATCCTTGAAAGGTACATTAGTCAAATCCTTATCTCACCATACCCATATCTGTGAGAAGGTTATTTAGTACTTGGGAAGCAGTTTAGAAGGGACCAATTCATTTTGGTTGATGCAAAGAGGCAGAATACAATAGAAATCAAAGAGGCAGAATCTAAAAGGAAAACTTTGATTTGAGTACTGATCAGTATTTTTGGAGTATCTCTCTCCTCAAAAATCCAATTGACACAAGGTCAGATGGGTTGGAACGGTGACTTAAATATCTACAACTTTTCAGTTTTGAGTTTTTAGAAATTATCAATTTTTGAAGGCTAAAATTAACTCACAAGTTACTGCTGTAAACCTGGACAGAAATTAAAATAATAAAAGTTTTATTTTCTTTGGACATTTTGACGTTAGGGTTTTGAAGGGAGGCTGGGTAAAACGAATTTTGGCAGAGAAAACCTTGTATTTTTCTTTCTCTAATGGCAGCCTAAACTCTTACTAGGGCTAAGGGTTATGTTTCTTCTATACGGTATGAATATTCAGTGTGATTCTTTCTAAGATTTTATCAACGACATATTTGATTGTTCAATTAGATTTCTTTTGATGTATTAGTTCTTCCATGATTTCAATAAGTTCAATCATGTTTTTCTTATTGTTTAGATGAATTTCTAATAGTTTCAAATAGACATCAGGTTTTCAAGTGAATGAGTTTTTCTGAAAACTTTTCTAACCGCATTATTAATCTAGGTTATCATGCGTTCTTGAATTGTCTTAGTTCAACTGAATCATGAGTATTTAATTGTATAAGAACAATCAATTATGAAATATATAATTTCTTAGATCACAAAGAATTTTATATCAATATAAGGAAACACCCCAATACCCTGGTATTTACATTATTGATTTAAATCGGCTTTTATTATTATTCTTGTTAACAATCACCAAGCAAAAGTACTTTTCTTCTTCACCCAAATTGTTATTTAATTATATTGTCTTTGAATTTACCTTGCTCCATGTGGTTTGACCTTGGTACTTCGAGAATTATATTGCTACGATCTACTGCACTTGGGAGTGAGCAAGTAGAAACTGGCTAAGCTTTGGAAAGAAAATGCAAAATGGCAAACTAACTATATTCAGCAATGCACAAGTTTCTTTGACATTATGGAATTTCTTACTACAGAAAATCGGGATACTGCTTTATTTTCCATCACAGCTTGGTCTCTATGGAATAGAAGGAACAATCTTCGACTTGGCAAGGCAACAGTTGTACTGTCACAGGTGCTGAAACAATCAAAGGAGAGAATGCTGGAATTTTCCCAGCACCCAAATCATACTCCCCCATCCTCAGTCATACTTGCAACATGTTGGAGACCCCCTGACAAGTCATGGTTTAAGGTATATTTCGACGGAGCTCTATTCTATCAAGAAAAGAGGGCTGATATTGGAGTGGTGATACGTAACAAGGCGGGGTCAGACATTGCCTTTCTATCACAACAGATACGCCTTCCTTCAACTGTTCTAGAGGTGGAGACCTTGGCAGCAAGAAGAGCTTTTGAATTCGCAATTGAGATAGGAGTAAATAAGGTGATCCTTGAAGGGGATTGCGAGATCCTAATCAAAGTGCTTCAATGTAACAGTCACTCCTTGGCACAGTTTGGACACCTAGCAGAGGATGTTAAGTACCTTGCCTCAAAGTTTCAATGTTATAACCTGTCTCACGTGCGTAGGCACTCTAATGTAGTTACTCACACTCTTGCTAGAAAAGTGATTTTGAATCCTTATTTATTAGTTTGGATGGAAGATGTTCCACCAAACGTTCTTTTTGTATTGCAGGCTGATTTAGAAGGCCTTTCTTAATAAACTAATGATCCCTTTTCTCAACCAAAAAAAAAATAACTACCTCATACATGTGTGAAATTTGTTGTCAATTTTGATGTGTCTTTAGACTTATTATATTTCCAGGTAGATTTGGGAACTTTCTCCATACATCAATTATTATTTTTATTTTTTAAAAAATTGGTCTTATAAAGTAAAAAAAAGAAAAAGAAAAAGAAAAGAGAAACTTTAATTGAATTTGTTGAATCCAATACTAGAATAGGTCAAATGAAACAAACATCAATTATTGAATTGACATTAGCTCTAGAGTTGGGCTTAGTATGCATGTAATTGAATTTTCCATTGTGTCACTGTCAACTCAATTAGTAATAACACTTGGAAAACGAATTGGGTAGATTCGATTTGGATTTGACTTGACTGGATTTGGGTTAGATCAAGTTCGGATAAAAAAAAAAAAAAAAAAAAAGTCATCCTAAACAAGTTATCAAGCTTATGAATCTAGTGAAATATTACTGATGAGGATAAAAATCTAAATCATTTACTAATAAATAGTCAAGATTTGGTGAACTTTACAATAAAATTACCTTAATAAGTCTAGAGGATCTTGACAGCATTGATAGCCATAAATTGAAAGCCTTTTTATTATTCTCTATTGATTTTTTTTTTAATAATAATAATAATAAAAGAACCTTTACTTATAGTTTGGAAAAGTTATATTTACACCTCATAATTTAAATGGTGTAACAATTTTTTTATTTTTTTGAGAATCAAGACAATAAAATATTATTAACTTAGGCCACTCAAATCAGCCAAGTATACAGAGTTAAGGTCTGGTGGTATTTCTTCCATCCAGATTGACAAATCAGGGGTAGAGGATGCATGTTGTGCTAAAGCATGTGCCAGGCTATTACAATGTCTCCTAACATGAGATAAACGAAGCGATGAAAACCGAGCCATGAGAACATGAACGTCTGCAAGTAAATGACCATAGTGAGCCAGAGAATTGTCACCCTTCTCTAAAGATTTGATCAAAACTTCAGAGTCTCCTTCAAGAGTGATGTTATTGAAGCCTAATTCAATTGTAAGCTCCAATGCTTTCCGCGCAGCCAAGACTTCCACCTCTATAACTGAACTGGGTAGAGGTATTTACTAAGTAAGAGAAGCCATGATCAGTCCATGATCATTACGGATCACAACTCCCAAGCCAGCAAGTCCATCTGCGAATACCGCACCATCAAAGTTGACTTTATAAGCATGTTGAACCGATGCTTGCCAAGCTATTATCTGATAAGGTCGTGACTGTTGAAAAGCAACGTTGCAAGGATTTCTTTCTAGGATTTGATCTTGAGCAAATTCCACCAGTTGACCGAGTGAGAGAGCAGGCTTGCCCAGGCATAAATTATTCCTCCTATTTCATAGAGTCCATAGCATAGCAGCAAAGAGATCAGGCTCCCTATTACCTGCAAAAATAAACTCAAAAATATCAGTGAAAGAGGAGCACGCCTGAAGCGTGCTGTGATTCCATTGAACCCAAGACCTTCAAACTGATTGCAAAGCTGGGAAATGGAACAAGGCATGAACCACATCCTTTTAGTGTAGTTTTCAAACATCACAACAGCTCTCAGTAATGACCTTTCTGCAAATCAGATTAGTCTTGGTTGGCAATAAATCCCTGCAAGCCTTCCAAGCCAAGTGCTTGACTTTATTTGGAACTTGTAGTCCCCAAATTTTCTTCCAAAGAGGCGTGAGCACTGAATGATCTGAGGGCCCAGGTAAGCCAAGTTGTTGCTGCTTATGTAAATACCGGTATCCATATTTGATAGAATAAACTCCATCGGGGTTAAAAGGCCAAATTAGGACATCATCCTGTATGGACCTGCAGAGAGGCATATTTTTAATAATGGCTGCTTCAAAGTCATAGAATAAATTATCAATGATGTTCCCCTTCCACTCCTTATTGACCGGATCAATCAAATCAGCCACCAAATTCACTCCCCTCCCTTCAACCCAAGGTGATAACACCTTGGGATGACCTGAGTTGGGCAGCCAATTCTCACCCCAAATATGTATAGCCCTACTCGATCCAATCCTCCATTTTGCGCCTTGTTTAATCACGTCCCTACCCTTCATGATACTCTTCCAAGCATATGAGGAGTTGGCTGGAATTTTTGCTTCCATAACCAAGGTATCAGGGAAGTATTTTGCCTTGAACACACGATAGAATAAAGATGACTTGTCATGGAGCAAGCGCCAAGTTTGTTTGGCCAAGAGTGCATCATTGAATAGAGACAAATCTTTAAACCCCATACCTCCCTGTGTCTTGGGTTTACAAAGTTCTGACCACTTCACCCAATGGATCTTCCTATTATCACCCCTTTGCCCCCAAAAAAATCTACAAATCATGCTCTCAAGGTCATGACAAAGTGAGATAGGAAGTTTGAAGCATGCCATGGTATAAGTTGGGAGGGATTGCGCCACCGCCTTAATTAGTATCTCCCTACCCGCTTGATTGAATAACTTACCCTCCCACCCTTGAATTCTCTTCCACACTTACTGCTTGATATAGGTGAAACTTTCCTTTTTTTTATGGCCCACAAATGAAGGGAGTCCAAGATATTTCTCATAATGCTGAACAATATTAACACCCAACAAATTTTGAATTGTTGTTTAAGTGTCTTAATTGGTCGATTTACTAAAGAAAATAGTGGTCTTAGTACGGTTGATTTGCTGTCTAGAAGCTCTCTCATACTTGGCCAACACTTCAAGCAAGCTCTAACATTCGTCTTCCCTAGCTCTGCAGAAAATGAGGCTATCGTCGGCAAAGAGTAAGTGAGTGATCCTAGGTCCATTCCGGCAAAGAGAGACACCCCGAATGTCACCATTGTGGACTGCCTTACTAATTAAACCATGGAGACCTTCAGTACACATGAGGAAAAAATAGGGGGACAATGGATCTCCCTGGCGCAAACCACGTGTTGGAGTGATATGCCCATGGGGTTGACCATTAATTAGCACTGAGTAAGAGGCTATAGTGATACACCTCATCATTAATTGTATCCACCTAGCATGAAAACCCATTTTTATCATCACTCTCTCCATGTACTCCCACTCCACCCGATCATATGCTTTGCTCATATCAAGCTTCAAGGCCATAAATCCAGATTTCCCCTGATTGTGATTCTGCATATAGTGCAAAGTCTCAAATGCCACCAAGATATTATCTGAAATCAACCTATCAGACAAGAATGCACTTTGATGCTTTAAAATAAGATTAGGCATAATAGCTTGTAACCGGTTAGTGAGAACTTTAGCAAAGATACGATACAAAACATTGCTCAAGCTAATAGGTCTAAACTCAGAGACATATGTGGGATCCTTTACCTTAGGAATCAATGTAATAAAAGAATGACCAAGGGCTTGGGGGAGAGAACCCAAATTAAGATAGTGTAAGATAGTTGTTGACACATCAAACCCCGATAAGGACCAATAACTTTGATAAAAGAGAGGAGGCATACCATCCGGACCAGGGGCTTTTAGGGGTGCCATCTGCTTTAGAGCAACCTCCACTTCCTCAATATGAAATCCAGCCATAAGAATATCATTCATCTCATCAGTTACAACATGTGGAATAGTCTCAATAACTTCCTCAAAATTGCTAGGGTTACTCGAGGTAAAGAGAGTTTGATAGAAGTCTACAATGGTGGCATTAACTTGATTCTGGCTTGAGCACCATCCTCCATTAGCATCATGTAACTTGGTAATATAGTTCTGCTGACGGCGTTGAGAGGCTTTGCTATGGAAAAACCGAGTATTACGATCACCATCACGAAGCCATGCAACTTTGGACTGCTGTCTCCACATTTTGGCTTCCTTATCAAGAAGTTGATTAACCTCATCCTCTAGCAACCTCATACGGCTTGAGTCTCCAGATCGGATAGCCTGGTTCTCAGCTATTTTCAGTCGTTTACAAGCGGACTCCAATTGTTTCTTGACACTACCAAAGGACTTTGTACTCCATTTCGTCAAAGCAGCCCCACATGACTTAAGCTTCCTTAGCACACAGGTATCCCATGATTCATTACAATTTATACTCCACATAGCCTCCACGGTGTCACTGCAACCCTTGTCAGTTAACCACATTTATTCAAAGCAGAAGGGTTTTTGATAGTTGCAATACATATGCTCCGGTGTAATCCATAATGCTTTATGGTCTGATGATATGACTTCTAAGTGATGCACTTTTGTTCCTGCAAACATTGAGAACCACTCATTAGTAGCAACTGCTCGATCTAATCTTTCCCATATAGTAAAATTGGGATAATGTTTGTGCCAAGTGAATGGAAAACCAACAAAATCAAGGTCCATAAAACCACACTTATCAAGAATATCTCTAAAAGCCTGCATTTGATGATGGGGCCAAGATCACCCGCCTTGCTTCTCAACTTGCTGTGTGATTTCATTAAAGTCACCTGCACATAGCCAAGGTAGAGACCCAAGGTTTTTTAAGGCTCGTAATTTGGACCATACTTCATGTCTCTTAGTGGTGTCCGGTTCTCCATAAAACCCAGTAAACCTCCAGGCATTCTCCTTGCCCTTATTGATGACAGAATCAATATAATTCTTTGAATACTTGACAACTTCCAAGGGAAATCCTTCTTTCCACAAAATGGCTAACCCTCCGGCCTTATTACAACAAGGAACCATAAAAAGATTTTTAAATTGAATACGTCTTTGAACCTATTCTAGCCTTACTTTATCTGTCCATGTTTCAGCTAAAAACACAACAGAGGGATTTTTGCCCACACAAAATCTGCAGGCTGATCTTCTGTATGCAGGTTCCCAAGCCCGTGACAGTTCCAAACTAGGAGACTCATTGCTTCTGGCAGGGCTGGTAACCAGCCTCCGCCAATATTTGTTTATTTTCTTCCACAACCTGTGAAACCGCATGACGTTTACTTGGTAACTCAGGCTGATCCTCATTGAGAGCATGTTTACTGCCACTGAGAGTGCTCAAATTGTGTGTGTGTGCAACAGTGGCTTTGAGAATCCTTTTCCAAGATGAGATGTGACTCGGATGGGGAGGGGATTTTTGGGTGGATGGAATATTTTGGTTGGAGGTATAGGTGAAATTTATGAGTGGTGGTTCAAATGGTATTGGGATTAGGTTTGAGGTGTCAACATCTTGGTGGTGATGGGGAGAGATGGGTTGAGATGGTGGAAGGTAATGTGGGGTAGGTGTAATAGGTGAGACTTGAATGGGGTGATCGAATTTCAATAGGCCTTAGTCTATGGCTTCTAACTATTGGTCAAAAGTTAAGTTTGAGTTTGAAATAGGTCCTAAATCCGTGTAGAGAGGTGTGGGGTCAGCTGTATAATCTTCTACATGAACGGGGTCAGTTGACATAAAAGCGGAAGAAGAATTATTTTGGAAAGAATCAGCCTTGACCGAATCAGAAAAGGAGTTACCATATTGGGCTTGTGGCAAGTTAGAGGGCGGTGAAAGAGGCGTGACCCTAGCCTCCGTTGAGGTCACTGTTTCATCGACCTCCATTGGCCTATACGTTCTGCCTTCATCTTCGAGTAAAAACCAAACACCTCAACTACAGAATTGCGAGCTCTATACCATGGTGAAGCTTTCAGCCATGGTCCGTATTCCTTATCTGCATCAGTAAGTGAACCTTCGCTCTTAATCCATCGATCACAGTCACAATCATTGTGTGTGAGGCGTCCACACTAGTAGCAAAAGTTGGGTAATCTCTTGTATTTAAAAGATACACAGAGTTCTCTATTGTCATTAAGTGCAACCATCCTTCCACAACAAAGTGGCTGTGAAATATCTACCATAACCTGCACTCGCATAAAACCTCCACACTCTTCAGTCTTTGCGTTTAGTAGTGTCAAAGTCTGTTCGGTGGGCTCACACAGCGTTTCTGCCACCGTCATAGTCATAAACTTCAATGCAGACTGTGTAACTGAATCCAGAATAGGGTGTTATTGAAGTCCAAGTCCTCAATTTTACTAACCCCATCATATTTCTGCAAAATCATCAAGTGTTTGTCAAAGCTCCATGGGGCGTTTGCAAGGATAGTATCAACCTCTGTTTCACTGTCAAAAGTAAAAAGCATGATATGGTTTCCTAGATTCTTGATTTTGAAGCCTCGTTTGGACCTCCATATAGGCATAAAAGTGGCTGCTACGGCCTCAGGGTTATGTGCCCTTTTGGTAAGAAACTTGGCAGCAAGAATGGAGACAGGGGCAGCCATATCATCCTATAGTCGGACCTTGGGACCTTCTCTCTAGGAGATGGTGAGGCCGGACCATTGTTTGGTGAGATCATCCATGAAGGAGTCGTTGGTTTGCTACAACCCGTACAAAGAAAAGAACAACAAAAAGCCCTAGGGTAACCGTGTTACTCTAAGGATACAGTAAACTCTTCCAGGAAGAGACGACGATTCTACAGCCAAGGAAAAACCCTAGCAGAGAAACCCTACAAATGGTGTAACAAATTGGAGCTATAGTTTCAAAAGTTAAAAATGAAATCTTTTAATAAGTATAATATAAAATTTTAAAAATCCACAAACCCATAAGTTTCTACGGATTATAAAATACTACCTTGTAACCCCATGCATATGCATGAATATATTTAAAAGATACATTTAAGATGCATAGTATAATTCTTACATATATAATTTAAATATTATTGATAGTCATTCTTATATATATATATTTTTAAACTCTTTAAAATGTCTTGTAAGAATGTTATTAGATAGAAAATGTAAATTTTCTATTTTTTAAATATTTTTATGTTCATTAATTCTAGACTCTTTGATTTTTATACATAATAACTCACTTGAATGGATATTTATGATATGGTCCCATATTTGATTCCAAAATTAAGAAATAAAACTCTCTCTAAAAATAAATAATTTAGGACACATGGCACAAAATTGGACTTCAATTGTAGAATTTAATAGGATTTTCTCTAATATTTACCTATTAATATATATATATATATATATATGACTTATAAAAAAAATTTTTAGTTATACAAAAAGAAAAAGGCTCATAAATATAAAATCATTCAAACTCTCTCCTCCTCTAAT
This sequence comes from Quercus parvula, assembly GCA_030820535.1. Lineage (NCBI taxonomy): Eukaryota > Viridiplantae > Streptophyta > Magnoliopsida > Fagales > Fagaceae > Quercus > Quercus parvula. The sequence continues at coordinate 25,268,084 of JAUAME010000011.1, read as the reverse complement.
TTTATATATAGTGTTAGATACATGATTATGTTTTTTATGATTTATTTATATTGGACTCTTTGATTTCTACACTAAATTAATTTATTTTGGCACAAAAATAAAAAACTTCGATTAGATAGGACACATGCCATAAAATCAAAATCTAATTAAAATCCAATTTCTACATTGAATTAACTAACTTGGCACAAAAATTTACAAATTTTGATTAAATGGGACATGTGGCGCATAATTAGACTTTAATTGAATTTCAATTTGAAATCTAATTAGATTTTCTCTCAGTTTTACTTATATATATAAATATATATATATATATATATATATATATATATATATATATATATATATAAATATATATATTTATTTATATATATAGATGACTTATAAACTTGAATTGTTTTTAGTTTTATAAAATAAAAAGGCTTATAAATATCAAATCATTCAATTTTTTTTTTTTTTAATGGTATACTTATATTGTACTCCTTGTTTTTTTTACACTAAATTAACTCATTTGGCACCAAAAAAAAAAAAAAAAAACCCTTAGATTAGATGGGACACATGTAGCAAAATTAAACTCTAATTGAAATCTAATTTTTATATTGAATTAATAACTCACTTGGCACAAAAATTTAAAAACTTAGATTAGATGGGACACCCAACGCAAAATTAGATTCTAATTGAATTCCAATTTGAAATCTGATTGGATTTTCTCTCAGTTTTACCTATTATTATATATATAGATTTGCTTCTTGTAAGAGAGAATATAATTTAGTACTAAACCATGCAAATTATTTCATAGGTCAAAATCAAATTTACAACTTCTCTTTGTTAAAAACATATACCACTTTAATACAAAACAAAAGTCAATACTCAAAACTCATTTTTAAAATAAAATATAATAATTTAATGTGTGATAGAATTAGAAATAGAGTTGACGATTGTGTGCCAATTAGCTTTTGAGAAAATATTCTTTAATATGTACTAGTGTATAATCTTGTGCATATACACAGGTACATTTAAAAACAATCACAATTACACGCATATATGAGTTCAAATTATACATGATGTAAAGTTATAATTTACACATTTTTTAAACCATGATTTTCAAAAATATGTAATGGTTTCTCATATATATATAAGATGGGTTCAAGTTACACCTGATATAACTCTAAAGAGTTACACATTTTCTAAACTATTTGATTTAAGTAGATATAACGATAAAAAAAGACACTTATTAATGCTAATATTTTGATTATGATCTTATTAATTATCCATTTTTTTTATTACATTCCATACCTATCTCTAAACTTAAAAAAAAAAGGTAAACATGTCTCTCTCTCTCTCTCTCTCTCTCTCTCCCCCACCACTCTTCCATCCCAAGAAAAAAAAAACTTAATTTAGTGTCAAATATAAATTTATGAATATTTCAAATATAAATTTAATTTCAATGTCGTGCCATATCATAGGATTCTGTTAATAAGTTCAAATCTTTTTGCAAGGTGCTTCCCATGGCCATGGTCTAGTTAAGTTTTGCAGCGTTACAGTAGTTTTTGAATGGGTCAAGTATTTGACACTAAATTAAGTCTTTTTTTTCCCCTACCGGTGACCTAGCCGTGGAGGTGGAAGAATAATGGAGGGGAGAGAGAGAGAGAGAGAGAGAGAGAGAGAGAGAGAGAGAGAGAGAGAGAGAGAGAGAGAGAGAGAGAGAGAGAGAGAGAGAGAGAGAGAGAGAGAGAGAGACATACCCTTTTTAAGGTTTAGAGATAGGTATAGAATGTAATAATTAAATAAGGGATAATTAATGAGATCCTAATCGGAATATTAGCATTAACGAGTGTTTTTTTTTTTACCGTTATATCTACTTAAATCTAATGGTTTAGAAAATGTGTAACTCTTTAGAGTTATACCAGGTGTACCATTGGATCTACTTGAACCCATCTATATATATACCGTTGTAACCATCAGATCTCTCAAAGGATCGATAAAATACATGTTTCATTTGCATTTTTTTAATTGTTATATAGTTTTAGATTTATTATTTATTTTAATTTTAGTTTTTTAAATGCAGTTTGTGATATTAAGATGGGAAGGTAAGGAAATTTATGTGTATTAAGATGAATAGGTTTGATTTATCACCATATCACAATCTCAGTCCAATAATAAACAACAAAGGTTAATGATTCTCATTTTTTTTCTAGGAGAAATTGAAAGCTAATTCTTAGTAATTTGGAACTAATGTTGTTGTTTTTTTTTTTAATTTTGGAATCAGATCTCTCAAAGGATCGATGAAATACACGTTTCATTTGCTTTCTTTTATATAGTTTTAGATCTATTGTTTATTTTAATTTTAGGTTTTTCTTAGGAAACTCTTAAATTGACATTAAATTTAAAGGTTGTATAATATACAAGCAATTCTATTTTTTATTTTATTTTAATTTTCTTTCTTGATTTATATTATCAATTTCAGCCATTGGTATATGTTCATTCCATTTGTTATATGTAATAATAGTTTTTTTTTAAAAATTATTTTGATTTTTTTCATAAGCGGTTCCAAGCAAGCATCCTATAAAACTGTTAAAGACTCCTAAATTGACATACAATTCAAAGGTTGCAATCTACGTAATTCTATTTTTTAACTTAGATTTTAATTTCTTTCTGATTTGTATTTTCAATTTTAGTTATTGCTATATGTTATTTTATATTTATTTTTTCTTTTCTTTTCTTTCTCAGTGTTGTTGTAAGAGATTCCTGTTGAAGACTGTCAACATTCAATTCCAGGGATGTGTAGACTTTCAAGGTAGATTCCCATTTTATCTCAATTTTGTTTTTAACTCAATTTTATTTTCCTTCCTTTTAATTATTGGTATAGTTTTTGAGGTGGTTCCCATTTTATTTCACTGGGTTTAATAGAATGCATTGATTTATTCTATTTTATTTTTCGCTTTGTGACAAGTGTTTAAACTATTCATTTATTGTAAATTAAACACTATTACCAATAATTTACTCTATATAAAACTCTATCATCTAAAATATAAATTCTCTTCAACTATAATCCTATTACTAAAAGTTTGTGGTAGTTTAAAATTAAATTATATACCATAATTCTATATATATATATATATATATATATATATATATTTTTTTTTTTTTTTTTTTTTTTGAGAAAGACATAATTATATATTTTAATATAATAAAATATACATATTATATACTATACTTGCACGAAGTGACTCAATTCATGTATGAACACATATTGTAAAATTAATGCATTTTTATCATATGACTCACTTATTATCAATATGATTTTCATTCATTTACATATAAATTTTAAGCCGCATCACCCAAATATAATATAAGGGAGAATTTTGACTACATTGTCGAGCTAGAGTTGTGAAGGTCATTCAATTCTCTTATCTTTAATATATATATATATATATATATATAAATAATTGAAAACAATTTTTTTTTTTTTAATGCTTATCCATTTGGATAGCTTATAATTTGTGAATTATATGTCGACAAGGTTTTCAGACCCGGACCGTTCATTGAACCGTAAAAGAGAGAGGTTCAAGGTTTTTAAAGTCGAACCGAGGTTGGACCGGGATCGAACCGTGATGACGTCATAATTAATTTAATAATTATTTTAAATATATATATATAAAAACAATAAATTAATAAAAAAAATAGAAAAATTAACTAAAATAATCTAATTCATTTAGAGAATTAACATTACTTTAAATATTAATCTAATACTAGAATTTATTGTATAAATATTATAAAAATATTAAGTAAAAATATCATTACCTTAATTTCTAATCTAAAATATCTACATTCATAATATTTTTACAATAAATTATAGTTTGGTTCAAATTTAAACATATTATTGAGATTACTTTTATATTTTAACAATAACAATCAATAACAACCTACTACTTAAAATTTATTGTAAAATATTACAGGCATGTTCTTTCTAATTCTAACCCAATACAAATTAAAATCTTTGCCTTTCTATTCCCTCCATTCACCTGCCACTCCACGGCAACACGTCACTGATAACATCAACTTTACCTTTTTATTTATTTATTTATTTAATTTCCCCAAGGCTGCAGCACATCACGTTTGGATAGGACATCAACTTTACATTTATTTATTTTATTTCCCCAAGCTTCCATTTCCCAAGGTTTGATCTACACCACACCTTTAACTTAGTTGAAGGTTCCATTTGTTCATCCCACAGGACGCAAGGACAGGCGAAATCTAAAAAAATTTGAAATGGCATTCTGGTCCTGCGAGAGAGAGAGAGAGCGAGAGAGAGTAGATGTACCAGGGTGAGGGGGGAGTGAGTGATATTTTTGGTTAAGATAGTACACACAACTCGGCAAGAAGAGAGCAACACCAGCCTATCCTTTCTTTCTCTCTCTCTCTCTCTCTCTCTATGAGAATAGGGATGAGGCTTGTCCAGTACTCTTATTCCTCTACCCAGGCCCAGTACTCTTCTTATTCCCACTATTCTTTTTTCTCTTTTTCCAAACCCAAGCTCTTCTTCAAAAAACCCCGTTGGCCTCACATGGACTCCACTCCTCATCACCGAAAGACTAATCATAATCTCTTTTCCAAAAACTTTCAGAGACAAGGATAAAGCTAAAGGAGAGACAGTGGCTTTGAGGATCGAAAAAAAAAAAAAAAAAAACGGCGAGTTGGTGCGTCGGAGGAGCGTTGCTGTGTCGCGAGTCCGGTGCAGGTGTGGCGGCCCTGGAGCCGCACCCGTTCTTTCTAGACTTCCAACAGTTCTGTTTCTTTCTTTTCTTTTCTTTTTTTCTTTTTTCTTTTTAAGGTTCAGATTCAAATGGAAGCAGGGAACCGTGAGAAGCGGTCTGATCACGGTTCTCAGAACCGGAAGGTCCGATCGCGGTTCGCACGGGTTCCTGCTTTTTTCCCATAGAGCGGTTCTTGATGCTAAAAGAACCGTAAAAATGAACGGTTTGAGGGTTTTCCGGTCGGACCGTACGGTCCGGTCTGGGTTTCAAAACCTTGTATGTCGATACTAATTTAATGCTTAGATATTAATTAACATGGACATATTATTTTGCTAAATGCTGGTATTAATTTTTGATGTTTAGTTTTATTAGACAATTGGTACGTTGAAGAGAATTAAGAAGATATACAATAATTTTTTTTCTATTAAGAAATAATATTTCATTAACTTATTATATCTCAAATGTATTATGTATTGTATTTAATAAGTTCTTCATCAAAACCGTGCAACGCATGGGCATTTAACAAGTGTGTGTATATATTTATATATATAATTTAGAATTTAATTGAATTTATACTTTTCGATTTTTTCACCCAATAATTCACTTACCAAGAAAATTAAAAAATTAGATAGACACATGGTACAAAATTAGATTCCAATTGAAATCCAATTTAGAATCTAATTGGATTTGAACTCTTTGATTTTTACACTCAATAATTCACTTGGTACAAAATTTTTAAATTAGATGTGACATGTGGCACAAAATTAAGAATCCAGTTGAAATCTAACTAGATTTTCTCTGAGTTTTGGCTTTTATATATACTAGCATGTAACTCCATGCAAACGCATGGATACATTTAAAATTAAACAAAATTTTTATTATAAAAATATAAATTATTAGTCAAATTATTATTTTTTAAGAAAAAAACATGTAACACATGCATTCATGCATACATATAGATACATTTAAAATTAAACACAATTTTTATCATAAAATATAGATAATTAGTCAAATTAGTTTTTTAAACTAAATATAATTAGTCACATATTAAAATTCTTACCTAAATTTAATACTACTTATTGAATGCTTGAAAATGTGTGAAGAGACAAGAGCTATTTAGACACCCAAATTAAAGTTACGGCTCGATTGATTTTACTCTAATTTAATACTAAGTGTGGAATAGTGTAAATGCGAGCGGATAAACAAACAAGCTACTCTAACCCATAAACATTATAACACAATAGTAAAATGAAAGGTAAAAGAGTAGGGAAGAAGAATGCAAACACAAGATAACACGCCGATGTGTTATCGAAGAGGAAATCGAAGAACTAGGCAAAAAACATTTCCACTGTTCTCCAAGCGGTAATCGATCCACTAAACAATCAGTTAGGATACATGGATTAGCAAGAGACCCTCCAAGCCTAATCTACCCGATGTACCTAAGCCCTCCAAGCTCCTATTCTAACAAGGCTTCTCGAAACTGTGTCTTGTCTAGCTCTTCGGATCTCGCAACAAGCTCCATGTTGCATCTGCCATCCTTGGCTTCTTCCAATACTTCCCAGTTGCACCAAAACCTCACTGAATACTCTAAAAGGGTGTGGTAAGTGTTTGGGCTATCAACCTCTCAATGGTATGGAAATGGAGAGGTAGGAATTGAGGAAAATCCATAAGCAATTGTGTAGAGGATTGTGAGTATAACAATCTCTAACTCTCAAGGTTTGTGGTTAGGGTTTTCTCTCTAAAGCACTCCTAAACTTTTGTGGGTAATGTGTATATATATAGTGTGGGTATAGAAAGTGTGTATCCGATAGCACAGTTTGGCAAAATAGAATGATTCGTGAGTGTTTCGCGAGAAGGTTTACCCACGAGTTACTCGCGAAACACAGCTGTCTTTATCTATCTTGACTCTTTATATTCCAGTCATATGCAGGGCATATGCATCATTTTGCGGGATGCTTAGTCGCGAGCTACCCGCAAAAACTCTTCTGTCTTCAATTGTTTGAGTCTTCACATACTCTCTCTCTATCACACAACCCTTACAATTAAATCCCACGATAAATACAGGGTACAAAAGATTGAATAAAATTACAATCAAATTTGGCACAGAATTAAAGCCAACAAAACATATAGTTGTAAATTACAACCTTACACTTATGATCATTTTTTTTCTAATTTTTAATAAAATAGAATGAGTGGTGATTTTTATTTTATTTATTTTTTTAGAAACATGTGGTGAATTTTATTGAGTATATGTAATTGTTTCTTTTTCTTTTTTTAATTTTATAGTTTGTTATTATTAGATTCTTAGTATTTTGCACTCATTAACTCACTTGACACAAAAATTAAAGAAACTTAAGTAGACACATGGCACATGCTTAAGTGAATAATTATGGTGTAGTCCTCACATAAATTTAGACATGTGTAGTCCCTGCGAGCTTGGATTGTGGCTTCCCCGATGCGTCCTTCCCGGTTGGCCCTTAATCAAGTCGAGCAAGCTGGTTGGAGGTTTTCTCTTAAAACCCATTTCGGCCTAAGAAGGAGTCCCTGTTGATAGGAGATCCGCTTCAGTCAAACTGGGGTCGCCTAAGTCACCAGAGGGATCCTCGGATAGACTAACTTGGTCGAATACACCAAATTCGTCCTTGGACTGACCCAACTTAGCGACCTGTTCTTCATTTTCTACTCTTCCTCCCTCAGCCTCTGTAGCTTGATTGGATGAAGAAGAGCCTGCCAACGTAGCGCCTTTTGGGACAAGAAATCCTTCAGGAAGCAAGAACCCATGTTCTGCTATGGTGATTCTGTGAAGTCGAGGATCTTTGGCTCTGATCACATACTTCGGAGCTGAGAATGATTTCTAGATAGGATCGTACCCGAGGATCTTGTGAGTAGCTCTAACCTAGTTGTCAACTTCGTTCACAAAGACCTCCACCTTAAGGATGGTTTCCAAATCTCCCCGGTTGATCAAGTGAAAGTGTCGTTCAAAGGCGTGTGGATCTGCAAAAAAGAAAGCATATTCATGTTAGCAGCCAAACAGGGCAAACTATGATAACACAAAAGGTCAACCCTCTCCTACTCTGAATACCCCACCTAGTGCCCCCTCCTTTGTCGGAAAATGAAGGCCGTCGTGCCACCCCCCTGACATGATGAGAAAGTCCTTATTCAGCTCCTTACTGGACTCGAGGAGACATTGAATAAGCCGAACCTTGTCATCCTTCGCTTTCATATAATAGGATTTACCCTTAAGGTGTTAGAGGTTATAGCACCAGTTTATGTCGTGATGGGTTAACCTCAACCCCATTTTCTCGTTTAGGGCGTCCACACAACCCAGGATCCTAAACACGTTGACGGCGCACTGGGTGGGAGCTAATCGGAAATGCCTAAGGTACTCCCTCGTCATCGACCCCAAGGGATTCTCATACCACCTTCTATGAAGGCGATCATGGGAATCACTACTTTGCCCCTTTGCCTCATAAAATGCCACTCGCTTTCTTCACAGTACCTCAAACCTACGTTACTGGGTATCCTATAATTGGCGATGAATTTCTCCATTGCCTCTTCAGACTCAACTAACTTTTTAAATCTACCCATCCTTAGGAACGGCTGAAAGACTCAAGGAGGGACGAAAGAAAGAGAGGAATGGGAGGAAAAGAAACTTAGAAGAGAGAAAATATGAGTTAGAAAGATGCGAAAACTTACAGAAATGAGGAAAAGCTCCTTGGACAGGCTTTTTATGCTGAAAAGAGATGTAAGTTTGGCTGAAGACTTGACCAGACTCAGGATATGTGCGCAAGAACTCTTGAGTGTAAAAGTAAAGAGACAGATTGGTTCAAATAGGTATTTATACTTTCAATTAAAAATAATCGTATGGGTTTTCTTGCCCATAAAGGCTAAAAAAGTCCCCACCGTTTAATGTGGGGAGCATAGAGCCGCCAGAATTTAATGAGGGCACGCTCCGTATACCGAAGCGCCAGGAACGTGCCTTGGACAAGTGAAAAGGCTCTAGCACTGATGGAGGATAAGACTTGACAAGCCATGATGAAGGCCCGAGGACATCAAAATCCTCCTCTCCGTCCAAGGAGTCGGATAGCAGGATTTTGAGGGGCTACTATGGGGTCAAAGAACTCAGCAACCCTGGCCCACTTTATACTAAGCCCAAGGCCTATGCTGAGGAGGAATAAATGCTCGAGGACGAACAAAGAAAGTCCAAATTGCCAAGAGACCTCGCTGAGGACAATCTTGTCCTCAGCTAATCGAGATCATAAGAAGGAAAAGCGGCATGCCATTAAAGGCAGCCTCCCAAGGCATCCCCAAAAAAAGGACTAATACAGTGGGTCAGTTGTGGGAACATGGTGGAGAAGCAATTCCAGGAGAAACTGTCACCTTCACATTAAATGCCCACAACTAACTATTTGGCCGCATTAATGAGTAAATAACCCCTGAGCAGTACTGCCTTGGTTGCTGCAACTCACAGAAGGTTTGGGAATGTGGTAGATGGGACAATTACTCGAGTAGCGACCTGCATGATCAACAAATGGAGAGCCAAGATCAACTGAAAGGGGATATATAATGTAAGAAACCCTCCAGGAAAGGAGGAGAGAGATGAGGGATAGAGAATATGGTTTTAGTTTGTATCATCTTGGACAACCTTTATAACTAAGCACTGAAGAAATAATAAGAACAACTAGTTCCTCGGATGAAGGCTGAGGACATAATTTCACACTTTAACCCACATACTTGTTATTCAATCTACTTACAATCATGTCTAGTTGTTGTAATCCTCACTAAAGCCTAGTTCTTAAACCCATTCTCTACAAATTCATTGTATTGGGCTAGTTGGGCCTGAGTCCACTCATCTAACAGTAGCAGTGCTCAAATCCAGTCCCTACAGTTTTAATTTTGTTCCTTGTATTTTGTGAGATTTTATTGTATTGGGTTTAATATTAAGTTGATGAAGAATTGGTGCAATTTTGCGATTGGCTTGTGAGTAGCTCGCGAGAAGGGATCACGCGAAAAGGGCACGTGAGAAGCACATGTTGGAAGCTGAAAAGTCATGATAGCCTGAAGGATTTCACAAGTGTCTCGCAAGTAAGGTCTTCTCGTGAAATACTCGTGAAACATTCTGCCTAAAATATTTTTTAGTGTGACTTTCTTACCCTTCACCCATACCCTTATTACCCAAAAAAGTATATGAGGCCTTTTAGAAAGAAAAATCCTAGATAGGTTTTCTACAACACACACACACCCATCTTTTAGAGAGAGAGCTACTCATCCTTAGTGAGAAATCATTGTAGCCTCTTCTCCTTCCCTCTCACATTGTCATACATTAAGAGGAGATTTATACCCAAACACAACTCACACCTTTTAGAGTGTAGAGAGTGTTTTGGAAATTGGGAAGCTTTAGGGATATGCCAAAAGAAACTGGTGAGGCTTGGTGGACGTATTGCGAGATCCGGGAAAGCTAGAGAAGTCTGTTGGTAGTAGGAGCTTGGAGGGCTCAAGTACATTGGATAGACTAAGCTTGGAGGGTCCTTTGTTATTCATGTACTCCAACTTTATTCTCTAGTGGTTCAATTTCAACTTGGAGGGTCACGGAGAGGTTTTTCGTCGAGTTCTTTGGTTTCTTCTTCAATAAAATGTCTTGGTGTTATCTTGTGATTGCATCTCTCTTCCCTTACTCTTGTGCTTTACTTTTATTGTTTGTTGTTCATGTTATGCACTAGAGTAGTTATCGGTTTATTGCAGTTCATTTACTCTTATTCCACACTTAGATGAGTTAGAGTAAAAGCAAGCTAGTCGTAATTTTAAATATGGGGGGTCTAAACAAGCTCTTGTGTTTTTACATAAATCCGAGCTTTCAAGTATTGTCCACATTGTTCTTTATTTGCAAAGCTCAGTCCTTTCGTTAATCGTTGAGGAAATAGAAGGACATTGGGCACAAGGTTTTATTCTTTTAGTTTGATACTTACAATGAGAGATGGAGAATTTGAATTTTGAACATCTCCTTGGAACACCAAAAAGAGTCAATTGAGTTACAACTTACAATGCTTTTGGCATTGAAAGCTCAAATAATGTAAAACACTATAACTTGTTTAGACCCCCAATTTTAAAAAACGGATTAATTGCTTTTATTCTAACTTATATAAATGTGGAATAAGAGTAAATGATACGCAATAACTGGAAGTACTCTCTAAGCCATAACCACAAGCAAGCTGATAGGCCAAGAATGTATTGACCTCTTGTGATAAATTAACTAATTGATTTAGCTAAGTTAATTAATTAATTCAATTAACATGCAAAGCGCGTGGTAGCACAAACAAATCACCAATTAACTAATATGTAGTGGAAAATTGAATTGATACGGCGATTTGTTTACGAATGGGGAAAACTTATACGGCAAAAATCTTGCCAGGTGATTTTAAGGTCACCACTCTCAAGAATCCACTATTATTAAAACAAGTGGTTACAAGTAAAGGAATCCCAATACTTTATACCAACCTACAGTTGAACCGTTACCCCAATACTTAGTTGGACTTGTTCTGTAGTGACAATCTCTCCTTTTTAATGCACGGCTCCCACTATGTAACTAACCAATAGATGCGCGGATCCTAGTACACGACTTGAGCGGATCCTAGTACACAACTTGATAATCAACTTGAGAATAATGTTGGTTGCAAAGTTCTTTAGTTTATCACATGATGAAGATCAAAAAGCTCCTTGGTCACAAAACCCTAAGGTGTACAAACATAACAGCTTCTTCAAGAGAAAGATGACCTAGGGCAAATTCTGTCTCCGGCCACAATTTGCATAAACAAAACTTTGCTTCGCACTCGCGCAACTTTTTATGGCCCTTAAAACAATCCTTATATATGTTTAGGGTTATGAGAAAAGAAAGCCTAAACATGTACCCACGGATTGGATGCAAAACAGAACTGAAAATGTGTTTTTCATAAACCTCAATAGATAGAGTATCTATCGAGCTAGCTGTTGAGTTTCGGGTTTCAGCAACTTTTTAAATCTTGATAGATGCTAGTTGTCAAGTTGGCTGTTGAGCTTTAAAAACTAGCACTTTTTCACTTGTTTCTTGGACAAATTTGCATGACTTTAACATTTGAACTTGAAATTTTGTTTCTTGAAGCATTAAACACATCATAGATCTACCAAATTACAAGTAAAATGCGTTTTGTGAAAGGCTTAACCAATTACATAAAATATTGATATATGTTCCAAACATGATTCACATGTCCTAACACAAGCAACAACAGATATAAAGTTTAAAAAGTAAGGGAAGAGAGATGCAAATATAAGATAACACAGAGATGTGTTATCGAAGAGGAAATCGAAGAACTCAGCAAAAAACCTCTCTGCGACCCTCCAAGTTGAAATGATCCACTAGTGAATAAGTTGGAGTACAAGGATAACAAAAAGACTCCAAACCTAATCTGCTCAAAGTACTTGAGCTTTCCAAGCTCTGGCTACCAATGGACTTCTCGGAGTCTTGTCTGTACTAGTTATTTGAATACCACAATACTGATTGCTCGATTGCATCCACCAAGTTTTGCTGGCTTCTTTTGTCAAATACCTAATATTTCCCAAGCTTCAAAACACTTTCTACACTTTGAATAGGTGTGAGTTGTGTTTGGGTACAAATCTTCTCTCAAAATATAAAAATGGGAGAGGAGAGGAGAAGATACTACTAACGAATTCTCTCTTTAGGATGAGTAGTTCTCTTTAACAAGGTGGGTGTTGTAGAAACCTCTCTTAGAAATCTCTCTAGGGTTTTATTCTGAAAAGCCTCTTTTCAATTTTGTGGGTAATGAGGGCATTTATAGTATGAATGAAGGATATAAGAGTCACACTTAAAATCATCCAAGTAGAGAGTTTCACGGGTCACTCGCGACTTGGCCTGAGTCATGAAGTGACTTGCGAAATACAGCCTGACACTTGACTCTCCAGCTTCCAACATGTGCTTCTCATGTAACTTTTGTAGGTCGCGAGATTAACTTCTTGAACAATCTTCACCAACTTAATACTAAACCCATTACAAACAAATCCCACAAAATACAAGGAAATAAATTAATGCAATTACAACATTTTTTTTTTTCATGGAAGAAAGATAACATAAATGTTATGTGAAAAACCATAACTTAACATACATGATAGTTATTATTTATAATACATGAAAAGTATGTGTGAGAGAGAGAGAGAGAGCTACCTCGGATTGTACTAAGTATATGCCCATGATTTTAGGTATAACTGCTATTAATTAAAAGTGGTGAATACCAAAAATAAGGCAATCAAGTTCTTTCCGAAACAGTGGGTTCCAAAGAGAACTGATAAAATCTTTGATGACTGAATAATAGATCTAAGGTTTAAACTCCATTTAAACTAAAAACTGAATGATGTCTTGGTCTAATGATAAAAAGTTATTATTAAGAGTGGACGCCATATGTTGAAGTTCTCTCTCTCTCACCAAAAAAAAAAAAATCTCTTCAGAACATCCAGTGAGTTGAGCTAGTTATTACCTCCTCATGCCTTAGTGTATGGGAGAATGCCCCCACCTTGATTTAAGCCTGGGGAAGAAGTGGGGTATTTGTGTAATAATATTTCTAACCAGTTCAAAAAAAAGAAAAAAAAAGAAAAGAATGTCTATTAGTAAGTTTCTTAATAAAGATAAAGAGTTCTTTGGTACTAGTTTATTAATAGAGAACTTTTAGAGAGTTCTTTGGAGTATCGAAGTTTCAGGTTTGTTGTGAATAAGGTTCATTCACGGAGGAAGTTCGTGTACAAGAAGTCCATGGTTCTGGCCTAAGGCCACTATGTTGGGAAGACATTCAAGTCGTTTTCTGAGGTTATATTCAAAGTCTATAATTATAAAGGTTTTCTAAACATAAGCAATTGTAATTGTTTTGTCTCTCGTGAATTTTAAGGAGGTTATTGATTGGTTTTCCATTTCATCACCAAAATCCGTAAATTGATTTTTTTTTTAATTTTTTTTCTGAGACGGCAAATACCCTATATACTGTTCATTGTGTAGCCTTCTTCTAAATTACTGCTACTTACTGCCAGCAAGCCTATTAGCTTTAGATCTCTTAGACTTCTCAAGCACAATCTTGAGACCCAAATGGCTATTAGGCTTCTCACAATCTCAAGGGACGCATTACCTAATTTCATTTTTCTCTTTCGTGTATAGCATATTCCTTTAATGCATTGTTAATTGCCATATGTGGGCTCCTAGGAGAGGACACTCCTTTCGGATCTAATACTTGAGATTTGAGTGAGTTCGTTCCAGATTGAGTGAGTTCGCACATCTAGAAGGGATTGTCTGCCTAGTAGAGGGAAAAAACCAATTGATTTCTCATTGCTTTTGCTTTTCTTTTAAAGCTAGATTTTGACATCGATACTTGGGTAGGGCTTCCGAGGTGGATTTTGGCAACTAAGCGGAGGTTGAGTTTGAGTATGAGTATGGGTTTACGGTGGTTGGTGCGGGTATGTGTACAGGTTGGCTTTTGGCTTTAACATCAACACTCAACATCTAACCTAATATTTTCCCTTCCATTTTCTGGTATTTAGAAACAAATTCGGCCACTGTTAAATACCATATCTAAGGGGATTGTTTTTCTGGTAGGTGAAAAAACAAATCGGAGAGATCTAAAGCTATTAGTTTTCTCGCAAGCCATGGAAAAAAGAGGAAGAAATAAACAAAAAGAGACGTTGTTAACGCCCGTTAGCTGAGTAATTAAATTACACAGGTGACTGTAATTTAGAAGGGGCATATAAAGTATCTAAATTTTGACATTTTTGAAATAAGTAGATAGTGGGGAAATAGGATGCGGTGTTTGAACTTTGAACCACAAATATGTAGCACTACAAAAATTGTCATTACTATTTAATTATCACTTGAACCTTATTGTTTTTATATTAGAGAAAATGTATTGTTTGTTCCTAAATTTTATCCATTGAGCAGTTTTAGTCCATGAAGTTTCAAATGAATGCTATTGTCTTTGAATTTTTTTTTTTTTTTGGGAAACCGGAACCAAACAATTGCATTAATTTAGAAAACTAAAATCCAAATACAACGCATCCACAGCTGGTGGAGGATCCTCCTCCAACCAAATAATTTCATTATCAATTAATCTAGCAAATCTAGCCAAAGCATGAGCAACACTATTTGCACTACACCTAACACAATTAGATGAAATGGACCTGAAACTTGCAGCCAAGCACCAGATATCTTCATAAATTAACCCAAGTCGTGATAAGTCCGGTTGGGCCTGAGAAATCATCTTCATCACCATGGCATTGTCACCCTCTAGAATTATCTCTGTGAAACCAGCATCAATAGCAAACTCAAGTGCTTTACGGCAAGCCATTACTTCCACCTCCTCACTGTCACGCACAGCACCTCCCTTCACAGCAATAGCAGCCATGACTTCACCCTTTTCATTCCTAATCATAGCCCTATAACCCGAGTGAGCACCATCTTCAAAGTAAGCACCGTCGAAATTCAGCTTGAATAACGATCCTGGTGGAGGTTGCCATGTCTGCTGTGCTGGAACATGAATCGGATCAGGCACTCTCAAGAACTCTTGTGTGTCTATATACTCCCTCAGATAATCCACTGCACGCTGGGCCAATCTTGAAGGATGCTGGAATACACCACCATAAATGACTGTATTCCTCTGATGCTGGAATACACCCCCGCGGCGGATTTTTTGGACCTTATTTTCAGGTCAATGAAGAGTACGGAGGTGAGATTTTCTCCCTCATTGCGTGGCTCTTGTGGAACAAGTGTAATGCTATTCACTTGGGTAAAGCAGTCCAACCAGCGCAGCTGTTGCCTTCCTTGGTTGGTAGTATTCTTCAAGATTTCCTAAATGCCCATTGATAAGGCCGTAAATCTCACCAGTGAGAAGCACGATCCTTGCGCTCAAACAAGTCACCTACACAAAAGAGGAAAACAAAAATACCTTGTAGAAGGCACCGGTGTGGAGCCGGCCAAATACTCTCCGAAGGTTAAGTTAGAAATATTCTCACAACTCTAGAGTGCTAGAGAGGGGTCAATTATGCGTACCTTGATGCGAGGGAGTATTGGGGCTTTTATAGTAGTGAGGTTTTGCCTCCCTTCCTTGTAGCCCACGTTTTTTTCCTTATAGGACTCTTTCTTGAGGAATCCAAAACGTGGTGGACAAGTTATTCTTATGTGGAGAGCCCATGGCTTTAAGGCGCTTTTTCAAGAATCTTCTAATGCTTTACCCTATTCTCATTGGGCCTTTACTTCATCAGGGGTTCCACACAAAGGATGGGCTCGTCTTTCCTTTGGCCCAATGGACACAGATCCATTAGGCCCACTCATTTAGGCCCGTTAGGCCTTGTTTTCTGTTTTTACCCTCTTCAGCTACCCCCTTCACCTCATTTGGTCCGTCCCTTATTGCAGAAGGGGGCCAATTGGGGTGACGGTCAAATTAACCCTGACGGTTCGATGTTCATGGGTCGACGGATGAGATACAGATATGAACGATGACAAAGTTAAGCTTATGACGACTGTAAATACTGAGTGGTCGGTGTCCCAATAAAAAGGTGACGGTCTTAACTTTATAGCTGACGGTGACGAGGATCCTCGGATGATGGTTTATAGAGTATGAGGCCGTCAAGGGTACAGAGGTCTGACAAGCTGCCAGGGTCATTTAAGGCGTACAACATGTGTCGCTCATCGATTGGCTTGTATCTCGTATCGAAGCGTCGCATTGTCTTCCGTGCACTCCATCTATAAAAACCAAAACCCTTCCTCTCATTTCCTTTGCTTTTCGTAGAAAATACATTGTCAAAGCGAGTCCGTCACCTGTCAGAGATTCGTTCGTTCAACTCATTTAACACCAACTCTTACCCACTCACTTTCTTCCTCGGTAAGTGATTCCATCTGTCCTATTTACTTTTCTTTCAGCTTTTATTCTCCATGTGGTAAACATTTAAGTTTCTTGCACCTGTCAACTCCTTTTTATTCAAAACCCGTCAGTCTTAGGTTTTGTCACTATGTGTAGGCAATGTCTAGTGCGTCAAGTAACCAGTCGTTCGTTCGTTCGCGACGGGGCGGGTTACGAGGAATTGTACCCGTCGGGTTGTAGAGATCCAGACGAATTAAGCGAGAAGAGCTCGTCTGCCTCTTCCCCTTCCTCAAAAAATGAAGATATGGAGTTGGCTGAACCAGAGGAAGGTTCTGACGACGGTGAAAAAAGACTTAAGTCAGTTGTGGGTGCTGACGGACTTAGGGAGTTCGTCATGCTACCGGAGTGGACGGTAAATAACTTCAGTTCCACGATCAAGGAAGTACATTTTAAAACACTTAGGGCCATCTACCAAATACCCGACCACATCCCTATCCGTCTACCATACAAGTCAGAAAAATGTTATTATGACGGGGTGGAAGACATAGGGGTGTACGAACAAGCCCTCAAAGCCGGCCTTAGGTTCCCTTTGAACTCTCTAAAGCGAGAACTTCTCCAGTACCTGGGTTTATCCGTTAGCCAGATATCCCTAAATGCCTAGAGGGTGTTTATAGCGATGAAGGTCCTGTATGGAGCAATGTCTGACGGTGCTAGATCGCTGATAATACGGGAATTCCTCCATTGCTACCATCCAGATGAAATTGACAAGTCGAAGGGAATGTACAATTTTGCCCCTAGGAAGTCCGTCCTTAAAGTAATTTACGAAACCCCAGACTCCAACCGTGACTGGAAGAGCCGTTACTTCTTCCTGAAGGGTGACGGTTGGATGTGTCGTCCAGGGGAGACGGATTTTATGCCGATTGATAAAACTTGGGGAATACTGGATCCGTCTGGTATATCTATATCCGTTGTGTTTGTTAATGTGACTTTATTTTCTTTAACACCTTTACGACCGTCCTGATTACTCCGTCTCTTTATTTTTTCAGTGCGACGGCGCCCACAAGTTGATATCGAGGAGTACAACTTTCTTGAAAGAATTTTCACAAAGACTAAACCAGAAGAGCGGACGTGGGCAAAGCTTGTAAATCTCAACACCGTCCATTGGTACTGTGACGGACCTAAACCCACTCCGGTGGCTACTAAGTACGAGGAGTGCACCCGTCAGCGTAAGTCCGTCAGCATCGATATTTAACTTTGCTTGTTTTTCTGTGAACTTACCCGTCTACTTTTCAAAGATGGAAGACGCGAAAAGGAAGGCTGCTATAAGAAATCAGGCCGCGAAAAGGAAGGAGACGGACGAGGGCGCCATGGGGACGGGTTCGAGCAGGCCCTCGGCAAAAAAAAGACCGTTGCTTAAGGGAGACCATGCTTCCAAGAAGCAGAAGGTTTCGTCGGAGCCCGTCATTGGTCTAATGGCAGAGGGTAACAAGACGGTGACCTCGGCCAAGCAAGGCGGTGGCAAAGGTCTCATGGTTCCTCCACCGGGCAGTCAAAAGAAGCCGCCTGTCTTGCTCCGTGAAGATCCAAAGTACGCTTTGGGGAAGCTTTCTTCAATTATTGGTAGCGAGGACTATGAAGACCTTGGGAACCACTTAACGGAAGCCATGGGGGAGACGTGCCTTTTTAGCATCGCCCAGGTAAGAGCCCGTTATAATATTTCCTTCAGATGACATTTTTAATTATTCATTACTTATTTTTATTCTAACTTCATTTTACCTTCAGGCTATGCTCATGACGAAGGGATTGATGGATCGTTCTCTTCATCATGAGATGGCCCTCGAATGGGTTCGTGAAAAGGCCAAGCTGGCGGAGGAGAAGCTGTTCGAGTTGAAGAACTGGAAGGTGGTGACGGAGCAGAAGCTAAAGCTTGCTGAACGGGTAAGAGACGAATATCATAAGATGACGGAGGAGCTCAAAAAGGTTCTGGAGGACAAGGACATTGATCTTCGTCAAGCCAAGGAAAGAGCCGTCCTCGAATATCGTGATTCCGATGCCCTCTTATCAGAGCTCGGAGTCTCGTATAACGACGGATTTGATGATGCACTCCGTCAAGCCAAGGCCCTGTATCCAAAGCTTGATTTTTCATCCGTCAACATTACTGTTGCTGAGGCTACGTCCGTTCATCCTGGTCAGTCAGATGACACAAACGAGCTATTCGGAGAGGAGGTACCTGTATCCGTCGCCCCTAAGATCCCGGTGGTTGAAGAAGAAAAAGCCCGCGAAGCCAAAGACCCCGCTACTTCTGATGTTTAGAAAAATTTTTATATATTTTGTTCAAGTATTTTGAAAACAATTAAATTTTGCCCGTTATGACCGGGTTAAGTTGTATCCGTTGTGTAGACATTTTATCTTGTTTATTTAAACCTTTCATTAATGCATCTTTATCATTTTGTTGACGATGATAATGTAGGATCCGTTCTCTTTAAATAGTGTAGCCTTGGATGTCCGTCTACTTTGATTGTTTAAATTGCTAGTACTAGCGGTGTCCGTCTACCTTATAGACTTGTGAAATTTTTAATCTTTGCAGGATCTGTCCACTCTATGGAATGGGAATCCTACACTTTGTAGATTTCGTCAATTTTGTGAGCTGGGTCCTTAACCCTTTATGGGATCCATCCACTTTGTGGACTTACGTTTTTTTTTATTTACCCTTGTCGGGTCCGTCCACTTTGTGGACAGTGGTCTTGACCCTCCATGGGGTCCGTCCACTTTGTGGATTTGTTTTAAGTTTGTGACCCTGGTTGGGTCCATCCACTTTGTGGACTGTGGTCTTGACCCTCGGTGAGGTCCGTCCACTTTGTGGACTTGTTTAAGTTTGTGACCCTGGTTGGGTCTGTCCACTTTGTGGACTGGTCTTGACCCTCCGTGGGGTCCGTCCACTTTGTGGATTTGTTTAAGTTTGTGACCCTGGTTGGGTCCGTCCACTTTGTGGACTGTGGTCTTGACTCTCGGTGAGGTCCGTCCACTTTGTGGACTTGTTTAAGTTTGTGACCCTGGTTGGGTCCATCCACTTTGTGGATTTGTTTAAGTTTGTGACTCTGGTTGGGTCCGTCCACTTTGTGGACTGTGGTCTTGACCCTCGATGAGGTCCGTCCACTTTGTGGACTTGTTTAAGTTTGTGACCCTGGTTGGGTCCGTCCACTTTGTGGACTAGTCTTGACCATCCGTAGGGTCCGTCCACTTTGTGGACTTGTATAATTTTTCTACCCTTTTCGTGTCCATCCACGTTGTGGACTGGGGTCTTGACCCTTAGTTTTGTCCGTCCAATTTGTGGACTTGTATAAGTTTTCTACCCTTGTCGGGTCCGTCCACGTTGTGGACTGGGGTCTTGACCCTTGGTGGGGTTCGTCCACTGATGGTAGTAATCTTTTAGTAGTAATAACACAGCAAAGTCTGAATGTTCCTCCATAAAATCTAAAGCTGTAGAAAAAAGTACCTGCCCCCTTGGGCTTAAAAAGGTACTGAAAAAGTCATTGTAGCAAGGCTTGTTCAAACAAAAAGCCAAAAAATAATCAAAAGACTAGTAAATATAAATAGACTGGGAATAGGGGGAAGTCGACTATCATTTCTACTGGTAGTATTTCCGAAGGTGTTCCGTATTCCATGGGTGCTGAAGCTTCCTTTCGTCCATTGTTTCGAGGTGGTATGTGCCCTTCCTCTGCCATGATGTGATTCTATATGGTCCTTCCCAATTCGGTCCAAACTTTCCTTGCGAAGGGTCTTTAGCAGCGCCCATTACCTTCCGTAGCACCAGGTCTCCGATCTGAAAGTCTCTATGTCTGACCTTGGCATTGTAGTGCTTTGACATGAGGTTCTGGTATCGTGCCAACCTTTGTTCTGCCGTTGCTCGGGCCTCGTCCACTAAGTCTAGCTGGAGGCGCATAGCTTCTTCGTTTTTATCTTCCATGTAGTTCTGCACGCGATAGCTGGTAAGACCAACCTCTGCTGGGATGACTGCATCAGCTCCGTACGTAAGTCGAAATGGGGTCTCTCCAGTGGGTGTTCTTGCTGTTGTCCAATACGCCCATAGTATGCTTGGTAGTTCGTCAGGCCAGATACCCTTTGCCCCCTCGAGCCGGGTTTTGATGATTTTCAGCAATGTCCGGTTCATGACTTCTACTTGTCTGTTTGCCTGCGGGTGTGCTGGAGATGAGTAGTGATTCTTAATGCCTAGCTCTGAGCAGAAATCCCTGAACGCGCTGTTGTCGAACTGCTTTCCATTGTCAGAGATAAGCACCCTCAGTATCCCATATCTGCAGATGATGTTTCTCCATACAAAGGTACGGATGCTTTTCTCCGTGATAGTGGCAAGGGGTTCTGCTTCCACCCACTTGGTGAAGTAGTCGATATCGACTACTAGAAATTTTAGCTGTCTTAAGGCCGTTGGGAAGGGACCCATGATGTCTAATCCCCATTGCGCGAATGGCCAAGGAGCCGTCATAGGTGTGAGCTCCTCTGATGGTTGCCTGATGAAATTACTAAACCTCTGACATTTATCGCAGGCCTTGACGTAAGCTCGGGCGTCCTTGGGCATAGTGGGCCAGTAGTACCCGACTCGAATCAATTTGTGTACTAAAGACCGTGCTCTTGAGTGATTTCCGCAGATCCCCTCGTGAACTTCTCTTATTACATAATCTGCTTCATTGTGGCTTAAACACCTCAGGTACGGTCGAGAGAAACCTCTCTTGTATAAGACATCCCTGATCAGCACAAATCGCGAGGCTTGGACTTTCAGTTTCCTTGCAGCGTCCTTCCCGTCTGGTAGAGTGCCCGACTATAGATATGCTATTAAAAGTGTGGTCCAATTCTCTTCGACAGCTATTTCCTGCATTTGCTTTCCGTCATCAATAAGCGAGGAGGTTTGGAAAAAGGATAATACCTGTTCAGAAGCATCCATAGACTCTGCGGAAGTTGCTTTTGCAAGACGGTCGAGGCATTCGTTTTCCTCCCTTGGGATTTGAACGAATTTGACCTCGAGGCCGCTGATTCGACCCTTCACTTCTTCCAGGTACTTCTTCATTCTCTTGTTTCTACACTCATAATCGTCATTAATCTGGCTTGTTATTACTTGGGAATCGCAATGTATTATCATGTTCTCAGCACCTGCAGCCCTTACGAGATCCAAACCAGCTACCAAGGCTTCATATTTCGCCTCGTTGTTAGTTGTAGGGAAATCTAGTCTTATCATGCATTTGATTTTATCCCCCTCTAGTGTTTGTATAACCACACCGGTACCTCCTGAGCGTTGATTTGATGACCCGTCCGTGTGGATGCTCCACAGTCTTTGTCCTTTAACCCCTTTGTCTTCTGACTGAGTATACTCAGTTATGAAATCTGCCACTATTTGCCCCTTTATTGCGGTTCGCAGATGATACTGTACGTCAAATTCGCTTAGCTTAATTGCCCATAAGGCCATTCTCCCGGCCGCCTCTAGGCTGCTCATTGCTCTTTTCAAAGGTTGGTCCGTCAGAACTACGATTGTGTGGGCCTGGAAATATGGTTTGAGCTTTCGTGCAGCGGTTATAAGTGCAAAAGCCAACTTCTCCATCCTGGGGTATCTTTCTTCCGCTCCTCGGAATGCCCTGCTTATGAAATAGACGGGTCATTGCGAGCCTCCCTCATCTCTTACTAAGGCCGCGCTAACTGCTACTTGCGAGACCGCTATGTAGAGGTATAGTTCTTCTCCTGGCATGGACGGGCTGAGTAGCGGTGGGGACGAAAGGTATTTCTTCAAGTCCTCGAATGCCTTCTGGCACTCGTCCGTCCACTCAAAAGATTTTTTCAGTACTCGAAAGAAAGGCAAACCCTTATCAGTTGCTTTGGAGACGAACCTGTTTAGGGCCGCAACTTTTCTGTTCAAGCTCTGCACTGCCTTCACTGTCCTCGGGGGTTCTAGTTCTAATATGGCCCGTACTTTCTCCGGGTTGACCTCTATACCTCTTTGGGACACCATGAAACCCAAGAATTTCCCTGCTGTCACCCCGAACACGCACTTGCTTGGGTTCAGCTTCATGTTATACGACCGAAGGGTGTTGAATGTCTCCTGGAGGTCGCTCAGGTGGTCGTTCTCACGCACACTCTTCACTAGCATGTCGTCGACATAGACTTGTACGTTCCTTTCGAGTTGGTGCATGAACATTTTATTCATTAGTCTCTGGTACGTTGCCCTTGCGTTCTTGAGTCTGAACGACATCACTTTGTAGCAAAAAAGTCCCTGACTGGTCATAAAAGAAGTTTTCTCTTGATCCTCTTCTTTCATTTTGATCTGATTATAGCCTGAGAAAGCGTCCATGAAACTCAGGAGTTCGTGTCTGGCCGTTGAGTCTAGCAAGGTATCTATCCAAGGGAGTGGATAGCTGTCTTTTGGGCACGCCCTATTGAGGTCTGTGAAGTCAACACACATCATTCACTTTCCGTTATTCTTCTTAACCATGACCACGTTTGCTAACTAGTTGGGGTAGTATACTTCTTGTGCGAACACTCGTTTTTTCTGTCGGATTGGCGAAGAGGCCGAGTTAACATTTAGCCTGTGGACTATTATCGACGGATCGATCCTAGGCATGTCTTCGTGACTCCACGTGAATACATCCTGATTCATCCTTAGGAAACCTGCTAAGTCTTGATGTATCATTGGGCTGGCCAAAGTGCCCATTCTAGTCATCCGTCCAGGTCTTGATTCATCAAGGACTACTTCTTCCAACTCCTCAACTGGTTTTGCCGTGGTCCGCTGTTCTCTAATGCACATGGTCTGCTGATGATCCTCCATTTCCACCATGGCAATGTAGCACTCACGGGCGGCCACTTGGTCTCCTCGCAACTCTCCAATCCCGTATTCCGTAGGGAATTTGATCATTAGGTGGTATGTCGAGGTTGCTGCTTTCCACGAGTTCAACGTGGGTCGCCCTAGTATACCGTTATAAGTGGATGAACAGTCGACCACTAAGAAAGTTACATCCTGAATGATTTGCTACGGATAATCACTGACCGTCACCGAGAGTGTGATAGCTCCTAACGGGAGTACCCTCGTTCCCCCAAAGCCAACCAGGGGAGCATTTTTTGGTGTTAATCGTGCTCTGTTAATTCCCATCTGCTGGAACGCTGGGTAGTATAGGATGTCTGCTGAGCTGCCGTTGTCGACCAGCATCCAGTGCACATTGTAGTCTCCTACCCGTACGCTGACGATAAGTGCATCATCGTGTGGATGGTGGAGGCGTCTCGTGTCGTCCTCTAAGAATCCAATAATCGGGCTTTCCCTCTGCGCTATCTTGGGTACAGAGCCTATTAACTGGACATTCTGGACCATCCTGAGGTAGGTCTTTCGGGCCTTTTTGGACGATCCTGTAGTTGCTGTGCCCCCTACTATCATCCTTATGTCCCCAACAGGGGGTCTCGGATGGTCATTCTCCCGTTGTGGGGCCTATTCCTGAGGATGTGCATCCGTTCTCTCCTTGCTGACAAATTTCTACAGCTTCCCTTCTTTGATGAGGGCCTCGATTTGCTGCTTTAAATCATAACAATCCGCAGTATCATGACCGTGGTCACGGTGGAAACGGCAATACTTGTTTCTGGATCGCTTGGTTGGATCGCTCTTCAGCTTCCCTGGAAATGTTAGGGCCCCTTCATCCTTGATCTGCATCAGTACTTGGTCTAGCGGGGCGTTCAGGGGGGTGAAGCTTGTAAATCTTCCTCCTGGGGGCTTGGAACGCTTTTCATCGCGTCTGTCTCCCGTCCTTGGTTTCTTCCCCCCATGGTCCTGACAGGCATCTTCAAGTCTTTCTCTCTTTCTGGGTTTGTCTTCCCTGGCTAATAGTGCGTCCTCTGCATTCATGTATTTTGTGGCCCTGTAGAGTACCTCAAACATGGTCTTCGGGTCGTTTTTATACAGAGAGAACAAGAATTTTCCCTTCCGTAAGCCATTGGTGAAGGTCGTCACCAAAATCTTGTCGTCGGCCTCATCAATAGAAAGTGCTTCTTTGTTGAAGCGAGTTATGTATGACCGCAGCGTCTCGTCCTCCCGCTGCTTGATGCTCATTAAGCATGCTGTAGACTTCTTGTACCTGTGCCCCCCGATGAAGTGCGAGGTGAACTGGGCACTTAGTTCCTTAAAGGTGTTGATTGAATTTGGCGTTAATTTGCTGAACCAGATTCTTACTGCATCCTTCAGCGTTGTAGGGAAGGCCCTACACATGATCTCGTCTGGTACTCCCTAGAGGTGCATCAGGGTCTTGAAAGTTTCTAGATGATTGAGTGGGTCCTTGACTCCATCGTAGCTCTCAATCTGCGGCATTCAGAACTTCTGTAGCAGGGGACAGGAATTGACGGGTACAGTGAATGGCGAGTCAGTCCTATTCACTAAATCGTCAAGGTTGCTGGAGATGCGTCCCTTGAGGGCGTTCATCATGACCTCCATTTGTTCCTTCATCGCCTGCATCTCCGCGAGAATGGGTGGTGGGGCTGTATCCATGAGAGAGGGCATGCTCAAGTTCCGCCGTTCCGGTCTACTGGGCTCGTTACTGCCCTCTGGCCTTTCAGGTCCCCTTCGTTCGGAGTTGTCCCCCTGGTTTTCCTCCTGGACGTTATGTCCTGCGTCCCTCTGACGCAGTTGCTCCTCCAGATCATGATTCTATTTCATGAGGCGCTCTACCGCAGCCGCGAGGGTCTGGACCTGTCTTTCTAGTGCGGTGGATCTCGGCGGCTCGTCTTCTTGAACGTTGTTAGTGGTGGCCATCGAGCGTGTAAGTACCATGCAACTTTTATGTCTGGGAGGCGACAATAGCTTAAACAGTCACCGTTTCCCACAGACGGCGCCAACTGATGAGGCCATAAATCTCACCAGTGAGAAGCACGATCCTTGCGCTCAAACAAGTCACCTACACAAAAGAAAAAAACAAAAATACCTTGCAGAAGGCACCGGTGTGGAGCCAGCCAAATACCCTCCGAAGGTCAAGTTAGAAATATTCTCACAACTCTAGAGTGCTAGAGAAGGGTCAATTATGCGTACCTTGATGCGAGGGAGTATTGGGACTTTTATAGTAGTGAGGTTTTGCCTCCCTTCCTTGTAGCCCACATTTTTTCCTTATAGGACTCTTTCTTGAGGAATCCAAAACGTGGTGGACAAGTTATTCTTATGTGGAGAGCCCATGGCTTTAAGGCACTTCTTCAAGAATCTTCTAATGCTTTGCCCTATTCTTATTGGGCCTTTACTTCATCAGGGGTTCCACACAAAGGATGGACTCGTCTTTCCTTTGGCCCAATGGACACAGATCCGTTAGGCCCACTCGTTTAGGCCCATTAGGCCTTGTCTTCTGTTTTTACCCTCCTCACCCATGTTTCGAACCATGTAACTATCGAGGCCTCCCCACCACCCCGCTGGTTTCCCCCGGAACAACAATTCTACAAGGTGAATTTTGGCGGAGCTATTTTCAAGAACATTGATGCAGTTGGCCTGGGCGTGGTCATCCGTGACAACAATGGTGAAGTAATGGGAGCTATGTCACAACGTGTTCCCTTACCCCAAACAGTTGTGGAAGTTGAAGCTCTTGCTTGTCTGCGTGCTGTTTTCTTTGCCATTGAGCTTGGTCTATGCGATTTAGTCATTGAAGGTGATTCAGCACTAGTAATTCAAGCTATCAAAGATGGACAACCATGCCAATCCTTCTATGGCCACATTGTGGATGACATTCTCCACTTAACTGCTCAGCTACGGTGTTTTACTTTTTGTCATGTGAAATGCAACTGTAATAGAATCGCCGATGCTTTGGCTAAAAAATCTGGGGTTGGGTTAGACTTTCAGGTGTGGGTTAAAGACTTACTGGAATTGCCATGTTGGATGTTCGTTGAGTTTTATTTTTGTTCAATAAAAGCCCCAGTCTGGCATTCAGTCTGGTTTCTCCAAAAAAAAAAAAGAAAAAAAAAAGAAGTTTCAGTTTTATCTTTTAGAATCTTGCAGCCGGCAAAAGATGCACTAACTAGAAAGATGATATATGCCACAGCCCACAGAGATTTTGGGCAATTCTCAGACACTATACAAAATCCCCATCCAATGGTAGCAACAACCATCTTAGAGTTTGAGTTCTAAATCTTGTTATTGAAAAACTCAGCTCTCATATCAAACAAATGACGCCGTTGCAGCAGAACGCACCAACCAGAGCTTTTGTTTTTTTGAGAGAATAGTAGCCCGAGCATCTTCAGATTCAATCTGAAATTTTAAAACTAAGCTTTATTAGTCCTTCTGTTACCTATAGAGTTAGTTTCATTGCTTATATGGTTAACAAAAAAATTATGTGACAATTTCTAGGTGATATGGAATTTTATTTTTTAATGCAAAATAGAAATTCTACTCTTAATAATAAAAAAATTTGCATTATTATTGCCATATAAAAAACCCATGACTCAACAAATAACCAAACTTGTTTTGAAATGGTTATTCCCATTTCAATTGAATCTGAAGATGCTCGGGCTACTATTCTCTCAAAAAAACAAAAGCTCTAGTTAGTGCATCTCTATATTTTTTTTTTACTTCTCCTTACAACCTCTTTGTTTTCCATTCAACGACCACTAATTGACATTTGGTTGTTTCCCTAGCATTACTGCACTTAATGTAGACAATTTTATTTATTTAGTTTAGGCAAAATATTATATTTTAATTTTTTTAAAATAAAAAAGGAGTGAAAATATAAATAATTTAATGATATATATAGGGGATGTGGCTGAATTTAAATGTTAAATAAAATGATATGAGAAAAAAATAAAAAAATACATAACAGTAAACACTAACTTATCCAAATAATTCTATGTAATATAATAATAGTAGACTCTTATATACTATTTTTAATTATTTATAATGCAATATGATAATATTTAACAATCAAAGTCATAAAAAAAATAAAAAATAAAAAAGTAAAAAATAAAAAAATAAAAAAAACTTAAAACACAAAACTAAATCCCATCAACCAAAATAGAGTTCTAAAGAATACAAAACTTTATCAAGCTAAAATAGAGATGCAAGAAAAATAAAAATAAAAATCCACCAAAAAATTGAGGGAGAAAGAGTGGGAAATGACCACTTTTTTGTGAGAGAAAATTATGTAAAGAATGAAAGAGTGAATGACAAATTTATAATAAGAGGATGATAATAAAAAGAGAAAAAATAAAGGAAGATAAAAGGAAAGAGGAAGAGTGATATCAAGGTAGAATGTTTGGAGAGATGAAAAGGTAAAGAGAAGGAGAAAGGTTGGAGAAAGTGTAAATGTTAAAAAAAATTAGTACAATTTGATGAGCACAATTTTCTTTTATTTGAATTTAAGTGAAATATTATAGTTTTTATTTTTTAAAACAAAAAGAGAGAGAAAATATAAATAATTTAATGATAAGGAGGATGTGGTTGAATTTCAATATTGAGTAAAATAGAAGAGAAGAAAAAAAATAAGAAAAATAAAAGATATAACAATAAACAGTAAATTATCCAAATTATGCTATGTAATGGAATACTATTTTATTTTTATCTACTATCTTTAAATTTTTATAATGTAATCGGATAAAATTTAACAATCAAAGTGCAAAATAATAATAATAATAATAATAATAACTTAAAACACAAAACTAAATCATATTAACCTAAATTAGAATTCTTAAAAACACAAAAATTTATAAAACTAAATCGGAGATGCAATAAAAAATAAAAATCCACCAAAACATTGAGAGAGAGAGAGAGAGAGAACATTTTTTGTGAGAGAAAACTATGCAAAGAATGGACAAGAGTGACAAATTTATAGTAAGAGGGAAGGGATAAGAAGAGACAAATAAAGGAATATAAAGGGAAAGATGAATAACAATATTAAAGTAGAGGATAGTGGGGAGATGGAAAGGTGATGAAAGAAGAAATGTTGAAGAAAGTGTAAATATTTAAAAAAATAAGTGAATGTAAAAAAAAATTATAGGAAAATTGGAAATATATATATATATATATATGTTAAAACTAACAAACATAAATATGTAAAGTCAATAATCTATTTATATATATATATATATATATTGTAAAAAAAATAGGAAAAATAATAATTATGTGGTGAATGACATGGCGATGAGGTGGTACAACAAGAGCTCAGCAACAATAAATGCCACACTTCAGCTTTTAGTAATATATATAGATATATAGATTTTCCAAACTTGCTTAGCTTATAGGGAATCATTAAATTTCTCAATATCCTTAAATCCCATACTTCCAATCTCTTTCGCCTCACAAAGACGTTCCCATTTCATCCAATGAACTTTCCTACTATCTAAAGTGTAACCCCACCAAAATTTTCAGATCAAGATCTTAAGTTCCTTTATCAAACCTTTTAAGAGTTTGAAACAACTCATAAAATAAGTGGGAATAGCTTGGATCACTGATTTGATAAGAACCTCTCTTCTAGCCTGTGAGAGAAGTTTTTCCTTTCAACCTTGGAGCTTCTTCCAAACATGCTCCTTGATGTAAATAAAACTTTGTTTCTTAGCTCTACCTACCAAAAGCTAGAAACCTCAAATATTTCTCATAATTCCAGATAGCAAGCCCACTTAAGAGATGTTGAATTGAGACCTAAAGAGCATGATCAATATTCAAGCTAAAAAATATATTAGTTTTGTCTTTATTTTATTTTCTGTCTTGATCCCCTTTCATAAACAGACAAAATATCAAGTATTACCTGGCACTCAAATTCTTTAGCTCAACAAAATATCAATTATCATCGGCAAAGAATAAATTGGATACCTGTGGACCATTTTTGCAAATAGACACTCCTTTGGTACTCCCATAAAATTCGGCTTTGTGGAGAAGACCTTGAAGGCCAATAGCACATAGCAAAGATAGGTATGGTGACAAAGGGTCTACTTGCCTAAGACCTCATCTTGGTTTTATGTTGTCCACTAGTTACCCATTGAGGAGAATGGAATAAGAAACTAACTTGATGCACGACATGATGGTTGTCACCGTTCCCTCCAAAGCCCAAATGTTGCATTACTTTTTCTAAGAAAATCTACTCCACCTTGCCATATGCCTTGCTCATATCTAGTTTGAGGGCCATGAGTCCTTATTTACCTTGGGTTTTACATTTGAGATAGTGGAGAGTCCTAAATGCAACAAACACATTGTTAGTAATAAGGCGCCTTGATAGGAAAGCAATTTGAGAATTAGCTTCTACTAAGGCAAAATCAAATTCAAACGATTAACCAACACCTTGGCAATAAGTTTGTAAAACACATTACAAAGGCTAATGGGCCTAATGTTTGAAACTTTCTTTGGATTATGAATTTTAGGGATGAGGGAGATGAATGTTAAGTTAATGGATTTAGGAATAAAAATTATATTCAAAATTGCCAAAACAACCATAACCACCAACAATACGCCAAAAGGACTTATAAAAGATAGGAGACATACCATTAGGGTTAGGAGCAATACTAGTGAATGGGGCCATCTAATAAAGGGCTTTGACAACCTCATCTACTATGTAATCCTGATTCAAGCCAGCTGTAGAGCGACTAAATTTCTTAGTTCGAAATAAGTCAAACAAGTAAAATAGTTTCACAAATGCGAATTTGTATTGATGATTGTGGTACAATTCTCTGTGATTACAAAAGAGTGATCCTCTGATTCAATCTCCTTGCAAAACTTATTGATTGGATTTGTGGTAATGTGATTTTGACTTGAACACAAAATATCCTTCAATTTGGTTGAGGGATGGATCAAAGATTGTTAAAACGGAATTGCAATGAATCTCTGGCTATGAGCTTGTTAGAAATCCTTTGTTCCTCGCGTTCTTCATGTTCTTCGTGTGTTCTTCGTCTTCGAAGGTTTATGGTGGAAGTTCTTCGGGGCTTTAGAGGCTTGAATCCGTAGAGCTTCACCAATTTGTGGTTTGTTGATGTTTTTCGGACCTTTGAGCTTGATTCCCGTGAACTTTAGGATCTAGGCAGATAGTTTGGATGATTCTGCTTCGAGTGTTCTTCAATTTTGGGATTGAAGTTCTTGAGGGTTTTGAGGCTTGATTCCTGCAGAGCTTTTGTATTTCTGAATTCTCTCCCCCTAAATGCCTTAGGAAGGCTTCTATTTATAGGAGTTTGGGGGTGGGTGAGCGACACGTGGCGAAGTCCGATTGGTGACACATGTCACAGCCTGATTGGTCTGCCTATGTCATCGCTTACACGTGCTAGATCGCCTGTGTCATCGCTTACACGCGCTGGACTGCTTTTGTCATTGCTTACACGCGCTGAGGTGCTTGTGTCATTGCTTACACGTGCTGAGGTGTGATTGGTCCTTGCATGACACTTGGCAAATTTCTGTTGGTTTCTGAGTAGTGATAGCAAAACCTAGCAGTAATACGTGGTGCTTTGTAATTGGATGTATTTTGTGGACTTGGTAGTGTGACGTGTCAGCTTGTGATAGGTCGGGAATTTTCCCTTTCTACACCAGCGTTCATGTCCTCAGTCACTGTGGGCAGTATATCACTAAGGATATCATCAAAACCAAACGTAGCAAAAATATTGGAGAAGCATTCCTCCACCAATCCACGCATTCAGCCTTCATCCTCAACCCAAGAGAGCACCAAAGGGGTTTGAATATCAAGCTAGAGCATCTTCTGGTTCAATTGACTATTTTATTTTATTTTTATATTAAAGACATTACCATGTCACCTAAAAATTGTCACATAATTTTTCTGTTAGCCACATAAGCAATTAAACTAATGACAAGTAATGGAAAAACTAATAAGGCTTATTTTTTTAAACTTCAGGAATAAATAATACTCATTTGAACATGCCTTGCTCATATCTAGTTTGAGGGCCATGAGTACTTGTTTACCTTGGGTTTTATGTGTGAGATAGTGGAGAGTCTCAAATGCAACAAGCACATTGTCAGTAATAAGGCACCCCGGTAGGAAAGCAGTCTGAGAATCAGCTACTACTAAGGCAAAACCAAATTCAAACGATTAACCAACACCTTGGCAATAAGTTTGTAAAATACATTACAAAGGCTAATAGGCCTAATGTCTAAAACTTTCTTTGGATTCTGAATTTTAGGGATGAGGGAGATGAATGTTATGTTAATGGATTTAGGAATAAGACCTGTATTCAAAACTGCCAAAACAACCATAACCACCAACAATATACCAAAAGGACTTATAAAAGATTTGGGACATACCATCAAGGCCAGGAGCAGTACTATTGACAACCTCATCTACAATGTAATCCTGGTACAAGCCAGCATTCATGTCCACAGTCATTGCATGTGGGCAGTATACCACTAAGATATCATCAAAACCAGACGTAGCAAAACTAAGATATCATCAAAACCAGACATAGCAAAAATATTGGAGAAGTATTCCTCCACCAATCCATCCATTCGGCCTTCATCCTCAACCCAACTTCCAAAGGGTTGAGGATGAACGCCGAATGGGTGGATTATTTGGGAGGGAGCACCAAAAGGGTTTGAATATCAAGTTCGAGCATCTTCTGGTTCAGCTAGTTTTAAAATATATATATATATATATATATATATATATATATATATATATATATATATATGTGTGTGTGTGTGTGTGTGTATTAAATACATTGCCACGTCACCAAAAAATTGTTACATAATTGTTTTGTTAGCCACACAAGCAATTAAACTATATATATATATATATGTGTGTGTGTGTGTGTGTGTGTGTGTGTGTGTGTGTATTAAATACATTGCCACGTCACCTAAAAATTGTTACATAATTGTTTTGTTAGCCACACAAGCAATTAAACTAACGACAAGTAGCGGAAAAACTAATAGGGCTTACTTTTTTAAACTTCAGGAATTAATAACACTCATTTGAAAATTTAGTCTTTAGGGACTAAAAGCGCACATTAAATAAACTTAAGGGACCAATTATGTACTTTCACCATTTATATTTGGTAATTGATAATTGCATTTGAACTTGAACCATCCTTTGTTTTATTAATCACTACTGCTTAATCATTTGGGGTCTAAATCCAATTCTCCAAAATGGAAAAAATAATGCCATTGGCCCATAGTACTTGTCACTCTAGTGCATTTTGCATTCGTATTATTTCATGGTCAAGGTACCCATTAGCAAATAATCGTATTTCCATAAATAAATAAATAAATAATAAGATAATAATAAGAGAAGTATGCACTAAATACATAAATATAAATCATCTGTACCACCTTTTGTGTTCCACTTTATGTTCTACCAATTACAACTTGTCATGTGTTTATTTTTTTCCATTTTAAACTTTGATCGTTTTATAAGAAAAGTTAAATAAATATATAGCAAATTGTGATTGGTAGAACATAAAATAGAACACAAAAAATGGAATAGAGGATTTGTAGTCAAACACATTCACACTATGCAAAAGACATACAACCATGAAATAAGTGTACAAGAAATAAGTGTAAAAAAAATGCCACTCATAGTTAATTGAAAAAGACATACAACCATGAAATAAGTGTACAAGAAGTTTTCGAAATAGTAGTAATGTAATACTACATATTTGACATATAACATAGAAGGTAGTTTTTGAAATAGCAGTAATGTAAAACTACATATTTGACATATATCATAGAAGGAACTCCAGACCACAAATACTTTGTTGAGCAACTACCTAGCAAGGGCAACAATATCTGATTGAAGCTCCGAGGATACTGAATTGCTTGAAATTGTCTTATTGCCCTCGGTTGCCATCCTTTGGCTTCTTGCATGAGTCATCTCCAGAGCCAAACATTCCTTTAATTCTACAGATACTTCACTCATGTCCGATATTTGGATTGAAGCCCTTTCTACGCATGACAAGGCTATCTCCGTAGCTTTCCAGGCAGAATTAGTATGAAATTCTCCTTTTAACCTTGGATCAACAATTTTTTGAATATCTCCTTGTTCAATTATAGGATAAACCCAATCAAGTATGTGAGTGTATTCTTCGGGGCCTCTTATTATTGCTGGGTGGCCAGTGATTAACTCAAACAAAACAATACCAAAGCTATAAATATCACTTTTTCTATTCAAATTTCCAGTTGCTTGAAATCTGCACCAAGTATAAAAGAATATTTAAGTACAAAAATTATATATATATATATATATATATATATATATATATATATAATATGTTTCTAACCTGACTTAATATATGTTATTTTCTCATATATAACAAATATTTACATCAAATTAGTTTTTAACCCTTTTTTTTTAACGTCCAACCAGCTTCTAAACAGTTAATTATCTTTTAAGTCATATTGTATTGATAATACCCTTTAAGAATCTTAAATTAAGATTTTTTATTCAATAATTTAGAGATGACTATTTAGAGTATACTAATAGTTTTAAGAATTATTAAACATACAAAAATTTAAAAAACAAAATTAAATAATACAAATTTGCCTTACGTCCTAAACATATACAAGTCAATATAACAAATATAAAAATGCTAAAACTAAAGAAAAATATTAATTTTCATAGGTGAAAATCAGAATATGGATATCTAATACTTAACCACATGATCCTTAATTCTTCTAAGGTTTTAGAAAGAAAAAAAATAGTGTCTATATCTCTAATTCTTGAAATGCAAAATGAAACAATTTGTGAGTGTGTGTCTATAAATAAAGAATGTTTCTTTTAAAAAGATATAATAATATATTTATAGGAACATATATTTTAAATATACTTTGATTCAATGAACTACGCATGGTATAAGAGAAATAAGAGAAGAAAAATAGTGCAATAATTATTTATTTTAACTTATCTATTTTTAGAAAAATATATCATGAATTCCTTTTGATTTGATGGGCTATGTATAATACAAAAGTAATACAAAGGAAAAAACTAGGGGCACCATGACTATAGTTTAAGTATGTTGCCAATTCTTTTTAAAATTATGTACACAAAAGTATGATATATTCTAACTGCAGCTAAAAAAATATATGGGATTCATTAAGTCTTGACACTTACTTTGGATCAAGATATCCAAATGTACCAGCAGGGCGAGTTGACACATGAGTGTCATTTTCAGCTACAAAAGCTCTAGACAACCCAAAATCAGCTATTTTTGCTTGCATATTTTCATTTAGTAAGATGTTTGTGCTCTTAAAATCTCTATGGATTATAGGTGGCTTACAACCATTGTGTAAATACTCCAATCCTGCAAGTCAATTGGAAAGCCATTGATTGGTACTTTAATTAAGCAAACAAAGAAACAAATAATGAAGAGGAATAATCATGCCATTAAATTGTTTCCAAACCATTTGCTGTATCCACTGCAATTTGAAGTCTCTCATTCCACTTTAAGACATTTGCATTGGTCACTGCTAGTGGAGAAGCCAGAAACATATTTTTAGCAAGGGGTGCCGAGTTATACACACACACACACACACACACACATATATATATATATATAAATTAAATCCAAAGAATAACATGTGTGTGCATGCGCGCACACACACACACACATTTTTTATTTATATCTATTGCTTATTCATGAAGAATATTTGTAATTTTGATTTAACATAAGATATTTTCTTATATAATGAAAAATATTTACATCAAGTCTCTATATCTTGTGGATTCTAGTTAGTTCAATTGGTAAAGTTTCTGATGGTTGAATAAAAGATTTGGGATTCAATTCCCGTCTATACCAAAAACTGATTGGTGTTTTGGTCTGGTGATAAAAAGCTATCAACAAGAGAAGACACTATAAATTGAAACTCTCTTTAAAAATAAAGTCTCTATATCTTAAAAAAAAAAAAAAAAAAAAAAAGTACATCTTAACATGTTTAAATATTCAGTCAATTTACTAAAAATAAAATATAATTAAATTACATATGATATACATTAAATACATTTGATTTGATGAACTCAGTAGGATATAAAAGTAATTAGAGAGAACAAAAATGATTAGGCCAACTATATAAATTTATTGCATATATTTAGTAAAAATCAAGGGGGCAATAATTTAAATTATGCCTAAAATTATTTTTTTTAACCAAATATACAAGAGGGAGGAGGATTTTTGAAAAGTCAACAAGGGCCATGGCCTACTTTCCCCCCCCGGGGGAAAAATTATTATTTACAACAGGAAGACTATTGATGTGATCCTTCCTGACCAATGAGATGATGTCATCTATACAAATATATGTGTGAGCTTCCTAATCAGCACAAGGAATAAAAAAAATGAAAATGACTAGATAATGTCACATTTGCATAAATAATAGCATTTTATTCGTTAGAAGGTCAAGGAGGACTACAGTAGTCCTCCTAGTGGACCTAATAATTTCTCCCCCCCCCCCCTTCCCCCTTCCCCCTTCCCCCCTAGTCACTGCCAAAAATATCAATTTCATCACATTCTGTTAAGGTCATTAATAAAAAAAAAGATTAAAAAAAAAATAAAGATAATAGCCTTGATTTTGCAATAACCCAAGAAAATAAATAATAATTGACATGTTCATCAAACACATTACACATACCATTTTCCTTAATTGGAATGGGGAGCAAAGATTTAAATATGGTTTAGAGCACTAATTTATTCATCCCCCTCCCACCCTCTCCCCAGAATGTTCATTTTCTTTTTTTTCCTCATCCCCATCTACAGTAAATTTTCAAGCATTTTCACCCCAAGAAGGAAACTTTGTAACATTTGTAGGTACCAACAGCAAAGGTGCTTCACTAAAACAAGCCTTTATTACACTTTCATAGGTGGTGTTTATTAGGGGTGTCAATGTTCGACCCAACACGCAAACACGACATGAACCCGACACAGGTTTTTGTGGGTTAGGGTTAGGCCTTAATGAGTTTAGGTCATGAACGGGTCGACCCGAAAGCGGCATGATAAGAAACGTGTCATAAGTGGGTCAACCCGCAATAGACACATTTGACACGCCAATTTATTTGTGTCAATTCGAAATGACCCACTTAACACAACCTGTTTAACTAGTATAACAAATAAATATTTATTTTATTTTAAATTTGTCAAATACCTTTTATATCTAACATATATTTTAAATTTAAAAAGAAAAGTGAGTAATTACAAAAACTTACAAGGGATATAATTGGAAATTGAAACTTTACAAATCCTAGATCTCTAAACCCTACAAACCCTAAATCTCTAAACCTTCTTATAAATATCTAATTTTTTATATATTTTTTTATTTATTTTAGCTGTACTACTCACTCTACTATCTGATAGACTTATGCCCAATTCTCAAACTCAAAGTCTCAAACTGGTTATTGCTCTCTCTCTCTCTCTCTCTCTCATGTGTTTAGTGAGTTTTAGAATTAAAAAAAAAACTGTTTTCTTGGTGTTTCAAAATTTTGAAGTAATTTTTTTCTACATAATGTTTTTGTTCTATAAACTTTGAACCCATATGCCGTTATTAATATATGAGATATATTAATTGTTGATTAAGGCAAGTGTTGTAGCTTTTGTCTTGTGCCGTGTGTTTTTTTGGTGTTCGTATTAGTGTTGGACACCATTTGCATATCTTACAAGTGGGTTTATTGAGATAGTTTATAAACTAGATTTGATGGGTATTGCTTTTAAAACTATTGAGGCATGATCATATTTTGTAACTACTAATACTTATATATATTTTTTTGGCATAGAACTTGCACAAATGAAATTGGATGAGCTTGTAGAAGATGTTATGAATTTGGACATCAATAAAGAATCTATGGATGATAATCGTAGTCATAGTCAGAATTAGTCTACTGTTTGCTCCAATTCTTTCAATATTGATATTTAGCATTTGGCGAGTTCGAGGGATATTATATTTTTGTTGAACTGTGTTATTTCATTTTTGTTAAACTATGCTATTTTGAATTTTGGGTTGAAGTGTATGCACTTCTTTTAGAGTGTAAAGAACTTATTTCTAGATGAATTTTATATTTTTGTTGAACTATATTATTTTGAATATGGGTTGAAGACTTGAAGTGTATGCACTGCTTTTGAGATGTAAAAAAAATTTCTAGGTGGATGTTATATTTAATATTATGTAGGTTGAAATGGGTTGTGTTACATTTATGTCAACCCAACACAACTCGTTTATTAAGTGTGTCAAATGGGTTGGGTTAGGGTTGAAGGATCATGACATGATTATTAAATAAGTCAGGTTAAAGTTGAGCAATCTAGTCGAATACCCCTATCTCGACACGTTACGAACCCGACACACTAATCCGAATTGACACCCTTAGTGTTTATTGTGTTTCGTGTAAAGAGCAGGAAATGTTGATATTGCCAACATGAATGTAGATTCTTGGTGAGCTACCCCTTATTTTTGGTGGCTTAATGTAACTATAGAACTAACAAACTGTAGTTAATTATATGGAACTACATGGAGTATCCGAGTATTACCCAAGACTAATCATGCATTTAATTTGATAAGTTAACACGTGTGTGTGTGTGTTTTTTTTTTTTTTTTTTAACAGAAGTTAACATATGTTGAGAGTTGAGTTACCAAGTAATAGTTTTTTTAGTGGAGTTGTAGTGTGCCTTTGTCTTAAAACCTTTTTTCCTCTCTTTTGTATGTGTGTGTGTTTGTTTCTCCAAAAAAAATAAATAAATACTCCAATAATAATAATAATAATTCAAGTAATAGCCTTCAACACAATATTGTATATACCTGACAAATGTTGGCGTAGGTTGCCATTAGCCATGTATTCATAAATGAGCGCTTTGTTCTCACCCTCATCACAATATCCAATGAGAGAGACCAAGTTTCTATGATGAACTCTCACCAAGATTTCTGCCTGCATTTATGAATGGTGCTTTATCTTAGCTAAATTAAATTCTGCTGGCTACATGTCTCATGCAATCGTGCTTCCAATTTAAGATGCAAATCAAATAAATAAATAAATAAATAAATATATATATATATATAATTTAATTAAATTTTAAATTAGAGTCTAATTTTATACCATATGTCTCATTTAATTTTCTTAATTTTGGAGCAACTATTTACTATATATACTACAAAAATCGAGTAGTCCAATTTAATTTTCTTAATTTTTTGTGTTAAATGAGTTATTAAGTGAAAAAAGATTAGAATAAAAAATAATAAACCTTTAAAAAAATCACTATTATTGATTCATTTTTCTTATAATAATAATAATATTATTATACATATAGTGGTTGGACAAACTAAGATTGAAAATTTCATGGACAATAATTTAAATGATTTTTTTTATTTGTTTCAAATAAAATTATATTTATTTTATTAGTAGTTATTTTATATTATCAAATATACAAAAATTATATATATTATATATAAACTTGGTAAAATTATAATATACTTTTAATTATGCTTATTTGTAAATATATCATATACATATGCATGTAGTTACAAACTAGTTTCAAGTAATTGAAGAGAAATGGACTCTTATATCTAACCTCTGCTTTAAATTCCTTGTAGCCTTGCTTTGATGATTGAGAGAGCAACTTAATAGCAACTTGAGTTTCATCTCTCATAATGCCAAGGTAAACTTTTCCAAAGCCTCCTTCTCCAATAGCATTTTTGAAGTTATCAGTTGCTCTTACAACCTCAGAGTAGCTATACTGGCGATTCCTCAAATTGATGTTGGATTCCGTGACCCTTTCTACAGTAAGGGAAATCGTCACAATTTCCAAATGGACGCATGTATGTAAAGAAAATGTTTTCAGCTTTTCACGGGGGATGTGGGGTTGTGTTAGGTGGATTTAATTCATTAAAATATGCAATAATAATAATAATAATAATAATAATATGAATGATGAGGTGGATGTTGCTTAAATAATAGTGGAGTTTGTTTTTCTTGATTGTGTGTAACATTATTATAATTGAGAAAAAATATATTTATTTAGGTTAATTCTTGAGTCATATCAAAGTTATGAGCAAACCAAAAACAATTGATTCATTCTTTAAGTAAAAAGATATTGGCCATTCAAAATATTTAGGACACTTGTAACAATAAATGTTCTTTTTTAATGCAAAATGTCCTTCTTTAATGATTTGATGATAGTGGATGAATTTAAGACTCTTGTAGAAACATTCAGAATTTATTAATTTGATGATAATACTTATAAAAAAAAATTGATGATAAACAATTACTTTTATTCTAAGAAAGATTTTTGTTGGATATAATTTTCATGCAAAATATTCTTTTTTGGATATTCTATATGTCTATGGTGAACTAGACAATTTATGTATATATTAGAGTTGATAACTTTGTATTCAATATATTTAGGAATTATGTTTATTGTGAAAATTCTATAACTTGGCCCTTATAAGTTAAAAATCTTAGCTATGCCCCTTTGTACTATTTTTTTGTATTTCGCTTTATATTCACCAATCACAAATAGTCATGTGTATTCAGTTTACTTTTCTTATAAAATAACTAATATTTGAAATGGTAAAAAAAATATACACATAGCCATATTACAATTGGTGGAACATAAAGTGGAACACAAAAATTGATGTTGATGATTTGTATATTCATTATGGATCCAAATAACAATTATAGAACTTGAAAATAAAAAAGTAAAATACTATTTTGATCCCTAAACATTACTATATATTTGTTTTTCGTCCATAACTTTTAAAACGTTATTTTTTTTCATCCTTAAACTTTGTAAAGATTTTTTTTTTAATAGTTTAGAGACAAAAATAAGATTAAATATATATATATATATATATATATATATATATAAATATATATTTTCGATAGTTTAGGAGCAAAAAAAAAAATTTGATAAAGTTTAAGAATCAAAAGTAAAACATTTCAATAGTTTAGGGACGAAAAACAAATTTTTCAATAACTTAAGGTTGAAAAATGAACTTTTTAAATTTTTGGGACCAAAAACAAAATTTTGGTAATATTTATGTACTAAAATAGTATTTTATCCAAAGTAAAGAAAGACATACCTCGTCTTTTCCTTTTATAGATAGCCAGGGCAATAAAAATTAGCAGGACCACGGCTATTGCAGACGTTGCAACAAGTTGAATAACAAGCGCCTTGTTCTTCTTTTTCTGACATGGAAGTGACTGACAAAGATCCGAATTTTCGCCAAGACTTGCATATTTGATAAGATTCAATGGTAAATTATTGAACGATGAATGATTTTGATATACAGAATTTCCTTTGGAAATACAATTAAAAAATGATTCACAAAAACTGATAAACAAATGAACAAAGACCTTTTCTAGTCATTTGGCATGTTCAGAAAGATAACGTGAAATTAGTACGACGATGAAGTCAAGAAAATTGTAAGCTAACCTTAAGACCAAAGTTCCATCCCTATACTTTAGCAGAAGAGCCTCAGGAATTGGACCTTCTAGCTTGTTCCCACCTAAACTACTGCAAATACATTGTAAAATACAAAAATTCATTTCCTGAACCTAAATCGATGTTTGCAATAACAAGCTCAGTTAAAGTTCAATAACTCACAGGGTGTGCAAATTTGGCATTTGTGCTAAAAATTCCGGTATCTTCCCAGTGAAGTCATTTTGTGATAAATCTCTAATACAGAAAAGAGTTAGCATTTGACAATAACTTTGGTGAAGATATCTTTGATTTTAACCTAAACTGTTGCCTTCTATTCTCGACTACCTTATAATAGGGTATGACACTTGCAAATAATACTTAAACACTTTTTAATGTAAAATCACAGTACTGCGCAAACACAAAAGCTTTAGTCAGGATTTTATCCCAATTTTGTAAGAATAGCTATTAATATTATCATTATTGTAGGCGTCCGTGACTCATCATTGAAAATTACCGTTGGTGCCATTGCTCTAATGCCAACACTACAGGCATAGCCAACATGGAGAGTGCCCCATCTCTCCGACTACTTTCCTAGTCAACATTTTGAGAAGGACCTTAACACTCTCAGCTTCCTTGGCCATGAGATTGCTTCCTCTATCGATGGCCAATGGATATTATTTGACACCAAGCACACCTAGCTCTAATCCTCTCTCACTGGCTAGAATCATACAACAAGATCAATGACACATACGCCAGTTGAACCCAATGCCCACCTCACTCCTCATGATGAAGAACTTCTACTTGATCCCACCTGTGTTGCCAGCTCGTTGGCAGCCTTGTCTATCTTATTGTCACTCAACTTGATATCTCATATATTGTCCATCAAGTGAGTCAGTTCAAGGCTGCCCCATGATACATTAAGATTGTTGTTGTGCTTCGTATTTGCTACCTTAGGGGGCATTAATCATGGCCTACACATCTCCTCATAGTTGTCTCTTATGCTTAGAGCCTACCTTGATGCAGAATGGACAGGAGACCTTGATAATTATCCATTAATGGTTGTTGTACTATTAGGTTAACTCGCATCTAGATATAAATCCCCTTTATATAGTATTTTGTGTTATTCAGTAATATAATCAATAATGTATTATCGGTCTCATGGTCAATAATTTGCAAATTTAACAGAGGAAAGGGTCTGTTTGGTTGGAGGGGTGGAAAAGTGAGAGGATAGAAAATGGTGGGAAGATGAAAAAGTGAGATGATAGAAAAGATTTTAATTTCCCTCCTTTTTGTTTGGTTGGGATTGAAAAAATTGAGAGATGGAAAAAGTAAGTTTGTATAAATTTACTTATGTACCCTTGTTAAATATGATGCCCAATTAAAACCAAAAAAGTGACGAACAATCAAAAAAAAAAAACACACAAAAGAAAGCAAAAGAAAAAAAAAATATGAGCAACACAAACTTAAATCAAAAGAAAAAAGAAAAAAAAAAAGGAAAGAAGAGACAATGAGGGAAGGAAAAAAGAAGAAGAAGAAGAAGAAGAAGAAGAAGAGGAGGAGGCAACGTACAGGAAGAAGGAGAAAAAAAAAGGGCAACGTCCCGGAGGAAGGGGAAAAAAAAGTGAAGAAGAGCAATATATGGACAAAGTCCATGTGCAAGTGCACAAGGGTATGTTGGGTATTTTTGTCCATTAAGCAGTCTCATTTTCTCCTTTCAGTTTTCTTTTCATTTTGGAGAGAAAACTTTTTGGTTAGCCTAAGGAGAAAACACCTGGGTCCCATTATTTATTTTCCTTCCTCCTCAGTCAACCAAATACACTCTAAAAAAGTTTTCCTTTCCATTTTCTCTCCAAAATTTTTCATCTACCCTATTTCACCTCCATACAAACACACCTTAAATGACAAAAAAATTAATTAAGCAATAGTGCATGTGTATGAACATTGCAGCAAAACTAAACAAGTACAATGAAATTTAAAAAATCATGAGAGATTCATTTATCGATTACCATTGAATTTGGGAAAAGGAACCCTATTTCCTCGAAAATTTCTGCAAAAACTTAAAATAAATCACCTGAGAATCATAGCCTGAAAGTTTATTAAGAAAGTTCAATAACTTACAAGAATTCCAAATTTGACAATTGTGCTAAAGAATCTGGGATTGGCCCAGATAATTTATTGTTTGACAAATCCCTGAAATAATGATTCACTTGCTCAGTAAAGAATTGGTAGCAAACTAGCAATAATTGAATACTAAAAACTTATTACAGCTAAATTGAAGCTTACAAAGACTATAGGTTTTGTTTGGAAACTTGAATTTGGATTTGGATTTGGATTCTAAATCAATAAATTTAAAATATCATAACTTCAAATCCATTGATTTTAGATATCATTTTAAATCTAAGAATTTTAAATGTTTCAAATCTAAATCGTTGACCTTAATTGATTTTAATCATCCAAATCAAAATACACATATGCCCAAATCCTGCCATCTAAACACACTAGTAGTGCTTTAAGATTGAAAACTGAAGTAGCAATCTTGCTTGTCAATGAGCTTGAGCTCAAGTTCCTGCTCATATTAATTTGTCAAATAAGATTCCATTATCTAAAACAGGGTTTCCAATTTATACAAAGAGCTGTACATGCTAACATTTGATATGTAACAGAAATCATCTCTTTAAAGTTCACAAAAGGTTATATGTGCACTCACACTGAAATGATCCTTGGAGTCTCGTCTACACTACAAGACAAACCACTCCATAAATATCGCCGTGGGACACATGGATCGCCCGTCCAGTCGTCTCTATATATCCTGAGAGTTTGTTTGATGTCCATGATTGCAGTAACTGTTGTTTACAACAAATATTACTTGAAATCATTATGTTCATGCTCAAAGAGTGAAAGTAGAGATAGAATATTCGTAATACATTAATAAAGGAAAAAAGTAATCCAAAATTTGCAATTTTTTGGACTAAATGCCATCATTATTTTTGGTGCATTAATGCAATTTCCAAAGACCACAAACAGTCTAAATACTCTGTTCAAAGCAATTTAATATATACCAACTGATAAACTTCCCTGCCATATGCAGATCATCGCAGAAGATCTTTCAACTTGGAGCGTGAAAAAACTGATTGTCGAAACATTGGAAGCAATAGCCACTACATATGAGTGCATTTTACAAAGGACACTGGTTTAGAAAATATTTTTAAAAAACTTTTTATTGGAAAAAAAAAACTAATTTTTTTGATAGTTTTTTAATTTCCCATAAAAATAGTATATAAGATTTTCTTAAATAGTCTATTAACAAATGGTAATTATTGGGTATTCCCGGAGTAATCAGATTCTTTTACAAAATAATAGCAAAAGTCATTGATTATTTTTTGTCTTCTCATCATATGCCTCCATGAAACAAAGTGCATATATAATGGACTCTTTATTCTCCAAATTTAAATTTAGCTATTAGCTTTATGCCTTTATGGATTTTTAAATCCATCTTCTACATCAAGAATTTAGGATTCTATATTATAATGGTAGTCAATGTCCTATGCGATATGTGTATGCAACATAAATTTGTTTTAAAAAGTTTGATAAGAAATTGTTTTGAAATATATATGTAAAATGTTTATCCAATATCATATTGTTCCACCCTTCCTTAAAAGTT
Source organism: Quercus parvula (assembly GCA_030820535.1). NCBI lineage: Eukaryota > Viridiplantae > Streptophyta > Magnoliopsida > Fagales > Fagaceae > Quercus > Quercus parvula. The sequence continues at coordinate 25,223,475 of JAUAME010000011.1, read as the reverse complement.
AGCAAGGCTTTTGAGTGAAGTTTGTGGTGTGCCTTTGCGTTAGAATAAAATTCCCTCTTGGTAGTCAATGTCCAAGGTTTGATGAGGTGGAAGGCTAAATAAAAATTAAAGAAATGTGTCACATGATAGAACCTTAAGCTACTAAAACTAACAAATGTTTGTAACTTTTTTTTTTCCCCTTTTAGTTGCTGAATCTAGTTTTTGTTATTGACCTACTATATCATTTGTGCTCATGTGTCCTTCAGCATTCTAGTTTTGGTTTTGTTTAGCTCATAGAAATATTATCAAGAGAAAAGGTTTAGCCCCAAACTAATTTAGAGTTATCTTCCTCCAACCCACTATGAGGTGGTTGAAGAGACTATTCATGTATAATTTTAGTCACATTACTTTTTAATGCGTTATATGACTGGTTTAAATAATAGTTATGAATAACCTTATAAATCATCATGTAATGGGTTTGATGAGATAATGCCAAGCTAGTTTGAAGCTAAAATTGTTTGTTCCAATCATAGTGAAAAAAAGACAATACAACTAATAATAAAATGAGCAAATTATAATTTTTCGCCATAAACTATCATCCTAATTACACTAAACCTCCTCGAAATGCACGATTGACCACCTAAGTTATAACTCAGTTTCAATGTCCCTTTTATCATTTGTTAAGGTGTTAAGTTTGACAGAATTTAGGATTAAAAAATCAATTTGCCCGTCTCTACAAAATAGATGACTAGGGGTAAATTAGTCTTTCAATAATAAATTCTTGAGAGTTAGCAATAAATAAATAAAAAAAATTAAAGGGGGTTAAATTTACTGTATTTTTTAATTTGAGGGGTTGATCGTGTATTTTGATAGTTTAAGAGATGAAATGTAATTAGGGTGATAATTAACAGTCAAAAAATGTGATTTCTTCTAATAAAAAAATAACTAGCAACAAATTAATAAAATAATGAATAAGGACGGATGAGAACATACCATCTCGGGGATCGGTTGGCATATCTCCGATCGAAAGTACTTCGTAAATCTCAAACGCATTAAGGATGGGGGGAAGGTTAGACTTCTGTGTTGCTTTAATTGAAAAACGAAAATGACCTTCGAATGTTTGATTGGGACAGATAGACAATGGCTTTAAGTATTCAAGAATTATATTTTCTGACATGTAGTCTCCCTCATTCACTGCGATAACGAACTCTCTTATTTCTCCTTCCTTAAGTTGTTTAATTTCAGCAAAGTGAAAGCAAACATAAAATTTGGAAGAGTATGTGCTCTTTCTGTCATAGACAATGGCTTCGAAAGTTGCACTAGAAGGCTGGATGGCAGTTCTCAATACTTGTGCTGGTAGTTGATAACTATCATTGGTGCCTTGAGTGTCAATAATTGAGGAGGTATTGATTGGAACCCAATTCTTCTCCAAAAAGGTAGATGTAATTGTATACCACAAGCGATCAAAAACATCACCTGAAATCCTAGTAGAGGAAAAATAGATTGTCATTAAAGTTTATTGGGGGCAAGGACTGATATTCAAGTCTTTAGAGAACTTCACACATATATATAGTTACATTAAGTTAAAGTATGATTTCTATTTCAGATCTAAAAAGAAAAACATAAAGAGAAAAAAAAGAAAAAAAACAACTAAAACAAATACAAACATAAGACTTAATATGGTTTTAAGGCAAAGACACACCTCAAATATCACTTAAATGCTGTAGTAAATTTTAAAAGACAATGAGGCATGTTATATTACATATAACATACCTTTTTATATATAATATTGAATCATGTGGAATTTAGTGGGTGATTATTTATGTGGGTAATTTGATGTATATATTTTTATTTTATTTTGCTAACAATGATGTATAGAGCTCTTAGAGCATCTTATTATTTTTCGAGTATGTGTAGTCCTTTTCCACACACACAAGGTAAACATAAGGAGAAACTCTTACCTCAAGATGCTTGCTAGACCTTTCAAATCCAAAATTTCATAGATCTTATAAGAACTTAGGAACTAGTACCCCTACTCTTAAGGGTTATTTCTTGTATTGATTAGAAGATATATTTTTTCCTATGTTTGAGAGATTATGTTATATGTATATCTAGTTCTAATGTTTTTTTTAAAAAAAACTAGCTAAACTATATTTTGGTACCTTCAAGGGTTAGATTTGCAGCCACACTAAAAGATTGAATTTGGTACATGTGATATCATAGTCTGTATTTGTCAAGTGACATCAACCAAGTTGAAATTTTGAAAAGAAAAAAAAAAATTATGAGTAAGACTGCTCATGTGATTCTAGTTTATCCATTTGACCATTTTTTTTTCTTAATATATATTTTTATTTTGTTCTTTTCTCATGGATTTTGTAACACTCCAATCTAATTGCATAATTAATTTTATAGGTTTATATGCTTGTTAGTATCTTAATTACTTTAAGAGCATAAAACTTTGATATTGTGATATTATAAAAGATATATGCTCTTTTTAGGTTGTAGAAAGGTGTTTTATTAAGGTAAGGATACGTGTGCATAGTTGTTTTATTGTTTGGGCCTTTCTAGAAATATAAGCTTATAAGGGGTTGAGAAGTATAAATGCAAAAAAGTTGAAAAAGTGGGATGTGATCTTTTCTTTCCTTAGCATTACACGTGCCCCACCCCAAAAGTCCATTCCCTTGTCTTTTCTTTTGCTGTACCAGAAGGTTCTTGCTTCATCTCTTTTGCTCTTTCTTTTCTTTTTCCTTTGCTCTTACTTGGCAACACCTATCTCTCACTCTCTCACCGAAAATCATAAACATCTCTCTCTAAGAAGAAATTAAGAGCCTAACACTAAGGTTTCATCTTCAAAGTGTGTGGCTAAGTAATTAAATCTCATCTGATTTTGGGTATTTTGATAATATAATTGTTTTGTTTATTTTTACTTCTTTATTCTCTATTCTGACTTTAGAAGCTAAACTTGTGATTCTGTTTTAGTAATTTGAAAGATTGATGATATTATGGTCTATTGGATGCTTAATAATGTATTTTGATATGTATAGTATAGGTATAAAAATACCCAAATGAAATGAAGGCCAATTGCTATTAGTTGATGATTTTGTAAGAACATAGGCTGAAACTGTCACTGTGACAGATTTGATGTCTATAACAAGAAAATTATATATTAAATCATTTTCTGTGAATTAGGATGCTAGGATTAGTATTTGTGAATTCTAAGACACACATGGTTGTTATGAAAGTGGTCTCACAGCATTTGGATGAATATAAAAATAATGGTTTAATTTTTAAGTTGCAAGAAATTTTGTCAGGACAGATTTGAGCATGCTGCCTTGTATGATTTTTAATAAATCATGGTTTTATGCTTTGACTCCGAAAGTTTTATGGTATATACTAGACATACAGGGAAGTGGTTCTGTAAACTTTCATGACATTTAGATGTGTATGGATAGCTCATTTGTATTTTATAAATGGGGCATATGCTGCTGAAATTAGCAGTGAACAACATATGCTACACCTGACTTTGTGAATTTCATTCTCAAGTTACGGTGAATGTTTTGAGTTATAATTTAATATGCTTATCCTTTGGTATGTTTGGATTATAGATAAATTTTATGTCTTGGTTTCTCTTTGGTTTGGGTACATAATGTGTTTGATGATTGTATCATGTGCTTTGGGGAACCGTGTGTGATGGAAAGTAAGGATTTTATTGAGTTTGAGAGTTAGGTTGTGATTGAGGTATAAGTTTATATATTAGGAAGAGTTTGTTAGTAATAAGTTGTAGTTTTTCATTTAGGTGACGAGAACGAGAACATGAACACTTGAGCTCCTCTTGTACAAATCTTTCGCGTCTTCTATTTTCAGGTAAGGAACATGTGACATATGCGTTTGATAAATATTAAAATTGTTTAGAAAACTATTATGTATTAAAACCTTTTAATTAGAAATATTACATATAAGCATGATTTAAGTAAAATATATGTTTGTGAGTTGTTCAATCTTATATACATGATAATTTTAGCATATTGATGCTATTATTTATATCACAAAGATAATATTTAAGAATGAAGTGAATATGCTATTGTTGTGAAACATTTATGTAAAAGCAAAGTTATTAGAAAAATATAGTTTTTGGTTATTTCATTGTTATGATCTGAACTCAACCAGTAGGGGTTATAGTACTGGTATTTCCATGGAGATTCTGATTGGCCGTTAAAATTGGGACTGGCTCTGCTGTACCCACCCTTGTTGGTAACGGTCAACTTGTGGAGGATGCTAACTTACCCCATGGTTGAAGATATGTATTATGATATGATCCTGAGATTACCTAGCATTGTGGGGAATGCTAGATGCCTGACACTCTGTGCTAGAAGCCTCCCAAAGTTGTGACAGACTTACATTTGGATTAACTAATATGTATTATAAATGAGTTATTAAGCTATTTGGAAATTATAAGAAAAGTATAATGATAAGAAAAGTATGTTGAATGTGTTAGAAGTCTGATGAAAAGTTTATGATAAAGTAATTTATAGTCCATTTAAAGATAAGGTTATTGATTTATGTTTATGCTCTTTATTATGTCCTTTTATTATTATATAAAAGGAAAATGAAGTATTTTTATCTAAAAGTTCGTAAGTTATTTAAGAACAATATGAACAGTATGAAGGCTATTTTATCAAGCTTAAAACTTTATTGGGCTTCGCAGCTCACCTTATTATATTTCAGTGCACAAGTTCTTCTTGGAAGCAGCGAGAGTATTAGAGATGGCAAGGATTCTATGATTCTCGTTTATTAGAATGTATAGGTTTTTTTTTTTTTTTTTTTGTGTATAGTAGTTTAGCTCTTTTGTTGTATAGGAGGAATCAAGATGTACTTGATCCTTGAGCACAGATGTAATATAGTACCTTAGTTTGTTTTGAACCCCAATTGTATGTCTTTGGGGTTAGGTTTGTAATAAGAGTTTTGCTAAACGTTTAGCTATGTAATACTTGCACGAATACCTGACGGTTCAGCCAAGTGGTAATCTTCCAAGTTCTAGTGAAATGAAGTTTCAAGGTTTTCATCATTTTTGTATATTGTGACTTTTATGCAAGAAATAAGCAGAAATACAAGAAACAATTCTTGATAAGCACCTTCAATTTAGGTTGGTTCGTGTTAGTATTGAGGTAAACTTGATATTAACATGCTGGTCATGCTCTAAATTCTGGAGTACAAGTTTGGGCCGTGACAAATTTTTTCACGAAAACCATGTCTTCATCAACTCATGCATTTCAAATGAAATATAATGGCGCAAATTAAACAGATTTAGAAAGAAATTTTATATTGATAGCAAATGCAAACTTCAAGATAGAATTAACTAAATTCGAAATCTAGAAGACACGTCCATAACAAATCAATTTTGGAAAGACCACCAAATATATTTTCACTAAAAAATAGACTCACCTTACTTGTTTTCCAGTTGTGTTGCCCAGGTCATGCCGCGCTATTCTATTTAGTGCTTCTCCATAGCCAGCCTGGTAAATGGACTTGTCCAAAGGACGTAATTCCAAGGCCGAAATGAAAGGTATTCCAGACTTAGTGTTTATCAGACAAATAGTTATGGTATCAGATATGGGAACATGAATTATTTCAGGGAAACCTACATCACATGCATCTTTTAATTCCACCGTGGTCCAATAATTAACCCCGATGTACAGGTCGAACTTTGGAACTTGATTATTGTTGTCGTAATTTCCATATTGAAAGAAAGCTCTTATGAGGTAGTTACTATTTTTGCCTTGTTCAGGTTTCAAGGTGTAGCAGTTCTTTATTCCCTGTGGAAAGCTTCTCAGACTATTAACTGGACGCCCATTAAAAAGTCTTCGAGAGTTGTGAGTGTCGCACTCTCGAGTAACATTGTAATTTTCTCCCGTATCTATAAAACTTGCATCTGACTTGTAAAAGATACTAGTTTCTTCATCCATATAATCCTCCATTATGCCGCAATCGATGCTTATGAATCCTGAAAATTTTATGAAAAAGGAAAGAAAGAGATATAGAGTTAAACATACCCAATCAATACGGTAAACTCAAGTAGAATTCAGTTTCCTTTTAAAATATATATATATAAAAATTCAGGGCAAGGTTTTTTTTTTTTTCCTTTCTAGAAAGAAAATGGGTCAAGATTAATTAAAGAGAAATGCTACATCTATAAAAATTTCATAACAAATCTTAGATGATAGGTTGTTAATAATTGTTATTGGTAGGCAAAAAAATAATTTTAATGGTATACTCAAATCAGAAATAATAACAACTTATCACTTATGATTAATTGTGAAAATGTTGTAGATGTAACATTACTTTTAATTAACTATTTAAGTAGTAAAGTATTTTGGGATTCATATTAATTAAATATCTATGCTTCAAACTTCGCTTGCACAAAGAACTAATTAGTATCTCGACCTGATAATTACTTTTAATTAACTATTTAAATAGTAAAGTATTTTTGGATTCATATTATTTAAATATCTATGCTTCAAACCTCGCTTGCACAAAGAACTAATTAGTATCTAGACCTGATAATAAAGAACATTCCATATGAAAAAAAAAAAAAAACCCATGTTTTCATTTCTATCATATCTATATTAAAAAAACAAAAACTATTTAAGAACTTCTGGGAGATTAAGAAATTATTTGCTAAAATTTAGCTAATATCATTAATAGAAAGCCAAAATCAATAATTCAAAACCCAATCAACTTCAAATTTGATCATATTATTTCCCTTTTTTTTTCAAGAAATTATTATTTATTTGTTCTTGTTACCGAACTCAACTTAATAACTTCAATTGTTAGGATATATATATATATATATATAATTTTTTTTTTCCAATTGTCAGGAATTTATACAGTATATTAAAATGGAAACTCAACAAATGATATTAATTAGATTTTAATTGCAACTAAATTTTGTGCCAAATTTTATTTTTTAATAAAATTTCAAATACTATCATGCACTCTCCTTCACCCGACCTATCACATGTCACCATGGGAAAAAATACACCATGTTTTGAGTGTATGCTTTGTTAGGTTCTAAATATTTAGGATTAAATATTTAGAATTTCAACTTGTATGTGTTGGCAAATGAGAACAAAAACATGTCTAGAATAGGTGTTACACAATGCTCAAAGTTGTACAGGTCAAAACTCAAGAATGTACAAATTGTACGAAAAAGAATTATTTTTTTGTGAAGCTTGACCAATCGAATTGTGATGCTCGATCGATCAAAAATCGCAAAAAAAGAAATTCTGTAGAATTTTAAGCAGGCCCAAGCCCTCGAAAATGTTTAAGGTTTCAATTCAACACTTCTACATATAAAACGAAAACCCTAGCTACGTTTCGAAGACTTTTAGAAGACTTGTAAGTTACTCCTATGAGATTTGAGAGGTTCTGTACATTCTAACTCTACAAGCATCTACCAAAACAAGATCTACAATCAAGTGCTAGTAGAATCTAGTTGCTGCAAAGATCAACAAGTCGTGATTTGAAACCTTTCAATGGGATCTCAAAGTCATAAGCGTGGGTGCTTGTATGGTGCAAATTCAAGAGAGAAGGAGTTCGTGGATTTGGAGCTTGCACGTGGTCATGTCAGTAAGTTATGATTGGAGGTAGCAATAGATTTAGGGTTAAAGCTTTTGAAAAAACTTCAATTCTCTTATAGTGGATTTGTTTTACCTTGAGAATAGCTAGGTCAAATGCTCCCTAGGTTTTTACCTTGAAACTGCTGGTTTCATTGGTTTTCCTAGGTCATTATATCGTGGTGTTCTTTATTTTCCGCTGCTGTGCATGATATGATTTGTTATTATTCAACCTATAACTGAATAATTAACTTAAGTAACCACTTGGCTAGTTTATTAGGTTAAATAATCTGATTTAAAAGGGGTCTAAACAAGACAAACAAGTAGTATCAAAGCAGGTTAGCTCTTGTTTAGGTAGTTTACCTTGAGTTGATCTTTGACCCCTGCTATCGTGGATTCATATGTCTTTCCCTTATATTCATTTAGACTGAAAATTGAATGTGCTTTTATCTTGGACTAGGTGGATTTTTAAATGTGCTAACCCTATTCTTAATTTTCTTGGTATAACTACGTGCTACAAAAACTATGTTTGTTATACTGCTTTAATTGCCTCAAAAGTATGTGATACTTGTTTGTGGTATTTGGATAGCGATTGGTCTAGGCACATGACAGGTAACAGAGCCTAATTCAAGACTTTTTTGAAGAAAAGATTGGAATTGTCACATTTAGAGATGGAAGCAAATCAGTCATCAGAGGTATTGGAATAGTAGACATTCCAGGACCATCGATGTTTGAAGATGTCTGGTATGTAGACAGATTAAAGGCTAATTTGCTAGGTATCAGTCAGATTTGTAATAATGGATTGAATGTATTGTTTACCAAGTATGAATGTGAAATACTTGATGGTGGAGGTGATTGCATATGTTTTGGAATAAGGATTGCTAATAATTGCTATGGCATAACTCCAAGCATTAGTCACAAGAGCTATAGTGTTAAAATAAATCAGGTGGACTTATGGCATCAACGATTGGGACTTGCAAGTCACAAGCAAATTGAAAAAAATCTCTAAATGTGAAGTTGTTCTAGGTTTACCAAAATTTGAGAAGATTGAGAAAGGTATATGTGGACCTTGTCAGATTGGTAAATTAGTGAAATCCAAACATTCGTCCATAAGGGAAGTTTAGATATCCAGACCGTTAGAGTTGTTGCACATCAATCTAACGGGTCTTGCCAGAGTTCAAAGTTTAGGAGGGATGAAGTACATTCTAGATGTTGCAGATGACTTCACTCGATATACCTGGGTGGTTCTTTTAAGAGACAAATCTGAAGCTCTAGACAAGATGAACCATTTATGCAAGAAGCTACAAATTGAGAAGAATGCTATGATTGCTCGCATTAGAAGCGATCATGGTAGAGAATTTGAAAACTCCAAGCTTGCATCCTTTTGTAATGATCAAGGAATTAAGCAAGAGTTCTCAGCATCTAAGACACCTCAGTAGAATGGAGTTGTGGAAAGAAAGAATAGAGTTATTCAAGAAATGGCCAGAGTCATGCTAAATAAAAAAAGCATGGCAAAGTCATTATGGGGTGAAGCAGTAAAAACTGCATGTCATACACTGAAAAGGGTGCATTTCAAACCGGATACTAAGAAGACTCCATATGAACTTAGGAGAGGGAAAAAGCTAGTTGTCAAGTACTTGAGAATATTTGGTAGTGATTGTTACATTCTTCTTGATCATGAGAATCTTGAAAAAATTGATGCAAAGTGTAATAAAGGGGATCTTTATTGGATACTCTAAATCAAGCAAAGCATACAAGGTGTACAAGCTCAGACCCAAAATAGTAATGGAATCCACAAATGTGGTGATCAATGATGAACAATGTATTGAAGATCATTCTGAAGTGATTCAAAGTATCCAAGATAAACCCATAGAAGTTTAAGATGTTCTACCCAAGGAGTATGTTGGTGGACCTGATGACCAAGAATTACAAGTTTTGAATGATGCTCTGTCTAAACCAATCACGCCAGTTCATGAGAGGATACAAGAACAAGTTAAGACCAGTACCATTCCAGAACTTCAAAGCACATCAACTTCACTAGTGAAAGGCCCATCTACAAGGGTCAAGCTGAATCACCCTATCACCAACATCTTGGGAAGCCTAAATGATAGCATGCGTCTGAGGTCAAAGGCTTTGAATGTTATTACACATTCTTGCTATCTGTCTCGAGTGGAGCCTAAGAAGGTAGATGAAGCTCTAGAAGATGCTGAATGGATAAATTTCATGCATGAAGAACTTCATTAATTCATTCGGAATGATGTGTGGGAATTGGTTCCTAGACCAAAAGATGTCAATGTGGTAGGTACAAAATAGATCTTCAAGAACAAGTCTAATGAACATAGAACAGTGATAAGAAACAAATCTAGACTTGCTGCTCAAGGGTACACTTAAGTAGAAAGAGTGGACTTTGATGAGACCTTTGTACCTGTTGCAAGACTTGAGTCTATCAGAGTACTCTTGGCCATTGAATGTCACCTGAACTTCAAGCTCTATCAGATGGATGTGAAAAGTGCCTTTTTGAATCGAATGTTGCAAGAAGTATGTGTATAGTAGCCTAAGATTTTTGTGGATCCACATAGACCAAATGATGTTTACAAACTAAAGAGAGCACTATATGGTCTTAAACAAGCTCTAAGAGCTTGGTATGACAGGTTAACTTCTTATCTTATAGAGAATGGCTTTAAAAGAGGAAATGCTGATAGTACTCTTTTCATTCGAAGGGATAAGAAGGATTTAGTTGTGGCACAAGTCTATGTTGATGATATAGTTTTTGGCTTTACTAATGATACTCTTGCTAAATCTTTTGCAAATGAAATGAAGAAAATCTTTGAGATGAGTATGATGGGTGAGCTTACCTACTTCTTGGGATTGCAAGTGAAGCAAACTAACAAAGGGATTTACATCAACTAATTCAAGTATGTAAGAAATCTTGTTAAGAGATTTGGACTTGAGAATGCTACTCATGCTAGAACACCAATGGACACCAACACAAAACTGGGAATTGATCCATCAGGTCAGCCTGTTGACATTACCTTATATAGAAATATGATTGGTTGTTTTTTATATTTAACTGCTAGTCGTCCTGATATATCTTTTAGTGTTGGTGTATGTGCTAGATTTCAAGCTAATCCCAAAATGTCACATTTAATTGTTGTTAAAAGGATAATTAAATATGTTAGTGGGACTATTGATTTTGGTTTGTTCTATAGAAAATAATCCAATGTTTCTCTTGTTGGATACTCTGATGTAATGCTGATGATAGGAAAAGTACTATTGGTGGATGTTTTTATGTTGGAACTAACTTGGTTGCTTGGATGAGGAAAAAGACAAATTCTGTCTTTTCGTCTCGTCAACTGCAAAAGTAGAATATATTGCTGCTGGAAGTTGTTGTTCACAACTTCTTTGGATGAAAAAACTATTGGATGATTATGGTTTGTCATAGGAATATTGTGATAACTCTAGTGTTATTGATATCTCCAAGAACCTGTTTCAACATTCTAAGACCAAGCATATAGAGATTAGATATCACTTTATTAGGGATCCTGTTGAAAGAAAAGTTGTTGCTCTTGAGTATATCCTTATTGATCGTCAGAATGCTGAACTTTTTACCAAACCTCTTGATAGGAGTAAGTTTGAGTCTCTTCGTCAAGTGATTGGTGTTATCACGTGTCCATAGTTTCTCCTTGGATACCTTTGGTCCTTGTGCTAATTCTTTCAATCTCTTGTGACCAAAATGTTTTTCATTAGGATTTTCTTTTGCATTACAATTATGCATTTCATTCTAGGCTTGTTTATGATGTTTTTAAGTTAAAAAAAAAAAAAGATTTTTGTGTGTTACACATCTTCAAGTGTGTAATTGAGGTTGGCCTATGAAATTTGCATTTCATGACTATATATCTTGTTTAGCTTAGATAAGCAATTTTTTTTTGCTCTTTGCTAGTTTATGCTATGTAATGCTTAAATTGTGTGAGGAATAAAAAATCCTAGGAGAAAGACATAAATAATCATCTCATCATTGTTACTCACCAATCATGAACACCTATGTGCAAATTATAAAAGCCATGCTTAGGATGGTGTAACACTTGTACAGCAAGATTAAACAAGGTGTTAATTATGAAAAGAATGAGAAAATTCAAAAGAAAATTAAAATCAAACAAAAAAAAAACATCAAAAGAAAAAGAATAAAAAAAAATGCTTTTACATGATTGCAAGCGTGTTTTCTAGGAGATGTGGGAGTTATATGATGTAACTCTTTAGGTGATATTCACTTTCAAACTTATGTAATTGATAGTGTAGAAATTGTGTTTAATTTCTATCTACATATCACCTTTTATGTATCTCATAAACTTACTAGTTGCACACACCACACGCAAAACTTTGTTAGACTTCGTACATGTGATTGTGTGTTAATTTTTGTGGCCATCAGAAATTGTGCTTCTTGAAATGTTTAATACTTTTTGGGGTTTGGGGTAAAAATTGTTGAGAAAAAATTTGAATCTTGATAAAAAAAAAAAAAAAAAAAGATTTGATTGAAGAGAAAGTGTTTTTGAAAACATGTGGAACATTGACATGCATTTCATATCATAAAAACTGGTTTAAAAGTGTTTCTGCAGAAAATTTCCAAGTTTTCAAAATTTTTTGATTTTTCCAGATTCGATTGATCGAAGCTGTTTTGCAACGGATTGAAAAATTCAGTTTTTAAGGTTAAAACTCTCGAACTAACTCGATTCCTCCTTCGATTCCTTTCAATCAATCGAACCTGTTTTTAAAACATTTTCGATTCCTAGCTCAATTCCTCTCGACCGATTGAAAATTGTTTTTGTTTATAAATAAAATGGAATCAGATCACATGTTTTTCAAAACTTTGTCTTCTTCCTTCGATTCCTCTTGATGATTCATCGGTCAAAACTTTTTTTGTTCTTTTTCTGAGTCAAAGCTTCAAAGGTTTTCTTCCTTAACATCTGGTAAGATTCTTTTACACTTCCTTTTTGTTTATATTACATGCATTCATGCATTTTCATCAAAATTTTCAAAGTAAAGAAATTTTGGGGTTTTTGGTGATTCTAGGTATTTTGATCAAATTTGTTGCATTGGTTTCTATTCATGCATCATATAAACATGTTTCCTCTACTATAATTTCAAAATATTCATGATTTATGTAAACTTTTGAAATTAGGGTTTATGTGTTCTTGAGGAATTTGGGGATTTTGTTCCATTGGATGAAATTAAGCGAAATTGACTTCTGATATTGTTTAATATAGTAATTATAACATGTTTTATACATGTTGTGTTGTTCAATTGATCAATACAAGGTTTTTTGGAAAATTAAGGTTTCAAAATTGAGGATTTTGCTAAATTTCTAATTTTCTTGGTCAATTTTCAAAATTGAGATCAAATTGAATTGTATTTGTGCATTAGATCATGCATCAAATAGTTTTTTAAAATTTTATGTTATTTTGTGTTATAACTCTATCTGATGCAGTCTGCTCTTGGTTTTTTTTTTTTTTTTGGTTTTTCCTCTTTCTTTAACCCTTAAACATGGCTCCTAAGGTTGGTAAAAAGTATAAAACCAAAGCCAATAGGAACACAGCATCCTCATCCTCTTCTGGGGGGGGGGGGGGGGGGGGAAGACAGTTAGTTCTAGATGAGTTAGATCATTCCATCTATAGGAATCTAATGTCTAGGAACTGGGGTTCATTATGTGATGTTTCTCATCCCCTTCCTACTACCTTGATTAGAGAATTCTACGCAAATCTCTCTGTATATTCTGAGGATACAAGTGGTCATTATTTGACTTCTTGGATTAGAGGTAATGAGTATAAGATAACTAAACATGTAGTTTTTGAAGCTCTAGGTGTCCCTCTAATTCGTAGACCTACTTTCCCATACACTGAGTCTCCTCCTCTTGATGATGTGATGTCTTTGTTTTGACACAAACCAGTCTTTTAGGGATCTGAACTAAGAATAAAGTCAAGTGAGTTAACTGAGGTTAACTATCTTTAGGATAGCTTGTCATAACATCTTTCCTATTTCTCACATTCACACCATCCCTTTAGACAGATGTGTTTTTCTATATGCCTTTATCACAGATAGGTCCATGTGTTTTCCATCTCTTTTTATTCAGACCATTGTTGATGTGTATAGAAGTAAATCTAAGGTACATAAATTGTTCTTTCCTATTTTTATCTATAGGGTTTTACTTTTTCTAGGGTTAGACAATTTTCCTTCCCTTGAGTTAGTTAATATTATTGCCCGTATAGGAGCCACCTTTCTTAGATAGTGACAGGCTCAGATGAAGAGTGCCACACCAAGCATTGAGACTTCAAAGAGACCAAGAGGTGAAGCTTCTACTGTTGCTCCTGCCTTTGATGATTAGGTTGTTGTTGAGGAGATTCCTATAGATCCTACTGTTGCTGTGGATCATACTATTGATGGTACTGTTGATCTTATTGTTATTCCTCCTCTCTCACTCCGTGCCATGATGAAGACGTTTATGACCACTCAGGCAGCTCATTGATGAGCTACTTACTAAGGTTGCTACCTTAAGACCAGATTTTGTTGAGAATAAGAGTGCTTTTCCACCTCCCCCACCCTCTAGTGAATTTGTTTTACCTTTAGGATAGCTAGGTCAGATCCTCCCCAAGTTTTTACGTTGAAACTGTTGGTTTCATTAGTTTTCGTAGGTCATCATATCGTGGTGTTCTTTATTTTCCATTGCTGTGCATGATATGATTTATTATTGTTTAACCTAGATTTGAATAATTAACCTAAGTAACTACTTGGCTAATTTATTAGGTTAAATAATCTGATTTAAAAGGTGTCTAAATAGAACATGAATGCTTCCTCCCTCTCACAACTGATATATGGGACCTACAGTAGGTATGTTATTATAGATTCCAACAAAATGGTCATACTGAACAAAAATATCATCATATCCTTATTTTGTTTGCACATTTCTTATATTTTCCTCTTTTCCTAAATAGCTTTGGGGTGAAGTATCTCTCAATGTTTTTCACACCATCAATCATCTTATATCAGCTACTACTCATAACAAATCTCCTTTTAAACTTTTTCATAATGGAATAGTTAACTACCCTTTTCTTCAAATCTAAGAATGTGCCTATTTCGTCTCCTTTCATTCTCCAAAATTGTATCAATTTATGCCTCACTCTTGCTTGTGTTGCTTCCTCGATTATGGAATATCTTAGGAAGGCTTCCATTGCTATGATCCTATAACTCACCACTTTCGCATCTCTATTCATGTGTAATTCTAAAAACACTAGAAATTTTCAGTAGTTCCCTCAGTCCTCCTTGTCTCTATCTCCCATATCCATCAATCCTTCCATTACCCTCCATGCTGACCACGTGAGGGGCCCTATCCCGACTCCTAACTCATCAAAATTTCTCACTCTTACAACTTCTCCTTTGGACTTGGTTTGTCTAGCAAACAAACTTGAGCCTTTTTAAGAACATGATCTTCGGTGTACAACTAAGTAAGGACTCCTCCCTCTCCCGTCACTAATTATCATTGCTATTTTAGTCTTTCCACTCTTCATGATTCTCACACCTATCATGAGTCCAGTATATTTACCCTTTTTAGTAGCAAGCTTTGTCCGCTAAACTTGATCCCCTAAGAGCATTAGCATTAGTATGTGCAAAAGTTGCTTTTTATTTTACAATAAAAACCTACTTTTTCTATTTTACACGATCAATTTGCAAAAACACCCGCATCAGATTATCTATAATACACCTTCTTTTATTAAAATAATACTTTTTCACATTTTTTTTAATTATTTCCCTTACCCATACACGGCCCCACCACCTTACCTTACTTCTCTTAAACACTCTTTCTCTTTCTTTTTCTCCTTCTTATTTCTACTTGCTTCTTTCTTCTTCTTCTTCTTCTTTTCCATTTCTTAAAAAAAAAAAAGAAAAAAAAAATCTATCTACCAAGCTTCCATGGCTCAATACACTCACACTCTCTCTCTCATGGCGATAGCAAGCTTGGGTTTTGGGTTGATTTGTATTTTGCCAAATGGATTTTTTGTTGTGTTTTATTTTGAATTGATTTTAAGTTGGGTTTGTGATGATTTTCATTAATCTTGGGTTGATTGTGTTTGGATTAGATTGATGTTGTAATGGGTTGGTTGTGGTGGTGGGCAGACATCCACACCACCATACAAGAAATGATGATTCGCCAAGAGTTAGGCACCAACTGTGCCGAAGTAAGATGCAAGTACGCAAAAAGTTCCCTAATGAAAAGGTGAACGAAAAGACAAAGACCGCTAGTAAAGTCTGCCTCGTAGAAATAAACTTCATCAGCATAAGAGTGATAGGCCCTATCCTCATCACTCAAAATCCTATTCCTAACCGAATTAGGAAACCGAAACCTATCCCTAATCCGCTTCTCATCTTTTTTTGAGAGGGCACATGGGATGTTTCAAGCTTTGTAAGGAGTAGAAGGGGAAGTAACCTTAGGAATCACACGATCATCAGGCGAGGATAACCCTGTCTCCAACTCGCTAGACCTAACCTCCTTAGACATTTTCAGTAACTTGGCTACCCTAGCAGGACAAGAAACTAAAGGAAATAAAAAAGAAATGACAAACCTATACGGATAGTCCTCTCCCACGAAGAAACTAACCCACTTGAGGTACTCTCCCTCCACGATCTCAAGTAAACAACCTAAGCGAGCAAAAAGAAAAGCCACTGAGGGACAATCGACCCTAACAGAAGAATAATCTACCATGGAAGAACAGAAAAAGAGAGAGGAGCACAAAGAAATTTCAAGGAATGCAAAACTAAAAAAGAAAGCTTGAAGAAGAGACAAACCCTAAAATGCCAACTGAACAAGGAAAGAGTACGAAGAAAAAGGAACAAGAGGGAAAAATGCAAGATAAATGGCCAAAATGTGCGCGGGAAAACCAAGAAAAATCTGCACGTCGAACACATCTTGACCATACACATGGCAGTCAACGAATCAAACATTAACTCATCATAAATGCGTTGTACACGAAGTACGAAGTGTCAGACAGTTATGTTTTCATCTCGTCTAGACATATGAGAATTCAAACAATAGGGCAACTGATGAGTCAGAAATTTACGATCATCATTAATCTGAAATCGTCATTAACCCAAAGAAGACATCGTGCATTTATTATTCTCATTGATGACAAAGTGTAACAGATGGAGCAACGGTCACAAAGTGAGCTGTGAACTTCAGACAAAGATTTTGTAACGCACTAGTCGTTGAGTATAAATGCAGAGATTCATTGCCCATTAATGAGGCACACAACTATAAAAGAAAAGGCAACAAAAGTTAAAGGTACACACAAATACTCTACAAAAATATCTCTCTAATCTATTTCTCTCTAAAAACTTTCTCCCTTACTAACTTAAGCATCGGAGGCAGTTTGGCTAACACCACACCGGCGTGTTACTTTTCCACCTAGTTCATTTTATAGGTTTTCCTCCAACAAAGACGACCCCAATCACAGCTTCGTCCATCCACTACGATGGGGAGCTCAACTGCTGATTTCTTGCATCATCAGTTACTATCTCTCTAACACAATATTTTTCTAACATTCTCTTAAAGGTTGTAATCATTGATAGCAAAATTGTCTCTGGTTCGTTAGAGGTCAACGCGAAGGTTACAACCACTAACTGTGAACCTCTTCTTGATGCTACACTATCATCAACTGGTTGACAGTCTGATCTACCTTACAGTCACTTGTCAGGACATTGTTAAAACCATTGACCTAGTCAGTTAGTTTATAGATGCTCCTAATTCCATTCATAATGCTTCTATCCTTTGAATCATTCAAAGGAACTCTTTTCCACAATCTCCACTTTTCCTTTTAGTCCTTTCTTAAGTTGCATTGCTACTTGAATTCATATTGAGCTAGAGATCCTACTAATCATCGCACCACTACTTTTTACTGCTTACTAACCTCTCTCATATCTTGGTGTACCAAGGAGCAGTCTATCCTTGCTCGTTATAGTAGGTAGAATACCATACTCTTGCTGATGCCAATTATGAGCTTTTCTAGCTTCACCGGCTTTTGCTAACATAGGTGTTCTTTAGTCCACCAATACTCTCATTCACTACGACAAGCATAGTGCTATTCATATTGTTCATAATAATTTTTCATAAGAAAAACTTAGCACATTGAGATCAATGTTATGGACATCATTACACGTACTGGTATGCAAACAGTAACGATAATACCCTTTCACAAGTATAAAATAACAAGAACATGAGGATAAGTGAGTATAGAGACTTGCAGTGAGAAAAGGGAGAAAAAGAAAGACTGGAGTAATGAAGAAAGACAAAGGAAATTAACAAGTTGAGTAGGTGAGGATATTGGTGCTTTTACGCTGGTGGATCTGGAAAATAGAGAAAACTAATTTGTAGGAACTTTCAAGAAGATTCCTTATATCCAACAACTGATAATGTCAGTTTCATTTCACAAAAAAATAAAAATAAAATAATAATAATAATAATAAATGTTTTTTTAATTTTTTTTTTTTAATAACAATCTCACTTTATTTGAGATCTTTTAAAAATATATTAAATTCATTATTTTATAGTGGGATTACCCAATACGCTGAAACAAGCTTGTATCGAAATATTCAATTCCAATGAACAAATCAACATGAAGTTTGAAATGGTATTCAAGTCATTGATTGAGATTTACTAGTACTTCATTCACCATCACCTACTACAAGCTAGTGTTCACCTGTTGTTCATCTCTTCTTAAAAACAACTTGTTGATGTATTCACAAGAGCTCATCCATCAGGCCATCTCTAGGATCTTGTCTCCACACTCAAGATGACTTATTTCATGCCCACTTCAATTTTGAGAGAGGAGAGGGGGGGGGGGGGTGTTAGTTTAGTATTTGTCATCGGATTTAGATTTGGTGCAAATAACTAAAGCTATTGTACCATGCAATTATCACTTGTTGTGAGAAGTCAAAGTTAAAATAGTACAAAAGTAAAAGATTCAAAAGATAATGATAGACCAGGCAATTATCCTCGTCCAGAGACCCAGCCTGGATGAGGATAGAACGCCATAAAGACGGGTACTTAATGTCCCAGCGGTTACATATCAGGGATAAGACCGTTGGGCCTCCATTAAGGCCAAATTAAATAGGCCTGAGACATTACCAAATGAGCCTTCAAGTCACCATTTAAGAAGGACAATGGCTAGTAATAAGAGCCTATTTATAGGACCTACCAAATCACAGACAAAGTACATGCACACTGATCATTTTTCACTCTCATTACTGAATTCTCTCTATTTTCCCGAGCTCCCTTTGCTAACTTTATCGTCGGAGACTCCGTGGTTGGCACCACACCAGTGACCACCTAAGAGGATCCCCCTATTTTCACTAACCCTGCAGGAGGTTGGACGAACTTGTATTGGAAGTCTTCTAGATGAACCCAACTATTGATGATCTCAACATCATCAGTTTGGTGCCGTCCGTGGGGAATGAGGAATCCAAACTTTCATTTGAAATCACAGTCCCAATTGGTTTCGACAACCAGATGGAGTCCAATACTCCATAAGATTCTGCAACATTAGTTTTGCAAATTCAGACACTTACAGCTAGCGTGGAAGAACTCACTAGGCAAAACCAAGAGATAAGGCTATAACTACAACAAGAAGAAAATTGTTCACCCACGAGGGTTGGGACTAGTAGGAATAATGACGAAGATAGCCACAGGAGAGATGACTATCAATGACCGAATTCTTCGGACGAAGCGAATTTAGACCTCCTTAGAGATATGAGGAAGGAAATGGATGAGCTAAGAAATGCGATGATGGAAAAAACGGACCGAAATTTGGACAGGATGGTCAGAAAGATGAACTCACCCTTCACTGCAAAAGTCCTAGAGTGTCCCATGCCCCTAAAGTTTTGTTTGCCATAGCTCGAATCATTTGATGGTCTGAAGGACCCGTTGGACCACATCATTACCTTTAAAACAACTTTGAGTCTACAACAACCTACAAACAAGATATTGTGCCACTCTTTTCCTACCACCCTCAAGGGAGTTGTGCAAGTATGGTTTAGCAAACTAGCAACATCGTCCATTGACAACTTCGAGCAACTGGGCACTTCCTTCGTACACCATTTCATAGGTGGGCAATGTCAGAAAAGACCAGCGGACCTTCTACTCACCATCAAGCAAGCAGAGAGGGAGCCCATGAGGTCATACGTGAAGCGTTTTACCAGAGAAGTCCTAGAAGTTGACAAAGTGGATGACAAGGTACAATTAACCACTTTTAAGGCAAGTTTAAAATCTAGAGAGTTTGTAGTTGCCCTTGTAGATGCTGCTGAAAGCCTAGAAGTACATGATTGCAGAAGACGCCCTAGTTGCAATAGGGGAAGAAAGCAGGCCTAAAGGGAAGGAAAGTGTTAGGGAAGACCAAAGGGGATGCAAGAGGGAAAGGAATGATCATCAAACCAGCTCCAATGGAAATAAGCAAAGAGATGACAAAATTCCATGGACGGTAAAATTCACTCCTAATTCTGTGGACAGTAAAATTCACTCCTTTAGTGATACCTGTCGACAAAATTTTAGCACAAATTAAGGATGATCATCACCTCAAGTAGCTAAAACCACTTCATTCCTCACTGAATGTACGAGACAACAGGAAATATTACCATTTCCATAATGACCATGGCCATTACATCGAGGATTGCAAAGACTTGAAAGAGCAGATAAAAGAATTGATCTGAAAAGGCAAGTTTCAAAAGTTCGTAAAAAAGGGTGAGTCCAGCCAATCTAGGGACGATTGCGGAGAGAAATCTGAGAACCCACCTATAGATGAAGACAAGTCATACAACCATCCACAAAGCGAGATTAGAGAGATAAAGACAATTGTTGGAGGACCATCCACTGGTGGATCTTTCAAATCCCTCAAGAAGTCCCAACAAAGACTCGTGAGCAATGTTCATAGAATGCATCCTTTAAAGCAGAGAAGACAAATGAATATGGACATCCTATTCACGGAGGAAGATGCTAAAGGTGTGAAGCAACCACATGACGACCCCCAGGCCATTGTGCTTATGATAGAGAGATTCAACACTAGATTAATTCTTGTCGACAATGGCAGCTCCATTGACATTATTTACCTACCGGCTTTCCAGCAACTGAAGGTGGATCCCAAGAGGTTACGACCCTTCGAATCTCCCCTTGTCAGTTTCAGCGGAGACTAGGTGCACCTTATAGGAATAGTGACATCGACGGTCACAGTAGGATCCTATCCCTTACAAATCACCAAATAGCTTCACTTCCTAGTGGTGGATTGCCCGTCATCATACAACGTGATCATCGGAAAACCCACGCTCAACTGTTGGAAAGCAACAACGTCTACATACTGCCTAAAGGTAAAATTCCCAATTGAACACGGAATAGGTGAAGTCAAAGGAGACCAGGTGTTAGCCAGAGAAAGAAAATGCAAAAGCCATAGAAATAGTAGAATTGGTAGATGGAAAACCAACGAAGATGACGAAAATAGGGACGAACTTAAATGATCAAATGAAGAAAGAACTAGTGTAATTTCTTAAGGAGAACCTGGAAATTTTCACATGGAGTCAAGAAGACATGCCCAGTATAGCAACAAAGGTTATTCAGCATCGTCTAAATGTTGATCCAAAAAAGAAACCCGTCCAACAAAGATGATGAGTCTTCGCCCTTGAACGTAACAAGGCTATCATGGACGAGGTAGATAAGATGCTTGCAGCTGGCTTCATCCGAGAGGTGTACTACCCTGACTGGCTGGCCAATGTTGTCTTAATAAAGAAAGCAAATGGGGGAGTGGAGGATGTGTGTGGACTTCACTGACCTGAACAATGCTTTCTCTAAAGACAGCTTCTCATTGCCAAGGATTGACCAACAAGTAGATTCCACCGCCGGGCATAAGCTCCTCACTTTCATGGATGCCTTTTTAGGCTATAACCAGATCAAGATGTCAAAAGAAAACTAGGAGAAGATTGCATTCATCACTAGTTAAGGGCTTTGCTGTTACAAAGTAATGTCGTTTGGGTTGAAGAATTTTGGAGCCATTTACCAGAGGTTGGTCAACAGGATGTTCAGTAGGTAGATTGGATGGAACATGGAGGTATATGTTAACAATATGCTTGTCAAAAGCAAGGAAGAGAACACACACCTGGATGACCTTAAAGAGACCTTCGCAACCCTTTTCCAATACCAAATAAGGTTGAACCCTAGAAAATGCACCTTTGGGGTGTCATCAGAAAAAATCCTCAGGTTTATGGTGTCCCAACGAGAAATAGAAGCCAACTCGAAGAAGATACGAGCCATATTGAAAATGACCTCCCCAAAGATAGTGAAGGAGGTCTAGACGCTAACAGGAAGGATTGCTACCCTCAACAAGTTCATCTCCAAAGCTATAGACAGATGTTTGCCTTTCTTCAAAACCCTAAAGTAGGCTTTTGCCTAGACGAGTGAATGCGAAGAAGCCTTCCAAGAACTAAAACGTTATTTGAGCAACCCTTGCTTCTTGAGCCCATCTAAGGAAGGGGAAGATCTATTCCTATACCTTGTAGTGCCAACCACAGCCATGAATGCAGCTTTGATTCTAGAAGAGAATAGAGTATAGCTCCTCGTTTACTACGTGAGTCAAGCATTCCAAGGAGCCAAGGCTAGATATCCACACATGGAAAAGATCGTCTTCTCCTTAATCGTAGCCTCACAAAAGCTTCGTCCCTACTTCCAGGCTAACCCCATTTTGGTGATGACGGATCAACCTATAAAGAAA
The DNA here is from genome assembly GCA_030820535.1 of Quercus parvula. Taxonomy (NCBI): domain Eukaryota; kingdom Viridiplantae; phylum Streptophyta; class Magnoliopsida; order Fagales; family Fagaceae; genus Quercus; species Quercus parvula. The sequence continues at coordinate 25,201,094 of JAUAME010000011.1, read as the reverse complement.
GCAATCTAGGAATCTCACCCCAGAAGTCATTAGAAAGGGTTTCCCATCCATCTCCAGACACGAAGAAGTATTTGGACTTACAATATCAGAAAGACGAAGAAAGATCTGTGATAATCCTCACCTTCTTGACCTAGAGCACAAGCTCATAGTACCCATACTCCTTGAACTCCTTCAAACGATACAGGTGAACAAACTCTTCTAACCTGATCATGTCACCTTCAGTGACGACCATCCAAATCTCCATACAGCTAATCACTATCCTCCACAAGTTCGGCATAAGTTACCATAGAGTGATGTTGAAGTGGTTTAAGAGTTCCATGATGAATGGATAGACGAAGAACCTAAGGCCATACTAGAAAGCAGCCTCGTAGAAGCACACTTGCCCAGGTGAGAAATGACAAGCTTTTCCCCCTTCTTGAGGAAGACAAATCCTGACTTCCTCGAGGAATTGGAATCTGTCCCTAAACATAAATAGGGTGTTAGCGTCTAGGGCACACTCCTCCCGAAGGGCATGAAAGGGTCCAATCTCCTTCCATCCAAATGACGAAGGGCCAGATGTAATAGTATCTCTTTTCGCCTTAACGGTGTCATCACTAGATGACAACCCCGTCTCAAGCTCACTAGACCTCACTTTTGACACTACCTTCCTGTCACCCGCCGTTTCCTTAAACTGAGACAAATTCGGCAAAGGGTGCAAATCAGCCACCACAAAACCTAAATTGCTACCACTAGGTATGAAACTCTCAATTGGGGGGCAATGGGTGCTACAGGAACCTAGAGATGCCCTTAAACGAGCAAAGAAAAACGAAAAAAAAGGGTTAGAGTTGCCTAACCTCGGAGCTATCAACCATGGAAATTGAAAAAAAATGTTTGAATTTCTATCCCTAAACCAAAAAGGAAAGGCAAATATAAAGGAAAAAAGAAAATGGAAAGAAACCATACCTCCAAAAACCAAGCTTAGAAGAGAAAAGGTTGATGGGATTCAAAAAAGCTCGGAGAGGAAAATGCAAAGCAAGAATGGCAAGAGAGTGAAGAAAAGTAAAGAAAGAGAAGAAAAGCTAAGTGGTTTAAAAAGCTAGGCTTGGGAAACTAAAAATTGGTGGGAAACCCAAAAGCCCCTTGAACTAAACGTTGCAATCCACCACACAGAGCATGCCACGTGGCCATGACATCTATGGCACTGCCACTCTGCATTAAATACGGACACAACATAAATCTCAAGAGTCACATCTGAGCAAATGATCTTTCATATTCTTAAGATCGTCATCACAATTAAGGACGAACTCAGAATATGGGGCAACTGATAGACCAAGCAATTATCCTCATCCAGAGAGCCAGCCTGGACGAGGATAGAATGCCATAAAGACGAGTAGTTAATGGCCCGACAGTTACATATCAGGGATGAGACCAATGGGGCTTCCATTAAGGCCAAATTAAATAGGCCTAAGATGTTACCAAATGAGCTTTTAAGTCACCATTTAAGAAGGATAACGGCTAGTAAGAAGAGCCTATTTATAGGACCTACCAAATCACAAACAAGGTACATACACACTAATCATTTTTCACTCACATTACCGAATTCTCTCTATTTTCTTGAGCTCCCTTTGCTAACTTTATCATCGGAGACTCCGTGGTAGGCACCACACCGATGACCACCTGAGAGGATCCCTCTTTTTTCACTAACCCTGCAGGAGGTTGGACTAACTTGTATTGGAAGTCTTCTGGACGAACCCAACTACTGACGATCTCAGCATCATCATATAATAATAATTTAAAATATTAATTTTTTAATTTCTATTTTTTTTCCATTATAACTGTAGGGACTCGGTTTTCAGACCGGGCCCATTACAATGAATTTGTAGAGAATGGGTCCAAAAGTTGGGCTCTGATGAGGTGATGACTTGTTTTGGGGGTGAAAAATATACAGAATCGGACGGCCTAATGTCCCAGGGAGAAAGGACCCCTCACCCGAGGACGAGAACTCCCAACTCCTCTTGCATCCCAAGAGCCTCTCTCCTTTCTCTAGGCGTTCTTCTTCCTTCTTCCTTTCTTTCTTTGGGTGATCTTTGTTGTTATATATCCCTCTCTTCCGTTCATCCTCCTCCTACACTTGTCAGTCATCTATACCCATACTCGAGTGCACGTCCCATCGGTCGCTCCTTCTGGCGCTCTATGAGATGCTGTGGCCCCTATCGCACTGTCCAGGGGTCACATCCACATCAATGGGGTCAGGGTGTTAGCTGTGGGTATTTAATACGAAGGTGACAGATTCTCCTGGGGTTGCTTTTCTACCATGCTCCTATGGCTAGCCCATAGGGCTTAGAATCTCCTTTGGGATCCTCAAGGGGATTGCCTCGGGCGATGTGGTGCCTTCCTCTCTTGTGATTTTGGCCTGCCGAGGACAGGGTCGTCCTCGACAGTACATTCTGATAGTCTAGATTCCCTTCATTTGTCCTCGGGCACTTCGTCCTCCTCGGTGTGGGCCTTGGGCTTGAAATGGAACAGGCCGGGCTTGCCAAATCTTTCGGCCCCACAATAGTCCCTCAAAATCATGCTGCCTATCTCCTCGGATAGGGAGGACGATTTTGACGTTCTCGAGCCTACATCATGGCCGGTTGAGTCTTGTTTCCCTATGAATGTTAGGGTTTCTTCATCTACCCATGATACGCTCTTAGCGCTTTGGCATACGAGGTGCATTGTCATCAATGCTTTCTTTTTGGGGATAACGCGGATCGCTTCGGTATACGGAATGTGTATTCAATGGCGCCTTTATGAAGCGACGCGGATTTGGAAGTTGAAGGTTCCCTTGGGAATTGGGCGAAATTTATTTTGCTTGACATTCCTTCTTTGAACTTTGTGTGTGGTGAGCTCCCCCAGATTTCGTCTTCTATATAAGGTACCTTGAGAGGACCATCTTCCACATCTACTAGCCTTGGAACTCTGCAGAAGTTCCATTTTTTTTTTGGTTACTTTCCTTGAACAAAAAAGATGCCGCTTGAATCATGGGCGTTGCAGCTGAGGCAAAGAGAACGGAGGCTAAAGATCCTCCTATTCTTCAACCGGACAAGAAAGAGCACTCTCCTCCTTCGACTAGGAACCGTAGCTAGTGCGGATCGTGCCAGGTTCCTGATTATCCTCCAAACACCAATCAAGAATGTGCAGGAGTTGACTAAAGAGGAAGGGGAAGAAAGTGAAGCGAAGTTGAGGGGAGCAATTGAGATATCAGAAGGAGCCGTCTCCGCCATTATAGGCAGCTGGCGAGACCTATGGAGGGCGACTTCCTAGGAGTACCGATATTATATTGGGGATCAGAGTTCGCTTCAGGGCAGCCTCAGTAGGTGGAAACCAGTTCAGGCGCTGCCGCCTCTTCTTCCTCCTCACCACCTGTGCCAAGCGCGCGAGCTTGGAGGCTGCCTAAGCGAGACTGTGAATCCACCATCACCACCAGCCTTCTCCCTTTTATTAGCTAGCTTTGCCGCCAGCACGCCTTGGCTGTTCTGTAGTTAATTGTAAATTGAGCCTTCCTCGGCTATTTTGTAATTGATGTTGCCATCATTTTATTTAATAGAAAGGGACTTGTGACTTTTACTTGGTGAAACCTTCTTTGCTTGGTGAAAAGGAACACTTTTTTATTTTTTATTTTGTTTCATATATATGTTTTTTTTTTTATACTTTTTTTCATTATGCATATATTTTTTTGCACTGCCTCCGCCTTTCCTAGAACAGCCGAGCATATAACGATGCGCTTCACGTTGCGAACCGTGCGACCATTTAGAAAATGCTAGTTTTAGAACAAACGATCCGAGGAGGTCATGGTGCGTCATGGTTCTGTCTGAGACTTATGGGGATGCCAAGGCGTCTATCTCTCCCCGTCGTCTAGTCCGAGGACTCGGGCGAAGCTACAGCTGTACTTAATGCTCAGCGGGAATAAATCTTGGTTTTGTCTAACACCTAGATAGTTGTCACAAGTTACTAGTTTTCTCACAAGTTTGAGTCCGAGGACCATGCAAGACCTTGGTTCTGTCTAACGCCTAGATAATTGTCGCAAGTTATTAGTTTTCCCTTAGATTTGAGTCCGAGGACAAGACCTTGGTTCATCCTAACACTTAGATACTTGTTAAGAGTTATTAGTTTTCCCATAGGTTTGAGTCCGAGGACTATGCAAGACCTCGGTTTCTGCCTTCTGAGGACTCGCCATTACTAAAGCCCCATTCAACTGCTCTAGTGGGTCAGAAGGCACAAATACCAATCTTCTAGAACTAGTCCTGCCACGGAGCCCTCTGGAAGTGCTTCGCGCGGCCGCCGCCTTCCTCAATCGGGGCCCAAAGGGGCCGGCCACGAGATTCGTGGGGGTCTGACCCCTGGTGGGGGCGAGGGCCACGCACATGGTGCTAGAGGCCGGTTAAGCTGTGAACCGCTTGGCAGTTCTCCTCTTGTGGCACAGTAACCTGGCCACCATAGCCTCTCTCCTAGGGAATTTGGCCACACCTTAACAAGCTATTGCACTCATCATCATACGAGCAACTTTCCCACAGATGGCGCCAATTGTAGGGACTCGGTTTTCGGACCGAGCCCATTACAATGAATTTGAAGAGAATGGGTCCAAAAGTTGGGCTCTGATGAGGCGACGGCTTGTTTTGGGGGTGAAAATACACAGAATCGGACGGCCCAACGTCCTTGGGAGAAAGGACCCCTCACCCGAGGACGGGAACTCCCAACTCCTCTCGCATCCCAAGAGCCTTTATCCTTTCTCTGAGCCTTCTTCTTCCTTCTTCCTTTCTTTCTTTGGGTGATCTCTGTTGTTATATATCCCTCTCTTCCGTTCATCCTCCTCCTACACTTGTCAATCATCCATGCCTATACTCGAGTACACGTCCCATCGACCGCTCCTTCTAGCGCTCTGTGAACTGCTGTGGCCCCCATCGCACTATCCAAAGGTCACATTCACATAAATGGGATCAGGGTATTAGCTGTGGGTATTTAATATAGAGGTGACAGCTTCTCTTAGGGTTGCTTTTCTACCATACTCCTATGGCTAGCCCATAGGGCTTGGAATTTCTTTTGGGATCCTCAAGGGGATTGCCTTGGGCGACGTGGTGCCTTCCTCTCCTGTGATTTTGGCATGCCGAGGACAGGGTCGTCCTCGGCAGTATATTCTGGCAATCTGGATTCCCTTCATTCGTCCTCGGGCACTTCTTCCTCCTTGGCATGAGCCTTGGGCTTGAAATGGAACGGGCCGGGCTTGCCAAATCTTTCGGCCCCACAATAACTTTTACATCTCATAATCAAGTGGAATTTGCAGGGTAGCTATTGCACCTAATCCAAGTCCTTAGTTGTATGAATTACCTTGATTTCACATATCCTTCTTTGAACCAATATTGTCCTTGATTTTAGTCTTAATTAGGGATCCTTTATTCTTAGACCCCTATGTATGTTGCTTATCTTCTATATATTGAGATGTACAAAACATAAACAAGTTGGCCGGAAGTTATAGAGATTCACACAATTTTATGTTCTCTACTTCTTTTCATCTGTCTTTATATTCAAAACTTCACAATATATTCCAAGCAAGCATGCATAACGAATTGGTCAAGTAACACTGATGGAAGAAAAAGAGAAAGCAAAAACAAAAAAATTGATTGGCGGAGTTTTGAAGATTAATTACGTACCGGGATTATTATCAACGGCAAATTTCCTTGCAGTATGTTCATTATTTCCTTTAGCTACCTCCCAGTTGCCAAGAATAGCAATCACCAAAACAACGACAAGCCGTGCTTTCAGAACCAAAATTGATTCCAAAGCAGCATCCATGCTTATTTTTATTGCCATATTATGCCTACTCAGTAGGACGATGGGTAGTACTTGTATATAATCGCATAGTGGCAATGACTTTGTTGTTTTGGTGAAAGACGACTTGTCAATGATCATATAGAGACGGCGGGTGACTTGGTTGCTAAGAGACTTCTCTAGCGTCACATTTACATCAGGTTTTGATAGCATCGGCAGCAATAAGTTTGCGTTTTCATGTAAGTCCCGTGCACTGTTCATGAGACCCGTAAGTACGGATTTCAGTAAATTTTTCTTTAAAATTGGGTCCCATGGTATTATTCACATATTTAAAAATTATTTTATTACAATATTTTTAGTTTTCAATTTTCAGCAATAAGTGGTATCCAAACGTATTAATAGGAAAAAAAAAATTTTTCTTTAAAAAAACATTTAATGGGCTATCAAAAAAGAATTGTGCACTTATTCATTCGATTGTGATTAGGATAAATCGGCTAAACTCTATCCTTAAATTTTTTGGCTTCTACCCTTGAACTTCGTTGCTCCTTTAATGTTCTGTTTGGATAGAACTTATTTTACTGAAATTGAAAACTGAAAACACGGTAGTAAAATAATTTTTAAATGTGCGAATAGTATTGTGGGATCTATTTTTAATGAAAAAGTTGCTATAATTTGTGGGATCTGTGAACAGTGCATAGGTGCATTGTGCACTGTTCATTGCTGACTTAGTCAAAAGGTGCATTGAAGCAAAAAAAGAAAAAATAATAAAAAAAGAAAACGTGTAAAAACATAAAACGCAGCCGTGGACGCAAATCCAAACCGCACCTAACCAATGACATTAGTGCCGCACTCATAGAGCCAACGACTCCCACGACTTTAGTGCCACGCTCACATAGCCAACGACTCCCTAAACCCGCTCACAAGTCACAAAATCAAATAGTGACACAGAAAAAAAAAAAAAAAAAAAGATATAATTACAACCCCTGCGGGCCCCACAGGGCCCACACACACACACACACACACACACACACACGGTCATTTGGTAAAAACTGAAAAGCAACATAGATCCAAGATGAGAAAGACCGAATCACAACAAACTAACACAGTGCAAATCAATAACAATTACATAGAGACTCGTAAACGGAGCTATTCATGGACTTGGGGCAATGGTTCTCCCTAATTTTTTTAATTTTTTTAAAGAATAGGCCTATATATATATATATATATATATAGAGGTATTACTTTTAGTAACTTAATTTAATAAAATTACATTTTACCATCTTAATAATATCATTGATCATTTTAAGAAAAATTCTATAGCTATAAACATCTTTATAAACTACTGTAGTAGCAAATTCGTACTTTTTGCATCTAGGTCCACCACTCCTATAATTTTTTTACTTACTAACAACTACTCATCATAATAATAATTTACAAAAAAGTTTGTAGACTTAGTATTGTCCTCCTTTTAAAGGCCATAAAAAAGTTTATATGTCTAAAATTTTAAACAAAATATATGAGCCCAAAAAAATAGCCCAACAAAAAATTACTGATGACAAAACTCAAAAAAATTAAGACCAATCAATTAGTTTTACCTAAAACAAACAACCTGCCTTTTAAAGTTTTTAAACCAAATAATTTTGTCTTTACCTGCAAAGGACTCACCCCGCACACACATAAAAATAATAATAATAAAAAAAGAATTTTACAAAAGAAAATAATAATAAAAGAAAACCTTTGCCAGTTAAGTATTAGAACCAAAAGTTGAAACCACCGCACATAACTAATAGAAGACCCACCCCACCTAACTCCAAGTCCTGACTCTGTTTTTGTTTTTATTGAAAATTTGCTCTTAGCTACTTGTGAAACGAATAAGAGAGTATAAGAAATATCTCACAAAAATTGATATATTTCGCAGCAAATTATGAAATTATACCATAATAAAATGGTGACACTTTTTTTTTTTTTTTTTTTTTTTACCATAACTTTTTGAGAAACAGAAACACAGGAAACATTCAACCACGCCACACCTCCAAAAAAGGACGGAAGGAGAATTTTTACAACACGAACTAGACCTAATCACAGTAGTAAACTTTGGATGAGCATGGACACAACAGAGATTTCCATCTCTTCTAGCCCAAATAAACGATCAATACTTAAAAACAATATTCAATTGCAGAAATTCATAATTAAACGTTGATATATCTGGAAGTAAATTACAACATAATAAAACATTGAAACTTGGTCACCATTGTATAAACAACTTTTATGTAAATAGTTTCCTGGAGACCTATTCTTAGACTGAATTTCAACAGGAGTTGCGTAACACTGACAACAAAATTCAGGTGGTGCAGGTGTGCAACATACACAAGCAGGACATATTGGTCCCGAAGCTGCATTCAAAACAAAAATCTATATCTATATCTTTTCCCCATTACTAACAATAACACATATAAACATATACGGAAGGAGAAAAAATATAACGTTTTGAAAAATTTTAAGATGAAAAAAGAATTTTTGAAAGTTCAAGGACCAAAATTGAACTTTGTGAAATTTTAAGGATAAAAATGATATTTTACCTTAAAAAAAAAAATAATGTGACAAATATAGATAAAAGATTGCAAATTAAAAAAAAAAAAAAAAAAAAAGGCATAGAAAGAGGCCTACCTTGAATTTTATACCTGTGATTTTACGTAGAAGTGGTATTAATCAAAATTGTTAAACACCAAGATATAGGATTTGTTTAGTACAACTTATTTTTTAGATTCTTAAATATGGGATTGTTTAAAAAGTAGTACTTAGGGAAAAAAAAAAAAAAATTTAAAAGTCAATACTTGAAAAAAATACGGTTTGATAACGCGTCACCAAACAGACTTGCAAGTTCTCATCTCTGTCAAATTCACTCATTTTAAAAACTTTTAATTAAAAAAACAATCAGATTGGGCTTATGTTCTGCCTTGTGGGCCGGTAGAAACCAGGAAAAAAAAAAAAAATCTTATGATGCCCACGAGTACCAGTCTGAAATGCCTAGCCCGTCGACTCACCAGCTGTAGAGGGCTGTGGTCTGACACTTCGACCCAATTCATGTCATAATAAACATATCTTAATGAGGTGATACGACTAATACATTAAAACCAGAGGATAATTTGTTTGAAAACAGCCTTGGATTGGTTAAGGTTTATAGGAAAATTGTAGTACCAAAATTTGTCAAAATTAGGCTATATTGAAAATATTGTATTTGGATAAGCTTTTAAAAGGCGACAACGTTATGAGTTAACTCAAAGATAATGAATTAACGATATTTTGTTCATATCTTTTACACCATATTAAATTTATAAATGAACTTGTTTTATCAAAAAGAGATATTTGGGCTTTCAAAATAAATAGAAATACTTACCGCAAACAAACAGAAAATTGTCTAACAACTACCTAGCAAGGGCAGCAATATCTGATTCAAGCTCTAAAGGGGTCGTTATGAGTTGATTGTTTGAAATTGTCTTATTGCCCCCAGTCATCATCCTTTGGCTTCTTCCATGAGCCATTTCCAGAGCCAAACATTCCTTTAACTCTGCACATACTTCACACATATCCGACCTTTGGATTGTGGCAGGTGCTATGCATGACATGGCTATCTCCACAGCTTTCCAGGCAGAATTGATATCAAATTGTCGATGTAACCTTGGTCAATAATGTTTCGAATATCTCCACTTTCAATTATAGGACGAACCCAGGCAACTATGTGTGTTTTCTTCAGGTCCTCTTATCATTGCTAGGCGGCCAGTGATCAGCTCAAATAGAACAATACCGTAGCTATAAATATCAGTTTTTTGGTTAAAGTTTCCAGATTTTTGAAATCTGTATGTCAAACACAAGTCATTAACATTTTTTAACAGTCCCGAAACTATGTTGATATGTTTTTTCATTCTCTTAGATCTAGTCAACTAGCTACATTACAAAGGGTTGAAAATTCCCAAGTGTATTCTAATGAAAGCCCATGAGAGTAAGATGAGAGCTTTTATTGTAAATGGACCAAGGCCCAATGAAACAAGGGGCAAGAGTCCATGAAAGGAAAGGGAATGGCATTGTAATTGGGCCTTCATTAAAATAAACATAAGAATTTTTTAAGAACATCTAAATTTAAAAGGAGCCTTTTAATTGAGACATGAACTTAATGAAAATAAGGCTTCTTTTCAGGCATCCTTGCACTGCCAAAGTCAAGAAAGCATGTCCCCACTTCCATTTGGATTCGAGAGAAAGGAAGGCACTTGATCAAGATTGAGGACACAAACCAAGAAGAAGAAATCTCCCAAGAAACAATGTCTACTTCCATGGAAGACCCAACGGCATAAAAGATCCTTAAGGCTTTGGAAGAATATAGAGAAGCCCTTAAGAAAATGGGAGGGCGTCTCACTAGGTTGGAAGAATCTAGGCTTAAGAAATCCACACATGTCGAAATCCATGATGATGAGGAGGAAGATGTAGAATGGGATGAAAAAGACAAAGTGGAGTATGAAAGAAACAAGCAATTTGAGAAGCTCACTGCGGAAACCATAGCTATGAGGGAAAAGATGGAAAAGATGCAACTTGCCTTTCATAAAGCACAAGGAATGGATGACTACCTCTATAACATGGGGGGAGTAAGCTCAAAGGCTTCTATTGCATTACCTCCTAAATTCAAGATCTCCAATGTGGAAAAATTTGATAAGACTGGGGATCCGAAGCGACATATAAGAAGGTACCTAAGCATTGTTGAAATGAAAGGGCTAGATGAGAAGCAAACTTTGCATTCGTTTTCCCTCTCACTCACGAGAGGTGCATCAAGGCGGTACTATAGCCTTGACCTAAGCAAAACTAAGGTGTGGAATAAACTAGTAAAGTTGTTTATGGACCAATTCATCTTTAACACCATGATTGATGTGACGCTAAGGGATTTAAAGACTACCAAGCAAGGTGTGGGGGATACTTTTTCTAAATACATGACTAGATGAAAGACCAAGGCATCTAGAATGGTCAGTAGGCAAATGAGAAAGACCAAATTAACATGATCATCAAAAACTTGCTTCCGGTTTATAATAGTAGGTTTTTGTCATTGCCTATTAGCTCATTCGGAGAATTATGTGATTGTGAGACAAGAATTGAAGATGCTTTCAATAATGGACAATTAGAGAAAGGGAAAATCAAGCCTCCGACCAAAAAGACATATGGAGGGGGGACCACCACTAAAGCACCTAATCCTATAAATGTAAGTGCCATCATACCCTAACAAAGACTAGCCTACCCAAAGAGAGCTCGCCGAGAATTTTTTGACCTAGGAATGACCCTCACCCAAGCATATGAAAACCTATTCTCCAAAGGATTCATCAAGCCTTTAGATCCCACACCCATGCCTAATCCCATACCTCCCACTTGGAACCTCAATGAATATTGCCACTACCACCAAAAATTTGGCCACAAAACTGACAATTGCTTACGCATCAAACATGAAATACAAGACCTTATAGACAATGGAGCCCTCTCAAATCCCAACATCATTACCAAACCCAACACTAGAAAGAACCCTTTGCCCGATTACCATAGGGCTCCCCTTCCATATCAAATCTGGGTGCAAGTAGATGAAGTTGAATGGGATTGCTCGAAGTTGATAGAAACTACAAATGTCAATGACATGAAAGTCCTAGGAATATGGAATGAAGAAGATGAAGTCCTAAAGGAAGTAATAGCAAGATAGGGAATACTTCTTAAAGGAGTGATAGAATTGAAGAAAAGAGTTTTAGAGGACAATGTAGCAAATATTACTAGGAGTGGGAAGCATTACAAGCCATCCTTTTTGGAAAAAATCATCTTGGTAGGGATCTAAGGGAAGGATCCAAGTCCATGGAACCTAGAGGGAAAGAAGATAAAGAAGTGGAAAATAGGGTCTTGATACAATTGAAGAAGACCCAAGCTCATGTGTTTGTATGGGGCTTGCTCATGGCCTCTCAAAAACACCATAAGGCCCTTTTGGACGCTTAGAATGGGAAAGAAGTACCTATAGAAACTACACCACAAGAGATTTTGTCTCTCATGGGAGTTAAAGGTTCCTCACACCCTCTCATTGCTTTTTCCAATGAAGATCTCCCCCCCCCCCCCCTGAAGGAGCTACTCACACTAGACCCTTGCAAATCACCATTGAATTCATGGGTGCCAAGGTTCCAATGGTTCTTATTGACAATGGATTCACCTTGAATGTTTGTGTTTTTAGGACCGCCTTCACTGTTGGCCTAGACATGGAGACCATCATTCCTTCTCCCTTGACTGTAAGGGCATATGACAACACTTCAAGGAAGGTAATGGGCACTTTCAAGGCCCCTTGTAAGATTGGGCCAATGGAAACCATTGTGGAGTTTCATGTAATGGACATCACCCCAAATTACAACATTCTCTTAGGAAGGGCTTGGCTTCACCCTAATGGGACAATCCCCTCCTCGTTACACCAAAAGATGAAGATCCCATGGAAATGAGGGATTACCATAGTGCTTGGAGATGGTGAGATCCTAGCACTAGTTTGTGGACTTGAGGAAGGAGGGAGTTAGCTTCAAATGAGTGGCCTTGAGTTCATAAATATGAATAACTATGGTTTGAAGGATGACAGGAATGCTACCAATTTGTTCCCGTATTGTAGCCATGAGATGATTGCAATGATGAAGAACATGGGATACATGCTTGGTATGGGCCTTCGAAAGGAAGGAAAAAGGGGTAGTTGAATTCCCCAATATCAAGACTCACATGACCAAGGAGAGTCTAGGATTCCTTGAAGGTTGCGACAGAATCAAGAAAAACCATGGCACTCTCAATGGGAACTTCATGAAAGAAGGAGGAGATTTCCCTTATTGTGGCTTCCCCGAGCCTTGGGTAGGTAAAGATGGAAAGGTGTATCCAGGCTAGGAAATGGTCTTTAATGAAAAACTCACTTTCAAGGAGAAGCCTACCGTATTGATCAAAGAAATGCAAGAAGAGGTCAATTGGGTAAACTACATGGATGCTGAAACAATGAAGACGAGTGGGGACGTGTTCGCCATCACTAATGAAGAGCCAAGTGTCCCATAACATTGAAATTCTACACTTAAATGATTCAAATGAATTTGAAAATGAAATTAATAAACAATTGGAAAAGAAAATTGAACCTATGGAACCAAATCTTGAAACTATTAATTTGGGCAATGATGAGAATCCACGCTTAATTAAAATTGGCTCAACTCTAAAATAGAAAAGAAAGATCTTCAAGAACTCCTCATAGAATTTTAAGAGGTGTGTAGACACTCAATTTTGCACCTATGATTTAATCAAAGAGAATGACTTGAATGACCAATCCATGTACCCCAAAAATCATAATTGTATTACATGCATCAATTTGTTCTTGCATTACATACATAATTTTATCTTTACATTACATGCATTAATTCATTCATTGCATATCATAAAAATGATCTTGAGATTCTAATGGTCGTAGCGGTGTTTCCGATTATCAAATCGGACTATTGGATCGAAAGATATTGCATGATCAAGTTTGCACGGTCAACATGCATTGTTTCTAGGATAGATTTTACTGTATTTAACAAGTGAGTATGAGTTGAGTGATTTATGACTTCTCTCATATGTTCATTTGTTTGTTGTGATTTTGTCATGGATTGCCAAAGGGGGAGATTGTTAGGACATATATGATTCAATGTTAGGAACATATGTCAATATTTTATGTAATTGGCTAATCCTTTGACAAAACGCACTTTACTTGTAATTGAGTAGATCTAGGATGTGTTTAATACTTCAAGAAATAAGGTTTCAAGTTCAAGTGTTAAAACCATGCAAGTTGTCCAAGAATCAAGTGAGAAAGTGCTGGATTTTAAAGCTCGACAGCTAGCATCTATCGAGATTTAAAAGCTGTTAAAGCCCGTGGCTCGACAACTAGCTCGATAGATGGCTATCTATCGAGGTTTATGAAACTCTGTTTTTTTGAGCTGTTTTTCATCCAAACCTTGAGTATGTGTTTGGGCTTTTTTTTCTCACAGCCTTAAACATATATAAGGATTATTTTAAGGGCCGTCAAAGGTTGCATAGTTGCACAAGTGTGAAGTAAAGTTTTGTTCATGAAAATTGTGACTAGAAACAGAATTTATCCTAATTAATCTTTCTCTTGAAGAAGTTGTTGTGTTTGTACATCGTAGGGTTTTGTGACCAAGGAGCTTCTTGATTTTCATCGTCTGAATGAATTGAAGAACTTTGCAGCCAACGTTCTTCTCAAGTTGGTGATTAAGTCGCGTATTGGGATCCGCGCAATTGGTTAGTCACGTACTGGGAACCATGCATTGAAAATGAGAGATTGTCACTACAGAACAAGTCCAATTGGGTATTGGGGTAAAGGTTCAACTGTAGGTTGGTATAAGGTACTGGGATTCCCTTACTTGTAACTGCTTGTTTTGATAACAGTGGATTCTCGAGAGTGGTGACCTTAAAATTACCCAGTAGGGTTTTTGTCATGTAGGTTTTCCCAATTTGTAAACAAATCACTGTGTCAATTTAATTTCTGCTGCATACTTAGTTATTTGGTGATTTGTTTATACTACCATGCATTTTGTATGTTAATTTGATTAATTAATAAACTTGGCTAATTAATCAATTAATTCATCACAAAGGGTCAATACTTTCTTGGCCTATTAATCTACAAGATAATTGTCCTTAAATATCCTAAATTATCCAAAAAAGAGATGAAAATTCATAGGCAGAGGATGAAAACGCGTCTAGGTACAAGGATCGGCCAAAAAACCCTAGAAAAGGAGTCCAAACGGCACCTGAACACGAAAATGCATTTGGAGCCATAGGGCCAATTTAGCACTTTTGGAGTGTCGAACGGTGCTCTAAAAGGGCCGAATTTCCCTGATGTGGGCTTTGGCCCAACGGCCTTCGAGTGACGATTATGCATACATTTTTCAATCTTTTCACTAAATGATGCATCCGGATTCAAATCCTAATTGTATGTACTATTTTTTAGAGTCTTCTGGCCTCTATAAATAGAGATTGAACCTCATAATTCATCACTTTTTTTTTCACGCTTTGAAAGGCACACGTTTCGGGCTCCCAAACAGCTCATATTTTCTAATCTCCTCTCTGATTTTCTATTGAAGCGAGGGTTTTTAGGTTTCAAAGATAACTGATTAAGTTTCTTTGAACTCTAAAACATCCTCTCAAGTAGAAGAGTGCTCATGCAAGAGGTTGTTTTCTAAACCCTTTTATTTTTATGCTTTTCTTATCATGATGATATATGTTTAATTATTTCAAATATTCATAATCTGGTTTATAAAAACATGTTCTTGATTTCTTGATTGTTGATATAATCTGTTTCTTAATTTTAAAGATTTGCATGTAGTCAACTATTCTTCTTCAAATAAAATGGATTTGCATCTTTTTTAGATGCAGATTTGAATTTTTCTTCAAATAAAATAGGTCTGCATCTTTCTTAGATGCAGATCTAAATTTTTCTTCAAACAAAATAGATCTGCTTCTTTCTTAGATGTAAATCTAAATTTTTCTTCAAACAAAAACAGATCTACATCTTTATGAGATGCAAATCTGAATTTTTCTAAATCAAAACTGATTTATATCTTTCTTAAGATACAAATCTGATTTTTTTTTTTTTTAATACATGTAAATTTTTGAAATAAAGAAAGAGATTATGTATTACTATGTTTGTATTTGTTTTAATTCATGATTGCATAAATTCATATAATGAGTGAAACTCTCTTCTTAAAAAATAAAAATCTCTTTCATTCTTTTAAAACATATAAAAAAATAGATCTAGTTTCTCTATTGTCAAAAAAACCCTTTTTATTTCATCATAAAATAGATTTGATTTTTCTGTTATCAAAAACCACATTTTTTTTTTTTTAATCATCACCAAAACAGATCTGAATTTTTTTAAACAAAAGAAGAGATTTCATTCATAAATAAATTTGTTTGATTTAATTTTTATTTCACATGTTCAACATATCATTCATGACATGCACAACATAGTACATTGGTCACAAGAGTCTAGACGACCAGACTTTGTCTGGGCGGAATGGGTGCCTAACACATTTCCATTCCGTAACCTAGCCTCTAGATTTATGTCTTTGGTTTAGAAGATCTAGCTTTGTCTTTGCTTGTTTTGGGTAGAATGTAACTAGGACAAAAGCCATGTAAATATTTGGTAGATTGTAACTAGGACCCAAAGCTATGTAACTTTTCAATTTTCCAAATATGTAATATTTATTCAATCAATGAAGAGAACAATTCAGTCATGTATCTGTATATATTTAGCTTTTCTTATTTTTTGTATAAAAAAAAAGTGGCGACTCCATACTACTTACCCAAAAAGAGAGGTGCCTTAAAAGGTACTCGAATCTCTTTTTTGAGGGACAACTTTTGTCAAGGTCTCTCACAGTGGTGACTCCACTAGGGATACTTCAAATATCTCTTTTTTTGAGAGGCTTTTATCAAGGTCTCTCGCAAGGTGTTTGCATGATCCTGTGAAGACATGCTTGGAATTGATGCCGAGATAGCTCAACATCCATTGATACTCACGACCACATGGTACCTATCAAGCAAAAATTGAGAAGAGTGAGGACCGAATGGCTCTTAAAATCAAGGAGGAAGTCACTAAGCAATTAAAGGTAGGGTTCATCAAACTCGTACACCAAGCCGAATGGGTAGCCAATGTTATGCCCGTACCTAAGAAGGATGAGAAGGTGAGGACATGTGTGGATTTTAGGGACTTGAACAAAGAATGCACTAAGGATGACTTTCCTCTCCCTCACATTGATGTCTTTAGTAGATAACACGGCAAGAAGTGCATTGATGTCCTTCATGGATGGTTTTTCGGGGTACAACCAAATCAAGATGGCTTCCAAGGACATGACCAAAACCACCTTCACTACCAAATGGGGAAGCTATTGTTACACGGTAATGCCATTTGGCCTCAAGAATGCTGGGGCACCAAAGGATGGCTACTGTCTTGCTACATTATATGATGCATAATGAGCTAGAGGTGTATGTTGATGATATGATAGTGAAGTCTAAGGATAGAGGAAGCCACACCACCATAAACTTAAGAAAGTTCTTCAAGAGGATTAAAGAATATAGATTCAGATTGAACCCATAAAAGTGCACCTTCGGAGTAACCCTGGAAAGTTGTTAGGCTTCCTAGTGAGTAATAGAGGGATAGAAGTTGACCCATCTAAGATCAAAAACATATTGGAGATGCTGCCACCCAAAAGTGAGAAAGAGATAAGGGGTTTCTTAGGTTGACTACAATACATTAGTCGATTCATTGCCCAGCTCACCTTTACTTGTGAGCCCATCTTCAAACTCCTAAGGAAGAATGAACCATATACATAGAATAATGATTGCCAAAAAGCCTTTGAACTTATCAAAGGAGTATCTCCTCCACTTGCCTATCCTAGTGCCTCCACAACATGGAAAACCCTTACTCCTATACCTTTCCATCATAGGGGATATAGTTGGAATTGCATTAAATCATTCATTGCATATCATAAAAATGATCTTGAGATTCTAACGGTCACGATGGTGTGCCTGATTCCCAAATCGGACCGTCGGATTAAAAGATATCACATAATCAAGTTTTCATGGTCTGCATGCATTTTGTTTGGGTGGAACCGATCATGTGTGATTAATTTAAATTAATTCTGATTGGTTAAAAAATTAAAATTAATTAAATAATTTTGTGATTGGTTGTTGGGTTTTGTTAAAAATAAGCCTGCTTGCATAGGAATAAAATTAATAATCAAATAACAAGGAAATTGTTGATAATTAAGTCTTTTTAGAATACTTATCTATTAGATAATTATTACTTTAAAGACCTGATTATCAAGATAAAAGGGATTAATTCTAGAATATGATTTAAAACACGTCTAGGTGCAATTCCTAACTCAGAAAATCCCCAAAAAAGAGTCCAAATCGAACCGAAATTGGAAGAGGGGCCTAGCATCCAAGAGGGCCAATGGAGTGCCGATTGGCACAGACTTGAGGCTCAGCTTGGGAACCCATTGATTAAGATAAAACCTATCTATTTCAAATTTTTAGGGATAACAATGCAATATAATTCGTATCTGATCTTATTTAGCTTATTTTTCGAGCATCCAAGCTCAATAAATAGTGGAAAAACATAAAAAATCAGGGCCCTTCTTTATCTAACTTCTTTGCTCTCCTTACGTTAAAGACGTTCTAGAAGACTTGGCTTTAAGAATTTATTTTTTGTAAGTAAAAAATATTTTAGATCTAAAAGAAGTGAAAATTTCTTTGATTTCTAAAGTATTCTTCCATTGAAGGGTACATTCATGCAAGTAGGTATTTAATTTCGTTCTCGTGTTTATTTTTCTCTTTCTTAATTGATATATGTATGTTGTTCATTGCATGGCTTTTATGAATATGTTTGATTTCATTGTCAATATGATCTTGTTCACAATTTATATATACCATGTTCTCATGTTTTGTTGGATTTTTCTTTAGTTGATTAACATGTTTATGAGGTCTTCTTTAAATTTCAAAATCTGCAATTAATCACTAAAACTTTTTTTTTTTTTTTTAAAGATCGGTATTTTCATTAAATACAGATTTGAATTTTTTTTTTTTTGAATCAAAAACATATTTTTATTTTCATTAAATACAAATCTGAAATTTTTTCTGAATAAAAAATAGATCTGTATTTTCATTAAATACAGATTTGAAATTTTTTCTAAATAAAAAACAAACCTAAATCAGATCTATATTTTCATTAAATACAGATCTGAGAATTTTTTGAATAAAAAATAGATCTGAAAATTTTTCTGAATTAACAAAACAGATCTATATTTTTATTAATTACAGAGCTGAATTTTTTTTGAATAAAAAACATATCTGTATTTTCATTAAATACAGATTTGAAAATTTTTCTGAACAAAAACGGGGCTGTATTTTAATTAAATACAGATCCAGAAATTTCCCTAAACAAAAAAAGGATCTATATTTTCATTTAATACAAATTTGCAATTTTTCAAGCATACAAAACTGATCTGTATTTTCATTAAATACAAATATGAACTTTTTTTATAATTAAAAAAAATGGTTTTCTTCTTAAATAAAAATTGCAAATTTTGGATTTTTAAAGAGTGAATTAATATTGAATTTAGGAATTTTAATATGTCATTTTAAAGTCATGCATCTTTTGAGAGGGTATATAAATGGTCATTTAGAGTCTAGAAAACCAAACTCCATCTAGGCGGAATGGGTGCCTAACACCTTCCCATTCCATAACCTAGCCCCTGAGCTTAGGTTTTTGGATAGTAGACTAGTGTTTTATCTTTTGTTTTGGTAGACTGTATTTAGGACCAAGGCCTTGCAATATTACTCTACCAAAATTATAGATTGTATTTAGGACCAAGGAATTGTAATGATTATTTGACCAAGATTGTATTTACATAATCAATGAAATTGGATGCATTTGGTGTAAATTTTATACTTATATTTTTCTTTTCTTTTTTGTAACAAAAAATAAGTGGCAACTCCACATAATTACCTAAAAGAGAGGTGCCCTAAGCACCCAAATCTCTTTTTTAGAGCTCTCAAAAAGTTCTAGGCTCTTATAGTGGTGACTCCACTGGAATGTCGAGGGCTAAACTTCGTGTCAGACTTTAAGTGACCAATTATATAACCTTTTTTTTGTATGATGTTCTTTGTCTGTTTGGTTGCTCATGTCTTGATATGTTTGTATCATATTTTGTTTGAATTTGCCAGGTCGATTATTAAAAGCTTTCCCTAACTGTCATAGTATGTGCCATCAAAATAACAAATATGCATGTACCCATCTCAACATATGGTGGTAGTAACCATGGATCACCGGTTTTCATTAGATTCGGGTACCTAGTGGTGAACTCACCAACTCATAGCCCCAAGTCACTGGATCATTTCCTGTTGACTAAGAAGGATAGAACATATTGTTTGGACCAATGTAATGTTCAATACATTACAAGTTGTAAGGTGTAACGTCCAAGGTATGGGAAACAATGAAACAATAAACCCACCCTACAATGTAATGACTTAGAATCTATCCTTAGGCTGGTCCATGTTAATATTGCATTGCATTTTGTGTGTGTTTGTTTGGTTGACAGATTGATATAGATGGGGACCTTTTGACACAACCAAGGCTTTTCTTAGGGGAGAATTTGGTTAAGATTAGAGGGAAGACTCCAAATAGAATCCAAGAACGATAGCCAAGCTAGCAGCTCCAATTCCAAGCCTATCACACTACTAAAGCATGTGAGCATAGAAGGCACGTTGCAGTTACAACATCTCAATTTCGTATTTGACTTGCAAGACAGCCTATGTCACAAGAAGTCTGAAGACTCCATCACCATGGTAGAAAGGGAAGAGCACCCAAACACTAAAGAGCCAATGAACACTCAAGAGCTACTAAACACCATGGTAGCAAGTCAAATTCAGTTGAGGGAAGACATGAACCTTATTGTACAACAATTTCAAAACCTGAACGATAGCCAAGAGGAAAACATGACTGATCAGAATTCCTCTACCCTGGAGGGTGAGAAGAAGATTAATGAGAGGATAAGTAAAATGGAGGAGATGATAAAAAGGGCCCATAAGATGGAAGACCTCATGTATTACCAGTCACTTTTGCTCTTCCCAGATGTGAGATTGCCCCTAAGTTAAAGATGCCGGTCTTGGACAAGTTTGACGGTACAAGCTGCCTCAAATCCCACCTCAAGATGTACATAAAGGCTATGCAACCACTAGGAGCTACTAAAGAAATGTTGGCACAAATGTTCCAAAACACCTTGACTGGAGCTGCTCTCAGGTGGTTCCTTAATGTTGAAGTCATTTGTAGGGAGTTTCACAACTAGTACAAGTACAATATAGAAGTGGACGTGAAAAGGAGAGATTTGGAGACAACTAAACAAGAGCTAAAAGAGTCCTTTTCTACCTTCATTACCAAGTGGAGGTCCAAAGCTACACAGATGATGAATAGGCCAAACGAAGAAGAGCAATTAACCATGGTTGTAAAAAACTTGTTACCTATTACCATAAATATTTTTTTTTCTCAGTACTTTCCAAATTTTAAAGCTTTAATTGCTGTTGGTACCCAAATTGAGGACGCAATAAATAATGGCACCATAAAAAAAGAGGATGCACCTGAGTTTAAAAAGAATTTTGGGTCTAGTTCCAAAATTGCAGAGGTCTCTAATATATATAAAAATGATCCCTACCAACTTATTGCCCAAGTGCAAATATCACAAGGGCTGCTTCCAAGGCCTAGGAGGGAATTTCACAAGTTGTGTATGCCAATAAGTCAAGTGTTTGAAAAATTGAAAGCAAAGGGGTTACTAAAACCCTTAGACCCAAGAGCAATCCCAAACCCATTACCTATAACGTTTGATGTGAGTAAAAGGTGTGCCTACCACCAAGGCCCAGGCCATGACACTAACAGGTGTTTCGACCTTCATCCTGCAATCCAAGATGTAATAGACACTAAGGTGATTGCATTGCCTACAAGGCCTAGCATCACTAATAATCCCTTTCCTAACCATAATTTTGGGAGAGGACCGAAGATTAATTGTTTGATGTCTGAAGAAAAAGGAGAAGAGGACCCATCTGAGTGATTTATGACCTACCCAAGTGCTTTATGATGACTTGGGAAGAGCTGATGGGTATGCCATCCGCTATAGGATATGATATATGGAATGAAGATGCTACAGAAGCCCCAAATTACCCAACATCCACATATGGGGGGAGACACTTCCAACCCTAATCAAATGGCCTAATATCTATATATGAGGGGAGACATTTCAAACCCTAAGACACTGAATCAAATGACCCATCAAAAATTGCCCATATTACAAGGGGGGAGACACTTCAAACCCCCACATCTAGAGACAGACAACCTAATAGAGGCCTTGAACTAGGCTACCCAACAAACACCCAATGAAAAGGATGAAGTCCTCAAACAATTATAGAAGACGCAAGCCAATATATCTTTATAGGGTTTACTCATGGCCTCTTACAACCACTACTTCTTAAGATTTGAATGCTATGATTGGGTCAATATATAGGGAATTTACTATTTCTTACTTTAACAAAGATTTGACTACGAAGGGGAAGCACCACAATGACCCTTGCACATTACTGTAAATGCCAAAGGCAAGAGGATCCCAATGGTTCTAATTGGTGATGGAAGTGACTTAAATATGTGTCCTTTAAAGACCGCAAGGTGCCTAGGCCTAAGCATTGAGGATTTTGTGCCAATTGATCAGCATGTGAGAACATATGACAACAGTAGAAGAAAGTTCTTAGGAATCGTGACACTGGAGCTCACCATAGGGATAATGATTAAGAAAGTGGAATTTTAGGTGCTGAATATAACTTCATACTTCAATATGCTCCTTGGGCGACCATGGATCCATGATATAGAGGCCGTACCTTTATCACTATATCAAAAGGTTCGATTTCTGCATGAAGGAGCCATAGTTACCATGTATGGAGATACTTTGACCATACCAAAGCCCATTTTTGGTATCAATTTTGAGAAGCAGCCATTAACCTTGGATGGCTTTGAGATTAAGAAGCCTGGTTTCAGAAGAAGAGAAGAATAAGTGCTGCGACTTAAATAATGCTCCCAAGTACAAGATTGTCACGAAGTAATAACTCAAAAAGTTCAAGGAATCCACAAGGAAAAGGGAATTGATTAGCAAACCATAAGAGAATAAAACTAAAATAATAAAGTTTAACTGAAGAGATTTTTGATAGTTTAGTAAAGGTAATTTAAATTGAGAGAAAATAACAATATATTAAGGCACTAAGGTTTAGAGATCCACACACAACACATCTATTGGTAGTCTTAACAATATTTATTTTATAACTCAACTAAAATTCATACGAAGGATGATTTTAGTCAGATGTTTTAACAATAAAAACTCAAGAATTAATTGTCTAAGGTAGTTTCATGCAATTGATTGATTTTAGGCGAAACAAAATTAGCGAATTAGTTCACAGGGAATACTAAGCATTTAACATGCCTGGAGTATACGATAAATCAAAGGATTATACAGAACTAAACACTTTTCTAGATGAGTAAAACAATCAAAAACATAAAAACATATGCATTAAAACCAATAAATAATTGTTAAGAACATACCAATAAATGGTTGGGTTTTACCCCTTGCCTTAGCAAGGCTTCTAGCAAGCCATAACACAAATATAACTCTAAAAACTATAAAGAAACTTTGAGAAAATCTAAATTATGTTCTACAGCAGCTCCCCTCTGAATTTTGTCCTAAAGAGCCTTTAAATAGGTCAAGGAATCCTATTACAAATTGAATTCTCATTTGGAGAAAATCCCAAGTTTTTAGGCTTCATTTAACCGACGTTTTTGGCCTATTTAACTTCCGAATTCGGACTTATGGTAAACTACAAAGTTGTAGCCTTTTAAGTTATATTTCCAGCCCAACTTTAATCATCTCAATTGGATATCTGAGCCAAAAGTTATGCTCCAAATACTAACTGGTGTGAAAACTGGAATCCTAATCCGAATTGGACTTGGATTAGGTGAAAATTTCCTTTGATTCCTTGGTCTAATTGGACTCAAATTTAATTGGGTTGGCCTTCTTTGACTTCATCATGGCCCTTGTAAAATTAAAGTCCATTAGCTTTCTTCTTTACACAAATCCACTTATTTAATTTCATTATCCTACAAAAGACAAATTCATGCACTAAAATTCAATTAAGCACAAAATTGATTATTTAGCATTATTCCAAAATCAACTATAAAATGCATGAATTAACTCAAAACAAGTATGATAATGCTTTCTAATAAATATATAAATATGCAAAATTAAGCTATTATCACACTCCCCAACCAGCTCATTACTAGTCCCTAGCAATTTAAGCAACTCGAGACAAAGACACAAAATAACAAAAAATTATTACTTTAGTAGAAATAGTTAATCAAAGGTCAAAACACTAACAACCACCAAAGATATTCCACATGCCATCAATACTTAGTGTGTGAATAATTTAGCCAACACAAACACAACCTTAGTCTTAAGATAAAATATGGCTTGAATTTCTATCCAAAGTTATGCTTCAACTTAAATCTCACAGTTGTTAACACTCAACAAATAAATTCACTCCGAAAAGGGTGTAACACTCTCAGACATATGTGAGCAAAATAATATAGAACAAAGACTAATATCTCACATATAAATAAGACGAAGAACGGTGAAGCAAAATAAAGGATATTTATAGTCTCATGAAAGGATGCCAAACATTAAGAATATTACCCCACACACATTGATTAGTCATGTCAAGATCCAAACCGTACCTTCCTTAAGATCAAATAGGACTTTCATCGGGACATGCAAATGCCAAAGCAAAGGGACTTCCTTGTCCCTCCGAACCCTTGAAGCCTTACACTCCCACATTGAACAGAAAGTTTGTCAAACCTAGAGAAAGTCAACACTACTGGGTGCCCAGATTTGAAAACAATGGTGCCTAGATTTGAGCTATTCTTCGATTGTTATAAGAAGCTCCCAGAACTGAAGAAGGAAGACATAAATTGGGTCCCGACTGATTGGGCTGATTACATGGATCCTGATGCAATGACCGCGTTTTTAGGAGATCTCATTTGCAATATAGAAGAAGAAGAGTACTGGGAGGCTTACCAACATGCATTAAAAAACCCATATGAAGCAAAAACAGATGATAAAGATGAGGAAGGGGGAGAAGCCCTTAGTGATGATGATGAAGGTAGTGAAAACGAGAGTGATAATAGTAGTGACAACAACAGTAGTGAAAGCGGAGATAGTGGGGACGATAACGAGAGTGATAATAGTAGTGACAACAATAGTAATGAGGACTATGATAGCTAAGATAGTGGCAATGACAACGGAGAACCCCTTAGTGATATAGATAATGAAGATGTGGGATCTTTCTATGAAGACCATTTTGATGATAATATGGACTATTATGATGGAGATATAAAGGATGATGCAGAGGCTGAAGATGAAGGCCTAGAGGATGATGTAGAAGCTGAAGATGAAGATGTAGAAAATGATATAGACGCTGAAGATGAAGATATAGAGGAGGATGTAAAAGTTAAAGGTATAAATTTTGATGAATATCCCTATAGGCGGCCCTTAGATTGGAGTTGCATTACTGATGTCAGTTCAAGATCAGGCCCTCCATATGACAAGCATGGTAGAGAAATTCCTAAGTTAGGGTCATTCCATAACTTAGAACTTGGCTCACTGACCCCATGCACTAAGGAAGAGGATGACATAGATGCTAGATTGGCAATACTGGACAAAAAGTTAATGATCCACAGTTTCAGAAACTTAACTCTAGAGAACCTTGAAGATGAAGATGAGAGAATGGAAGGGAATGAGTCAGAATACTTCCCCCAATACATCCGCCCAAGCAACAAAGGGAAGCAAGATCTATTCAGGGAGTGGATGGACAGCATAGAGTGCCTAGATGCCTATGTACCTGACAAGCCCATAGATATGGAGATTGATGGTGAAAGCATAGATTATATGAATGAAGACCCCACAGTACTAATGTTGAGGGAAAAGGGACTCACTAGGAGCCAGCTATCATTGTTGAAGCCACAACCAAGTTGAAGAACTGGGCATGGGAGGGAGCCGCCCACCCCATGGAAGATTCTCTAGAAAAGATCAAGGATGTTGAGCCACTTACTCCTCCCAAAAACATTATATCTATCCTTATTGAGCCTGTTTGTGATCATGTTCCTATGGAGTCCGTTCCTATTGAGTCTGTTGAGTTTGTTAAGAACTCTATTACTTATAATGTGATTTCTAATTCTGCTTATTTGTTGGCTTTGATTGTTTTTATTTCAAAAATTGGTAAAGAAACTTTTAATGATGAGGAATTAACACAAGGGTATGCAGAACCTATAAAAGAAGAAACCCAACCTGGTACAAATGGGCAACACCTTAACCTCCTCTGGGAAAGACGCATTAGTTGCAAGCTGAAAGGATTCAAAGAGGTGTTACGAAGACATGCCTGGGATTGATATAGATATAGTGCAACATTGTATTCCAACATATCCAGCCATGAAACCGGTCAAGCAAAAGCTAAGAAGAATGAAGCTGGAATGGACTTTCAAGATCAAAGAAGATGTTGAGAAACAGTACAATGCAGGATTTTTTAGAGTGGTTAACTACCCAGAATTGTTAGCTAATGTGGTTCCAGTACCCAAAAAGGATGGGAAGGTGAGAATGTGTGTAGACTTCAAAGATCTTAATAAGGCTAGCCTAAAAGATGATTTTTCCTTGCCTCATATTAAGATCCTGGTTAATAACACAGTAGGTCATGCCTTGTTGTCCTTTATGGATGGCTTTTCAGAATACAATCAAATAAAGATGACTCTAGAAGATATGGAGATAACCTCCTTCATTACTCCATGGGGGACATATTTCTACAAGGTCATGCTATTTGGCCTTCAGAACGCTTATGCTACTTACCAGCACGCAGCCAATACTTTTTTGCATGATTTGATACACAAAGAAGTATAAGTTTATGTGGATGACATGATAGTGAAGTCCAAAGATCGTGAAGGGCACATATCAACTTTACGGACGTTATTTGAAAGAATCCAATTCTATAAGTTGCGATTGAATCCAAAAAAGTGCACTTTTGGTGTAACATCTGGAAAATTGTTAGGGTTTATGGTAAGTCAGAGGGAATTGAAGTAGATCATGACAAGATCAAGGCAATTGTGGAGATGAAGCCACCAAGGACTGAAAAGGAGATTCAAGGATTTTTAGGGAGAATACAATACATCAGTAGATTCTTTCGCTCTGTTTGTTTCGCTGGAAAACCTTCTGTAAAGATTGTTTTCCACTTTTTCCAATGTTTGATAGCACAAAAAAACCTGGTCCATGGAAAACTATCTTTGGTCAACGGAAAACTCTAATAAAAATAAGACTTATTTTCTATAGGTTGTTTTCCAAAAAAATTTTTTGGAGAACAATCTCTCTCTCACGCGTTGCATCTCTTATAAATATTATTTTCGTCTATAGCCATGGGAAACATAATTTTTTGGCACCTTCTCTCTTTCATGGTAAGTTTTCTCACCTTTTCTCTCTTCCCTTTACTTTTTCTCTCCTCACACCCTCACTATCACTAACTCTGGTCTCTCCTCTTCCCATAGATCTCTTTCTTTAACTGTCTCTCTTCTCTCTTTTCTCCATGTTTCTCTTCCCCTCTGTAACGCAATTCTCTAACTAGATTTTTTTTTTTCCTTCACTGATTGGTCTGACAGTTTTTAGACCCCTTAAACAATTGATTAAACCTAGGTAATTAGCCAAGTTGTTACTTAGTCCAATTAAACAAGTCTAGGTTATCACAATAATAAAGATCAAATCATGCAAAGCAGCGGAAAATAAATAACACACGATATGATCATCCAGGAAACCAAACCGGTAAAAACCTGGGGAGGATTTGACCTAGCTATCCTCAAAGTAAACCTGAATCCACTATCTTGAAAGAATCGAAGTTCATACAAAAGGACTTACAAGCACCCACGCTCGACTTCCTAATGCTACCAACCAGTAGAACTTACTGACACGACCACGTGCAAGCTTCGAATCCACAGACTCCTTCTTTCTTGGATTCTCCACCAAATACAAGCACACCCGCTTGTGTTTTCTTTAAGCTTCAATGGTAGCAACTGAATTGATCATCAAGGCGTAGATAAATCTTTTCCTTGAAAACCCTAAGTTCTCTGCTAAATCGTGGCTAGGGTTTGCCTTTTATACTTAGAACAAATAAGAAACCCTAAAAACGTTTTAAAACAAATAGGGCTGAGTTGGACGAATCTGCAGAAAAGTATTCTGCCCGAGCTTCGATCGGTCGAGCCTGTCGTTCGATCAATCGAGCTAGGCCGAAAGGCACAATGCTTCCTTGCTTTAACTCGATTCCAACTTTACATTGACATATAACTTTGAGCTAGCTTTAAACACTTCTAAACACATTGTTTTGATCATGGTTTGCCAACAATACACATTAGAGTTCTAAATACATAAAATCCTAAACTTTAGAACCTAACATGATCAATAGCTTCGACTTGCAAAGGGGAACAAATTTGCAGCGGTAATTATTTCATTCCTCTCTACCAAAATCCCAATTCTTTGCTTTGAATTTCAAGCTTGATTTTCTTTTTTCTCTAAGAAATTTTCGGTTTGATGGATTCCAGGCAGAAGTTACTTTTTTTTCATACATAATGTGCAAAAAAAGAAAGAATGAACTCCAGTCATGTGACTTAAGCATCCACTGTCAAGGTACCATAAACATGTGTCTATTACTTTAATTGCATACTTTGTCATAAAACACACTTCATGCTTGCTTGACAAATCAATAGAAATGGTTTTCTCTCTCAGCTGCCATTTATGAATAAAACTTTTAATTTTCACTCTTCTCAGATGAACTCCTTTGCACATTTTCATTTTGAGACAGTCTAGTTTCTTCCTTTTCATAATAAGACCTTTTTCATCATCAAGATAGCTTTCAAATAACTTTTAAACTTACATTTTCTAAAAATTCAATCAAATAGAGATTAGAAAAGCAAGATGTATTTGAAATAAAAGATCTTTTCATGCCGCTTGTAGCCATGACAATAGGGGTCAATGGATCAAACAGCAATGATTAAACCTAATCAAAGTGTACCTACTCTGATACTACTTATTAGGTTAAAATGAATCGACCCATTGTTAATTAATTAAGTTCAATTACATGCAATGGCATGGTAGCACAAACAAATCACCAACTAAAATTAAATGCAGCGGAAAATAAATTTGACACAGGTGATTTGTTTACGAATGGGAAAAACCACCGAGGCAAAACCCCACCGGGTGATTTTAAGGTCATTACTCCCAAGAATCCAGTATTATCAATTACAAGCTGTTACAAGTATAAGAAATCTTACCAAACCCTTTAGCCTATCTCGAAATACCAACCTATAATTGAACCCTTACCCCAATACCCAATTAGACTTGTATTGTAGCGGCAATCTTTCTGTTCAATGCATGAATACTAGTACGTGATTAACCAATGATGCATGGATCCCAATACATGACTAACTCCCCAACTTGAAGGAGATGTTGGCTGCAAAGTTCTTCACTTCATCAACAATGAAGATCAGGATGTTCCATGGTCACAAAACCCTTTCCGTAAAGACGCAGTAACTTCTTCAGAGAGAATGATGGACTAGGGCACTTTTTGCATGTGCTATTTTTGCATCATTTTATGACGCCCTTAACATAATCCTTATATATGTCTAGGGTTGCGAGAAAAGAAACCCTACAAAAATACATAGGAATATGTGTGTAATCTTTTTTGAAAATTCTGATTTCATAATTCTCGACAGATACAGCTTATGTCGAGAATCTGTCGAGCTTCAACACTAATTCTTGATAGAAAGGATTTTGTCAAGACTTCTATCGAGCTTTAATGAGCAGCACTCTCTTCATTTTTTTCTTGGTCAAATTTGCATGGCTTTAATACTTAACTTGAACACTTGTTTCTTGAAGTACTAAACTTGTCCTAGATCTACCCAATTATATGTAAAGTGCATTTTGTCAAAGGATTAGCCAATTACATAATAGTGGTGAAAGGCTTTACAAAAAGTGGTGAAAGGCTTTACAAAAAATCGTATGATGGAATTCATCTCCTTTGAATGAATACTGAGGAAGCACAACAAATAATTGAGGAGGTTCATGAGTCAAGTTATGGGCCACATATGAATGCACACATGCTATCATGAAAGATAATGAGACAAGGTTATTACTAGACTACTATGGAAGCAGACTACGTAGTTCATGTTCGAAAATGCCATTAGTGCCAAGTCCATGAAGATTTGAAGCACATGCCACCTATGCCATTACATACCATGGCTTTGCCTTGGCTGTTCTCTACATGGGGAATAGATATCATTGGGAAGATTCACCTAACGACATCCAATGGCCATGAATTTATACTTGTTGTTATTGATTACTTCACTAAATGGGCAGAAGTTGCCTCATACAAGGTTTTGAACTCAAAGAAAGTTGTTCAGTTTATTTAGACCAATATCATTTGTACATATGGGGTACCGCATGAAATTATTTCAGACAATGGGTTACATTTTAAAGGAGAACAGAGAAGCTACTTCCACAGTTCAATATTCAACGCCATAAATCCTCACCCTACCATCCTCAAACTAATGGAGCAGTTGAGGCTACAAACAAGAATATAGGGCAAATTTTGAAGAAAAGCACAAAGAACTACAAGGATTGGCATCTACAATTACCCTATACACTTTAGGGGTATAGGACATCTATTTGGTCCTCCACAGGAGCCACTCCTTATTCATTGGTGTATGGGATGGAGGCAGTCCTTCCCATTGAAATGGATGTTCGTTCATTGAGAACAGTATTGGAGAGTGAAATCCTCGAAGTAGATTCGTTGCAGGGTAGATATGACCAATTATGCATGATGGATGAAAAGAGACTCAAGGTAGATATGACCAATTATGCATGATGGAGAGTGACCAATTATCACATTCAAGGTTACCAAAGGAGACTTAGAAAAGCTTTTGACAAAGTAAGAGCTAGAGATCTGAAGATAGGAGATTTAGTGTTGAAGGAGATTCAAGCCCTGATTCAAGAAACAAACGGGAAGTTCAAGCAAAATTAGGCAGGTCCATATATTATCAAGCAGATATACTCTGGAGGAGCGGTAAGGTTGATGGACTTAGATGCAAACCCTTTCACTGAGCCAACCAATATGGATCAACTGAAGAAATACCACATTTGAGCTGGTTGTTTGAAAATGCCACGTCTAAAGTGGTTGTAAATTATGCTATTTCCTTTCCTAGGTTCACAAAAAAAAAAAAAAGGTCGGTTGAAAACCTGAAAGGGCAATTTATGCAAAAGGAAAGTAAAAAAAGAAGAAGAGTGAGAGAGTCTGCTAGGTGGAAAACCCAAAAGGTCAGCCTAGGCAAAAGTTAAGGCAAATAAAGAAAACTCGTGATGACTTGATCCTTCTGCCAAGGAGGTACATAGGCAACCATATATTGGTCCAATCACAACTTCCTCAAACCCACCATTTACCCATCAAGCACAAAAAAGAAAAAATTGTTGCCAAAATTTAACCATTTCATTAAACCATGACATTACACAAAATTTAAAACCCAAACCCTAAACCAAACTCTAAGAGAGAGATAGGGAAAAAAAAAAAATCCTAGAAAACCAAACCTAAAAAGGCAAACCCTAAACAGAACCCTAAACTTGAAAATGCTAAATAATTCCTAAACCTAAGAGTTTCACACTAACTTTTAAAAAAAACATGTTCAAAGCCAACAATAAGAGAATCATGTTTTCTTCAGTATTTTCTCCTTTGGTTGTCTGTTGATACCAGTAGGTACTTTGTCATCTTTGTCTCTCCTTTTGAATTCATAGTTGTTGTCCTCGTGCTTGTCTTGATTACCATTAAGAAATTGTTTTCTCATTGAAGCCATGTCAGCCTCCTTATCCGCAATTTTGTTCACCAGCTAGTTAGAATATTCCATGGTCATTCTATGAAAGTGAACCTTAACAAAAGATTGATCCACTCAGTTAGCCATGTCCAAGCCCAAAAGCATATTCCTTACAGAAGTAGGAGTTATGTCCACAGGAGTTAAAGGTCTTCTTCCTCTACCACTAGGCATTCCCTACTCATATTGGAATTGTCTTAAGAGTCTAACAGCCTTATAGAAAGTTGCCCTCCTTTATCCAATCAAGAAGATGTGATCTGATCCAGGAGACCACAATAAAAGAGGTGGGCACTTCCACCAATAACAATCCCACCAATAACAGCCCTACAAGGAGCTTTTAAGGCCCCACAAGTTACCTTAAGGTGCCCCAACTGAGAGTGTCGAGGGTGGAGTAAAGATAAGCAAGGCATGCTTGCCACCAATTGGCCCTCCGTGCCTCCCCAAAGTCCTGGAAGAGGGTTAGCCATCTCAAAGACACCGTTTTCCCACCATTGGCAAAAAGGTAGGCCCCCAATAAATGGAGAAGGAAAGCCCTAGCCATACGGATGCATTCCTCCGTAGTCCTTTGAGGGAGGAATATGTAATTCGACACCAAGTCGAAATAACGAATGGTCTTAGTGGAGTACTTCCTCCCCAACATGTCAATGCCTAGTTGGACACCTGACACGTCATCTAAACTGATGATGGCCCCCTCAAAGCTAAGGCCAGTCATGCGATAAAAGTCATAGGGAGTTACCGACACCTCTCGCTCGACAATATGAAAGGTGTGGGTAGTGTCCCACGACCTCTTAATGAGGCACTATGATAAGGTAGCACTTGTAGTCTTTTCAAGAAAAAGGCTGATAACAGGCTTAAAGCCCTCATTCCAGATGTAACCTTTGGTTTCGAGGACAAGTAGGTTGAACCTCTCCACCACTTTATTGGTGCTTTCCCTACTAGCATAAGGGGGTGATGACTGTAAAAAGAAAGATGACACTAGATTCATGATCCAAGCGAAATTTAGGCATATGGTGTCTTGATGAAAGAATGAAGATAAAAAGAATGATACGGTGATTTTCAAATGCAAGAGTGACAAAAAAAGGGTGTTAGAATTGCATATGGAGTTGAAACGATTGAAAAAAGAGTGAAAATGGACAAAGTAGGGCTTCTGCCTAGCATCTCATGTACGCGGGTCAAAGCCCACGCAAGCAGGCAAGACTCCACGAATGCAGGTCCATTCCCATGTATGCAGAGCCTCAAGAACACACCTGTGTATGCAAGAACAGAGTTGCGTACACATGAGTATAAGCTACATATGCAAGCCCGAGCCCACACACGCAAGAACACAAACAGAAGCAATTCTTCGACATTTTCAAAGAAGCATCATCCAAAATCAATCCTAGACATGTTCCTACCCCTCCTAAGATGTTAGGTTTTCATCTAAACACATCCCATAGCAAAACCCAATCATTTACATGGCCAAAAACACATTAAAATAGAAGATCATATAGGAACTTGAAAATGAGAAAAAGTTTCAAAACTTACAAATTCAGTTACAGGAATGTGATTCTTTGGCTAGTATGTCAATGGTGGGGGCCCTACCAATCTCGTTGCTTCGCTCTAGCGAGTGAGATGGAATGCATCAGAAGATAGGACATACGAGGCCTTCTTGGCTTTGGGTGCCATTGGTGAAGATGATGAGAGAATGAGAGAAAATAAGGAAATGAAAGAGTCTGAGAGGATGAGAGAGTCAAGAAGTAAGGAAAAGAGAGAGGAGATGGAGGTTTTTGTAGAGAGAAAAGAATAGTTATGGAGAATATGAAGAGGTGAGGGAGATGAAGAGAATGAAAAAGAAAAAGAAACGGTTGGTAACCATCTTCAATAGGTCAAGCACATCAAGACCTTCCCTAGCAGATCAAGCCTATCAAGAACATCATCCTCAATAAGGAAGTGGAAGATTCTTCCTTAATATCTCAAGCATCTCAAGCAACACCTTCGGTAAAGGAAGCAGAAGATTCTTCCTCAAAAAGGATCAAACCCATCAAATTTCATCCCCATAAAAGGAAGTACAAGACTCTTCCTTAATAGATTAGGCATATCAAGCATCACACCTAGTAAGGAAGTAGAAAATTCTTCCAAGAAGTATCCCCAGTAAGGAAGCAAAAGATTCTTTTCCAATGAGTCCCATACACCAAAAAATCCCCAATGAGGAAGCAGAAGATTCTCCCTCAAAATCCTCAGTGAACCATATAGGAAGCAGGAGATTCTTCCTTAGTGGATCACACATCTACACTACTCCTCAATAAGTCCATCCATATTACTCCTCAACAAGTTCTTCACCATCCCTAGTGGATCCTACTCATGCACATATCCTTTGGGAGTTGAACATGCAGGTACGGTAGAAAAAGATAGAGATAGTGATAAAGAAAGAGGCTAAGGCCAACCCGAGGCAAAAGCCTCACCAGAAAAGGTAGAGAAAGAAGTGAAGAAGACAAAAGGAACAAGTCACTCGGAGAATTTTGAGGCAAAAGCCCCGGATGGACACCAAAGAGACTATATCCTTTTGTTGTTTGTTGGGTTAGCTCGTAAGAGCACCCTTGTTTGTTTTCTTTTTTTCTTTTTAAGTGACTCTAGGATGGAT
The DNA here is from genome assembly GCA_030820535.1 of Quercus parvula. Classification (NCBI taxonomy): domain Eukaryota; kingdom Viridiplantae; phylum Streptophyta; class Magnoliopsida; order Fagales; family Fagaceae; genus Quercus; species Quercus parvula. The sequence goes on along the minus strand of JAUAME010000011.1, from coordinate 25,167,084 downwards.
AGCGAGTCACTTGCCATTTACTCACAAGTGGCAAAACAGGTTCAGGGATAGTGAACTTGTCATTGCTTGTTTCCCGAGCAACAAAGGTGGGACTTTGAACACACAAATCCCATGAGCTCTTCGGAGTTGCACCCCACCCCATGTATGCATGATGTGTATCATATGTGTGGGTTGGGCCCGAACCGTACATCGAAACAAAATGTTTTGTCTCTTATTCTTTTGATTTCGTCAATGAAGCTCACGAATCAAGAGAGGGGTATCTGTAGACACCACATTTTGTACCCCTTACGACTTAGTTCCCCATTCCCTAATGATGCTTGGACTCTAAGGCCCAAGGCTAGTTTAAAGCCCAATCAAATGTTAAATTGACTTGAGGAGTGTTAAAATGGAAAATATAACCTTTTAAGTGAGCTAAAATCTATTTTTGGAAAATTAAATGACCAGAGTGGCCCTCGGCCTGCGTACACAAACTAAAGCATGCGTACATAGGCATATTCTTGCGTACGTAGCTAGGGTTTCAGAAGCATATGAAAGGCTAGTTTTCTGCAATAATCGCTAAGGTTTGAAATGAATCCCACATTGTTTGGGAGTCATTCCAAACTCCATTTTTTCAACTATAAAAAGACTTACATGGTACATTTTCAAAAAAAAACAGAAATCCCACAAGAAAACCCCTAGATTCACTAGAAAATAGTGAATCAAAAGGGAGTTTTCTCACAAAACACCCTTAAGTCTTTTTTATTTGATTGAGACCTTTTTTGGCCCCAATCCTTTGAGTTTAAGATTACTAATCACTATTTTATTGAATTGTGATAGATTTGACTGAGGGGAATGGCCAAAAATCAAGCGTAAGAGCTTTTGTTTTAAGGTATTCTTTTGAACTTTTCTTTTTTCCTTTTCTACCTTTAATCTATTTCTTTGTTTAGTTTATGTTTATATTCATTTGTCTAAGTTAGTTTTAGGTTTTCTTCATGTTTTTAAGCATGTTAGGTTGCTAGACATATGAATTTCTATTTCGTTTGACTTCTGCTTTGTTTTTGTCAATATTCCTCTAACCCTTCAATATCATGTTCCAACTTTATTGCCTCATTCGTGTCATCAATATCCTTGTTATAGCAACAGGACGATGTACCTGCTTGGGAATTAGAATAGATCTTATAGAACAAAACATAAACAAGGAAACATAAGACAATTTGCACACACATATTCATAAGAAAGCAAGTAAAGAGAGAAATGCAAAGATTTTCTAAATAATATTCTAGATAATTTCATTAGTGGATTATAGATAGGGGATAACAAAGTTCATGTCTGATAATGCCGGATAATAATAAAAGGGAAACATTTTTTTTTTTTTGGAAAATAAACTGGGAAATGCAAACAAGGAATGTAGGAAATGAGAAATAAACGTGCAAAACAAACTAGAAATGCTATTCCAACTCTTTCAGGCAATTGGAGGACCTAACCACACGATAATGGAATACTCTTTACTCAACTGGTATAACCACAAAGTGGGGCTCGGCGGTCCAATGGCCTACTGTCTCACCTGGCACATAGGGCCTAATAGTAGAAGTCAAATCATGCCCTAGAGATATGATGGCATTCCCTAAGAATTCTTCTGGGCAAAGGCGGATAAGACACGCCAAATCTGACTCTTCCTCGCACGATTCCTATACTATTTCTGACCTGATGACCTCGGCCAGAACTGGAAAAGTGACCTTGATATGGGGAATGGACATCCCTTGGCCAATGCACTGCCTTTTCTTTCCTTTAGAAGATTGGAAAAGTTCTTCATCGGAGGGGTCGTAGTCCAAACCGAAACCTCCTTTGTTGTTTGGGAGTTCAATCAAAGAAGCCTTCCCATGTCCTATAGCACCAAGGCCTTGGCCTAACTAATAGCCAAATTTGAGCATCTCCTTAGCGGCCATTAAAGTAGCGGAGGGCCATGCTGACTCTAGTTCTAAAGCTCTAGAAACCGTTGAGACTAGCTCGAAACTGTGAAAAGTTGCCTCTGAAAAAGCATTAGCACCAATGTAGGGGACGAAAGTTTCTTTGAAGAAAGTTAGGGGTTCTTCAGCCATAATAGCAACTGTCAGATCCTCGGATGGGAACTTGAATCTTCGATGAAGAGTAGAAGCAACCACGCTCGTGACATGTTGCCAAGGCCTCCTTAGGAGCATATTATAAGGGGAATCCACCTTGATGACCTAGAAATTGACCGTGAAGAACATAAGGCCAACTCCAATGGCTAACTCGAGCTTGCCTTGCATCTCTTGGAGAATGCCATCAAAAGCTCTAATGATTATGGTGGTAGGGTGGATGAGAGATGTATCCATATTTAAACGCTCCAAAATGGACATCGGGCAAACATTTAGGGTCGATCCATTGTCAATCAGTACTCTGGCGACGATCATATCCTTACACTTTACAATAATATGCATGGACAAAGTATGGTCTCTACCTTCTAGTGGTAGTTCATTATCTGTAAAGGAAATCTGGTTGGTGGCCAACACTGTTAAGACCATACCCTCAAAGGCAGACTCTATATCACTTGTAGGAATGCATGTCTCTTTCAAGACTTTCAAAAGAGCCTTGTGATGAACATCAGAGGACAGTAATAGCACCAAGATGGAGATCTGAGCTAGTGACTTGTTTAGCTACTAAATCACACTGTACTCTGAGTTTCTAATAATTTTCAAGACTCCTCTACTTCTTCGGTTGTGATTCTGTTCCTAAAGGGTTCGGTTGTACCTTTGCCAATATTTTTCCTTCTCTTTTCTAGCTTATTGGGAGTATAGCAATGGCCGCTCCTAGTAAGCCCAGATAGACCTGAAGAGATATTGGAATAGACCTCCTTTTTCCGGTTCAAGTGGAGATCAAGGATACATCATTTTTTCAAGGGGACACGATGGCTATCTTCATAAGGGAACGGCTTTGGCATGCGAATGATAACACCCTCTTGAGTTTGCAAATTGGGTGCTATAGAGAACGTCTTCAGATTAATGACCACCAGACTCGGCAGAATGGCTTCAATGGCCTTTGAGCTAGATACCCTAGAGATTATTGAGGCAAGCTTTGGCGAAATAAGAACATCAAAACCTCGGATAGCGGGAAAAATAGTGGTTCCCTCCTGAACTGATGGTGAAGCTAGCCCTGTGACCGCAAGCAATGCGAGAACTAGAGCATCGAATCCTCCAATGGCACCCTTTCCCTGAATCTGATGACCTTGAATCTACAGGCAATTCTACAATATCCTTATTAACAACCAAAGAGGAAGGTGCTGTAGTAACCTGGCCAAGGCATTTTAGTAAATACTCATCCTACTCCTTCTTTAACCCAACTGATATAGCATTGCAGCTGGCTCCTGACTTGATAGCTAGAGGATATAAGCTGGCTACCATACAGTAACCTCTTAGCACAATTTCCCTTTCAATCCAAATGTACCACGTTTGGCTAAACTTTGCACTTGTGCTCAGAGTACTTTGTAATCAAATAGGTTAGACTTTCTTCACTGTCGCAGAATAAGTAAATTCCCCAATCAAATCCTGGGGTTCCCATACTTTTAAGAACAAGGTGGCTCTCTTGGACCAAGGCTTGGAGCATAGCCTTCCACTGGAATGATGGTGAGGAGAAATCTAGAACCCTTTCTTCCACTGTGATGATGGCATTCACATTCCCTTCCTGATGGGGGGGTGGTAAAAGGTTTGTGATGATGTTCGAAGTGGCTGCATTATTGAACTGTATCAACTTGTTGTCTATGTGGTCTTTCAAATGGTAACACTCTTCAAGGGTATGCCTTTTGGCCCCAAAATGGTGTTCACATTTCTTGGACAGATCAAAACCAAGCGCTAGAAGGCCTTCTCTAGGCCTGTAAAATACTGGGGTCATTAGCTTCCTTTCTAGCAGGTAAGCGTAGAGGTCTGCCAAGGGCATGGGTAATGGAATGTATTTCTAGTTTTCCCTCCTAAAGGGATGAGGCAAGTCTAGCCTCCCTTTCTGATTAAAGGCTCGATTAGGTGCTTAAGCAAACTAATTTTGTTACTGATAAGGCCTAGCAGTTGGGGTAGCATAGGCGGGAGCGACACCCCTAGGTCTTTCTGATGCATTATCAACCATATGAACATCGACTTCCTTAGTCTTGCAACTAGTCATTCTCTTGACTTGTTGTTCAACCATGGAACTCAGAGACTCCATGATCTTCTTGCTCCTAATACCCTTATCAATGTGCTCCCCAATAGGGATAAGGCTAGAGAAATGAGTGACTTGGATGCTCATCATCTTCTCATAGTAAAGAGGCTTGAGGTTATCAATGAACCACTTGATCATCTCGTTCTCCATCATGGGGGGTTGCACTTGTGCGGCTAGCTCATGCCACCTCTGGGCACACTCACTGAAGGATTCCCCACTCTTCTTTTCTGTATTTTGAAAAACTGTGCAGTCAAGAGCTATCTCGGTATTGAACCGGTAGTATTCCAAGAAAGAGTTGGCCATTTCCTTCCAGCTAGGGGTCTTTTCTAATCTTGCATACCATGTGGCCAAAGGGACGGTCAAACTATCAGGGAAAATCTGTCAAAGCAGAAGGTGATTATCCCCATAGGGAGCCATCTTCCTACAGAACATGCACAAGTGTGCACAAGGGTCTCCGGTACCATCATACTTGACAAACTCTGGTGCCTTGAACCTGGGAGGCATAATGACCTAAGGGAAGTTGGTCAGACTATCTAGATCAATGCTTCCATGGACACTAAAGCCCTCTATGATACAATGCTTCTTGGCTAGAGTTTCCACTTGGCTCTTGACTTAGACATACCCAAATTCGAGATTCTTGTCCTTAAAAGGATCTGTTTCCTAGTCATTGCCCTGAGGCGGTACATTGTGGCCCTGATCCTATACTGGCAAAGGCTAGTTTACATTCTCAGTGTAGGGACCTCCTTGACTATGGCCAGAGGAGTTTAGTCCTCCTTCTACAACTAGTTGTTGCATTATACGCATCATTTCTGCCATCTGGTCCTTCAGAAGAGCAACTTCCTAACCTCAAGGGGAGAAGTACCGCTAGTAAACATCTTTCTTGCACGAGACCTAGTGACGATGGGATCACAACATGGTGGTAGCTTAGCCTGCTTCTTTCTTGCAATCTTTTGATCTTGAGAAGTAGTAGAAGGTGAAGGAAACGGGGTGCGTTTAACAAAGTGGAAACACAACACTAAAATCAAGTTAGTTTATGCTCTTACTATTTAACATGCACCTACCATTTTCAGAAAATTTGGCTTTGCACCTTGGTCGGGTATTTATCATGGTGAGTTTCTACTATGATGCAAGATTAATGCACAAGATTGGCAAGTAACCGAAACTTTCATGATATGCTCAACAATGTAGGAAGGACTCATCCTTTGATTACATGCTTGTACAAGACTTGCTTTTACAATACTGGGCTCATTGGCTCCAACAGTAGGCCTTTTACAAGAAATGCAACTGCGAGAAAGAACTCAACTTCTGACAATGTGGACTTCCCAGGGAAGCTCATGGATACTTGGATCTCTTGATAATTTGGACAATATGGATCTCTCGGACCTTTGGATTTTTTGGGGGAGCCCTTGGCCTCCTAGCAATCTTTTTTGAATCTTCCTTGGGAGAAATCTTGGACTTATGATGCCTTGGGATTCTCAACAATTTTTCGGCAGCACCCCCCCCCCCCTTGAATAGAGTTTCAATCACTTGCCACAAATTTTATCTTTGCACAATTAGGTGACAGAACCAATTAGTGTATGCATGAGTGCCTTTGTAGGGTTGTAAACCCTTACGGATAGGGTGTGATCTAACATGTACAAGCAATGGGGTTGCTTTTCCTAGGGTTTGATCATGGATGATGTGCAAATAGGATAGAAGGAACCTGGAGTAAAGCAAAATTTCTTTGGCCCTAGCAAAAAGGGTACACCTGTTACAAGACATTTTCCCTTGACCTCTAGCCCTTTAAGGGTATCCTTTCCTAGGCTTAGATGTTCACTCTTTAGGTTTCACCTAGTCCTGATGGGCTCTGGGCTTGATCTAGTCCTCACTCACTAGGCCAACTGTATGTAAAGGCTTAACTAGTAGGTGGTTCTTGTCCTAGGGTACTCAATCACCATAGCCCTCCCTTCATGGAAGTTATGGGGTAAGAAGGATCGAAGGGGCCTTTTCAGCAACCCTGTCCACCCTTGGACCCAGAAGTGACTACAAAAGCAACCCCGAATCTAAGTATAGGTAACATTGCCAATGTGTGTGTCTGGGCATCTGTAGATGAGGTGATGAAATCCCCAAAGAGATGTGACTACGCCAACAATGCGGAGCCCAGGTTCGGCTCAAAAGGGTGTATATGTCATGCAATCCTTAATGAAGGGGAAACACTTTTTCAAAGCACAGCAGATATATATATATATATATATATATATATGGAAAGCAAATAAAGGTGTAGCAAAAATTAAATTTTGCTAACCTGTGTTTGCATGTGAAGGGAAACTGCAAAGCATGTGAGGAAAGCGGTAAAGCCCCATGTTGAAAATACCTCAAAGCCTCCCTTTTGAAAAAAGATTTTGCTCTTTTGAAAATAGTCTTCTAGGATATAGTAGAGGTCTTTTTCAAAAGGAAAAGGCCCAAGGGCCAATGCCAATTTCTGTGTTTTCAAAAGCCAATGTCCAGAGATTATAGTTTCATCAAAAGCTCTAAAGGCTAAACTCTCATTGATCCCCAACAAAGTCACCAGTCTGTCGACACCCAGCCTCGACCAGTTAAGCGGAAAGACTACCGCTGTCGTGCTTTCGTTCGACCACCTACCGTGGCGATAGCTCCCATGCACGCAGGGCCTCGTTGGAGGGCCCCTCTCAATGTTTGATGTGGTGCACATGTGGGCTTTTCAAGGAGCTTCAGGTGCTTTCTCTCTCTTTGTGGAGGAAGGTAGGTCTACCTTTGGCGTTATGGCAAGAATCTGGGCTAAATTTTAGGTGATTACCAAAGGTAAGTGGAGTTGCCATCAATTATTGGGTTTTTCTAAGGTGTGATTGGTCACCTATTTCTAGTTGATTTTATTACCAATCCTAAGCTGAGAAAAGGGGCATTTTTCCTAATCTAATGTGGATGGCAAAAAATCTTGATTCTTAGGTCCGAAAGTTTGGTTATGTGTGGGGAAGGTGTTAGGCACCACACAACGCCTGTCTAAGGACAATCCTTTGTTTTGATAAAACCTTAATTTTCAGAAATTGGTAGTAAAAACATGACTTCAGCATTGGCTTTTGAGGCTTTGCATGCATGGGGTTTTGAGGTTTGGCTTTTGAATGGGTGTGGTCCCAATCTATGCTTTCCTAAGGCACTCGAGCAAAGTGCTAGATTTCTACGGTGAAAATCTGGCAACAAGTCACCTTACTTTCACAGTGGAAATTAGGCATCGCTTGCCTTAGGTGACACTGACTATGACAATCATACCAGAGGGGATGAGTAGGTATATATAGACATACATCATGCACAATGCAAGCACACAGAATGGGAAAGTAAATGCCTACATCCCTAGAGCATGGCCCAAAATATAGGTGCAGGAAAATAAACAGAGGTCGCCATACTCTAGAGATGAGGACGAATGGAACATGGCATGATATACCTATACAAACCATCTAAAAGAGAAAGAGAGGAGGAAGGAAGGGGTTTGAAAGAGTACATAACCAAAAGAAAAAGGCTAAACTCCTATATTTACTGAACCTAGCTGCTTGGCCCATATCTACATGCTGACTTCCTCGCCCTTTTTTCTTGCGCTGGGGAGACCGTGCCCTAGCTCCATGCGTCCTTGCTCCATGTGTAGACATGCAAAGGCAAAGATAAGAAACCAATAGACAAGCAATGGAAAAAGAAATGCAAAGAGTATATGAAAGTGGCATAATGCATATAACCATGATAGACATGGCAAGCATAGCAGGAAAGCAAGCAAACGAGCAAAAAGGAAAAAAAGAAAGAAAGCAAACAAAATGTGATGTCCGTAGCTTCATTGTGTTGAAGCATGGATGACACACTAGCAAGCAAGACTCATGCATGGACATGTAAGCAAGTGTGTAAAGATGAAAAGAAAGCCAACAAGTGGCATAAACAAGCATGGTAAGCCCATCATCACATGGAGTGGAAAAGGGGAAAGGTATGCACAAAGTGACCGGCATCGTGGCAATACGTCCCAAGTGGTTACATCCAAATAGGGCCTCATGGGCGTCGGATGTAACCACACAACCACATGCCTGCTAAGGGCATCAGGCGTCACAAAGCCTAGAACAAGAGAGGCTAATGCAAGCATAAAGCATAGAAACAAGCAAGCAAGCATAGACATGCAAATAAGGATGATCCAAACCCTTTGATATGAGCCAAGGGGCATGGCCGATGACAAAGACCATAGGGTCTAGATCGGATCTGAACCAATAGGCCAAAATACAAGAATGAAAGACAAAGCGACAAAAGGGCTACAATAGCACATGGCATGATAAACATATCCTAGGTCTAGGCTTCTGAACATGGCATGGAGTGCACAAGCACATGGAATATAGAAAAAAGCATGTAGAGAACGTAGATCCAAACACATAGGCATGTGAGAACATAGATCTAGACATATAAGCATAGAAACATGCACATAGACATATAGAAATTTAGTGCAAAGACATGGTAGAATATGGATCCAAGCATATAAACATGTATGGATACAAATCTAAGCATAAAACATGGCAAAAAGCACATAAACACATGGATCTGAGCAAATCATAGCTATTAACGCCATACGAGCATGTGAGAAAATAACCCTAATCATCAACCTAGAAACAAAAAAAGGATAAAACATGGGAAAACATGGTATAAAACCCTAAGCATGTAGATCTAAACATATAAGCATGTAAAAATGTAGATCTAAGCGTGAAACATGGCATAAGACATAAAAAGCATGGAGATTTAAGCTAGAGACACAAACAAAGCAAGAAACATGCTAGAAAAGCAATAAATCATGTTATTAAGGCATAAAAGCAAAATGAAAGCTAGAAAAAGATTTAGAAGGTTAGGGGTGTAGCAAAATGAAAGCTACATCCACACCCCTAAACCTCAGATACAAAGTGTAGAACCAAGGAAAGGAAGATTAGGTATAAGAACAATACCTTATGTTTTTGGTGAAGAGAGAAGAATCAAGAAGTTTTGATGTGTGTTTTGGGTGTTTTTTGGTGTTTGGAAGAGAGAAAAAACGTGTAGAAAAGCTGAGTAGAAGGTGAATTTCAAGGGAAAAAAACAAAGTGTGTCCTCTCTAGTCTAGGGCCGCCAACCTCAAAGGGCCTTAAAAAGTGCGGATCTGGGTACCCCTGGAAAGATCTTGACTTCTTGTAAGGTTGAATTTATTCAATCATGTGTTAGCTTTATTCCGTGCCAAATTTTCTTGTTATTTAGCAATTACATACCCTGTATTTAGGTGAGAATTATGTAAGGGTAGTGTGTGAGAGAATGTGAACAAATTTCAAGAAGTGTGCAATTCAAAGAAGTCTCGCGACTAGATCTCGTGACTGGCTCGCGACTAGCAAGTCACCAAAATGGCACACGTGTGAAGCATGCAGGGAGAGTTGAAGGGTCACGCCAGCTATAGCACTACAGGACAAAACTTCCAATCTGGCTAGGTAGTTAGCTCGCGACTCGGTCCAGTCACCAGAATGCCCTGTTTGATGAAAACTAACATTTTGCATTCCTCATACACCCTACTATAAATACCCTTATAGCCATGAAATGTAGAGAGCTTCGAGAGAGAATTTTGAGAGAGAAACCCTAGAGAAAAACAAGATTGACTCATCCACAATCTTCATCCTTTGATTCTCCAAATTCCTCTACTCTTACCCTCTCCATTAACATATCCTTAAGAGGTACATTTAACCAAATCCTTATCTCACCATACCCATATCAGTGAGGAGATATTTTGGTGCTTGGGAAGCAGTTCAGAAGGGACCAATTCATTTTGGTTTGATGCAATAGGCTATTGCGGGATCCGGTAAGCTAGAGAAGACAAGGTTTGACATGACCCTGTTAGAGCAAGAAGCTTAGAGGGCTTAGGTGCACTAGGTAGATTAGGCTTGGAGGGTCTTCTGCTATTCATGTATCCCAACTTCATTCTCTAGTGGATTATTGACTACTTGGAAGTTGGCGGAAAGGTTTTTCGCCTAGTACTTTGGTTTCCTCTTCGATAACACATCGCCGTATTATCTTTGTGTTTGCATCCTTCTTCCTTTACTCTTTACCATTTAATTTCTGTTGTGTTTGTGATTAATTATGTATTAGAGTGTTCTACCAATTTGGGTTTAGCTTATATTCATTTTCCACACATATATTGTTTGTTTATAAGCTTGTGTTGGCATTTTTAATTTGGGGGTCTAAACGTTCATAGGTGTTTTACACACTATTTGAACTTTCAATTGGTATCAGAGCGGGTACACTTGTTGTGGTTTAAATACCTAAGTGTGATCCTTGACCACTTGTGTCTATTTGCTATGGATAGTGCTTTGTATGCCTCTATGCATGTTTTGAATGTTGATGAATGTAACATGCCACGTGTTTATGAAAATGCCTCTATGAGTGATAATCCTTATGATTGTGATGCTATCTTACATGAATCTTTGGGTGTTGTTGATATTCCTAACTTCAAACTCTTTAAGAAAAATGCTAAGAAGTTTCAAAAGAATTTCAGCAAGTTCATTTGTAAAAGGATGATTTGATTGCTAAGCTCAATGAATCCAATAAATTGGTTGAAAAGTACAAGAAAATATCTGAACATTCTCTTGAAAACCTAAAGGAGTTTGAATGTTTGAATATGGACTTGGATGCTAAACTTGTTTTGTCCAACAAACTAGTTGATGATCTTAAATGTGAAAATGAATCTCTTAAGATGCATGCCAAGTGTTTAATTGTTGAATCTATTGATAAAAAATATGAAAATATTTGTTGCAATCATGTTGTGGTACCCGATTTTGTGCCTATTGTGTGTTCTATCTCAAATGACAAATCGGTGTACATTCCTCCACATAAAAGAAATCAAAAGGTGGAGAGAAAAGCTCTTAAGTCAAAGCCTTTGTTTAGGCCTCAACCTAAAGTTTTGGATGGATCTAAGTTTGTTCCAACTTGCCACCATTGTGGTGTGATTCGTCACATAAGACCTCAATGTCATAAATTGAAGAGAGAACAAAACCATATTGCTAGATCCCTTCCCAAAAAGCCTAGTGGACCTAAACACTTTGTTTGTCACCATTGTGATGCTTTTGGTCATTTAAGACCTCAATGCTCTAAGTTTCATGCTTTTAAAAGAATCAAAATAAAAGAGAAACTTGAGCTTCTTTGAAGTTGTGCTAAAATGGGTCAATCGAATTTGAGTGAAAATAGCATGTTGTTAAAGAAAATGTTTAATGCTCTTAACTCATTGTCTATGTGCATCTCCGATTCTTATTCTTCCAACCATCGTCTCACTTCTCATGAGACATTCATTCCAAACAATCGTTCTGTTCAAATGAGGAAGGGTTCCTATTGTTGAGCTTTTGCTCTTTTGGTCTTTGATCTAATTCTTTCGATCTTTGTAGGACCCTTCATACATTGAATGTCATATCTTCATGCATTTATGCATCTTGCATTTCTTTATATGCATTGTTTTGTTTTTTTATCTTACTTTTATGTTTTAGTTTTGTGTGAGTAAAAAATCCAAAACCACATAAAAAGTGAAAAATTCGAAAAGTTTGATCGTATATATTTGAGCACATATCACATGTGTGTTTGGCCTTGTACCTTCGTACAAATGGCTTAGTGTATTTATAAGCTTAGCTTGTTATGTATGCACATCTATCTTTGTAGGAAAAATCTTGACATCTATGTGTGATTGTTATAAATCAATCTTCAAGCTTGTCATGAATGATTAGTCAATAGTCTTGTTGGTTTTAATACATGTGTAGACTTGTGCCTATATCTCTTCCCACTCATTTTTTTCGCTTAAGAGCTCAACCAATGTCAAATCTCGAAAAGAGATAATAAGCTGCAAAAACCGTCGCACATACTAGTATTTGACTAGGAAAAAAGGAAAGTGACTTGTGTTGAAAATGTATGATGCCCAAAAGCCAAAGGCTTGTTCGTCAATTTGAAATATCAAAAATTTCAGGCATCGATCTCAAAAGAGATGTATAGATCAAAAATGATCAAATGTTATGAATTGTAAAGAAGCCAATGATCTAATGATCAAATGTTATGAATTTCAAAGATATGTAATCATTTTCTTGTGGGAGGTCATATATGTTCATTTCTATGATTGAGATAGACCACTTGACTTAGTACTAGTTGTGTATAACTTGATTGAATTGATTATTGAAGCTTCATAATTGTTTTCAGGAAATACTTGTTCGTATGGTTCAAGAGCTTCACAGTTTCTAGAATTGGATGTGAGTGAGTTTTGGCAACTGTTCCCAACTCACATGTTAAGTCTAGAGTCTGTTTTAGGGTTTTGTCACAGAATAGCCAAAGGGTGAGATTGTAAGGTTGAATTTATTCAATCATGTGTTAGCTTTATTCCGTGCCAAATTTTCTTATTATTTAGCAATTAGATACCCTATATTTAGGTGGGAATTATGTAAGGATAGTGTGTAAGAAAGTGTGAAGAAATCTCAAGAAGTGTGCAATTCAAAGAAGTCTCACGACTGGATCTCGCGACTGGCAACTCGCCAGAATGGCACACGTGTGAAGCATGTAGGGGGCGCTGAAGGGACAAAACTTCCAGTTTGGCCAAGCAGTTAGCTCGAGACTCAAACTCACGACTCGGTCCAATCATGAGGTCGAGTTGCCAGAATGCCCTGTTTGATGAAAACTGACATTTTGCATTCCTCATACACCTTACTATAAATACCCTTATACCCATGAAATGTAGAGAGCTTCCAGAAAGAATTTTGAGAGAGAAACCCTAAAGAAAAACAAGATTGACTCATCCACAATCTTCATCATTTGATTCTCCAAATTCCTCTACTCTCACCCTTTCCATTGACATATCCTTAAAAGGTACATTTAGCCAAATACGTATCTCAGTATATTCATATCAATAAGAAGGTATTTTGGTGCTTAGGAAGCAGTTCAGAAGAGACCAATTCATTTTGGTTGATGCAATGGGCTATTGCGAGATCTGGTAAGCTAGAAAAGACAAGGTTCGATGTAACCCTATTGGAGCAAGAAGCTTGGAGGGCTTAGGTGCACTGGGTAAATTAGGCCTCGAGAGTCTTCTGCTATTCATGTATCCCAACTTCATTCTCTAGTGGATTATTTACTTCTTAGTGGGCGGCGGAGAGGTTTTTGCCGAGTACTTCGATTTCCTCTTCGATAACACATCGTCGTGTTATCTTTGTGTTTACATCCTTCTTCCCTTACTCTTTACCATTTAATTGCTGCTGTGTTTGTGATTAATTATGGATTAGAGTGTTCTACCAATTTAGGTTTAGCTTATATTCATTTTTCGCACATATATTGTTTGTTTATAAGCTTGTGTTGGTATTTTTAATTTGGGGCTCTAAACGTTCATAGGTGTTTTATACACTATTTGAAATTTCACTTCCTATTTCCGAAAATGTATGGATCTCGAAAATCCAACAGTCGGATCAAAAGTTATGGCTCTCGGAAGTTTGTGGTGCATCGATCAGTGCGTTATCTCGATTTTCATGATATCTCAGCCGTTATAACTCTAATTTCAATCCATGAATAGCCATTGGAATGAGGATTTGATCATCTACACAATGGTGTCGGTTTAAATCCGTTTTGACAGCCAGGTCAAAATTAGGATTTTTGGGCCCACTCAGGATCGACTTTAGGTTAAACTTGGTCAAAGTTATCAAAAATCTCTGAGAAGCTCAGGTTTGATGTAAAACTATTAAAAAACGTTGTTTCGTGAGAGTTCGAACCACATTTGACCTTTGGTCAAACCTGGGGCTAATTAGGGCCATTTTGGTCATTTTAGCAAAAAAGGCACTTCAGGTGCTCCAGTGCTCGAACGGGTTGCGCCACGTCGTTCTAGATATTCTCATGGTTCCATAAAGAGAAAATGATATTTTTGGATTTTTCGGGGGTCCAGCAAGCAAATCGAGGATGGACAAAATACGATATCAACAGAACCAAACAGGCCCTAAATTACTCATTCTCAATTCTCATGCGTCTCCCATGTATTGGATACATGGCATACAAATGGATCAAATTTTCTCTAATTATCCTTTATAGGAAGAGGGTGCATTCAATTAGTCCGATAAATTTTGGTTAAGTTGCTTTTCTGAGTAAAATATATATATCCAGCAAAAGATAAAGAGTTTGAAATAAATTTGAATGCTTTGTCTTTGACTCCCGCTATTTAAAATAATAAATAAATAAATAACCCACCTTGTTAGGGGTATAAGGATTATCGAGGGGGCATCAACATGAGCTAAAATATAAACAACGAACAAGATGTCCCCACTCTCCACCATCAACTGAAAGCAATGCTGGTATAGGGTGTATTATTAAACCACATAGCTTTCTTCAATGCAATAAGTGAAATTTGATAATAAAAACCATCATTCACCCCACCAGCTCATGTCTGGTTTCTTCATCAAAGACAAAAAGGGCATCATCGAAATCCTATGTTGGGATTTGGAGACATGTTTTCTGGGGAATACTACAAACAAATAGCACAATCACCCAAGTAACAGGACACATCTATTCATTTAGTAAAGCTAAGAGCAAACTACGTCTGTAAAGTTTTGGGAGGATTTTAATTTTACATTTACATTGGCTGTATTTTTATTTATATTTTCTGTTAAAAACCACATAAGATTGCCACATGTGTTTAATACGTCTAATAAAAAAATGTTACATCATTTTATTATGCCACATGTCATCATTTTATTAGATGAAATAAATATACGTGGCAAATTTATGTAGCACTTAATAGAAAATATGAACAAAGGAGTTGCTGATGCAAGTGAAATATAGCTTCAATGGGTAAAATTTAAATTTTTAAAATTTCAAGGTGTAAAATCCAAAGATTCCTAAACTTTAGGAGTGTAATTTGCACTTCAACCTTATGTAAATATAATTTTCATATTTTTAGACTATTTAGCATTTTTTTTTTTTTAACACAAGAATGCATTTTGCTCATAAATTTTGAGCTAATAGGAATTTGAAAGAATTTGATAAATTTCAGGTAAAGTTTTCCAAGTGTAATTCATTGTATTTTTTAGTTAAATTCAAGTATATAGTTGAATTAAATTTAAATGTTTTTAAAAATATGACGTTATTTATGTTCCATTAATTAATGTAATTATATATTTAATTCTTTTTGAGAAAAAACTATATATTTAAATTTAATTAGCCAACGAGGGCTTGGCTCAACTGGTAAAGTTCGTTCACTCTGCCTAACCATAGCTCAAGTTTGATTCCCACTGCCAACGTGCCCTTGTTGGTGGGGTTACGACCCGGGTGGCATAATACAACCATAAAGGCCCCCATTTTTATTTCTCAAAAAAAAAAAATTAATTAAGAAGTTTAATGCACCACACGTGATGAATGTATCTAAATTTGAAGGTAGAGAATTTAATATGAACTATGCAATCAAATTTTTTTTTTTTTTTTTTTTTTGGAGAATTTATAACTATGCAATCAAAGTGTGTAATATAAAAGAATTTATTGGTACCATAGAATAATTATTCCGAGGCACTCGAAGTTTGATGCGTTTGACTGCCATAATCGATGCATGAAAAGGCTTGACGACTAATCGGTGAAGGACTCAATACTTACGGACCACAAAAATAAACAGGAATCATTGTTTTATTTTTATTATTATTAGTATTAAGATACTAGTTCGGGTTCCAAAAACTGATTGGTGTCTTGATTTAATAATAAAGAATTATCATCAAAAGCAAACATCATAGGTTGAAACTCACAAAAAAAAAATACTAGTTGCACGTGCTGCCACTTTAGTGAGAAAATTAATATAGATTTTTTTTTTTTTTTTTTTAAGAAGTATGAAATCATGTACTTAAATTTAAAATAATATCTATTTACTATGACAATTTCTTAGAATCCATTTACTAAATGTAATATCTACTCACCAAAAATGGTACAAAAAATGATAATGAATGTCATCATCTTTCCACAATATTTAAATTTTCGCAATGAATGATAATATATGCTACAATTGTTTTGAAGATCTTCATCAAATTAAATACTTGTAACCATCTACAATGAAGATTTTCATATTCATACTTCATTCTTTATCATCTTATTTTATGAGTCTGACTATGATGTTTAGCTTACTTATTTTTAATGAACACCCTTTTAAGTAGGAAAAGAAATTAAAAAAAGAACAAAATAACAAAAGACATCTGTTATCAAAGTTTCTATTAGATAAAATTATAAGTCTAAAAGATTTAAATCTAATAAATTAGTGTTCTCTAGGTAACAAATAGAACACCATATATCATCATTCTAACTTTCTAAACATGACTACCAGTCTACCACATAATATTCAAAATACACGAAAAAAATTTTGGAACATTAAAATTTAGTAGGAGTATTTTAGACATTGCACAATGGAGTATTTTAGGAATTATAAGATTTCATTGGGGTTTAACTAAAAGAGTAACCATAGGAGTATATGCTCATTTACAAAATATAAATGAAGAAATTATTCAACTTTAGTTTAGGGGGAAATGAAACTACCCCAAATATAAAGGAGGAAAGTGCTACTTTGCCAATTTGTGTGTGTGTATGTGTGTAAAACAATGTGTTATTTATTTTTATTTTTTTTACTTGAAACAATGTGTTAAAAAAATCAACCTAAAAAACCTATGCATAAAACAATGAATTTTGGTTCAACAAATTGACTAAACCAAAAAAGAAGCCTAGGAACACAATAAAATGTCACAATATTTTTACAATACCCTTATTTCTAGCTATGGTGTGTTCTAGTCTGATATTTTATTACTTTATTTTATAGTTATGTTACATCAACAACATTTTCATAATAAATCTTAGGTGGTAAAATGATACTAATTTGAAATTGGGCTAACCACTTTTAACCGTGTATTTTAAAAAAATAACAAATAAAAAGCCAATTGAAGAAAATTGTACCTAAAACAATGAATTTTGGCTCACCAAATTTGACTAAACAAAAAAAAGAAGCCTAGAAACACAACAAAGTGTCACACAAAAAAGAATACTAGGAACACAACAAAATGTCACAACATTTTTGCAATATTTTTTATTTCCAGCTATAGTAGGTCTCAGTTTGATATTATTATTTTATTTTTTACGTCTACAGCATTTTCACAGCAAATTTTTGGTGAAATATTATTACTGGTTTTAAAATTATGCATTATAAAAAATAAAAAAATAAAAGACAACACAAGAAAAATGTATGTGAAACCGTGAATTTTGGCTCACCCAATTTGATTATACTAAAAGAAAAGTCTAAGAATACAACAAAATATCACAACATTTTCACAATACCTTCATTTTTAGGATCTAAATAGTTTTTTTTTTTTTTTTGAGAGAAATGCTACACCCATAACATTTTTAGAACAAATTTTAAATGACAAGTTGTTGTTGGTTTTAAACGGAGCCCACTATTGATATCACTTTTCTATCCGTAAAAAATACCTTGCCACATAAAATTTGTTGTGAAAATGTTGTAGATATAGCATTACTCCTTAAACTTTGAAATCAAGAAATTTTTCCCTTAATATTTTGGAAAATAGCAAATATGTCATATTATTCTTCTTTCAATTAAACTCTAATGAAAGCTTATGATTTTTAAAATATTTATTGTGTAATGTCTAAAATGCTCCCACTAAATTTTAACATCCGAAAAATTTTCTTCACCTATTTTGAGTTTTAGATGGTAGTAATTCTCAATTTCTAATTTTATTATTTTATTTTGACCTTTAAAAAATTGACACTTCAATAATTATGAAAATATTGTAAGAATGTGTTGTGTCAGTATAACTGTGTATGCACATATAAATATTTAAAAGATAAGACAAAAAGAGCACAAGCAAAACCAGCATACTTAAAATAAATAAATAAAAAGGCCAATGAACAATATAAATTGTCAAATAATTGTGAAAATATTATAAGAATTTGTTAAATCTGTGTAACTGTATATGCATATATAAATAATAAATATTTAAAAGAAAAGACAAAAATGAACAAACAAAACTGGCGAAGGAAAAAAAAACAACCCGATGAACCATGCGGATTGAACAAGCCAAATGCACTGTACAAAATTACTGTTTGTACATTCGCTCATTTTATATATATAGAAATAGCAGAAGAATAAGAATTTAACCGTTTGTAGTACAAAAGCCTTAGTGACGCTCGTAATTATATGTGTTGGTAACACTTTGATTAGTTTGGGTTGAGTGAGGCTACATTTGCCATGAGCCCAAGACATTTTTGGATGCCTTTCTAGCTAAAATTATGGCATTTTGACCAGTTAGTAGCTAGTTATTTGTAGGTAATATGCATTACTTAAGGAGAAAAGATATCATGATTGTTTTTTTTTAGGGGATATCATTATTGCTTGAACAAGTAGAACGAAACATTTTTTACAAAATTTTATACAACTTGGTGAAGTACAGAATGTGAGTTGTGGAAATCAAAATAATGTTAGTAATCAAATCAATTCATGTAAAAGTGATAGTCATAACCCACAACCTGTTATTTCAAAAAATTATGTAAAAAAATTGTTTTCCTAACAAAGTTGATATTGTTTTTATTATTTATTCTTTGGTATTATGATATCTCAATACATTTAAAGCCAGATCATAATATGCTTTTCTATAGTGTTAGATGTTTGAGTCATATATTTACACTTTTAACGTAGGAGAAGCCTAAAAAATACAATAATAATTAACAAAATAAAATGGCAATTATAAGTAGGTGAATTTCAAGGAACAACAGAATTGCAACATTAACAGAATTGCAAATGGACAAATACCTTGATTAGAAAGAGAAATCTCAATTCTGCAGGTGCCTCCTTTAGTAGAATATAGAGGATGGGGATTGGGGGTGCTGCATTTAATGGAAAATTACCTTTAAATTGGGCAATATGTGTCAACGTAATCTTGGATGGGGTAAGTCCAGTGACTTTGGGGTCTAATAAATATCGATGTTAGTGGGCACAACTTTAGAGCATGACTAGGACGAAGGGATTTATAGGTCGATGGTCATGTCATACTGAGATGGGACTAGACTCATGGGAAGCTATTTGGGTTAACTGACCTGCAGAAAGAGATCCATAAGATGACTATCTACACAGCTTGGTCTTCTTAGGTAGCTCAACCTTTGGCTTAGTTTTTCTTTTTCCTTGACTGAAAACCCCTCAATTTAGGGGATAAATGAGTTCAATCCAACCGCACATTTGGAGAGACACTTAACACGACCTTAACATTCACGTAGGTCTTGACTCAAATCTAACTCGAGTCCACCCAAGGTTGTAGTCTCTCACACAAATCTATTTGTTCAAGTTCTTGGCGATGGTGAACAAAACGTTTTGAGGTAGAGCTCTTTGATCGAAAAATAATTTTTAGATTTAGCAAAGCACTGTCAAAGACATCTTGGTGCAATAAGAATTGATTAAGAAAACATATGGAAAGTCAAAAGAAGTCGGCCACTGTATCTAATGATGAACGGGAAGATCTTGAGATGAAAGCAGTAAGTACGATCATTTAAGTATTGCCCCTCTAGACAACCTATCTTATAACCTGGATTTAACCTCATTCGGGGGAAAAGGGTAATTTCACAAATTCAGTGGTAAGAACATAATTTTGACCGTTAGATTTCCAATTATTTCACATAAAATAGATTTTGAAGTCATAACGATCACAACAAGTTACAGGCCTTAATCGGACCATAAGGATAAAAAAAATCATGAAATTAAGTTTTAAATGGCTAAGATGTATCCAAATGATTGAGTCTGATCACATGTGACTATGAACAATTAATTTTGATTGCCTCCATGTGAATTTAATTTAAAATCAATGATGCACACGCTTTATTAATCTAGTTGTCAAGCATTAATAATCAATTAGTTTTTAGTGAAATTTCTCTTTCAAAAGTAGTTGATTAATAATGATTGGGGTCTATTTATGCTGAAATGGAGCTGATTGAGGTCTTAAATCACTATGAGTTTTAAATGAGGTTTTGGTATTAGAAATTAGACATACACGGCTTCAATTTGAGTAAAATAACAGACTGGTTTCAAAATAAAACAAGTGAAATATGATTTTTTGAAGTTGGGCTTACTATCTATTATGGGAAACTTTGGGAAAACAGGGATTTACTTGGCCCCCACTTATTTTTGTTTTACTTGATCTCCACATATGTCAAATTTCAATTAATGCACCAAACCTTCTAGAACTTCTCCCCTTGCTACAAATGGAGGAGACATTTTCATTCCAAAGCACCTTGGCCACTATAGTTCTAGAGGAAGTATGGTGCATTTGTCATATCCAAGTCTTCCTAAGATTTGAGGTATTGAGAGCATTCCCATCAGCCTAGCTAAAACAACATTTAGTAAAAAAATATAAATACATAAATAAATAAAGATAAAAGAAAAAAAAAATTAAACCCACCTAAAACGTGCACACATGAGTGTCAATATTTTTTCCCAAAAACATAATAATGAACAGTGTCCTCAATACATCTATTGAGCACGGTTCACTTAATACTCCAAATAAAAATCTTATTTTATTCACACCTTGGGAGGGATGGATTAAAAAAATATAGTTGAGGAGAGAGAAAATAACATTAAAATAGAATAGTAATAAGAGAATTGAAGCTAATGTAGTTATTTATAAATAGAAGATTAGCAAAACTAACCAAAGTGATTTTTTAAGACTAAATTTGGCTAAAAACCCACTAAGGCTGATCTGAATTCTCTGAGTGGGCACTTCTCTACCTCTTATTTAGACTTCTCTATTTTTTTTAAAATATTTTTATGCATTTTAGTTTAGTATTGTAAACATGTTGTTTCATTATAATGGAAGTTAGAATATAAACACACTAGTTATTCTTGTGTTCTTCACATGTTTTGATTGTTCTTAACATGTTATTTTTTGTTCACAACATGTGTTAGAGTCTGATGAGGCCGTATATCTCACCAGTGAGAAGCACGATCCTTGCGCTCAAAAAGTCACCTACACAAAAGAAGAAAACAAGAATACCTTGCAGAAGGCACCGGTGTGGAGCCGGCCAAATACCCTCCGAAGGTCAAGTTAGAAATATTCTCGCAACTCTAGAGTACTAGAAAAGGGTCAATTATGTGTACCTTGATGCGAGGGGGCATTGGGGCTTTTATAATAGTGGGATTTTGCCTCCCTTCCTTGTAGCCCAAGTTGTTTCCTTGTAGAACTCTTCCTTCAGGAATCCAAAACGTGGTGGACAAGTTATTCTTCCGTGAAAAGTCCATGGTCTTAAGGTGCTCTCCCAAGATTCTTCCAATGCTTCGCCCTATTCTTATTGGGCCCTTATTTTATCATGGGTTCCACACAAAGGATGGGCTCGACTTTCTTCTGGCCCATGGACATAGACCCGCTAGGCCCACTCGTCTAGGCCCGTCAGGCCTTGCCTTCTATTTTTATCCTCTTCAGCTACCCCCTTCACCCCATTTGGTCCGTCGCTTTTTGTGCAAGGGGGCCAATTGGGGTGACGGTCAAAGTAATATTGACGGTTCGATGTTCATGGAGGTGACGAAAAGAAACATATGTGAACGGTGACATTTGAGCTAAGGTGACGATTGTGAATACTGAGTAGACGGTGACACAATCAGTATGGTAACGGTCTGATATTTATAGCTGACGGTATTGAAGGCATTTGGATGGTGGCTTATGGTGCGTGAGGCCGTCAGGACTACAAAGGTCTGACAAGCTGCAGAAGCATTTAAGGCGCACGACACGTGTCACTCGTCGAATGGTTCGTATCTCGGATCGAAGTGCCGCTTCGTCTTCCGTGCACTCCATCTATAAAAACCAGCACCCTTCTCCTCATTCTCTTTACTTTTCGCAGAAACTACATTGTCAAAGCGAGTCCGTCACCTATCAGAGCTTATCCGTTCACATCATTTAGCACCAACTCTCATCCGCTCACTCTTTTCCTCGGTAAGTGATTCCATCCGTTCACTTTAAAATACTTTCAGCTTTTATACTTCATATGGCAAAAACTTAAATTTCTTGCATCCGTCTCCCCCTTTTTATTTTAAATCCGTCAGTCTTAGGTTTTGTCACTACGTGTAGGCAATGTCTAGTGCGTCAAGTCACCAGTCATTCGTCCGCGACGGGGCGGGTTACGAGGAATTGTACCCGTCGGGTTGTAGAGATCCAGATGAACTTAGCGAGAGGAGTCCGTCTGCCACTTCACCGTCCTCAAAAAATGAGGATATGGAGTTGGCTGAACCAGAGGAAGGTTCAAATGACGGCGATCAAGGAATTAAGTCAATAGTGGGTGCTGACGGACTTAGGGAGTTCGTCATGCTACCTGAGTGGACGGTAAATAACTTCAGGTCCACGATTAAGGAGGTGCATTTCAAAACACTTAGAGCAATCTATCAAATACCCGACCACATCCCTATTCGTTTACCCTACAAGTCAGAAAAATGCTATTACGACGGAGTGGACGACTTAGGGGTGTATGAACAAGCACTCAAGGCTGGCCTTAGGTTCCCCTTGAACACATTAAAGCGAGAACTTCTCCAGCACTTGGGTTTGTCCGTCAGCCAGATATCCCCGAATGCCTGGAGAGTATTCATAGCTATGGAGGTCCTGTATGGAGCTATGTCTGGGGGTTCCAGATCGCTGACCGTACGGGAATTCCTCCATTGCTACCGTCCTGACGAAATCGATAAGTCAAGGGAAATGTATAGTTTTGCCCTTAAGAAGTCCGTTCGGAAGGTTATTTATGAAACCCCTGACTCCAACCGCGACTGGAAAAGCCGTTATTTCTTCCTGGAGGGTGATGGCTGGATGTGTCACCCAGGGGAGATAGACTTCATGCCGGTTGATAAAACATGGGGAATTTTGGACCCGTCTGGTATATCTACTTCCGCCGTGTTGTGAATGTGACCCCTTTTTTTTTTTTTTTTTTTAACACTTTAACAACCGTCCTGATCACTTCGTCTCTTTATTTTTTACAGTACGACAGCGCCCACAAGTTGATATCGAGGAGTACAACTTTCTCGAAAGAATTTTTTCAAAGACTAAGCCAGAGGAGCAGACGTAGGCCAAGCTGGTAAACCTTAATACCGTCCATTGGTATTGCGACGGTCCTAAGCCCACTCCGGCAGCTATCAAGTACGAGGAGCGCACCCGTCAGCGTAAGTCTGTCATCCTCTACATCTAATTTGATTGCTTTCTACGAATTTACCCGTCTTCTTTTTCAGAGATAGAAGACGCGAAGAGGAGGGCAGCCATCAGAAATAAGGCCGCGAAGAGGAAGGAGACGGACGAAGGTGCCATGGGGACGGGTTCGAGCAGGCCCTCAGCAAAGAGACCACTGCCTAAGGGAGACCGTGCTCCCAAGAAGCAGAAGGTTTCGACGGAGCCCGTCATTGGTTCGATGGCGGAGGGCAACAAGACAGTGACCCCAGCTAAACATGGGGGTGGCAAAGGTCTAATGGTTCCTCCACCGGGCAGTCAAAAGAAGCCGCCCGTCTTGCTCCGTGAGGACCCAAAGTATGCTTTGGGGAAGCTCTCTTCTATTATTGGCAGTAAGGACTATGAAGATCCTGGAAACCACTCAACGGAGGCCATGGGGGAGACAGCCCTTTTTAGCATTGCCCAGGTAATAGCCCGTCATAATATTACCCTCGAACTATACTTTTATTTATTCATCATTTATCTATTCATTTTTTAAACCCAACTCCATTTTGCCTTCAGGCTATGCTTATGACGAAGGGTTTGATGGATCGGTCTCTTCATCATGAGATGGCGCTTGAAAGGGTCCGTGAAAAGGCCAAGCTGGCGGAGGAGGAGCTGCTTGAGCTGAAGAATTGGAAGGTGGTGACGGAGCAGAAGCTGAAGCTCGCTGAACGGGCAAGGGATGAATATCAAAAGATGAATATCAAAAGATGACGGAGGAGCTTAGAAAGGTTCTGGAGGACAAGGAGAATGATCTCCGTCAAGCCAAAAAGAGAGCCGTCCAGGAATTTCGTGACTCCGATGCCCTTTTATTAGAGCTTGGAGTCTCATATAACGACGGATTCGATGATGCACTCCGTCAGGCCAAGGCTCTTTATCCCAAGCTTGATTTCTCATCCGTCAACATCACCATTGCGAAGGCTACGTCCGTTCATCTCGATCTGTCTGATGATACGAACGAGCTTTTTGCAGAAGAGGTGCCTGTCTCAGTCGCCCTTGAGATTCGAATTGAAGAAGAAAAGACCTGTGAAGAAAAAGACCCTGTTGCTCCTGAGGGGTAAAAAATGTTTATTTATTTTGTTTCAAGTATTTTGAGAACATTCAGTTTTTGCCTGTTGTATATTGGGCTAAGGTGTATCCATTATGTTGACATTTAACTTATTTATTTAAATCCTCCATTAATGCATCTTTACTATTTTGTTGATGATGGTAGCGTAGGATCCGTCCTCTTTGATGTAGCTTTGATGCTCGTCTATTTTGATTTGTTTAGATTGTTAACACTAGCGTTTGTCCATCTACCTCTTAGACTTGTAAAAAATTTTAATCTTTGTGGTGTCCAACTCTATGAAATGGGATTTAGACCATTCGTGGGATCTGTCCATCTTGACCCTAGTTGGGTCCGTCTACTGTGGGTCCGTCCACTTCGTGGACTTTGTATAAGTTTGAGACCCTGGTGGGGTCCGTCCACTTTGTGGACTTGTATAAATTTGAGACCCTGGTGGGGTCCGTCCACTTTGTGGATTGGGGTCTTGACCCTTGGTGGGGTCCGTCCACTTTGTGGACTCGTATAAGTTTGAGACCCTGGTGGGGTCCGTCCACTTTGTGGATTGGGGTCTTGACCCTTGGTGGGGTCCGTCCACTTTGTGGACTTATATAAGTTTGAGACCCTGGTGGGATCCGTCCACTGATGGTAGTAATCTTTTAGTAGTAATAACACAGCAAAGTCTGAATTTTCCTCCATAAAATTTTAAAGTTGTAGAAAAAAGTACCTGCCCCCTTGGGCTTAAAAAGGTACTGAAAAAGTCATTGTAGCAAGGCTTGTTCAAAAAGCCAAAAAATAATCAAAGTACGAGTAAATGTAAATAGACTGGGGAATAGGGGGATGTTGAATGTCATTTCTACTGGTAGTATTTCCGAAGGTGTTCCGTATTCCATGGGTGCTAAAGCTTCCTTCCATCCATGGTTTCGAGTTGGTATGTGCCCTTCCTCTGCCATGATGTGATTCTATATGGTCCTTCCCAATTTGGTCCAAGCTTTCCTTGCGAAGGGTCTTTAGCAGTGCCCATTACCTTCCGTAGCACCAGGTCCCCGATCTGAAAGTCTCTATGCCTGACCCTAGCGTTGTAGTGTTTTGACATGAGGTTCTGGTATCATGCCAACCTTTGTTCTGCCATTGCTCGAGCCTCGTCCACTAAGTCTAGCTGGAGGCGCATAGCTGCTTCGTTTTTGTCTTCCATGTAGTTCTGCACGCGATAGCTGGTAAGGCCAATCTCTGCTGGGATGACTGCATCAGTTCTGTATGCAAGTCGAAAAGGGGTCTCTCTAGTGGGTGTCCTTGTTGTCGTCCGATACGCCCATAGCACGCTTGGTAGTTCGTCAGGCCAGATACCCTTTACCCCCTCGAGCCGGGTTTTGATGATTTTCAGCAATGTCCGGTTCGTGACTTCTACCTGTCCGTTTGCCTGCGAGTGTGCTGGAGATGAGTAGTGATTCTTAATGCCTAGCTCTGAGCAGAAATCCCTGAACACGCTGTTGTCGAACTGCTTTCCATTGTCAGAGACAAGCACTCTCGGTATCCCGTATCTGCAGATGATGTTTCTCCATGCAAAGGTACGGATGCTTTTCTTCGTGATAGTGGCAAGGGGTTCTGCTTCCACCCACTTGGTGAAGTAGTCGATACCGACTATTAGAAATTTTTGCTGTCTTAAGGCCATTGGGAAGGGACCCATGATGTCTAATCCCCATTGCGTGAACGACCAAGGAGCCGTCATAGGTGTGAGCTCCTCTGATGGTTGCCTGATGAAATTACTGAACCTCTGACATTTATCGCAGGCCTTGACGTAAGCTTAGGCGTCCTTGAGCATAGTGGGCCAGTAGTATCCGGCTCGGATCAGTTTGTGTACTAAAGACCGTGCTCTTGAGTGATTTCCGCAAATCCCCTCATGAACTTCCCTCACCACATAATCTGCTTCATTGTGGCTCAAACACCTCAGGTACGGTCGAGAGAAACCTCTTTTGTATAAGACATCCCTGATCAGCACAAATCGCGAGACTCGGACTTTCAGTTTCCTTACAACGTCCTTCCCGTCTGGCAAAGTGCCCGACTGTAGATATGCTATTATTGGCGTGGTCCAATTCTCTTCGACATCTATTTCCTGCATTTTCTTTCCGTCATCAATAAGCGAGGAGGATTGGACAAAAGATAATACCTGTTCAGAAGTATTCATAAACTCTACGGAGGCTGCTTTTGCAAGACGGTCGGCGCATTCGTTTTCCTCCCTCAAGATTTGAACGAATCTGACCTTGAGGCCGCTGGTTCTATTCTTCACTTCTTCCAGGTACTTCTTCATTCTCTCGTTTCTACACTCGTAATCGCCGTTGACCTGGCTTGTTATCACCTGGGAATCGCAATGTATGATCATGTTCTTAGCACCTGCAACCTTTGCGAGATCCAAACCAGCTACCAAGGCTTCATATTCCGCTTCGTTGTTGGTTGTAGGGAAATCTAGTCTTATCATGCATTCAATTTTATCTCCCTCTGGTGTTTGTATAACCACACCGGCACCTCCTGAGCGTTGATTCGATGACCTGTCCGTGTGGATGCTCCATAGTTTTTGTCCTTCAGCCCCTAAGTCTTCTGACTGAGTATACTCAACTATGAAATCTGCCACTATTTGCCCCTTTACTGCGATTCGCGGACAATACTGTACGTCAAATTCGCTTAGCTCAATTGCCCACAAGGCCATTCTCCCTACCGCCTCTGGGCTGCTCATTGCTCTTTTTAAAGGTTGGTCCATCAGAACTACGATTGTGTGGGCCTGGAAATATGGTTTGAGTTTCCGCGCAGCGGTTATAAGTGCAAAAGCCAACTTCTCCATCCGGGGGTATCTTTCTTCCGTTCCTTGGAACGCCCTGCTTATGAAATAGACGGGTCGTTGCGAGCCTCCCTCGTCTCTTACTAAGGCCGCGCTGACTGCTGCTTGCGAGACCGCTATGTAGAGGTACAGTTCTTCTCCTAGCATGGACGGGCTGAGTAGTGGTGGGGACGATAGGTATTTCTACAAGTCCTCGAATGCCTTTTGACACTCGTTCGTCCACTCAAAAGATTTTCTCAGTACTCGGAAGAAAGGCAAACACTTATCTGTTGCTTTGGAGACGAATCTGTTTAGGGCCGCAACTTTTCCGTTCAAGCTCTGCACTGCCTTCACTGTCCTCGAGGGTTCTAGTTCCAATATGGCCCATACTTTTTCCGGGTTAACCTCTATACCTCTTTGGGACACCATGAAGCCCAAGAATTTCCCGGCTGTCACCCCGAACACGCACTTGCTTGGGTTCAACTTCATGTTATACGACCGAAGGGTGTTGAATGTCTCCTGGAGGTCGCTCAGGTGGTCATTCTTGCGCACACTCTTCACTAACATGTCGTCGACATAGACTTGTATGTTCCTTCCGAGCTGGTGCGTGAACATTTTATTCATCAACCTCTGGTACGTTGCCCCTGCGTTCTTGAGTCCGAACGGCATCACTTTGTAGCAAAAAAGTCCCTGACTGGTCACAAAGGAAGTTTTCTCTTGATCCTCTTCTTTCATCTTGATCTGATTATAGCTTGAGAAAGCATCCATGAAACTCAGGAGTTTGTGTCTAGCCATTGAGTCTACCAAGGTATCTATCCGAGGGAATGGATAGCTATCTTTTGGGCACGCCCTGTTAAGGTCCGTGAAGTCAACGCACATCCTCCACTTTCCGTTATTCTTCTTGACCATGACCACGTTTGCTAACCAGTCGGGATAGTATACTTCCCGGATAAAACCAGCCTCTAGCAGTTTTCTAACCTCTTCCGCCACTGCTTTGTCTCGCTCTTGTGCGAACACCCGTTTTTTCTGTCAGATTGGCGAAGAGGTCGGGTTAACATTTAGCCTGTGGACTATTACCGAAGGATCGATCCCCGGCATGTCTTCGTGACTCCACGCGAATACGTCCTGATTCATTCTTAGGAAACCTGCCAAGTCTTGACGTATCATCGGGCTGGCCAAAGTGCCCATTCTAGTCGTCCGCCCAGGTCTTGATTCATCGAGGACTACCTCTTCCAACTCCTCTACCGGCTCTGCCATGGTCCGCTGCTCCCCAATGCACATGGTCTGTTGATGATCCTCCATTTCTAGCATGGCGATGTAGCATTCTCGGGCGGCTACTTGGTCTCCTCACAACTCTCCAATCCCGTATTCCGTAGGGAATTTGATCATTAGGTGGTATGTCGAAGTTGCTGCTTTCCACAAGTTCAGTGTGGGTCGCCCTAGTATATCGTTATAAATGGATGAACAGTCGACCACTAAGAAAGTCACATCCTAAATGATTTGCTGCGGATAATCACCGACCGTCACTGAGAGCGTGATAGCTCTTAACGGGAGTACCCTCGTTCCCCCAAAGCCAACCAATGGGGCATTTGTTAGTGTTAATCGTGCTCTGTTTATTCCCATCTACTGGAATGCTGGGTAGTACAGGATGTCTGCCGAGCTGCCGTTGTCGACCAGAATCCGGTGTACATTGTAGTCTCCTATCCGTATGCTGACAACAAGGGCATCATCGTGTGGATGGTGGAGGCGTCTCGTGTCGTCCTCTAAGAATCCAATAATCGGGCTTTCCCTCCGCGCTATCTTGGGTACAGAGCCCGTTAACTGGACATTCTGGACCATCCTGAGGTCTTTCGAGCCTTTTTGGACGATCCTGTAGTTGTTGTGCCCCCTACTATCATCCTTATGTCCCCAACAGGGGGCCTCAGATGGTCGTTCTCCCGTTGAGGGGCCTGTTCCCGAGTATGTGCATCCGTCCTCTCCTTGCTGACGAATTTCTGTAGTTTTCCTTCTCTGATAAGGGCCTCAATTTGCTACTTTAAATCATAGCAATCCGCAGTATCATGACCGTGGTCACGGTGGAAACGGCAATACTTGTTTCTGGATCGCTTGGTTGGATCGCTCTTCAGCTTCCCTGGAAACGTCAGGGCCCCTTCGTCCTTGATCTGCATCAGTACTTGGTCTAGCGGGGCGTTCAGGGGAGTGAAGTTTGTAAATCTTCCTCCTGGAGGTTTGGAACGCTTTTCATCGCGTCTGTCTCCCGTCCTCGGTTTCTTCCCCCCATGGTCCTGATGGGCATCTTCAAGTCTCTCTCTCTTTCTGGGTCTGTCTTCCCTGGCTGATAATGCGTCCTCTGCATTCATGTATTTTGTGGCCCTGTAGAGTACCTTAGACATGGTCTTCGAATCATTTTTATACAGAGAGAACAAGAACTTTCCCTTTCGGAAGCCATTGGTGAAGGCCACCACCAAAATCTTGTCGTCGGCCTCATCAATAGAAAGCGCTTCTTTGTTGAAGTGGGTTATGTATGACCGCAGCGTCTCGTCCTCCCGCTGTTTGATGCTCATTAAGCATGCTGTAGACTTCTTGTATCTGTGCCCCCCAATGAAGTGCGAGGTAAACTGGGCACTTAGTTCCTTAAAGGTGTTGATCGAATTTGGTGTCAATCTGCTAAACCAGATTCTTGCTACGCCCCTCAGTGTCGTAGGGAAGGCCCTACACATGATCTCGTCTGGTACTCCCTGGAGGTGCATCAGGGTCTTGAAGGTTTCTAGATGATCGAGTGGGTCCTTGACTCCATCATAGCTCTCAATCTGCGGCATTCGGAACTTCTGTGGCAGTGGACAGGAGTTGACGGGTATAGTGAATGGTGAGTCAGTCCTATTCACTAAATCGTCAAGGTAGCTGGATACGCGTCCCTTGAGGGCGTTCATCATGACCTCCATTTGTTCCTTCATTGCCTGCATCTCCGCGAGAATAGGTGGTGGGGCCGTATCCATGAGAGAGGGCATGCTCAAGTTTCGCTGCTCTAGTCTACTGGGCTCGTTACTGCCCTCAGGCCTTTCAGGTCCTCTTTGTTCGGAGCTGTCCCCCTGGTTTTCCTCCTGGACGTTATGTCTCGCGTCCCTCTATCCTAGTTACTCCTCTAGATCATGATTCTGTTTCGTGAGGCGCTCTACCGCAGCCGCGAGGGTCTAGACCTGTCTTTCTAGTGCGGTGGACCTCGGCGGCTCGTCTTCTTGAGCGTTGTTGGTGGTGGCCATCGAGCGTGTGAGTACCATGCAACTCTTATGTCCGGGAGGCGACAATGGCTTAAACTGTCATGATATTCCCACAGACGACGCCAACTGATGAGGCCGTATATCTCACCAGTGAGAAGCACAATCCTTGCGCTCAAAAAGTCACCTACACAAAAGAAGAAAACAAGAATGCCTTACAGAAGGCACCAGTGTGGAGCCGGCCAAATACCCTCCGAAGGTCAAGTTAGAAATATTCTCGCAACTCTAGAGTGCTAGAGAGTGGTCAATTATGCGTACCTTGATGCGAGGGGGCATTAGGGCTTTTATAGTAGTGGGATTTTGCCTCCCTTCCTTGTAACCCAAGTTGTTTCCTTGTAGAACTCTTCCTTCAGGAATCCAAAACATGGTGGACAAGTTATTCTTCCGTGAAGAGTCCATGGTCTTAAGGTGCTCTCCCAAGATTCTTCCAATGATTCGCCCTATTCTTGTTGGGCCCTTATTTTATCATGGGTTCCACACAAATGATGGGCTCGACTTTCTTCTGGCCCATGGACATAGACCCGCTAGGCCCACTCGTCTAGGCCCGTCAGGTCTTACCTTCTATTTTTATCCTCTTCAGAGTCAAAATCTATTGTATGCTTTATTATGACCTGTGTAAAGTGTACCTTTCCATGTGGAATGGTCTTTCCTCTTATAGGGGAGCCTTTGTAGCCATTAGCTTGTTAATTCCCATAAATGGTGTGCATTTATGGGTTTAGCGTAACATTTGGCCCATTAAGTGAGGCAACAACTATTCATCTGTTGCTTGGAGTAACTGTAGATCTTGGTGTTGAATGCCAATAACGAACTAGTTGTGCTGGTAATGAATACTGCCTTTAGACAATGTTCTTTGGCCTTGGACGATTTATTTTGGAGTTATCAATTTCCCCCTTATTTCATTTTTTTCATTCAAATGGACTTACGGAATATGAATAGGTGACTCTTTGGGCAGCTTTTTTGCCACATGTTGGTACATGGTTGCTTGGACGTGCCTCATTTTCTTTAGACTTCCGTGCTCTTCCTTTTTCAGTTTTTCCCTAATTCTTCAAATTTCTAGGTGAGTCTTTTTTTTTGGTAAACATCTTCTCTTCTTTTGCTTTAATGGTTGATTATAGTCTTGTTTGGTCTAATTCACCTTCGATTTCTTTTCTGTTTGCTTGTCTATGTCAGCTTCTAGAAACTTCTGACAGGGGCGTCCAAAGGTTGCGCTTTTTGTAGTTGATCATGACTCTTACAGAGCACAGGAAAATATATGAAGTGTGTGTGTGTGTGTGTTTTTTTTTAAATAGAAAAATTGTGCATATAATTTGACATCCATTTGAAGTCATTACTAAGGTAGACATTTTTAAAAACATATTTTTGCAATTTAAAAAAAATGGTGGGTCCCAATAAATGTTGTTTTGTTTGAAAATCTATTTTCACCACAAAATATATATATATATATATATATATATATATATATATATATATATATATATATATATATATATATATATATAAAGAGAAAATCGTTCTCAGAATTACTATGCAGAACAGTTTACAAAAAACACCATTTGGATAACATGTTTCTCTTTCTTTCTCATTCAGGTTTATTGTGGTTGAATTTGTTAAATGTTAGTATGCAATTTGTTAATTGTGTTGTGCAGTTGGTGATTTGAATGTGGTGGAGAGATTGGTGGGTTGTGATAGTTTTTTTTTTTTTTTTTCTTTTTTCTAGAGAAAAAGAAGAAAGAAAGAAGGATTGATTTTAAAAAATGAAATTAAAAACAAGTGCCATAGAGAGATATTTGGAGTGGAAAACATAGAAAATCATTTTTGAGAACAAATTCACAAAATATCTAGAAAAAGCAATTTTGAAAACATAGATTTCAAAACAAATTCACTTTTTTGACACAATACCAAAAAGTTATGAATCAAATTGACACATAGCATAAAAGGTTAGGGATCAAATATCTAATTTACTCTGTGTGTGTGTGTGTGTTTGAAAAAGACTTTGTGCATGATGATAACCCTTCCTTGCATAGGAATAATGAATATGTGCATGGTTGTGAGTTGGTGGCTAGGTTGGGTTTGACATAGTAGTAGATTTTGATGGGTTGAGTTTGTCGTGATTTATGACGGTTGTGGGTTGTGATTTGTGAAGGTGTGGTTGCCAATGGTGGTGGTGTGGGTTTTGTGGACACAATGGGGAGTCACCACCTAGTTTTTGCAATGGCCTAGGAATCATATATATGGCGCCCTCTCAATGAATGACATTTTTTATCTTATTACCAGAGATATAGGTTCAGAGTTTAGGTACAATTTTGGGAAGGTGTTAGGGACCCAAAACTGCCCAACCCTAAGGTTGGCTTCCTCTCATTGTATCTTATGTCTTAACCCTATTAAAGGCATATTCAATATTGTATCTATACTCACACACACACTAGCATACATCTAAGCATACAATCATGGCATCAATCATCCTAAAACCTAATCATTCATCTATCATGGCATCTCATATCAACCTATCATTCATCTATCATGGCATCTCATATCAACCTAGCATTCATCTAGCATCATGTCATCATATCATATCCAAGGTAGAAGCATATAAATATTAAATCAAGGCAAAACACAGGCAGGAAATAATCGTGGTATTATCAAGGGATCATTGGAAAACATTAAGAACGCAAACATGTTTATTCAAACCACCACATCATGTTCATCAACCCTAAACAAGATTATGTGATAAACAAATGCATGTACAAATGAATGCATGACTTACCTCACTTACCTTACTGCATCTCAGCAACTATGGCATTAATGCATGAACATGCGAATGCATGTTCATGACATCAAAACAAAGCAACCAAAGATAAACCCTAATTTGATCATGTGGAAGGCAAACAAACAACAAACATAGAAAAATGACTAATACCTATAAAAGAGGGAACAAACAAAGGTATAGCATGTGAAATAAGCAAAGAAAACAAAGCAAAAATCTAAATTAGGGTTTTTAGGCAACAGTATGCACACGCATGCAGAGGCTTGCATGCGCAAGCCAGCTACATGTGAGCGCATACTTTGACCTGCGCGCACATTTAAGATGCATGCGTGCGTAGGCTTGCTCAAAAACCCTAGCCCAGAAACGCAGCAAGCATAGAAAACAGAGAAATACTTAAAAACAATAAATCTGACAACCTAACATGCTCAGAAATACAAAGGCTATCTAAAAACTAAGCTATACAAACATTTAAAACGTAAAAACAAGCAAAGAAACAAACAAAAACAAAATCAAATTAAAGAAAATAAAAGAAAAAGCTTCTAATGCCTCAAAACAGAAGCTCTTCAAGCTTGATTTTTTACTATTCTTGTAATACCCCAATTTTGTTTTTATGATTATCACCGTACCTTATCATTATTAATATAGAGTTGAGGTACTATATGTGTGTGCACAGTAAGATGGGAGTAGACAATTTTGTGGTGCTACAAATAGGTAAGAAAATTAAAGTTTTAGTGCATACAATTTGGTGTGGCAATTAAAATAATAAATAAATAAATAAAAGATGAGGATGTTTTATGGGCTTCTTGAAGATTAAAGAGATAAGCTCAAGTGGATTTTAAACTCTAGCCCACTACCCCACCAAGCCCAAATCTCTGATGCATTAAAATATAAGGTGGAGGAAAAGATAAATTAGGGTTTCATCACTAAGGAGGCTAAGAGGTGTTTTTCCTTGGAGTTTAGAGCACATACAATTGAAGAGGCAACCAAAGAATTCCAGGTATGATTTTTCTTTTGTTAGAATCAAAGAATTTAAAAGTTAGAATCTTATCATGGAATCGGTAGTGATGGGTAGATTGTTTAAAAGGGGATTGTTTACACTATAAATCTTAATTCGTGTAGATGATTTTACGTTCTTCATTGGGTTATATTCATATTAATTCCTAGATTGCAAATCCTAATTCAAGGAAAACATGGCTTTAACTTTTTCTGGTGGTTATATAGATTAGATTGGCTTAACGTCTTTTTTACTTTGGGATTATAAAGCAATGGATTACATTTAAGAACAAAGCCACTGTGAGTATCTAGATAAAGCCATGGTTTACAAAACTTGCTAGAGTAAAGCCACGGGTTACACAGTTTGATCATGTAAATGACTTTTACGTTTCTTTGGGTTATATATATCTATATATATTAAATCCTTGGGTCCCTACAGCTTGTATTCTAGAACAAAAGTCAAGATTATAAAACTTAAATAATGTATAAGGGTTTACTTTCTGTTGGGGCATATATCAAATCCTGAGTTTACAATATATTAGTTACTGCCTCTAAGGTTTGATAAATTCAAGGAAACATTTTGGGTAGAGATTCCTTGCATTAGTGTTATTAATTAGTTCAACAAAGTATAATCTTAGTGAGTCAGTTTGTATAATTCGATAAGCTTTATATTTTGTGGAGGATATTAAATAAATTCCCGTGATTGATTATAGGTCCTATTTAAGAGTGTTTTGAGGCTTTTTGGAGGTTGTTTTGGCTGGACTTTCAGAGTGATTCAAGTGCTATAAGTAATTATGCATAATATGCACAAGTTTTGTCCTTTAGGTTCTTAGAAGTTAAAGGTTTTCAAGAGTTATATTTTTAAGCTTACGTTTTAAAAGATTATCAAAATGAATTTTTTCAATATTGAAAGAGAAAGTTCGACCTTTAAATAATGTTTTAAAGAGAAACTTTGGATTTTAAATAAAGTTTTGAACATCTAAAATCTCATTTAAAAGATGATTTCTAAACTAAACTACTTTCAGAAAATAATTGAGTTTCGAAGTAAGTTTTCTAAAAAGGTTCTTGTTCTTTAAGTTTGTTTAAAACCAAGTGATTTCGAAGTCACATGCTTGTTTTTCAAATGGTATTTAAGACGTTTCTTTTAGCAAATTGGATTTTCAAACTTACTCAAGAATTGTAAAAATATTTATATAAACTCTTCAGTTCCTATTCGATCCCTAAGAGAGTCAAGCATCTTTTGATTTATGTTTCAATTTGATATTGTGACAATTGATATTCCTTTATTGTTGGAATAATTGTTAATGTTGAGAAAATTATTATATGTTGTATAAACTTTGCTTTTTGTGATATGTGACTCAAAATGAGTGTTTTTAGAATTGATCAGATATATGTGTAAATCCGCTCACAAGATTGTATGTGAGAATGTGTTGATCCCTCACCAGCAGCAGTTAGATGTTGGTATCCGCTCACAAGATTGTATATGAGAATATGTGATGTGTGTATGTGACACTGTGGTCTGATCAATTATATGTATGTGTTTTCTAATGATTTTAAGATATGATTATATATGTATTAAGTGGTTCATTATATGTTTTGGAATAATTATTTTTGATACCATTGAATGAGTTTGTGAAAAATCAAAATACTCGTGCTTTGCTTGACTCCACTCCGTTGTGTATTCTATATAATTACTTACTAGATGTGTGGCTCACCCCATCAATTACTATTTTTCAGATTAAAGTGTAGTTGGGAATATAGAACCTTTGGATCGCTTTGTAAGGTGCAAGGTAGAGCATGAAAGTTGTAGGTGATTTCAGTATTACTTAAAGCCTTAAAGGATTTTAGTTACCTTTAATTTGTAATTCATGTTTTATATTTTGGAGATTATTCTAAATTTGTGGATTTTAGTTATTGTAAGAGATTTATCAATAGCATTGTTTATTTGGAGTTTTGAATTATGTTTAAATTAATCATGTTTTATTGAGTTATGTAAGATCAGCAAGTTAGTCATGCATCTAAATTCATGTTCCATGGATTTGGATCATGACAGTAGCAAGCACAGAAAATAGAGAAATACTTAAAATAATAAATCTAACAACCTAACACGCTCAGAAATACAAAGGCTATCTAAAAACTAAGCTATACAAACATTTAAAACGTAAAAACTAGCAAAGAAACAAACAAAAACATAATCAAATTAAAGAAAATAAAAGAAAAAGCTTCTAATACCTCAAAACTAAAGCTCTTCAAGCTTGATTTTTAGTCGTTCCTCTCAGTCAAATCTATTCACAACCAATAAAAAATGATTAGTAATCTTAAACTCAAATATCAAGGTTAGAAAAGGCCTTAATTAAAAGAAAACTGACTTGAGGATATTCTGTGAAAAACTCCCTCTTTGATTCATAATTTTTAGTGAATCTTAGTGTTTTTCCTTAGGATTTCTGTGTGTTTTTGAAAAGGTACCATGCATAACTATTTATATTGTGAAAGCAAGGGTTTGGAACGGTTTCCAGATGATGTGATATTCGTTCCAAACCTCAGTCTTTAAGGCAAAAAACTTGTCTTTCATAGTTTTTGGAACCCTACATGCGTGCGTAGGCTCGGGCCTGCGTGCGCATGCATCATGGCCGCGAGCACAGGCTGATTCCTGTGTGCGCAAGCCGAGGGTTTCCTTGGTTTTACTTTTTCAAAAATAGATTTATTTGCTCATTAAAAATTATATTTTCATTTTAACATTTCTCAAGTCAATTTAACATCTGATTGGACCCTAAACCAACCTTGGATCTTAGAATTTCAGCATCATTGGGGAACAAGGGCTCGAGTCGTAAGGGGTACAAAATGCGGTATCTACAGGTTTGTTGTTTGTTAACAAACATGGAGAGGAAGAGAGAGAAAAGAATATAAAAATAATAAAGAAAAAATATTTAAATGAAGTAGTAAAAAAAATAGAACCATCAATGTTGAGTGTATTGTAAACTGTGGTGTTAAAATAGATAATATAGCTTTTTGAGTTACTAAAAGCTAAATTTTTTAGGACCACCAATGTGGATGTTCCAAGAAAGGAAAAAGAGAAAGAAGAAAGATCAAATTTTTTTCATGGAAACTCTCCTTTAACATTTCTCAAGTCAATTTAACATCTGATTGGGCCCCAAACCAACCTTAGGTTTTATAATTTCAGCATCATTGGAGAACAGGAGCCCGAGTCGTAAGGGGTACAAAATGCGGTGTCTACAAGTTTGTTGTTTGTTAACAAACATGGAGAGGAAGAGAGAGAAAAGAATATAGAAATAATAAAGACATTTAAATGAAGTTAAAAAAGATAGAACCATTAATGTTGGGTGTATTTTAAACTCTCCTTTAATTGAGAGAAAAGTCACAGGCTATTAGTATTCTTTTTCCTTCTTTTAACTCTCTTAATTCTAAATGAAATATGTTGGGTTAAGATAGATTGACCTCGGTTAATCAATTTAATTACCCAAATTGATTAATTATGTCAAATTACATAGAAATCGTGGAGGCACCAACAAATTACCAAATAAACTAAATGCAGCAAAAATTAAATTAACAATATGATTTGTTAACAAATGAGGAAAACCTTTCACTAGGTAAAAACCCCATCGAGTGAATTTAAGGTCGCCACTCCTAAGAATCCACTAATTAATAATCAAGAAATTACAAGTATAAGGAATCTTACAACTACCCTAGCCTATCCCAAAATATCAACATATAGTTGAACCTTTGCTCTAATACCCAATTGGACTTAATCTTGTAGTAGCCTTCTTTCCTTTATTGCACAAATCTCCAATCTGTAACTAACTCTTTTGCATGGATTCCAGTACATGACTAACTCTAGCAACTTGAATGATTGTTATTAGCTGCAAAGTTCTTCACTTCATCAACAATGAAGATTAGGAAGCACTTGGTTACAAAACTTTATGGCATACATACGCAGTAATTTCACATAGAGTATATGAGTTCTGGGTCTCTATATCCATATATGAAGGCTTGTAAAATAAGCTTTATATATGACTAGGGTTAAATTAAACATCATGGGTCGAATTTCAGATCTGGAAATTCTGAAATCATAATTCTCGATAGATTGAGCTTGTGTCAAGCTTCTTTAGTTAACCTCGATAGAAGTATCTATCGAGCTTCTGTTAGGACTTAGTGAACCAGTTTTTCTTCATTTGTTTCTTGAATCAATCTTCATGTCTTTAATGAAATCACTTGATATTTTTGAATAACATATTTCTTGATATATTAAACCTAACTTAGATCTACCGAATTACAAATAAAATTTGTTTTGTCAAAAGATTAGCCAATTACATAGAAAATATGACCTTAACAGAATACAAATCTACCTCCTCCTTTCATAGGCACAAGAGGGAGAGGGTATACAACATTTGTGAAATGCTTATTAGCAAAGTAGTCTTATATGTAGATAAAACCTTTGCTGCAATCTCATTGGCTAAGGGCATTACAATGCATAACCGAGCCATTGTACACTTTGTTGTTTTTATCTAGCATGGTATTATGATGCTGATATGTACTATTTCTAGGTGAATTTGATTCTTCTAGTAGAGTGGTGCTCCAAGACATGTACTACATTAGGACAAAGCTAAGACTTGGAGTTAGGGGTGGTAATGCTTTTGTTGCTAGTTGTGTGTAGCAACTCCAGCATTCGACTTTGTTGCTTAACCGCTAAGGGTTTTTTTTTTTTACTAGTTACTTTTTTTCTATTTTTGAAGTTTATAGTAGGATAATGACAAAAAAAAATTTGTTTAAAATTTTTTAAAAGATCAGATTGTTTGTTTTGGGTAGAATTGGTTAATTAAGCTTTGTAAAGTTGTGATTTCCAACTAACTTGTGTTGGCTTTAATTTCGTGCCAAATTTGATTGTAATTTCTTCAATTGTTTTCCTTGTATGTATGTGGATTTATATGTAAGGGATGATTGTGAGAGATCAATGAAGAATCAAGTTTCAAAAGATGAATCAATGCAATTCGCAACTAGCTCGAGAGTATCTCGCGAGAAGCAACCCTCGAAAAAGTCATGTGTGAAGCACATGACTGGAAGCTGAAGAGTCATACTAGGATGTCAAGTTCGTGAGTGTTTCATGAGAAGGGCCATTCCACGAAGTACTCACGAAACATTTTGTTTGGCAAAAAGTTAAGTAGTTTTACCAAATTCTTTACCCACACTATAAATACCCTTATTACCCAGAAATTGGAAGGAGTGCTTTTCAGAGAGAAACCCTAGCAAATACACTTAAGAGTTAGAGACTATCATACCCACATTCATTTACATATTTCCTTGTGATTTTCCTCAACTCCTACCTCTTCATCTCTAGATCCTTGAGAAGTTGTTAGCCCAAACACTTACCACACCCATTTTGAGTGTTAAGTGAGATTTTGGTGTTGTTGGGAAGTATTGGAATGAGCCATTTAGTAGCAGATATAATTGGGCTGAATTGCAGGATCTGAAAAGTTAGAGCAAACAAGACTCCAAGAAATCCATTGGTAGCAGGAGCTTAAAGGGCTCAAGTACATGGGGTAGACTAGGCTTGGAGAGTCTTTTGTTATTTGTGTACTCCAACTTTATTCTCTAGTGAATCGATTTTGACTTGGAGGGTCGTGGAAAGGTTTTTCGTTGAGTTCTTCAGTTTTCTCTTCAATAACAAGTCTTGGTGTTATCTTGTGTTTACATCTTTCTTCCTTACTCTTTAAGCTTTCATTTTATTGTTGATTGTGGATGAATATGCCTTAGAGTAGTGTTATTGGTTCATTGCGCATATTTACTCTTGTTCCACACTTTGTTTAAGTTAGAGTAAAAGCAATCTAGTCACATTTTTTAATTGGGGGTCTGAACAAGCTCTTGTATTTTAGCACAAATCCGAGCTTTCAAGCTTCATTGTTTTTAACTTTATTATTGGTAATTTTTGTTGTTGGGCTAATTTTTTTGGCCTTGTATATTTTGTTTTAG
Organism: Quercus parvula; assembly: GCA_030820535.1. NCBI lineage: Eukaryota > Viridiplantae > Streptophyta > Magnoliopsida > Fagales > Fagaceae > Quercus > Quercus parvula. Next base: position 25,126,796 of record JAUAME010000011.1, on the reverse strand, counting down.
ATTTTAGATCTACAAATTTCTTTTATACCTTTAAAAGGTGGAAAATGCTATAGTTACAAACTTTTTTACAAATTGCTAATGTGGTAAGTAGCTATTAGTAAGTAAAAAAGAAATGTAAGTGGTGGACCTAGATGTAAACCAATAAAAATTTACTACCTTAACCGTTTGTCAAAATGTTTTAGAAAAGTTTGTGGCTATAACATTACCAAATTTTCATATATATATATATATATATATATATATATATATATATATATATATATATAATTTGGAGGGGGGGGTGATTCCAAGTGCACCTTTAAGAGATACATTAAGTGTTCATTTTCGAAACATTGCTAAAAGTATTTTGTTGAGTACTATAGATAAATGGTAAAAGTTAAATAAAATAAGTACATAACTCATATGAGATTTGCAAATGATGGGAAAAATAAGTAATAATCTAGCTTATAAGTGAATCCCAAATAGGCATTGAGACTCGTTAAGATTCTTTTACCTCGTTGTCTATCCCTAATGCTTGAATTTCTAGGTCATTCAATCATCATGGCCCACAAAACTAAAAATTCTATATTTTCAAATCTTGACCGGTTAACTAGAATTGGGCCTAGAGTCTAGGTTCACTTAACCTTGATCAATCAATTTGCAAACAAGGTAGCAATCAAGACAGTAGAACTTCATTTAGTAGATTTTAGAGTTGTTTTCTTTTGTTTTCAAAGTAGATCTTCAAGCACACTCTAGGATATAAAAACATACAACTCAAATACATATAAACAGGGTTTTGGAAACACGGTTGCCAACACAAAATACAATTGACCCTTGTTGATACCCATTTTCACGACACATTTCGTACAAGCCCGACTTTCTTGTGAGATCAATTCATGTATTATATTATATTTTATTCTTTTAAGCATGGCTCAAGCCCATGCAACTTATGGGGAAATTGAGGAAGTGTGGTTTGGAGGGTATGAGTTGGTTCTTTTCGGACCTTTTGCATGAGCCCAGCCCATGCGTGCTACCAAGCAGGTAAGGGACATTGGTAGCACCTCAGGCTCATGGAGGAGGTCTTGTATCCAAAATTTTCACCCCAAAACAGCTTTTATACTTTGGGTGACTGTGGCTCAAAGTTTCTGTCCGAACCAATTTTTTTCCTTTAAAAATGGTTGGCTCTCATTAGCCAACTTCAACTGCTAGCTCTCATCTAGTTGAGCCTCCCAATGGTCTGAAACAACTGATAATGAGGAGCTAATGAGAGTTTAGTCAAGCATTTCCCTTAATGATGATAAAAGTAATCCTTCCTTTTATCCAAACAAAAGCAAACCTGAAAATTACTACTTGCTTAACACCTTGGGGTCCAAAGCCTCTTCTATTGACCAAAAACCAGTCACTTAGAGCACCCCAAACTCAATATAAATTCCACAATCAGATTCAAAACAAAAAAGGAGGTTTTACTCTGAGAACAACACCCCAAGCTCAATACAAGGGTCTTTCTTCAACTAAAAAAACAAGTAGTCACGTTCTACCTAGAGACCTGAAACTTCATAGCAAAAACTCATTCAGCTATTTAACAATATCACAATTCTGAACCTTAGGGGTGGAAATATGGGTATAGTTTTCCCTCTCTTCCTCACGACCTCTCTCAATTTCCTCTTTTATGTGACTGTAGGTCGAAGTTTTAGACCTGTTATGTTTTTATGTTTTTTCTACACTTTTGTTGTTAGCATTTTGATTCTCTCTTGCCAAAGCACCATTAGCCTTTGTTTTTTATACATTGTGAATTTTGGGCTTAATTCTCCATAAACAAACACTTCTAAAGAACCCAAGGGGAGATTTTGGCCGTTTTTCGCATTTTTGGCCATTGTCGCAAAATGTCCCCGACAACCCTAATAGATAACAACTCAATGCAATTACAGTTTTTTAAATCTAATTTTGTTATATATTAAATTATGTTGTATGTTTATTTTTTTTATAGAATAAATTATGTGTGTAATTTTGACATCCATTTGAAGTCATTGCTAAGAAAATAAAAGGTTGTTTGGTAGACATTTTTAAAGAAATATTTTTGGAATTTTTAAAAAATGATGGGTACCACTAAATATTTTATTTGATAATCTATTTTCAGCCACACACACCAAAAAAAAAAAAAAAAAGAAGAAGAGAGAGAGAGAAAACCGTTCCTCACAATTGCTATCTTTCAACTAGGTTTATTGTGGTTGATTTTGTTCATTGTCAGTATGCAATTTGTTAATTGTGTTGTGAAGTTGGTGATTTGAGTGTGTAAGAGAGTTTGGTGGATTGTGAGGGTTTTTTTGTTTTTTGTTTTTTTTTTAAGAGAAAAATGAAAGAATGATTTTTTTTTTTTTAATGAAATTAAAAGCAAATGACATAGAGAATTTTTGGGAGAGAAAACATAGAAAATTGTTTTTGAGAACAAATTCACAAAACATCTAGAAAATCAGTTTTGAAAACATTGAATTCAAAAAGAGCCGGTTTGGTTCAATTTTTTGGTTTTGGGCATTTTGAGCACTTGTTTTTATAAGTGTATTTTGTAATTATAGCTAGAATGATGCAACGTAAAACACATAAAATCACACTGGTAGGCGTAGCGTAGGACTATTAATTGCAATTGTGAGTTCTTTACCAAATGCACATTTACAAAATTCAGTTGTGTTTTTTCGGCTAAAAAGCGAAATCAAATTGGCAGTAAATAAAAAACTCTATGATTATTATTATAATTTTTTTTTTTTTTTTTTTTTTTGTCTTTAGAAAAATAGGAAACCTCGACAATGTGGCTGCACCTATATTTGTGCCTGATCACTGCAATAATGGTTGTCCTTCACTTTACAGTTTCACATGGAAAGGTCAAATGGGAGGAGGCTTGAAAAACAAAAAGTCAACTTGAATCCAAAAGCCATATTTCACTGCAAAGCTGTTACTATGTACAGTCCCAATGGCGGCAGTGGATGACAGCCTATGAGTATGAGTCTCACCGACCATCACAGTATTTTAATTTGCATAGCAGCCAATCATCGCTTTACCAGTAGCAGTAGACACAGTCTAGCTACAATGTTTATGATTAAAGACTTGTAGCAAAGCTGTGTAATTTTTCACCAACTTCTTTTTCTTTTGGAAGACTTTTCTTTCGGCTTGGTGTTAGTGGTTAGTTGCGAGTCCTGCTAATCCTCAATTCCCCATGATCAAAGGTTGGAAAAAGAAAAAAAGAAGATTTACCTTTGGAATAAAAAGACTAATTAACGAATCGTATCATATCATTATGGTTAAGTGAACGTTAATCACTAAGGCTTGGTATATATGTTTAAAGGGAAATGTTAACGAGTGCCGTACGGTATTAGTTAAGAATTTAATTAAAGAAAGTTTTTATGGAAAAAAAAAAAAACAATTAATATTTTGACAGCTTTTTTCATTTCCCATAAAAGTGATGTCAAAACTTTCCTAAAATGGATTCTTAAACAATGTCATACGGCACTCGTTAACATGACCGTATGTTTAAATATATGTTTTCAATTTTTAAATAACATTACATACTTTTTCATCCAAACGTATTTCTAAAAAATACAAATAACATTACTACAATAATATTATAATAATATTACCAAACGGACCCTAAATGTCCTCTCTATTTCTCTCTCGTGTATACAACAGGAAGTTTTAGCAGCGAGACTCACTAACTGTGCTTGATTTTAAACTCACTGGAATTGGAGGAAACCCGCTTTGGTCTATTAATGGGTCGTGGTTTGGAGATTTGTTGATCAACGACTCTGCACTTGTAAATATTTTGTTGGTACAAAAATAATAATAATAATGAAAATAATATAAAGAAAAACTAAATAAAATATTTCTAAATATTATTTCTTTAGTAAAAAATACACAACAATATTTGAACTAAAGCATAGCACTTGCAAAGAAGATTCAAGTCTTTTCTTTTTCTTTTTCTTTTTTTGCATTTCCGAGCTTAGTGTAAGATAAAAATATAACGGGCTCTAAATGTCCTCTCCATTTCTCTCTCGTGTATACAACGGTAAGTTTTAGCAGTGAGACTCGCTAACTGTGCTTGATTTTAAACCCACTGGAATTGGAGAAAACCCATTTTAATCTATTAATGGGTTGTGGTTTGGAGACTTGTTGATCAACGACTCTGCACTTGTAAATATTTTGTTGGTACAAAAATAATAATAATGATGAAATAATATAAAGAAAAACTAAATAAAATATTTCTAAATATTATTTCTTTAATAAAAAATACACAACAATATTTGAACTAAAGCGCAGCACTTGCAAAGAAGATACAAGTCTTTTCTTTTTCGTTTTCTTTTTTTGCATTTCCGAGCTTAGTGTAAGATAAAAATATGTTTATCTAATCTTAACAAAATGAATCAATGATTAAAAGTAGAAGAAATAAAGTTTCATTATCCTTTTTGTTCTCACAAACCAATCACTCCCTAAAAAGTCCTATACCTTGTATGATTTCTTTTTGACCTATTTATTTTAATAATTAATTTTTAATATAAATATCACTTTATAATCAATATCAATTTATTCTTATATTTATTTAACTATTTATATTATTGAATTTAATTATTTTATGTATAATTAATTAGAAATAGAATTGGAATAATATTTCAAAGATTTTATGAAATGGTGATTCAAATGAATGATTTATGAATATAAATATGAATAATTAAAAAAAAAAAAAGATTCTATGGAATCATGAAAGAAGGATCTTTCCCTCAGGTTTAGTCATACCATTAGATTGATAATTTCAAAAAGTTGTACATACTATGAGCATAGTATAAGGTCGGTAGGGTAAATATGCCCCCATCTTCTAATGGATCAAGACATTACCGGTTCAAACCTTCTCTGACTTATCTCCCCTAAGATATAACAACCCAATAAATGTTGTGTATAAATTCAGGTCATTAACTCACCTTCCTTTTGTGCACGTATCAAGCCTAATATATACTCCAATACATTTCAGCACATTAATCACCACACTTAAAAATAATAAAAGAGTCTCTCTCATTTTCAATGTGAGATTAAACATTTCACTATTTCTTTATCTTCCATATTAACTCTCATATCTTTATATTTATGTTTTTATATTTATCCATCTTAATTACATAATATTAAAATGCTACAACATTCTCCCACTTATTTTGATATTAAATTTTAGTTAAAGAGAGATTACCAGGCAAATACGGGTCACTATGCATCATGAAGGTGCGCTTAGTAAACTCAACTCTAGAGTTGTGATCTTCAACTTAAACTATGACTGCTTTTGGGAAATTAAGCGTCACTGCTTACACACAACAACACAGGTGATGACATGAGCTTTCTCAACTAGCACTTTACAATCGTGTACTAATGCTAGTTTCATGAGTATATTGGAGACTAAGTCAAAATCTCATAAGGGGTGGCCTATATTAAATACTTATCTTCCATATTAACTCCCATATATTTATATTTATATTATTATATTTATCTATCTTAATTACATAATAATAAAATACTACAACACTATTCCAAAGAATGACTTCCTTACCAAGCATGGCTACGCATAAATGAAAACCAATTTGATACAATTTGAGATCTAAGATACTTTTTTTATATTTAAATTATTTTATTTTGTATATTAGACTTTTTTTTTAAATGTTCTTTTTGGCTTTAAATGCACAATTATAATTTAGTCATTTTTAATTAAGAATATAACTAATTCACTTAATCTTTTGTAATATGATTCATTTTAAGAATGGTTTTATCAATTTTAACTTTGAAAAACTCATTTCTCTAGGGAACCGACTTGGGTCCAGTGGATAGGAGCATTGGACCCATTGGGATGTATGGTTGATTTTAAGGAAGGTTTTATCAACTTTAACTTTGAAATACTCATTTCTCTAGGGAACCGACTTGAATCTTGCGCATAGGAACACTGGATCCATTGAGATGCTAACACGTGTCAACATCCCAACAAGTCCAATGCTTCTGTGCGCTGGACCCAAACCTTACCCTTTCTCTAGAAACAACTATAATATGTATAGTCAATTGTTATGGGTGATTTCTTTTATTTTGCCTTGGTATCATCATGCAAACTATACTACATTAACAAAAATGGCTAGAGACAACAAATTGAGGAATGGAAGGGGGGGGGGGGGGGGAAGGGAGCAACAAAGTTCTTTCTTTAGCCTACATGGGTTGGCTTTCGCCTGACAATTTTCTCATCGTAAAAAGATTTTGGCTTGGACTTATTGCTTCATAGGATGGGTTGGGAGGTTGGAAGCCCTTTACTTTTCACTTTAGCAGTTAAGCTAGAAAGCCCATGAGAAGTCTATGTTTTTTTAGAAGTCTATGTTTGTTGGCTTTATTTTGTGACAAACTTGTTTATATTTTATTTATTATTTTAATGTATCTTCCTAGGACTCAATTGTAATTTGGGGTAGATGTACTTGAGCCTCATCTTCTTCTATGGAAAGTTGCATTCATAGCTAGCCCATGAGACACACGTGGCAGGATGTCTAGATCAAAGTGCTGACTAGGCAAGTTGCACTATCTTTATATTTTTCTTCTTGGACATGTCTTGGCCAATGTAATTCTGCCAACACACACACACACACACACACACACACACTGTGATGCATGGCAAGGGCTTCTGATAAGGGTCTTAACAAACCTTAAAGAATAGGAGAGACACCCAAGAAAGGCCATACTAATTGTAAGAAAAGAGAGCTTTTGTTTTGAGAAAAACACAACTTCGTCATCTCTTTTCCATCTCCTCAATCTTTGATTAAGATTTTTTATTCATGAACCTCACCCATATACACAGACCTTGTGAGTGAGTGAGTGAGTGAAGGTTCATGGAAACTTGAGAAGCCACATTCAAATCTAATCTCTATTGGTGGATTTTCGCTGTGAAAATAGGGCATCCCCATTGGCGTATTCTCACATCGAAAGCTTAGTGAGAATAACGCTTAATGTGCTATGATGCATCTAAGGTGAAGCGTTGCTAGATTTCTGCCATGAAAATAAGGTGAAATGCTACTGGATTTTCACCGTGAAAATTAGGCAACGATTCCAAACACACTTGGAAAGCACCAATCGAGACCACACCCATTCCAAAACCAAACCTCAAAGCCTAATATGATTAAAGCCCCGAAATCTGATGCCAATATCTTGTTTTCAACTGCCAATGTCCTTAAATTATGATTTTACCAAAACAAAAGATTATATATGGACAGGCGTTGTGGAGTGCCTAACACCTTCCCCACATGTAACCAATTTTCTGAACCCAAGAATCAAGATTTTTTACCCATCCACATTAAATTAGGAAAAAAGACATTTTTCTTAGCCTAGGATCGATAATAAAATCAAATAGAGTCAGGTGACCAATCACACCTAGAAAAACAACATGATTGGTGGCGACTTCATCATCATCTTCATAGTTATCACTCTCTTCCTTTATACCCTTAAGAGCCATGCTCCTACTCTTTCCACTTTTTCCTATTTTACCTGATCCTATCTCATAGGTTTGAAGGTTCCCTACAAGCTTAGTCAAATGAATTTTAATAATGTCCTTTGCTTCTTCAATAGCAGTGATCTTGGTATGGAATCTTTCGAGTAGGGACCTAAGGAATTTCCTAACAATTTTGGATTCTGCCATAGATTCTCCAAGATTGAAGGCAGAGTTTACAATATCCTCGAGTTTAGCATAGAACCCATCAAAGGTCTCATCCTTCTCCATCCTTATTTCTTCAAAATTGCTATTGAGTCTTTGAAGCTTAACAATCTTCACTGCCTTAGTACCTTCATAGGTGGTCTCAAGAATGGTCCATGCTTCATAAGCAATTTCAGTAGATGATATTTTCTTGAACTCCTCATTGGTCGCACCACTAAACAAAGCATTTAAAGCCCTACTGTTGAAATTTGCAACTTTGATCTTGCCATCATCCCAAGTAGTAGGGGGGTCACTTGGTTTCTTCCAACCAACTTTAACAACCAACCATACTTTTTCATCAAGACCTTGCAAAAAAGCTTTCATACAAACGTTCCAGTACACATAGTTAGTACCATCAAACAAAAGAGGAATCAAAAGAGATTTTCTATGATCCATGACAACTAGGGTCAAGGATCACACTTAGGAAATTAATCCAATCAAAGTATACCTGCTCTGATACCATTTGTTGGGAAATTTAGACACCGACTGATAGAATTAATAAGTGTTAGGACATGTGTGAATCATGTCAGGAACATATGTCAATACAGAATTGGTTAATGATTTAATAAAAAGCACTTTACTTATAATTTGGTAGATTTAGAATGTGTTTAATACTTCAAGGAATAAGGTTTCAAGTCCAAGTGTTAAAGTCATGCAAATTTGTCCAAGAATCAAGTGAAGAAGTACTGGATTTTAAAGCTCAACAGCTATCTCGACAGATAGAATCTATCGAGGTTTAAAAAGCTGTGTAAGTCCGATGTTCGACAGCTGCTCAATAGATAAGCTATGTATCGAGATTTACGAAAATCAAATTTTCAGTTCTAATTTCACTCTAATATGTGTATATTTATTTAGGCTTTCTTTTCTCACAACCCTAATCATATATAATGATTATTTTAAGGGCCGTCACAGCTGATGTAACTAAATGAAAAAGTTTTTTATAAGTATATTGTGACCGGAGACATATGCCCTAGTTCATCTTTCTCTTCAAGAAGCTGCTATATTTGTACGCCGTAGAGTTTTGTAACCAAGAGTTTCGTAATCTTCATCATGTTGATGAATTGAAAAACTTTGTATCCAACAACCTTCTCAAGTTGGTGGTTAGTCACGTACTTGGATCCGTGCATTGATTAGTTAGTCACGTATTGGGAGTCATGCATTAAAAGGAGAGATTGTCACTACAGAACAAGTCCAATTGGGTATTAGGATAAGGTTTCAACTGTAGGTTGGTATAAGATATTAGGATTCCTTTACTTGTAACCGCTTGTTGTGATAATAGTGGATTCTCAGGATTGGTGACCTTAAAATCACCCGGTGGGGTTTTTGCCTTGGAGGTTTTCCCCATTCGTAAACAAATCACTGCGTTAACTTTATTTTCCGCTGCATATTAACTTAGTTGGAGATTTGTTTGTGCTACTTCGCATATTGCATGTTAATTAACTTAATTAATTAACTTGGCTAATTAATTGGTTAATTTATCACAAGGGGGTTAATACATTCTTGGCCTATCTACAAGTTTTAAAACCAAGTTAGGAATAATCCTTGTTCAAACATCAATATCATGTCAATATCATGCACAACGGAATAGTAAATAAGATAAGATATGATGACCTAGAAAAACCAATAAAACAAACTTGTTTCGTAGTAAAAAACCCGGGGGGAAACCTTCCTAAAAGCAATCCACTATAATAAAGAAAATTTTCAGATCTAGTACAAAACTTTTATCCCTATACTCTACAATCCCAATAAATCAACTTATAGCAGAAATATTCTACTGCTTCAAAACCTTTGAACTCTTCAATATATGAATGCTCCACCCACAATCACGATTGGAACCTCCAATTGACTTCAAGAACCTCTTGAAGGTTTTCCTCACAGTAGCAAGTCTGTGGTGGTTGCTATGACTTCAGCTTCTTCACCAATGGAATATTCAAATCTACTTTGAAACTCTTTGGTTTGGTGAAATAGAGAAAACTCGGTTACAAAACCTTAGCTACATAAAAGAAGTGTTTCTCTCTCTGAAAAACCTGCTAATAGATGGCTTATGATGTCCTTTAAATACCGGTTCAAACGGATCTTAATTCGAGCTTCAAACGAATAAGTTATGGGTTTTTTCGCATTATTGATTTTTGCTGATCTACAAACTTCTTTAAATCGAGTTGCTATCAAGAACAAAATCGAGTTGCTATCAAGCTTCTATCGAGGAGATAGTAAGTTTTTAGCTACTATTGAGATACATGCTGAAAATGTGTTTTTCTTGAAATTTTCTTGAACAAACTTTGTGTCTTCAACTTGGTCTTCAATTACAACTTTAAGACACATCAAAACTCAATAAAAGACACATAATTTGGCATGGTTAACTATACCAAAACACATGACCCTAACACTATGGGCTGTTGGTAATCTAGTAGGTGGTTTTTTTTTTTAGGAGTTATTTTAGGTTATTTTAATGGGTGAGGTGTTAAAAGTAAGATATGAGATATACAGTAAGCTGTAAAATAATGTGTTAAAGTAAAAAAAGTAGTATTTTGGTATGCTAAAATGAGTTTTATTTAGCATAGCAGATGCTAACGATCATACTGCAACTAAAAAAGGAATAAACAAAAAATATAGTACCATAATTTATAATTTTTGTCACAACTCTCCCATAAGATTGATTATGTGAGTGGTGAAAAAATAATGGTGGGTTTATATGAAAGTAACAAACAATAAGTAACAACAATAAAAATGAAAAAAATTGTAAAAAAAATTATGAATTTGATTGGGATTCAGGTCACGGACATGACTTATGTCCAGTGAAAATTTTCACTAGACACATTGAATGATAGACAAGTGTCTATCATTTAATGTGTCCAATGAAAACTTTCACTTCATACAAACCAAACCCTCCTTTCACAGCTCAAGAATGAAACACCATTTGGTCAAAAAAAGAAAGAAAGAAAAGAACGAGACACCATTGACAATTGGCATTGATAAATGATAATTCACCTTATATCACATTCACATACTAAAAAATCGTACATCAATGAGCCAGTTACCAGGGTGGGTGGACCCCAAACCTTATACGGAGGCAGACTATCAGCGGGGAAAGCGGATGATCTTTTTCATGATGGATCCTATGGCAGGTTAACGAATTTTTTTTAATATTTTTAGGGTTTTACTGATGTGTATTCTTATGATAAAATTATTTTAGAGAAATTTTTTATAAAAAAATAAATAACTATTTTAACATATTTTTCAATTATTTATAAAAACTTCCTCAAAATAGATAAAACATACATTATAGGACCAATATTTTTATTCTAAGATAGACATTTCTTATTTTATTGTAAAAATTTATAGTAAACAAAAAAAAAAAAAAATAGTACATCTATTGTCGTTGAAAAGAGTTCCCAGGCTGGCACGTGCGAAGTGGACTCTTGTCTTATCCTTACCGTCTCTCTTGTCAATTGTCATCACTCGGACTCACTCACGAGTCACGAGAACTCTCTGTCGTCTTCTTCTCTCTTTTTTATTGAATTGTTTTCTATCTTATTTGACTTTCAGAAGTTTGATGCCCTTTCCAATTTCCTCTCTAAATTAAAATTTGATAGACTATTTCACTTTTTTGTTATTTTCCACTTGATATGATATCAGGGGAGAAATATTTTCAATCTGGTTGTGGTGGGCGAATCATTATGTTTATGGTGACTTATTAATACACAAACCCGAACCAATTTGCCCTCTCTGAATATTTTATCTTAGCTTATGTTTATTACAGGCGGTTGAAATTCTTTGTTCATTAAAATATGCGTTAACATATTTGTTCATAAACATTTCTTATAAAACTTTTTTTTAGATATAAGTATAACAATACTTTAATTAATTTTCAGTGACATCCAACCGTACTCTAACCAGTTATAATATTGATAATATTTTACAGCCAATTAACTCTATCAGGACTGTAATGCTATTTTTTTTATTTAAAAAAAAAAACTGTCTTAATAAACAATTTATAATTTTCTTTTCATCACTTTTATGAGTTTATCAAGTCACACTGCTTAAATAGTATGTAAATTTTAAAACTAACTACGAAAATAAGATATTATGATTAATTCCATAACAAAAGTTAATAAAATTCTCCATTTTCAGTTTCTTTTATAACTATTTTGAATCAGTAATTTCATGGCTAAAAACACAGAGTAAACAATGTGCTGCATAGATCTTCCATCTATGTGAAATATCCCCTTGTCAATAAGTTTAGGGTAATAGTTGGTGAAAGGTCAAATCCTGTCAACTATATCTTAGGATTCTTTTCCAACTAATGATAACATTAATGAAAAAGATGTTTGTTTACAAAAGTTCTATTATTCAGGGAGAAAACACAAAGGATAAAGTTGAAACGAAAACACAGACAAATATGTAGAAACATCATACACTCACTCACTCTGAGCATGAATGCACCGTTCACGCTTTTTTACTTTTATGGCCCAGGGCCCAGTGCACACCGTTTCACATTAAAAAATTTTCAGCATACAAATGAGTGGAAAAAAAAAAAAAAGTTCTCTTACTTAGAAAAATATTAATGAAAAAAAAGCTATCTCATTCAAACTTTCATTAATGGTTTTCTTACATTTAAATACTCTTTAATATTGTAAGAAAAACATTCATGTGAATATTAATTACCTCAAAATTGCTACCCTTTAGATAATGTTTTTAAGTTCAACAATCTGATTTTTAAACAATGGTTTTCTTACATTGAAATACCATCTATGGTTCACATGAATGGTTTTTAACGTGTATATTGATTTTTTTTTAGTAATCAGTAATACTTATTAAAACACATACGAAAATAATAATAGTGTTTTAAACTAGGTTTATAAAATGTATATATTGATTTGTGTACACATATACATGCTTGTATTTACCTATAAATGGTGCTTATGCGTGACGTGTGTGTGTGTATATATGTGCGGGTGGTACTCGTAACAAGATAGGGTTGGGTAAGTATCATAAGTTCTCTATCCTTTTTTGAGGTGGGAAAAATATGTGTAGGGCTTGAGCAGACCAAGTTGGAGACGAGATGAATTAGAGGTATTTTGTCATCCTTATTAAGGTGGTTTTGACATTTATAAGAGAATTAGGAGAGAAATTAAAGAGGTAGTCCTAATATAATCACAAATAGAGTGACAAATATTTTGAAATGATTATAGAAATATATATATATATATATATATATATATATATATATATATATATATATATATATATATATATATAATGTATAAAAAATAAAATTATATATACATATGATCTAACTATATATTAAATATATAAAAAAAAATGTATATACATTTGAGGAGGTAGGGTATAGTGAGAATAGGGTAAACAAAACAAGTTTTCATCTTATCCCTTTTTAGAGACGGAAAAACTTACACGAAACGAGACGGAATACTACCCAAAAAAAAAGAATGAGCATAATAGAATATTGTTACCACATCTACTATATAGTTACCATTAAAGTCAATCAATTATAAATTGGGTAAGATACCAAGTACTACAAAGACTTATAAGTACACTCTATATTGGGAAAATTATTAGATACTCCCGAAGTACGATAAATACGTACTCCTCCCTCTGATATGAATGGTGGGTTCCACTATGAATTTAATTAGTGGGACCCACCATTTATATGAGAGGAAGAAGTACGCATTTATGGTACTCTAGAAGTATATAATAATTTTCCTATATATTGTTTGAAAGTTTCATGCTTGTCAAAGTCTTTTGTTTCCTTTCAAAGAACTTGTCTTCATTGCATTATGAAAACTATATGTGTGAGAGTGTATGAATAGTAAATGAAATATAATTAACAGTTAGAGATGGAGTATGAAGCAGGAGGAGCAAGAGGATTTTCAAATGATATTAAATGACATTTTTGCCTATGGAGTAAATTTGATATTTTTGTATTTGACATTAACTCAAACCTCATATATAATTTTTGTATTTTACTATCCTAACCATTCATATTAGCTCATGCAATTTTATTTATTTTTGCATAATTTAGCACAATAACCTTTTTTTTAAATATATATTTACTTAACTATTTTTCAAAACACCTACATCATATAATCTTTATTTTATTTTATGTTAGGAGAGTCTATTCTAAACTTTCTTTCATTAAAATATCAATTTTTTTAATTGTCACTCTATCCCTTTATATACTATAGTTATCATTTATTTTCTTCTTTCATCGTCGAAAAATTTGAAGAAAGGATAAAAAATTAAAATCCACGATAACAACGATTATGTCTATACACAAGTACTGTATCAAAAACGTATTTTACACAATAGATACACAAGCTAATATTAATGATTTTTAGAGCTGGACAAAATTTTGGACTTAACAATTTTTTCCTCTTTAAAGTCAAATCGTCCTGATTGATTTGCCATCTGCCTTCTTACTTTTTTTTATTCTTGCTATGATTGTCAACCTCATATCATGTAATTTTTAAAATCTTCTTAATTTTTTGGACTTGAGACTGTCTCTACTCTCCTGTTTTTTTTCGTTTGTTTGTTTTAATATTGCTTTTTTGGTGTGGGGGTTTGGCAATTTTGGAATTATATACAGTCAAGTCCTACCTCAATATAAATATACTCAAAAGTTTAGATGACTTTTTGGAACTTTGCATAGATACCCTTGAACCTATCAACATCCAGTAATATGTTACTCTCTGTCTCACAACACTTTCTCCTCTAGCAGCCTCTACTTCACAGATATATAGAAAAGATTGAAAAGAACACCAGCAAGCTCTCTCAGTCACCTCCAATGGCTAAAACCTGCACATACCTATTTCTTCTTTCTCTAACCTTCACATTCTTCATTGTTAGCTCTGCTTCATCAGAAGATGAGATCCTTTTAACCTTCAAGTCCTCCTTTGAAGACTCCAATAACTATCTCTCCAGCTGGTCTAATAACTCTGCCACACATTACTGTAATTGGACAGGAATCACCTGCTCCCCCACTCCTTCACTCTCTGTTACTTCTGTCAACCTTCAAAGCTTAAACCTTACTGGTGAAATCTCATCTTCTATATGTCAGCTTCACAATCTGACTGACCTCAATCTTTCTGACAATCTTTTTAACCAACCCATTCCTCTCCATCTCTCTCAATGCACTACTTTGGAAACTCTGAATCTCAGTAAAAATCTCATTTGGGGTACAATCCCAGATCAGATTTCTCTTTCGGGTTCTTTGAAAAAGCTTGATTTCAGCAGAAACCGTATTGAGGGAAAGATCCCAGAAAGCATAGGCTCATTGCAGAACCTTCAAGTTATCAACTTGGGAAGCAACTTGCTTTCAGGTAGTGTACCTTCTGTCTTTGGGAACTTCACTGAGCTTGTTATTCTAGATTTGTCTCAAAATATTAACTTGATGAGTGAGGTTCCACTTGAAATTGGGAAGCTTGAGAAGCTGGAGAAGCTTTTTTTGCAAAGCTCTGGTTTCCATGGTGCTATTCCCAACTCTTTTGTGGGTTTGCAGAGTTTGACTATTTTGGACCTTTCTCAGAACAATCTGACTGGTGAGGTCCCTCAGATACTAGGGTCTTCTCTCAAGAACCTGGTATCTTTTGATGTTTCACAGAACAAGCTTTCGGGGCCATTCCCATCTGGCATTTGTAGTGGAAAAGGCCTTATAAACCTGAGTCTCCATACAAATTTCTTTGCTGGTTCAATATCCAACTCCATGAGTCAATGTTTGAATCTTGAGAGATTTCAAGTTCAGAACAATGGGTTTTCTGGTGATTTCCCAAATGACTTATGGTCATTACCAAAAATTAAGCTCATTAGAGCTGAAAACAATATATTTTCTGGTGTAATTCCTGATTCTGTATCAATGGCTGCTCAATTGGAGCAAGTTCAGCTGGATAACAACAGCTTAACCAGTAGAATTCCTCAGGGTCTTGGGTTGGTTAAGAGCTTATACAGATTCTCTGCTTCTCTTAATAGTTTATATGGTGAACTTCCTCCAAATTTTTGTGATTCACCTGTAATGAGTATAATAAATCTTTCCCACAATTCGCTTTCTGGCCGAATTCCAGAGTTGAAGAAGTGCAGGAAGTTAGTCTCGTTGTCTTTATCAGATAACAGTTTTACAGGAGAAATTCCACCATCCCTTTCTGACTTACCAGTGCTAACTTACCTTGATCTTTCTGAAAACAATCTCACTGGTCCCATTCCCCTAGGGCTTCAGAACTTGAAGCTTGCCCTCTTCAATGTGTCTTTCAATAAACTATCTGGTAGAGTCCCATACTCATTGATTTCAGGTCTCCCAGCTTCCTTTCTAGAAGGAAACCCTGGACTTTGTGGTCAGGGATTGCCCAATGCTTGTTCTGATGACCAGCCAAGACACCACACTCTTGGTCTTACAACATTGACTTGTGCCCTGATATCTGTAGCTTTTGGTCTTGGAACTTTGATTGTAGCTGCTGGGTTTTTTGTGTATCATAGATCTTCCAAGCAGAATTCTCAAATGGGAAGTTGGCGGTCTGTATTCTTCTATCCTCTTCGAGTCACTGAGAATGATTTGGTTATGGGAATGGATGAAAAAAGTGCCGTAGGCATTGGTGGAGCATTTGGTAGAGTTTACGTTTTAGGCTTACCGAGTGGTGAACTTGTTGCTGTGAAGAAGCTTGTTAATTATGGAAGCCAGTCATCTAAAAGTTTGAAGGCTGAGATTAAGACATTAGCGAAGATCAGGCATAAGAATGTTATTAAAATTCTTGGGTTCTGCCATTCTGATGACTCAATCTTCCTAATTTATGAGTTCTTACAGAAGGGGAGCTTAGGGGATTTGCTTCACAGGCCGGGTTTTCAGTTGCTGTGGGGTGTCAGATTGAGAATTGCAATTGGGGTTGCTCAAGGATTAGCATACCTTCACAAGGATTATGTCCCGCACTTACTGCACAGAAATGTAAAGTCAAATAACATTCTTCTGGATGCAGATTTTGAACCAAAACTCACAGATTTTGCACTTGACCGAATTGTGGGAGAGGCTGCATTTCAGTCAACCATAGCTTCAGAATCTGCATTATCATGTTACATTGCTCCAGGTATGAGTCTGATGGCAATGCAAGTTTTACATAGGTTATTTGTTCGTAAATTAACTGTCATAGAAAGTTATTGGAATTCTCATGCTGCCGGGATAGTGTTTTTATCTTTCCCTTTGAACTGATTAACCATCTTCTGAACTGTGCATTGAAAGTCAAGGAAAAATGACATCCTTAAGGGTCAATGGATGCTAAATTTTTTTTTTTTTTTGTTAAGTGACCTCTAAAGACACCCTTTCTCCTCATATATATAAATGGAAATTAACAGTGTTATTGATTAAATTGAGAGTCATGAAACACACTGCATTCACCAAACTATGTCAGATATGATATTACATTCTTTGACAAGTTTATCATCTGCTTTCTAAATATGTTAAAAGTAGAATTGCATAAAATATGCTGATGTTACAAAAGTTTAGGTCTTGATGATCTTTATTGGTTTTGTATTGCAGAATGTGGGTATATTAAGAAGGCGACTGAACAAATGGAAGTCTACAGCTTTGGTGTTGTATTGTTGGAGCTAGTGACTGGCCGACCAGCTGAGCAAGCTGAATCAGCAGAATCCCTTGATATTGTGAAATGGGTGCGAAGGAAAGTTAACATTACGAATGGGGCATACCAAGTTCTTGACCCCAATATATCAGATTCTTCCCAACAAGATATGCTAGGGGCTCTGGATATTGCTCTCCGATGCACTTCTGTGATGCCAGAGAAACGGCCATCCATGTTTGAAGTTGTGAGAGCACTTCAGTCCCTCGACTCAAGGTCTCCCCTTCCAAGTACAGAGTTCTCTACTTCTGAAGGGCACTCAGTTTCAGTCTGAACATTGAATCAAGGACTTGCCTTTTTTTTCTTCAGGGGGAGGGGGTTCTTTTGCTGTCTTAATGTAAAGCCAATTTGATTTACATCTCTTATTTTGACTTCTGATGGGAAAAAAATACGCTTGGGCATGGTTTTTCCTGTTGTGCACCAGAATTTGTTTTGGGATTTTGTTTCATATTAATACCAGAGTTTTACAATATTCTGAATTTCTATACTATAAGGCTATAGCCATGAGTGCCACTTTGTATGGCTGTTAAGAGATTTATCCAACTCTTGGCATCTTGACGTCCATAATATGCAGTGGACGGGAACACTAGGCTGACATGTGGCCAATTTAGGACACATGCCGTGCTCATGTCTCCTTCAGTATGTAGGAGCACTAGAGCCTTCATGTATCTTGAAATCTCTAAAATGAGCACAAACCTCTCAAACGAACAAAAATACCTTGAAATCTCTGAAACGATCAAAATACTTTCAAAGTATCTAAAAAGACCGAAACACTCTTGAAACCTATAAAATGACTAATATACCCTAAATTTTTAAATTGATCAAAATACATCTGAAACCTCTAAAATAACCTAAAATAACCCAAAACCTCTAAAATGACAAAAAATACATTGAAATCTCTAAAATAACCAAAATGGCCCAAAACCTCTAAAATGACCAAAATTCACCTTTAAATATCTAAAATGATCAAAATACCCTTGAAACATTTAAAATGACCATAAATACCCCTAAACCTCTAAGATGACCAAAAAACACTCAAAACCTCTAAAATTACAAAAATAGAGGTTTGGGGTATTTTGGATGTTTCAGGGGTATTTTCTTCAAATTAAAGGTTTTAGGAGTATTTCGGTGATTTTCAGGTTTAATGGATATTTCGATCATTTTGTAGATTTTGATGGAATTTTAGTCATTTTTTAGGTTTCAGGAGAATTTCGGTAATTTTTTAAGTTTTAAGGGTATTTTGGTCATTTTTAGGTTATACAGGCATTTTGATCATTTTTTACGTTTCAATGGTATTTTAGTAATTTTTAGTTTTTGGGGGGGTATTTCGGTCATTTTAGATTTTTGGGGTATTTTGGTCATTTTATAAGTTTAGGGGGCATCTCAGTTATTTTTTAGGTTTCAGGGGAATTTTGGTAATTTTTTTTTAGGTTTTAAGGGTTTGGTCATTTTGTAGGTTTTGAGAGAATTTTGGTATTTTTTTTTTAATAAGGTTTTGGGGTTATTTCGGTAATTTTTAGGTCTTTAGAATATTTTGGTTGATTTTTAGGTTTTAGGCATTTTGATCATTTTTAAGGTTTCAGGGGTATTTGATAACTTTTTAGATTTTGGGGGTATTTCAGCAATTTACTAGATTTCGGGGGTATTTTTGGTTAGTTTTAGGTTTCAGGGGTATTTTAGTTATTTTATAGATTCCGGGGTATTTTAGTAATTTTTTAGGTTTTAGTGGTATTTTGGTAATTGTTTATGTTTCAGAAGTATTTTAGTAATTTTCTAGGTTTTGATGGTACTTTGGTCATTTTTATGTTCTAGAGTTATTTATATCATGTTATAGGTTTTAGGGGCATTTTTTCGTTTTATAGGTTTTAGAGGTATTATAGTCATTTTATAGGTTTCAGGGATATTTTTGTCATTTTTAAGTTCCAGTGGTATATTTGTCATTTTAAAGTTCTAGGAATATTTTGTTCAATTTTGGAGTATTTCAGCAATTTTAGAGGGTTTTAGGAGTATTTTTGGTCATGTTCAAGTTTTAGAGGCATTTTGGTAGTTTTTGATTATTAGTTAATTTAGTGGGTTGGGGTTTTCCCATAATAAATAAGTTGGGTTGAGTTTGAGTTTAGAAGTAAATTGGTTAAATGAGTAATAATGGATAAATGAGTTTTAAGTACCCAACCCAATTATGCACAACCTAAACTCACCCATTTGACACTCCTAATGTCTAAAGATAAGCCCAGTCCCTCCTCTTCTACCTATAATATTAGTGTATAATTCTATGCATATGCATGGGTACATTTAAAACAATCACAATTACATATATATCCATTTGAATTAGACTTGGTGTAAGAATTACAACTTACACAAATTTTAATTTATGAATTTTTACAAAGACAAAACTTAGGTACAGTACCTTAGCTGCTATTCTTTAGGTTCTCCTCTTAAGATTTTGCCATGTGGCTATTTTAACTTAAAAATATACTTTCTTCCCATGAAAAAAAATCTACGTGACAGAATCTTTAAGAGGGAAATCTAAGAAACAGCACCTAAGTATTTTTTTTTTTTTTGCTAAACTTGAATGTCATTGCATTAAAAAAGGAAAGAATAGGGGGGGAAGTATGCCTTACAAGCGGTGGCTAGGACCAATGGCAGACTGTCCAAAGAAAAACAACAAGACAGGGGTTTGGAGTGCAAACTTGGCAGCTTCATGGGCTGCCATGTTGCAAACTCTTCTAACCCAAACAAAAGAAAGGGAAATGAACAACTTACTAACAAACAAAACATCACTAACAATATTGCTAATATTCCAAGGTGGCAGGGAGTCCTTGGCAGAAAGTGCGTCGAAACAGATCTTAGAATCTCCTTCAATGATGATTCTCATCCAACCTTCAGCAGAGGCGAGGTTGATGGCCCAAAGTACAGAGGCAGCTTCAGCTTGAATGGGGAGACAGCTGATATATTTTTTAGCCCAAAGTTTAATAGGAACCTCGGTGTGGTCTCTAGCAAGAACTGCTAGTAGCACCCAAGTACTGTATCTAAGTTTTATCATTTTTAAAATATGTAATGGTTTATCATACTATACATATAATTTAAAATCTTATTGGATCTAGATTCTTCAGTTTTTGCACCCAATAATTCACTTGACACACAAATTTAAAAATTAAATGAGACATTTGGCACAAAATTAAATTTTAATTTAAAATTTAATTGAATTTTTTCTCAGCTTAGCTATATATATATATATATATATATATATATATATATATATATATATATATATATATATATATATATATATATATATTTGTTTTGAAATATGCTTTTTTGGGCTTGCTGAACGGGAAGTTTTAGAAACGAGATTTTTCAACACACTTCTTTCTTTGAGAATTGAGTTTCCTATGAAAATTTGAGACTAACATGCAATACGCATCAACCAGTAGCCAATAGTGGTACATATGTTCATTACATAAGATATCACGTTCTACAGTGCACCTTTAATATATGAGATATCACGTTCTAGTCCAGCAATTCTTGGGATTGGTGACCAACACAATTACTGATTAAGGGTCCGTTTGGATACAGCTGAAAATTGAAAATTGAAATTGAAAAACACTATAACAAAATAATTTTTAAATGTGTGAATAGTACCGTGAGACCCATTTTTAATGAAAAAGTTGCTGAAAAGTGAAATTTGTTGGCCCGTAAACAGTGCAAGGTGTGTCCTAATTGGCTGAAAAGAGTGAGAAAAGTCAAATTTTACGGCTACTGTTCATGCACAGTGCATGAATAGTAGCTGCAAGTCTCACAAATGCGTGTAAAAAAAAAAAAAAAAAAAAAGAAAGAAAAGAAAAACGCCAGACGCAAACTCTGGGTTTTTCCGCTCAATCCAAACATAGCCTAAGACGGCTCATTTCAAGGATGGCCAAGTTAGGTTGGGTGTCTCGACTCCTAAAGGCTAAAAAGAATCTTTCTTTACAGATATGAGATAACAATGCCTTTCGGCTTTTGTGCAATTACACGATCATCTCATGGGTCTGACAATTGGACCGGTTTTAATGGGTTTAGTTCAGGACTCTGTTTGGAGAGGAAGCATAAGTGGACGTGGGTAGAGTAGAATTAACTGAAAATATTTTAATTTTAAGTTAATTTTACTCTACTTTAGCCTACTCTCTCTCTCTTTCTTCCTTAATCTAAACGGACTATTAAGTTTAGATTTTTCTTTCTTCAAATAGTTTTTGGGTCTATATCGTTGTAACATTGGTGATTTGATTTTAGGAAAATATTAACAAGTACTCTTAGGATATTAGTTAACAATTCATTTTAGGAAAGTTTTGACATCACTTTTATGGAGAATGAAAAAAGTTGTCAAAATATTAATTTTTTTTTCTTTTCCCATAAAAATTTTCTTTAACTGGATTGTTAACTAATGCTCTAAGGGCATTCGTTAGCACGACAAAAATTTTAGGGCAAACTTGTAAAATTTGAAAATATTTTTATTTTTGGCTTTTTACATTTTAAAATTTTCATTTTGTCAATTTATATTTGATTCCCTTTTTATATTGACTTTGTTGTTCATTTTTATTAGTAATTTGATCATTAAGTGTCTTTCATATTTAACTATTTTATGAAATACTATCAAGAAACACACTCATCAAATTATATTTCAAACATAAAGATGATGCGGCAACATTAGAATTTAAAATATAACTGAAGCATGAGATGCGTTGTCGTTACATAAATTCAAAATAACACCTGGGACTTAATGAAAGTTTAATGGGAATTCATGGAAGAGATACCATATGACAGAAGAATTGTTGTTGAGACCTCTAGTATTAATAAAAGGCTCATTTCTTAAACAAGGACACACATTCAAGATGTCTCTCCTTGTTAACTTATTTATTATTAGTTTAGAATTCAGTGTAAGATGTTAATGCAATATGCAAGTAGTTTGTTTGTAATCATTGCTCTTTTCTTTATACCACGTTGCTAGCAATTTACTTAGATTAGTAGATTCTTAGATTTATAGCTTGTAAGGTTTTAGTTGAATTGTTTTTTTACCCTTTTAATGTTTCCATCAATTTAGTTGTTACTTGTAGCATTTCTTTCAAATTTCAACAATTGACTTTGTGTACTGTGTAGCTCATTGGTCATTATTACCAATAACATTGCTAAGATGTAAGTGCACACATTTGCAATCTTCGAACTATTCTATTTTATCATTTAAAAAACTACTTTATTAATTATACCATAACATTTTACAACACACCCAACATTCCAACTTTTATTTTCCTATTCAACTTAGTATTTTCCAATAAAATAATATAATCCAATCTCTCTCTCTTTCTTCTTCCCCATGTTTATCTTTTCTTTACTGTCTTTCTTTCAATCACCCATCACCACCACCTCTACCACAATAAACCTCACCAACACCACACACAAAAAAAAAAACCCATCACCACCACATTTGCCACAAGAAACCCATCACCAACACCGTGAAAAAAACCCACCCCTACCACCAGGAACAAAACCCATAAAATCCACCACCACCTCCACCCACAAAACCTACAAAACCATCGCAAAAAAACTCACAAAACACCACAACCATAGTCACAACCACAAGAAATTGGCCACTATGCCACCACCAAACCTAGAAACCAAACAACAACCAAACCCAGACACAGGCCACAACAACCACAAAAAAACCTCTCCACGCTGATGTCCACACCAATTTCCACCACAGCGACCTCCATGCCACCACGCCGATCTCAACTGCGCCACCTGCCATGCCACCACATTGGTCTCCACGCCAACCTCAACTACGCCACCCGACATGCCAGTACGCTGATCTCAAACACACGAGTAAGGATTGAGGCTACATTGCTACAAAGAGAGAGAGAGAGATGTTGAAGATGGAGAGACAATGGGAGACAGTGTGATGGAGAGAATAAATTAGTAAAAGACTTATATAAGTCTGCTACAGTAGCATTAGCATCTTACTTATAAGATGCTATTGTGGCAGTATTGTAAACAAATTTACAATTAGAAGCCCGGATAAAGTGTGTTTTTTGTGCTTTGATGGTAAAATATACTAACATATGCCATATAGCAGTGCGAGTACTAATGCTCTAAGTCCTCTTTGTTGAGGTGAAATGAACTCAAAATATTTTGACATGAAGTCAAACTTTTATATAAAATCCTTGATAAAGTCTATTGACGCCTGGGAAGTGAAATGCCATTGGCATGCCTATACGCATCAATACTTGCATCGAAACCAAAGAGAGAACAAATAATTTCCACCAGCTTGATCTGATGATCAAAACTGGTTGGCCTTTTATGTAAAGAAACCACCTTCAAATGAGATTGATAATTGGGGTTTAACTCTTATTTTCTTTTCCCTTTGCTTTGTGACTTATATCTTGAAAGACTTGAATGATCCAAAAGAGTCCTTATGTTGATCTATAGTTCCTTGTTAGGTACACCATATTGTTATCTTATTCCATAGATAACATAACAGATGAAATTATATGATTGTGGAATTTCTAACTAATTTGTGAAATTTTAAGAGAGAGAGAGAGAGTTGAGAAACTCATAAATTGGAATTGCCTTCCTTAGGTTTTTTGAGCCTTTAATGGTATTTAAATGTTTCCATACTAATAAGGTTTTTAGTGGTCCTAGCATTACTCCTTTTATAAATGTTTTAGACTACCATTTTGAGATGAATTTATTGAGTGCATAAAATGTCCTACACTTTTCTCACACATAAAGGTAGACTTCACATATAGGTTCTACACATTGGACTTACATATATGTGCGCGAAAAATATGGTGCATCAGGAGCACTGGATAATTTCTCCATTACGAGGAGACTAGAATTTTACAATAGCACCCTAATTTGTGCACAATTAATGTTACAGAATCATGAAATTCTATATATATATATATATATATTTTTTTTTTTTTTTTTTTTGATACCAGAAATGAAGGATAACAACTATACAATTGCTGGATTCACCCAGCAACAAGGGCCAGGGACCTTAAGAGCAAACTTGGATGTGTTATAAACTGAACCTAAGATGACCCAGGGAACAAAAAGGGTCTTATAACACAAGCCTTGTTGCTGCAAATAAGCTAAGTCAGAGAGCAACGTTTTTTGCTGCTAGTTAGGACTACATTGCATATTACATACACTAACTAAACTTTTACTACAACACATGATCAAAATTTTGCAAAAACCCAAACTTTTTGCTTTAATAGCTGACACTACTAAAGCTTCTTGAGTTGCTGTAGTAATTGTAGAAGCTCCACTGCTGGCACATCCTGAAAACATGGTTCTTCCTTGTAAGTTTGAAGCTTCATAAGCAAAAGAAGTCCTCTTTGGTCTAGCTTTCCTAGCTCCTGCAATTTTGATAATAAGATCCCAGCATCCTCCAATATTCTGGTGATTAGGCTGAACTCTTTTGTTGGGGCTGTCATGGTTTATCTTTGTTTCAAAAGCTTCCTTGAACCTGCAAATCAAAGATTGAGCAGTTAGAATAACTTCAGTGGGATTAGGGGTTATTCCATCATGAGTCACCATGTTCCTATGTTTCCAAATTGTCCAAAGGAAGGTGAAAATGGAGCAAAGATACTCCATCCTCTCTTGGTCCAACTGTCTGAGTCTTAAGATAATATTTTTCAACCAATCTTGAACACTAATATCATTAAAGTCAGAAGTGTGAATGGCAAGAGTAGAACCATACCAGCAAGCTCTATTGAAAGTACAGTGAAGAAACAAATGGGAAGTAGACTCTTCCTCTTCATTGCAGAAAGGGCATGTGCTGTGATGACAAATGCCTCTGTTCTTAAGAGCAAGGAAGGTTGGAGGACAGTCTTGCATGAGTTTCCACACAAAGAGATTCACCTTGTGGGGAGTTCTCACCTTCCAAATTGTCTGCCATACCTCTGTTTGAATCTGATGAGAGCTATCATGAACAGGAAATTTTGAGGCTTCATCCTTATGAAGAATCTTGTAGGCTGTCCTAACATCAAATTGGCCGGTAGTTGAGTGTTTCCAAAGAATCTTATCTGAAACAGCCTCGGTTTTTGAAATAGGAATACTTAGAATTTTTGAACATTGAGGGGCTGTGTAAATGGATCTGACTAGATCAGCTTTCCACTCCCTAGTATTATGATTAATAAGGTCAGCCACTTTGCCAGTGATCAGATTGGGATTCTGCAGATTATGGTCAGGACAATTAAACCAATCTGAGTGTTCTAAAGATATGTCTCTACCATTCCCTATCCACCATCTACCTTTCCTCAATTTTTGGTTATCATACTTGATTAAGTTCCTCCAAAACCAAGAGTGGTGAGGTTTAGGCACACATTCATGAACAGAACAATGAGGAAAACACTTGGCTTTGAAGGTTTTGGCTAAAAGGGATTGAGGGTTATGGCTTATCCTCCAAAATTGCTTTGCAAGCATTGCTTGATTCATGAGGTTAAATTTTTTGAAACCTAAGCCACCCTCTTTTTTATTTCGGCACAATTTATCCCAATGTATCATATGAAGCTTCTTAATACCCTGCTCATGCCCCCACCAAAAATTTCTAATGACCGCATCCAAATTCTTGCATATGAAATTCTATATAATATAGATTTGGAGTAGTAGTTCTAAAGTGTTTGATTGATGTACAGTTGCAATGACATTTGGTATAAGAAGATGGTTTTGTGTTTCTTAAACGTGTTTTGTTCAAGAAAAGTGATTTGTTGTAGCCCTTTTACAACAAATTATAAGTAGTAAGTTGTTTTTTGTTTTAATTTAAACCCACTACTTGAATTATTTTTTTACCTACCAATAACAACCAGTATCCACCTGCCATTTAAGATTTGTTATAAAAGTGCTGTGAAAATGTTGTGGAATTATCCTATCCTATCTAGCTGTCAAAAATTGAAGAAGTAAGAATTATCCAAGGGAACAAGATCCTCTAAATTTCCTAGGGAACACTGTACCATAGAGTTCTTAAAATCTTGATTCTTACAGGATAAATTCTTAGGTTTTTTAGGTTTTTAAAATTAAAGTGAAATGAAAAACTCAAAGTTTGATGTGTTAATTTGTTTGCATTAAATAGGTGATGTGGGATCATTAATTTAGGTTTTTATTAATGGATTAATGATGTGTTATAATTTGAACTGTTTACTATGATATGAATGATCATAATTTTAAGAACTCTATGAGATAGAGTTCTCTATGAAATTTAGAGGATTTGATTAGAAAGACATGAAAAACATTAATAGGGATGTTTGAACGCTATTTTAGTACTACCTTGTAATCCCATGCATATACATGAATACACTTAAAAATATACAATAAAATGCATAGTATAATTTCTATATATATAATTTAAATATTATTACTTATAAAATGTAAATTATCTGTGTTTATTTATTTTTTAATTACTTCTTAATTTTTGTTATTGTGAAACACTTTTTTAACAATTTATTTATTCTAGACTCGTTAGTTTTTGTACTCAATAACTCGCTTGGATGAATATTTATGATGTGATCCCATATTTGATTCTAAAATTAGGAAATAGAACTCTCTAAAAAATAAATAATTTAGGACACATAGTACAAAATTGGACTCTAATTTAAAATTCTAATTGGACTTTCTCTGATCTTTGCCCATATATATATATATATATACACACACACACATATTTGTGTTTTCCTTCAATAAACTATTTTGGTATGTGTAGTACTAGTCCGGAAATTTTGGCATAAAAGAAAATCAAATATTCAAATGAATCTAGGTTGATAACCAAATTAATAGGCTGCCCATCTTAAAATGTGCCACATCTTTGTCGAAATTAGTATGTAGTGAAAGGGAATTACAGGGATTTTTTTTTTTTTGAGGGGATAATTACAGAAATATTTAAACTATTACTTGAAGCAAAACAAATTAAATTAATAGGCAAACATAAAATGCGATTGAAAGAGGAATTTTGAGGGAGGAATCATTGTAAATGGCATAATTCTAATGGATATTCTACTGGTAAATTATAATATTTCGAAACGTTATACAATTGAGTATTTTTTTTTTTTTTTTTTTTAATTCCTTGAAGCACTTAAAGAACTATGGCAGTGGATGCTAATCCATTCCTAAACTAGTTGATATCGTTGCATGATCTCGTCAGATCTATAAGTTCGATTATATAACTATGAGATTGTTTCTAATTCGATTTGTCACGATGATAATGACACATGTTAATTTTTGGTCACATGCTAAAAAATGAGTAAGCTTCTAGACTAAGTAAAAATTAAAACTATAATGAAAAATGATATGATGCTCATGGTAAACCACGTCACTTGTTCACTATTCCATTATAAAACTTCCACCTATATGTTTAAAATTGTTAAGTTAGTTTAAAAATGAATTCATTTTTTGTAAAATTATTTTTAATCTTAAATTGACTCAAAAATTTTAAAAAGATGAAGTTTTTTAGTGAAATGGTGGATCACGTCATTTGATTATCCATGAGGACTGTATAATTTCTCGTACTAATGGCCCTTAGAAAATGATTAGGAGATCTTACGAAAAAATAAAAATAAAAGAAGATGCGAATTATGCTTGGAAAATGATACAGTTGCGGCCAAGATGGAATTGGGTTAATTGAATCAAGGATAGCACTTGTTAAACTAATTGGTGTTTTGGACTAACAATAAGAAGTCATCATTAGGAGCAAACGCCATAAGTTAAAACTCTTTAAAAAAAAAAAAAAAAACTAGATGATCATCTAAAAGCATAATTATAAGATCCTCTAATCAAAGTTATTAATCTGGGTATTGAAGAGCAAGATTGTCAAAATTGGAATCCTACGTAGGATCGTGGGAGATAGGTGGAATCGTAGATCGTAGGATCGGATTGTGAATAGTAAGATCCTAGAAAAAAACAAAAAATACACATTGGTATGTTAAATAATCACATAAATTATACATTCATTGATATAATTACCATACATTATTACATTCATTTGTAAGCATTATTTAAAGATGCCAAAAACCTCAAAATGTGATACTCTATTGGAATATTTTTAATTTGAGTCTAACTGACACTCTCTCTACATTAGAGTGGAAAAACTTGGTTTATTGAGATTTTATTTTTCATTTGGATCCAACTGAACCTTCTGTCAAGTTAAAGAAAATTACAAGAAACCAATGTCGTTTAGGATCATTAGAATTGTACGATCCTACCAAACTTGAACGATTGCAAAGATCCTTGAAAGATTTAGATCGTTTTGGGTAGGTGAGATCGTAAAATCATAGAATCATATGATTCAGATCGGGATTTTGACAACCATGTTGAAGAGGATCAACGTGTAACTTATGTGAGCGGCCAATTGGGGCCATAAGAATTCGACAATGTAGTAGGAGTTTTAAAAAGATTGAAAGACTGCTTCACAATCCACAAAAATTCCACAATCCACAACAAATCCTTCTCCATACGCCCAAACAACAACCCCCAACAAAATCCACAATCCACCCACCATAACCTATAGCAGATCCCACAATCAATCCATCAAACTTTTGTTCCAATTCGCAATGGAAAAATAATATAGTTATAGAAGGCCTCTATAAAATTCAAAAGAATTGAAAAATAAATATTTTGTTAATAACATATACCACATGATGTACGAGACAATCAATTGTAATTTTCTCACTGGGATTTACGAAAATATCAACATACGCCGTGTGTGGGCCAATTTTGCCCTGGGTTCCAACAGTGTAAAGGGAAAGGCCCGGCCCAATATCTTGTATGAAGAGATACGAACATCCAAGGACGACCAGCCGAGGAACGGATAAAATTACCATCCGAGGAGAGGTGCAGCATGTTAGCAAGGAGTGGGGACTGTGTCCGAGGATGATGGTCACCTCGGCACTTTTGTCCGAGGTGCCTGGTTAACTTGTTGATCACTCAGAACAGTGCCCAGGACAATCTTATAACGGCACAAAGGGGAAAATATCCAACAAAAAGTAATGGTAGAAAATGGCAAATATCTAGTGGTGCTGTCACCTCCGCATTAAATGTCTCCCAGCTAACCTTCTGGCCGCATTAATGTGGAGGTGATACCTGAACAGTGAAGGGGCAGCTTTCCAGCTAAGGATGGAAGATTCAAGAGAAGGTGAGGGAAAAAGGCAGAAAAGCTATGATATATAAGGCGAGAAAAGACAGAAGGAAGGGGGATCGAAAATAGGTGGAGAGAAAAACGGAAAGAGAAAAATCATATCTTTAGGGCATGTCCGAAGAGGATTGAGGGTGAGATACCACGTTCGTTCCTTAGACCTTTTTTACACTAAAACCCAATATTTTGGCCCAAGATCAGACTAGCTCTTTTTCCTGCACTCTACAAATTCATTGTTTGGGCTACGTGGGCCTGGATCCATTCCTGTTTTGGATCCAAGTCAAATCTGGTCCTTACACGCCGTTATTAATACAAACTTATAAATAATAATCAACACTACTAAGACTAATATTGTAATTATTAATTTGGAGTTTCACATTAACCATAATTATAGGAGTATCGAATAATTTTTCATCTACATAATGCTGCTAGTAGATAAATAGTAACTTCAATCAAATTTACATTTCAATGCTTGACTTGTCAACAACATGTTTGCTGGGTGATTTTTTTTTTTTTTTGGGAATAATTTTTTTTAATGATGATTGACCAAAAAAAAAAGTACCCCTTCAAATAGGGTGTATTAAATTTATACCCAATTGGTCATAGTATCATATTATATCCAAATGAATACACACAAAAAAATAAAAAATATAAAAAAATAAAAAAATTTACAAAGCTAACATAAAAGGAAGTTTAGTCCATGATTAATACAAAGAATGCTTAAAATTGATTAAACTTGAGTTAACGACAGCATTACATAGAAACTTTTTTTTTTAGGTATCATAATGTTTACAAATTTTGTAAAGAATCTTGTAGTTAAACTTGTTGACACCTTTTGATATTTTCAATTGAGACATCCAAAGTTTACATATCTTTACTTCCGAAACTCCAACTATTGAATTAAATAAATAAAAAAATGTTTACAAATATTTCTTAATATTTTCTCGTGCATTTGACATGTTAATTAATGCTATATTGTGTATATTGAACTTTTTTTCAATGACAATACTAAGTAAATTGTTGCTCCTTAGAAAATATTTGTGATTTTAAATAATATCTTTCAAACGAATTGCTTAGATTCTTTTTCGTAGTTAAAGAGCCTTTTTTTTTTTCTTTTTCTTTTTTTTTTCTTTTTTTGTGGGGATAAATATGCATGCATGCCTTTTTTTTGAACCAAATGGCTAAAAAAACCGTTTTGGTCAACTCAAACGGCTTACATTTTCAAACTTTTGCATAAAAATGTATGCAGGCCTCTTTTTGTACCATACAGTTGTCGCATAGTTAAGGAGGTGATTTTTATTTTGGAAACTTTTTGAAGAGAAAATCCTCATATATTGTTTCTGAAATAATCCTTATTCAGCCACTAAAATTACAATATTGCTAGAACTTTTAAATTAAACAATGTTTTTAATTAATTAGGAAGACTAATATGCTAAATTTTAAACTGAAAGTAATAGATGTCTGTAGCCTATGGTCCATTGGCATTTACCCTTATACCTGAGGTTTAAATTTTGAAAAATACTAGTACTATAACTTATGTCACAATTTTTCTCACAATTTGCTGATGTGACAAATTATAAGTGATGGAATAAAAGTAATGGGTTCATATAAGTCTATAATTTTGTCATTCATAACTCGTCACATGAATAAGTTGTGGAAAAATTGTGACAAAATTTGTAGTTCTGGTATACCCATAGATAAGTTATAAAAAAATTTATGGTAAAAGTTACGCTCTTAGGGTATTACTCTTTAATTTCAGAGTTACAAATGTAGAATCCCCTTATGTACATTAAATATATATATATATATATATATATATATCATTTTGACTAAGATTCTTACAAAGGTTGACGAAGTCAGACTTTGGAATCCTATATTTTAACATGGCCAATTCTCGTGGGTGCAGAATTTAATACTAGACGCTAAATATGGTTAGCAAAATCCTCCCTATTTATCATTAGGATTGGCATTGTAACCACCAAAATTGTTTAGCATTTCCCTAAAACTTGTCCTTTATTCTTTAATTCCTGGAGGAAGCAGCATGCATAACATGTGGACATAGGGATAAATAGTTAAATACCATTACTCATCAGTCATCACCATTGCGGTTTGGAAATTCTGATATATTAGTGTTATTGAATAGCCCAGAGTGAGAGTGAGAGTGAGAGTGAGAGAATAGCCATTTGCAACAGTTCTTGCTTGGTTGGTAATGAAATCATGTGCTTTACTTTTGATTAGTTTCACTACAAACCTTGATTTTTTATATTATAAATTTTGTTAACACAATGAAATGTTTATAACTTTACCAAATTTTTTTTTTTTCGTTTACTTTTTTCTTTCAGAAAAATTCAGGTTTTTTGAGATTTGAAGGTGTCAAAGAAAGCTAGCTGCAGGTTTTTTTCTCCCCACAGCAAACGTACCCTTGAATTGATTTCTCTCTCGTTCCCAAAGGAAAAAGGCAGGTGTAGTTCCAAAAACACTAAATGTTAATATGGTGATGAGATTTTTCTTGGGTTTCATATCATGAATTGACCACATTTTTATAATTCTCTAGCAAAAAATCTAATTTGACTAAATTTAAAACTCTTTGTGAGAATTCATAATTAAAAATAATAAAATAAAATCTGATGTGGCTTTGTTGTTGTTCACTAAGATTTATACTGCCTTTACAAGTTGGTAGTAATCAAAGAGATCAAATTATTCCAATAACTTGATCTGATGACCAAAACCGATTGGCCATGTATATGTAAAGAAACCACCTTCAAAGGAGGACTGATAATTGTGGTTTTATTCTTATTTTCTTTTCCCTTTGCCTTGTGACTATATCTTGAATGATTAAAAAAATTCCTAATGTTGATCTATAGTTCCTTGTTATGCACATATTGTTACCTACTACCATAGATAACATAAAAGATGAAATTATCTGATTGGGGTATGTGTAGCTGATATATAAGAAATATTTGCATAAAAAGAGAGAAATAATCTAAGTTGAGAAACTAATAGATTGCCATTCTTAGGCTTTTCGCGTCCTTTACAGTGTTTAAATGTTTGAATACTAATAAGGTGTTTCGTGCCTTTTACGGTATTTAAATGTCTGAAGACTAATAAAGCTTTTTTGCGCCTTAGAGCACTAGTATTGGTAATACTAAAAAACTATATTGCTATTTTTAGCACTACCAAATACCAAAATGTGGCTACATTAGTGGTGTCAAAGCCATTTTTTTTTCTCCACAATTACGGTGCACAATATATATATATATATTAAATTGTTGTGTTCACACTACTTTTTAGTAAAAAAAAATCTCTTTTGGTTGTATTTACACTGCTTTTTAATGAATTTTTTATATTATTTTAATTAAATAGTTAAAAATATAGATTCATTTAATGTTAGGTGTATTTTAAAGTAAAAAGGTAAAATAGATAAAGTAACTTTTTGTGGAGTCATATTGCTAAATTTATGATCCTATTAATGTGGATTCTCCTATACCGTATTTAAAAGTTTGCAAACTAATAAGGTTTTCCGAGCCTTTTATGTTACTTAAATGTTTGCAGACTAATAAGGTTTTTTCTCACCTTTTTTTTTTTTTTTTGAGGAACTTTTTCTCACCTTTTATGTTACTTAATGTTTGCAGACTAATAACGTTTTTAGTGCCTTTTATGTAGTTTAAATGTTTTAGTCTATCATCTTGAGGAGAATTTATTCAATGCATCGGATGTTCAAAATGTTTGCACAATTACTATTACATAATCATGCAATTCTATATAATATAGATTCTGAGTAGTCGTACTTAGGTGTTTGATTGATGTACAGTTGCAATAACATAATTTGTTATAAGAAAACCCGAAGAGGGGTTTGTGTTAGTTAAACTGGTTTTGTTCAATTATATTTGAAACAACTACTCATTAAAATACAGAAGAATTATCCTATTATGTCGAGTCGTCAAAAATTGAAGAATTAACTGCTCCAAATTAGAAACGTATAAAATAACATTAGGGATGTTTGAACGTATCTTGATATTTGTGTTCCTTCAATAAGCTATTTTGGTATGTATACTTAGTTGGGATATTTTGGTATAAAAGGAAGTAAAATATTCAAATGAATCTGGGTTGTTTACCAATTTAATAGGTTGCCATCTTTAAGTGAGCCACATCTTTGTTGAAACTTGAAATTAGCATGTAGTAGAATGGAATTACAGAGATTTACAACATGTAAACAACAGAAATTTACAAGAAATACCCATTTGCACGCAATTTCTGTAACATAATCCCTCAGTCCTATGAACTGTAAAACTAAAAAATGTCTTAGAAATTGTGATATATAAACTCTAACAAAAAAAGGTATACTTTATTTCCCCCAAATACACTTCCACATTTCCTATTTCTGTCCAATTATATATGAAACTCATAGACAGTCATTAAACTTGGACATAGAAATATATAAATCGTTAGTAGTGCCACGCTTTTTACTAGATCCATTTAAAAACTGTTATTTCATAGCAAGAAACCTCAGTTCACAAGAAGTGACTCAAGTTAAGACTTGTGTGTGATGAAAGTACACACTCCAGATTATGAAATAACACTAGTTGTAGAAAAGAAGTTAGAAAGGGTAGAAGGAAGCATCTCTCAAGGTTTGATTAATGTTTGGGTTTAGAAATTAATTACTTGATCGTATAAACAACCACTACTTGCATGCATAACTAGTTTTCCTTATGTTAGAATATAAGTCCAATGAGCTATTGCACTACACCTGCTTGTACTGTACTTCTATTACTTATACAACACACATACCTTGCCTATATAGAAAGATGGTCTCCTGTACAATGTTCAACAATAATACAATAAGACCTCAGTCTTTGACACGGTATCAAAGCTTTGGCTAGCCAAAGCTTTGAGCTTCTGGTTTTTTCACAAGTAGGCTTGTCTATTGTCACTATTCTTTAGCTGCCCTAGCCTTCTCTTGTTCGCCTCCATAGCCATCATAAGAAGTGACCCCTATCGTCAACCAAAGCTACTTTCATTCTCAAATCCACTCCAATCGTACATTAACTCGAGCAACCACACACGGAAGTTGCGAGATCAAGGAAGTTGGAATCACCCTGATATGACGTTGCATGCATCGGAGAAAGTTTTGGACTGCCTCACTACGTGTACAAAACTTATGACCACTCGCCCATACACCCTTGCAAAAAGCCTGACATGAGTCCACAAATGTACAACAACGTGCACACCATGTGTCAGTTCAATATCACGCTATGTCAATCCTAAGTGCATTAGGGTGCCACACAATCATGTCACATCAGCCCCTTCCACGTTAACCTGCCCTAACTCGACTTGAATTTATGCTAAACTGCAATCTTAGATTGTGTATGAATTGCAATTCCAAACTGAGATCTGGACTGGCTTGAATCGTGATCCCGAACCAGCCAGCCAGGGTTTAACCCTGACTAAGAGTTGAATTTCTCTATCTAGGTACTTTTTTACTATTTACGCGCATATTGATTTCATATATATATATATATATATATATATATATATATATATTTGTCCATTTTTGCATTTGAGATTTCTTTATGGTTTAAAATGAGGTCTCTCACCACATTCATGTCATCCTCATCACAACTACTCTCAATGGGCTCAAGCTATGTGTAACTTCCACAAATATTGCAAAATGTGGTTTTATGTGACTAGCCAACACAAGGCCCCTCGCTCAAAAGAGGGAGAAGTTACTATTTCCTTTGTTCTTCATCTTAAAGATTGAGATGGTGCCAATCATCAAATCATCACTTGGCTCCATAACATCCCCTCTCCTTTAATCAGTATAGACTTTTTGACTTTGGAGACTATATAATCGCTAGGGATGTTTGGAATATGCTTACTTCTCGGTACTCTAGATCAGTTGGCGCTTGAGAGCATAATCATATGCTCACTCTAAATTGGCTCCACAAGATCCAGGCGAGCGCGTTTCAACCTTCCATAGCTACATGAGGTTTCTTTGTGTTGGGTTATAAGTTGACTCTGATTAATTGATTCAATTATTCAAGTTGATTAATTAGGTTAAATTATATACAAATCGTTAAGGCACAAACAAATCACTAAATATGCTAATGTGCAGTGAAAAATAAATTGACATAGTGATTTGTTGATGAATGAAAAAACCTCTTGCAAGGCAAACCCCCCGGTGATTTTTAGGTCATCATTTCCAAGAATCCACTAATCAAGAATCAAGTGGTTACAAGTATAAAAAATCTTACCACTACCTAGACTATCTCAAAATACCAACCTACAGTTAAACCTTTACTCCAATTCCCAATTGGACTTTATCTTGTAGAGATTTCTTCCTGTATGCACAGATCCTAGTATGTGTTTGACTTCCTAGCAACTGATTGATTGTTGTTGGATGAAAAGTTCTTCACTTCAAAGCATGTTGAAGATTTGGAAGCATTGCTTGGTAACAAAATCCTAAGGTGCACAAGAATGCAGTAGCTTCTCACATAGTGTATGAGTTTTTTAAATTTAGTCTTTGTGTCTTTGATAACTTTAAAATAAAGTTTTTATATGCTCTAGAGGTTTAGTGAATGAAACCTTAGCAATCCAAGTGATCATGGGCCGAAATTCTGATATAAG
This sequence comes from Quercus parvula, assembly GCA_030820535.1. Taxonomy (NCBI): domain Eukaryota; kingdom Viridiplantae; phylum Streptophyta; class Magnoliopsida; order Fagales; family Fagaceae; genus Quercus; species Quercus parvula. Next base: position 25,090,663 of record JAUAME010000011.1, on the reverse strand, counting down.
AATTCTGGATCTGCGTAGCTCAATATACACAAGAACGCAGTAGCTTCTCACAGAGTGTATGTGTTCTCTAAATTGAGTCTCTGTGTTTTTGATAACTTTAAAATAAAGCTTTTATATGCCCTAGAAGTTAGTGAACAAAACCCTAGCTAGACTAGTAGTGTTGAGAGTTACTCATTAAGTCTCAATAGATGCTAGTGTCAAGACTAGTGTTGAGCTTCACCAAATCAGCTTTTCTTCACTTGTTTCTTGGTTCAATCTTTATGTTTTTAATGATACCACTTGTTTTGTCTTATTAACACACTTCTTGATATCCTAAACACATTTTAGATCTACCCAATTACAAGTAAAATGAATTTTTTTCAAAGAATATGTCAATACATAAAAAATATGACCCTAACACTTTGGGATCAATTAGAAGCAGCTGAACCTATTATCAAGACACCTTCTAAGACCTAGTTTATCGATGTTCATTGTGAGAAAGTACGTCTAAATCAGTTCTTGATGGGGTATTCATGAAAAGTTTGAATTCGTACTCAGCCAGCTGTTCTATATATCTCACTCCACTACCCCCTGTTAAGTTTTCAATGAACTATTCAATGAAAGGTCCATTGACGGTCTCATCACTTCTCCCTGACTCCACTTCCTATGGTTCTTTCTACTCCAATCTTTGTCACTACTGCACCTATAAACCTTGCTCCATCATAAGGACATGACAAAAAAAAAAAAAGGTTCAATTAGAAGCTTTTTGTTCGCAACTTATATAAGGCTAAGGAGCACACCATGGACCATTGCCACATTCATGCTTATATCCTTTATAATTTTGCAACCTTGGATAGTTTTGCAACCTTGGCTAACTTTGAGCCAGATCCACCATCGGTTACATTATCACCTAGCCATGTTGATCACTTTGCCTCTTCTACTGCCCCTACCTTTGCTATAGTGGATCTATAAGCTCTTCTCAACTAGGTCATTTCTAAGCCTTCTAGTTATGCTTTTTTATGATACCGGCTAAATCATCTTTGTCGGACCATGAGCTGTGCCATTCCACCTCAAAACCAATTGGTGATAAGGAAGACACACTCAAATCTTTTATGGCGTTTGACATCATACCATGCAGGCCTATTTATGGAGTGGTTGTAGGGAGTCAAATTGTGGTCCCCCCTGAGGTGGTTGCTACCATGTCTGAGCGCACCCCTCTTCCTAATTCAGTGGTAGAGGTTGAAGCAATGTCGTGTAGACGAGCGGTGAAGTTTGTGTCTGAAGTTGGTATTCAAGAAGCTATTTTTGAGGGTGACTCGTTGATAGTGATCCAAGCTTTAAACAATGGTGGTGCAAGTGAGGCCTCATATGGCAATCTGATCGACAACATTATATTTCATGCCTCTCATCTTTCTAAAGTTGAATTTAGTCATGCTAAACGATCTTGTAATAGGGTAGCGGATGCTTTAGCTAAAAAAGCCAAAACCATAGATGTTTTTCAAGCATGGATTGAAGACCTGCCAACTGAAATTGCTCCCTTAGCTAACTTTGATGTTCATTAAGTTATTTGTATTTTGGTTTGTATTTTTCCAATAAATGCCCAAACTTTGAGTCTAGTTTCTCATTAAAAAAAAAAAAATTTTGTGGCCCCCCCAACAATCCCTCCCTCACATGACACTCTTGTGACTCGAACCCAGGACCATGGCTTTAATACCATTTGTCGAACCATACGTTGTGCCATTGCACCTCAAAACCAATTACTAATGAGGAAGACATACTCAAATCTTTTATGGTATTCGACATCACATCACGCGAGCTTGCTTTTAGAGTGATTGTAGGAAGTCAAATTGTGGCCCCCCCAACAATCTTGATGTTGTAATCATTTAAGTGTGTGTTTGGCATGGATTATTTTTGCTACCTTATTTTACTATTCAAATTATTTTTGCTACTATTCATAGGTCTCATTGCACTTTTTGTTACTATTTATGGGTCTCACTGTACTATTTCAGCTAACTTTTACCTTTATCTACAGTACTTTCACCAAAAAGTTTCCAATTTCAGTAAAATAAGCAGATCCTAAATCTCAATTCTACTATCATGGCTACACACACCCTTATTATATTACCTACTATTCACACAACTGATGGTTCCACCATGACTATTAGTCAATTAGGTTCCATCTTTGCACCTTATTTGTCTATCTCTAATGTCTTCCAAGTTCCCTAATTAATTTCTACAAGAACACAAATCCTTCATCTCGAAGTGTCAATCAAAAATCCACTTAAGATTTTGGATACCAAACACATCATTACTTGTAGTGATCATGTCATCAACCAATAACAAGATATAAAATCTAGAACTTTCTTTAAATAGAAGATCAGAAATTTTATTGAATCAGAAAAGAGTAATAAAAGCAACTAATCTTAATACATAAAAGCAACCCTATATATACATGATTGATGAGAAATTATTGTGTACTCCCGGAATACCATAAATGCATGCTCCCTCCTCTCACATGAATGGTGGACCCCACTAATTAAATTCATGGTGGGACCCACTATTCATGTGAGAGGAGGGAGCACACATTTATGGTACTCCAGGAGTACCTAATAATTTTCCATGATTGATATTGACTAACACCGTAATTATAGGAAATCAGTTACTAGCTATGCTAGCTATACAATAAGCTCTCATTATTTACATGACAGTCTAATTATTATAAGCCACGTGTATCATAGTCTCAAAAACTATGTATGAAAACCTCATGATAAGGTAATGCCTTAATAGTCTCTAGTACATCCTTGCAAGCCCACTGGTGCTCTGTATCAGACATCTCTACTGAATGGTTGCTGCACAATTGCTCAAAACTATTGCTGTGACTGACCTTGTCTACTAGTGATGATGTTGCTATGCTTGTACTAGCATTAGTAATGCTACAACCATCTCTTTGCTCTGTTGGCCTGCACCGCTATTAGACCGCTGCCCTGCACTTGTCTCAGCAAATAAATCCTTAAGTCTTGAGCAAACTTCATCAATTTTAACACCCCCCCTCAAGAGCTAAGCTCTTACAATTTGTGTTTCTGATACAGTTTCTGGAAATTCAACACAAGCAGCAAAGATGTTAATCAAACCCAACTTCTTGATCAATCTTAGATAGTTGTCTACACCCAAAGCCTTAGTGAAAATATTAGCTAGCTGATTTTTAGAAGCCACATGAAAAGTTTTAACTGTTCCATCTAGAACCTTGTTTCTAATAATGTGGCAATCAACTTCTATATGCTTTGATCTCTCATGGAATACTGGATTTGCAGCTATATGTAGTGCTGCCTGGTTGTCATAGTACAATAAGATTGGTTTGTCATGCTTCATATGTAGGTCCTTCAATAGAAACAATAACCAAGTGACTTCACATGTTGTAGTTGCCATGGATTTATTTTCAGCTTCAGCTGAAGATCTTGAAACCATAAATTGTTTCTTTGATCTCCATGATATTAATGAATCCCTAAGGAAGACACAATACCCTGTAAGAGACTTTCTAGTGTCTGGACAACCTGCCCAGTCAGCATCACAATATGCCTTTAACTGTAAGTCTGAATTATAAGGAAAATACACTCCTTGACTTGGTGTTCCTTTGATATATTGCAGTATTCTATTGGCTGCCTGCATGTGAGGTACTTTGGGCTGAGCTAAAAACTGACTTAACCCATTCACAGCATAGGTGATGTCAGGCCTACTCAAAGTCAAATACATCAACTTTCCTATAAGCCTTCTATACTGACTTGGGTTTGCTAGTAACTCTCCACTACTCTTTGACAACTTAAGTTGTTGTTCCATAGGTGACTTAACAGGCTTACAACCCATCATGTCTGTTTCTTTTAGAATTTCAAGTGCATGTTTTCTTTGATTCAAGCTGATTCCCTTATTACTCCTTGCAATCTCAGGTCCCAAGAAATACTTGAGTGATCCAAGGTCATTGATACAAAATTTGGCATCCAAAACTTACTTCAAGGCTGCCACACAACTTGGATCATTCTCTTAGCATAAACAAATAAGGAATGATTAGCTTGAGATTGAACAAAACCAAGTTGCTGAATGGTTGAAGAAAGTTTAGTATATCATTGCCTAGATGCCTGCCTTAACCCATAAAGTGACTTAACAAGCCTACAAACAGTAGGTGTAGAAGTTGCCCCCCTTACTGTGAAAACCAGGAGGTAAAGTCATGTAAACTTCCTCATCCAGGTCTCCATGCAAGAAGGCATTATTAATGTCTAATTGATGAAGTGGCCATGATCTAGCTGTTGGCAATGCAATGAGAACTCTGACAGAAACTGTCTTGGCCATAGGTGAGAAGGTTTCAATGAAATCAAGGCCCTCCCTTTGGGTATAACCCTTAGCAACTAATCTTGCTTTGTACCTTTCAATAGTCCCAATCCCATCTGATTTCAACTTGATTCTATACACCCATTTGCATCCAATGGGTGTTTTTCCTGGAGGTAAACTAGTAAGTTCCCAAGTGTGGTTTTGTTCAAGAGCTTGGATTTCCTTATCCATTGCTTCTCTCCAAAGTGGATCTTTAACTGCTTGGAAAAAGCTTTGAGACTCTTAAGGATTGGAACTAACTGCCAATACATAGGACTGATAGCTTGGCACTAAATGAGCATAAATAAGGCAATGACCTATGTCATAAGGACCACTAGAAGCAGGGAGGCTTTCTCCATTAAGGAAGGCTTTTTTTCACATCTAGCAAATAATGGGAGGCTTTTTTTCCTCTTTTTTTCCATTATTTCACCACTAGAAGCAGGGAGCCTCTAGCAAATGGCCATTATTTTTAGTTATTGAACTTCTTTTTTGCAGGTATTTATTATGGGATCGTTACACACAGATGATGATGACTACTATTTTGCCCACAGTCCGGCTTCTTGTTCTTTATCAGCTTTTTCAACAGCTTCTCAATTTGGGGACTCAACCCTAGGGAACTTGAATGACATTATTAGTGACTCAAGCCAAATCCAATGTTCATCTCCATCCATGCAGTCAAATTCTACTTCCGAGGCTCATAAGAGTTTTGATTTTCTCAGCAACTTTCCTAATGAAAATCTACTTCCAGCTGCATTATCCGAGTATCTCTTACCGGCTGCAGAAATTTCACCAACACCTCAGAATTCCTCCATGGATGTTCATTGTAGCAACTACCAAGAACTCTCTAACTATTCACAATCATCACTATTGCCTCTGGGAAGTGAAAATAATTGGAGCAATGAAGTTAATGACAGTCTTAGTAATGCTGAAGTGAACCAAACAAGGTTATCACTTTTTGATGCATGATTTATCTTCTTCTTTTTTGGGGTCTTTTTTTTCATGTAGTGAATTAACAATCGTTTTGCTAGCAGTTTCAATGATATTAGTGGAGAGAATGGCTATCAAAATGGCAAAAAAATTCCTCGAGGACAAGGAGGTCGTCGAGGACATCGTAGAAGACCTAATCGCTCACTAAGTGAGAGAGGTTCAATCTACCGAGGAGTTAGTAGGTCTGTTTGTCTAACCCTAAATTTTTTGGTTAAAAACTCACATTAAATTTTAGAAGTTAATTTTGTTTACTATATTATATATGCAATTAAAACAAAAATAGAAAAGATAACAATGAATATGATACAGGTATACTGCACGTTTTGAAGCATTTCTATGGGATAATACTGATCCAGAAGAGAAATCAAAAACAGGTTGCCAAGAAGATACAATTATCATTCTCTTGTGTTTATTTAGTAACATCTATTGCTACATGTACGATTCATTCTCTAAATTACTGATCCTTTTTCTTTTGCTGTCCTGCTTTTTCCTCCGACTCTTGAAGTTTATGTTGGTAAGTAAATCTTTCAAATAAATTTTTGGTTCTACATCTCAAAATAAATAAAATAGTATTCCAATGTCCTTTACTTTATATCTCTCCTTTTGGAAAGAACAAGTAGAAAAAAAAAATTAATTTAAAAAAAAGAAAAAAAGAGAGAAAAATACTATATATAGAATTGTAGATACGCAAGTAGACTTCCGGAAGCATAGAGGTATATCCAAGTGTATACATCAATATTAGAATTTTATTTATCGATAGCGAAAAGTAACATAATATATTTTTCTCCTTTTCGTTTTTTTTTTAAATATAAAATTTGATAATTATTAATATGTATTTAGTATTTTATATTCATATATTAAACTATATATTTAGTATTATACAATTATTATGTTACTTTTAACATTTAAAGAAAATATGATATACCAAGATTTTAATGTAGAGTTTAAAGATAGAATATAATTTAAATATAATTAAATATGTATTAAAATAATGAAGTGTAAAATTATGAGGTCTTAAAAGTTTATGTAACATGATATTATGAGGTCAACTAAAAGTCAAATATTTTCAGTTTTATATGTATTATAGATATGTTTCTTTTTAGTAAAAAATAATAATTGAACCTGTTAATCCACACAAAAAATAGGTAGTAGGAAGACAAACTCATGTTATTCTCGTTTCTAATTTTAACCTAACCAAACCTATTTACCAAGGTTCTATCATAAACATTAAAAAAAAAAATTTATTATTACTGACTCATTTTTAATATATATTTAAATTTTAAAGTTATATTATATTTTCTCTTTATCAACTATGTTATATTTTGATCTAAAAATCTATATAAGTGAGAGTTTGAATGAGCTTAATTCTTTTAGCTTTTTAATTTAACAACTTCTAAAGCCTTCTAATTTTTAAATACTATACTTTTGTTGCCAAATTTCATCAAATAAATAAATAAGTTTATAGCAAAAACCTAATCTAAATGCATATTTAGTTATTTTTATAGGTAATTTTGATTTATCATGTTTCATGTGTAAATTTATACATGTTTTCTTTTCTTTCCTTTTTTGTGTGTGCGTGAAATTATTAGATTAGTAGACTATTATAATTAATTACGTGACTATAAACTTAATGACTTATATATTATTCAACTATTATCTTTCAGTTTTTTTCTTTATTTGTTTTATTTCTTTGTTAAAATAAATGTAAAAATAAAAAATAAAATAAAAAAGAGGTTCTACTATGTTAAGGTTTTTCTTATATAAATGAGAGAAAATAGGGGCCATACATACAAAGTTGACCCAACCTATGAGAGAGAGAGACCAATAGTAAACATTATAGGAATAGAAACACATTTTTGTTTGATAAGTTTCCAATCATAGGAATACTTGATTTGATATGTACCCAATTAGGTCAAATCAATCCGAAATTGGAAATAAATGGAAGTGCATTTCCATCCCCCAAAAAAAAGGCTTCATAGAAGTTGTCTCAAAACTTACAAACATCTAACCTACTTATTGCCAAGCATGTGCACACAAATTTCTCAAAAAATTTAAAAAAATAATAATAATGTTGTATATCAATTTAAAAAGTTTCTCAATTCTTCATTATGTTTCACAGGTGGATTTGACAACGAAGAGGATGCAGCTAGGGCTTATGATTTGGCTGCTCTTAAGTTATGGGGCAAGACTGCACCAATAAATTTTCCTGTATGTATTTCATCAAAGGATCGAACCTAAAATTTACATTTCATCTTTGAGATTTTTCTTTTAATAGTTTTGCTATATATATTATTGTAGTTGAGTGACTACAAGAAGGATTTGGAGGAGATGCAGTCCATGACAAAGAATGAATATTTGCAAAACCTTAGAAGGTGAGAGTTGTAATTAATGTGTGTTTCTAATGGAAGTATATAAATGACTTGATGTCCCTAGAAGGAATCATAATAAGAAAAAGACCTATGTTTATAATTTTTTCTTCCCTTCTATCCCCCCTTTTTCCAAACATATCTATTTTATAAGTTGGATTCAACCGCTTTATAAAAGCAAAATGACATGCATTTTAAATTAATTGGGACAAATCTGTTCACTGGTGCCAAACTTAGAATTAAGATCAAAAACATTCTTTTCTCATTACAACACTTGGGCATGTTAATTAGTAACTTTGACTTTTTTTTTCTTTTTTTTTTTCTTTTTTGCATGATGGTTATTAAACATGACAAATTTCAGGAAGAGTAGAGGCTTCGCGAAGGGAACATCAATTTTCCGTGGAGTTTCAAGGTATCATAACTCTCTCTCTCTCTCTCTCTCTCTCTCTCTCTCTCTCACGGCTAAACTTTGGAACAGGAACTCTGACAATAAAAAATGGCAAGCCAAGTTGGGGAAAGGAAAAGGAGTGAAAGGCTTATATATAGGAACATTTGGTAAGTCCTATTACTATTGAATCACTCATTTGATTGTATCATGATTAGATGCTCAAAAATAACATCTTTGTCAATGAAAATGATAGCTTTTGTAATAGTATTTTTTTCACCTTAAACTTGCTATTAATATTACGGAGAAATACATGTTGCCTCGTGATTAAGCCTACCATCAATTTACCTCAAATTTTTGATATGTTACAATTAAGTAATCCACCACCTCACGTCAGCATTGCCACTCGCCCTATCTTCTTAACTTTTCCTTTTTCTTACAATGCTTCCATCCCTTCCCTTTCTCATCCACCAATATCTATCTCTTTACAATTACACCACGTAATGGCCAGATTAGCTACTATATATTACGGTACACAAACCACAAAATAGCCACACAAACTAAATTCCAGCCACCATCCAATCTAAAACCATTACATGAATTCCAAAAAGCTATCAACTTCAAAATTACAATCAAAACATTCTAGAGAATCATCATGAAATCTGACTACCACCCAATCTAAACATGAAATATTTAAGATCGAAAAACCCAGCAAAACCCTAAAATTCTCAATAAAATACATCCGGCAAGCCCTAGCACCATATATTGTGAATAAATTCATTGTGCCATACTGGGGTGACTTTTTCTCTCTGTTATATTTTCTTGGATTTTTTAATCAATTTATGATGGTTCATAGTTGATAGGCATTATGGTAGATGTATTTATGTGTTATGAAATATATTTGAGTCAACTATGGGTGTGCATGTGCATTTGGGTGACATTGATTGGTTGCCAATTGTTAGCTTAAATGTTTAAATTTATTGTTTCCTAAGAATTTAAACTTTTGGGATAATCAATATTAAATGTCATGGTTTTAGGGCTCAAGGTGGCATTTGGGGTGTTTAATTGTAGTCGAGAACCATTGATTTTCTAGGGTTTTTGTGTGGTGGGTACTTTGATTTGTTAGTAGTAATTAGGTGTTGGGTGTTTCTATAAGTATGTTCAATAATGATTTAGACGCCAATGGTCAATGGTCAAAAGGGAGTTTTAGGTGTGGTTATTGCAGATTTGCAGGGTATTTAGGTGTGAGTTTGTTTGGGTTTTTTTAGTGGTTTTGTGTGGGGAGGAGTGTTAGGTGGTGGTGATGTGGTGGTGGAGGTGCTATTTCATGGTGAACTTAGGTTGGGCAAATTTGGGAGGTTGGTGGTATTATCCACTTATCCTAAAGAGAGAGATAAAGAAAGAAGAAATATAGCAAATAAATGGGAAATTGCTATTTCCATCTTTTACATAATTTTCAGTTAGTTTGATGAAAATATATATATATATATATATATATATATATATATATATATATATATATATAATTGGATTCAAATTACACCTGATGTAACTTTAAGTAATATTACACCACTCAATAACTTGTTAATGAATTTATATTTTGAAAATTCCACCATTGGATTACATGATCTATATGTTCTAAACATGCATGCCAATTTTCATACCAATCGGATATTATTTACTATTTAATCCATAAACTCATATTTTATGCATTATTTTAAACTACAAAAACTCGAATTTATACAATTGATAGATGACATGATTATTGATCTTTGATCACTTTGAAATTTTGCAAGCATGGAAAATATACAAAAATAATGTAATCCAACAATCAATTTGTCAAAATTCACATCCAATTAAAAATTATTGATTGGTGTAATATTACTTATAATTACATCAGGTATAACTTAAACTCAACTCATATATATATTGTTTTTTCATATATAATGTTTTAGTTTAATGTACAAGAGGGTTTAGTGTAACATGTCAAAAGTTTACCATACAATTTTTTTTTCTTGCCCTTAATATTATCATACATTTTTTTCAATCTAAGAAATAGTTACCTTACATTTAATGGCCTAACCAAAACCATGACTGATATATCTTGCTATATGTACAAAAAATTAGATACTGAAGAAGAAGCAGCTAAAGCTTATGATGTTGCAAGCATAAGATTGAAAGGAATGAGAGCAGTTACCAATTTTGATTTGAGCAACTACAATGTCAAAGACATAACTGGAAGTGCAAGGCTTCCAATTGGCAAGGGTGCTTCGAAGTTGATAAAGAAGACTCCAGTTGAGGACGTTCTTTTGAAGAAAGCAAATACTAGAAATACCCCCAGATACTACCTACAGTTTGGAAGTTCAAGTAGCTCTCAACTCAACTCAATGAAGAAACCATTTGAACTGCTTCAATCCTTGACAGCCAGAAGGAACCATCTTGTTGAGTTTCCGCAGAACTACAACACCACCAACCAAGTCCTGCATCAGAACCCTAGCTCCTCCTATCTTAATGCTACTCATGGATTACCTAGAATTGGTAGAGAGGATGGAACCCATGAAAATTTAAGTGTGGCCAATAATTTCGAATTGCCCATTAATGGTGTTTCAGACGGGCACTTGGCATGGATGGATACTAATAAACATATTAATCAGGTTCAATTTCAAAGCCCTAATTTCCCCCCCAATGTCTACCAAAACCCTAATTTCCTTCATGAGTCAATGAATGTTGAAAGTGGCTTAGAGAGTGATGGATTTATAATTGGTTACCTTAATGGAGAATTTCCAATGACTGAGGTGTTCGATGGAAATGCAATGTTGACAAAAAATGTTGATAGTGCTATTGGCTATGGGGGGTTTCAACAGATGGAGTCATTACAAAATTTTCAATGTCATCAAGACAGAAATGTTACCAACCATTGCCAGAATCAAAACTCAATCTCTTTCCCTCTTGGTGGAATCCAAAACCTTGAGTCTCAAACATTAATTCCTGACTTTGGTCATGATTTTACTGGTGTTCAAGGGGACAATGCAAATTTTTGTACCATTGTAGGGGAACTTCCAAGTAGTGCGGTTTCAAGGGGGAGTTTGGCAGTGATGGGGACTAACAAGAATTATACAAATGATAGCATTGGTGGATTTCTAGTTGAAGGACCAATTTTGGAGCACAACTCGACACAACAAGGTATTGAAAATAGTGAATTGGGTGAAAACTCTGGGCAGGACAATCAAGAATTTGAAATTCCTTCAAGCTGGATGGATGGAGATTTTCTAGATGAGTTCCCTCTCTTCTAATGCATGATAGGACTAACTATGCCAGGATTAAATTAAAAAAAAAAAAAAAAAAAACTAGTTCATAAAGTAAATTCTAAATATAAACATTCATAACTTGAAATAGATTTTAGTGTTTTGCTGGGAGACTTATATGATTTAGAGTAATCTAATCAAAGGATGCTGGATGAACGAAGCATACAAAGTTTTATAAACAATATAACCATGGCCAAAGGTGGTTGCTTTTATATATTATGTTTTTCTGTCTTCTATTTATTATAATGTTTCTATGTCTTTGTTGTAACTTGTAAATGGAGCCGTCGAAAACATTGTCAAATACCATGTTGGTGCTGCCTGAAACACCGCACTGCTTTTGAAAGATACAATTGATTTAGAAAGAGGAGACCAAATTCCTTCATTTAGTGAGGAATGCTTTGGTTGCTTTACAAGCACCAATTTTTCCCTTTACAAAAAGAAAGAAAAATTGGATGATTAAGGATTAAAAAACAAAAAGAAGTGCGTTAAAAAAAAGGATCTTTAGGCAAAGATCAATCTCAAAATTTCTATATTTCAAAACAGTATTTTTAATATCTAAAACTATATATAAGATGATTCTCCTATTTCAACTGGACTTTTATATGATTTAATAATAAACAATGGCTTAGTGAGTAATATTTACTGTCTTAAAGCAATTAAAGATTCACTTGAGCGTCTTCGATGATGTTTTCTGCAGCATCGACATTAGTCTCCAACTGCATCTCAAACCAACAGTGAGTTTGGATTTGAATATATATATATATATATATATATATTTATATATTTGATGGTATTGTGCGTGAATATTTTGATCACAATATAAAGAAAAATTCTTATCTTATATTCTAGTAGCAATATAAACTTATATTAGTAGACACACAAAAAATGCACAATGTTATATATATTTGCAAAAAGTTTACAATATTGTATAATATTTGCAAATGTGTACAACATTATACACATTTTGTAAGTCAAAAATGTAAGTTTACATTACTATTGAGAGCTACCTACCCTTGGTGGATGGGGGTGCCCTTTAACTCAAGGGCGAGGGGCAAGCTAAGACGAACTCCCCATATACTAGATTAGCAAGACCCTATGTCATTTGGGACAAACCAACAACCACCTCTTCTACCTAGTCAGTTCCAATATTATATTAAACGATTTTAATGCCCCAACTTAGTAGAGTGTAAACCTAATATAAATAGGGTATTAATGAGAGTGTGATTATGTGTAGTAGTTTCTATTTAGAAGAGGGTGATGACCATCACGTATCCTTGACATGGTGGTGACTTCACAAGTATAAGTGCTTGTGGAATATGGGGAATAAAGGCTAAAGTTCAAATTTCCATGAAAGAGATTCATACATATCCATTTAAATTATATTAGAGTAGAATTTCTATCTTGTATCAAAAAGAAAATGATGATAAGCTAGGTTTTTGAAAATTTACTTGCCCATTATCTTGTTTTTTGGTACAATGGGCTTTGAAGGCTTACTTTGTCCAACCAAACCATTTATCCTGCTTCAAAATAGATGTGGATTTCAAGTATTCACGAACCCATTGACTAGTTTTTTGTAAAAAAGAGGTACGGGATTAGGTGTTGTCTTGATAACAAGCCCACTTGCTTCTTTGTCTTGCAAATAAACAATCTCTTTGGCATTTTCTACTTAATTACACAATTTGTGTATAAAAGGCAAATGATTGTGAGATCCAACCAGTGAGGAGAGAGAGAGACCATGAAATCATCATAAAGTCCTATTGGTATGGTAAAAATTCATTGGATGTACAAGTACAACCTGAGTAATTGCAGGTCATAAACCTTGACTTGCAAGTCATATTTGATTTACAAATTCATGAAATTTGATTTTATTAAGGATCATAAACTCAAGCTTGTGAAATCAAATATTAGGCTCGCCAATTAGCCTATTTTATGTAGGAGAAAAATTTTCCAAAATAATTATTAGCTTCTTTCAGAGTACAATATGACACTTACTCCTTTCATATTCATGATAAATCCCACTAATTAAATTCATGATAAGATATACCATAAATGTAAAAAGATAGAGCACCATTCTCACTGTACTCTTGGAATAACTAATAAATTTTTATATGTACTCATTCCAATGTTGATGATGTTTGAATTCTTGACTTTAGCTTTGCCAAATGTTTTAACCCAAATTTTTGCCTCAAAACACTCTAATAAGCCCTCAAAGAGGATAGTTAAAAAGCAAACCCAATTTTTGTAGAAATCTTACCCAAATTTTCAAAACACTATAAGCCCACATCGCTGCACCAAGCTTCACTCGACTACATTTTATTGCTAAGTTTTCTACAAAAATTATCATTTATCTCAACTTCGATACAATGTATTTGCAGCCTTAAAAGGATCTCACTAACAATTATAGGATAAGATATCTTAAAAGACCTCTCTCTCTCTCATTAGAATCTGTACATTTTGTGAGACAAATCTCATAAAACCATTTCATAAGATAATTTTTCTATTTTAAAAGTAAAATGGCTCGAGCTTAACCAGTCAAATTTATAGTTGACCCAATGACTTAAGACCTAGCTGTTCGGTCTTTCTATTTTCTTGTTATTTTTTTGATGAGTAATAAATTTCATTAAGAGATTAGGGGGTGGCGGGCGGGGGCACAACGTAGTATACGAGAATTTACAAGAGGAAGAGCCCAAAAATAAACTCTAGCATCCAAGCTTCAAATCGATCAAGGCACTTAAAATTATTATTTTAGTAAGTCATTTATTCATTAGTTTTGTAGTTAAGAATTGGTATGTTTTTGTTTGCTTGATGAACCACGAGCTAATCAAACACCAGAGAACAATTTTTCAAATAGGATGAAATCTATCATTAAACTATATATGGTTATGATCTATGATCATTGTTTAATGTACAAGAAAGCTGATGGCTTGGGTTTTGGCCAAATGCAAGAATTCCCAAAGACATCAGATCAACTGGAATTTTTTTTTTTGGCCCTTTATTTTTCACAAATTTTTGTCTCTATTTCCTTCCTCTTTTTTCCTTTCATACAAAAAACAATAAATTTACATATAGAAGTCACTCTTAATATTTACATGGACCAGACCTCCCGAAGGAGTTCATACCTTGCATTTGTGCCAGTATTACTGGCATGCTCCTCGTGTTTACCATTTCCATTTACTGCGATCGTTGGTGAAGAAGCCATTTTGTCAATGATGGATGTAAGAGGAGAATCCAGTTCCTCTAGTTCTTCATCACTGGTATACCCCTTCCTTTGTACAACAGACACATTCCTAGCCAATGCAGATATATCTCCTGCCTCTGCAACTTTCTCTGCCACATCAGCTGAGGAAGGAGGGTTGTAGACAACAGGGGCAACTGTATAAGGGAAGCTTCTAGCTGAGTCTCCGGACAATCTCCGCTCCACAATACTCTAATCAAAGGAAAGAACCATATATGGTCATTTTCCAGCAAAAATCTCTTTTTAGTAGACCACACAAAAATTTAAGGTCTTAAAAATTTTTAAAAAGAAAAAGAAAAAAAAAGGGGAAGAATAAGAAGAAGAGAGAGAGAGAGTAAAAAGATCTATAGGCCTAAATGATGCTCCCATCTGTGAGGAATTGGACATATATATTCTTTTTTTTTTTTTTTGGACATAATCAAACATATGGATCAGTTACCAATTTTGTTTCGATTAAACACTGAGACTCAAAACATAAAATATTAAACTTTAAACGTATATCATTAGCAACACCAAATGATAGGTGTCGAATGAAAATAATCATTAAGCAAATTATTCTCAAACAGGAGACCTCCAATAGAACCAATATGGCCTCTATATATAAGCAGCTTTTTTCCCCCTGCAGTTTGAAAGCAACTTCTGGTACTGGATCTATTTAGTGTTCCAAAACCTATCTATCATAGTTGCACAATCAACTAGTAGTGGAGCTTGAGAGACCAAAAAGATACTTTTAAGACAACCATAAGAATGTATGGGATGATTGGTGTAAAGAAAACTCAAACCTCAGCATTCAGTGCCTCCAATACAGCCCCTGGGACAGGATCAGGACAGAACTCATCTGGAGTGAAGTTGCAGACTATTCGTTTAATCAGTGGAAGACTAATTGATGGGCACACCTAGAAAACATGAGACCACAAAGTTTGATCAACTTAAAAGATATGGAACACAAAATAGAATAAGAAAGTAATACAATTTCAACATTAATGCTGAGATAAACCTCTTGTCTAATTGTTCGGTCCATAAGCATGTCTTTTGGAAGCATCAGAAGATCACTCAAATCATTGAGGAGGAGGAAAGATTTAGGTTCACTGTCCCCACCCCTCCCATCATCATCTTCACTGTCATGCTGATCTTCTTTCAGAGAATCATCAGCATCTATGCCAAACATATCAGTAAGCCATCTAGACCAATTGCCGATCTGCGTGAAGAATAGCCTCGTATCAACAAATGGAATGACAACTCATCAAAATATAAATACTAAGGATATTTAACACAATGCGATAGGTCACATCATTTAGGGAGATATTGGACACCCACTTTTTCCGTTTCCATTTTTTCCCAATACACATGTAACTATGATTACATGGAATTATGGAAATTAGATCATTCTGCTATATAGCAACGTATTTGAAGGGTCCACTCACTACAGCACAACTCAAAAATGTATTTGGTTAAGTAACAACTCCATTCTTAAACATGAAATTGTATATTCAAATTTTATATGAAATGAACATAGAAGAATGTTCAGCTTAATCATGAATTTGTATTTTCAAATTTTGTACGAAATGAAAAAAGAAGAATGTTCAGCTTAATCATGAATTTGTATATTCAAATTATAAATGAAATGAGCAAAGAAGAATGTTCATCTCCACTGGACAGTTATGTTTCTGCAGGTTGGGCTCCTTATTTTGAATATAAATTATGATCAACCATGTAGTGCCTTCCATCAAAGGCCCACTAGTCACTGTGGTAATCAACAGAAAATATTTTAAAATAAAAAATAAAAAACAGAAAATCTTTTCATTTTCTCAGCAAAACCTAGATTATTCCCATTAATAATATGATTTTCCCGAATCTTTACATTTTTATAATTTTATGTAAAATATGCAAACCACATAGAAGTGTAAAATGGTACATACAGAATTTTTGAGCTGGGCACCAGATCCGAAACTCAAATCTCCAGCAGGAATGGGCAGAACCTTCGAATCAACAATGGGATCTGATATAGGATCAGTTGGAATCTCATGGGCTGACTCACGCAGAATAGCATTAAACATGGCAACATCAAGTCTGGCAACACATTGTTCCATAACCTGATCAAAGAAATCATATCTAATTAACCCTCCAAAGCAAGGGGAACTTAAAAAGCTAGAGGTTGGAGTTTGCTAAAATTTCAAGGAAGTTGACAAAATTTGGTATCCTGAACTTATATTTCAAGATCTGTGACAAGGTAATTCAAGTTCCAAAGAAAATCCAAACAGGGGTTAAAAACCTCATACCATTCTTGCCAACACAGGTAAGCAACCACATTCATGTCCCCCTGCTCGAACAGGACAGAGTCGTTGAAAAGCATCTTGAAAAGCTTTCTTCCATAGGTTGATAGAAAAGCTGCCTTGCTGCTGGTCACCCAAAGCTGGTCCCAACAACCTTCCACCGTTTTTATTGGTTGACATATTCTCAGGTGACTGCATATATGGAGTTAAAGCCTGAAAACATAATATGAAGTCAGCATAAAGGAGGAAGGTGTGCCTAAGCCACTTATAATAGTGCAAATAAAAGAGCAGTGTTTGTTATACACACACTGTTTAAGACATTTGTATACGCACAAAATGCACTGAAATCAGGACTTGAAATTTTGTACATCTATAAATGTGTAAAACAGTATGTGTAACAGCATTCAGCCTTGTTATAATATCTAGATTAATTCATAAAACTTCATTGCGCAGTCCCTTAGATTATTACCTGCCACCATACTGACTCAACTATCCGAGAGAAAATCCAAGATTCAACTTTTTCCAATGCGGCCATGAAGGTTCCTGTCTCCTGCCAATCGGCAACAAACTGCATAAAACCATTAGCTTGTTTACTAACAGAGCTACCCTTCCATTTCAAAATTGGAGACTTCCCATCACTTCTCTTGCCACTCCCATTTGACTCAGTATGCCTGGTCATAGAACTGGACTGACGTGAACTGCCAAATGCTTGTGAGATGATCTCCCTCAGCACAACAGTGTTGGACATCCAGAAGGTTAGCCTTAAAACATAAAGGGAAAAAGATACCTGTTAGCTTCACATTACACAAAAATGGACAAAGCATTTTATAACACTCTTATGACTAAGAATATATACCTTGGGACATCATTACCACAGGACTTGGCAATCAAAACAAGCCCTGATACAGTGTTTTTAGCAATTGTGGCCCGCTTGTCTAGAGTCCAATGTTTGCAAGCATGAATGTAAATTCTAGAAAGGCGCCTAGCAGGTGTGTGAACCTTATGTGCTGAGCTCCCATGCTCCGGTACCACAGAATAGAGTGAAATTTCAAGAGCAGCAACTTCTCTCAGCTCCTCTTCTAGTTTTTCAATCCTCGTCTCCATTTCTTCAATCTTTTGCTCCAAAGCTGCCTCATCCTTGTGTTCATCACTTTCTTCAGCATCAATTGTTTCATCATCACTTCCAAAACTCTGAGCACCATTTGAGGTCCCATCCAAGTCATCTACTTCTTTTACCTCTTTAACAGGCTTATCATCAACTCCTTCAGAAGATTCTGATGACGGTTTGGAAGGAAATTTCATATTTTGGGAGTCAGCCTTAGAAGAACTTCTGGCAACAACTCTAGAAGGCCCTTTTATTGAACCTATGGATTTCTTAGGAGTGTTATGTATTGCTTTAGATTGTGGTTTGTTTCTTTGGCGATCCTCTGAGGAATTATTTTTAACACTTGAAGGTCTTTCTACTTTGTCATCATCAGCTGTCAGCGAATGCCCTTGAGATGATACTGAATCTTTTATTGTCTCAGAATCTGACGCTTCTTCCTTACCCATGCTAGATTCTGTCTCCAAATCAGTAGAATGATTATCTAGAACATCATCCTTGTTCTCTTTGGCAATCATTGCATTTGCTTTCAAATCTTGAGGTGCTGCCTCAAACCTGTTAACATCATCCACATAATGTATAACCATGTTTTTGTAAACTTCAGAGGGCTCTGTGCCCGCGTTTGAATCACTTACTGAAATACTTGACTGTGCTGTAGGAGATGAAGCTTTAGAACGAGTTTCTTTTGCTTTTAAATTTTTGCTGAAATTCGCTTGGTGCAGTTTATGGTCTCTCCTATCAGTTCTTCCTGAGCGCTTTGTCTGGTTGTTATTTGAAATTTTCTTTTTGTCTATCTCTTTCATACTTTTTTAAATCTTCTCCAATTGCAAACAAACGAAGATCCTAAGAAGGGAGAAGATTTTTTTAAAAAAATTTCAATATACCTAGGCAGGCTACTTATGAAAAAGTCAATCTAGATTTATAAAGCAAATAATTACACTTACTTTTATTGAATTGTCTTCCTCCGCATCTAAAATGTAGGAAAAACTTCTTGTACCACTTACGTCAATCTTCGGTAAGTCTACAACAAGACACCAGTTTTGATATTCAGCAAAACACACCAAACATTGAAGAAAAAATGGAATACCAAAGTGCCAGGTATAACACGTATAATCTGATCTAATTTTCATTTGTATTAGAAGCTAACCACCGGCAGACAACTAAACTAAATGTCAACCAATGGTCAAGAATAATACGGATAAAACATAATCTCAACTTGAGTGAGCCCTGGCTAACAATCAAAAAGGCAACAGCAATTGCACTTCAGAGATACAGGAATGAAGAAAAACAAAAAAAAAAAAAAGAGCCAGAAACAGGACAGGAGACAAATTTTCAAACCATTCAACAAGCTACAACTGAAAAAGTGGGTATAAATTATCAGAGCCTTCACAAGAGTTAGATGCTACCAACGAGGTTTATTGTTTCCTGAACCTGAAGAATAAATGGATTGAATACATCAAAAGTATACTCCTCTACTCCGCCTCAGAACAGAGTACAAGCCCATAGGTGTTGTACTCTAAGAACTGCAGACCCATTTGGACATTAGCTTGAATTTATCACACAAAGACAATTGACTATTTTTTTTTTTTTTGAGAAATCAAAGACAATTGACTAGAAAGATCACCCACCAAAAAAAAAAAAAAAAAAATTTGTAACTCAACCAGTATTTCCAATGAAATTTTGCAGGTTCAAATCCTCCCTCCAAACTATTGAATTTAAAAGTAAAATAATAAAATAAAATAACCTACAGAATTTCCATCACCATTGTGTTATTCTTGATTGGAATAAGGTTAGTATAACCCCACATGAATTAATGTCAATTATCTAAAAATAATAATAAATCCAAGACTTCTCAACCTTGCTGAAATTCATTCACTTGATAATAAGCCATGTCTGTCTTCAACTTATTTCATGTTGCAATCACCGACAAGTTAGTACACTAATAATAAGTCTATAAAAAGATCTTAGATGCATGACTGAAGCGACACCGTTTTCAGCAACTGGATTCGGTTCTAATAATAACCACGAAGAGTTGGAAAACTTGAACCGCACAAAGTGACAACCAGCGCACTCACACAACATAACAGTCACAACTTTCTTCGGTAACCGTATGGTCCTCACTTTACAGTTACATAATTTCTAATTGGACATTATTCGAAATTTGCCACCTTAAAGAACTACAGTAAATTCTAACACTCTCTCTAATTAAAAGTCAAATGAAGAGCCTCAAAAACCTGATCATGTGTCTCCTCCATTTTCACTCTCACCGACAAAAACTACAACCAGATCCAAACATAAAAAACAAACGCAGAAAATACCAAAAAATTCAAAGATTTAGAACTTACGAATTATTCAGCCATTTCCATGTTTCCAAACAGAACAAACCTCAAAGTTCAGCAAAAACATAAACGAAATTCACTAACATAAAACAAAAAACTAGAGCAACGAAAGTGAAATTACACAGAACTCGACAAAAGACTTATCAAAGGCTACAGATCAGAGATTTATTTAGGAAGCTCGAGGTAATGCATGTTTCCCGAGTGGTCAATTTCCGCAGTACATGACCGACAAACATAGCAAAACGACGACGGAACAGTAAAAAGTTAGAGAGAGTGTAAAAAAAAAAAAAAAAATTGGAACTCACGGTAATGGAAGCCAGGCTTTTGTTGCTCTGTGTCTGGGCCTCGCAAAACGCTAGCAGACAAACTTCGGGATTATCATGTTCATGTGGAGCAGTGCAACAAAAGTTTTCTCTGTCAGAATATAATAAATATATATACTCTATGTGTGGTCTGAGTCTGACTTCAATAAATGTGAGCAGTTTTTTTTTTTTTTTTTCCTTAACAAAAGCCAAGTATTGGAGAATTGTATTTCTGGTGAGAATTGAGTGCGGGAAGGGTTGGAATTTAAAAGGGAGGAAGTGGCGAAGTGGTATGATGAGTGAGTGAGTGAGGGTGTACGGAATGGTATTGGGTGACTGGGAGATATTGTCGGTGGAGGGGGAATGCGACCGGATTTTACCGGTTACGCTACGCGTTATTTGCAAGTTATTTTTGGTATACCTAAACTGCCATCATTGTCTTCGTTGAATTACCGGCCCGTATTGTCATTGTCTAAGAGTACAGGGTAAAAAGACAAGAGACAGTGACCCTATAAATTCATAAATGAAAAAAGAAAAATGCTTGATGTATAAACTTAAACTATTTTACTAGCCTGGTCACAGCTCATCGCTTTTTTTTTTTTTTTTTTTAGAAAAAAAAAAAATTGTGTTTTTATTTTATGAATATAATTTTTATTTTAAGAATCTAATCTATAAGTTGATAAAGTAATTTAAAAATCAATAGAAGAGTGATCTTATTTTTAAAGCAATGTTTTAGTGAAAATTAGAGTTGTATTTTTACTGGATTGTCATTTAGTTTTGTCTCTATTTAAACATAGGGGTGTAGGCCCTATAGAGTCATTTTTGAATATAAAAAAATTGAGGATATCAAATCTGGAAAACCCTTTAAATAATAGTATAGATAAGATGTTTTACAAATTATTAACCTTATTATTGGTGGTGGTAAATTACAAAAATGCTAAATTTATCAACTGAGTGTGCCTTTAGATACCACTTACTTTACTGAAAACTGAAAACTAAAAATAATAAATATATATATTTTAATTATTATTTATTAATGATTTTTTTTTTTTTTGATGTTTTTAATGAATTTGAATTTATTGTTCATCCTGATTGCAACAGGCACCAAACTTTTTTTTTTTTTAAAAAAACGCAACTACTCTTAAGTAGACGCAAACGCTTATTACCCAAACGGAGCTTAATAAATAGGATTTTACTAATGTGTGCCCTAAGGGCACACATTAATTTCTATTTTTGGAAAAAAAAATTTCGAGAATTGAAAAAGTAATGACAGCTTTTTCAATTCCCGAGAAAATGTTTCTAAAAATAGAAAACTTAATGTGTGTCCTTAGGGCACACGTTAACCGGACCCTAATAAATATAACAAAAGTAGGTTGCATCGGTGGAAAAGCCAAAATTTTTGGGTATCGTGTGTCCCGTAGGTCTGATGTTAAACAAAAAAGAAAAAAAAATTATTAGTTCTCTAGCTTAGATTATTAAATGATTTTTTTTCTCTCTTCCTTTCTTATTTTCCCGCTGCATGCCTCCTCTCTCTTCTCATCATTGTACCTTAGATTGAATGGTTATGATGTTGTTTATATTATTTTATTATGTTATTTATATTATTTTATTGTATTAAATATTAAAATAAAACCATTAATGTTGGGTATTTTATAAAATGATATGACTAAATAGATAAAGTAGTTTTTTATAGTGTCAAATTGCTAAATTTTACTACCACCAATGCTAATGCTCGAGTGATTTAGTGGTAAATGAAAAATTGATATTAGTGGTGAGCTTACATTAAAAATTAGCCATATCAACATTTTGTAAAACTATTATAAAATAGTTTGTGGTTTCAATGGTGACTCTAGGATTTTTTTTTTTTTTTTTTTTTTAGGAGTTAATAAAAACATGAGTCATGGATAGGAGGTGAATCTCGCAAATTACACACTTTTCTTATTACAAATCTGTCCACATATTTTTTTCTTTGCCGGTTCTGGTTTCGTTTGAACTTTGGGCTAAACCTAGCGCTGCCCCTATATAATTGTAGCATTACTTCTTTACATTGAATATTGTATATAAATTTTTTTTTTTGCCACAATTAAATAGTGGCAAATATTTTTTGAGATTGTGGCAAAATTTTTTGAGAAAGTTTAATGTGGCAAATTGAAAGTAAAAAGAAGAAAAAATATATAGTTTATGTAAAAGTGACAAATTAACCATGATCTATCACCTGCCATAAGATAATTCTTTTATATTATCATTATTATATAAACTGTTTAAAGGGGAATGGGATAGGAATGGGGATTCAGTCGGTCCTACATTTGTTATGAGTTTTGACTAATTGGATAATATCGTCTATTCATGGCCCCCAAGGAAGGTGTACTGTAATTTTCTAAACTATACATTTTCCTTCTTTGTTTAAATATCGTAGAGTGAAGTTCAATCTCTCTCTTTCTCTAACTAGTAAGGGTTCGTTTGGTAGATTGTAATAGACACTATAATTTAATAATTATTCCTATGGTTTATCTATTCAGTATGTTGGTTATGTTTTTATTATAAGGAATAGTATTCCTTAAAATGAGGAATAACTATTCATCACTAAAAGATAAGTGTATTAGTTTCAAAAATTAATATATTTCCAAATAAACAAGCTTTCTATATGCATATAACAATTTTAAAAATAAAAAATCATAAAGAATAACTAATCTCTCTTTCAAATTTAAAAAAAAAACAAAATTTAGGAAATATGACTATATTAGTAAGATATTTCCTAAAATATATCTTAAGTTTGTTTTAAAATGTTGTCATTCCATTATCTTCAGGGTTCTATTATTTTGTTATCATCAAACAAATGAATAGTAATAAGCATTACATTTCAATGTCTCATATTCCTTGTAATACATATTCTTATTCCTATGTAATTATCGTTACAGTCTACCAAAGATACCCGTATTTATATTTGTCAATTGTTATCAAATACTAAAAAACCGGACACTGTAAGAGAGTTGGTGATTGCTTTTTTTTTTTTTTTTTCTCTCTCCACAATTGATTCTTTTTCTTTTTTTGGTTGGTTATGGGGAAGGATGGTGGGGGGATTGGAATTACATGTATATAAACATAATAACAATAACCACTTGTTTGGGTGAGTAATTTAATACTAAGATTTTTTTATAGGATTTACTATTAAAATTTGGGTGCATCATAAAATAGAATATTCTCTCATGAAAAGTTACTTGTTAATCAAATTCTCACCTTTATATATATATATATAGAGAGAGAGAGAGAGAGATGGGTTCAAGTTATACCTGATGTAACTCCAAAGAAGTTACACATTTTTTATACCATTGATTTCTATGAGATCTGATAGTCAACTACCACATCAGCAAAATTTATTTAAGGGTATTTTTCTTTCTCTCACCCTATTTATTACAACAATTGATTTCTCTCTCCTTATTTATTTATTTCTTTCTTTCTCTTACCCATTTTATTACAACATGAGTACTTTTTTTTTCTCCAGATTAATCCGATATAATTTTCTTTTATTCCACCCTTCTTCCTATAGATACTTGTAAGGAAAATTATTGTGTACTCTCAGAGTACCATAAATACATACTCCCTCCTCTCACATGAATGGTGGGTCTCACTAATTAAAATGCTAAATTTACCAACTAAATATAACAAAATGCTCCTACATCAGTGGAGGAAAAGTCATAATTTTTTGCTATTGAGCTATAGTGCACAACCATCTTTGCATGTGCATTGTAGCTCATGAGATGTTAAACAAATAACACTATTATATTAGGTCCTCCTCTATGTACAGTTATCTTTGTGTTGTTTATATTATTTTATTGTGTGGAATGTTAAAATAAAATTACTAATGTTTGGTGTTTTGTAAAGTGAGATGGTTGTGGTGGCCCTTTTGCATTTTGGGCTTGATTTTTCCTGCTGTACCATGGCCTGTGATTCTGAGGTAGAAGAGTTAGGACTGGTCTAACTGAAACACAACTTAGTCTAGTTTGTGCACAAGTTGGGCCATCCCCATGTAGATGCGTCTTGGCAGGAGCCTCAAATGTACAACGTGCTCACGACAGGAACTACTGTTACAGATATTACAGCAGGAAACATGATACGCAAGATAACTAAAACATCTCTACAAATAATAATAACGCATAAATAACACAACAAGGAAGAATAACGAAGTCGTGGCAGAGCAATACAATCACGAATAACAAAATTGTAGCAAACAGTTCAATAATAAGGTAATACGTTAGCCATTCATCAACCGAAAACAAGATTCTTTTGCCAAAGAAAAAGGGCTTAGCTATTCAGCAAACACAAGTCCAAAAAAGGAGCCGATCTCCAATGTGGGTAACCTCAGAGGAGGCTCCTGCTGTAGAGATTACACACTTTGGAAAAAGGATCTAGATGGCTTGAACTTGAATTCTTAGCTTTTCAGAGAGTAGGTCTATTGAGAGGGAGAGAAATGGGTACCCTACTAATGCATGCCTTTATTCCTATCACTCATGTTTTATTTGGGATTTCTGTATATTTCCTTTTTTTTTTTTTAATATGCTTTTCTTTTCTTCTTTCTACCTCTGTTTCTTGCCGTTGTTTCCCCTCCCCCCATCCACTATTCACGACTATGGCCTTTTTATACTGCCTACCATGACAAGATTTACCATTTTTACCCTTTAATTGCTTTTGGCTCGTTATGGGCATCCTTCCAAGACTGCCCACTGGCCTGCCAGTTGCCTAGTCACTACCATTACACTATGTTGGCTACACCACGCCTCATTCCTAGACAAAAGTCGTTTTGTTTTGTCTCTTACCTCTCTTTGTTTTCGATACTTTTATCCGAATAAAGGTTAAACCTACCCTTGGACTTACGAGCTAAGGCTCCTGCCAGTCCATTTCCTACATTCTTTCTTCTTTTGGGCTTTACTGGCTGACATTCCTGCTGGGCGAGCCCACTTTCCACATCTTTACCTCTTTTAAACTTTTATTGGGTCACGTTCTTGCTATGCTATCCCATCCCATTCCTTGGGCTTCCTCGGCCTATTTCATTCCTTGGGCTTTCTTGGCCCTTTTTTTTTTTCTTTACCTCTTTTACTCCTATGAGCTTTTGCTAAATCCTTTAGGCTTTCCCGACCTAATTACTACATCCTTACCTCTTATTATCTTTCAGGCTTATTGGCCTTTATGCCAACACTTTGAATTTACTAATTCATTTCTTGGGCTTCCCCAACCCATTTACTTCTTTTTTACCTCTTATTATTCTCATGGGTTTACTACTTCATTTCTTGGGCTTCCTTGGCCCATTTGCTTCTTCTTTGTCACTTATTTTTTTTTTTTGTAGGCCTGTTAACCATTATTCTTGCTGTTCCGGCCTACTGGTCTTTGCTTCACTATTTTCTCTTCCTATCTTCTTCATATTGTTGGGTTTCTTCAGCCATTGCGCTTTTTGTCAAAAGTGGGCATCAACAATGGTAAAATAGATAAAGTAACTTTTTGTGGCGCCAAATTGCTAAATTTTTGCAACCACCAATGTTGATGCTCTTAACCTACTTAAAAAACCTTTTAGGAGTTAAGTGTTTCAATTTGATAGAATTAAATTGAAAGTTTTATTTTCGCATCAATTTGTTTAGTTTCTCCATTTTATCGAAGTTATATTTTTCTTTGTCATATCCATTAATTCATCATTTTTGTTATTTATTTATTTATTATTATTAATAATTAATTAATTAATTAACTAATTAATTAGTTTGGAATTAGGTATATACCAAACAAGATATGATAATATAATCTTGTTTATACAAGAAAATTTAAGGTAGCCTCTAACTTAAGAGAAAGTTTTTTTTAGGAGGAATTTGAAATTTAGATGTCTGCTTCGAGCTAGTTGAGTTACGTACAAAACTCTTGACATCTTTAAAGTTTGAAGTCAAGAAAATTGACGTAAAATTTAATACATAGTCAATTATATATTGTCAAGTTTCATTTTCATAAATAATTAAGTTGAAATGCATTAAAGTTTTTTATTTTTTTTCCTTTAATTTCTTTTATTTATATTTTGTTAACACATAATAGATACTAATTTTATTTTTTATGTATTAATTTAGTCTTGAATGTTTATAATAATTCTTTTTCTTATATGGTAAAAACTAAAAAGTACTTTGATCCCCTAAGAAGAAATTATGGTTCCATCCCTCGGCATAGTTAAGGTTGATTGGCCTGAGCGGTGCACGTCCAATTACCTAGCCATAGATGCAAGAGTTCGGTGCTAGTGGTACAACGAGACAAGGGACCTATTAAAGAGAAAAGTGGACCATACCCAAATAAAAAAAGGATTATTTGGATTACAACTTACAACTAATCTCATTTTGCGTAGGCCATCCGCCATTGATCCAAAATTTTGGTTAATTTTTATCTATTGAAAGTTTAAAGAAACCCTTGAAGATTAGTTCGCATGCACGTGACAATAACATGTTATCATTTTAATAAGGTAGGCATCTTGTCCAATCTTTGGAACATCGTATTACAAAAGGTTAAAATATCCACATATCTTAATTGAAGAAAATTAACAACACGCATAAGCTTGCGTTACAACTTACAACTAATATACAACTAATATGATGTTTAGTCAAGGAAGACTTGATCTGCATGAGTTAGGCAGGGCTTGATATTCATGTCAATTTTTTAGTATACTCAACCCTCAGATCCGATCGTGATTGAATTTTTACGATCCTGATTAGGTCAACGTGTGGTAACTAGCGCAAATCATAAGCACAACTTCATTCTTTTTTGGGTAAGTTTTCAACACTAAACCAGTCCATGTAGTAGGGTAAATGGGTAATTAAACAAATGTTGCACCTTATCTAAAGAATTTTGGTGAGTAAATGATATCCAATTTAGAAGAAACACATAGATCTACTACTCTTCTGTACTAGACTTGTTCTATTCTAGGGCCTTTTTGGTAGGAGGATTTTTGTTTTTGTTTTCAAAACAGTATAAAAACAATTTTCAAAAAATTGAACTTGAAATTAGTTTTCAGATAATAACTTTTTACATTATACGTGTTTGGCTCCCACTTTTAAGAATAATTTTTAAAATACTAAAAACAAAAAATAATTATTTGGGAGACCATTTCTATTTTTAAGATTTAAAAAATATATATTTATTAAAAGTAACGTGTAGAATTTGTAGTTACTTTTTTTATTTTTATTTTTATGATAAGTTTCAAATTTGAAGTGTGAGAATTTTTTTTGTAATAAAAATAAGTTCCTTAATTTAAGAGATATAAAAGTTTGGACATATATGTAGAGTCCATTATTTTCAATTTATTTACAACTATACCATTAAAAACATTTTATGTATACTGAAAACACTCATTGGCCGTTTTCAAAATCTTATTCTAAATTCAAGTAGAGTACACACCATTTTATGGATAACAAAACAAAAAACAATATTTAAATACTCTTACTAAACATGCCCTAAACTCGTTAAAAATATAACACATGTTTATTATATTTTTACAAATTGAAGAATAGTGGACCCAAGTCAAGCCCTTACCAAAAAAAAAAAAAAAGATTAGAACTACAACTTTCACTCAAAACATGAGTTGTCTGCATGATCAGTTGAATACTGATATGAAAACAGCCCTTTACGTATGCACCGTCAAATGTGCATTTTGGTACGTACAATCCGCACCGACATTAATGTCTTCTATTGGAGGATGATGATTGGGGGAGATTGATGAAGTCGTATAATCAAAAATAAATTGAGAGAGAGAGAGAGAGAGATATAAGTCCATTATTATCTCTGAGCACGACAAAGAATCTGCTTTTTTCTATAAATTGGGGTTGGTGGGGAACTTAAATTCCTGCTCAGCTAGCGGGAGATCACGTGCTAAATAGAATTTTTCATGAAAGGGGAAAATATTCATGATATTATCATCATCACATATTCACATTTTTCCTTAATTTAGTCTCCCGAAATTGCAAAATTCATTTTTGTTTTCTTTCTTATAACACGTACTATAAGTCTATAACATACCTAAAATATGTGATTCTGTCACACAAACATATATATGCATCGCTGAAATTTGAAATAGTAATGATACGGACACAGTTTTTTCTTTCAATGTGAGTAGTGAATACAAATAACACTTATAATAATAGCCCAATCACAATTATGAAACAGTGGGCGGACCAGTAGGATAGAAATGGCATCGCTTAATTACTGCATAACAGCATGGGTGATGTGACACTAATAATGATGAATTTGGTCAAACCTCAAAAAGGTCATTGGATTTGATAGGATCTAATTGAAAAGGGGCGGGGCCCCAGAATGGTGGTCGAAAATTGAAATGGCAAACATCAGTACGTGGATGCTAGCTTGTGAATGACTGTATGTGATTGTGTAGGTCCTTCCTTAGATAGCATATATAGTAATTTAAAATGTCTTATTATACATTTTTATTTTCTTTAGTTGTTTAATTAAAGAGCACTTTCCCAAAAATCAATTAAAGAGCAGGGACTTCATCATGTTTTTTTTGGCCTGTGGCCACGCCAGCAGCACTGCCAACGAATCCACTTGTCAATTGTCATCCTCTTCCTTCCCAATTACTACATTAATTAATTAATAAATAATATACTTATAGTTATATATAGGCAACATTTGAAATCATGGAAAACATTTTATTTCAACCATTTTTGTCTCCTTTGTGCACTGAACCAGTTTTGTCATGGTCGTATGGAAAGAGCAGAAGGGGTTCCGGATTCATTTGGATTGAACTTATTTTTGCTGAAACTGAAAATTGAAAACACTATAACAAAATAATTTTTAAATGTGAGAATAGTGTCGCGAAACTCGTGAACAATACATAAACAGTGCGTGAACAGTATTTTTTGTCCCTTGCACAGTAAAATCATGTAATATTACTGTTCACGCGCAAGGAAAAAAAAAGTCTAAGAACACAAAACGTAAACGCCACATTCAATTGAATCCAAATAGGTACTCCATCAAAAAGGGTTATAGGCTTACACGTTTTGAATGTAGAACAAAAAGCAAGCAAATCCATTCATATTAAGTGCGACTTATACTAGAAAATGTATTTTTTTTTTTTTTTTTGAGAAAGTAGAAAATGTAATTTTATTTGACTTAAATGCACAAATTCACTTTAAACTATGAGCGAGATATGTTATTTTCTATATATATATATATATTCACTTAAATAATCCTACTTTTGGATGGAATAAAATAAAAGAAGAGTAGAAAAGAGGAAAATAAAAGGGAATTATAATATACTAAATATTAGTATATTGTAACCACATTCCTCCATACTCTCATCTCATCTCCCTCCATTCCAAATAAACTGTAATTCAGTGTCGATGTGAGGTCGATTCTATGAGAATTTGAACTAGTCTCCAAACCCACTTATGAAAATTAGGATCTAGCACAAGATGATGAATGTGTTAGTTTAAAAGCTCATGGTAAAATACTCAAGTATAGACTTGGTTTAGGTCTAGTGTATCAAGCGCACTGGACTCGGTCAGATAGTGACATGTGTCTAAAAGTGGACACATGTCATCATCTCAACGGGTCCAGTACTACTAGACACTGGATCTAAACCTGGCCCCTCAAGTATTATGTGTGTAGTGTAACATCTTACAATCCCAAATCAATCATAATATAAGTCAAATGAAAATGATGAGACTAAAGAAAGATCAAATGTACTTCTAACTTCTAAGTTTTTGATTTTTTTCTGGACATTTTATCAAATAAGAAACAAAATTAGCATTTTTTTTAACAATAAACAAGATCTTTTTAAAAAAAAAATCTTTTTGTCTTACCTTTAACAAACAAGTTACCAAAAAAACTATGGGAGCCAAACTCACTTGTTTAGGGTATCATCCTTCTCATCAAAAAGTTAACAGCCCAAGATAAAGCCTGATTATATATATATATATATATATATATATATATATATATATATATATATATATATATATATCATTTAAAAGGAAACAGAAGTTACAGAACAGAAGGTAAAATGGAGCACATCAAACACTCAAAAAAGCACTTTTTTATTTTTTTATTCTTTTCTTTTTGACCTTTAAAAATACCTAGACATCATTAGCTATCCAAAAGTTAAGCTCTTTTGAATATTAAGTTTCTTTAAAACCTTCTCTCACTTTCTTGTATGTCTTAAAAATAGTTAGTATTCTAAAAATAAAAAAAAATAAAAAAAGAAGAAGAAGAAAAAGAAAAAAGAGGGGTGATAGAAACATAAAGAAATGATTTACTGAGAATAGAAACATAACATGTTTTGTATTTGTAAAGAAAAGGTTTGGTTGGTTTGCCCTTTTAATTTTATAGGTGCAAATCTACCAATTTATTACGAATTCCTTTATGGAAGTCTCTAAAAGTTTAAATCTGAACAGAACCAATGACAAGAATTTATTTATTTTTCAATTAATGTGATGGATCTAAGTCATCTAACTGCATCAATTGGATAATAGTACAAAGTGCAAACCATCACGCTGCCTAAATATGTAAAAAAATGTTTTGGCACCCGTTAACATAATCGACGAGGCGTGTAAAATGCTAGCAATCAGCGTATCATATAAACAAAACTAAGTGCAGCATAGTTATAATTTGTTTCTGAATGATGGGTTGTCACAGCATGTGTTGCCCCCACGTTAATATTTTATGTACTAAATCGAGAAGTGGCATTATTTCCATTGGAAACATAAAAATAATAGAATACTTTCTTTCTCCTTATACTTATGGTATTTGAGATCAAGGCAAGCTTCTCTATTAATTAGTTTGTTTGACTAATAAGTACCGTAAATTAATAACATAAATTGTCCAACTACGTACTGTTTTCATTTAGCCAAACAGATTGTTCAAGGATTGGATTTTTAGGATCGCCCGTGTCTAGGCTTTACAGCAGTTCCTAACTTAGCAAGTATTTTTGTTTTATGATGGTTTCTCTAGTATTAGGTTTGGTCTCAGAACTCAGAACCAATTCAAAGCACCACCGCTTCCCCTTGGTGCAGGGGTCACTCTACAAGTATAAATATTTGTGGGGTGTTGGGAGTAATGGCCGGGGTTCAAGTCTCCAGAAGGGAGCTTCACACACATATACACTTAGATTATGTTAGAGTAAAAATTCTATCTTGTATTAAAAAAAAGTAACCAGTTCGAAGCTACATCTTGTGTTCCTAGACTCTGAAAGAATATTGTAGTGGCAAATTTTTGGATACACATAAGTAGGTTGAAAGCCCACAAATTCAGCCCAAAACTCACTTCTACAACCCAATATCCATGAAAAAAAAAAACGGAAATTGAGTTGAATTAGGCCTGCACAATTAATCCCCAAGACCCACTTATTTTTCTAATTAAAAGAACCAATATTACCAGCCCAAAGCCCACTTGGATTGGCCTATCATCCATATGAACCAAGACTTGAAATTGGTCCTAGAGAGGCCCACAAGAGCCCATGAAATCAACCTCGCCCTTAGCACAATCCACATGTTTGGGTTGTAGAGTCAATGAAAAGCACTAACACACCTGCAACTGCAATTAATGAGAGAGTTGAATGATTTTAGAGAAATTTCAAAGGGAGGTACCACTTGACAAAAGTTTAGACCCTTTTATAATGAAATCTCTGCTTTTATGTGTGTGTGTATATATATATATATATATATATATATTGATTAATTGGGCTCCAAATTTCTTAACATTTTGTATCTCCTCCAATTATGCATGCTACTAAAGGTAGACCTTCACTGCAACCAGGCACCTTAGAGATTGTAAATGTAGAATTTGTTAGTAAAGACTTCAGCGAATTAATTTACTAATTTCAAAATTCAGTAACTAACTAAATCTATGCATTTTCAATCTAACTTGGATTTCGGAACCAAATTAAACAATGTTATTTCTAGAAATACGGTAAGACTATCCTAACAGTTTGATCTTATCAAGTTGAATATACCCATATGATATCACCTCAAAAAAATATCACCTATTAATGCTTCAAACATTTTAGGAATTACAAGTTTTAAATTAACTTTGGCCCAAGGTAGAGTTTATGTCTTGTTTTTGGGTGAGTGAACTATAATAGGCCTTTATCGGACTTGATTGGGGTAGGGGTGATCCAAACTCTCCCTAACCATGTGACTTAGCCAGTGAGATTTGTCAGGAATTCTAACTTCCCTAGATTTGTTAATTTAATATAATAAAAATAATTCTACAATTTTTTTTCATGAACCAGCTGAGGTTCGAGCTCAATGTTCAAGTAGAATACAAATATGCAGTTACTTCTATGAAATTCTAAAGTCAAGACTATATTGAGGGCTAATTTGCTTAATAATTCATCCAAAAGTCAATATATTAACGTCTTATCAATAACCTAGTTCTCAAACCCAAAATTCATTAAAATATGAAGAACAATCATTTGACTTAGATCTTTTTTTTCTTTTTGGATGAAAAACTTAGACTTGATTTCATTAAACAGGACAAGAGTCCATAGCTATTACATCACATAGAATTTGATTAGCAATTATGGGGGGAATATCCTTAACCTAAATTACACAGTCTGAAATCGAAATGGCATCTTTGGCCATAGAGTGAGTAGCTGTGTTGCTACTTCGTCTTGAATGATAGATCCTCCAAGCATCAAACTTCTTCAAACACTAGTTAGTACCTTCAATAACCTTCTGGATAGAGGTAGAAGGGGGGTTATGCCTTTTAGAGCTTAAACAACAACCAAGGAGTGGCCTTCCACGATGATGTTTTTTAATCTTTGGTCCCATGCCAACATAATTCCTTCTTCCATTGCTTTCGCTTCGGCCTTAATTGCTCCCAAGGGGAAGTGGATTTTCTTGCTCATTGCTCCCATCAATTCTCCTTGGTCATTCCTGATAACTACTCCTACACCAATCTTTCCTTGATCTCTAAACATAGCACCATCCACGTTGACTTTATACCAACCAGGCGACAGAGGTGACCACCTCTTGGGAGGCGGTGTGGCCTTTGGGGGATTGATAGGTATGGTTGCATGAAATTCTTCGACATACTTCTGCACTTCCATAGCTATGACTTTCCCCTGTTTGCATTGCCCATCGTGTCTTATCGCATTCCTATTATTCCATAGGCTTCACACATTAATGGCTATCACCTCCTAATCTTTATCCCCTTCATCTTCCCGAAGCAACCAAACCAAGTCAATGAACTCTTCTATGGATGAATTTAGGTTGGTGACCTTGATTTTTAATACATCCCACGTCTCCTTGGTGGTCTCACAGCTCCACAGAATGTGGCCTAATGTCTCTCTTTCCCTACATAAGTTGCATTTGTCGTCCATAATCACCTTTCGACGCTGCAAGTAATGCTTTATGGTCAAGATGTTCCTGCAAGCTCTCCACACAAAGTGCTTAATTTCGCTAGGGTACTTTAAATCCCAAATAGCTTTCCAAAGAGCTCACATTTTGGTATTGTCTGAGCATCCTGGGATTACTGTCCATCTCTTTAGCTTCCTTGAGCAACTTAGATGCGACTTTGTATGCGCTGTTGATTGTAAAAATTCCATTTAGGGTTTTAGCCCACACCTAAGAGCCTCTCGGAGCCATGGGGCTTATGGGGATACTTAGAATCATATCTGCTTCATGTGGTAGAAAGGTGTTTTGAACTAGGTTTGTGTTCCATGCTCCTCTCTCTTCATCCAGCAAACTTGATACCATTTCTCCTCCTCTGCTGATTGGGACTTTCGGGCTCATTACTTTATATATTTCCGCAACTAGGATCCATCTGTCATTCCAAATATGCACATTCCTCCCATTACCAATCACCCACCTATATCCTTCCTTAATTACTTCCTAGCTGCCAAGATTCTCCTCCATATGTAGGATGGCCTTTTTCCTAATTGAGCTTCCATAAAAATATCTTCGCAAAATACTTCGCTTTGAACACTTTGTGGACTAGTGAGTTTGGGTTTTGTTGGATTCGCCAGCCCTGTTTTGCTAGTAGAATATTAAAAGCCTTTAAATCTCTGAACCCCATTCCACCTTCGATCTTTGGGGAGCAAAGCTTTTTCCATGAAACTTAGGTAAGTTTTCTTTCATTTACTTTCTGCCCCCACCAGAAACTTCCCATCATAGAGTTCAAATCCGAGCATAGAGAGTCTGGGAGCTTGAAGTAGCTCATTGTGTACGTGGGGGTAGTTTAAGCCACCACCTTTATTAATACTAGCGTTTAACCCGCGCAATGTGCAAGATCATTTTATGATTTCAGCTCACCTTTACATCGCCCACACCATAAAACTCCTTTGATAGGTTTGACCTTTGTGTTGCATGTAAGACATGAAAAAATAATACCCCATCTGTTGTTAACATTAACAATCTTGGCTTCGCACGTCACCAATTAATTTGATCTATCTGTGATAAAATTGTATGTATGTTATGATTATGCCATTCCTTTTTATTTATTTAACAGATTAACACCTAATACTTGAACAACTTGGACTTCAAAAAAGGAAAAAAGTAAGAGACCGGGCACAATATACTAATAGGTTTCCTAATATTTAGTTTTCCAAAAGTTGGCAATCTCCTATAATGGTATTCATTTTGATTTTCTCAACTCCAAATATTTGCCTTGTTCATGGCCATCAGTTGTTATTTATATAATATCAACCTAAAAAGGTCAACAATCAAGCTCATTACTTAAAATTAGAGCTCAAATTCATTACTTGAAATTAGAAGCTTTTTAATGTAGCACCTATAAAAATGCATACTCATAGCATTCTCAATTTCATCAATCTTGTATTCCCAAAATAAGCTGCACTGAACAGTGCAACAATCTAACAGAGGCAAATGGATTACAATCTATACTTATGACTAAGTTCAAAATTAGAATCACATATATTACAACACTTAAAATTCATGTTGATATAAGAGTCTTAGGATGCTCAGATTACAAAACCATAACCTAAATACAGAAAATTAAATCTCTCATAATCTGAAATAAAACAGAAAATTAAGTAAATAAGAAAAGGGTATGAAGAAAAGAACTTGGTGCATAATTCTTAAGCATTTTTTTATGCTATAATTAAATTAATTTAAATTTCAGGTGTAAATTAAGTTGTATAAGCACAGTTGATACCTTTGTCTCTAAGTTCCATTCCAAGTCTTCTATTTTAGAACTGTTTTTCTATTATGTAAGAAAGTTATCCATCCAGTCGTTTAGGAGGTCCTTTTGGCATAATTTCCTTTGTGACTTTTGGAATGTCAAAGTTGATGTAGAGCTTTGTTGCCCATGTGAATGATAGTCGATAGTTACCCACAAAATTAAAAAAAAAAAAAAAATGTATTAGGATTATTGATGTTGAGGCATTATATACCTTTTAAATAAATGTTACGTCTATAAGTTTTCACAATAGTTGAAGTGACTATTACAATGAATGGACCTTAATTTGTTTTATAGAAACCATCATTCATGTCTTATCTACCTTTGTGCTTCTACAAAACACGTGGAAAGAAAAAGTTTTAGAATGCATGAGGCTCTAGAAATAAATTTCATTTACTGTTTGTATACCAGGTTAGCAATTATAATTATCTAAAATCCAGAAAAGCTTACTGTGTTTAAACAAATGATCCATAAAAACACTTTTGAACTTTGTTTAACACCAAACTCAATTTTAACTACTTAATTCAATATTTTTTGTTATGCTTCGTAGATTAGTGATCAATAAAATGGAACATAGTGGTTATAATGAAGTCCATACATATTAGAGTAGAATACTAAAGTACAAAATAGAGTATATATTCTTGGACAATGAAAATGAAACTTAATGTTATTTTGATTTAAAAAAAGAAAAACCATAGAACTCCATATCCAATCATTTTGATAGGAAGTCAACTTATTTAGATCTAACACCTAAAAATTAAAGAATTAAGATACCTACTTTAGCATTATAGGGTATCTTAAGAATTTCAATATTGTTGGAGTCCTAAATATGCTCACAACTGCAAAATGATGTAAAGAATATTTTACATGGTATTGACATGTAATGTAGAGGATCGAAACCTATAGTAAACAAAGATGACCCACTATCCAAACATATATGATTATGGCTACAAAAAATAAATAAGTATCAAAACAATTCTCATTATAGTCAAATTTTCTTTAAAATACTGATTTTCAATTGGAAATCTTATAAATTATATGTTAGCAATACTATTAACCACTCTTCAATTGGCATATTTGATCCACATAAAAGAAAAAAGATATAATAGAAAAAAACTTCGAAATTACAAACTCAGAATAAAATATTTTTTTGATAATTACAAACTGTGGATAAAATTGGACAAACACTAGTTAGCATTACTTTTTTTAACCACAGTAAAACACATATATGTTCAATCTACAAATCTCACCAATAATGGAGGATTTAGAGGATTTAAAGGTTCTCTCAAAGAGAATGCATCAATTTTTTTTTTTTTTTTAAACATTAAAGCATAAATATTTTCAATTGGTGAAATTCCCCAACAATGGAGAATTAAAAGGCTTTCCGAGATATAACTCCCAAAGTAAATGAATATAATTTGTTCCAGCATGTTCTTATGTTGCAGTTAGCCATGACAATGAGTCCTACTTATTATCTATTTTCCTTCATATCAACTCCTAGAAATGTGCTACAAAATTTAAAAGATAAGTGGCAAATGTGAAGCCAAAACTTTTTTTCTAATTAAAACATGATAAGTTACTAGCCAAATTGAGTCTTAAGAATTGAAAATAATCTCTACCATATTTAGATGTACCAAAATCAAGGGTTCAAAATATGGTAATTTAGTAACAATAATTAAATTGAAGATCGTGATTGTAGCATTTGGCAATCATAATCTCATAAAGTATTGTCTTTTGTCTTTTGTAATTATAGTTGTAATATGAACTTCTAGACATATTAACTTTAGGTATAAACAGCACTTCATGTGTGGGAATTACTAAATTTTTTCGTAAAACATAAATCATGCATTTTCAACACTTATAGAATAATCACTACTAGAACTCAAAACCCTCAAAGGCAAGACAATGTAATCATTGAGTTAGACTGAATTGGAAAAACTCACAAACACACAAATAAGCCAACTTGATTACAAAACATAGTAGAAAAAAAAATCCAAGAGAACTCTAGCTATCTATTTGGCTATCAGAAGAAGATTGAAAAAGATTAATGGAATCATAATAGTGTTATAGGTCAATTGAATCCAGAACAAAAACCAATTCAAACCTGAGTCTACTCACACCTAGATATGAAAAAACATCTTGATCTACCTTAAAAATAGCACTTGAATCAAATCATTCACTTACAAACCAACAACTTTGAGTACAACACTACTTATTTAATAGGAAAAACAACAGCCTGAGCCTATATGCTAAAATTAGTGAAATTAAGATGGATGCATAGAGTTCCAAAATTAAGACACTCAAACTTGTAATAAATATTTGGTTATTTGGGTTTTGTCATACATTAAAGAATTCATTCAAATACAAAAACAATATATATATAGTCCTTAAAAAAAAAAAAAAAACAATACATGGAGTCTTTTAGGATAGAGAAAACAAATAGTGCCCTTAAAAAATAAAACCTCTAATTGCCAGTCTTCCAAGGAGAGAGGAAGAGATTGGCATTAAATAATAGACATATTTCATATTTGCATATTCCTCTTTCTCCTAGGCGAACATTTTTAGTATTGCATTCAAACTAATCGAGCTTGATTTAAAAAACTGGAGATATATTGTATGGGTATTTCGTTAGAAGAAATTAATAAGAATAGCAATTGAATATAAACACAGCAAACACAATAAGAGAAGTAGAGAAGACTCTACCTTAGTCTTCACTCGACTCCTTGGAATTGAGGGATGGCCAACTTCCTTTTCAACTATAAGAGGGCTCACTCTCTCGGGTTCCTCAGAAATTACTAGCTGTTTCTGATATCTTGCAGTCTTCCTCTTCTTAGTCTCAGTACCCTCATTACTTTCTTCAAGCTCAGCTCTTTTAACCTTTTCCTATTTGATCTTCTTCTCTGCACCTTTGCTTATGGGAGTGGCAACACCAATTGCCTCTATTGTCCCTCTTGTAATTGGCACACCAGAGGAGGTACCAACAATAAGGTCACACCCTAACCAGGTCTCTGGAAAGTCCTGTGCATAACACACCCAGCCACCCCTAGAAGCATGCCACTTCGCAAATCCTGTCTTGTTGCTTATGAAAATAGATACAATGCCAGCAGTAGCTAGGGATAGGCGTCTATTGGCAGTAAGAGCAGAGAGAATATTAGGATTAGAAACTCTCCTAATCTTGCCAGAACCAACATAATTAGAGAAAGATTTTTGAACTCTTCTCCAATAGCCAGCGAAACCACTAGAAGCAAAGACTTTCCTCTAGGAGTTGGGCACAACAAATTGAGAATCCCTCCGTGACCAATAAGAGAAGGCCTAAAGCCTCAGGAACGGGTCCAGAAAAGGGATAGAAGGTACTATATCTTTAAACACTGGCGAGATGTCCTGATCAAAACCAAATTGCCGGAGTATTCGATGTGCTGAGTAGTGGGTGTACTTTGGGCCACTTAAGGAGGGCACTGGAAGCCGTGAGGGACTAACACAAGCCAAGTAGGCCAAACTACCTTCATCACCAGGATGCAGGTCAAAGGTATTTCCTGGAGAGTTGAGAAAAGAAGCCAATATAGATTCACAAGCAAACCCGGGTCTGAATTCCCAGGGAAAACAGCAGCTTAAGTGCCTTGCTTGATCAAATAACTCAACCAAATTAAGGCCGCCACTTTTCAAACTAGCCTAATGAAAAATGATGAGGTAACTGTCAGTAGAACTGCCACATAGACTCTTGACTACGTCAGGAGATCCCTGGAATTTATCTTTCACAAATTTCAAATTTCTACATTTTGCTAAAGTAACAGGAGAATGGTCCCACATGAATACCTGAAGAATGTTACAGTGGAGGGATGAGGTGATAGCATAACAAGAATCGCTTTCAACCTCTTCTCCATGAAGTCGATCCAATTGAGAGTAAACATGGCCCAAGAACATGGGGGCTAGGGGATACTGAGCACCCCAGGCCAATTTGATTGCCAAAGGGAGGAAAACAAACTTAACCCCATATCTGGGGAACTCACTGAATAGAAACTTACTAAGCCAGAGCGTTAGGAACCCAGCTCGCTTGACTATCTTGTCCTTTTCTTGCAACAGATTCATAACCCACTTGCCCATTCTGGCCAATTTCCCACCAAAAGCAATATGCCCGCCAAAATGACTGAATAATTTGTCTTCCACTTCGAGATCTTCGTCAGAAAGACTGATGTCAAAAGGATTCTCATCTCCAAACACTGGGAGGAGGAAGTTATTGACCACATCCTCCTAGGTGTTCGTAAGCTCACCAACAGAAAAGAAGAAGGTATGAAGGGAAGGGCACCAACGGCATACCAAGTGTCTGAGGCCCTTGGCGTCTCTAAAACCTTCAAGGTTCCTAGAAATCGCCACCGCTTTCAGGATTCCAGTGAGCTCCAGATAATCAACAAATTCCCCATCGAAAAGTTCCCTGTTTACCCAAATGGGCCAGCCGGTGATCTTCCCAGGAACGAAGTCAAAGAAAATAGGAACCGCCTCTCGAGATCCTTACCTAATTTAGAGATCTAAAACCTCTCTTAGATCTGGAACCAAGGCGGAACTGGCAAAACCAGATTGACTAGAGAACACCTAGGTATGAGGGGAAGGAGGGGCCTTACCGTGAGACACCAAAGGAAAAAACAAGTTAGGGGTGTACCAGGGGTCCCGTAAAGGGAAAGCTGGGCGCTCCATAACCCCTTATGATTCACCCTGACCAGACCTAGAAGAACTCTCACCCTCAGAAGGACTGGGAGTACGCTCCTTCCTTTTTCGTGAGGAAGAAGAAGCCATAGAACAACAAATGTACTAGGAATTAGAAAAGTCAAAGGAGCGGAGACTAAAAGAAGAAAATAGAGAAGTAGACTAAATTGGAAAGAAGGAGATAAGCTTAGGAATAGAGGACTCTGGAAAGTGAAAGGAAAATATGAATTGGTTGTAATAATGGTGCAAAGAGCAGTTGGGGAAGATGATGTATGGAAATGTGCACCAGTTACCAAAATTTAATTTTAAAGAAGAGAGTTAATTGGCAGTAATTAATAGGAGTTACAGGGAACGTGGAAAGTGGGTAGAAGTTTTTTACTCCAACATTCAACTGCCACGTCTTGTGTAAGGGGGGGGGGGGTTTAAAAAAAGAGAGAAGAAAGTACAACACCCAAAGAAGACCAAGATGCCCAGAAGTAGCGGGAAAGTCAGGGTCCTAAAGGGAGGAAAAGGGGAACCCTGAAGTGAATCAAAATAGTGAAGAAGGAAGTCCTATAGAAATTAAAGTTCTAACTTACTCAGGCATGGGCTGCAGGCAACCCACGAGCTCGGGGGGCTAAATGTTGAGGTCTAAAAAGTTATAACACCAAGGCCCAAAAAATGCATAGCGGGTGAACCCCATATAAAAGGGTTGAGCTCACCACAAGAGAAAAGGATGGCCTAAGTCCATTAAAAGAAAGATTTGAAGCCCAAAACCCACGAAAGGATAGGCCTTAGGGCCCATGAAACGAAGGGAAGAAAAGAAAAAAGCCCAGCCTATCAAGATCAAAAAATCAAAGAAAGTCCAGTGGGAAAAACTGGGCCGGGATACCTAGAGGCTGCTAGGGGCTCGGGATCTTCGGGACGTGCAACACAGCTAGGATGAGATTGAGACAGTTCAAAAAGAGAACCAAGAAACACAAAGGGCGAAGGACAGATACGTCCTTCTTAATCACCTAGTGATGCAGGAAGGAACCAAAAGGCTTGGAGAATAACAATTCATGAACAAGGGGTTGATACCTCGGGCAACCCAGAAAGAAGAACTATAAAGAGAAGTAGCTGGGAAAATCTTCAACCTAGCAGGAACGAATTCGGCTCACCTGGGAAAAATGACAAAAAGAAGGACAGCTAAAAAGTTGAGTTTGAAAAGGGTAAGGATTAGAAACCTTGAGGGAAGAGGGATTGGAGGTCAGCCTTCTAAGGACATTCCAGAATGGAAAGCCAGTAAGAAGCTTTTAGGGAAACAACACCAAAAGAAGAAAATTATGAGAAACAAGGAAATGACCAGTCATCAGAGTGGCTGGCACAACGTGGGCTCTGGTACCTAGGGGAGTAGAGGAAGGGAATCAGTGGTACCCCGGAACCCTAGAATGACGCTATAAAAGGGAAAGGCAGCCAGTATTGAAGGGGCATTTTAGCAATAGTAAAATCATAACAAAATCATTAAGAAAACTCTGTCAAAAACTCAAAGAAAGTAAAAAAAGAAAGAGAAATATCGCCTAGTATCCCAAAACAGCCACTATAGAACATACTTGGATTCAAAGGGATTCAAACTTTGCAAGTCTAAGAGGCTTAGATAGCCATCTAAGTCTGTAATTTTTGAGCTTATTTGAACCTTGTAACACGTCTTAGTGAGCTAATTGTGATTTACAACTAAAGAAAGTAATGAAATATTTCATAGTGTTTTAAGGATCCTTAACAACATATTTGTTTCTCTCTTTATTACATTGTCCCTTTACTGTTTCTTGCTATTCAATATATATATATATTCTTGCTTGCTAGTATGTACGTATTGTAGGATTTTTACTCTGTGCACCACTTGGTTCTATAAACAGCCCATTTAGTTGTGGTGAACCAAGCCTAGTCCCTTTAAATAACAACTCAAAGGCCTAGGATCTTTGCTTCAACTTGAGCCTAGACACTGTCCAAAAAAGGACCCTCACACATAGTATAGTAAGAGAAGGTTACAATATTATGACAAATATTGCTTGTAACAAGATAAATTAATAAACTGATTCTTAATAAACTTGTCCCTCCAAAAGGAAAAAAATGATATTCCTTATCAATTGACTAAATTTGTCAGTAGAATGTATGTATTCAAAGAGGGAATGTCGCACTGCATGGATTCAAATCTTACACCCTATGATTACTTGGTATATATATTTGTTAAAGGTATCAAGACCTAATTTTAGTCAAGGTCTAAGTTAGTTATATAACTCAAGTCCATATTCATTTTATCTAATCCTACTTAATGTGAAAGTAAAATCATCCTAAAACTTCCCGTATTTCAGGTATTATAACACATGTTTGTCTATTATTAGTATATGACTTAATTTACCATAAATACCATTCAGAGGGCTCTTTGTAATATTTAGGGTTTAATGGAAAAAAAAAATGTAGTCATCAAATTCTCTCTACAGACTTGGGGATTGAATTCATTTGGCCCATGGAAAAAAGACTAAAAAAAAAAAAAAAAAAAAAAGAGGTAGGAACACCTTCAAAAGAGAACTTCAACGGTCCTTTCCTATACTCATTAGCTACTCAGCCTACTCTATTGGTCTTCCTCTTAAATCATTAATCCATTTAAAAACAGTCTTCACCTCCCTTGCTATCTTCAGAGTTTCATCCATAAAGGATTAAAATATATCTTTTACACTTGTTTAGAAATACTTTGTTGTTTGATTCTTATTTGTTTAAAATTCAAATTTTAAATATACGAAGTATAGGCTTTATGACATAAACTTAGATTTTTCTATGTTTGGAGTCTTTAGAGTTTTTCAAAAGCCTTCGAATTTGATTTCAACAAAGTAAAAATATTTGAAAGAATGACGTGGACGAATCTAGACAATAACTTATAATAGTACTAGCCTCGTCACATACATTTTGCATGTATGATGAGGTTTTATTTTTTTTATTTAGTGTCATAATTTCCTTTTTAAAAAAAAAAAAATTGGATAAGTTTGTTTTGAAGATAGATTAATAGGAGAGTGCCCTATTTTGTAGGTATTTTAAGTGGAGTTGAAGATTTATTTTTACTGAATTGTCCTTAAGTTATTCCCTTGTTAAATGTAAGGTTTAAGAGAATTTCTGAATCATATAAAAGTCCAGTCCAAAGAGGGGAATTTTGTTATGATTAATGACATATAGTGTATTTTTAATTGATCAAATTTAAAATTCTAAAATTTTTTACTAAGACTTACACTTTTGAATATTCATCTCTTAATATTACATAGGACAAATGACATATTGTTTTTTATATATATACATTAATAGTTGGGGGTGGGAGGGTTTTAAACTCTAGATGTCTTTATTAGAAATATCAAGAGATGCTAACCAATTAACTTACAAGACTCTTGACACATGACATTTTTTAATTTACTTGTTAGTGTTCTTTTGTATCAAATGAGTGAGACATTTAAATCTAAGATTGATCACTATCAATTTCACTAAATCTAATTGATAGGATAATCTTCTAGATCTACTTGATGTAGGAGTTTGAAACTGGCTTTTGAATTTTCCACTGCCTGCACAAGCCTTCACAAACACTACATATTGCAATTTAAAGTTGTTAAAAACCGCACTCTATGACAACATTCATAGAACGTAATCAGATATATAAGCATAAAATTATGTACACACATTCCCATCACGTCAGTAAAATGAATAGAAGTAGATTCATTCTAAAGATTAGAATATGCTTGCTAGTTCACTGGCAAAGTAAGTTAAAAGGGAGTAGCCTTATGCTGAATTTATTGAAAAATATATGCCAAGTAAGGGTGGCAAAATAAGCCCAAACTCATTTGCCCACCCAAACCCACCAAATTATTAGTTGGGTTAAATGGGCATTACCCCAATTAAACCCAATGATTATTGGGTTTTAACTAAAAACCCATTGAACCCCATATAACCCAAAAAAAATTTATACCCAAATTTAACCCAACCCTTCCCATAACATTAAAAAAAAAAAAAAAAAAAAAAAAAAAAAAAACCCCTTAGACGTTTCAGTTTCCTTCACTTTCTCGACCTCCAAACACTTCCCACTCTCACTTGCTCTCTCTCTCTCTCTCTCTCTCAGAGAACAATGAGGCACAACAAACACAGCACTGAGACCACCGAGTCTCGCTTCTTAGGAACCATATTAGCCTTCTCCATTCGAAACCACCACGACACTATGGAGGAGAGGGCGGCGGAGGACAATGAAGGAGGAGAGAATGGGGCCGGAGGCTATAGAGTCGAGTGCCCACCTCGCCGATCTCGCCTACCCAC
The DNA here is from genome assembly GCA_030820535.1 of Quercus parvula. Classification (NCBI taxonomy): domain Eukaryota; kingdom Viridiplantae; phylum Streptophyta; class Magnoliopsida; order Fagales; family Fagaceae; genus Quercus; species Quercus parvula. The sequence goes on along the minus strand of JAUAME010000011.1, from coordinate 25,045,860 downwards.
CTCGCCGATCTCGCCTGCCCAGCACTGATCTCTCTTCTCCCTTTCATTTTTTTTTTCTTTCTTCCTCCACTCCTCACTGATCTCACTTGAGTTTTTTCTTTCTTTTGCCGATCTCGCCTGAGTTTTTCTTTTGTGGTTGTTTGTTGATTTTCTTGGCTTGGGTTGTTGTGGGTTTTATTGTTGCAGTTGTGGGTTGGCTTTGAGATCGGAATTTCTGGCTTTGATTAGGTTTTTTTTTGGGTTAATAATTAGGGGTTGGGCTATGTTTGGTTACTGAGAAAATGAAGGAAAATCACAGTTTTTATTGGTTTAGGGACAAACCCATGAATCCTATTTGGCATTTTGGTAATTTTAATAATTTTGCTGAGAAAGTGTTGGGTTTTCACTTTAATGGCATTTTAGGAATTTTGATAATTGGGTAATTGGGTGGGTTGGGGTTTACCCATAATACTTGGTTTGGGTTGGATTTAGGTTAGAAGCAATTAATTAAATGGGTTTTAATGGATAAATGAGTTTTATATACTCAACCCAATTATGCCCACCCTAAACCCACCCATTTGACACCCCTAATGCCAAGAAGACATGAGGGAGAGAAACTAAAAGAAGAAAGACATTATACACAAACACCTTTCAGAAAAAGACCACCAAGTAAACTAGAGAATCATGCTTATCAAAGATTCAAAGGTGTAGGAAAAATAGAGCAGTCAGAATCATAATCTATACTGACATCTAAACACTTTCCAGTTTCCTCTATATGTTGATTGGTAGTCACATTTTTTTTTTTTTTTTTTTGGGGACATTCTGTGCATGTTCTCCAATTTTGAACCAAATGAAGAGGTATAACGAGGACACATTTATGCACTTTATGAAGTATGAAGAACATAATGTTTAGGACAAATTACATTCTTCAAATTAAAGGCCTATTTGGTAAGAGATTTCTAATAATGTTGTTTGTATTTTTTAGAAATACACATGGGTGAAAAAGTGTGAAAATACGTGTAATGTTGTTTAAACACTAAAAACTTTTGTTTAAACCATAGTAACAAACAGGCAATAAATCCCTCATTTTCAAAAGTTTCAAATTAAATCCTATACTTCCAAAACTGTTTCAATTCAAGTGATAAACCATTTATAGTGACGTTGTTAACTGAAAAATGATTAAACAAAACTAGCTTCGTTGCATGCTTGGAGCGCATGCAATGAGGCTCTTTTTCTTTGGTGTAGTCTTTTAATTTTCTATTCATCACTATTTGAGATTTAAGTGTATGTTTAATCATATCATGCATCTGAAGTGAAAAAAAAAAAAAAAAAGTGAGAATAGAGAGCAAGGGAAACGGAAAATTAAAAAGAAAAAGGTGAGCCTTGATAAAGCGGGAAAAAGACGTGAGTAATTGAAGGAATATAGGAGAGTTTGAGCAAATTCAATTTCTTGAATATTGAGTTTGAAAACAACGGAGAATTGTCCTATTTTGTAGGCTATGTTTTAGGTGAGAGCTAAAATTTAAGAGTTTTTAAATTAGCAATTTTACATATATATATATATATATATATATATATATATATATATATATATATATATAACCCTATTATTTAAGCTTTACAAACTGTTAAATTTGAAGGTATTTTCGGTATCAAAATTGATGATCCAAATAGAAAAAACCCCTTAAATAGTAGTATAAATAACAATAAGTGGTTATTTCAGCACATGTGACTATCATATATAAACATTCTTTCACTCCCAAGTCATACAACGTACATTCTAAAAATTATTATTAAAAAAAAAAAGAAAAAGAAAAAAAGAGGTCATACAATGTTGTTTTGTTTAAGCATTTTCTATTGATGGCTTCAAGCATAACAAGTTTATTATTGAATTAAAACGTTTTCGAAAGTGGGGAATTTAAATTGAAACTTTTGAAAATGCGAAGCTTAACTTAGAAGCCCTCTCAAAACTATGGCTAAGGTTTATTATACTTATTTTCAAAAGAACTAATTATCTAATATCCTCTTAGCTTCTTCAATCACAATGTAAATTGTGTAATGTATTGTATTGTTTACATCTTTCCTTTGCATACAGAATCTCACGACCACTTAAACTATCAATCTTCATCACTAGTTCCAAAGGCTCAATCTCATGATGCTTTACTTACCCTGAAACCTCATAGAGAGGCGAGAGCATGGTGCAGCAATCAAAAGGAATGCACATCAAAAATCAATACTCCTAGTAAGACACTCTTTTATCTCCCTTAGAGAGAAAAGCACTCCTCCAACATGATAGTCCCTTCCCTGAATGCGACAATACCATATCACATGCTACCTTTGAAGCCATGGAAGCCCCCAACAGAAAACCAAGATACATTGGTGCAAAGTAAACATCAAACACACAGAAATCTAAAAAGAGCAATACCTGATTTGGTTTGGGAAATAACCTACCAAAATATAACCTAAGGAAGAAAAGAATGATGGTGATCCTAGATATCATTCTCATGGAGTGATTATCAGCAAAGCTTCCTAGTGCTCATAATTTGTTTGATTTTCTACAGATTCACAAGAATTTGGCACAAAATACTCAAACTCACTTGTGCCAAGTTCATGCTTGGTGCTCTAGACATTGCTACCTATGAAACTGCCCTATTTTCTAAATGGATTGAAGAACATCAAAAGGCCAAGTCATACTTGAACCAAAGCAATCAACCTCTAGTACATGCTTAAGATGACAAAATGGAATATATGTATTAACCAACATTTATGCATGTTGATAGTGTAAACAAATAAATGGGAAATGATCTTTGATATGATCAGCCTTACCCACAATTTTCTTTGGAAACTTTGATTCCCAGACTCAGACACACACTATGCCGCCTTGGGTAGAAGGTACACATCATTGAACCAAAACCTGACCTCTAATGATTTATCAATATACAAGCATCCTTTCTAATGTTGTACTACCTTTCAGGCATTTAGCTAATGACACAAAATTGCATAATTGTGATTTTCAAGAAAATTAGGTCCTATTCATAATAGATACTCAAGATTACCCCAGCTATCAATGCTATCTAATTCAGAAAGGGAGATATTTTTCTAAGCCTTCTAGAAATTTTCAGAGAATTACTCCATCGCAAATTGGCAATGAGCCGTGAAATCAAATATCATTAAAAATTCAACCAACAACGCCATTTTCGCAGCAAGCATTAGCAGGGTAAAAGAACAATTCTATTCAGCAAGCAAGACCATGGCTCTCACTCATCTCGTATCTATTCATTATTTGATAATTCAAAAAGATGGGGGAAACACTAGGAGATGACAATTGAGCGAGCTACAAGGCTCTTGGCAACTCATCTCCTATCTACCTATACCAATCACTTTTTTGAATTTCTAGGCACATGTTAATTGCATAGAAACCATACGCTGAGACTAAAATCAAAGTAACGCCCAATAAATTTCTCATCCAATCTAAAAATTGAAACCCAATTCCTAATTAACAGTGAGAACGTTGAATTTATGAAGCAATTGAAATATGATCAAGTCAGAATAACTCAAAATGAACCAAGGTTTGCAAAAGAGCCCAATTCAAAAACAACCTTATTCAGTTACATGACATACCATCATAATATAAACACGGGGAAAAAAACAAAAGTCTCCATTACCGTTCCTTCAAATTCCTCGTCATCATCATCATCGAACTCAAAATCGAATCAATTCATTCGGATTCGTTTGAGGCTGAAGAAGAGGAAAGGCTCTCGATCTCGAGGCGTTCGAGGGCTTTCTGGTGGGCCCAGGTCTCGATGGTGAGATCGGGCTTGGCGTTGAGTCCGACACCGAGGATGACGATGGTGAGGAAGCTGGTGATGTAGCAAGGCAACTCCCAGTCTTCCCATTTCCGAGACTGACCAGCTGGTGGTGGGGGCCTGTTGAAGAGGTAACCCTTGGGTTTCTCCTCGTGACCCGGGCTGCTCCACCTGCTCGACCCTGTTGTCGCGGCGCCGCCGCGTGTGCGCAGAGATGAGAGGAGCCGCTGCCGGATCATGCTACTCATGGCTGTTGTTGGGGATGGCATTTGTTAGGTTTTGGTGTTTGTGTGTGGAGTGGACTTCCACGGAGAGACAGAGAGCGAGAGAGAGAGCAGTAGCACACTGGCTCTGATTTGTTTTGTTGAGTGCGTGTGTGAGTTGGCGTAAGTTTGGGCTTTCGTGGCCCAACTGGTACTTCACCGAGCTCTATTTGAGCTTCCAAAAGGATAAGTTTAGTAACACACATTTTGGTACAATAAATGCTACGACTCATCCGTATGTTGAGTAGCGTCCGTATGTTGAGTAGTGGTTGGTGGAAGAGTATTTTTACATCGATTCACCATCATTCCTCTAGTAATTACAACTCGCCACACGGACGAGTTGTGGTATTTGTTGTGCAAAAATGTGTGGCACTAAACTTATTCTTATTTCTTGGAAAAACTCCATCCACACTGAACGATTTTTTTTTTTTTAAACACTCTTCGTTGTGTTTTTTTAATAGATTGAAACTCTCACAAATAGAAAAGTCTTTCTATAAGAGTTTCACTGACTTTTTCACCCCATCTACGTGTTGTTTATGGTGTGTGGTAGGTCCAATCGACCATTATCTCAAATGTTATGTGAGTAAGATATGACAAAATCCATGTTTTTTCCAGTTTTCATAACAAAATTGTTTTTGAATGTTATGGGTGAGATATAAAAAGTCGGTGAAATATTGTGTATATCTAACAAAATCGTTTTAGTTTTGAACACAGATGCTCATTCCACATTTGGCTTAGAATTTGTGTTTAATTTACAATTGTGGTTAAGGGTTCACTTGATCTTATTTTCAGATACTACACTTGATCTTAGTGGTTAAGTGTTCACTATGCCAATAATGTCCATGCCTTTTTATAGTACCTTTCAAATTGTTAAGAATAGTAGACAGATTTATTTGCAAACTCTCAAAGGAATTAGATTTTTACTATTTAAGTAGGTAGGCTCAGATACCAATAATAAAACAAAAAAAAAATAGAGAAAAACACTTTTATGAAAGAAAAAAAAAAGTTGTATTGTATTTGTATGCGGGCTAAAATCTATTACTAACTCAAGATGGATGGAGAGTTAATGTGTGACTGTCCAGTACAATTAATTTGTAGAGAATGGATTTTCGAGGTCATCATTTGTATGCTTTAATGATTTAGTTTCAATTTAATGGAAAAACAACAAGTTATCTATAAGAAAGAAGAAGATTTCAATATTAATTCTTCCTTGGGTTAGTCCGAGGATCTCTAGTTCATATAATGTTCAAGTCTCAGTTACAAAGTATAGATGTGCAAGGTATATTTTTCTTAGATTCTCTGTCCCTAGTTCTAGAGGAGTTCCCTTTCTTTATATAGCTATTTGAAGTGCATCTCAGATTTCCACTTGTACAGTCACTGATCTTCGTTTGGATGCTTGTCCCATCAGGGTTTTGTTGGAGGTGGTAGAATGTACTAAAAGCTATGAGGGTACTATTCAAAGGTCACTCTACTATTAATGCGGCCAGCTAAGTTGGTGCAGTGAATTAAATGCGGAGGTAATGGGTACTTTACATGGATGTTTCCCTTCTTCTTTACTTGCACGTCCCTAAGTCCTTCCTCAGTATTTTGTCTTTTGGTCCAAGTGGCTTGCTTAAAGCCTTCCAAGGAATGTTCGCTCTTCGGGCTCTTTGGACGGTCGACTTCTTTGGTTTCAATACTTGGGCTCTTATCAACATATTGGGCTAAGACCGATGAGAGGATGGGCCTTTCCATCTCCTCGGTTCAAACCCACATGGCACTATTCTGTGGTCAAATCTTACCCCTCCCACAATAGCCCTCCAAAACTTCGCTCTCTTTGCCACTTGAGAGAGTGGGGTTTTGGTAAAAGGTAGGAAATTGACACATTCTAGATGCGTTCCCACATAGGAGTGTCTTTTCACCTGTCTCATACACGTTCTTGACTCTTCGGCATCCACAACACTACAGTTAATGTAGCAGGCACCTGTATGTCCCCTACGTTCTATGGCGCAATGAAGATCCAATGGTTGAAATTTTTCTGAATTAATGGGCGGGAAAATTACCGCTCCTTTTTCTCCCCTATATAAAGGGAGAGGGGAATCACTTTCCCCTATTTCAACAATCTTTACCTCGGGGTTAACCTTTGTATTCTTAAATGGTTTAGTTTCAAGTTAATGGAAAAACAGCAAGTTATCTATAAGAAAGAAAAAGATTTCAATATTAATTCTTCCTCGAGTTAGTCTAAGGATATTTAGTTCATATAATGTTCAAGTCTTACAAAGTATAGATGCACATGGTATATTTTTCTTAGATTCTTCGTCCCTAGTTCTGGAGGAGTTCCCTTTCTTTATATAGCTATTTGAAGTGCATCCCAACCCTCCACTTGTACGGTCACTGATCTTCCTTTGGATGTTTGTCCCATCAGGGTTTTGCTAGAGATGGTAGAATGTGTTACAAGCTATGAGGGTACTGTTCAAAGGTCATTTTGTCATTAATGCGACCTGCTGAATTGGTGTAGTGCATTGAATGCGGAGGTGATGGGTACTTTACCTGGATATTTTCCTTCTTTTTTACTTGTACGTCTGTACCTCATTCCTCAGTATTTTGTCTTTTGGTCCAAGTGGCTTACTTAAAGCCTTCCGAGGAATGTTCACTCTTCGAGCTCCTCGAACGGTCAGCTTCTTCGGTTTCAATACTCAGGCTCTTATCAACGTATTGGGCCATGACTGATAAGAGGATGGGCCTTTCCATCTCCTGGGGCCGATTCCACATGGCACTATTCTGTGTTCAAATTTTACCCCTCCCACAGTATTCATTGATTCTTTTACAAAGAATTGCATCTCTTTGTATAGTAAAGTACAATGCTAGTAGATAAGAATTAAACAAAACGGAATTGTGTCATGATGTACATTGTGTCTCCATAGAATAGAGATAAAATAATATATCTTACTTAATATAACTTTTAAGAAATTTTACTTAAAGTAACTTTTTTTTTTCTTTTTGTGCCACATAAGCATTATCAAGAGTTTCATACTCCTAACTAAAAGGGTAATGATTCTCTCACACAATTTATTTCACTTTTGAACATCATTTTTTTTCCTTTTAAAACGTTTACATCAGTGCATGTCATTGTACTGGATATTGTGTGAAATAGTGTAAAAAAAATGAGTGTAACAGAATATTTACTACCGGAACTAAAAATAGAGTTTGTGACTTCATTGTCCAATGATTCAGTTAGCTTTAAGAAGAGTCACTGAATAGTTTAAGCAATATGCTAATAGATTTGAATTTGATGTCACTCAATAGTTGAAGCAATGCAGAAACCTTCAACGATTTTCATGCAGATCTCTAATAGAATTATAGTAGTTTAACTGAGTTTTAGAGTACAACAATTACACTACGTATCCGAGGACCGAAGGCAACTACAAATCTTTTTTACTACTTAGTACTTGCTACGAAAGAAGGGACGTAGGGAAGTCCAATTTCTCCACACAAACGGGTCAAATCTGAGGCAGGCTCGCACTTAATTTTGATGGTTTTATCATGTCAGATCTGTATCTTAACAGCAGTATATGTCTCACACAGATTGCTAACCCTCCTAAGACACGAACATTTTCAGCTGTTGTAATTTAAATTAGGGCTACAAAGATTTATAAATTCTTGAAACCAAAAAGAAATGGATAGCTCTCTACATCATGGCTAGGGCGTGGTCCTTGTTTTTGGTAACTGTTGTGAGATTTGTCAGCAAAGAAGTGTATATCCTGCTTGTTGCTTTTATCTTCATCCATAAAGAATTTTCAATGTCGGTCTGCTTAACAATAATCTCAATCAGACTAAGAGAACCCAAATGACAAAGGAAGAGCTTAGTTCACAACCCAGAAAGCTAGGGGTTCCTTGCACTCCACTTAATTTTCACAAGCTCATGCTAAGTACTCAAGATGCTTCAAGAAATATTTGAGTCAAAAACCAACCTACACCCATCTCTGTGTCCATAAATACATGGTTCTTCAGTTTGTTAAAATTGCAGAATCTCCTTTTTTTTTTTTTTTTTCTCTCTGAACTAAAGTTGCCTGTTCATCTCATTATTCAACAAGGAACAATTTCTACTTCTATTCATTAAACAGTAAGTAGTGTATGAGGACTTGCATCCTCAATGTCAATAGAGCAGTTAGATCATGTCCCATTAAGAGCCTTCTTTTTTTAACCTTCTAAACCTACCAGTAATCTCCACAAGAACAAATTCCTCCTACGATTCGATGAAATCGGTTTTTATCCCTCAAACACACTTCTCTTCCATTAACCTTTGAGACAAATTTTGCAAAATTATGGCAATCAACACAAATCCTGAGGTTTTTAATGACACGAACGGGCACTCCTTTAGGTGTAGCAATCAGCCCAAAAGCCAAAGCCAGCTTTTCAAATCTGGAACATAACCAAATTCCTTAAATTTGACTGACAACTCCCTCACCTTTGCAAACACCTCTTCCCTTCTTGGATGTGATTGATCACTTGCATGAAAAATGTTAGAATTGCGTGGCTAAATGATTAAATTTACCATATCGCAATAGCTTAAACTTTTGGAATAATTCGTAATTTAACATGATATCAGAGCAAGAGGTCTTGAATTCAATCTCTATCTCCTCTACTCTACCTCTCATTTAAATTCTCATGTGTTAGGTTTCACTTATTAAAAGGTAGTTTTGGCCCACACGTGAGGGGGAGTATTAGAATTATGTGTGTTGTGCAAATAGCACCCAAGACTCAAATCAATAATAGTAAATAAGCAGAAATTAAATAATAAGCGAAAAATAAATAATAAGCACACACAAAAAATATAAGAATTTACTTGGTTTGGCAAATTGCCTACCTCCACGGCGACAATGGAGAAATTTCACTATAAAAAATTAGGGAGATACAATAGTACACAAGAACACTCTCAAGAAACTCAAATCCCAATTACACCCTAACACTCTCTCATAGAAACAATAAGAATAGAAGCTGATTGCCTCTCTAATTCTCTATTTTCTTATATGGCTGCACTGCTAGGCTATTAGAACATTTGATGCTCTTCCCATTGCCTCACATAACAACATATATATATATATATATATATATATATATATATATATATATATATAGTGCGTGTGTGTGTGTGTGTTTTATTAACCAAGTCGGCAAAGGAGCATTTCTTTTACAATTTGGATTCAGTCAAATAAGGTGACCGACTTGGGCTTGGCAATACAAGCCACACAGGCCCACGTCAACAAATCTCCATCTTGGCTTGAATTGATCAAGCTACACAAGCAAACTCCTACATCGCCTCCACCTTAGCCCTTAAGAGCTCACAAGCTACAAACATCAACCAAGTCCAAGTAGCTCTTGAACTTGTTTGTTGGAACTAGATTTGTCAACATATCTAAGGTATTCCTCTCTCTATGAGTAATCCTTAACCACTAACTGTGCCTTGAATTTTTCACCTTTATTTTCTGATAATGCTTCTTTCTTGCGATATACCCATTTGCAACCAATAGCCTTCTTTCTCTTGGGCAATTTCATTTATACCCAACTCTTAATCTTCTTTAGGGACCCTATCTCTTCTACATCCTTGTAAGACGATGGATCTCTACTACTAGTTATGAGAGCAAAACTAACCATGTTTTCAAAGCCATATCTCTGTGGTGCTTTATGAACCCGCTTCTTTCTATCTTTAGCAATTGAATAAGGTTCTTCTTGTTGCTATTGTGGATCAATATCATTATCATCACCCTTATCATTGGGTGAACTATTCTCATCAAACTCCACATCAACAGTTAATTTCTCCTGTGAACTTTCATCACATGTCTTTACTTCATTCTGTTTCAACATAAAGGCTTCATCAAATGTGACATCTCTGCTGGTCACTGTTTTCTTTGAGATTGGATCCTAAAGCCTGTAGCCTTTAACACCTTTTCCAAAACCAAGAAATATGCATTTTCTTGACTTCAAATCCAATTTAGAATGATCTCCACTCTGGACATACACATAAGCTGGACAACTAAAGATTTTTAGACTCGAATAATCAACTAGTCTACCTGACCAAACCTCTTCAAGAATCTTAAAATCAATGGTTGATGATGGAGATCTATTAATAATAAAGCTTGCAGTGTTAATTGTCTTTGTCCAAAACACCTTAGGCAACCTTGCATTCAATCTCATGCATCTGGCTCTTTCTGCTATGGTTTTGTTCATTCTCTCTGCAATCCCATTCTGCTATGGAGTTCCTTTAACGATGAAGTGACGAGTAATACCTTCTAATTCACAACATCTTATGAATTCTTTATCTCCATACTCTAGTCTATTATCTGTTCTAAGGTATTTTATTTTCCTACCAGTCTGATTTTCAACCTGTGCTTTCCAAGTTTTAAATATTCCAAACACATCAAACTTATGCTTCATAAAATAAATCCATAGCTTTCTAGAGTAGTCATCAATGAAATTGATGAAGTACTGAGCACCGCTATGAGAAGAAACTGAAACTGGAACCCAAATATCTAAATGAAAGTAGTCAAGAACACCTTTACTTGTATGAGAGCCTGTCTTGAAACTGACTCTATGCTGCTTCCCATACACACAATACTTATAGAAGTCTAGCTTGCATGTCTTCACCCCATTCAATAAATTTCTCTTGTGCAGCTCTAACATACCATGTTCACCAATATGGCTAAGTCGCATATGCCATAATTTTGTGTCGTCAGTGTTGGACTCTATTGAAGTAGTGACTGCAACTCTTCGTACAACTGTGTTCCCAATTAATTTGTAAAGCATGCTTACTTTTTGTCCCTTCATCACCATCAAAGAACCTTTGGTAATCTTCATGATTCTACCCTCTGACGAGTATGAATACTCCAAATCATCCAATACTCCTAAAGAAATTAAATTTTTTCTAAGATCTGGAACATGTCTGACATTACTAAGAACTCTCACAACTCCATCAAATATCTTGATCTTCAGGGTACCAATCCCAATAACCGAGCATGTAGCATCATTACCCATTTGGACCACACCACCATTGTAAGGCTTATACACGTCAAACCAATCTTTCTTTGGAGTCATATGATATGAGCATGCTGAATCTAAAACCCAAGATTCCAATAGAACATTGTTACCCGATGAAACTAAAAGTAAATCTGCACCAACTTCACTGTCATCTGATGTTTCTTCAGCAACACTAGCTGATTTTAGGAGCTTCTTTCCATTCTTCTTCTCCTCTAAATACTCTTTCAACTCTTTACATTGACTCTTGTAATGCCCTTTCTTGTGACAATAAAAGCACTCTACATCTTTCTTTACACGCAATCTAGACTGAGATCTATTCCTGTTGGATCTTGACTCGCTTCTACCCTGATTGCTCAACTCTAACTTTACAACAAGTTCATCAGCTTGAGAACCATCACCATCTTGCTTCATCTTTACATGTGACAAGAAAGCATTAGTCACCTCATCGAGAACTACAGTCTCTTTCCCATACATCAACGTAGTCACTAGATAATTAAAATGTGTAGGAAGTGACACTAATAAGAGTAATGCTTTATCTTCATCCTTATAATTCACCCCAAAACTTGACAATTGGGTGTTCAACATGTTAAACGTGTTGAGATGTTCCAACAGATCTTAACCCTCTTTCATATGCAAACTATATAGTTGTTTCTTCACATACAACTTGTTCGTCAGATTCTTTCTTATATAAAGATCTTCTAGTTTTTTCCAAACTTCCTATGCAATCTTTGCTTCTAGGATGTTGTGAATGACCTCATCACCTAGGTTGAGACGAATAACGCTAGCTGCTTTCTCATCCATCTCTACCCATTCTTCATCCTTCATCTTTTCCGGTTTCTTCTCCTTCCTAAGCATGGCCTTATGAACTCCTTGTTGAATTAGGAGATCCTTCATCCGCTTTTGCCAAAGGGAAAATTTTCCCTTTCTACAAAACTTCTCTACGTCATACTTTGTGCTTAATATCTTTACTGTATTCAAAGGATTGAACCCTAACTTTACTCTGATACCACTTGCTGTGCAAATAGCACCACAGGACTCAAATCAATAACAGTAAATAAGTAGAAATTAAATAACAAGGACACACAGAACACAAGAATTTACATTGTTTGGCAAACTGCCTACCTCCATGGCAGCAACGGAGAAATTTCACTATAAAAAATTAGGGAGATACAATATTGCACAAAAACATTCTCAAGAAATCCAAATCTCAATTATACCCTAGCACTCTCTCACAGAAACAATAATATGCACTGCTAGGTTATTAGAATATTTGATGCTCTTCCCATTGCCTCACATAACAACATATATATATATATATATATATATATATATATATATATATATATCTCTGTGCGTGTGTGTGTTATTAACCAAGTCCGCAAAAGAGCATTCCTTTTACAATTTGGATTTGGTTAAATAAGGTGACCAACTTGGGCTTGGCAATACAAGCCACACAGGCCATGTCAACAATGTGGTTAAATAATTAAATGTACCATATCCCAATAACTTAAAGTTTTAGGAAAATTAGTAATTTAACAGAAAGTGTGAAGGATTTGATCGAGCTCAATCCAGCTTCTTCCTGGCTCCTTTATCACAGCCTTCTCACTCATCAATTCCCTTAAAGTTCTTACATCTTCCCATCTTCCTGCAGAAGCGTATAAATTGGAAAGAATTACATAATTCCCAGCATTTTCAGGCTCAATTTCTAAAAGTCGACGGCCCACAAATTCACCAATGTCAATGTTTGAATGAATCCTACATGCACCTAAAAGTGAACCCCATATAGCAGCAGTTGGCTCAAAAGGCATCTTTTTGATAAACTTAAAAGCCTCTTCTACTTGGCCAGCACGCCCAAGCAAATCAACAGCACACCCATAGTGTTCAATCACTGGCTCAACACCGAGCTTACCATTTTCCATCTCAAAGAAAATTTCCAGTCCCTTTTCTTCCATTCCTCCATGGCTGCAACCTGATAAAACGGCCAAAATAGTGACGCTGTCAGGTTTGACTTTATTTTCTTCTCTCATCAATTCAAAAAGCTCAACCACCTCTCTTCCCATTCCATACTTGCTATACCCCATGAGCATTGCATTCCATGAGATGACAGTTCTCTCAGGCATACAATCAAAGATCCTTCTAGAGTAGTTAAGGCTTCCACATTTTGAATACATATCAATTAGAGAGTTCTGAAGAACCACATATGAGGGTAGTTCAGATCGAAGGACATGATTGTGAACTTGCTTTCCATGATCTAATGCAGAAAGACCAGATAATGCAGTTAAAACACTGGCATATGTGACATAATTTGAACTCATTCCTTCCATCTGCAACCTACGGAATAGCTCCAGTGCTTCTTCATCATGGCCTAGTTGGGCATAGCCTGAGATTATAGCAGTACAAGAAACAACATCTCTTTCTGGCAAGCTTTCAAAAACTCCTTGAGCTTCATGAATTCTACCAGCTTTGGCATACATGTCAAGAAGCGAGCTTCCAACATATATATGGGATTCAAAACTTGTTTTAATTATGAAAGAGTGGACTTGCCTTCCCAGGTTAAGCCCATTGGAACCTATACAAGAAGTAAGTACAGTAGCGAAAGTGAACTCATTAGGCTCAGTACCTGCAGAAAGTTCACCTTTGTAATGAGAAAATGGAATAAAGAATCATAAGTTACAATGGCTACATGCCTATATCAATGTTGCAGAAAACAAAGAAGAAAATTCACCATGCTATGCAACCACTATTTTTGGGGCTGCAGGCATCTTAGATTAAGATCAACTTAGCATAATTCAAACATCTATCATTTACTTACCTTTGAATTAAATTCAAAAGTCATGGAATTTAAATGAGCATACATTCTATGCGTAGTTGCCCAAGACCCTCTTACAATAAGGAATATTGCAATAAAACTTCCATTAAAAATTTTCTTGAAAATTAATTCAAGAAAGGGATGTGTCCCAATTAATTACATCATCCACCATTCCATGTGAGATTGCATGTAAACGTACACCAAATCACTAGTTATTAAACCGCAATATGGTAAGCCAACTTTTTTTTTTTTTTGCCGAAATAAAATTCATATGGTAAGCCAACTTTAAATTTAAACTAGGCAATTTTTTACAGAAGTCCACTATAATTTCAAAGTTGAAACAACATGAAAAGCACCTGATTCGACATGAAATTTCAGGAGTACCTGATCTCAACATCTGTACAAAAAGATTCAAGGCTTCGGAGGCATACCCTCTCTGAGAATAGGCTGAAATCATGGCCGTCCATGAAACCACGTTCCTTTCAGGCATTTCATCAAGCATTTGCCGCGCATCACCTAAACACTCACACTTACAGTACAGAACGATAAGCCTGGTCCTGAGGTAGACAGGAGGGAGATAACAGGTTTTGATCATGTGGGTATGGACCCTTTGGCCTTCTCTGATGGCCCTTTGGTTTATGCACTCATTTAAGAGCGTGTCATAGCCTTTGAACCTCATTTCGGGGCCTTGAAGGGCCATCTCTAGCAAGGCTTCTTTGAGGTGACCGTTGTAACAGAGAGATTTTAAATATGGGGAGTTTGGAGGGAAGGAAGAAAGGGAAATTTGGCGAGTACATGGTTTATTGATGGAAGAAAATGATACTACTACATGTTTGGTATAAGGGAAAAACCAATTGAATTTCCGGAGCATATTATTATTACTACTGCTTTTTGAGAAGATGGTAATTAGCTTCTTTTTTTTTTTGTTTTTTTTTGGCCTCAGAGCAAGTCATGAGTTATGCCAGGCATGGGTTCAGTTTTGGGCTTGCCTTTTGTATATGTTTGTTTGTTTGTTTATAACAAGCAAAACTTGAGTCTTAATTATATGCTTGCTAAATAAATGAGCCAAGCCCAAGCAAAAAAGAAAATGTTCTTGAACAAACTCATGAATATGAAGACTTGATAAAAATAAAAATAATAATAAAATAAATAAGCTAAACCTAGGCTCATTTATGAGCTTGACAAATAAACTCATATCTTACAAAAATTTTAATTAATTAAGAGTTAAGACCACTCATCCAAACTAGATGAGATTGATATTAGCTTGATATAGGCTTTATAATATACTTGTATTAGATCTTAAACTCAAAAGTTTGATATTGAGTTCAAGTTTGATCTTAAAATTGAGCTCAAACTTAGCTTGATTAATGAATCAAGCAATCAAGCCGAGCTCAAACTTTTAAACGTTTTGACAAGCTAAAATCTGAACATATTTGTAGGCTTAGTTTGAGCTTGAGTAGAATTAGAACAATTTACTTTTGTTGTCAACTCGAGCTCAAACCTTCACTACTCAAAAAAGCTTGACTTGTTTACACCCGTCGACTCAATGTATAAAACAATTTTTTTATCAATTCAATGCATAAGTGTCAAGTAATGTGGTTGAGTTGTAGTATATACTATATAGGAAAATATTATTTCATACTCGCATACATCCGCTATTGCACATTAATATCTACAATTAACACATGAAAATGGATGTGAAAAAATATATGTAAAATTATAAAAGCTCATACATACTATATACAAGTCAAAAATCCTTGTAATGCACCAAAAAATTTAACATAATATGATTTTTTTTTCTCGCTTTTATTCTTTTGTCAAAATATGAAATTCAATTATTATGATATTTCCCCCCCCCCCTAGAATAGATAGGCATTATTATGATTGTGTTTGTAGATGGAATTATATATTCTAGCATTAGGCATTTTTTATAATATTCAAATGATAGTAAGACATATTCAGTTTTATATATATCATAAATTTAAAATTCAAATAAAAGCAAGTTCTACCATGGTACCATGTAGTGCATTATTTGAGAATCCTTTTATTTAGCATTCCACCTCGTCCTTTAATTGGTGTAATGTGTCACTCTTCTTTTAAAGAGAAATATTTATTTACTATTCATTTAACTTTTAATTAGTGAATTATTTAAATTTTAGTATTTATTTATATTCAACAATAATATTATATATATATATATATATATATGGCTCATTCTATGGTACCCTTACTTTTTTTTTTTTTTTTTTTTGAGAGGGTATGATACCTACCTAAATCTGAACCATAGATTTCGCTTGTTATAATCCTGACCATATATTTAATTTTAATAGGAGACCAATTACTGGTCAGGCAGGTAACGTATATTTAAAAAAAAAAAAAACACTGACAGTCAGTCTTCTCTTCTCTCTCGCGTTCCCTTCTCGGAAGTTTGATAATCTCTCTCTTGCGTTCCATCTTGGTTTTTCTGTATTCGATAAATTTCCTTTTGGCATCCTGTCACATTAGTCACTGGTGAAAGGTTTTTGAGAAAGATCAAAATTGCTTTGCCTATGGTTGAAGCCTTAAAGGTAAAGATCAAAACGACAAACCATAATTTCATTTCAAATTGTGAAATCTTTTAATTGGGATATCACTTTACTTCTCTCTCTCTCTCTCTCTATTTGATATTGTCTTCGTTTTTCATGAGATGGGTATTGTGTACTGGGAGAAGCAGTCATGAGATGGGGCAGCAACTAGCTTCAAAATGCCTTCATCATGCTCCCTGAATTTGCAAATTATGCAGAATGGAATCCACTCTTTTCCTCTGCTATTGATATATTAATTATGTTTTTCCTATTTTAATCAATTTCACAACACATATTCTCAATGGCCTGAGGTACAATGTTGAAGCACCCCTCAAAAAATCAAACAAGGCAGTCACTTCTCAAAAGGAAAAGGGAAAAAGTACAAGAATGCAACCACTACTAAATTTTGGTATGCCTTTATACAAGTTGACCAATGCACTGTTTAAACATTTGCTATTACCACTCATGCATGATCAAAATCATTTTTAGCCAAATAACACTTGTAGAACATAGGCAAACATAAACTAGAGTTTTAAATTATGTGATACAAATATCATGATTTTCTTCTAATACTAGTCGCTAACCCATGCAATGCACGAGATAGTTAAATAAAAAAATAATAATTAATCAACCTCATGATAAAAAGAAAAGGCTAAAGGAATCATTAAGAGGTTGATTTGCCCATGAAGAAAAAATTTAAAAGAACGGAAAAAAGAAAGGGAAAACTATTCACAAAGAATTGTAACCGCTGTATGTTTACCTAGCTAGGCTCAAAGCCAAAATCCAAATAAGATTTTGCAACAATAAAAACATACAACTTCATATTAATTGTAAATCATGCACCTTAAGATTCAATTTATCCAGAATTTCAATAAACACTATTGTCACATCTATCTTAGTTCTAGAAATTTAATTTACACATAAACCAATAGCAACCGCAATTAGCTATCACAGTTACTCAATGCTATGACAATCTTGACCCAAGCATTCTCCTTCTAAAATCTCATCTCTTTCCTATAAACCAATTGAAGAAGAATGATCCATACATGCTAAGAACTACAGTAATACGGAGAAACAAATATGCCTATATTTAGCTGGAATATTGCAAGTAGAAGAACAAAGACAAAGACAAAGGCAAAAGCAAAACTTAAATGATATGATCCATACACGCTAAGAACTGCAATAATTCTTTGCATCATTGTGGTAAAGGTTGAGCATGAGAAAGTCAATTCACAGCTATAAATAATTATAGATATAAACATGTTTGGAACTCTGTTTTAACATAGGACATTACAAAAGACTAAGGATATAATTCCTATGATAGTATTTGCTGTTGAAATTGTAACTTGGTCTAAAATATAAGTTATATAACTTAGTTATATATGATTACGCAAGATGGGCATGGTATTAGATATTATAAATTTGAGGCAAAGATTCAGAGAGAGGGTTGAGAGAGACTTAACAAATAGCAAGCTTTAATGAACACCTTTATCACTATGCAAAACTAAAAGGCATATTACAGATTTTTAAATGAATTTTAAGTTGGATGATACAAAAAAATTCAATACCAATGATGGAAACTTTTTTTTTTCCTACAAAAGAAACAAAAAGGTGGTATTACAACAATTTTCCATTTATGGCTTGAATGAAACATACAAAATACAGATTGTGTTTGAACAAAATAAATTACTAAAACAAAAGGTTATTAGCTTCCAAAATTAAAACTTAACTCCTAATCCTTTACAGCTAATATGAATATTGGAGCAATATCATGCACTCCATATTCTCTTAGATGTTAAGCTCCAACAAATTACATCAGTGTAATCCCGAAAACAAATTTCTTTATTTATGTATTTATATATTTTTTGGCTTGTGGTAGACCCACTTCCTTTGTAACTAAAATACTCCATGCTAATCTCAAAAAAATCTAAATACAAAAGCTGCTGCTCTTGGCATAATATGCAAAGCTTCTAAATTTGATTAGCACTTATCTTAAAATAAGTAAGATTGATGAATTAATTATTTTCTACTTGACATACCAGCAATTTTTCAAGATCAGAGAAGGGATATTACCATTCATCTCTTTGAAGGCATATAAAATGCAAAGATAAAATGCATATAGTGAGGCTAAACTATCTACAATACAAAAATAAATATGAACATAGTGAGTCTACACCATCTAAGCTGCTCCACATCAAACACGGGGCGAGGAAAACCATCTAAACAAAAACTAATTGGAAAATTACATTTCAAACAAAACATACATACACACATTTATGTTACCAATTTCAGCATGTAATACAAATTTTGAAGAGTATCAAACCAAACCCATAAAAAAAAAGTGAATAATTGGTGGTTTTTTTTTTTTTTTTTTTGGTAACAAATAGATAACATATCTTTTTTTTATTTCAATGCCTTAAAACAAAGATTTACCAAGCAGGTAACTAAATTCGAATGCTTGAAACAACTGAAACTAAAACTCTTTTCAACTCTCAATGCATCTGTATGGCTGCATTGTACTAAAACAGAATAACAATGACTCAAAATTCAATGAATTCACCCCTAACATTGTAATACAATAATTGTTCAACACCTATAGTATTACATGCAACAAAAATAAATTCTTATATATTTTTTTTCATTAATTATTTATCCAGATTTCTGTCAACTGTATTTCTTTTGTAAAATAACCCTAAAACTAATCATAAACTAATCTCAAAAACCAAATCTTGCTGGACTTCGAACATATAGCACTGATTATCCTCCTCCTCGACAAATGCCCACAAATTTCATTAGCCAATTAATAGTAAAATTTAAATTATGTAAATACAAAATCAACCATTTATTAACAGAAGAATAAATTAAGAACCAGAAAAATAAAGGGGAAAATTTGTAAAAATTTACCTTTCAAAATCTTACAGACTCTCTCTCACTCAATTTTCTTTTTTCTTTTTCCTTTTTCAGATAATTTTCGCTGCTATGTATATTGATTCAGTTGTTTTAATTATTTTTAAAAAGTAGAACGTTGCTTCTATAGATTAATTTAGGCATTCTTTTGTTTCTCTAAAGATGTGCGACTATTTGAGGTGTTTGAGAAAGTTTTCTGAATAACGCACCTTCGCCCAATTTTGGAAGTTTCAATTGGAAATCTGAAATAAGTGAGTCAAGTAAAAGAGAAATAAAATTTCCTAGATTGAAATATGACTCAATAACTTGAATCAAAAAACTAAAATGGAACATAGCATTACAACCCCCAAAATGTTTTTGTAAAAACCAAAGGTTCACCACCGTTTAAAAAGAGAGGGTGAAGAATCAGAAGGAAGTTGAATTTTTTTGTTTTCAATTTTTGTCTAAAGAAATATAAAGTGAAATTTAATTGTAACTGTATAAAATCTATAACTGCCCACTGCAATGGTGTTTCCCTGGGAAAAACCAAAAAAGTACAAAGAGGAAAACAGATTAGGAATTGAAATCTATAATTGCAGCAAACCCTGATGATGAACCCCAATTTCCAAACATTTGACCCTGAAATTTATTTTGTCTTTCGCCCTAATTCAAGAATGTTCAGAATGGAAACAAAAAACCACAAATTATTCATTAGCAAATAGATTAGGATAACAACAAAAAAAGAAGAATGCAGTGAAGATTGAAGATTCAAGGTGATCTTACCAAGGAGATCTGATCTGATGCGTTTGGGGTATCTTGAGTAGAAAGATTCAAAGCTGGTGGAATCATTTGGAGAAATTGAACCAGGAAATTTTGACACAACACTCACTTGGATGTGTGGAAACTGTAGAGGGACCTCCCATTGATCCAGGATGGTATGACTTTACTTTTGGGTAGTGAATGCCTCTGCACATATTGGGTTTGTTCTTGATGAGGTTTAGGTTTTATCGTGAGGCAGCCTAGGGAGAAGAATGCTTTCATTAACATAAGCCGGGCAAAAATAGAGTTAAAAAATATATATATATATTGTGAATTAGAGATTATTAAAAAAAAAAAAAAAATAGTGAAAATATATATGAGAGCGTGAAAGTTTGAATTTTTTTTGCTTCTTCCTCCCCAAACAAAAAAACAAAAAATAATAAAAGCGAGGGCCTAGAGACTACGGTAAACAAAACCAAACAGCTGTATTCAGCTCATTTTTATTTCTTACGTCAGAAAGGAAAAACAACAATCCTTCTTATTTGTTTCTTTCTCAGCAACCAAACAGAGAAAGCACAATTGGAAAACTGACCTGGTTAGCTCAACCGAGGAACCACTCTTTCACTTTTCACTCCGATCTTCTACGAAAAAAAAAATCAAAGCGTGTAAAACACTACTTTCTAACCAAACAAAACTTAAACAAAGAAAATAGAAAAACAAACATAGAGAGAGAGAGAGATAAAGAGAGAAACCTTTGGTTTAGGGCTTTGGGTCGAGGTGAGGTCCGATGAGCAAAAACCCTTCACAGATTCAAAAATCAAAATCAGTAAAATTACAGAGAAATTAGACCCAAATTCATTCTCAATGAAAAAATTTTAATTTGCAGAGAAATTCCCAAATTCTAATGTTAATGCACAAACCCACCATAAATGAATCATAAAAAAATCATACATATTTCTTAGTTTTCCCAATAAAAATTATTATCTAAAACTTCCTATCGAATTTTGAATTTATCTGTAAATCAAAGGCTCACAAATCAATGCCTACACATAAACCTAAAAAAAAAATCCAAATTTACAAAGGGAAGGAAACCATATTAAAATTACAATAATATAACAACAAAAACCACTATCAGAAATCGAACTGAGAAATTTTAGGGCAACACTCATTTCGATGTGCGGAAACTGGAGAGGGACCTTCCCATTGATCCAGGATGGTTTGTTTTTGAAGAGGTATTGTGAGGCAGCCTAGAGAGAAGAAGGTTAGAGAGAGAAGGTTGATGATTAAATTTGGGTTACAAGGGAGTCGAGAAGAGAAGGTTTTAGGGAAGTATTGGTTTTAGAGAAGAGAGAGGAGAAGAAGATGGCGTTTGGTATTCTTTTCAGAGTTGGGTTTTGGGGAGAAGGGTAGAGAAATAGAGAGAAAGGATTCAGAGTTGGTTTTGTGGACAAATTTGACTACGGTTAGAGAGGGTATCGGGTTTGCTTTCCACGATTGTGGAAAAATTTTGGGTTGCTTATTATTATTATTATTATTTTTAATTTAATTAATGATGACGTGGAAAATTGTAGAAGCTCCAAAAGCTTCGGTTTTATATATATATATATATATATAGATTAGAAAAGGTTGTTTACTCAATAGACCTGGAAAAATTCCAGGGTGAGGTACAAACACTTGTTGATGCAAGTTCTATGTAGCACTGATTTGCTTTACTAGTGAGAAAGCATGCCTGTGCATTCAAAATGAACACTAACGCTCCGTTTGTTTCAATGAAAAATCTTGTGTGAAAATAGTTTTCCATGTTTTCCAGTATTTAGTAGCATAAAAAAAGATAAGTCAAAGGAAAATTATCTTTGGTCAACATAAAAGGTATGTCTTATTTTTACAGTATTTTCTCAAAACTTTCAACCAAAGACTAATCACTGTTTGTGACGGGTGGGCCCATAGTGGGGTAAATCGCTAGCCCAAGGAGTTTTTTCAAAGTGCCGGTGCCCAAACTTGAACTGGGGAGCATGTAGTCAAACCCAAGACAGCTATTTTAAGACCGAGTGTCTAACTACTTGGCCAACCCCATTGGGTTATAGGTCATATAGCTTCATCAACTAATGTTTGTGTATTTCATTTTTAAGTCATCTATATGCAAGTAGTGGAGCAGTGCAACCATGGAGGCTAGAGCTCCAAATAAGCTGGTTTGCAATAGAATAAATGGCATATTTTAGGTGGAAGAGATGGGATGTAAGCAAGGCTGGTGTTCACAAGAGAACCAAGCTTAAGGCGACTAATAAAGGAAGGTGATTCCAATATCGTTATTAAATCTATCTTGACCATTCATTTAATTCAAGTGGAAATTGGTTATCAGTAAAACAAGATATATATATATATATATATATATATATATATGTGTGTGTGTGTGTGTGTGTGTGTGTGTGTGTGTGTGAGAGAGAGAGTGAGCAACCGCGACCCTGGCCTGCCAATTTTTTCTCAAACTAGGCCTTAACTTGTGTGAACGGGTGGGATCGTGAAGCTCAAAATGTCAAATTCACTGTAAAATGTACTCCCTCCTAAATCGAGGATTTTACATGGAGTCGCCACTTATTTAATTTAAATGGAAAAATAAGAAAACATTCTCTATAAAAAATGCTTCTGTTGTATTATTATATATGACACTTTACATCAATTTTTTAACCAAAATTTACAGTACTTTTTTAGTCCTAAATATAATCTAAGAAAGTAAATTACATTGCTTTGTTTCCTAGTTACATTCTAAAAAAGTAAAATTGCATATACAAGAGCCTAGTCTAGAACTTTTGATCTTGATTTGGAGACTAATTTACGAGATGGGAATGGATTAAGCACCTATCTCGCTCGGTAAAACTGGTCTCCTAGGTTAGGGTGACCAATATCATGTCATGTCAAACAAATACAAACAATATATTATATAAACATGTTAATTTGCAAGAATTGTAAACAAATATGTGTTGGGGAATTTAACATAAAGAGAAACAAAAAGTGAAATTTGTTAGATAACAATGTAAATGTAAAGAAAGCATGAAAGAAATGACATGTTCATCCAAGAAATTAATGTAAACAAAGAATTCCTAGCCTAGACATGTTTATCTAAGCATGTGAAGGAAAACAAAATCATCATGTTATTTGTCATCAACATAATTGCAAAAGAAAATTTATTTTTAGGCCTACCAATCATCCAAGCAATCATGACAAGAACAAAGAAAATCACTTAGACATGTTCATCCAAGTATTTAAGCGAAAAGTTGTGCATTAGCCTAAAAGTGTTCATCTAAGCATTCAAGAGAAAATTGTGCATTAACCTAGAAGTGTACATCTAAGCATGTAAAATGAATGTTAATTAGACCTGTTCGTCTAAGCATTCAAAAAAGGGAAAAACAACTACCTAGACATGTTCATCTAAGCATGTTATGAAAAGCAAATAATAACTTAGAAGTGTTCATCCAAGCATGTGAAGGAAAACAGAGATTTGTCATGCTATTTGTCATCCGCACAATTGCAAGAGAAAACCAAAACATTTAAACATATTTGATCATCCAAGTAATTATGCAAAAAAAGTAAAGAAAAATCCCTTAGCCATGTTCATCTAGAGAAAATCAAAATACTTAGACATATTCATTTAAGCATTTAAAAAAAGTAAAACAACTACCTAAACTTGTTCATCTAAGCATTCAAGAGAAAGTTGTACATTAGCTTAGAAGTGTTCATCTAAGCATGTAAAAATAATATCAATGAAATATATAGGCATGTTCATCCAAGCATATTATGAAAGAAACAAATAATGACTTGTAAGCATTTATTCAAGCATGTGTAGAAAGTTAAGAACATAATTAACTGCTTACCAGCATAGAGTATAAATTAAAAGGGGGAAGTGATCACTTAACGGGCTAGGGAGAAAGTAAGGAATTACTAAGCTACAACCAAAGTAAGAACAATGATTGCACAACAACTTTTCTTTTCTGCTGTCTCCACAGCTCTCTAGAGGGAATCTTGGTCTAGAAAATGGAAGAAGTCTTCTCTATTTATAGGGGAAGGGATGGCTTAGCTTTATAGTTAAGTTATTAGCTTTCTTCTGAAGCTAAGGGAGGAGATAAACCTGGGATGGATTTGGTGTTGATCCCCATTTGAATTTTAAAAGAAAGTTGAAGATGATGCTGAACTTGTGTTATCATCTGCACCTGTTTCATATTTTGGCTCTAACTTTCTGCTCAAAACTCCAACTGATTTAAGATTGGAGTTTTATAAAAGGAAATTCAATTGTCTACAACTTTTCCAGAAATAGAGAAAACCAAATTTCAACGTTTTCCAAGCCGAAAATGCAATTCAAATTGCTGCTAAAAATAGTAACGTTTTTTGAGCATTTTTCTGTTTTTGAAATTTTTCGTAGGATGTATCTGTTTCTCTATCCAACTTATTTTTCAAAAAGCTTTCTTCTGAAGCTAAGGGAAGGGATAAGCCTATTAGATAAGCTTGAACAGATTTGATTTTGATCCCCATTTGAAATTTTGAAAGAAAATTGAAGATGATGCTGAATTTGTATTATCTCCTGCACCTGTTTCGTATTTTGGACATAACTTTTTTCTCAAAATTCCAATTGATTCGAGATTGGTGTTTTTGAAAATAAATTCAATATTCTACAATTTTTCCAAAAATAGAGAAAACTAAATTTCAACATTTTCCAGGCCAAAAATGCAACTCAAGTTGTTGCTAAAGATAATAACATTTTTTGAGCATTTTTTTTAATTTATAATTTTTTCATGGATCATATCTTTTTCTCTCCAAATTGTTTTTCAAAAAGATGAGATGCCATAAAGGAAAACTATTTTTATTATTTCTTTAAAAAAAAAAAAAAGAAGTAAAATGAAAATCATTCGATCATTTTTTAGGTTCTAAGGGTATTCGGATAATTTTAGAGGAATTTAAGAGTATTTTGGTCATTTTCAAGTTTTAGGGGTATTTTGGTCATTTTAGGTTTCGAGGGTATTTCGGTCATTTTTTAGGTTCTAAGGTTATTTCAACAATTTTTTAAGTTTAGGGGCATAAAGTTATTTTTTAAGTTCTAAGGGTATGTTGGTCATTTTCTAAATTTCAGGGTCATTTGGTCTTTTTTTAGGCTCTAAGAGTATTTTTATGATTTTTTAGGTTTCAAGGGTATTTTGGTAATTTTAGAGGGTTTTAAGGGTATTTTGGTCATTTTAAAGGGAATTGGGGGAATTTTGATCATTTTTTAGGTTTTGAGAGAATTTCGGTCCTTTTGAAGGTTTTGAGGGTCATTTTGGTTATTTTTTAGGTACTAAGGGTATTTCAGCATTTTTTAAGTTTGTAAGGGTGTTTTTAGATATTCTCTAGGTATTGGGGGCATTACAGTCATTTTTTTGGTTTCATAGTTATTTCAACCATTTTTTTAGGTTTTATGGTCATTTCGGTCATTTTCTAACTTTCAAGGTCATGCAGTCATTTTCTTTTTATTCTAATGGTACCTATATTTAATATATTTTTAATTTTAAAAAATATATTATATAATTTTGATATTTATTTTTTTGCCCCTCTTCTTAAATAAAACCTGTGAGAGACCTTGACAAAAAAGCGTCCCTTGAAAAAGAGATTCGGATACCTTTTAGGGCACCTCTCTTTTTGGGTAAGTGGTATAGAGTCACCACTTATTTTTCTTTATACAAAAAAAGAAAAAGAAAAAAAATACTAATTACAAAATACATGACTGAATAGTTCCATTCATTAATTGAATAAAATTACATATCTGAAAGAAAATTAAAAAGTTACATAGCTTTGGGTCTTAGTTACAATCTACCAAATATTTACATGGCTTGTTATCCTAGTTACATTCTATCCAAAACAAATGAAGACAAGGCTAGATCTACTTAGGCAAAGACCTAAATTCGGAGGCTAGGTTAGAGAATGAGAAGGTGTTAAGCACTCATTCTGCCCAGACAGAGTTTAGTCTTCTAGACTATTATGACCAACGTACCATTTTATGCATATCATGAATGATTTGTTGAACATGTGAAACAAAGATCAAATCAAATAAATTTATTTATGAATGGAGTCTCTTCTTTTTGTTTTTAAAAATTTAGATTTGTTTTTATTGTTAAAAAAAAAAAAGATTTTGATTTGTCAAAATACCAAATCTGTTTTGTAGTATTTAGAAAAAAGTGGATTTTGATAATAAAAATTCAAATCTATTTTATGATGAAATAACAAAAATGGTTTTTGATAATAGAAAAACTAGATCTATTTTTTATATGTTATAAAAGAATGAAAAAGATTTTTTTTTTTGTAAGAAGAGAGTTTCACTCATAATTTAAATTCAAGCAAAATGAATAAAACAAACACAACAAGGTTTTATCTTTTTCTTTATTTCAAAAATCTACATATGTTTTAAGAAAAATCAGATTTGTATCTTAAGAAAGATACAAATTGGTTTTGATGTGAGAAAAATTTAGATTTGCATCTAATAAAGATGCAAATATCTTTTTGTTTGAGAAAACTCAGATCTACATCTAAGGAGGATGTAGATCTATTTTTATATTGAGAAAAGCTCAGATCTACATCTTATAAAGATGTAGATATGTTTTTTTTTTATATTGAGAAAAATTCAAATTTACATCTTATAAAGATGCAAATTTGTTTTTATATTGAGAAAAATTCAGATCTACATTTTATAAAGATGTAGATCTATTTTGTTTTAAGAAAAATAATTGTTCACATGCAAATTTATTGACATTCAAGAAAAAGATTATAACAATCACATAAAAAACAATCATGCTTAAACAAAACAACAATTAACAATTCATGTTATAGATATTTGAAAAAGAAAGAGATATAACATACATCATCACATCACAAGAAAAATGGTGAAGGAAACAACCTCTTGTATGACTGTATGAGCACACTTTGTTCTTGAGAGGATGTTTTAGGATTCAAAGAAATTTGTTCAATTCTCTTTGAAACCTAAAAATCCTAATTTAAGCAGCAACATTCAGAGAGGGGATCAAAAAATACGTGTGGTTTGAGAGTAAAAAATGTATGCCTCTCAGAGCGTAAAAAAAAAAGGTGCTGAATTATGAGATTCAGTTTCTATTTATAGAAGCCAGAAGACTCTAAAAAATAAGTACGGATGATTATGGTTTAAATCCGGACGCATCCTTTTGCGAAAGATCGAAAAGGGTATGTATAATCGTCACTCGAAGGCCGTTGGGCCAAAGTCCACATTAGGGAAATTCGGCCATTTTAGAGTGCCGTTTGGCACTCCACCAAAAGTGTTGAATTGGCCCTATGGCTCTGAATACACTTTCGTGTTCAGGTGCCGTTTGGACTCATCTTCTAGGATTTTTTGGCTGGACCTTGTACCTAAACGCATTTTCATCCTCCACCTATGATTTTTCATCTCTTTTTTGGATAATTCAGGATATTTAAGGACAATTATCTTGTAGATAAATTCCCTAAAATAGATCTTGATAAAGTTCAGATTATCCACAGTTTTATTGTTATCCAATTATCCATTTTATTCTCATGCATGCATCCCTATTTTAAACACTAATTATCAACCAATCACAAAATTATTTAATAAATTTTAATTGTTTAACCAAACAGAATTAATTTAAATTGATCATGTGTGGTCGATTCTACCTAGACATAATGCATGTTGACCGTGCAAACTTGATCATGCGATATCTTTCGATTCAATGGTCCAATTTGATAATCGGAAACACCATTGCAACCATTAGAATCTCAAGATCATTTTTATGATATGCAATAAATGAATTAATGCATGTAATGCAAGAACAAATTGATGCATGTAATGTAATTATGATTTTTAGGATACATGGATTGGTCATTTAAGTCATTCTCCTTGACTAAATCATGGGTGCAAAATTGAGTGTCTACAAAACCCAAACCCTAAGTTTTCTTATATAGTTTGTGTTTGTAGGGACATGGGATCAGTGACCGGTATTGGCCCACTCCCATTGGGATAGGCCCAGCCTGTCTCTTTGAACGATCTCCTTACAATTTGTGGGTAACGAGGGTATATATAGTATGGGTGAAGGGTAAGAAAGTCACTCTTAAAAATCCTTCAAGCAGAATGTTTCGCGACTACCTCACGGGAAGGCTTTACCTGCGAGACACTCATGAAACTGATAGCCTGACATGACTCTTCAACTTCTAGTCATGTGCTTTTCACATGGCTACTTTGAAGGTTAGCTTCTCGCGAGCTTCTCGCGAAATCCACTTGATCTTCAATTAAGCTTAAGTCTTCACCAACTTAATACTCAATCCAGGCCTTACTCGCGAGACACTCGTGAAACTGATAGTCTGGCATGACTTTTCAGCTTCCAGTTATGTGTTTCTCACGTGGCTACTTCGCGGGTTAGCTTCTCATGAAATCCACTTGATCTTCAATTAAGCTTGAGTTTTCACCAACTTAATACTAAACCCAATACAATAAAATCCCACAAAATACAAGGAAAAAAACTTTTTGTCATGAAATAAAGCCAACATAAAACATAGTTGTAAATCACAATTTTACAAATTACTGTTACTATTAGCTTGTAACTCCATGCATATGCATGAATACACTTAAAAATATACAATAATGTGCATAATATAATTCATATATATATATATATATATAATTTAAATACTATTGATAGTGATTCTTAAAAAAAAAAAAAAAAAAAAAAAAAAAAAAAAACTATTGATAGTCATTTTTATATTTCGTTAATTCCTTAAAAATTTTTGTAAGGATATTATTAGGTATAAAATGTAAATTGTCCATTTTTTTTATTTTTTTATTTTTAATTATTGTGAAGCATTTTTTTTTACGATTTATTTATTTTAGACTCTTTGGTTTTTGTACTTAATAACTCACTTGGATGAATATTTATGATGTGGTCTTACATTTAATTCTAAAATTAAGAAATAAAACTATTTAAGAATAAATAATTTAGGACACATGGCGCAAAATTGGAACTCTAATTTGAAATTTTAATTTGAGTTTCTTTTAATTTCATCTATTATTCCTATATAAATTTAGACACATGGCGCAAAATTGGATTATAATTTCAAATTCTAATTCAATTTTCTTTAAGCTTTACCTATTAATATATATATATATATATATAGATGACTTATAAATTTGAATTTTTTTTAGTTATATAATTATGTTTCTTATGGTTTATTATATTGGACTCCTCGTTTTCTACACTAAATTAACTAATTTGGCACAAAAATTTAAAAATTTAAATTAGATGGGACACGTGGCACAAAATTAAACTCTAATTGAAATTCAATTTTTACACTAAATTAACTCGCTTGGCACAAAATTCTAAAATTTAGATTAGATGAGACACATGACACAAAATTAGACTCTAATTGAATTACAATTTGAAATTTAATTAAATTTTCTTTCTACTTTACCTATATATATATATATATATAACCGAAACCTTTGAAACTCCCACAATTTTCCACATCATCACTATTTTATTTTTATTTTTATTTTTAGGTTTTATATCTTATATATTTATTATTTTTCTTCAACGTGTAATTATCCTATAAAGTGTTTTTTTTTTAGAAAAATTATCCTATCAAGTGTTACAATAGTTTAGTTTAAGTAAAACTCTATTAAATATATGTTTTAAGAGCTTGAAATTCTACTTCAACAAAAATTCTATAGGGACTCACGTTTACAATTTTTCACACCCATAATTACACGGCTTCTGCAAGAGTAATTTAGATCACATAAACAAATTGAAACACGCCTTTCCCCCCTTGGTTCCTTATTTAATCCGAATTCATTATTCACCACCACACACTGAAATTTTTAGAACTTAAATCGAAATAGAAAAATCTAAAACCCATAAACCCAAATCCTTAAACAAAGTTTGTTAAAGAAAATTTCTCAAAAACAAAATGGCTCTCCCTGTTACTTCTTCATCTACTGTAATTTCTAAAGGTAGTTTCTTTTCATAGTTTGAATAAAATTGTTTTTTTTTTTTTTTTAAAGGATGTTTAGTTGTTCTAATGATGATTGTTTGGCTTTTTAGATAAACTCAATAAATTTATTTATAGTCTTTTATATTGTCGATGCAGTTATTCTTTATTTAGTATGTTTTCACGTTTTAATATTTGATGAATTTTCTATGTTTGTGTTTTGCAATTTGTATTGTTCTGCAATGTATTGTTATGTGGTAATCAACATGGTTATATGTTTGACTTCTAGCCAAATACAATAACACACTCCCACCGTCCACTACTTCTTTTCTTAGTCTCTTCATATGCCTCATGTCCTCTTCCTCTTTGCTCATATTGGTAAGGTATTGCATTGATTTGGTTCTTGGAGTGCCTTCAAAACTTGGGTTTTGGATTTATTTTGTCAAAAAGGTATGTAAGTTTTTTGTCAGGTTTAATGTTAATAGAATTAAAGAACTCACAAACTGGAAAAAGGTAGGTAAGGTATGTAAGTTTTGTGATATAGTAGCTAAAATAGATAGGCATGTTTCATGCCTACTAAAAAATTCATATATCTTTCAATTTGTGTGTGTGTGTGTGTGTGTGTGTTACCTTCTTGGCTCAAAAAGGTATGTAAGTTTTGTGAGCCACGCCAATATGTGTTATATGGAACCAATAATATGAAAGAAAAAGTATTTTCTAAACCTTTCTTTTGAATGAAATTACTTATTTTCGTTCAATTTCAATCGTTTTCAAGTCATACATTTTTTAAGCCAAGTCATAAACCTTTAAGCAAAATAATTATTTTTAATTTTTGCTCCAAAAATATAATAACTATTTTTAATTTTTATTTACTTATCCCGTACATCGCACGGATTAGCGACTAGTTATATATATATATATATATATATATAGATTATATGGACCCATCATTTTTTCTTCACTATTTATAATCTATCACCTATCACGTACGACAATTATAACAAAGTGTGTAAAAAATATGTAGTACTAGAATTACTTTTCTTAAAAAAAAAAAAAAAAAAACACTCAGCATTATCTTCTATAGAGAGCTAGTTCCTAATTAGGCATCAAAGCATCGGTTTCATCTTGCCGTTAAAAATATACCCTCCAAACTTCTAAAGGTTCACAAGGCTTTTTTTTCATTTTTAAAATGGCCCCGCAGGGCGAAGAAAAAAGTTCACAACAACAGTGAAGTGGTTGCTTGAATGTTCTGGTAGCAATGTGATTGACAAAAGAACACTTCAAATTATGTTCTTCACAAGTTCACAGAAGTCGGGACTTTTGTAAATAAAAAATAAAAATAAAAAGAGTAAGATGGAGAACAATTTTGATTAGAAATTTTGCGGCTTATCTTGCCGAGCCCAATCAGGCATGACAGATCTGTTTGGTCCACAATGATTCCAATATGGGCCTGTCAGTTTGCTCGTCCGTCCACAGTACAAAGCAACGGATCATCTATTTCTAGTAACTCAACATTTGATGGATCGGGTCCATTATAGTGCTTATATTAAAATATATCTTATTATTACTTTTAATATATTTGCCCTGTCTGGACTTCCGGTCTGCTTTCTCAAAGAAAAAAAAAAAAAAACATCCTTGTTAATTTGGATATCTTGGGTTTGTTTGGATAAAACTTATTTTGCTAAAATTGAAAATTAAAAACTGAAAACATTGTAGTAAAATAATTTTTAAACGTGTGAATAATGCCGTGAGACCCATTTTTAATGAAAAAGTTGATAATGAGTGGAGTTTGTGGGTTCCATAAACAGTGCACGAACCTACTAATGTGACTGAAAATGAGTTAAATAGTCAAATAGTGTGGCTACTGTGTATGAACAGTAACCGCACTATCTCCTTAAACAATGGCTAAAAAGAAAAAAAAAAAAAAAGAAGAAGGGACAAACACAGACGCAAACGTTGGCAAAACAATCCGGATCCAAACCTACCCTTAGGGTAGGCTTTTAGCCGCTACTTTTGACACTTTAGCTAGTTAGTTCTTTAATGAAATTTCCGTTTAACTAAAAAATAAAAAGTATATACATTTCGACAATGACGAAACCAAGCTTCAAGCTTAGGGAGGCCCAACATATAAACCAAAAAAAGTTTGAGGAATTTTCAAATTTTTTCACCTTATAACATTACAATCCAATATTTGCCAACACAATTAAAGATTATGTTGTATGTTATATTTTGTTTTTAATTTTGGTTTATTTAGAAGTTATTCTTATTATTCTTGGAATAATTGGGTTTGTTTTGATCCTAGGATTTTTTTTTTTTTTTTTTTTTTTTCCATGGGGCAACAGGTAAAGGGATGAACCAGCAGATCCATTCAAAAAAAAAAAAAAAAAAACAGCAGATATCTTTTATTTTTGTGTCTATTGGGTCAATTTGTAAATATTTTTGGATGTAGGCCAAATGTATATATTTTGGGGTACATTTGAAATTTTTTGAGAATACATATATACTAGCCATAATTTTTGAAAAATATGGGGGGCCATGCCCTCAATTAGTTTTGTCTCTATATTTTGAGTTAAGCCTAGACTAAGGTTGTCAAAATCGGGATCTTACGTAGGATTATGAGAGGTAGGTGGGATCGTAGATTGTAAGATCCTATATATTTTCATATTTAAAGCAAAAAACGTATTGATAATGACTTTGTATGTTGAATAATCACATAAATTGTGAATTTATCCATAAAAAAATAATAATAAAGATTTGCATTAAATGATGTAATTTGAATGTCTTACATTGCTACGTGTACTAACGAAACAAATATATTTACGTTTTGACCCAATATATCTAAAAAGTTCAATAAATGTTTAATTAGCAACCAAATACCAAAATATTTATCAACAATATGGAAATATTTACCAAGTTCTAAGTTCCAAGTTCCAAGTTTAAAATCCAAAATAAGTTATCAAATTGAAGCTAACTAACTAAAATATAAAATCCAAAAGTAAGATTAATATTAAGGTGAAGTGAACATTTAATTATTCTTATTATAGGGTTCTTATGATCACTGTCCTAATCATCATCAACAATTTGTATATTAGAGCTGTAAAGGAGATCAAGATACAATTTCACACTCAACAATTCAAGTTATACTGCTCAGCAACAATTACAAAGCGTGCTCAAAAAAATCAATCAATAATATATAAATACAAGCATACTAATAAAATTATATATAAGAAAAATTTTTTAGTAATATTAAAACATAAATTAGTATATTGATAAAAAAAATTTACAACATTATAGCTTAAAATGTAGCAAAACCAATATAAATTCTTCATTTAGAAATGATGAAGCATTCCTTCATTTTTATAACAAGTGAAATAAAAACTAAAAAACATTTGCTTAGGTTAATATAATTTTATAAAAAATAAAAATAAAAAGCCATACCATCACAACATAGAAAAATAAAAACCCTTAAAGTTTCATCAAAACCAAAAATTTATCCCTCAAAAAAAAAAAAAAAAAAAAAAAAAACCAAAAACTAATGTTTTGGTAGGATCGGTAGAATCGGTAGGATCCCATACGATCCTACATACGATCCTACAATTTTTACGATCCTAATGCGATTCTAAATGTATTGGTGAGGTGAGATCGTAAAATCGTGCGATCCTACAATCCAGATCGGGATTTTGACAACCATGGCCTAGACTATCCCTAGTTGTAGTAGTGCTTATATTAAAAGTGATATGGAGATATATTTTGTTTAATCTACATGTACATAACTTTAATGAATTTGGTCCTTCTAGGCTATAATATCTCTAACAGTGTGGTGTGGCCAACCCAATAATAATAATAATAATAATGTTTGACTCCATTTTGCTCCAAGTTAGTTACTATGTAATAGCTGAAGAGATCATCCATATATAATTTTAGTCATGAATTTTATAATGAATTGGTTGACTTGTTCAAAACTTTAAATAATACATCTGGATATATATTCTTAAAATTTGCCACATAATGAGTTAAAAAAGATAACTCCAAACATATTTGAAATCAAACTTTATCCAAAAAAATATTTTCTTCAACTAATATGTTAGGGAAACGAGAATGAACCCAGTTGTTTTGTTTATAATTCCACTTAGTGTCAGATCATAGAACCCAGGACAGGAAAATCACAAGACAAGTTTGGCATGCTATGATGCACATTGAGATTAATACGGGGAATTCATGTAAAAGAAACGAAGGAGAAGAGCCAGAAAAGATGCACTACACATTATTCATGACCTAAATAGCCTGTGCTTACTTAGCACAAGGCTTGTCTTCATAATAAATGAAGATACGTTGACACCAGACAAATGAAGAAAGAAGCTGACTTCCATAATAGTTAAGCGGAAGTTTGTTCAATGGTTTACAACAGCAAATTAACCAATCATCTTAAAACCAAGTATTAGATTGAGTGATCCTCAAAGTTAGTATATATAGTAAGATATAAATAATATATAAGAATAACATTTCCGAAAATTTATCATCCTCTCTAGCTGGGTTTCCAACTGACTGACAAATAGCAGACATGAAAACCCATGTGGTGAACCATGAATGTTGGCGCCTTCGCTCTACTTCTTGCTAAACTGCCAATACTATATGGATATATACACTACTAGCTACTGGTACAACTTCACTATGACTTTTCACAGCTCCATCTTCAACTGATTTGAATGCAGAGACGCTGCAACATATAAATTTTATGTTAAAATAATGCCAGGGGAGAAAAGAAAAGAATATAATATTTAAACTTCTCTTCTTGCAAAATGAAACCCAGAATATGCTTCCAACTTCATCTTACGAAATGATGCACCACTAAGGGTAATAACTAATAGCGATCCTTAGTTTGGTGACAAACTTATTTTGACTGTCATATAAAATGATGCAGCACTTACGGTTTAAGAATATGATGAGGAAGCAAAGACAATCAAGAATCTAAAAATCAAATGTTCTCTATTATCCATTTCTCTACTCCAAATAAAGGATGAGTACGTAGCCTTTTTGTTATGGAATCAATGTTTTAAAATGTTAACGAAATCATCAGTACAATTCCATATAATCCACTTTCATAACTGCTATAAAGAATTATTCTATGCAATAAAATTTCCATATTACTGTGATACCGAGAATAGATGTAATGATCCACTTTCAAGTGGTCAAGTGGTTTGCATTTACTAAAATATACTTTAAGCACCAATATGTACTATTTGAGAGGGAAGGATAGCAGACTATCTCTCAAATTTTTTTTCTTCATTAATAAATAACCCTTTTTTTTTTATAAGTATCATTAATAAATAACCCTATAATTTCTCATTAGAATCCTGTCACTAATGGTTGTTGAAAAAGTTTTAATGATATCAATTTAGGAGGGGTGATATGCAGCCTGATTATGCTGAACCTAATCTACCTGAATTTGCCGAGGAGTCATAACTCAAAAGTGAGTTCTCTGGAGTAATGAAAGTATGGTTTTCTTCTTCCCTCCCCCAAAGTGGTTGGTGAAGTGCATCAAAATTCAATTGCTGTTGAAAGTTCTGTCTGTTTCCAGTGAATGGGTTTTCTGGCCACATTAGAGGAGAAACCATGCCGGGGATGGTACTATCGATTAAAGGTCCACCCTGGAGAAGAGAAACTATTAGTGATATACAATGAGGATAAAGCTCCAATGTTAAACTAAGGGAGGTTTTGCTCCATAAATTTACAAACTTTGTTAAAGTAAGTGAATCAAAATACTCTAAGCTAACCAAGGAAAACTAGAGACCCTATAATATATTAACCATAACAAGGTTCATCAGCACTAATTATTATCAGATGATCCACAACAAAGCCTCTAGGACTTGTACAATGCCAATCACATCATGCCAACCATTCAACTCAAGAGTATTCACTATTCAGGGATTCCAGTAGTAAAGGGGTAAGCTGGTGATACTACTTTTATACATTTCAATCAGTGACTATGCAGTTCCTTAGTTGGTGTGGCATGAATTATGAGTTATGAGTAAAAGAAAATTTTAATTTTTATGGCATGTGTACACACAAATTTCTTAATTTCTTTGTCTATATAATGATATAATTAAATTACATAAATTGCAGTCTACCCACCATAACTGTGTTAACCTTTAAGTTCGGATCAACTGTTACAGGAATCCCACTAAAATAATGACAGCAGATAAAGAAACTTAAATTGGCTAATGGTAACTGCTTGTGATCAATCACATTCTAATGAATAGTGAAAGATATGAAAGGAGAAAGATAGGATATAGAATAGGTGGTCCAATTCTGACAAACTGTCCTGGCACATAATAATGGTGGAAACAACCAATTAAGATCGTGGGTGGGTCTATAATGAGCCAAATTTGAATTAAAATATGTTTATATCCTAACTCACCTACTAAATAAAGTGTGCACTCATTGCCAAACCACACATATATATTTTTTTTTTCACCAAAAAGTCAAAAACTAAAAAGGTTGATAAAGATAAAGAAGTTTGCACACTTACTTCCGTAGCAAATACGCTGTCAAAGTTAAAATCAATTCTCGGGTTCACTGCTGCAAGCCTCATTGATAACAACTGAAACCAAAGAATTATTCAATCAGAAGATCAAACCAGTACAGGATAATTCAAGCATTACTACTATACAATTTTAACACCATTTGCATGGAGTAAAAATAACTAAAATATGGAGTTTAAATTCAAACTTATATGGAGTTTAAATTCATTTCACAAGCTTTGTTTCACTGTTCACGTGCCTCATGAACACCAAGTTGACGAAGAAAAAGATATGTATTTAATCTAATTTAATAACTAAAGTGGACATAAATAACTAAAATATGAACATATATTCAAGTCAGTCTGAATTTTCAAGCCTCATAAATCTATAAGGAGATGACTGAAAAACCCACCAACTTATATAACCCACCTAACTAATTAAGTAGCAAATGTTATCCGTGTCAAGACATCTCAATATCTCTCTCCTCTTCTTTTACATTTTTTTTCCACTCTTTTTTTTTCTTTTTTTTTTTGGTGGGGGAGCTATTCCACATTTAAACCTTATCACAAAATTGCCCCAACAAAGTTCATTTCAAGCTTAAAACTTCTCATACAATTGTTAAAACTATATCTTAGTGTAAGGGATGCATAAATCCAACCTCAACTTGACGTTGTAGCGACTGTACATGGTTGATAATTTCATCCAGAACCAATGCTGTACCTGAAATCTGCATAGAAAATATTATTGTAGTAACTTTCTAAATGGAAAGCATGGCAATTTCAAAGAAAATCTAGCTGATTTTTCAACCATCCAGTGTGTTAGCAAACTTCGGGTCAGTTTATGGATGGAGCAGCAAGGAAAGACTCAAGTTCCTGCTATGCCAATCATCAGTTAAAACAAAGCATGAAGGTGTGGATTTGGTTTATGTTTGAACTCAATAAAATAAATTTGCATATGGGACTATCACATCACGTCTCTCCATTTAGTTAGGCCTAGGCTTTTGGTACATACATGATACGTTTGTAAATGGATATTGTTCTTTTTGTCACCCCTTTTTTCGTCATCAGATTGAGGATGGATGCCAAACTGATAAGAGGTGATTGTACCGTGCACCTCACATGTATATCAAACTTTCCCTTGTATATGGGACCCACACACATTTTTAAAAAATTATTTATATTTAAAAAAAATGTCCAACTTCTTGTCTGATTTCTCCCCTCCCCGGTGCTTCAAAAGCAGCTTCCAGCTATAGCATATTCGCATTCGCCTGGCTAAAATTCCACAGCCTACCCATTAAGGGTATTTTCGTCATTATATAGATTGTAACTAGAATCTTTTAGTCTATCAAATTTGATCTACCCGGCCCGACCCAAATAAATTTTTTGAGATTTGCGATAATTTTTTTAATGCAATGACAAAATTAACCTCTGATATGGACTATCAACCAACCGCCTAAAGTAGAGTTACGAGAATGCCACTTTTATTGACACCGCCCACTAGTCACTTTTGTTGGTACAAAAGTAATCACCTTACCTTTGTGAAAAGGTGACAATGACACACCAGTAACTAAACTGCATAATACAGGTTTAATAAGTCTAAAGCCACTCTTTAAAAAAACAAGGTCAATTGTCAACCAAAAAAAAAAAAAAAAAATTGTTGTCATTGTAACATTACTTGAATACAAAAAAAAACCACCTTGATGTTTGAGCTTATAATAGGCAGTATTAGAAAATTCTAAAAATTATTCAATTTTTTAAGTTCTCAGCACCTTTATTGCACAAGTTTCTCTGCACCTTTGTAATTTATCCCCTTCTTAAGTCATACTAACGTAACATAATCGAACTTTTAAGAGACAATTCGGACACATTAGAAAAAGAGACACTCATCAAGTCATAACAGAATCGAATGATTAACCAACCAAATAAGAATGATTAAGACAAGAACTAATTAACTAACCTTCCTTAATGTATATTCCAATAAAATAATATAATAATAATAATAATAATCATATAACAAACCTTACTGCACCCGGGGACCAGTTCCTGAAGAAGCTTCATCCGAGCATTAATCTTCTCTCTCCTCGCCTTTCCAAAATTTTAATTAACAAAAAATAAGTACTTGATTTGATTAATTAGTGTTCAATGATTGATTAATTAAGATTTAAAGAGAATAATAGTAATACTAACTCGCTCTGCTAAGCTATGGCTATCCGTAGCTTGACCACGACGAGCTCTGACGTGGACGTAAGGAAGCTTCTCTGCATCTTCACGGCTCTCGTTCTTGCTTTTTTTGGCACTCTCTTTGCCCTAATTTCAATTTTTTCCACCAAATTAGACTTGGATTCACACTAAAATTACCAAAAAGCCATTACCGGAGATTTATATTTACCTTCTTCTCGCGCTCCTTTCTCTTCGCCAACTTCTGAGTCTGAGTCTTGTTTGATGAGCCAGGGTTTGAATCGGTCTCGGCTAGTTCGGTCTTCACCTTGTCCAAATTCGCGCTTGAATTCGACGGTACTGAGCTTGTTTCCGGCGAGATCTCGGCGGCGGCGGCGAAGACGGAGAACTTGGCGGCGCGTTCGACTAGGGCTTTGTTGGAAGGGAAGGTGAGATTGCCGTTGGTGAAGGAGGAGGAGGAGGAGTAGGGTGTGTGTTCGTCGCCTCCGCCGGCGGCGGAGTGAGGCGAGCTGTGGAGGAGCTGCATGGCCTGAGTGGCCGGGAGCTCCAGAAGCGCCGTGAAGGAGCTCGCGTTCTCCGGCGGCACGGTCATGAGCCGCTGGATTTCGTCGCGGAATTGGAGGGATTCGAGTACGGTTTCCTCGGGTTCGGGTCGGGTTGGGCAGGATCCGGGCACATAGCTTGCTGAATTTGGCTCCATTGAGAGCTGCAATCACTTAAAATTTCAATCAAACACTTCAGTAATTGAATAAAAGTTTCCAAATTGAGAAATTTTAGGGCCTGATTAATCTCAGTAGTATTATATGTTGTTGTACGAGGGAAATGGAGTTGAAGAGAGAATGGGGAAAGGAGCGTTGAAATGTTGGTTTATATATAATACAAGTAGGAGTAGTAGTATATGAGGGACAGGTGCTTCAATGGCGGTCAATCTGTTTCTTTCTTTCAGAGTGTTTTTTTTTTTTTTCTTTCCCAGTTTCTCTGTTTCTGTGTCTCTGAGAGATTACTTCTCAGCCATTTGAAGTATTGCGAAAGCAACGTTGCATCGCGTCCGCAGAGCTTACTTATAACCAAGGCTCATTTCCCTTTTCGTTTACTTTCTTTTTCTTTTCTTTTTTTTTTTTTTTTTTTTTTTTCCTTCCTAACAAGATATCTTATTAAAGTTTTTTGTTAACTTGGCTCGGGCATTAAACTTGTTTGGATGATAACAAGTGATAACAAAAAGGGACACGTCTCTCTACCGTGACACGTGTCAATCTCTACTTTTTTTATTTTTTTCTCAATAGAATTATTAAATCAACAATAAACAAAATACATAAAAGTAGTTTTTTTTTTTTAAATTACACACAGAATAGTACGTTATAATTAACTTAATTAATAAAGTTTTTTATTTTTAAAATATTTAAACTTGAAGTATTCTAAAACATGTTATCCAAGAAAAAAGTGAGATAAGTGTTAAAAGTAACTTTCCAACTTACTGTCATACTTGAAAAATTCTTAAATAACCCCAGAGTATAGTGAAATGATGCTCACTCATCTTACATTCATGGTGGACCTCAACATGAATTTAATGAGTAGATCCTACCATGAATGTGAGAGAAATAAGCATCATTCTCCGTGCTCCGGAAGTACCTAAGAATTACTTGTCATGCTCCTATATTTGTAAAACAAAGTCAGCACATTTGTTTGCTTCTTGGAAGATGTGTCAAAAAACTATCTTCCATGGTATATCCAAAAGATAGCTACAATAAAAAAAAAAAAAAAAAAAAAGAGTTGGATTTATAAGGAAGAAATAGGATTTGAGTGAGATTAATCACTATAGAGTTAATTGAAAGAATGTTGCAAAGTTTCATTTGTCACAAAAGTTGAAATCCATAGCATACGAACCTAAACACTACAAATGACTACTAAACTATACTCCCGTAAGGCCATGAAAACCTTTGGTGCTACCATCTTACATGAATTTTTTATATGAGAATTTTTTTTTTCCATTAGCTAATTGCATACTTAATGGCCATTATTTTTTCAGAATTGGGCAAAAGACCTAAAATTGAATAAATATGAAATTTAGAGGATTCAATTGAACAAAAGTCAAGTTAAAAGATTGAAATGAATTTCCGTCA
The DNA here is from genome assembly GCA_030820535.1 of Quercus parvula. Taxonomy (NCBI): domain Eukaryota; kingdom Viridiplantae; phylum Streptophyta; class Magnoliopsida; order Fagales; family Fagaceae; genus Quercus; species Quercus parvula. Next base: position 25,004,984 of record JAUAME010000011.1, on the reverse strand, counting down.
AACTTAGAAGGTCGATTTTACATTTTAACCTTAATTTTACAAAAGGTGAGTTGGGGGAGGGGAACCATAAAAATAAAACTTTGAATCCCATTTTAAGAGGCTTTTGATTAGAAAAAAGAAAAAAAAAAAAAGAATTGTAACATGTTAACTAATTTTTTAAGAATAGAGAAAAATTCGCATGTATGGTTCTAAATGTATAGTTTTTTTAATTGAAGACTTAAAAATGATAAATAAAAATAAAAGAAAAAAGAAAGAAAGAAAGAAGAAGAAGATATTCTCATATATTTTGATGTTTTTCTTTAATAACATAATTTTTTTTCATGACTAAATTACATTTAAGTTTATGACAATTGATGATCTCCTTGTAATCATCAGATAATTTATATAATTCATCATATGTTTATTTTATTTAGTTGGTCACATTCATTTCAACTTAACTTTTATACTTAATGTCTATTTGGGTTAGCTTACTTTGTTAATAAAAAATGTCTAATAGTACAATTGTATTTAAGAAAAATGACTTAAAAAATTGTACGTGCCCAAATAAAGCCAAATAGCGCCCCCCCTCCCCCCCCCCCCCAAAAAAAAAAAAAAAAACTAAAATAAGTAGGTGAAGATGTTAAATCAAATATAAATAGAAATATATAAAATTAATTTTGTCTCAATTATTGTCATGGTGTAGTCATTCTAAATTTTATTTTTATTTTTTAAGTTATTGAGATGTGTGATCTCTCTATCCCTTCATTTAGGAGAGAAATGTTGGTTGAAAACTTGATGTGGATGTCCTTGACAACTCATTCTAACTTAATATCAAATTATAAAACTCAATTTGATGTGTTGACTGTTGACTCAACATCAAGTAGAGTTGGTGTCCTCTACACAAAGTTCACTTAAAAGGCATATTATGAAAGTCACTAATCGAGTCAATCTAAAGCTATAATATAATACTCGATCAATTTTGACTTAAATAATGAAAAAGCAATAGTAAACAGGTTTCTTTTCATCTTAATTAAAGTGATGAAAATATGAAATAAAGTTTTCAAAGAAAAGAAGTGATGATGACTAATAATTTAAAAGAAAAAAATGTAGTGTAATCTGGCCTACATGGCAGTAGTAAGCGATAGAAGTGAAGAGCAAAGAGAGAGAGATCCTTTGGTGGAGGCTTGGATCCCATGAAGACATAGAGAGCTCATTGAGAAATGGACTATTCATGTGAACCGCGATAGAGAACTGTACTGTTCGTGTTCGAACATTTGGGCCGTAAATTACTATTTTGGTCCCATCGGATGGGGACCGGACATGAACCAAGACACGACACTGTTTTTACTCTTAGAAGATGATCCATCATTTTCTTTCATTTAATTTTTAGGGTTATTTTATTATTTTACATACTATATTTTACATACTATACATTATCAATACGTTTTACGTAGGTGTGTCATTGTAGAGTGGGGGTAATGGGGACAAATACTTTTTTTTTTTTTTTAAGATTCAAAATAGGGAAATCCATAGATAATGATAACTCATATTAATAAATAAAAAAATGAGAGAGAGTTGTTTGAGATGATTTAGTTATATTTATAAGAGAACAAATAATATACCATTAAGAAAGAATGAGTTAATCCAAGTTGAGAGAATTAAAAAAAAAAAAAAGTTAGAAAAGACTCAAATCGATCTTAAAAATTTGGGATTAATACTTCTTGTTGTAAAATATTGTTTTAGATTATTGACACCTACCATGGTTGTCAAAATCACGATCCGGATCATAAAATCGCATAATTTTACGATCCCACCTCATCGAAAAGTTTAAAATCATAGCAAGATCGCAAAAATGGTAGGATCGTATGTAGGATCGTGTAGAATCGTATAGGATCGTAGGATCGTATGGGATTTTACCGATCCTACAATTTGGCTTTTTTTTTTTTTTAAAGTGGGATTCATTTGGGTAAGATAATCCACCTAAACTCACAAGCCCAACGGGTTATTAGAAGCCCAATAATGAATTGAAGTCCCAAATTTACCCCTATGTCAACATAAAATCTCAAAAAAACCTATAGTACTTAAGTTTAACGTTTTCAAAAACAAAAACTAAAATATTTAGATGATGAAATGGAATATGACAATAACAATGATTAGATTAGAAGAACCTTAGAATGAGAATTCTCTTTTGGATTTTATATTTGTAAATGGATAGTTTACCTTAGATTGATAATTCTTTTTTGGATTACATATTGTAAATTTGTAATTAGCTAGTTTTTATATGCTAACTAGCCTACCTTATTTTGGATTTGAAACTTAGAATTTGGAAAACATTTTCCATATGTATAGATAATATTTTGGTATTTAGTTGCTAATTAAACATGTATTGAACTTTTTAGATACATTATGTCAAAAGTTAAATATATTTTGTTTCATTAGAATAATATAAGAATGATGTAGTGTGTGCAAATTACATTTTATGATGCAATTTTTTTTTAATGGATGGATTTATATTTTAAGTGATTATATAACATACAAAGTCACTATCAATAGGTTTTTTGCTTAAAATCTGAAAATAGGTAGGATCTTACGATTCACGATCCGATCCTACGATCTACAATCCTACCTACCTCCCACGATCTTACGTAGAATCCCGATTTTGACAACCTTGACACCTACGTTTGGTGGCCCTTGACAATTATGTACTCTAATCTTGACAAGTGTTCCATCCCTATTCCGTTGGATCTCCTTTATTATGCAATAAAGTTTTGAGTGTGAGAAATGAAATTGTAATTACTCGCCCAACTGTTTCTCCAAATTAGTCATTCTCCCTAACTTGTCCCCCACAATTTGTATCATTCTAATTTCTAATTCTCATAAATTTCTATTATTTCTTGTTTGTTTCTGTATAAGATAAATAAGAAATTTAATCTGTTATTTTATAAGGACCATCATCTGGTGAATATAGTACTGATGATGGCAAATTCGACATTAGCAAATATAATAATGACAGCGTCCACGTTTATTACACTAGATTACTCACGTAACAGCTTTGGTTCTTTAAATTTATTTGTTACGTACATTCAACCAGTTTCTCAAAAAAAAAAAAAAAAAAAAAAAAAAAAAGAAAGAAAAAGGAAAAAGATAAACAGCCAAAAAAAAAAATCTTATTATAAGGGGAATTGATGATGGAAAAATTGTTAATATATAAAAGTGAACAAATTTTCTCTTCAATTTAATTTAGAGAGAAATTCTTCAAATTTCTCATATACATCTTTTTTTAGTATGAATTTTGGAAACTAATTATTGAATTTTATGTTCTTTATGTTTTTAATATACATATCAAATTTTATTCAAATTGGATGTTATTTACTATTCGATTAATAAAATTATTTTTTATACACAACTTTAAATTTCAAAAACTTGAAATTTTAACATTTTTTTAATGACATGGCAATTGATCTTTGATCTTTTGAAATTTTGCAAGCATGAAGGATATAATAAAAATATGCAATCTAATGGTTAGGTTTTCAAAATCCACAATCAATATAAATATATATGAGGAATTTGAGGAGTTTTTTTCTAAACTAATTTGGAGAGAAACTTTTATTTGTTCTACAATAGAGATAGGTAATCACACTATAATATGGTGCATCTTCACTCATACAATAACTCTTGGTGGTCTGTGTTGCTTACCAATTTGCAATAGGGAATTAATTAAATAGTAAAGGTTTTTTTGTTTTTTTTTTTTGAGAAGGTATTAAATATTAAAGTTAGTAATTTATTAAAGAGTTATGTTTCATAAATAAGATACATCTTTTAGTAAACAATTATATCTTATCCTAAGAGACATGTAGAAGTTTATAAATATCCATCCTAACAGGATTACCAATTTACCATCTACACTATGGGACCATAAAAATTTCTAATGAATAAACTCTTGCTAGATATATCCTAAAGTGTTAATTTTAGATGCAAATTACAATGGTAACTTAACATAATTGCCTGTTGTGTTTGAAATCTAACAGTGTCACACAACAAGAGTAAGTATTTATTATCCCTCTCACAAAATCTTTAAAAATCCGATTGTTCTGAATTTTATTTTTAATTTTGATACTTCACTAAATCAATGAATCACACCATGAAAAATAGCCCTCTACATTTGCTAAATGCCCACATTTAAAATCAAAAAAAGATTTGATTGAGCCGGACGTCTCATAGCTAGGGCCACACCAAATATTTCCCACGCTTTTTCTCGCAATCAGTGGGCAAGGTCCAGCAATTGCAAAAAGGTCATACAGTGCACTAGTTTCTTTTTTTGGTTTTTTGCTGAACATACAGTGCACTAATAAGTAACATCCTGACCAAAGAAATATTGACAAGCATCCAAATCCAATCCACAAAGCAATCTACAGCCCTTAAATATTTGTGAGTTCTGTTAGCTGAATAGGTAAAGCAATCTATAGCCCTTATATACCATTAATTGATTTCTTAATTAATTTAATGATAAAGAGTAATCATTTTGAAGCGAACACTATAAATTTGAAATATTATCGTATCTATCAAAAATAATAAAATAAAATAAAACCCTTAAAATTAATCCACTAAGTTTCCGTATTTACTACATAAACTCGGCTGTCAATTATTAAAAAAAAAAACACTTGACTCTCTTCCCAAAGCATCTAAATGGTATTATCAAATTATACATAGAAATTAAAATTTGCTTTTAAAATCAAAACTTGTATGGTTATAGTTAGAAGCAAATTAATTATCTAAAGAAGTGTATCTCAAAATCATAACATTAATTTGATTAAGAAAAGAATTAAGGTAGTTTAACTAGTAAAATTTCTTGCGATTTTTCCTTCTTGATATGCCACAAATTGAAAGACCCCTTATGATAGAAATTAATTAATTAATCAATTTATCATGGAAACGCGTGGCAGTACAAACAAATCACCAATAAAATAATTATCCAGCAGAAAATAAATAACACAATGATTTGTTTACGAATGGGGAAAACCTAATGGCAAAAACCCCACCGGGTGATTTTCAAGTCACCACTCCCGAAACTCCATTATTATCATAACAAGCGGTTACAAGTAAAGGAATCCCAAGTACCTTACCAACCTACAGTTGAACCCTTACCCCAATACCCAATTGGACTTGTTCTATAGTGACAGTTCCCCTTTTTGATGCACGGCTCCCAAGTATGTGACTAACTAATTGCACGGATCCCAGTACGTGACTTCAAACACCAACTAAGAAGGTTGTTGATTGCAAAGTTCTTCAGTTCATCCACACGATAAAAATCAAGAAGATGCTTGGTCACAAAACTCTACGGTGCAAATACATAGCAACTTCTTTAAGAGAAAGAGATGAATTAGGGCAAGAACTTCATCTCCGGTCACAATTTGCTTGAACAGAGTTTGCTCAATGCTTATGCAACTTGTGAACTCTTTGACGGCCCTTAAAACAATCCTTTTATATGTTTAGGGTTAGGAGAAAAGAAAGCCCAAACACATAATCACGGATCTCAAGAAAATCATATCAAAATTCTGAAATTCATAAACCTTGATAGATAGATGGTGTCGAGCAGGTGTCAAGCACACGGGCATGAGACAGCTTCTAAACCTCGACACATGCTAGCTGTCGAGCTTTAATGAATGTGCACTTCTTCAGTTTATTTCTTAGACAGACTTGATGACTTCAACACTTGATCTTAAAATCTTGTTTCTTGAAGTATTAAAAACACCTAAAACTACCAATTACAAGTAAAGTACGTTTTGTCAAAGGATTAGCCAATTACAATAAAACATGGCATATGTTCTTAACATGTGAACCACATATGTCCTAACACTTCTCACCTAGGGTGAGTTTTTCTCTCTTGTCTAGGGTGAGCTTTTTTTCCCACTAATCCCAATAGTGAAATTTTCTTCTTTTTTCTTTTTTTATTCGCAACACACACACACAATTTTCGTGAACCCCAAAGCCATAGACTTTAATTTCATAAAACAACTACAACGGATCAACCTAATGGAGGAAAAGGGTGAAGTTCTTATGGTTTGTTCATCCCAGAGAGAAAAAATTCTTGAAGAATGTTCTCTTAGCCTATTAGGATGCTTTCTCATAGCTAGGCCATACAACCAATGGGTAGCAAAGACGACGTTGCAGTTTGTATGGACGTTTTGGTAACAACCTTCGTATTGTTGATGTCGGGGAGGGACTTTACCAGTTTAGATGTACCATGGAGAGCCAATTGAAGTGAGTATTGAACAACGGCCCATGGAGTTTTGACAATCACTTACTCGTATTGTGACGTTGGGAGAGGGGTATGACGGCTAGGACGGTCACCTTTAACTCATTGCCTATTTGGATTCAAGTATGGGGATTACCTTTTAAACTAATCAATAAGGAAGTAGGGTGGGATATCGAGAAGGGTTTAGGCCAAGTGATTGAAGTCGATAGTAAGGTTTTCAAGTCAGATCAGGCATTATTTATTAAAGTTCATGTGGAGTTACCATTGGACAAGCCCATTTGTCGGGGAGCGCTAGTAGCAAACCTTGAAGGAGATCGGGTTTGCATTGGTTTCAAGTATGAATGCATGGCTGGGTTATGCAATTAGGTGTGGTTTTTTAGTCGTGAAGTGAAATACTATTTGAGACCAAGAGACCCGAATTGTAACGATAATCCGTATAGGGAGTGGCTGAAAGCAAGATACTAGAGAAGGGAGGAGGGCACGAAAAGTAGGCCATGCAGTTCGCTGAGACATGATCACACGGAGGCGGAGGAATGAAGCATTAGGGTTCCATTGCAAGAAGTTTCTGGTGATGTGAGTGACAAAGATGGAAACCTGGATATACAAGGTATTGTTCCTTAAATCATGATACCTCACAAGGATGATATCTCGGATAGCATGAATCATGGGTTAGGGGGCACAAATCTTTCGAGCGTTACTCATGATTTTCCCTTAAAACCGATAGATTATTCTACATGCATGGAGTCAATCATCTCTACAGTAAAAGCTAGCAATCATATGGGTGGGGCCGAAAATCTTTTTTCTGTCCCTATTGACCACGTTGGTACAACTCTGCCCATGCAAGTTATGGACACCCAAACAAACTTAATACCCAAATAGATTGGGGCGACATAGTTGGGGAATGGGGTGAAGTGGAAACGACTTGTAGGCCATGCTGTCTTAGTTTCAACGGATAGTAAGCCTAGTTCATGTAAGGTTGGGGTTAAACGTAATTTGGATAGTAGAGGGGAAAAAGCTAAAATTGAACTAGTAAAGTTTAAGAAGAGTAAGACCTAGGATTTTTCTAAGGACCTTCTTATTTAAACGGTGAAGGCTGAAGATTAGCCCGTTTATCACAATGATAGTGTTAAGTTGGAACTGCTGGGCGCTTGGGAAACAACGTGCAGTGAATGTCCTCTCTCAGATAGTGAGGGAAAAAGCTCTCAAAGTTTTGTTTTCGATGGAGACAAAACAATCTGTGGATGAAATGAGAAGAATTTAAGCAAATTTACCATATAGAGGTATGTTGGCCATTCCTAGTGTCCGACATAGAGGTGGGCTGGCTTTGCTATGGAAAGAGGAAGAGGATGTCCATGTGCAAACATACTCACCTAACCACATTGATGTTCTCATACTCACCGACCCTGCTAAACCTTGGAGTTTGATTGGCTTTTATGGGTGGCTGGAAGAACAAAGGAAACATGAGTCATGGCAACTACTATGGCATCTTCACACTAGACACTCTCTCCCCTGGCTATGCTTAGTCAACTTTAATGAAATCCTTACATTGGATGAAAAGCAAGGGTGCATTCCTGACCATTAAACCTGATGGATGAATTTCAAACTACTCTCTTGTAGTGCAGATTGGTGGACTTGGGGTACCATGGTAACATGTTGACTTGGGAAAATGGTCAGCATGGTGATGCTTTTGTCTAAAAATGTTTGGATAGGGCTTGAGTAACAATTTTCTGGAAAGATATTTTCCCCCATTGATGAATCACTCATCTCCAAGTGTCTTACTTTGATCACGTTTCGTTGCTTCTAATAACTCACAACCTAGACCAAGATCATAGAAGGAAGAAGTTCCCATAAATATTTGAAGAAAAATGGGCCTCGCACCCGGAATGTAAGGCAATGATTCAATCTGCATGGGAAGCTCCTACTTTAGATGTCTCCCCAATGTTTAGGTTGTTTGATAAAATCAAAAGGTGCCAACAAGCACAAGTGGTTTGGGGCCGAAACACTATAGGAACTCGAAGTCAAGGCTGTAGGAAAAATAGAAAATCTTGGAAGTATTGTCTGGTTTGAACAAGGCTGAATATCTTGATACCATAAAAGCCATTAAAGTCGATATTAATGCTATATTGTACTATGATGAGCTTTTTTGAAGGTAGTGATCTCATTTGATATGGCTTTTAGCGGGTGACAAGAACACCAAGTTCTTCTATCAACGGGCAAGCCAACGCTACCGCAGAAAACATTTTTGGAGTTACTTCAAGCAGTGGGGCATGGTGTACCGATGAAGATCAGATTGCACAATTTACCAAGAGTTAATTTTCAAGACTTGTTCTCTTCAGCCAATCCTAATAGCTTTGAGATGTCTTGGACTCAGTGGACGATTTGGTCACACCCAATATGAACCGAAATCTCCTTCAGCAGTAAACACTAGTGGATGTCAAAAAAGCTTTGTTCCAAATGCCCCTGTCCAAGTCACCAAGACCTGATGGTATGTACTCGGTTCTTCTTTCAAAATTGCACATGATTCGGAATAGGCTAAAAGGCAAAATGGAGCAAATAGCTGCCAAGCTTGACATCCGTAAAGCCTATGATCGAGTGGAATGAGGGTTTTTTTTTTTTTTTTTTGAAGAAAATAATGATTAAGCTTGGTTTTCATCCTAGATGGGTCCATTTGGCTATGGAGACAATATCTACGGCTTCTTACGCTATTTTAATTAATGGTGAACCTCCCGGCTTCATTACCCCCACATGTGGCATTAAGCAAGGTGATCTCCTATCCCCATATTTATTTATCCTTTGTGCTAAGGGTTTGTCTGCAATGTTGAGAAATGCTAAAAGTACTTACCAGTTGAAAGGTATTATGTCAAGCCAAAACGAAGTGTGTATCTCCCACCTTTTTTTTGCAAATGATAGTCTGCTATTTTGTCAAGCTACTGTGGAAGAATGCCAAAGATTATTAAACATACTAGGACAATATGAAACTGTGTCTGGCCAAACCATTAACCACCAGAAAACATATCCTTTCTTTAGTAAGAATATCAAACCAGAGGTGAGAGGCACTATTCAACAATTATTGGGTGCTCGGATTATGACAGAGTATGAAAGGTATCTTGGGTTGCCTACGACCAGTGGGAAATCAAAGGTGAACACTTTTAAGGACCTACACCAAGAGAGTGTTAGGGTGGAAAGAGAAATTCATCTCAAAAGCAGGGCGTGAAATCCTAATAAAAGCAGTGGCTCAAGCAATTCGAACTTATTCTATGAGTTTGTTCAAATTACTAAAAACCATTTGTGATAGTATTAGTTTTCTATTGGTAAAATATTGGTGGGGACCTAAATAAGGATGAAAAGAAAATTCATTGGATCAGCTGGAAAAAGTTATGCACCGAAAAAAAGGATGGTGGGATGGGATGTCGGGGATATGCATGCTTTCAATCTTGCTATGTTGGCTAAGAAAGCATGTACACTATTCCACAACTCCCACTCCCTTTTTTACCGAGTTTATAAGGCCCGATATTTCCCAGATTGCTCCTTCATGATGGCAGGGTTAGCAAACAATCCATCCTTTGTTTGGTGAAGTCTCTTGGCAGTTGTGGACGCAACGTGTAGTTTGGGGAGTACGCCTCAATCGAATGGACTAGGGCTAAGAAAATGAGCCGCCATCTAGTTTTATGGTCTAGGAATCATAAATATAGCGCCCTTATGTGGAAAGGCCTATCTTACTACCATAGTATGGGTTTGGAGTTTAGGTATGGGGATAGGAAGGTGTTAGACACCCAATCCCACTCAACCCATGAGTTGGCTTCGAATCATTGTGTCTTATGTCTTAGTCTTATTAAAGGAATGTTCAACATTGTATTCTACAAACACACACACACTAACATGCATCTAACAATCAATATGGCATCAAATGTCCCATAACACTAACATACATCTATCATGGCATCTCATCACATCATAAACCCTAGTATACTTTAATCGTACACATCACATTATCTCATCCAAGGCAACAAAAAAATCATGATAGAAACGTAGGCATGGCAACAAGGTATTAATCATCAAATATATCCCAAACACCTAGACATGAAATCAAGCATCAAACAAACATATTCATCATCAAGATGCATGTTCATGTGAATGCATGACTTACCTCACTGCATCAAAACACCTATGGCATCAATGCATGATCATGTTATATGCATGTTCATTGTAAAACAAAGGAAACATAAGAGAAAACCCTAATCTAATCATGTTAAAGGCAAACAAGTAATAAAACAAAGGAGCATAGACTTAAAAAGCATAAAAACGAACCAAACATAGGCATATGATGTAAAAGAAACAAAGAAACAAAAGTAGAAAACTCAGATTTGGATTTCTAGGCATGAGTATGCATGTGCATACATAGGCCTATGTATGCAGGCCAGTTATATGCGTACGCATATTTTGAGCTTGTGTACTCCTGCAGGAAGCATGCACATGTAAACATGCCCTAAAGAACCCTAACCCAGAAAACAAGAACACAGAAATAAAGCAGGACTTAAAAACCACAGATCTAGCAACCTAAAATGCTTTAAAAAAGAAAACAACTTAAACCTAGGCAAAAATAAACATATCTAAACACAAACAAAGCAAGGAAACTGGATTAAAAAAAAGATTAAGGCAGAAATAAAAGAAAAGAGTTTAGAACTTAATACCTTAAAACAAAAAGCTTGTAGGCTTGATTTTGATTGTTCCCTTTAGACAAATTTATTCACAACCAAACAAAAATGATTAGTAAACTTCAAAACTCAAGGATCAAGACTAGAAAAGGTACCAATCAAAATCAAATTGACTTAAGGATGTTTTGTAAAAAACTCCCTCTTTGATTCACTATTTCTAGTGAATCTTAGGTTTTCCTTTAGGATTTTCTGTGTGTTTTGAAAATGTACCATGTATGGCTTTATATAATGAGAAAATGGGAGTTTGGAACGGCTCCCAGATGATGTGGGATTCATTCCAAACCACAACATTAATACAAAAAACTTGTTTTTCATAATTTTTGGAACCCTAGCTGCGTGTGCAAGTCTGTGCTTATATACGCATGCACCAGACCTGCGTACATAGGCCAAGGGTTTCCTTGGCTTTTATTTTCCAAAAATAGATTTATTTGCTTATAAAAAGTTATATTTTCCATTTTGACATTTCTCAAGACAATTTGTAATCCGATCGGGCCCTAAACCAACCTTGGGCTTTAGAATTTCAGCATTATTGGGAAACGGTCATAAGAGGTACAAAATGCAGTGTCTACAGATGCCTTTCTTTTGATTCATGAGCTCTGCTAACGGAATTAAAAGAATAAGTTGTAAAACATTTTGTTTTAACGTACGGCTCGAGTCCAACCCATGCACACAACACACAACACGTATACATGGGGCAGGGTGTTACTCCGCAAAGCCGTGTGGGATTTGTATGTTTGAATTCTCACCTTTGTTGCTTAGGAAACGAGCAACGACAAGTTCACTATACCAGAACCTATTTTGCCAATTGCAAGTAAAAGGCGAGTGACTTGCTATCCTAGAGTCACTTAAAAAAGAAAAACGAACAAGGCCAACTGCCGCAACCATCAACCAAACAAACAAGGTGCTTTTACGAGCTAAAAATGATATATATATATATATATATATCTGTGGTGTCCATTTGGGGCTCTTGCCTCTAACTTCTCCGAATGGCTTACGCCTCTTGTCTTCTTCATCTCCATCTCTACCTATTCTGGTGAGGCTCTTGCCTTAGGGTGACCTTGGTCTCTATCTCTACCTTTACCTCTTCTATTATGCCTGCATATTTAATTCCCTCGGGATATGTGCATAAGTTTTGTATGATGTGTCTGCATGTATAATTCCCAGAGGATATGTGCACAAATTCTGTATTGTGACTTGCTTGACTAGTGTGTGGCTCGTGCCTGCATATTCAATTCCTGTAGGATATGTGCACGAGTGGCCTTGGTGTTCCAACTCACGATGGAGTGTTGGGTGAAAAATCCAATAGGGAGATGAAAGACTCACTAGGGACTATGATCTGCTAAAAAGTATGTTGGCGACTCATGAGGGAGTCTTCTTGGTATGTAGTTCACTGAGGATGGTAACTTACTGAGAAGTTTGGTGGTGATTGTGACACGTGAAGAAGTCTTTGATAATGTGTGACCCACTGGGGAAATTTCTTCTTCTCCTTCATGGCTCATTGGGGAACTTGTGTTGATTCCACCTACAAGGGGGTTTTTTTGACTCCTCAGGGAATTTTTTTTTCTTCACAACTCACGAGGGAGTTGCCTTTGTGTCTTGGACCCATGTGGGAGCCCTACCATGATATTGTACTTTACTATGGATTTGGTTGATGATCTGAACTCACAGGGGAGTTTTCTTGGTGACTTATGATCCACTAAGGGATGTTTTGATGCTTTCAATCCTTTGGTAGATGCTTTGAGGGTCTTTGTGTCTTTTTCTCGACTGAGGGTATTTTTGTCATTTTTGATGCAATCTTGAATTTTATTTTGCACTTCCTACCTTTTGGGAACTTACTGGGGATATTTAAATTTTTTTTACTAAACTACACGTAGTTTAGTTAGGGGCCAAAACTACATATGGTTTGGCCACCAATACATTCCCGCCTTCAAATTTTTCCAATGATTGCCAATCGTTTCTTTTTATTTTTTTTCCTATTCTCTTCATCTTCCTCACTTTTCATATTCTCTCTAACTCTCCAACTTCCATCTTTTCTCTCTACAAAAACTCCCTACCTTTCTCTCATTTCCTCGCCATCTGATCTCATCTTTCCCAAAACTCTCTTCCTCCCCCAAACTCTCTCATTTTCTCTTTGGCACCCAAGTCCAAGAAAACCTCTTATGTGCTCTCTAGTGATGCCTTCAATCTCATGCATTGAAGTGGAGAGGTGAGGCTGAATGGTGCCCTCGGTTGACATACATGCCATAAAACCATCTTTCAAAGGGTGTAAAGGCTAGATCGGTAAGTTTTTCCAACTTTTCTCATTTTCCTTTTGATCTTCCATTTTAATCTATTTTTGGACATGTAAATGCTTAGGTTTTGTTGTGAGAAGGATTTAAATGAAAACCTGACACCTTAGGAGGGGTAGGAACATATTTTAGGTTGAGTTTTGGTGGAAGTATGCTTAAAAATGTTGAAGAATGACGCATTGTTTGTGTTCATGCATACACGGACTCGAGCCTGCATACACAGCTTGTGTTCATACGTGCATGGCCAGACTCTATGTGTACGCAGGCCTGTTCATGAGTATGCATATTTGTTCTAAAGTTCATACGCATGCAGTTTCTAGCTTGTGTACGCAGACATTGACCCACGTGCACGTGTTGCAAAGCAGAAACCCTAATTTCACTATTGTTTCATTTGTTTCTCATCCAAATGCCAATCCAACAACTTCTTTTCATCTTTTTGTAGGTTTCCCCCTCATTTTCAAGCAGGGGTTGCACTAACAGTGTGGTGGCATGGTACAGGGTCCTTACCACGGAAACAAAGGCCCTCATTTGTGCAACGGGTTTTGAGCCGATCATCCGCTTACTATCGGAGAGATCCGCTAGTGCCATTCTGGTGCAAACTCTAGCTGAGAGGTGGTAGGACACTACTCACATCTTCCATATTAGTGTGACTCACCACGAGTTCCACTGCATGATTGGTCTTAGATGCAATGAGGCTCTCATAAACTTGGAGAGTGAGTCGGGCGCTCAGTTAGGCAATGACTTGCTCGAGAGGAAGTACACTATCGAGACATTCTGCTACTTCATCTTCGAGATGGATTACAAGCCTTTCCCACAGGCAACAACTGAAGACTGTGCCTGGATGGCTAGGGCCATTTTGCTGCACCTTCTAAGGGCATATTTCTTTGCCAATGGAGAGTAGATGGTATCTCTAAGGTGGCTAGCCCTCTTCTGTGACTTTAGGGCGGCTTGAGAGGCCAACTGGGGGTAAGTGTATCTTGCCTATTTGTACTCTTCCTTAGATATGCTCAGCTAGAAGACCTTGCACTAGCTTGTAGGGCCTTGGAAACTCTTTGAGGTCAGTCTTTCTTCCTTTTCTCTTTTGTGACTTATGTATTTCCTCTCCTTGCAATCATATCCATCTATATGTCATTTAGGCTAAACTGTGCATCATGCTCTTACAAACTGTATCCTTGTTTCCATCTTACAAACTATTATCTTGCAAATTGTTCATACCTATCATCTTGCAAATTGTCATCTTGCAAACTATTCATATCTATTCATATATGCTTCTTGCAAACTGTCATTTTGCAAATTGTCATCCTACTTTTTCCTTTCCAGTGTTGGGCCGTTCAATATGGTCTCACTGCTCGGGGTGCGGATGTGGATTTGAAGAGCTTCCCTTTGGTTAGGGCTCATTTTGATGGGCTATCTTTCGATAAGGTGAATCAAGAATCCCATTCCTTTCATGATGTTTCTTGCATGTCTCTTAGGGTTTTTCTTCTTTAACTTTATGCGTTGTCATAGGTCAATTGAAGCCCATAGGCCAGCCTTTCTCCTGTCGTGACCTTAAACTTGGAGGCAGCTACTCTTGTTTTCTCCAGGATTACTCAGCCATTCAAAGGCGCCCGCTTAAGGGCACTCTATTGGGAGGAGAGGGTATGCTCCCAATTGGTGGGTGCGGATGTGCTACAGGTCCCAATGGATCCTCTAGAGTTTATGCTTGCCCCACTTTCCATGACGGATGTTGAGTATCAGTTATGGAGGAATGACATTCCCTATGCCCAGTAGGTTTCAGAGGAGTTGGACTATGATGAGTTCAACAACACTCACCCCATGCCTTCCCTTACTCCTATGGTATATGCTCTCTCTTTTCTCATTCATTTCCATATTTTCTTTGCATTGCTTCACATGATGATGTTTACATGGGATACTTGAATTATTTAAATGAATTTGAAAATGAAATTAATAAAAAATTGGAAAAGAAAATTGAACCTATGGAACCAACTCTTGAAACTATTAATTTAGGCAATAATGAGAATCCACACTTAATTAAAATTGACTTAACTTTAAATGAAAAAGAAAGAAAAGATCTTCAAGAGCTCCTCACAGAATTTCAAAAGGTGTTTACATGGCCCTATGAAGATATGCCCAGAATTGACCCTAAGATAGCTCAACATCACATTGATACTCCTGATCACATGGTACCCATCAAATAAAAGTTGAGAAGAATAAGGACGGAATGACTCTTAAAAATCAAGGAGGAAGTCACTAAGCAACTGAAGGTAGGGTTCATCAAACTCGTACACCAAGCTGAGTGGATAGCCAATGTCGTGTCGTACCTAAGAAGGAGGGCAAGGTGAGAATGTGTGTGGATTTTAAGGACTTGAACAAGGCATGCCCTAATTAAGACTTTCCTCTCCCTTGCATTGATGTTTTGGTGGATAACATGGAGGGAAGTGCCTTGATTTCTTTCATGGATGGTTTCTCGAGGTACAACCAAATCAAGATGGCTCCTAAAGATATGACCAAACCACTTTCACTACCAAATAGGGAATCTATTGTTACACGGTGATGCAGTTTAGCCTCAAGAATGCCGGGGCAACCTACCAAAGGATGGCTACAGCCTTGTTACATGATATGATGCATAATAAGGCGGAGGTGTATGTCAATGATATAATAGTGAAATCCAAGGATAGAGAAAGCCACACTGTAAACTTGAGGAAGTTCTTCGAGAGGATTAAAGAGTGTAGGCTAAGATTGAACCTACAAATGTGTACCTTCAGAGTAACCGCCGGAGAATTTATAGTCTTCCTAGTGAGTGATAGAGGGATAAAAGTTGACCCATCCAGGATCAAAGTCATATTGGAGATGCCTCCACCCAGAAGTGAGAAAGAGATAAAGGGTTTCTTGGGTCGATTACAATACATTAGTCGATTCATTACCAAGCTCACCTCCACTTGTGAGCCCATCTTTAAACTCCTAAGGAAGAATGAACCACATACATGGAATGATGAGTGCCAAAAGGCCTTTAAACTTATCAAGGAATATCTCCTTCACCCATCTATCCTAGTGTCTCCACAACATGGAAAACCCTTACTCCTATACCTCTCTATCATAGGGGATGTGGCTAGAAGTATGCTTGCACAAGAAGATGATGACAAGAATGAGAGGGCCATATACTACTTGAGCAAGAGGTTCCATGATTATGAGACAAGGTACACTCCCATAGAAAAGTTATACTTTGCACTTGTTTGGGCCGTACAGAAGTTGAGACATATCCTCTTACCTTTCCAAATATGGTGGTAACAAAAATGAACCCATTAAAGTATCTCTTTGAGAAGCTTGCATTGAGTGGAAGATTGTCAAGATGGTTGATCTTATTGGTAGAATTCAATTTAAAGTATGTGGCTAGAAAAATTTCAAAGGGAGCGTCGTGTCAGATTTTGTGATGAGAATCCTATAGAGGGGGAAGATGGTAAAGAAGACTTTCTAGATGAGGACATTTTGGATGTTGAGTTAAGGACATGGAAGATGTACTTTGACGGAGCCGTAAACCAATATGGGAATGGGATAGGAATACTCTTGATTACTCCCGAGGGATCTCACATACTTTTGGCAATCAAGTTGAACTTTGAAGCAACTTATAACATGGCTAAATATGAGGCTTGTATTGTCGGAATGGAAGCTCTTCGAGAATTAAGGATAAAGGAGGCCGAAGTCTTTGGAGATTTAACTTTAGTTATAGCCCAAGCACAAAAGTTGTGGAAGGTGAAGGAGGAACACTTAAAGCCTTATCAATAATACTTGGAGGACTTGACCAAGACCTTTGACAAGATTGAGTACACAATTATCTGTAGAGCACAAAATCAATTTGCAGATGTCTTAGCTACCTTAGCTTCCATGGTTGAAATACCCGAGAGAGTATGGACAAGACCCTTGGAGATTAAGCAAAGTTATGAGGAAGTGCACAGAGGGAAGACCGAAGCTTCAGTAATGACCATAGAAGAAGAGGAAGTTCTGTGGTACTATGACATCATGAAGTTCTTGGTATTAGGGGCATATCCGGATGGTGCTGATAAGAGAAAACGTCATTCCATTAGGATGATGGCAATACAATACATCCTATATGGAGGACAACTCTATAGAAAGTCCTATGATGGTATATGCCTTCATTGCTTGAAGAAGGAAGCAGCCGAGAAAGTAATGGAAAAAATTCATCCAGAGATTTGTGGCCCTTATATGAACGAGAGAATGTTAGCCAAGAAAATCCTAAGGATGGGGTACTATTGGAATACGATAGAGATCAATTGTGTGGACTATGTGAAGAGTTGGCATGATTGTCAGACACACGCCAATTTGAACCATGTACAACCTAGTGAGTTGTATAGCATGACTTCTCCATGGCCATTCTTGGTTTAGGACATAGATGTGATTGAAAGGATAGATCCTAAGGCTTTAAATGGGCATGAATACATCCTGGTGGCAATTGACTATTTCACCAAGTGGGTGAAAGCAACCTCCTACTTTGTATTAAAGGCTAAGCATGTGGCTCAGTTATTAGAAAACAATATCATATGTTGGTTTGGGGTGTCCCAAGAGATCATCTCCGGTAATGGTTCGCATTTTGAGGGTGAAGTTCGGAGAGTCATGGAAGAATATAGCATTAAGCATTACAAATCTTCACCCTATCGACTACAAACTAATTGGGCCGTAGAAGTAGGTAATAAGAATGTGAAGAACATCCTAACCAAGATGGTAGTGATATACAATGATTGGGACAAGAAGCTTTTGTTTGCCTTATGGGGTTATAGAATTTCTATCTGTGCATCGATTGGGGCAACACCTTACTCTTTGGTTTATGGTAGTAAGGCAGTGCTTCCTGTTAAGGTGGAGATACAATTTTTGAGGGTATTGGTTGAAACTAAGGTCTTAGAAGGGGATTGGGCTAAGGCTAGACATGAACAATTGGCCTTGATAGATGAGAAGAGGGCTAGGGCACAGTATCATGCACAAAGGTACCAAAAAAGGATTGCTAGAGCATTCAATAAGAAAGTGAAACTGAGAAACCTTAAAGAAAGGGACTTGATCCTAAAGGTGCTTAGAGATGAGACATTTGATCCAAGAGGAAAGATGAAGCCAAGGTGGTCTGGGCCTTTTATCATTTAGAAGATCATGTTTGGAGGTGCTATGAGGATCACAAATTTGGATGGGGAAGAGATGCTTCGCCTAATAAACATGGATAGACTCTAGAAATACAAAAGTTAAAGGAAAAAAAAGAAACGAAAAGAAAAGAAAAAAGCCTGCTAGGTTGAAAACCTGAAAGGGCGGCCTAGTAAAAAATTAAAGCAAAAGAACCCCGCTAGATTGAAAACTCGAAAGGGAAGTTTAAGCAAAAGTTAAGGGAAAAGACCATGGGCATGGTGAAAATTCCCGAAAGGACGTCATTGGGAAAAATTACATGGCAAAGGAAAAAGAAAACAAAGGAATGAGATGACAAGAAGCAAGGATAATAAAAAGTGACTCTCTTATTGCTCAAATAAAAAGGGAACAAGATTGTTTTCATAGGGGATTTGGAACACTCCAATCCTTTATTAAATTCAAAAACAAAAAAAATAAGAATCATAAAGTGCAGAAAAGTAAAATATGGGGCATATCAAGGTGGTTACTCAGCCCTTCTTACTTTCTTGCTAGTCTTCATGTAAGATTTCTCATCCCTCAGAATCCATTTCATGTCATCCTCCAACCATTGCTTGTTCCTCGCAATGGAATAGATGTATCGAGGAGGAGCATTGTCTCCAGTCACCCTACAGCATGGCCAAGCCTCAGTGTTAGTAAATGCCTCGGTGTGGAAGGCACCTTCCATTAGGAGTTTCTTAATGCTTTCCAAATTTCCTTAAGATATGACAAGTGGAGTAGTATGAGCAGCAACAAAGTCCAACTAAAGGCACATAGTAGTCCTTGTAGCAACGGTGAACCATGCTTGATATGTGCCACCACTCCATGACCCATTGAATGTCGGTCTCCTTGATGTGACCCATAAACTCCATGTATGCCTCAAAGCTCACACCATTTTGATGGAGCCGATGGTCCCTAAAATTCCTAAGGAGGTATGTGCTAGGGGGTACGGTGAGAGGTTGAAGCAACTGAAGCCTCTCTTGTAGCCATATCTGAAAAAAGAAAGAGGAGGGAGGAAAAAAAGAAGAAGAGGGAAAACAAAAAAGAAGAGGAGAGAGAAAAGCAACAAAGAAGAAGAGAGAGCATGAGTGAAAAAAAAAAATTATAAATAATAATGAAAGACGATATAAGGTGCCTCGATAGGTTGAAAACCAAAAGACAATCCATGTAAAATTTGAGGAATCCCGCTAGGTTGAAAACCTAGGCAAAAGTTATGGATATACCTGATAGGCCAAGAATGTATTGACTTTTTTGGTAAATTAATCAATTAATTATCCAAATGAATTAATTAGATTCAATTACATGCAATAAGCATGGTAGCACAAACAAATTATCAACTAAGTTAAATGTAGTGGAAAATAAATTTGACACAGGTAATTTGTTTACGAATGGAGAAAACCATCGAGGCAAAACCCTACCGGGTGAATTTAAGGTCACCATTCCTAAGAATCCACTATTACCAAAACAAGCGGTTACAAGTAAAAGGAATTCCAATATCTAATACCAACCTATAGTTGAACCCTTACCCCAATACCCAATTGGACTTGTGATGTAGTGGCAATCTCTCTTTTCAATGCACAGCTCCCAATACGTGACTAACCAATGATACATGGATCCCAATACATGACTAACACACCAACTTGAGGAAGATGTTGACTGCAAAGTTTTTTAGTTCATCCAACAATGAAGATTAAGAAACTCCTTAGTTACAAAACCCTTAGTGCAAAGACGCAGTAGCTTCTACAAAGAATATAATGAACTAGGGCAAATTGTCTCCGGTTACAATATTCATGTATAATCACTTTGTATCAAGTTGCATCCCCATGACGGCCCTTAAAATAATCCTTATATATGTCTAGGGTTGTGAGAAAAGAAACCCTACATAAATACTCATGGATATGCATGTAATCAGATCTGAAAATTCTGATTTCGTAATTCTCGACAGATACAGCTTCTATCAAGTTTCTGTTGAGCTTCAACATTAATGCTCGATAGATATGATTCTATCGAGACATCTGTCGAGCTTTAATAAATAGCACTTCTTCACTTATTTCTTGGTTAGACTTGCATGAATTCAATACTAAACTTGAACACTTATTTCTTGAAGTACTAAACCCATCCTAGATCTACCAAAGTACAAGTAAAGTACATTTTGTCAAAGGATTAGCCAATTTACATAACATATGTCTCTAACAATTTTCACATATGTCCTAACAATACTTGAAGAAGAAGAGGACTTCCCACCAAGAAGCTTGCTTCCTTCCTATGAAAGGCATCCAATCCATTGAGGGTTTCCGCCAAGATCAATCCCACCGGGTTACCTCTCTTTAGCTCATAAACCACCATGCATATTCGGAGGTCCACACAATATAACCTTTGGACCAAGAATTACCTTGCAAGGGCACATAAGCAAAAGGCACAAAGAAAGTATGAACCTGGTTGCTCATCCACAAGAATGGCCAAGTAAAAAAAGTGTGTAAAAACCAAGCTAAGGTTGAGTTTGCCAAAAACGCACCACCTATTTGCCATAGCAAGAGGGACACCTAACACAACTTACAGCAAAGAGGGGAGATCCCTACCCATGGTAGGGAAGATGAGATTGTCAATCTCCGGTTCACCCATGATAGCACCAAAATCTGTGATAGTGGGCATAGTTCTACTCCATTGAAGTGGAAAACATGCCAAGTAAGGACCTAATAGTTGGCAGTAGCATGAAGAAGAGGCTCATCCACCTTTATTTGATGATATAGAAAGACACAAGAAAGACCATAAAGGGTGGTGGAGTCCTTGAGATTAGGACCAAGCCTCCTAATCTAAGCTGAGACATCGAGTGGAGAGTTTTCTACCATTGGGGGACCTCAGAAAAGTGCTCTCTGATTTGAAGATACATTGGTGAAGGTTTTGGGACCCAAACGGCTACTTATATACTTAATTAGGGCAATTAGGGTTTCCTCTTATTCGCAGTCCACATATGCAAGGTCAACCCTGTGTACGCAAAGTCAAAGTTGCATACGCAGGCTCTTCCCCACATACGCATGGAGCTTGGCAAAAACTCATTCTCCCCTGTTTTAAGCCCGATTTTTCCATTCTAAGGCATCCCTAGGGTTCCTACAACCTAAAGGATCATTCAAGGCATATTTCAAGAACAGGATTTCAAGCATCAAAGAAGCAATATTGTATGGAAACATACAATTTACCATATATCTTATAAACTAAGTACTAGTCCCAATTAAAAGCATAAATATAAAAAGATGTTCTTAAGTACAACCCTTTACCTCAAACTGAATTCAAATGTCTGCTAAAAGAAATAAAAATGTTAAGGACATATTTTATGTAATTGGCTAATCCTTTAACAAAATGCACTTTACTTGTAATTGGGTAGATCTAGGATGGGTTTAGTACTTCAAGAAACATGTTGTTCAAACCAAGTATTAAACCCATAAAGATTGGATTAAGAAACAAGTGAAGAAAAGCTTCATTAAAGCTCAACAGATACCTCGACAAAAATAGTATCTATCAAAACTTAAGAACGAAGCTTGACAGAAGCTAAATCTATTGAGATCTACGAAATCAAAATTTCCAGATCTGATTTTCGGCTTATGCTGACATGTATGTGTAGGGTTTCTTTTCGCACAACCCTAGACATAAATAAGGCTTATTTTAAAGGTCGTTATACATGGAGAACATATGTAGAAAGTGACCTAGTGCCATATTCTCTCTGAAAGAAGTTACTGCGTCTTTTGTGACTTAGGGTTTTGTAACCAAGTATTTCTTTATCTTCATTGTTGATAAAGTGAAGAACTTTGCAGCCAACATCTTCTTTGAGTTGCTAGAGTTAGTCACGTACCAAGATCCATGCATCATTAGTTAGTCACGTACTGGGATTCATGCAAAAAGGTGGTGTTCATATATTGAAGAGTTCAGAGGTTTTGAAGTGGTATAAGGTTTCTACTGTAAGTTCATCTACTGGGATTTTAGAGTCTAAGGACAAAGGTTTTCTACTAGATCTGAAACGTCTCTTTATTATGGTGAATTGCTTTTCGGGAAGATTTCCCCTCAGGTTTTTTACTGTGAGACTAGTTTGTTTCATTGGTTTTCCTGGATCATCATATCTTGTCTTATTTACTATTCCACTGTGCATGATATTGATGTTTGTTTGTTCTAAAAAGGTGTTGTCATAATTGATAAGGTGATTGTGGATAGTGCTAGTAACAGTGAGGATTCTTCTGATGATGAAGTACCCAAGAAGTTGATCCTTCAAGAAGCCTATGATAAGTTATGCACTGAGTTTATAAAATTTGAAAAGACTTCTCATCTTTGTAGAAAAGAGCCTAATGAGGTAAAAACTGAAAAAGTTGAACTGTTAGTCAAACTAGATGAGACTACAAGGTTAGTTGAGACTCTTGTTATGGAGAACACCACATTAAAAGAGAAGATCAAGAATCTCGAGGTTAAGCTTAGTCAAGCTAGAACTCAAATAGAGAGGATGTCTAGTGCAAAGCTTGATGAAGTCTTGAGGGCTCAAAAGCCTAGTTCTGATATGACTGGCTTAGGATATGTTGACTCCCCTGATCCCTTCTCTTCCATAGCTTTTGGATCAAAGACTGTCTTTGTGCTTGAATTTGAGAAAGGTGATAAAGGTATGAAATCCATAACTGATTTGTCTAATTCTAAATCCTTTGTTAGATCTCACTCTAGGAAGTCTAGTAGTCCTAAAACTGCTCATGTTTGTCATCATTGTGGTGTTTCTAGACACATTCGTCCTAATTGCTTCAAGTTGTATCCTCATAAGCAAATATCCAAACGATTACAGGTTCCTTCTCAAGGTTCAACACCTTTGTTTGAAGGGTTATTAAAAGCTTTGAGCTTTTTAACTCAATTTCAGAAGAATTCTAATTCTTCTATGTCCTTTAGTAGACATACTAGGACACGTGCATTTTCATCTTCACGGCCAAGGACTCGTGTTGTGTGGGGTGAGAAAGGAGCCTAAGACTTAATTTTCTTTTCTATCTATCCTCTAATTTAATTCTTTCTATCTAAAGTAGGACTCTCTTGCTTGGTTTCTTATTTGTTTTTGGAATCATGCTTTCATGCATCTACATCTATCTTCATACTTTCATGTTGTTTGTCTATTTTTGTTTGGTTGTTTAGCTTTTATTCTAGTTTTTTTTTTTAAATAAAATAATAATAAAAAATAGAAAAATCAGAAAAATACAAAAATAGTGTGTGTTTATGTATATTGGTACTTGTGTACCTTGGATGGCCATTGAAACAAGGTTTCTAAACTTTGTATCTTTCGTAACTTAGATGAGCATCTCAATGCACAACTAAGTAAGTGAGTTTTGTGGCTCGTGTTTGTGATGAGTACGATTAAGATGATCTCTTATAACTCATGCTCATATCACTCTTTTTTATAGGAAGGACTGGAAAATCCTAAGAGAAAGACATAAATAACCATCTCACCACTAAAGCCCGTCAATCATGTACAACATCTATGTGCTTTGACATAGCAAAATTGTGATGTTTAAGCTTACATAAATGGGTATTTCTTTTCTCTCTCTTATATGCTTATGTATGCTATGCTTAAAAAAAATATGCAAAGAAAAACAAAAGCAAAAAGAATCAAAATGCTTCTAAATATGATTACAAGCGTGTTTTTAGGAGATGTGGGAGTTATAGAATGTATCTCGAAGGTAATAATTCTCATCAAGCAGTTATGATTGTGTGTGAGCACATTTGATTTTTCTCATATATCAAATTGTCATAATATGAGACACTTATGCACTCTTGCTATGTTCCACACACAACACGTAAATTCTTTGCTACTTTTGATACATGTGCAGATACAACGTGATTTGGCCATCACAATGGATACATGTGTTAATATATACTTGCTAAACTGTCTTAACTTGTTTTTGAAATATAAAATTGGTACTTGTTTAGTGTGTTTGTGGATCTAGGAATGCTTTGCATCTTGAGTTAAGGTGTGGTTTGAGTGCGTAACATGTTGCTTGGATGCTTGTTTGAGTAGCCACCTTGTTGCTTTCTCATCTTATGTGTTTCCCCCCCCCCCCCCTCTGAAAAACCTCTTTTCTTGTGCTCTCTATTTGCTCGACACATCCTCGATAGATTCTCGATCCATCGAGGTTGGCTTCTTCTCAATAGCATCTCAATAGCTTCTCGATCTATCGAGACCTTCTTGCATGCATTGTTTTTCACATGTTTTGCATTTTTCTATTCTCTTGTCATCCATAGCATCTTGTTTCATTACATTCATGCATTTATATGGTTTCCTTGTGCCCCCTTGATCATCTTTATGTTTCTTGGGTGAAGTTTTATAGCTTCTTGTACTCTTTGTCAATCATGACAAAAAGGGGGAGTAAATGATGTTTCTTTTTAAGATTCTACATGTTAGGGGGAGAAATACATACCTTTGTAAGAGGGAGTTGTGTTTCATCTTGTCTTTTTGTACACCAGTCTTGTGACCATTTTTACATTCATTGTGCTTATCTTTGATATATATATGATGATGATGTATGTTTTCTTCACCTACCTCTACATGTGTTGTTTCTTTTCTCTCTTTATACACATGTTTCTTTATGTACGCACTCTTTATTTCTGTTTCACACATGATGCCTTGATGAATTTTGTTTAAGTGTTTCAGAAAGACAGGTTGTGAAAGTCTATCTTGCCATGAACTCTCTTCTTGCAAAGTTTTTCAAGAGTTTGTAGTATGGATAAATTTATTTTGTAATACAACAAGTGGTTATGAGTTGAGTGATTTAAGACTTTTCTCATGATTATTTGTTTTGTTGCGGTTTTGTCACGGATTACCAAATGGGGAGATTGTTAAGAACATATTTTAGGTAATTGGCTAATCTTTTTACAAAATGCACTTTATTTGTAATTAAGTAGATCTAGGATGGGTTTAGTACTTCAAGAAACAAGCGTTCAAGCCAAGTATTAAAGTCATGAAGATTGGACCAAGAAACAAGTGAAGAAAAGCTATTCATTAAAATTTGACAAATACCTCGATAGAAACAGTATCTATTGAGATTTAAGAATGAAACTCGACAGAAGCTAAATTTGTCGAGATCTACGAAATAAGAATTTCCAGATCTAATTTTTGGCCCTAGTTGACATGTATGTGTAGGTTTTCTTTTCTCACAACCCTAGACATATATAAGGCTTACTTTAAAGGTAGTTATACATGGAGAACATATGCAAAAAGTGACTTAGTGCCTTATTCTCTCTGAAAGAAGTTACTGCGTCTTTTGGGCCTTAGGGTTTTGTAACCAAGTACTTCTTGATCTTCATTGTTGATGAAGTAAAGAACTTTGCAGCCAACATCTTCTTCAAGTTGCTGGAGTTAGTCACGTACTGGGATCTATATATCATTGGTTAGTCACGTACTAGGATTTGTGCAAAAGGATGGTGTTCATATATTGAAGAGTTCAGAGGTTCTGAAGCGGTAGAAGGTTTCTGCTGTAAGTTCATCTATGGGGGTTATAGAGTCTAGGGACAAATGTTTTGTACTAGATCTAAAACTTCTCTTTACTATAGTGAATTACTTTTCGGGAAGGTTTCCCCCTAGGTTTTTTACTGTGAAACTAGTTTATTTCATTGGTTTTCTTGAGTCATCATATCTTGTCGTATTTACTATTCCGCTGTGTATGATATTGACATGATATTGATGTTTGTTTGTTTTAACAAGGTTTATTCATAATAAATCTAATTAACGACTTGGGTTTAAAACTTGTTAATTCTATTAACTAGGGTCTAAATTTCCCAACAATAATAATAAATGAGAGTGTATTTCACTATGTATGGATGTGAATATGTGTACCTTCTCTTAGTTTTTGTGATGGTTTATATAGATCTCTGACTTCTCTAGTACACTTTATGAGGTGATTGATTATCTTGCCAATGGTCATGTATATGCTTGCATTCATTGGTAATGGCTCATGCATTAAATGCATGTTTATGGCGCTTTGGTCATCCAACAACACTTGCTTTGGTCGTCCAACTTGCTTTAGTTGTCCAAAGGCTTCTTTGGACGATAGGAATTTATTGGTTCATCATTTACTATAAAAGAATTTAGCGTGATAATGAATGTAATTGATACTATTTCAATAAGATTATAAATAAACTTTTAAATTATTTCTTCTGTGATTACATATTAATTTGTAAAACTTAAATAATAAATTTATCTTCTCAAAATAAAAAATAAAAAATAAAATAAATTTTGGGTTCTATTTGCAAGACAAAACTGCTGAACTCTATAACTTAAGCCTTGAAAGCTAAGGTGAACAAGCTCTAACATGCATGCAAACAACTTTGAGCTTGGCTAAGCAAAACCTACACATAATTCTAGAAATGAAAACACAACTGACGTTAAGAAAAGATTAGATTGCATTCAGTCCAAGTTGGACCAAATTGACATATGACAATTGTGTAAGAGGTATAAAGCCCAAGCGTAGTCTAGTTCAAAACTCAATCCTTGATGTGCAAGCCAAGATTACTACTTGCACCACAAGTTAATTAACCATGATCTTGTATGGTTAATTAGTTTATGATTCAGCCTATTATAAATACCCTATATTAGGTTCATTGTCACTGTAAATTGAGATTATAGTGAAGATGTAGTCATTAAGACTTTTTCTCTGTAAATATAGGTTATTAAGCCGAATCGCATAAACTTTGTGTTCTCTGTCTTCTCTCTATACTCTCTTTCTCCATATTGTCATGAAATCTAACAAATTTAATTTGTGTTTATTCTCATATTTCACTAGACCGGTAACCACAGAAATTATATAAAATTGCAATAATGTGGATTGTCCTGCTGGTTATTTCCCAAAGATTGAAACAAGGGCAATGTGCACCCACAGCTACGAATTGTAATTACTTTATAAGAGAGTTGCCAAGTTGAAAACCACGAGGAAACATAATTAGGTTAGATGTGAAAGTGATAAATTTTTTGGTGAACATTATTATAAGGTTGCAGATCTAGAATTAAGAACTCTTTACATACAAGGACGATATTCACCACGTGTATGGTGTGAGGATATGGTATTAATTACACCATGGCTTATAGGTCGCAGATTTTGGTATGATTTAATGAAAGAAAAAAGTTATTTAGCAAAAAAAAAAAAAAAAATGAAAGAAAAAAGTTTAGCACGCATTTTGACCAGATTTTGTATATTGGATGACACTCGGATCCACATGGATTTTGCAGCAGTGGCATGATTAGTCAAATTTTATGTTTATACATACAGATAATGTAGGCAAAACATTCCCTAATAATATAATGAACTAGCTTGTAACCTTGCATATGCATGAGATACATTTATAAATAAGTATAATTAAATATGTATTAAAATTTTACCAAGTTTATATATAATATATATAATGCTTCTATATTTGAAAATATAAAATAGCTAGTAATAAAATAAAATATAAAGCAAATGAAAAAAAAATCATTTAAATTGTTATCTATGAAATTCTCAATTTTAAGTTATCTAACCACTATAATAATAATAATAATAATAATAATAATAATAATAATTATTGTAAGGACTCTATTTACGGCCCAAACCCATAATATGTGAGATGTTAACCCAATAAGCCCAAGATAATAAATTTGTAGAGAGTGGGTTGAAGAACTGGGCCCTAATGAATTAGACAACGGCTAATGTGGATTTAAAAGATGATTTGAATAAAATAGCAGATGCAAATATGAATAAATTTACAGTCCGAGGAGGTTAACGTTCATATAAGTCAGTTGAAACTGAGTACAAATACAACTTAGATTGCTACAGTGTTCTTTCTTGAGTTTTTCTGATCCCCTCCTCATGGAGGATCTTTTCTATTATATAGTCCCTCTTGGACTCTCTTCATCCTACACTTGTCGATCATTTGGGTTGCTACTTGAGTACTTGTCCCATCAGACACCCCTTTAGCTTTCTGTGAGTTGTGGTTGCTAAGGCAGCACTATTTAGAGATCTTCTCTATATAAATGCAGCCAGAAAAGTAGTTGTAATGCATTTAATGCGGTGGTAGTAACTTTCCCTTAGATTATTTTCTTGGGGTTTCCTTCTTTCTTGTACGTTTCTGGGGCACGTCCTTGTCGCTGAAACTTCTTGGAAGGTTGCCTTGATCATTAGGATTTATACTTGACCTATTCTTAGCCTATCCGAGGAGACACTCCTCCTCGGACAACCTTCACATTCATGCTCTATTCATGAAGTCTTTAACCCAAACCATTTTGTGCTACAAGCTCGTCTTCGAATTACTTACCTCCTCGGCCAGGGCCCAATGCCCAATATGTGATTTGAGCCCTTAACCCCATAATAATAATAATAATAATAATAATAATAATAATAATTATGAATCAATGATGATATTTTTTTAAAAGTTTATTAATTTTGATTCTATGGTTTTCTTACTTAATAACGCATTTAACATAAAAAATTAAATTGGAGTCTAATTTTATTCCATGTCCTATCTGATCTTCTCATTTAATAAAGGGTTTTTTTATATATAGGGTAAATTTCACAAACCTACCCTGAGGTTTGTGATAATACCAATTAAGTTCAAAACATTCTAAAACTCATCTATTTGGTCCTCAAAAGACAATTTTGTCCCTAACTTTTATTCTCTCTTCTATCTTTGTTTCTCTCCTCTTTCTCTTCTCTAAGTTCTCTCTCAGATCTCTCTCTAAACCTAAATAAAAAAAACCCATTTCAAAAACTCATCTTCTTTATCTTTTTCTTGCTCACCTAGGGAGAATTTGCCTCCTCTTCGAGAGCTGGACCAGCACTAGAGTCTCAGCCTAAGCCTCAAATAGCTCATTTAGCAAGAAAACCTTCTCTCTTCTTTCTCTCAGCTTTCTTCCTCTTAAGCCCTAACTCTTCAACTCTCTTTGTCTTGTGATTTTGGGTGAAGGAGTAGCAATTGATTAGTAGATCGGTGGGTTGTGTTTGGGGTGGAAGTGGATTATGATTTTGGGTAGGTAAGTGGATTAAATAAACTTTGTTGGTTTTTGGGTGGCACTGTGGCAATGGCAGTGATTCAATTTTGATGGTTATGGGTGTGGGACTTGTGGGTGATATGGTTTTGCTAGGAGGTGGTTTTCCTAGCCGGCTGTGGGTGTGGGTGATATGAGTTTGCTAGTTAGTGGGTTTTCTAGGCGGTAGCAAGTGTGGGTGATATGAGTGTGCTGGTCGATGGCTTTTCTAGCGGCTGTAGGTGATATGGGTTTGTTGGGTAGTGGGTTTTGCCACACAGAGAGAGAGAGAGAGAGAGAGAGGGGGGGGGCAAAATAGTCTTTTGAGGACCAAATTGGTAGGTTTTAGAATGTTTTAGACTTAATTGGTATTATCACAAGCCTCAGGGTAGGTTTTTGGAATTTATCCTTTTATATATAAAATTCGCTATTTCTTTCATACCAACTCAAAAAAAAAAAAAAAAAAAAAAAAAAAGGAAGAAGAAGAAGAAGAAGAAGAAGAGAAGCTGCTTTTGTTGTTAAACTAATTTAATTAAATAACCATACTTCCCAACAACTACTAACAACTTTTTAGTCATAACAATTTTGAAAACACCTTTTTGAAAGGTAAGAAATTATGATGTATGATGATATATTTTGTACCCTCAAGGCTTAGGGTCAGTTTGTGATCCGTTTATTTTGTTGAATTGAAATTTTTTTGTTGAAAGTATCCTAGATAAAGGTAAAAGTTAGCTGAAATAGTACAATAGGGTCAGTTTGTACCCTCAAGGCTTAGGGTTAGTTTGTGATCCGTTTATTTTGTTGAATTGAAATTTTTTTGTTGAAAGTATCGTAGATAAAGGTAAAAGTTAGCTGAAATAGTACAATAGGATCCATGAATAGTATTAAAAAGTGTAGTGAAGTTCATGAATAGTAGCAAAAAAAACTAAATAATAAAATAAATTAACTTTTTAATTTGAAGTCAAACGCACATTTAAACTATGAGGTGCAACCATATATTTGATCAAAGTTTTTAAAATTGTTATAAACCTCTAACAACTTTTTAGCCGTAACAATTTGAAAAAAAAAAAAAAAAAATCAATATGTTTGTACCCGACCTCTAACTTCATAATTCATATTGAAATGAGAGGTAAGAAATAATGATTAAGTTTTGAGTGGCTCTAAGCAAAATGACATTTTTAGCTGTGCCCAATTTAACAGAGCCTATGGTTGTGGAATTGTGGTCCACGCCTTGGAAAAACTTGTTAATGATGAACCAGTACGACGCTGTAGCAGCCGGCTCCACCAAAGTTTCCAACTGCTTGTTCTAACTTCTTCCTGACCTGATTACGACCCACAGTTTAACTTTAACTTTGGTACACCCAATTTCTATTTTCAAGGTGGTAATACATTTAGGATACCATTTTGAAACCTCCATAATAATGACAAAAAAACACTGAATTGATTTCAGTGATTTTTTTAGTAAGACTTAGATACAGTATTTAAATATTATTTTTTAGGTTTTTCTATTAAGATTTTGTCATGTGAATTTTTTCTCATAAAATAGAAGTATAATTTTTACTTAAGTAATCACATGATTGAATCTTAAAAGAGGAACCTAAAAAACAGTACCTTTTGCGCATTTACTATTGAATGTAGTTTACAAATATCATGAAGTCCATGTCTGTTTTTACTTTTCTTATTTGGGTTCAGAAGTGCGAATTGTGAGTGAATATCCTCTTTCTTACCAAGCGAGCTTTTCATAAAGTGGGTAAATTTCATATATTAAAAAACTTAAATTGATTAGAAACCCTATTTAATTTCTTCTAAAAAAACTATTTAATTTTTTTTTCTTTTGAAAATTGGTAGGATAGTAGGGAAGGAAAATGTGGGGTTTGAATAAGAGACATCGGGCACTTTTATGTAACACTTTTATATTATGTATTAAATTAAATCACAACTTAACTAAATTGGTTAAGTAATTTTTTATTGAATAAAAGACCTTATATATAAGAGACTTTAGTTGGAATTTATCATTTTTTTTTAAAATAAATAAATAAATAATAAGAAATAAAAACCACCTAGGGAAGCAATAAAATAATTATTTCAACAATTTATTGAAACTTGAAATTAATATTCAAGTGTAGTTTGAGAAAAGTATTTGAAAAAGAAAAAGAGCTAACTCAGGCATGACTTCAAAAGTGCAATAAGCTATAGCTGAAGCCCATAGGCTCTTAATTGTCATCTAATAGGCCGAATCTTTCTCCAGGACAGGCCATATCAGCCCATTAAATTTGTATAAGTCTAAAAAATGATAGGTAACTTTTCTTTTTTGATTTTTTGTTTTCACCATGATACTCCGAGGTAAAGAGAGTAGGAAACAACAAAGGCAGAGAAACGAAGTTGGCAGCTTGATTGTTTGTGGCTTTTGTACCTATCCCTTACAGCGAGTGAGGAATCAATCTAATAAAAGACTAAAAGAGTACAGCCAATTTTGGACTTTCCAAATTCCAACTGGGCAAACGAATTGGAAAACAGGAAAAGTAATCCCTTCCCAACTTAAGTAAATATGTACAGTTTTTCACATCAAAAAAAGAAAATTTGTACGGTTTTTATGATAAAGAGGTAAATATCAGCGGCTGGTGAGGTTGGTGATTGATCAATCAATGATCGAGTAGAATTTTTTTTTTTTTTTTTTCAAATTAATTTAGAGAGGAATTCTTCGGATTTTTATATATTTTTAGATTTGATGTAAATTTTAAAAATCTAACCGTTAGATTGTATTTTTTTTTTTTTATTAGTTAGATTGCATTTTTATTATGTTCATAACCCACATGTCAAATTTTGTTCAAATTAAATGTTATTTACTATTCGATCAATAAACTTATTTTTTATGCAAAATTTTAGATTACAAAAATTTGAAATTTAAACATTTGATTAATGATATAGCAATTGATCTTTAATCTTCTTGAAATTTTACAAAAATAAAATATATAATAAAAACATACAATCCAACTGCTAGATTTTCAAAATTCACACTCAATCATAAAATATATAAGGAGTTTGAAGAGCTTATCTCCAAACTAATTTGGAGAAAAATCATTCTCCTTTGAGAATATGTTTTATTGAGCAATGCTCCAACTGCAGTACAATAGAGTTGTAATTAACTAGTTATGATATATATATATATATATATATATATATATATATATATATATATGTATGTATAACATAAGTATTAGCAATCATAGACATATGATTCATTTTGTCAAGAGCTTGTTTAGATAAACCATTAATATTCCATCTATAGAGTTTGTTACCGAAAATAGAAAATTGAGTTTGAAAAAACTTTTCTTCAACTTGCATGCCAGGAGGGGATGGTTTTAAATACCAATTTTTTTGTAAAAGTGGTGCGATTGGGTTTACTAAAAAATCTTTTTTATTTCAGGTGAAGAGAGAGAGAGAGAGAGAGAGAGAGAGAGAGATATATATATATATTATTTATTTATTTATTTATTCTCTGTCGAAATTGTCGATGTCATCAAAGGTGAAGATGTTATATGCAAGAATTTAATATTACTAAAATTTAAATGGTGCAGAAAGCATAAAAGTTTGAAGCAAAACCTGCATAAACTACCTCTTACAAAAGATTTCAACACAATAAAAATTAAAAGAAAAATATAATAATAATTTATTTGAAGATTTTAACACAATTGGATTGAAGGACAAGATTCGTGGTGGTGGTACGTGGTTGCAAAACATAGATTAGAGGTAGGTGGTTGCGAAACGGAGGTAGATGGTTATGAAACACAGATCGGTACTGGACAGGATGGTGGCGGCGACGAGGATGAGGCAATAACAACAAGGACGAGACACAAAGTCTAAGGCAGGGGGTGTCCGGGTAATCGACAGCAGGGCCGGCTCAATGGTATAAGCCATTGATGCGGCCGCCTAAGGCCCCAAGCAAAAAAAAGACCCTAAATTTTAACCAATAGTATTAATTAAGCCAAAATATTAACCAATAAATAAAATAATATTTTCTTATCAAATGAAAAACAAATAAAAAAGAGAAAGAAATGCTATGTCCACAATATTTTTCACAACATTTTTACAAAAAATCTTAATAGCTAATTGTTAAAGGTTGTTATTGATCGCAAAAAATTAATTTTAGTGGTTGGTTCAACTAGAAAAAAAGCAATTCACAAAAAAATTCACAACATTTTTCACAATAGTCAAGTTAGCAAACTTTTATTTTACTAGTTTTCAACTAGATTCACCACTGACATCACTTTTTTACTCACTACTATCAATCTGTCACATCAAAAAATGTAAAAAGTTTTGTCAAATTTTTTTGTGTTTATAAACTTTTTTAAACAAAAAAAAAAATTCTAGGTGGTTCACGTTGACTAATAGTAATTTTATATATGAAACAAGATAACCAATTTTCGCTTTAGGCCCCCAAATACATCAAGCCGCCCCTGATCGACAGTAGTGGCTAGGTGGGTCATGGTGGTCTGATGGGTCCGATGGTGGGTGGGGTTTGGTGGTGCGTGACGCTAGCCACTGCTTTTTGTTCTGAATTTATGGAGAGTAATGATTTTTTCCTGGGGTGAAAAATTTTTGGACTAAAAATGGACCTGAAATAGTTTTACGGAATAACTAGGATTACTCTGTGGTCAAAAAAGAAAAGCCTTTCAGGTTGACCGAGCTTTTCAAGTTGACCAAGTTTTTGCCCCTCCAAACACTCGCAAATGTGTAAAAAATTTTCTTTACATTGAAACAAAAGCAACCTCAATTTAATATTGCCTAAGAATTTTGCTAAAAAAAATAAAATACATATACAATAGAAATTTTAATATAAGAATTTTCTTTTTCTTTTCACTTTTGAATTAGCCTACCAAAAATTTATAATGAAAAATGTAAGGATCAGATTTGAATCCTAAGCCCAAAAGGTGGATGGATTTCGACCTAAAGAGTAAAAAACAATGGATTTATAGATAATGGGTTAGAAAAAACTGGGTTTTAATGAATCAAACAAACATTAAAATAGATCTGAATGATAAGAAAACGAAACTAGACAAGTTTGTGGTGAAGAAAATCGTCATCGGCATAGTCCGATGAGATCAGTTCTTATATCTTTCTTTCAGGTTTGATTACAAAGTTAGTTCTAGATTTCTACAGTGTTTTTCTCTCTGTTTTTCGGTCCCCCTTCCATGGTCCTTCTTTCCTGTTATATAGTCTCATTTAAATGATCTTAGCTTTCCACTTATTGGTCATCCAAGCCTCTAGTTGAGTGTCTGTTCCATCGAACACTCTCTTTAAGCTCCTTTTTGCCTTGGGACGACCAATGTAGCCTTGTTCAGGGGTCTTCTCCACATTAATGCAGTCGGAAAGTTTGCTGCAGAGCCTTAAATGCGGTGGCAGCAGTTTTCTTCTTAGATATTTTAGAACTTCCCTTTGTACTTTATTTTTGTAATACTTATCCGTGCCCCCAGAACTTTTGGGAATGTCCTTCTAAACGGTCAACCACCTATTCAGACCTCGGTTTCGCTTATCCGAGGTGACATTTGTCCTCGACCTACCCTCCCGTGCCATTATGACCAAAATTGATCTCATCATCCACTAATATGGATTCAGTTAATAGCGTTTAACCCTTCTCAGGAGATCTCTAGTCCTCGGCTTGGGCCTTAGGCCCAATACCCACATAAACAATGGGCTCCGGGGCCCAATGCCCCTACAAAAAATATTATCATTTTCTTTATTTTTTTTTCCTATCCCCAACACTTTCTTTCCGATCACTTCTTTATTCTCCCCTTCAGACAAAGCCTACGTAATAGCGTTCAAAGTCAATGGAATTATTTTCAAAAAAATAAAAAATAAAAATCATGCAATGAATTTGTTAAATGGTTAGAAACTTTAATAAAGATGTATACATCTTGCAAAAATATATCTTCAATGCTAATGTTTCGATAGAGGCACTTAGGGTTCAAATCTCTCATCCCCCATTGTAACTATCAAATTATAAAAAATAAAAAAATGTTGATTATTGTTATAACTAAGTATTCCTTGATCTTTAATATTTTATGCAAGTGTTAAATGATCTTGTAATTGGTATTGGTAGAGGCTGTATCCCAAAGCCACCAATTACAATGAGTCATTTATGTTGAAATTGTTGTGGGTTTAGGAATCTACAGACAATTCAAGATCTCGTGGATTTGGTACAGGCACAAGATCCTGTAGTTGTGTTTTTAGCCAAAACACGGCTAGATTAAACAAGGCTAAGTGGTATTTGTGACAAGATTAAGTTTGGTATAAGATTTGGGATCTCTAGAATTACTTGAGGAGGTGGTTTGGAATTATTTTGGATGCATGATGTTGATCTTCAAGTAGAGTCTTCTTCACCTAACCATATTGATGCTTTAATCAATAGAGGTGAAGAAAATTCTCGGAGGTTTATTGTTTTCTATGGGGCTCTTGAGACACAATTAAGAATGGAATCTTGGAACTTGATAGGAAATTTTTATCAAGGTTTTTTTTATTGCCTTGGTTATGTGCTGGTGATTTTAATGAGATTGCCAAAACTCATGAAAAACTAGGTTGTCGGGTTAGACCCTATGTGCAAATGAAAAAATTCTGTGATGCTTTGGATGAATGTGGACTGATGGATTAGGGTTTTGTAGGCAATCAATTTACTTGGTTCAAGAATTATCCTAATGGAACTTATGTTTCGGAAAGACTTGATAGGGCTATGGGAACTACAGATTGGTTTTCTCTTTTTCCTGCTACTAAGGTGATTCCTTTGGAGTGTGGATTCCTATTTGATCCTAGAAACGTTGGAGATTTGAACAAGTATGGCTTGAAAAGGGGGGCTACCATGAGATAGTGACTTTGCCATGGAGAGATGATACTGTAAGATCTCCCATGAATCGGGTGTTAAATAAATTGAATATTTTCCAGAAAAACTTAAATGGTGGAGTAAGAATTCTTTTGGAAATATAACACATGTTTTGGCTGAGAAGAAAAAATGTTTGAGGCAAGCTAAAGAATTGGCAATCAAGGAGAGAGGTGTAGACCATATGATGCAGCTGAAAAATGAGTTGAACGATCTGTTTATGAAAGAAGAAAAAATGTGGCACCAAAAATCCAAAAGTCCATTGGATTATATCTAGGGACAAAAATGCAGGGTATTTTCATAATATGGTCTCACAACTATTTTGTAGGAACCGCATCAATGGTATTCAAAATTCGAATGGAGAAATGTGTACTGGAGATGATAACATCGCTCCATTACTTATGGATTATTATCAGCAGCTCTTCACCACATCAAATCTTACCTGAATTGATGAATTTGTGTAGCACACACATTAGGTTGTGACTAAGGAGATGAATTCCATGTTGATGAGTGATTTCACCAAACAATAAGTGGATTTTGCTCTCAAAGAAATAACCCATTCTAAAGCACCTAGTCCGGATGGTATGCCCCAGTTTTCTTTCAACATTATTGGAAAGATATTGGGGAGGATGTTATAGCAGCTGTCCTATCTAATCTAAATTCAGGCAAGATACTGCCAAGTTTTGTATCACACTTTTATTATCCTTATTCTTAAGGTTAAATGTCTTGAAAGAGTTTATGAATTTCATCCTATAAGTTTCGGTGGGGACAAAGGGGAGATCAAAGGAAGATTCATTAGAAGAGTTGGGAGGTTCTTTGTCAACGAAAGTTGGTGGGTGGATTGGGTTTTAGAGAGCTTATGAAATTCAATGAAGCCATGCTAGTGAAACAAGTTTGGTGCCTTATTCACAACAATGACTCTTTTATCGAGTCTTCAAAGTGAAATATTTCCCCATAGGTACTATCTTTGATGCAAAATTTTCTTCAAGATTTTATGCATGGAAAAGTATTCTTCACTCTCGTTAAGCTATTTCTCAAGAGGCCAAATGGAGAATTGGGGATGGGAAGAATTGCTCTAATTGTTTGCCAACTCGAACTGATCTTCATAACAAAAAAATTATCTCAAACTCGATCATCCATTTATGCTCTCAAGCTCTAGAGTCGACATTGCATGCTCTTTGGGATTGTGAAAACATAAGATCTATCTAGAATGAAGATTTCAGTTGCGTGGATAGAAGACAAGCTAGTGCATATTCTTTTAGAAAAAATTTGTAAACGAACTAAGATGTAATTATTGAGATGTTAGCAATAAGGATTGCAGTCCAGTTTGTACAAGAATTGGGTTTCAGTCAGTTCTCTATTGAAGGCAATTCTGAGATTGTTATAAACCCTTTGCGTCATGGAGCTATGTCTCACTCTTCCTTTGGCCACTTGATTAAAGACACTTTGTTTTTTTTCCAGTTCTGTACAATCATTTCTTTATCTCATATTGTTAGGCAATGTAACGTTGTTGCTCATACTTTAACTTGGAGAGCTAAGCTTTTTTTTCCACTTTTAATTTGAATGGAGTTTGTTCCTCCAAACATAAATAATGTTGTTATCGCTGATTTACCAGCACACTAATAATATTCATGATGATCTGTTTCTCAAGGAAAAAAAAAAAAAAAAGATCTCCTAATTATTTTGTAGCTCTTGTACCTCATATTGCTTTTCGGTTGATATTTGCGCCTTTTAAGCCGTCCTCCAACACACAAAACCAAAAAGCCTAACAAAGAAGTGAAAACTAAAATTACCAAAAGCAACATCAATGAAAGAAGGAAAATGGATGGAAACTTAGTGGGTAACAATAAACTCAATACAATAAATTTTTTATTTGATTGTCAGAACAACAATTTAGAATCGGAAATTACAATCTAGCCAAAAATAATGCTTAAAATACACCCCTTGATCATAGGTAGATCTCTCTCATTCCTAGGGGAAATTATTGTGTACTCCTGGAGTACCATAAATGCATGCTCCCTCCTCTTACATAAATGGTGGGTCCCACTAATTAAATTCATAGTGGGACCTACCATTCATGTGAGAGGAAGGAGCACGCATTTATGGTACTCCGGAAGTACCTAATAATTTTCCCATTCTCCCTAGTGTCCCCCACCTTGTATGGGAGATTGGTATTTATAGTTAGACGCCAAACCATTTCCCCAAGGACCAGGAAGATAATGGTGGCATATGTCTTATCCCCGTTAAAATTGTTTAGGACAAAACGGATGGTTATAGTCCTCCTCCTACCGCTCCTATTGTTTAGACTTATTAGACAATATTTAATGCTAGGTGGTTGTTAGTAGTTGACAGTAATTACTACGGAGGCGACAATTTACTTCTCTAAGACTTTATCTCAAGATCGAATCGATAAAATTTTCACCACCCACAAGGCCTTTTTGTTTAGACATCCTCCATTCTCGGTCCTCTTGTAGAGCTTAAAAGGGAAAATAGATTCGAGCTTGTACAAGATTTCCGTGAAATGAAAGGGTTACAATTTACTGCAAGATTAGTCCTCAATTAATTGACTTGCCTAAGTTGAGGAATTAGGTTTGGCGGCCTTGGCTCCTTTTTTAGGAGATATGGGCCAATGCTCCCTAAAAATGTTCAAAATTACTAGTTTTTCTAATGAATAAACATTATACTATTCGATCCATAACTTAATAATTAAAATATTTATTGATTTTTTTTTTATCAATCTTGATATCCTACAAGTTTAAAGAATATATAGAGACAATGTATCCACTCTATTGTGTTAAAAAAAATTCAATAAAAAGTTAATAGGTGGTAAAATATCAATTAATCAAATGTAATTTGAATTCTATTTTTACATGTGTGTGTGCCTTGAGAAAAAAAAAAATACAAACATATATGTAAACCGTTAGAACTAAGTTGCGAGACCAGACAATCTCTCTGGTAAATGGGTTTCAGATCGGTAGGAGTGGCAAGATCCATCACTCCTAGTTAGCCCCCAATGAATAGGGACATTCATATCAGTAGGTACGTGGGATAACTCTATCAGTTAGTTTTTTTTTTTTTCTGAAAAGGAAACCATCCTCAAAATTTATTGAATAAAAATAGAATCTAAGTACAAAGCC
This sequence comes from Quercus parvula, assembly GCA_030820535.1. Classification (NCBI taxonomy): domain Eukaryota; kingdom Viridiplantae; phylum Streptophyta; class Magnoliopsida; order Fagales; family Fagaceae; genus Quercus; species Quercus parvula. The sequence goes on along the minus strand of JAUAME010000011.1, from coordinate 24,965,576 downwards.
TCCACAGCAGGGGGAAGGTGAATCCTCAATCCAAATGACATCGCTCAAAACATTTCTAGCATGCCTAGCTAATAAATTAGTTAATTATATGGATATGATTTCCTTGATCATGACCTGTGATTGTTTTTCCTCTGCAAGTGATTGTGACCCATTGTTTATCCTACAATTAATCTCATGCCCAAACGAATGTCATGAAGTCCTTTACTTTCTCCAAACTTTTCTAGGCTCAACCAATCAACGCTTACCATTTCATGGCCTGAGGAACTGCCCATTTTCAAGGAAATCACATGCCTTGTATCTTTTAATGGCAATTGCAATTTCAGTATGGAAATCAATATTATATTAAAAAAAAAAAAATAATGGTAAAGTATTTTCTTTTCCCCAGTAGTTAATTAGTGAGAGAAGAGAAATTGGAAAAAGGGGATAGAATGAAGAAAAAAGAGAAGGATGATTTTTAACCATTAAAAATTAATTAGTTTTCATAATGAAAACTTTAAGTTTAAATACAATTTTATATTTAGATGAAATGTAAGAGTAAAAAGTCATCTTATATTTGTGTTAGAGTAGAAATAAACCCTAGTCCCTTAATTACGTTTTTAGGTTGCTTGAAGTGGATATTGAGATGCTTAAACTAGCTCGAAGTGAAATATCTGACTTCCAAGACTAGAGTTTGGGGTTGTGAATGCCTAACTTAATAGGGCTTTTTGATCAATGTGCCAATTAAGAATGAGAACGAAAAATCTTGAGTGACTAAATTCCAAATTGACTAAGTTAAGAGCCTAAGTTACCATGCCTAAGTTATAAAGCTTACTTGATGTGAACTAATTTGAAGTGCATCATCTCAAAGTAAACTAATGTGAAGTTAATCATCTCAAAGCAAATCATACCATAACATATCATCTCAAAGTGAAGCAAATTGCGGGAAATATAAAAGATTCAGGCCTAATTAATTATTCTTACACTAAATTGATTCAAAATAAACAGGAAATCGAATTAAACTTAAAAAAACAACTAAATTTTGCATCAAAGTACATGAATACTTTATTGAATAATAACTTAAGTACAAAGAAAAGGAACTTACAAGCATAAATTCTTCTATAAGCCTAAAGTACTACTTGATTTGCCTACAAACTACCTGAACTCCTAAGAATCTAATACAATTGATCTCAGAAGTGCTCTGGTTGTGTTCGATCTCCTTTTCTTGTAGAATGGCTCTATTTATACTTGAGACTTTGACCCTTGTGCTTATTTCTTGCTTTTCATATCACTTTCTAATTGTGTCTTCATTGCTAAGTGTCTTGCTAATAACAAGGTTTAGAAACCTCTTTTAACCACTTCAAGGCAACTATCACCTTGTTAACCTTGACCGTATAGTACGTGTTCTCATATATGATAATACTCTTTTATAATTGCTTGAGGTAATTGTCGCGGTGTACGTGCAAGTTAGATTTGAGCTTATTTATGGAAGTGAAATAAGTTTAATAGTACATTTGCATGAGAAGAAGAAGATGATTATCAAAATAACATAGGATGTACATGAAAAACCCTAAAGAAGGGATAAAAAACCACGGTTAGAGCAAGAATGTAACATTCTTGCTGCTCGGCTCAGCTTGTATTATGTATCAGAAGGAGATCAGTTTACAATAAAGTTGCCTTTTTTTCCTACCAACTCTCCACTTTTATCTCAAAATATTTGGTTGGGTTCTTGCCCTAGAAGTTCAGCTGCATGTTTCTTTTGTACTCTAAGGAACATGGCTGTGTACAACGATAGGTGTCAAGTCATCATATTCTATCTTTTAAGATTTTTTTTACAGTTGTGATGTTATCTGCTGAGTAAGGGATAAAGACTGCACCAACGTGGCACTGGGACCCGTGGGTGGGTAGCATGCTACTACGTGGGAGACAAGTCTTGGACATTGAGAGGGACATCAGGAGTACTGTGATTGGAACACGTGTTCCCAAGGTGACTCACGGTGCATTCAGCCAATAAGGGGTGTCCTCATAGTATTTGACCTTAAAAGGTCACTATCTCCCTTTTGGTGAGTGGTTGAGTACCATGTCAGGTGTAAATCTTACTTCCTTCCCAAGGCAATTACGCCTTTATCATTGACCAAGACAAAATCTCTTAGCCAACACCTACTCTCCCTTCCCTTACAGTTGCCCCATGTGTAAGGTTCGGATTCAACCACTCATGCATTCTCCCATGCCTTAGTAGTGTTATGTATATGCGGTAATTGCCTTTCCCTTCTAGATGACTGTCTCTCCTTTGTAATTGCTTGAAAACTTCAATAAATCAACATCATCTATTGATTCTTTAGCCTTAATCTTTAATTAAGTTATGTCGGACTTGACAATCCCATTAGAGTCTTCTTTCCACATGACCCATCTTTATATTGCCACATGTTTGCTAACAAATTACTTATATGGCCCAACAATTTGCATGAGAATATATATATCAGTAAGTAACTCGTGCAATACACAAAAATGCTAAAAAAAATATGAACTTGCTCTTTATTATTATTATTATTATTATTTATGTGGGAAGGGGAAGCCCAAAGAGAGAGGATCATTGATTGGAATCCATTCGAGTGGCAACTGGAACCAACTATTCATAAGATTAGGTTCAATCCAGTTAGGATAACCCAATTAGAGAAACCGAGGATGGTGGCCCCTGCTTGAGGAGCAGATCCTCCTCGGGAGACTGGAGACAAACCATCAAGGCCGTAATGTTAAAGGCCGAGGAAGGAAGTGGAGACGTGCAAGCAAGGGAAGAAGGAAGCTTCTAGATAAAGTATCCATCACCTCCACATTTAATGCACTATACCAACTTAACATGCCGCATTAATGGCAAAATGACTCCTGAATAGTGCCCTTACAACTTGTAACCTGCTCTACCACCACCAGCAAATCAGTGATGGGTTAAGTATCTAAGTAGGGATCAATGGTCATCCAAGTGGAAGGCTGGGATGCAATCCAAGTAGCTATATATAGGAAGGAAGATCCTCCTGGAGGGGGATTGGAAAAATTTTAGGGAGAGAGAAATAGGGAAATAAAGAGAGAAATTGACCATTTTAAAACCAAAAAGTGTAAACCTAGGGAACTATTGCTCCTCGGCCAGCCTGATGAAGGACTTAAATAAGAAGCTCTCTTTCCTTATTGTAATTCCCTGTTTAAATTGACATCCTTACCAATCTTCTTTCTATAAATTACTAAACCAAGGCTACCAAGGTTTAAAAGGTTGACCTTGATCATTCACCCCTACAAATTAGTTGTATTGGGCCTTTCTTCCAACCTAACCTCATCTGAGTTGGGTCGAGTTGCTAGATTTGCCCCCTACAATTTCCAATGATGGAATTTGATAGGTATGCTAGTTATTAATAGACATTTATTATGAATGATGAAACTAACTATTCAATTACTTAATTATCAAAAACAAAAATCAATTATTTAAAAAAAATGTGATGTAGCAATATATTTAGGACTGTGTAAATATTGGAGGTTTTATAGAGAAATTTTATCTAATTTAAACTCAATTAAATATATATACATACATATGCGTGTAGGTATGTGTGTATGTATGCTTGTATGTATATATGTGTATGTATGAATGTATGTATGTATGTACAAGTTAGGATCACTTTGCACTTATTGTAACTTTTGGTTAATGTAATATTTTATAATAACTTTTTATTGCATTAATATTTTGAAATTTAATTGTTGAATTACATGTTATTTTGTGCGAACCGAATATTGAGGTAGTTATTAATCTTTGATCAATTGCAAGTGTATAGATATAAGGATAATATGTAATGAGCAAGACTTAAGTATAGTACTTAGGTGCTGTTCCTTAGGTTCACTTTTTAAGATTCTGCCATGTGGATTTTTTCTCATGGGATGGAAGTGTATTTTTTAATTAAGTAGCTATATGGCTGAATCTTAAGAGATCTAAAGAACAACACCTAAGGTACTGTATCTAAATTTTGTCCATATGTAATATAACGATGGATTTGTCAAAAAATATATTAAAAACAAAGTGACTAAGTAATATAACATAGATAAAAGTTATTTTAAGAATAACTTGAGCCCACTTATCTATATATACATAGTTTAACTTATGTCATGTATTCTATCTTAAAAAAAAAGCTATGTCATGTATAATTTTACTATGTAACTTCACATTTCATTAATATTTTGTTAATTCACTCATAGATCACATTGTCTTTCCATATGTATTATACTAGCTTGTAACCTCATGCATATGCATGAATATATTTATGTGGCGTTTGGTACGGGGTAATGTTTTAGGATTCCTAGGAATGTTTAAAGATTCCCATGTTTGGTTGCAAATCACACTAGGGAATCAGATGCCAGGGGAATCTAGATTCCCCTCTTAAACCCCTCTCAGTAGGAATGTGGATTCTTTTTAAAACAAGTGGGAATCCAGATTATCAAGCTCAAAGAAAATTGTATTTTTTATAGATTGACAATTTTAACCATTTTTCCTTATCATTTAAGCAATTAAGATAAAATATAAAACAAATCATCAATATCTTTTCCCTTGTCTTTATCTTTTCCCGCCAAAATAACATAAATAGGATAGACAACTCTGTTGATATATTTTTTGACAAAGTTTTATTATTAAGAATAAAGCATTTGAGAATTTAAATAGTTATTTTTGTATTGTACTTGTCATTTTGAAATGTTAGACTACAATTTTAATGAATTTTTCATAATTAATAGTTTATATTTGGTTTTTCATTATTTATTTAGAGGAAGATTTTTTTTAAAGGACTTGGTAGTTCACATTCAAATCTAAGGATAGAATGGGAAAAACAAATAATTCATTTAAGATTTCTGGAAATAAACCAAATATTATCATTTCACATTCCTAGAAATTTTAAGAGATTCTCAATGAAACCAAACATAGGAATAGTTACATTTCTAGGAATCACATTCCTAGGAATCTGGATGCTAGAAGTAATGTGGATTCCCCCTAACCAAACTTCACCTTAAAAATATAAAATAAGATGCATAATATAATTCATATATATATGATTTAAATATTATTGATAGTCCATTTTTATATTTTGTTAACTCTTCAAAAAATTTTGTATGGATATTATTAGGTATAAAATGTAAATTGTCCTTTTTAAAAAATATTATTGTGAAACACTTTTTTTTTTTTTTTTAATTTTATGATTCATTTATTATAGACTCTTTGGTTTTTGTACTTAATAACTCACTTAGATAAATATCTATGATGTGGTTCCACATTTGATTCTAAAATTAAGAAATAAAACTCTTTAAGAATAAATAGTTTAGGACACATGGCACAAAATTGGAATTTTAATTTATAATTCTAATTTGAGTTTCTCTCAGTTTCACCTATTATACTAGCTTTAAACCCGAGTGATGCACAACAAAGTTATTGAAATGATACACATAATTGTATTTTCTCTAATTTATTCAAAATGAGGCATGTGCCTTAAAAATATAGAAAAAAAAAAAAGAAAAAAGAAAAGAAAGAGAAAGAGATTATTGAAGTAATGAAGTTTGTTGTAAGTAAGTGTCAATATGCCATAATTTTCATTTTATACAAATGATTACACTTTGTAATAATTATACATGTAGGGATGTTGGGCCCGATAGTCCATCATTTGTATATACTTTGGGCCTGAGGTCCAACCCGAGGACAAGGGGTCGCCCGAGGAAGGAGAAATCTTTATTAAACAAGACCAAGTTAATGGATAGAGGTTAGTTTTGATTATAATGGCCCCAGGGGAGGGGCTGAGGATAAATACATCCTCGGCCTACTAATTCTAACGTCCAAAGAAGTTGTATGTCACTTAGGGTAGCATCACAGGAAGTCTCATTGGTGTTGATAAGCATTGCAGAGATGTCAGACATGGAAGTGTCCTAAAATATCTGAGGAGAAAGTTGCTACCTCTACATTAAATGCACTGTAGCTAACTTCCTGATCACATTAATGTGGAGGTGATACTTGAACAGTATATTTCAGTCTTATAGCTACTACATAAAAACTTATAGGAGAAGTTGATGGGACAAGTATCAACACCAACCATCTGGCACGCATGTGGAAGGTAAGGATCAAAAAGAGAGATAGTATAAAAGGAAGGAGATGAAACAAAAAAGGGAGAGGAGAAAAAAAAGAAAGAAACACTGTAACATTCAGGAGTTAAGCTTGTAACCAGACTTGAGAAGTATATATAAGAACAGACATCCTCGGACTTTGTCGAAGACGATTTTTTCTTCATTGCCTTGTTTTTCTTTTCATTCTCTAATCATTTGAATCCCTTCTAATGTTCGTTTGATCCACTAAAGCCCAGTTTTCCAACTCATTCTCTATAAATTCATTGTTTTGGGCTTTTTGGGCCTTAGTCCATCCACATAGTGGGCTGGGAATTCAAATCTGGTTCTTAAAATTGGCGCTGTTTGTGGGGATTACTGGTGTTATTGTGAATCCAATACAGAATAATGGTAGGATTAGGTCCACACTAGGTAGAGTCTATGAGATTTTAGCATCAAGATCACTTCCATGATCTTGAACGGAAAAGGGACTAGGAGGGAAGTGTAAATACAACCGATACCAGTAAAAGCCAATCTCGAGGAAAAAGCCATGTCTCTCAAAAGGAGAATGCCATAGCCATGCAGAGGGAGATTGATCACCTAAAGAGGAGCTTGCGCCATGAAGGGCGAAAACAAGCTCCGCTCAATTCTGACTTCTCTTCTGATGGTGAGGAGGATGGCAGCTATAGGTGCAAATCAAGGACTTCTCCTAGCGAGTCTTTCTCGTACGACGATGACTATCATCATAAGCGTAGAAATAGGAACCCATCCTCGGCGGGCTTGGGGAATGACACCATGAGTAAGGCACTTAACTGAATTTCCAGTTCACCTTTCACACGTTAGATTGAGTGAGGAAGACTTCCTTGGCGGTTCACTCAGCCCATGTTCACCATATACAACAGTAGAACGAACCCCGTGGAGCATGTCAGCTACTTTAATCAGAGGATGGTCGTCCACTCCAAGAACAAGGCCTTGATGTTCAAAGTGTTCCCATCTAGTTTAGGGCCTGTGGCAATGAGATGGTTCGATGGTCTGAGGGCAGGTTCCATTGATTCCCTCAAGGAACTTACTCAAGCGTTCATATTTCGTTTCATTACGTGTAGTAGGGTTCTTCGGCCTTTGGTTTCTCTATTGTCTTTGTCCATGAGGGAAGGAGAAACACTGAAAACATATTCGGATAGATATTAAGAGATGTTCAGATGTTCAACGAGATAGACGGTGAGTTCGACGATGTGGCCATCAGCATTTTCAAGCTCGACCTACCTGCCGAGCATGGCTTGAGGAAGTCTTTAACTGGGAAACCTGTTACTAGCGTATGCCAGCTTATGGATCAGATTGATAAGTATAAAAGGGTTGAGAAGGACCAACAACAAGATAAGGGAAAAAACAAGGTTCTCCTTCAGGAAAGGAGGGATTTTAAGTTGAACCGCTACAACAATAGTAGACCCTGAAGGGATTTTGCGGGGCAATCTGGGCCTGCATCTCCTCAAGTGGTAAACACTGTGTTCCGAGAACCGATGCATCAAGTTTTAGAGAAGATTAAGAACAAGCCATACTTTAGATGGCCGAACAAGATGAGTGGAGACCCATCGAGGTGTAACCAAAGCCTTCATTGCCTATACCACCAGGAACGGGGCATACCACCGAGGACTGCCGAACATTATGAAACCATTTGGAGCAACTGGTTAAGGAGGGGAGGTTGCAACAACTTCTATATCGACCCAATAGACAAGAGGACCAATTAAGGACAGGGGTTCAAGGGAATGCTCCACTGAGGCCCCCGTTAGGTACGATCAACATCATTTTTACCTCTTTTAGGAGAACCGGTTATTACCCTTCCAGGGTGATGTCTATAGCTAAATCACTAGCCAAGGACTCCCGCTTTGAGCCGAGGAATGCTAGTATAAAGATTCGTCCTTCATTAAGTTTCTCAGACGAAGATAAGATTGGAACTATCCAACTACATGACGATGCTTTGGTGATCACCCTTTGGATAGGGGGTATGATGTGAGAAGGGTAATGGTGGATTAGGGCAGTTGTGTAGAGATCATGTACCTTGACTTGTATAGAGGACTAAACTTAAAACCTGAAGATCTGACGGCCTACGAGTTGCCTCTGGTAAGTTTTGATGGGAAGCTTATTACCCCTAAAGGCCAAATTAGGTTGCCTGTACAGGCCGACTCAAAAGTGGTGGAAGTGGACTTCATAATGGTAGATGCATACTCCCCCTACACGGCCATTATGGCCAGACCCTGACTTCACACCTGGGGTGTTGTTTCCTCAACTCTGCATCAGAAGGTGAAGTATCCATCAGGAGATCGAATCGAGGAACTAATAGGGAACCAATCAATGGCTAGGCAGTGCCTTGTGTCTGTAATTTTGCATTTGCCAGCAACCAAATCTTCAGTCTCGGTTAAGGAAAGTTTATAGCAGTTAAAGTTCTCGGAATTACCTGCACCAAGGCCGGCCGAGGAGGCCAAATGTGAAGATTTGGAGAAAGTTGTCATAGGTGATGATCTGGAAAAGTTTTTTCAAGTTGGGGCTCAGCTACCACCTTAGGAGAAGGAGGAATTGGTGCTATTTCTCAAGAGGAACATTGATGTATTCACTTGGAATGCTTACGAAGCTCTAGGGGTGGACCCGAGCTTCATATGCCATCATTTGAACGTTAATCCATTCGTCACACCTCGGAAGCAACCACCTCGGTGTTCATCGAAAGAACATTCTGATGCTATCAGGGACGAAGTGATGAAACTTAAGCAAGTTGGGGCTATTAAAGAAGTTTTTTACCCTGAATGGATGGCCAACATCGTAGTGGTAAAGAAGAAGACTGGGAAGTGGTGTGTATGCATAGATTTTATAGACTTGAATAAAGCCTGCCCAAAGGACCCTTTTCCTATGCCGCGGATTGACCAGCTGGTTGACGCAACCGTAGGTCATCCTCGGATGAGTTTCTTGGATGCCTTCCAAGGGTACCATCAGATACCTTTAGTTTTGGATGACTAAGAGAAGACTGCTTTTGTCATTCCTATTGGAAACTACCATTACAAGATAATGCCTTTTGGCCTGAAGAACGCAGGGGTTACTTACCAGAGGATGATGACCAAAATGTTTGAGCCACAGTTAGGAAAGACCATTGAGATTTATATTGACGATATGGTTGTAAAAGCAAGGTAGAATCCGAACATGCCAATGACCTCGGAAATATCTTTGCTATCTTGAGGGAACATAAGCTGTGACTCAATGCTTCCAAGTGTTCTTTTGGTGTCAGATCGGGGAAGTTCTTAGGTTACATGGTTACACACCGTGGGATTGAGGTCAACCCTGATCAAATCAAGGCAATCAACAATCTGCAACCACCTCAGAATCCTAAAGAGGTCCAGAGGCTAACTGGGATGATTGTTGCTCTAAATCGGTTCATCTTTGGATCAGCAGACAGGTGTAGGCCATTCTTTCAGTTGTTAAATAAGTGGAAGGGTTTCGAGTGGATTGAGGAATGTGTCTTGGCTTTCCAATAGCTAAATGAATATTTATCTTGGCCACCCATCATGTCCAGTCCTGAGGTGGATGAGGTTTTGTTTGCCTACATTGCGGTGACTTCCCACGCAGTGAGTTTGGTGCTAATACGGGTCGATAATGGTGTACAAAGGCCAGTTTATTATGCGAGAAAATCACTACATGAGGCTGAAGTCCATTACCTACCACTAGAGATGGCGATTTTGGCAGTGATGCATGTTACACGTAAGCTCCCCCACTATTTTCAATTACACACGATTGTCGTCCTGACGCAGCTTTCGCTTAAGTCGCTACTTCGGAGTGCTGATTATACAGGGAGAATTGCCAAGTGGGGCACAATTCTAGGAGCTTTTGATATCAAATATATGTCTCACACCTCTGTCAAAGGTCAGGTCCTTGCCGACCTAGTAGTTGAGTTTACTGAAACCCTAGGAGAAGAGAAGGAAGAGGAGTAGAACGTGGATGGAAAATCGGTTGGGGCAATCTCTGCACAAAAGCCTTTATTCTGGGAGGTTTATGTTGATGGTGCAGCAAACCACAGAGGATCTAGAGTGGGACTAGTTCTGGTATCTTCGGAGAAAATCATAATTAAAAAATCCTTGAGACTGGGATTCTCAGCCACAAACAACGAGGCCGAGTACGAAACTCTATTGGTAGGGATAACCATGGTCCAAAAATTGGGGGGAAAAGCAGTGGAGATTTTTTCTGATTTAAGGTTGGTGGTGGGCCAAGTCAAAGGAGAGCTGGAAGCCAGAGATCCCAGCAGGAATACTTGAGCCAGGTTAGACATTTACAGTTTGGGTTTGAGTCTTTTAATTTATTTCAAGTTCCTAAAAGTAGGAATATGCATGCGAACTCCTTCACCACGTTGGCAACGTCCTCAACACAAAGCCTACCTCGGGTAATTCTTATTGAAGATCTGTGTAATCTTACTGAGGCAAAAAGAAATGTGGTTCATGTCCATCAAATAAGGGCGGGTCCTAGCTGGATGGACTCTATTGTATTGTTCCTAAAGGAAGATGCTCTGCTTGAGGAAAAATCCAAGGCTGACAAAGTACGAAGAAAAGTTCCCCGATTCTGGTTGTCCAAGGATCAAAAGTTGTATAAAAGGTCCTTTTCTAGCCCATATCTACTATATGTGCACCCTGAAACGGTTGAACCACTCCTCGAGGAATTGCATTAAGGAATTTGTGGAAGCCAAACGGGAGGTAAGTCTTTATCACACAGGGCCCTAACACAAGGCTACTGGTGGCCGAATATGCAGAAAGATGCTCAGGACTATGCAAAGAAGTGTGACCATTGCCAGAGATTTGCCCCAAATATTCACCAACTAGGGGGAGTCCTCAATCCTCTATCTAGTCTTTGGCCTTTCGCTCAATGGGGTTTGGACATTATAGGTCATTTCCTTAAGACAGTCGGGAATAAGAGGTATTTTCTAGTCGGCACGAACTACTTCACCAAATGGGTTGAAGCTCTAAACGATTTGTTCGGAAGAATATAGTCACACAGTTTGGAATCCCTCATACCTTCATCTCAGACAATGGACTCCAATTTGACAGCAAAGCCTTTAGGACATATTGCTGTGACTTGGGAATAAAGAACAGGTATTCCACCCCGGCCTATCCTCAAGGGAATGAACAGGCCGAGGCTGTTAATAACGTTATAGTGAGTGGACTTAAGAAGAGACTGGATGATGCAAAAAGGAAATGAGTGGAAGAACTGTCACACGTCCTATGGACTTACCAGACTACACCTCATAGGTCCACAAGAGAGATGCCTTTTTCAATGACTTATGGGGCTGAAGCTGTTACTCCTCTGGAAACTAGGTTCCCCACACTAAGAACAAGCTCCTTCACCCTGAGCAGCAACGATGGCTTATTGGAGAAGAGTTTAGACTTAATTGAAGAACAGAGAGAAAATGCCATGGTCTAATTGGCCTATTATTAACACAAACTCAAGCAGGGATATGATGCCAACGTAAGACTAAGGCTACTAATAGTAGGAGACTTGGTTTTAAGAAAGGTCTTGGGATCGGCAAAGAACCCGACTTGGGGAAAATTGTGACCTAATTGGAAAGAGCCGTATTGTATTACCTTGGTGGTCGGAATAAGTGCCTATTATCTAGAAGATTTTGAGGAAAAAGCTGTATCGCGTCCCTGGAATGTACATAATCTTAGAAGATAGTATTATTAACAAATGTTCTCTTCACCCTATTTGGATTTATTATATTACATGTTATGCTTTCCTGACGTCAATCTAAGTATCAAACAGAACCTTGGTCATGCTTGGCTCCTCGGACCACATACCTTGGGAAAATTGATATCTTTCAATTATTTTTCTAAGTGTTAAACAAAACTTAGCTATGCCTGGTTCCTTAGACCATCTACTTTGGGAAAATTAACACATTATGACAACAATCTAAGTGTTAAATAGAATCTTAGCTATGCCTGGTTCCTTGGACCATCTGCTTTGGGAAAATTAACACATTATGGCAACAATCTAAGTATCAAATAGAACCTTGGTCATGCCTGGATCCTCGGACCACATACCTTGGGAAAATTGATATCTTTCAATTATTTTTCTAAGTGTTAAATAGAACCTTAACTATGTTTGGTTCCTCGGACCATTTGCTTTGGGAAAATCAATACATTACAACAATAATCTAAGTGTCAAACAAAACCTTGGTCATACTTGGATCCTCAGACTGCATACCTTGAGAAAATTGATACATTTTAATTACTTTTTTTGAGTGTTTAACAAAATCCTAGCTATGCCTAGTTCCTCAGACCACCTGCTTTGGATCTAATATTGCTTCTTATCATTTTGCCAAGTGACAGGGCAAGGCTTTAGATAGTGCAGACTTTTTGGATTGCATGTTTAAGGTAAATCAGTACTCCTCATTGGTTACTTTGGCATCAAGTATAATTATTACAATCATCAGTGGTTTCAAATGCAACAAAAGTCTCAATTAGATGCTTATGAGCACCATTTAAAGCGTTTACAGACGTATTGATGCCCATTTAAGAGTCAATTATTCCTTTGACACTATAAGTCTATTAAGGAGCGAAGCATAAAATAGTTTTAAATTTGAAATTATGCTCTGCCAAGGTGATTAACTTAGCAAATTTCGCTTGTTTTAATACTAATCACGTTATGTATAAAACTCTTTGTTGTTACTTGGATATACCCTATCATCATGCTTTTTCTCTGTTGATAAAGAATTAAAACAAACAAAAATTGAACTAAAAGCAACCTTAACACCAAAGTCATAAAAGAAAAATTTTCCATTTTCATTAATTTTAGTCGTCTAACAAAGGCAACTGGGTTACAAAAGTAGGATATAAATACAAAATACAGAAGAAAAAAAAAATATCCTGAGTCTATTTCTTTTTTATTACTATTTTTCCGGGGGAGGGACCTTGGTCTGCTGAGATGCGACCTCCGAGGATCCTTGGTCTACCTCCTTGGAGTCACCCTTAATCGGAATTGGGAGGCTTGCCAGAACAATTTCCATTCTGGCATCGTCTTTGTCCTATTTTTTTTGGGGGGGGGGGGGGGGAGGGGCGGAGGGGGTTCCTTAGAAACAACAAGAGGCACGTTGGCACCAAGGGTAACCTCCTGAGTCACCTTAGCTCTTTTCTCGCCAGCCTTAGGTTGCTCGGCATTAATTGGAGGATTGGTAGGAGGGGGTGGAATCTTGCTGGGGCTGCCCTTTTCATTATTAGTCGCCTCAGGAGGGACGTTTGTCTTGGAGTTGCTTGAGGAAGAAACCCGGATGGCTGGGACTCCAATAGCTTTTGAAGTGTTGATCTCTACTTCCTATGGATCCCCATCTCGTCTAATAAAGTAACACCACCTTCGGTTTGATTAGGAGGAGGTTGTGAAATTCGACCGAGGTCACCAACAAATGTCTCAAGAGACGGAGGTTGGTTAAACACCTCGTAAAGGTCCTCTGAGTCGGATTCCGAGACGTCCATAATCTCTTTTTCCTCTTCCTCTTCTCTCTCTTTTTCTTCTTTATTAGTAGGTTGAGAGGAAGCAGATGCACTGGTTGTATGTAGAAACCAAAAAAAATGCTCTAAGAATGCCTTCCGAGATCGATTGGGAAACAAGGTCGTCTCTTGAGATGGGTTGAGTCAAGAGAGTGCCTTCCGGAATGGGTGCACCTTTAGGTAGGATAAAACTAGGAGCAACTACACTTATATGTTGCAGACAAGGGTCTTTGGATCTGATCACACATTTCAGAGCGTGGAAGCCAGATGAGATCAGCTTTTACCCTAGAATTAGGTGAGCCGCTCGCAACTGGCCATTGTCGTGCATAAAGACCTTGGCTCGGAGTATGTTGTCCAAACTCTCCTTGTTAACCAGGTTAAAGTTCGATTCGACGGTGCGCTTATCTATAAAATCATTAGGAACATAAGAGATCTCTTATTAAAAGTATTAAAAAAAAAGAAAAAAAAAGAGCAAGCACCCTAGACCCAAAACCCCACCTGGCTGTCCTTCTCTCATTGGGCAGTGAAGGCCACCGTGCCATTCTGCCGACACGATCAGAAAATATTTGTTAAGGCCTTTGTTTGATTCTGGGAGACACTGGATTAATCTAACTTTAAGATACATAGACTTTAGGTAATACCCTTGTCCCTTCAGGTGGTGGAGGTTATAAGCCCAATTGACATCATGATGGGTGAGTCCTAAACCCATCTTTTCATTGAGAGCATCTACGCATCCTAAAATCCTAAACACATTTGGGGCGCATTGGGTGGGAGTTAACTTGTGAGCCCTAAGATAATCCTTGGTCATAGTACCCATGAGAATTCTCATCCCACCCACTATGAAGACTATCATTGGGATCACTACTTCTCCCTCCTCCCTTTTTTCATGCCACTCTCCCTTTTCATAGTATCTAATACCTACGTTCGAACGAATCCTATACTAAGCCCTAAAATTTTCTATCCCTTCTTCAGAGTTTACCAAATTCTTAAATCTACCTATTTTTAGAAGGATTTAGAGAGACCTAAAGTGGTTGAGAAGAAATAAATAGAGCCAAGAAGAGGAGAAGTACGAAGAACAGAAAAATATATGGAAAAGTAAAGCACAAAGATTTGTGAAGCTTGCTCACTCCCAAGTGCAGGAGATCGTAGCAATATAATTTTCGGAGTACCGAGGTTGAATCACAAGTAGTAGGGTAAATTCAAAGACAATATAATTAAACAATAATTTGGGTGAATAAGAAAAAATAATTTTGCTTGGTGATTATTAACAAGAATAATAATAAAAACTGATTTAAATCAATAATGTAAATACTAGGGCATCAGAGTGTTTCCTTATATCGATATGAGATTCTTTGTGATCTAGGAAAATATCTATTTCATAACTGATTGTTCTTATGCAATTAAAAACTTATGATTCGGTTAAACTGAGACAACTTAAAAACGCATGATAACCTCGATTAATAATACAGTTAAAATAGTTTTCAGAAAAAACTCGTTCACTTTAAAACTTGATTTCTAGTTGAAACTATTAGAAATTCATCTAAACAATAAGAAAAACATGATTGAACTTATTGAAAGCATGGAAGAACTAATACATCAAAAGAAATCTAAGTGAACAATCAAATATGTCATTGATAAAATCCTAGAAAGAATCACATTGAATATTCATACCGTATAGAAGAAACACAACCCCTAGCCCCAGCAAAGAGTTTAGGCTGCCATTAGAGAAAGGAAAATACAAGGTTTTTTCTGCCCAAAATTCGTTCTTCCCAGCCTCACTTCCAAACCCTAATGTCTAAGTGTCCAAAAAAAATAAAACTTTTACTATTTTAATTTCCGTCCAGGTTTACAACAGTAACTTGTGAGTTAATTTCGGCCTTCAAAAATTGAGAATTTCATAAAACTCAAAACTGGAAAGTTGTAGATATTTAAGCCACGGTTTCAACCCATCTGGCCTTGTGTCAATTGGAGTTTTGAGGAGAGATATACATCCAAAATACTAATCAGTGCTCAAATCAGATTTTTCCTTTTCAGATTCTGTCTCTTTGATTTCTTTCCTTATTTGAAGCTTCCAATCATGGTAGACGATCCAAGCACTCCAGCTGCACCTCCTTAAATATTTAAGCATGGTTCTTTAGCTCCACTTTAATTCTAGTTTGGCCTTCATTGCCTCACAAATTTCTGTAAGCTCATCTTTCTTACATGATTTCCTGAAAGTAGAAAATTACATACAATGAATAGCATCTTATTCAAGAAATTATGTAAAGATAAATAATAGGGACTAATGCAAATCATGGCTTAATTATACAAATTAAGCATAGTAATAAGGAGATAATGCCCACATAAATATATAACAAGTATACATTTTAAGGCGTTATTAAAGACTTATAGAAGCAAGGAGTGGGTCCTCGGACAAGCTTTTGGTATTTATAGAAGCACGAGTAAGGTTTGAGAGTTGGTAAGTTCAATGTATGTGCGCTGGAAGCTAAGTGAGTGCTAAAGTAAAAAAAAATGCGTTTGATTTGAGTAATATTTATATCAAGGAGGTAGCTGCAGAGCGGGAAAGTTCCTGCCCAAGTCCCAATAGAATTCTCTACCGTTGGATTTGCATCATACCGTAGAACGTAGGGGACATAAGACCGTAAAAATTTAATGAGGAGCGCGTCTCGTAAGCCAAAGCGACAGAAGCGTGTCTTGGGCAGTTAAAAAGGCATCTTTGTGAGTAGAGAAGAGACGAAATGAGCACAGGGCGGGCATAATGACGTCAAGATCCTCCTTTCTTCCCAAGGAGCCAGAAAGAAGAATCTCAAGGGGCTATTGTAGGGATGTTGGGCCCAGTAGTCCATCATTTGTATATACTTTGGTCCTGAGGCCCAACCCGAGGATAAGGGGTCGCCCGAGGAAGGAGAAATCTTTGTTAAACAAGACCAAGTTAATGGATAGAGGTTAATTTTGATTATAATGGCCCCAGGGGAGGGGCCGAGGATAAATACATCCTCGGCCTACTAATTCTAATGTCCGAAGAAGTTGTATGTCACTCAGGGTAGAATCACAAGAAGTCTCGTTGGTGTTGATAAGCATTGCAGAGATGTCAGACAGGGAAGTGTCTTAAAATATCTGAGGAGAAAACTGCTACCTCCACATTAAATGCACTACAACTAACTTCCTGGCCGCATTAATGTGGAGGTGATACCTGAACAGTGTATTTCAGCTTTACAGTTACTACATGAAGACTTATAGGAGATGATAGGACAAGTATCAACACCAACCATCTAGCACGCACGTGGAAGGTAGGGATCAAAAAGAGAGACAGTATAAAAGGAAGGAGAGGAAACAAAAAAGGGAGAGGAGAAAAAAAAGAAAGAAACATTGTAGCATACAGGAGTTAAGCTTGTAACCAGACTTGAGAAGTATATATAAGAATAGACATCCTCAGACTTTGCTAAGGACAATTTTTTCTTCATTGCCTTGTTTTTCTTTTCATTCTCTAATCATCTGAATCCCTTCTAATGTTCATTTGATCCACTAAAACCCAGTTTTCCAACCCATTCTCTACAAATTCATTGTTTTGGGCTTTTTGGGCCTTAGTCCATCCACGTAGTGGGCTGGGAATTCAAATCTGGTCCTTACAATACATATTAAGCATGCATTACCACCATGTCAAAATATGAGAGCTTGTATAAGAAAGATTAAGGGCGTCAAAACTTAGAGAAACTATTCATCACATGGCACATCTAACATTCATCCTCTAAGACAATTATATTAATGGCATTGTAGTGTTGAATTGGTACATCAATTTATGTCTGTGCATAACATCAAGTTTATGTTATTCCCAGTAAACTTTTTTGATATGAAACATTGTCTACACCATACCATATAATCCTTCTAGATGAGGATATAATTTTAATTACGAAAACTCACGTCACATCCCAATGAATATAAAACTAATTTGATTATACATGGCTTCCACTTGTCATGAATGTCAACGATCATTTATTGTATACATTGTATCACCGTATGTTGTAGTCTCTTTTTTCACCACAAGACAAGGCAAAGTGTAATCATGGTCTCCAAGTACAATAGAAAGTGGTTCCAAGCTCTTGGTAGAGCTCACTCGCTTTCGGGGAAAAAAAAAACTTATTAATTTCCTCAAAGAAATAGAAAAGAAAATTTATTCTTAATAGATTAAATAATCTCTTTCTCTAGTTTCACCATTCAAAAATTGAATTTAGTAAAAATGAGATCATATGCAATAGTGTGAGCACTTTGGTTGGCATTTTTTCTTTTTGCTACCAAACATCCATAACTAACACTCATATTTTGCCATTTCATGCATAAATATACTGAGCATACATGACATGCACAAAACATGCTATTGGAATAAATACATATTGTGAAACAAATTACAAATATTGAGATCACATAAGAAATTACACTACATGGTTGCACACATCCTCAATAAATAGTATAAACTCAATGAAATGCAGCAAACTACAGGGTATAGACTTGCTCACCAGGTAAACTGTGTAATGCCCTCAAACTATGCAATAGGTGGGAAGAATACCAACAGGGTGGAAACTAATACCTACCTTCATTATGTAAGCAAGAGTATTGCGGACAATAACTCCAGGAACCTTGATCTTTTTCTCAATAATAACATACTAATATTTAGAGGAACATTAAACTTTATTGGGTATAGCTAACTAAACAGAGACCAAATCTAATTGTTAATTACCAGTTCAAATTACACAAAACCATATTAATCCAAATATCCAAAACCAAACCAAATCAAAAGAACTACTCTAAGTAGAAACCAATTCTAATTGAAATATCTTTATTGAAACCACCCAAACATTTATCAAAGTTAATGCATAATTCATGTATTTTTCCTAATTTTTTATTTACTATATAAATAAAACTTTCTAAAAAAAGTTCCAGAAGTATAACATTTGAGGAAAGAAAGTTTGCCGAGGTAAGGGAAAAATGAGAATTCAAATAAGTTGAACTTCAAGGTATGAAAATATAAAGAGAAAACTTACTTAGTGATGGAGTGTGTTCCAAACCAGGAAGGTGTTGCATTTAGACCAAAATATCTGAAGCACAACCAAAATACCCAAATATAAATTATTAATGACATCAAAATTTTAAAAGTTAAAAACAAAAATTTACAGGTAAGGTTTTCGGCAATCTAACCATGTGTGAAGACTCTGATTTATCTTTCTCTGCTTTATAGTCTCAAACCTCTATATCGCTATTTTAATAGCCCTAAATTTTTCCCATTTCATTCTGAAACAGTTTTTAATTTCCACAGCTCGTACATCTTTGCAGTTCTGCCTTTTCAACAACTGTCATAGAAGGCTTGCAAACCAAAAAAAAGTAAGAAGGAAGAAAAGAAAAACCAAATAGAATTCAGAGAATGAACATGAAATTGAAATAAGATGAATGAAGAGAACAATAAACTGATGAAACTAAAGAGACATTGGAATTTCAAGTGCATTCTCAAAGGAAAAATGTTGCATGGATCTTAGTTAAAAACTAAGTTTTGAACTTTACTCTAAAATCTCCTTTAAAAATTCAAAGCCTTGCTCTTAGTAAGTTAGCTCCTTACAAAGCACCAGATACCTCAAGCAAGAGATATAAATTAGTTACAACTTTATGTTATCAAAATAAAGCATAAGCATTCCTTCTAATTGCCTCGATCTAAACCAAGCTTGCTAAAGCCATTTGTTAGAACCTACACCAAACGTATCTTTAATGCATAGTATAAACATGCTGTCTTGATCAAAGTTCCAATCATCTCCAAATGGAGTGATGCCCAAAGTAAAACCAAATGCTTCTAGTAATATAAATTTAAAAGTTGCATGAAGTTGAACAAATAACAGAAAATCCTCAATTCTCACTATGCAATATAAAATATTTAATGTGGTCAAGAAAACTTTAACTCCCTTTGCAAATGTGGGTATTAGCCTCTCCTCTTTCTTGAAGTCTTTCACCTGCTCCAATGACCATGTCTCATCATCGAGTCCCGTCACTCTCTCATTTTTATTAATGCTACCCGCCATGTTGCTGATTATCAACTAAAACACTATCTAGGTTTGAAATCTTTTATAGACAACATTGGCTTCTTTTTAAAAGTAAGTCACTGGTTCTTGAGATATAAGAATAGAGAATATAGGCATTGCAAACCAAATATTTTGGAAGGAAGGAGACTTGGGATAGTTGACACAAATCATGATTTTTTTGAAACACCTAGAAGATGTATTTAACTTGTTACCCACAAAACTAGTAGACTAACCCAACATAGCCCCTAAATTATGAAATGTAAAAAGATAAAAGAAAAAATTGAAGAACAGTTAGACATCAAAGAAGAAAAGGAATAGGAGGAAGGGAGAGGAAGAGTACCACTAACAACACATTCAAAGTATAACAAAACAAAGAATAACAGTTACATCAGCTTTCTTGTCTTACACAACAGCGAGCATCACAATTTGTTTTAAAGAATCTCATTCCCAAACATTTTTTATGTTGGGTTTAATCATAGTTATCTACGAAACTAATGAAGACTCTCTGCTTCTCACATTCAATATATGAATGACTTATATAATCTCTCTAATGGACTATTTTAGGTTATCAGATCTTCTACCTTTAATGACTAAGTTGAAATCACGTCTATTAAACATCTGAAATCTAAAACCATATTAGAGTAAAACTGGTATTGTACACTATAAATAACTTGAAAAAATTAGCAAGGGGGAGAAACTTTCCAAGCTTAAAATTTAAAAGTTTGCACGACTAAAGATAGAAAGCTCTAGTATGGATTTAGGAACTAATTAATGTGGAAAAAAAATCATGCCACATGAACACATCTTTAGGAATACTATCAAACAACTTGTGAGAAGCCAATAACAAATCTGGGAAAGACTTCTAGTTCGAATTCTTTCAAACTCGGCTTGATTTGCCTCCATCTAAAACGAACTTTCTAACAAAGATTGCCTAAAATCACTAAAATGAGTAGCACCATAGACCACACAAGCTATACATTGAATACTATCTTAGGCATTGCAAAGTTGATCAATGCTGTCAATTTCTAAAACTTAGCAGTCTCAATTTTCAAAAGAGAAAAAATACTAATCGTAATGAATTTCGTAAATGATCACTCAAAACCAAACCAATCTAATTCAAGTCAAAACTAACACAACAATAATTTAAAATGTTAAAAATTAACAACCGGCCAAATTACCTATCAGCGGCATGCTAATGGAATCCTAACTCAAAACCAAATCTAATTGAAATAACTAAATCTAAGCCAATCCAGCTAAGAAATTCAAACCTAAATCATATTCAATCCCCAGATTCGAAAACAAAAAGGAAAAAAAAAAAAAAAGCAATAACTTACTGATTACAGGTATATGGCCTATTTCTCTGTGCCTTAGGGACTCTATCTGGGTGTATGATGTTCTGGTAGAAAGACCTAAAATTAGATTGAAAAGGGAAAATAAATATTAGAAAAGGAAATACCCAATGATTTCAATCCTATACTTATTTAATCTCAATGGTTTTGTAAAGATTAGAAACGGAAGTACCCAAACTAAAATCAATATTTTTAGTGATTTCTGTAATCTAAAAAATAAAACAAAAGCAAATATCTAAAATTAAGAAAACAAACATTTTGATAGAGAACCTAAAAACCTGAAACAAAAACAAATCAAATCTAAACATATCAACAAAAAGCTAAATTAAAAGTAACATTTCATACCCAAATGGCCAAATCTAAAAAATAGGAAAAAAATTGTACCGGTGCCAATTCCGACGATCTGGGTGGTGGATAAATGGCCTAACATAGTTGATGGTCCATAGTTTTTTCCTTTGGTGTTCTTGCAGTTCCAATGGTCTAAGTCTGGCGAGGGAACGAATAATGGCTGGCCTTAGATATTTCTTTTCTTTCATGGTGCCTACAAACTTTGCTTGGTTCTTCTACCTCCATATCCCTTAATAAAAACCAAATCTAACCCAAAATACCAATCTAAATCATAATTAATACCCAATTGATTCTTCAAATAAAAAAAAAATCCCTAAAATTTTAAATTAAAACAAAACTTTACCAGTAGTGATTTCGGTAGTTTGATAGTGGGTGGAGTGGAGGCTTACGGTGATGGCAAAACTCGTGGTGGCGCCCCTCTCTCAATCCATGGTGCATTAACAGTCTAACGCTTATTCTTCCTTTTCTACCAAAAAAATTCCAATCGGTCGCTCTCTCTGAACAATAATTTCTCCGTATGTGGGCAGAAATCTATGTGGGCAAGTTTGCACTCTGTTGCAGAGAAGAAATAGAACATAGTGCAAACTGCAAAACAAATCGACAAGGTAGGTTTTTTTTTTTTTTTTTTTTTTTTTTTTTTTTTTTTTTTTTTAACTAATGGAAACAGCTGATGCTTTTGTCTAATGTTTGGTTTTGAGTCTTATTTTTGTTATTTATAGTGAGAGGCTTTCAAACGGTGATGTAGAAGTAAAAGTTAAAATTTTAAGATTATTGAAGCGATGTATTGTGCAGGCCTTTTAACTTAAAGCTGTATACATGTCAATTTTTAAAGTGGTTCTTTTTCCTACATGGCAACACAACCTTAATTATAGGAAAAAACTTTTGCTATTATATATAGTATATGATATAGATGTGCCAATATTGGCACTAAAAATTGGATAATATATGACATCAAGATTTGATGTGCCATGGCAAGCAAAGCTGTGTGATATAAATAATTTTTTCCTCTTTTTGTTTTTGTTGTTGTTGTTGTTGATATATATATATATATATACTCCTTCTGTCCCGGTTTGTTTGTCCTCTATTCTATTTTGAGATGTCCCAAAAGATTGTTTTGTTTCTAAAAGTAAAAGTTATTAATTTACTAATATTCCTATTATACCCCTACTTTATTTTCAAAACTATTTGAAAAGAAAACTAACAAATATTTAAAAAAATCAATCTAATTGGGGCACCTTTTTAGTTACCTCATTAAGAATAACTCTTAAAAGAAAAAAAAACTAATAAATTTATTTAATGGTAGTTTTGTAAATTTATATATTTTTATAAGATAGACAAAACAATAAATGATGTTCTCTTAAAAAGTTTGACTTTTCAAATAAGATAAACAAATTGGGACGGAGAGAGTATATATTTTTGGAGAACGCGATTTGAACATTCATCATTTCTATTAGAAAAACTATGAATAGTGGCTAATCTATGACTTTTAGTATGATTTAAGAAGTAAATGTAGTTAGGACAAACTTTTGCTATAATTCTAGTTGTAGCTAATGGTTAAAACTCCATTCAGTATCTTTCTAGTAGATGTGAATTTTGATAAATCCATTGTAAGGATGCAATTTGAGTCCTTTACACAAGTGATGGATGAATTTAGGCCTAAAAAAACCCAATATAATGAATTTGTAGAGAGTGGGTTGGAAAACTGGACTTTAATGAGTTGGACAACAAATAAAGTGGATTCAGATGACAAGAAAAGGAAGATAGATTGGTTTAAACTAGAGAAATCATCCTTGACATAGTCCGAGAAGATCAGTTCTTATATATTTCTCTTAAGTTTGATTACAAATACAATTTTTGATTGCTACAGTGTTTTTTCTTTAGTTTTTTGATCCCCTTTCTTAGAGTCTCTCTTCCATTTTATACTATCTTTCCCTTTCATCTCAACCTTCTATGTGCAAATTAGATTGTAGGTGTTGATTCTTGTCCCATCAACACCTTCCTAAAGTCTTTAGATAGTAACTGTAAGGCTGAAAATTATTGTTTAGGTATCACTTCTTCATTAATGCAGCTAGAGAGTTAGCTGCAGAACATTTAATGTGGTGGCAGTAGTTTTCCCTTGAGATATTTCATGACTTTCCTTTGTCCTGTTCCTTCCTGATACTTATTCTTACTCATGAAATGATCCAAAACGTTACTCTTAATGGCAGACCCCACCCTCTGATCTCAGCTTTGCTTAGCCGAGAAGGGATTCTTTCTCGAACCACCCTTTTGGATAGCTTTAATCGGATTTCACTTCTTCACTCACTAACACGAATCCTTATAAAATTGTTTACCCATCCTCGGATTATTTAACATCCTCGGATTGGGCCCCTGGCCCAATATATACATAAATATGAGCTCCTGGGCTTATCACCCCTACATTTATCATTAGATTAAATTTTCTTCTTATATTCTTCATGCTTATAGAATTTCTAAAAGATAAAAAATAAAAGTTATGTCATCAACTAAATATTTAAATTTCAAGTTTTTGTAATCTAAAATTATACATTAAAAATATTGTTATGGATCAAATAGTAAATAACATTCGCCTGACATAGAATTTGACATGCGTGTTAAAAACATAAATAACACATAATCTAAAAGTTAGATATTCAAAATATGTATTTATTTTTTAATATTTTTAGTGAGAGTTGTTATCATTAACTACAACCTAATTTGTTGTGAAATTTCATCCATGCAAATTGTTTTTTTTTTTTGGGATGGCCCATGCAATTATTATCTACATTACAATATATATATATAAAATGGATAAAACATATATATGCTATATATGGTCAAAAAGGTTGAGCCACTTGCAAAAAATATATATTCGGAGGCGCCCGACCACAAAACAGAAGATTTTCTGAGAATCTACACATTAAAAAGCCATGATGAAGGATAGAGAATGTCCACTTCAGTGGGCCTTCGCCCGTGTTCGATCCACGTGATCATGCCCGTTAACCCATTAGCACCATATCATTTCACGGTTGCAGTTACCTTTCTCCTGTACCAGTGACAGCAACAGAGGCCTTTCACACCCTCCTGGTGGGGACAAGTGTCCATTTCCAGTGGGGCCTTCTTCTGGTCACTGTCTGTCTGTCCTACCCAAATTGTCGAAATAATAATAAGTGAAAACAAAACCAATTGGACTTTGTCTTTAATGACAAACCCCCCTTTTTTTTTTCTTTTTTTTGGGATGAAGAATTAATTGAGTTTAATGACAAACGTTAAATATGATTAAGGTGTATTCAACAAATCTCTCTCTCTCTCTCTCTCTCTCTCTCTCTCTCTCTCTCTATATATATATATATATACAAAACATTTATTTTCAGTTGTGGTTGGTCACAATTTCATATTTTATTATTTTATATTGACTTATAAAGAATTGATATCTCAATAATTATGAAAATGTTGTGGAATTTATTATGTCAATATAACAATATACATAAAAAGAAAAAAAATTACAAACGGTTAACTAAAAAAAAAAGTTGTAGGTACTATAGTTACAGTGCTGCTTGATATTGTAGCTACTAAAAAAAAAAAAAGTGGCTCAATAAACCAAATAAAAAGCTACAGTGATTTGGTTTGTTTAACATTTTGAATGGTTTCGTTGGTTTTTTTTTTTCTTCGAGTAATTCCTTTTTTTATTTTATTTTATTTTATATAAAGCTATTAGATAATACAATAAACTATCATAATATTTTTACAATTGTTGAGGTGTTAATTCTATAAGGTCAAAATAAAATATCATATTAAAACTAACTACAACTAAAAAAAAAGTGTTACATCCACAACATTTTTTACAACATTTTTCACAACACTTTCATAACAAAAGTGTGAATGCGTAAAGATATGGTAGTAGCTACATTTTTTATTTATTTTTTTTGTTTGTTCAATTTACACTGTTCACTAGCCTTCTTTTTATTTTCGGTAATATTGCCTAATCAACTCTTTTTTTATTTTTTATTTTATATAGAACTGTTAGTTAACACAACAAATTGTCACAATATTTTCACAATTGTTGAAGTGTTACTTCCTTATAGATCAAAATAAAATATCATACTAGAGCTAGTCATGACTAAAAATAAAGGTATTGTGAAAAAAGTAGTGCTACATCTATAATATTTTTCACAATACTTTCATAACAAATCATAGGTACTAAATTATTATTCGCTCTAATTTAAACTTACCAATAAAATCACTTTTTTACTCACTAATAACAACTAATAAGAATCAACTATTTATGATTTGTTGTGAAAATGTTATAGACATAATATTTTTCTTGTGAAAATATTAAGACATCTTCTTGTCGTTATAATATATTCACAACTACTGAAGTATCAATTTTTTAAAACATCTTCGAGAAAATATCAATTTTTTACAAGTCAAAATAAAATATAACAAAATTATAAAAGTATTTTTTTAAAATGTTGTACCATTCTGTTGAGCCAAAATTCACTGTTTCATATACATTTTTTTTAGATTGACTTTTTGTATTTTTTTTAATTGTATTTTATCTTTACGCGTCATTTTAAGTAAAAGCACATAGTTTTACACACACAAAAAATAAAAAAACTTAGGATAAAAACACTTTTCGTCCTTTATGTTTAGGATAGTTCACAATTCCTTCTTAAATTTAAAAATCAAGCAATTTTTCTTTTAATATTTTTGAAAATAGCAAATATGTTATATTGTTATTCTCTTTAGTTAAACTTTAACGGAGGTTTATGATTTTTAAAATATTATATTGTATAATGTCTAAAATACCCCCATTAAATTTTAACATCCCAAAAATTTTATTCACGTACTTTGAGTTTTAGATTGTGGTATAAGGTGTTTTATTTATTACGTAGATCATTGATTTTTTAGGTTTAAATATTTGTAACTCATAATTTATCTAATGGAAAATTCGATGACATGTCTTTTGTTATCTTTTAAAAAAAATTATTTTCTTACTTAAAATGGGTGTCATTAAAAACAAAGTAAACTAAACATGCTCCTAGACTCATGTAGAAGGATAAAGAAGAAAGTATGTACGACAAAATTTTCATTGTGTATTGTTGAAAGTGTTTGATGAAGAGCTTCAATTGTAGTATATGACATCATTCATTATGAAAATTTAAATATTGTGACATGTCTTAGCAAAAATTAGTTGCTTATTGTTGGAAAATGATAACATTCATAAACATTTTTAGAAGTTTTTAGTAAGTGAATATTGCCTTTAACAAATAAGTACTAAGAAACCATTATAGTGAAATAAATATTCATATGTTAAATAACTACTATAACTTTGTATGTGATAAAAATTCTTATATGAATGAGATTAATTGTATATGACATACATTTTTTATGAATATAGTTTCATATTTCTTCAAATAAAAATTTTACCTTAATTTTCTCACTCAAGATGTAGCACGTGCTACCCTAACTAGTCTCAAGTAAAAAAGGAAAGAAAGAAATTGACTCAAATAGTAAATACAATTCCACTGGCAGTTTATATTTATTTATTAAGACAAAACTTGGGAGAGCAACGTTATCATGCCATCACTTTCGATAAAATTTATAGATCATTCGAATGGGTAGTTTTGCACCACAAACTTTTTCACAATTTTGCCACAATTTTACCACGTGGCGACTCGTGAATGGTGAGATCATGGACCCACATGGATCCACAATTTTATTTTCACCATTCATAAGTGCTATATAGTAAAGTTGTGGTAGAATTGTGAAAAGATTTGTGATGCTAGACTTATTTCATTTAGAAATAGAATTATTATTGTGTACACTGCCAAAAAAAAGAAAAGAGAAGAAGTTATTTTGTAGTCGATATTTTGAATTTTTTTTCTTTTTCTTTTTTTATACTGGGATATTTTGTATTTAATACTAAGTGTCTTGTAACAAAAATATTACTGAATATACGTTGAATTATAATTACAACTATTTACCCTTAAGATGTTAATGTTAATGTTAATTATAATACTTAATAAAAAGACGTTGAATTATAAAATAAAAAAAACTACAACTATTTTTAAAATACATATATTATAGATTAATAAATTTACTTACTGTCTTACTTTTATTTTGATACGTAGACCAATAAGATTTTTCTTTAAGGACCCATTACTCCATAACATATACTTTTATTCATATTATTACATTCCTCATTGATAAGATCGTTAAACCTCTAAGGACACATTTTTTTCCCACAATTTTTTCACAACTTGTAGAAGTGGTAAAAAAAAAAAAAAAGCGATTACTTCATATAAAAGTGATTATTCAGCATTTACAATTAACCACCTCAACAAGTTGTCAAAAAAGTTGCAGCAAAATTTTATCCCTAGATTTATTTATTTTTTCACTCCTTTACTCCACCCATCCCTTTTATCTAACGGCTTTCTTTTTATATTTAAAGTGTTTACCTTAGGATGTGCTTGAAAGTTCTTAAATAAACCAATATCTTGTTTGAATGTTTATAAGAAAGTTAATATCTTGTGTTTTAGAGTTCACAAAATAATGAAAAAGGAATTAAAATAAAAGAATGAAAATTATTAACAAGTTTGTTTATACATTGTTTGCATGTTTATAAGAAAATTATTGTTTGGAAGTGTAGGGCTTTTGGGCTCAGGAGTTCATTATCTACCCGTATATTGGGCCTGTGGTCCAAACCGAGGATAAGGATTAGTCCGAGAAGGAGAAGTCTGTCAGAAGAGACCGTGTTGATGAATAAAAAGGTTAGTCTAGGTCATAGTGGCTTAAAAGGGTGGGCCGAGGATGGTATGTCCTCAACTAGACAAAGTCAAGGTCTTGAGAGATAGTCTGTTGACAAGGGTAACGTTCCTAGAAATTCAGTTGGGGCGAATAAGTATTGCAAAGACATTAGATAGGAAGGAGTCCTAAAATATCTGAAGAGAAAGCTACTACCATTGCATTAAATGCACTGTAGTCAACTCTTTGGCCGCATTAATGTGGAGGTAATACCTAAACAGTAGCCTTCAGCCTTTACAGCTACTACCTAAAGACTTTTGGGAAATAACTGATGGGACAAGTATCAAGATCAACCAACCTGATCTGCATGTGGAGGGGAGAGAGGAAAAAGAGGAGTATAAAAGGAAGGGGAGTAATGAGAATAAGGGATCGAAAATCAGGAGAGAAATACTGTAGCAATCAAGAACTAACTCTGTAATCAAACTTGAAAGAAATATATAAAAACTGATCTCCACGGACTATATTGAGGAGGATTTTCTTCATCATAAGCCTGTCTAGTTTCATTCATTTGTCATCTGAATCTACTTTAACGTTTGTCTAATTCATAAAAGCCCAGTTTTTCTAACTCATTCTCTACAAATTCATTATTTTAGACTCTTTGGGCCGAAGTTCATCCACATTTTGGGCTAAAGACTCAAATTTGGTCCTTATAGGAAGTATTTAACGCAATTTTTTATTATAGTAGTATTACAATTATTTTTTTTCCCTAAAAAGTTAAAGAGTTATTTTATTTTAATTTTTTAATTTTTTTAAATGAGCATTAAAAGACCTCTTTGATACGTGTGTTTAAACAATAGTTTTCAGTTTTTTTGGAAATATGTATGGATGAAAAAGTATATGGAAATACGTATAATGTTATTTAAAAACTGAACCATGTATTTAAACACATGTACCATACAGGCCAATTTCATAAAAATGGGGCTTTGAGGGAAATGGAATGGTACATGTTCAATTTCCTCCAAATGACATTATCCATTTTATTTTCTTAAAGGGTAAGGGTTACTCTAGTGCATTGGAGTTGACACGATGCGGACATGTCATGTTTGTATTGTGTCAACTCCAGTGCACTGAAGTAAAGACCTGTGTCCTTCCTTAAACTAAGAGTTTTGAGTTTATAAGGCAATATAATGGAATTTATAACTTATAAAAATAAAATAAAATAAAATAATGAAATAAAAAGGAATAATGTATTCTTTCTTAATGTGTTTAGAAGTTTATAAATAAAAGAAAGGGAAAAGAAATAAATATATCTTATTACCATTACTCTCATTTTGTTTTATTTATGTTTTAAAGGAAAGAGAAAAACTTAATTTTGATGAATTAACGAGGAGTAGGAATCATTTCATTCACTTGTAAGAAAAATGCATTCAAAACCCCTAAATAGAAGAATATTAACAAAATTTCTTAAAATCTGTTCCAAATAAAAAATGAAAATCGTTTACGAAAGTTGTATTATTGTTTTCCTCGTTAAGATTAGGTCCAAGATTTTCAAAACTACATTCTTATAAAATTAAGAGGGTCTTTTTTTTTTTTTTTTTTTGTTTTGTTTTTTGAGGTGGTGATTACCTTTTGTTTTTTTTTTTTTTTTTTTTTTCGATGCAAAATATTGCCTACGAGAATGGTTTTCATTTCTTTGGCCGAAGCTATAACAGCAATTTGAATATCAATGCAAATGCAAATTTCGGATGAAGAATGGGGCTTACAATTTATCCCCAAGGAAAGAATATGTACACTTTTTTTTCCCTTCCATAATTATGAGAATAATTCATCTGAAAAATGATTGTGAACATTTGGAAATATTTTACTCTCTATAGTCATATTTTAAGAACCATAAGAAAGAGCTATAAAGAAAAGGCACGAGTTATCAACCTATCCACATACCAAAACAGGGGACTGCGTGGGCAAACCTTGTTCTCAGAAGTCAGAACTAGTTTAAACTTTAAAGGCCTAGCTAAAAATAAAAAGGGTGGGAGGGGTCGGCCCCACACATTATTATTCGCTATTTTCCCAAAAAGCCCTTTGATTTAATTACTCAGGCAAAAGCTGGCACATCAGACGGCCAGATCTTGTCGAACTTAATAGGCCCACTTGACAGTGACCACCCGTCTAAGAATGAGGTCCCCACTTGGCTGTAGCACAAAGGAAAGCAGCATGATGATGTGGGTCCCATTGTCAAACAGATGACAACTGCAGTCGAGCGCTGGGTCCGAAAACGACCCAACATCCCTGCATGTACCCCCGGGCCCAATTGCAATTGCGTTGGGGTAAACTATCAGTGGCTATAAATTTCTAATCAGAGTGGGGACCAGTGCCACTAAGAGAGTGAGGGGGCCCATGGGTTATCAAACTTTCAAGTGGAACCAACATTAAAATTATAAGCATCTTTTGATTGTACAAATAAGGGAAAGTTGTTGTGAAACTGCCTATAGTATGTCGGGCCTGGCAGACTGTCGGGTAGAGGACACTTTAGGTGTGAGATAAGGCGGGTCCATGTTTATTTGGTACCTAAACTAAAAAGTCGTTGTACTAGTCTAGTAGATTTGGTAACTCGTCAGAAAAGCCCATCACAAATCTAGGAACTAATCAAGCCCATCACATCTTCATTTATGGTACCAAATCAGACATCTCTGCCCAATCCAAATAAACCCATATCTTGGGCTTAATGAGGTTTGACAGTTAGCAATGGGCTAAAAAAGCTTTACTAAATGCAAGCACCAAGTTGCAGGAGCATGGGAATGGCCAGCTTTCAGGAAAGAGTACTTTCCTTTCATAGCGCTGCCATAAATTACATGTCAATATTGATGCTCTGGTTATGTTCATTTTTGGCTTTACCATATGCTTAAAATTAGGTTACATGGACTACTTTCCCACTTGGCGGTTACTTGCAGTGAGAGAAGCAAGAGATGAATGAATACTAAAGTTTCAATTTCCTGTCCAGGGACCAGATGTGCTGTCGCCTATCAGATAAATAAGACATCCTTTTAAAGTTATTCAATCAAGTATGAGGGGCAACTTATATAAAAAACACACATATAATAAAAAGTGATTAGCTAAATACACCTGATGATGGATGTCACATGGAAATGCCTTTGAGAATCTCTTCCTGCTCAGTAAAATCTCCTTACTTCCAGAAATACGATAAATATTGGTCTACAAGTATTCCCCAAATCAAAATTAAAAGGAGCACTCATGATATCAAAAAACGGTTACCCAATGTCAGGAGGGATTGATTGTATAAATCCTAACTAGTGATTCCTAAACATCTAAACAAGTGAGCTAAAGTTCATCTTTTCAAATAGACCAAATTTATAAGCCAAACTTACAATGAGTTGCCAACATACTGCTGCAGTAGTGCACATTCAAAACAAATGCGTGGCATCATCCGCATCACTTAAAAACTCGAAAACAGATAATGCAAGCCTGCAGATTAAAATTAACTATGAGAGAGAGAGAGAGAATCATGGAATATTCAAGAGCCCAAAAGTTTAAGA
This sequence comes from Quercus parvula, assembly GCA_030820535.1. Classification (NCBI taxonomy): domain Eukaryota; kingdom Viridiplantae; phylum Streptophyta; class Magnoliopsida; order Fagales; family Fagaceae; genus Quercus; species Quercus parvula. The sequence goes on along the minus strand of JAUAME010000011.1, from coordinate 24,933,927 downwards.
CACCATAACTGTCTAATTTATTTCATAAATGAGAAATTGCAGATGATAAGGAAATGAAAAGCAGTCCATTATTCAAAATGGCCCCAAAGTTGGTAGCATTCTGTGCCCACCAGTGACATTGTAAAATGGTGGTATACAAGGATATTTCAACCCTTTAGAAGTGCCTATGATTTCTAGTTTAAAACAGAAGCTGATGGATTACTAGTTAACCCTCATGTTTAATCAGACCTATTCCCTGCTACTAATTGGAAGTGGTGAGTGTCAGGTTTTGCCAACCTGAGATGAAGCAAATAAGTGGGGTTTTCAAATGTATTTGTGTGTTGTCAATGTTACCATTCAATAACATTATAACAGAGGTGTTTTTTCACAAATCTGCCGTTCTATGATAGTCTCCTTATACAGTTCATACTTGTAAAATAGCAAGATGATCAAAGATCAATAGTTATCTCATCTAAACAATGTTAAAATTTCAAGTTCTAAAATTACATACATAAACACTATGGATTAAATAGTAAATAACATCAAATTAATAATAAATTTGGTATGTGTTAATAACAAAGAGAACATGTAATCCAACGAAAGATTTTTAAAATAATAATCCAATAATATATTGTTAAGTGGTATAACATTGGAAAAAGGTGTAAGATGAAGGAAAATGTAAATAAAATAAGGGGAGTAACTTTGATCTTGATTTCTTTTTGAATGTAAGTAATACATGCATCCTGATGGCCTTACTCTTACAAGAGAAGGAGGCAACATTCGGGATAGAGCTCATCGACAATCTTTAAAAATTTTAATATGCCATAACTTTATTAATTATTGTCCATGATCCTAAGGTTTGTTTGGTAAGGTGGAAATGAGAGAGGATGGAAGAGGGAGGAGGAAGAAAGAAGAAGAGATTAGTCTTTCTCCACCATTTGGAAGAGTGGTAAAAGGGGTGGATGGAAAGGATGGTGGGCTACTATTATCAACCTAGGCCTGCCAACCTCCATCCACCCAAAGATGGGCGTTACTTTGAGATGAAAATGGCCAAGGATTAGGGATGGATACAAGTACCATTTTCTCCCTAAGGCTTAATTTTTTTTCTTGTCAGTTTTGGGAACTTTTTTTATGGTTATTTTTTACACCTTTTAATTATACAAATTTCATATGTAACAAGAATATGATAGGAATGATCTTAATATAATTAAAATGATTTGAAAAAAAATAGACATTTTTAAATTAAAAAAAAATTATTGATTTCTTAAATATAATTTTCACCAAAATGCAACATTAGAATTTTAAATGACTAAAGAAAATATTAGAAATATTTTACATGCATAACACATATAACCATATATATATATATATATATATACCCCATGTAAAATTGATCAGAATTTGAACACGCCTTTCTTGAATGAGGTTTGATACCTGAGTGTCTAATTAGGGTTAGGTGATTTAAAAGATAGGATCTTGAAGGAATATGGTGATTGTTTGGTATTAAAAAAAGAGTTAAAGGCGAAACAAAAAAAGATAAATCCCAAGCAATTACATCTAGGTTCCTTACACAATCACACTTATGAGGAAGAAGGCAATCACACCTTCAAAGCTTAATAAGTTGCTAGAGATATTTTATGTACTAAGCACAAAACACACCTGCCAGTGATTATGGCAAAGATCACTAAGTAGAAACCAAGCTTGATTAACCGAAACTTCTTCTCAGCATTAAGAAATCTGAACGCCTCAGTGACATCAAAAAGATGCTGCCGTTTCAAAAACCTGAATCATTGCACTAGACTGGTTATGACAATTCCAGTTAAATTAAACTATATAGATAAACATGTGTTTGTGTCCAACCATCAGCAGTTTTATAGTGGTTCCAGAAAAATCATTGAATGTCTTCACTTCTCTTTTTCCCTTTTTATTGACAAGTTGCACAAACTCCCATTTCTCTTGAAACCACAACTATATCTATATGGTACTATTTGAGCTAAAGCTATTGGCTCCCACTTTTTTTAGTTTTCTCTTGACCAATTATTTCTTGGGGGAACCAGAACCGTTGCATTTTATTTCTGGTAATTACATTACAGTACAAACCAATGGTTTATTCATCAAAATCTTTTTTAGACTAGTGCACCATTTTCCAATGGCATCATAGTTCCCATGGTCAACAGCACTTAAAAATAAAAAATAAAATAATTTGCAATGCCTTTTGTCACAATTTACAACTAAAAGTGTTCGATCTAATCAATTGGTTTTCTAATTTCCAATCACTTCAATAAAATAATTTCTTAACAATTATATCAAACCAATCTAAAAATAGCAGTAATTATGAAATCCCTCAATTTATCTTAGAATAGTAAAATGTAATTCTTCTCATGGAACAAATGCCCTGAATCAATCAATGAAGTTAACTTTTCAAAACATCAGAAAGAAATGAAACAGGATTTTTTCAAAAATAAGAAAGTGATAAGTTTTTCTTCACTAATACAAAAAAAGTTTAATCATTAATAACTTTACAGGATTCAAATTTCTGCAGGCCTTAGTTTTTTTATGGTAGTTATCATATAGCTATGTTTGAAAACAACTCAACATGCATGTGATCAGGGGTTCAACAATCTCAAAAGCTCAAAAATGCCATCAGGTTAAACTAATATGGGTGACCAGAAGAACACAAAATATCCAGATAGCCATATCATGGAATTCTCTACAATTTTGGCATATCCCAATATCAACAAACAAAGAACTATGTATTTTTTATTATTTATTGTTTTTGAAAAATAGAAGTCCCTGCTTCAACCAAAATTTCCTGATCTTGGATGAGGATAGACTGATGTGGCAAAAGAGAAAAAGGGGGGTGGGGATTCAGGCTACAAGAGTATAATTGTTCTGATCTTTCATTCAAAATAGAAAAACAGATTAGACCAATGTGAAGAAAACACCAAAGCTAACAAGCCAACTAAAACAACAAATGTGCAGAAAGTCCTCATCCAATAATCGTTTCCATGAATTACGTAAATTGGTAAATGCAATACTTACATCAGAAATTCTAAGCTGAATCTAAATAACAGTTGTAAAGCCTTCATTTATTCCATCTAAAGAGAAGTTGGTCAATGCATTTCAAGTACACTCTCAAAGGCAAAATGTTGCAAGGATCTTAGTCAAAACTAAGTTTTGATATTTACTTTATGCAAACTCCTTTTAAAATCAATGACTTGCTTTTACTATCTTATCTCCTTACATGGTACCAGGCTCCTCAGGCAACAGGTCTATGGTGAGTTACTACTTCATTATCTCAAAATTAACTACAGACTTCCTTCTCATTGTTTTAACCTAAACCAAGCCTGCTAAAGCCATGAGTTATATAACCTTTGGCTCAATTAATATTAAAGTTGATCTTTTTGCAGAGATATAAGTGAAGCAAGAACGCCAACTGCATTAAAAGCATCGTACAGTATAACATGGTACTTAAAATATTGTTCACAAATTATACTTACAGCATCACATGATAACAAGTAACAGGAACTGTTATGAGAAACATGAACCAATGCCATGTCAAAAGGAAGCTGGCGCAGAATACTCCTTGGACAATGAACTCAGGGAGAACGATGCGATTAATGCTAGTTGCTGAGTCGTAAATGTTTATGTAGTCAGCCTCCAAGTCCGTCAAGATCACAATCTACCAAAATATTATTCAGAGATATCAGGAATATCCAATTTTAGCATCAACCAAAAAAAAAAAAGAAAAAGTGAATAAAAAGTTGCATTCAAGAAAGAAAGCAATTCATTGCGTGGTGGAGGGGGAGCTCATCTTCAACTTGAAGGAGGTATTCTTCAACATCAAACACAAGTCACAAATTCTTAATTTATTCGACTAAAAGTTATATTATGACAATGTGACATCATCATAACAACTAACTAATTCCTAAGCACACGAGTAAACAAATTTTTCACATGCTAAAATAATTAAAAGCTAAGCTAATACAACACTTATCCCACGTGTCTAAATCAAATATAACTAACTTACTCATTCACACGCCTTGCCCTTGTGGAATACCTTGATTCGAGCACGTCATCAAGGCACACTTGGCCACATCATCATGCTTTTCTTGAAACAAAAATGCTTGCTTAAAAAGTATCCCATAAAAAACAACTAAAAATGTCCTCTATATTCCTTACAGCACGAAATACAGTTCTTCCTCGACATGTTTTGAACAGTCCACAAAGCCAAATTCTAGAGCCAAAAACATGATCAATGAATATGCATTACGTATTTGATGAATGTTTCATTAATTTATAACTATAGTTAGATAAAGGTCGTTTTGTCAACTTAATCAGGTATAAACTATAGTTAGATAAACTAAAAACAGTTATAGTAAAAGCAATAACAGTTACGAATTTCTTGATGAAATAGAAATCAAAATGGCACTTTTCGAGTAAAGGCGATAAAATCAATATAAAAATATTAATAATAACACATGTTCAAGAGCGTGTGTGCGTGGATGCAATCTAGGTATAATTGAACACAAATGGTTAAAGAAATCACCAAAATCGGCATCAATTCAATGCGCCATTATTGTTTAGTTGCTGAGAAAGCCAAAAAAAAAAAAAAACTATATCTCTAAATCTCTAAATCGTGTTTATTAACGTACATTTATTTAATTAAGTAAACGAAACTTAATAAATTAAACAAACACAGAAGCAGCATTTAAGAAAAATTTTCCATAACAGATCGCGAAAGCCCGAACAAGAAAATAGTGGTTTAGAAGAAAAGGAAATTTGGGGGTTTAAAATTAAGAGAGAAAATAGAACCTGATAAAAGGTGGAAGCCATGAGAGCTATGTTGATGAGAAAAGCGATGATCCAAAAGAAGAGGTCCATCGACATGATGTTGTTGTTCAATTCGAAATGACGAATGGAATGGGTCTGTGTAACTAAGTGTGTGGGTTTTTAAATGCTAACGGGTTTTGCCTCTCTTCCCCGCTCTCATGGATTTTGGTTTATTAAACTCATTGCTCAATTCAAGAATTTTTTTTCTAAATAACAATAAATATTAAAAAATTTAGTTAGTTGTCACGTTTCAAAACAATGTTGAAAACTAACATCTCGAGTGTCTAAAACTCGAGTTCTAAGATAAAACTCGAGTTTTTAAGTCTCGATTTGTAAGAAGATTGGTTTAAAGTTAGAAAAAAATCGACGTCAAAATCGAGTTTTAAAGACTCGAGTTCCATAAATTGCAAAAAAAACGCCGCTATAGGGCTTAAAAACGTCACTATAGGGCTCCCTAAACCTGGTACTTAAAATTTTTTTGCAGGAAAACGTCGCTATAGGGCTTTAAAACGTCACTGTAAGGCTTAAAAACGCCACTATAGGTGAAATTTTTTTTGCATAAAAAGACATTAGATCTATCACACTTGCAAAGCGAGTCTTAAGGACTCGAGTTCTAATATGGATCTTGAGTTTTAAAAACTCGAGATGCTAGTTTTCTTAATTATTTCCGTGAGTGCCTAACTTACTATATTAAATCCCTATTAACTGTTACTCTGCAAATTCCCCCCTCAATTCAACTTATTGGTGTTTGCAATCTCTATTTTAGAAACTTTACTAACTCTACTTCATGACAGAGACAAACATCTCTCACGCAGAACACTTTCTTAAAAAATAAAAAATAAAACTAAATGAAAAATACTGTAATCTATATCATCTCTACAACTATTTAGGGCTCTCCTGTTTGGATTTTTTTTTGTTTAAAAATGTCCCTACGTTCCTATGTTTATGTTTATGTAAAGGTAAAACTAAAAAGTAATCTAGTAAAAATACAACTTCAATTTCCACTAAACATTGCCTAAAATATAAAGTCACCCTCCTATTGATTTTCAAATTACTTTATTCACCTATAAATTAAATTCTCAAAATAAAAATTAAATATAAAAAATAAAGATAATTTTTGTTTATGCAATAAAATAGGTCCACTAAGCCCAACATTTTCACTAAAATAAAAAAAAAAAAAAAAACCTCATTGCACGCGCAAATGGCTAGTACTATATAATAAAAGTTTGGCTTAAAAGTCGTGGCAGTGCCAAGTGGCTTCACCAAATTGTAGAATTTTTTTTTTTAAAGATTTTTAGATTTAAAAAAATATATATATATATATATATAAATTTTCTTCTCCTATAATTTCTAAGTTGATAAAAATCTTAATTTAATTACAATCTAAATTCTTCATCTAATCCTTTTCTAATTATAATATATAAGTTGAAAAAAAAATTATTTTTTAAAAAATAGCAATAAAAAAACTTACACGTTAATCTTACAAGTTTTAGATTTAGATTATTTAAAAAATAGTTATAATTGCAGAAATAATATTAGATTTAATAAAAATATATATAATTTTTCTTTACCTATAATTTCTAATTTGATAAAAATCGTAATTTGATTATTATCTAAATTCTTCATCTAATCATTTTCTTATTATAATATATAAGTTGAAAAAAATCTTAATTAGAAAAAAAACAGCAACAAAAAAATCTTAAACCCTAATGTTTAATAACAAAAACAAAAGCACACGTAAAGAGAGGGAGTAGTACACGTTTTTTTAATTATGATAGAATGATAATTAATGATTAATATATTAGTATATATATTCTTATATATTAAAAATCTAACAAATTTTTAATACACAATTTTTTTTTTTTTTTTTTCTGAGAAGTAGTATATAACTACATGTTTTAGATTTTTTTTAAAAATAGGTATATTTTTGTTTTCTTATCTTCTCCTATAATTATATTACTACATGTAAAAAAAATAGCAATATATATATATATATATATATGTATATATTGTAGGGTCACAAATTGTAGCCCACACCCAGATGGAAACAGAAGATGGGCCCAATAAGCCCAATACAATAAATTTGTAAGAGAGTGGGCGAAAGAATTGGGCTAATAACGAGTCTTACAACAGTTAATGAAGGTTAGGAGTTTGGCCGAGGAGACTAAAACACACAAACAAGTTAAGATCTCAGGTCCGAGGAGCAAGTTTTGGATTAATTGGTGGCTTCAAGTAAGGTCCGAGGAGTAGGTTCTTAGATAAAATGTTTTTCTTTGGGTTGTGTTCTTCCAGATGCTACAGTAACTCTTCTTTGATGTTCTTTCTTTTTCTCCCGTGATCCCTTTCTTCTAGAGGTTTTACTCCATTATATAGTCCTTCATTGTTCGATCTTATCGTCCACTTGTCTGCCATCTAGCCTGGTACTTGAGTTTCCGTTTCTTCTCTTACAGCTTTTTGATTTTCTGGGGGTAAAGGTGATTTAAAACACTGTTCAGGGGTCTTCTCCACATAAATGCGGTCAGGAAAGCTGCTGTAATGCATTTAATGCGGTGGTAGCAGCTTTTTCCCAAGATATTTCTGCATCCTTATCCCTTTCGTGTGCATTGGTAATCTATCTTCACCTCTGGAACTTCTTGGAAGGTGGACTAAGGGGGAGCCGAGGCCCCCCTCACCGACATATGCCAGACCCGAGGAGGGTATTCCTCTCGGATCAATATTCCTGGACACTTACGCGCTCTACTGTTAGTTACGAGGTTTCCCTATGATTTCCTCTCCTCGGACGTATTGTTGATGAAACGTGGTACTTAAGCCCACTGCAAGGGCCCAAGTTTTGCTCCCCCACAATAGCCCCTCAAAATTCTAATTTTTCTCTCTTATCCGAGAAGAAAAATTAGGATTTTGATGTACATCCGTAATTACGATGTAGTCCTTAACAATATTTAAATTTAGGCGCGTGTAAGGGTCATTTCTGCCATTTCGCGAGGGCTTCTGACGCTTGGGAACTCGCACAATCATCATTAAACGCTTAGAACTGCGTTTCAATCCAGACATCCAACGGTGGAATACAAATCCAACGGTCCAGATCTCATCTTCAATATTTGGGCGGGATTGTGTCTTTTCCTTCTTCCGTCCCCATTATAAAAACCTTCAGACGTTACTTTTTGTTTCTTATCAGAGCTTGCAACTTCAGAGCGCTCATATTCAGGCATCCATCATACCTTTACAAGAAAGAGAGCTTAACGATCTTTCAGAGACAAGAGGAACAATCCGTACTCATTCTCACGTAAGTTTCGCACTCCGAACCTCCACTGTATCCTCGGCTAACCACTCCACCTTCCAGAGACTAACAATGGGTAGATTCGAGCGTTTAGTAAACACTCCGGCCCTAATAGAGTTATTCAAAGAAAAGTACCACATTCCCCAAGAGGTGGTGGTACGTCACTGCACCACAGAGGGAGTGGAGTTTGATCGGAAAGTAGGAGAAGTGGTAATCCCTATGATTGCCTTCATAGAAGGGGGAATGACCATCCCCATGGGTAGGATTACACGGGACTACCTTCGTGCCCATAGACTCTGTCCTCACCAGTGTGCCCCCAACTTCTTTAGAGTCCTAGGATCAATCGACGCTTTGGACCGGCATCTGGGGCTAGGATTGACTTGGCACGACGTCGCCCACTTGTATGAAGGCCATATTGAGTCTCGGGAAGGCTTTTACCTTAAGTCCCGTAACAATGTGGTCAAACTGATATCTTACCTCCCTAAGTCTAACAAGGGGATGAAAGACGACTATCTTATCCTGTCAGGGCCTTGGAGTGACGGCCTAGCCTGCCCAACCAAGGCTGGGACACCAGGTGGAGCAACCTAGATTTAGGATTTCTAACTTTAGCGTTGAGGAGTATTCTAATGCATTTACATTTATTTATTTAGTTGTTTTATATTATTATTATTGTTATTTTATTTTTTTTTTGTAGCCAAGGCTTAACTGTGTGATTTACTTGCTTGACAGATAAGTTTTTTACCAACCCTAAGCTTAGCCTGATCAACGTTCCAGCACTGAACTTCCTGCTGAGATCAGAAATTTTTGTGAACGACGACGGGCAGTTACGGGCGGTTCATCTTATTTGGGACTTTGAGCCAATTTCGAGGTCGTTTTTAGACGTCGGCAACTCCATCCGAGCGGGAGACCATCGTTTGGCGCGTATAGACGTGTCTCGGCCAAACTTCCTCGCCAACTACGACCTTCCTCCAGTTGACCATCCCATTCCATAGGGGATTCCCCTTGCTGCTGAACCACTGCGTGAAGTACTACTTGGGGAGGCTATCCTCCGAGAAGGCACAGCTTCTTCTTCCTCCCTCGAATAAGAGATTGACAAGTTCAGGTTTGAAGAAGAAACAGTCCTTATATCAGAGGCCGAAGAGGGAGCGGACGAGCAGTCGTGTGTGCAAACTTCGGCTCAGGCGATAACCTACATTGCCGATACATCTGACGAGGAGGAAAACATGGCTCCTAAGACTGGTCCTACTCTGAAGGAGCTGATGCGGAACAGGAACAAGGTGCCATCTCCTCAGGATAAAGGCAAGTCAAAACAAACTTCAAACCCTCCCCCTCCTCCACCCCAGGTGCCTGCCGACCTCGGGCTAAAACCAAACCCAGATTTGAGGAGGAAAAGGCCAGTAGAGCCTACTGAGGAGGGGGAGTTAGGCTCATCAAGGGGCAATAAGCAGGCCATACCTACACAAGAACGTCGGGGTAGGAGGGCCCACTCCGTGGAGAGCCGCGAGGAGCAACCAGCGGCCCAGGTTCGTCAGCCACCACGAACTTGGGCACCAGTACTGGAGGTTGATGGTGCTCCCATCGCGATGGATGCCTCACTTAGGCACTTTCGTGGTGGTCATGCAGGCCGAATGGCTGATGCTCTGCTATAGCCCCTTCTCCTACCTACAAACTTGGCAGCCTACAGGAGTTTTGACTATCCTGACCTATTCCTTTCCATAAAAAGGGACTTGGCTATGGTGAGTAACTTTAATTTAATAATAATTTTTTTTTACTCGCATATTATTTCTTAAATCTAAGCCACTTTTTCACTGTGCATAACAGGTCACGCAACAAGTTTACGTGGCTGAGGAGTGGGGGAAGAGCTTTCGTGATGAGACAAAGGCTGCCCACGAGGCCCGAGAGACTACAGAGGATTATCTGAATGTGCTGAAAAACCAACAAAAGCAGATGGCCGAGCAGGTGAAGAAAGCTCTCTAGGATAAGGCCAGTGCTAAGGCTGGCTTAAAGACGATTGAGAAGCAGGCTGAGACTCTTCGTAGCCAATTACACCTCTGCGAAATCAACCTAGCAACAGAGAGGCAGATGGTGAAAGATTTACGCGAAGAGCTTTGTAAGGCTAAGGAAGCTGCACAGCTACTGAAGGAGGCAGCCGAGGCCGAGAAGCAGGCCTCGTATGCTCTGGGGGTGCAAGAGACTCAGAGCAGGCTGACTGGAGAATTTTCTTCTGTTGCCAGGGACTACTGCGACATTACTTGGGAAAAAGCCCTTGATGCCGCTGGAGTCCCTGCTGATTCCAGCCTTAGGAGGCCTGAGAGCATATATTATGATCCTGATATTCAGGCGCTCCTAGGTTCCGACTCTCCTCCTCCAGAGCAGCCAGCCTCGGCATCTGAAGCCCCTGCAACAAGTCAGGCTCCTCCAGCTTCTGTGGAAGTCCCAGCAGATTCCCATCAAGACGCTGGTCGAGGAAAGAGGGTTGAGGCTCCCCAGGATAAGACTTCAGATGCTGCCCCTTCTCAGTCAGAACAAGTTGCTGACCCTCAAGCTCCCAAGACAAAGACATAGGATGTTTATTTTAGTATTGTTTTTCTTTTATGTTTACCGTTTTAGATACTTGTACTACGTTCTAATTATTAATGAAGACATGCTTATTTTGTTTTACGCGTTATGGCAAGTAATGGCGAATTATTCTTCTGTTATTTCATTTTTTTTTTTTTTGTTATATGAATGACTAACTTGATTAAGAAGCTCTGGAAATTAGGTTGACATATGAACCGGATAAATAAATCAAACATAACAGGAAATTCGAATAATACCCTTATATCTAAGTTTGAATACTTAAAAGGGAATTGTAACGAGTGTTAACTAACCCGAATCATCTGGTCAGAGGTCTCCAGTCACGGTTGGATCTAAGTTTAGACACCTCGTAGAACAGTGAGAGTGAGAGTGCTAACTAATCCAAGTCATCTGGTCCGAGGACTCATGCATGATTGGATTTAAGTTTAAACACCTCATAGAACAGTGAGAGATAGTGTTAACTAATCCAAGTCATCTGGTCCGAGGACTCATGCATGATTGGATTTAAGTTTAAACACCTCATAGAACAGTGAGAGTGAGAGTGCTAACTAATCCAAGTCATCTGGTCCGAGGACTCATGCATGATTGGATTTAAGTTTAAACACCTCATAGAACAGTGAGAGTGAGAGTGCTAACTAATCCAAGTCATCTGGTCCGAGGACTCATGCATGATTGGATTTAAGTTTAAACACCTCATAAAACAGTGAGAGATAGTGTTAACTAATCCAAGTCATCTGGTCCGAGGACTCATGCATGATTGGATTTAAGTTTAAACACCTCATAGAACAGTGAGAGATAGTGTTAACTAATCCAAGTCATCTGGTCCGAGGACTCATGCATGATTGGATTTAAGTTTAAACACCTCATAGAACAGTGAGAGTGAGAGTGCTAACTAATCCAAGTCATCTGGTCCGAGGACTCATGCATGATTGGATTTAAGTTTAAACACCTCATAGAACAGTGAGAGTGAGAGTGCTAACTAATCCAAGTCATCTGGTCCGAGGACTCATGCATGATTGGATTTAAGTTTAAACACCTCATAGAACAGTGAGAGATAGTGTTAACTAATCCAAGTCATCTGGTCCGAGGACTCATGCATGATTGGATTTAAGTTTAAACACCTCATAGAACAGTGAGAGATAGTGTTAACTAATCCAAGTCATCTGGTCCGAGGACTCATGCATGATTGGATTTAAGTTTAAACACCTCATAGAACAGTGAGAGTGAGAGTGCTAACTAATCCAAGTCATCTGGTCCGAGGACTCATGCATGATTGGATTTAAGTTTAAACACCTCATAGAACAGTGAGAGATAGTGTTAACTAATCCAAGTCATTTGGTCCGAGGACTCATGCATGATTGGATTTAAGTTTAAACACCTCATAGAACAGTGAGAGTGAGAGTGCTAACTAATCCAAGTCATCTGGTCTGAGGACTCATGCATGATTGGATTTAAGTTCAAACACCTCATAGAACAGTGAGAGTGAGAGTGCTAACTAATCCAAGTCATCTGGTCCGAGGACTCATGCATGATTGGATTTAAGTTTAAACACCTCATAGAACAGTGAGAGTGAGAGTGCTAACTAATCCAAGTCATCTGGTCCGAGGACTCATGCATGATTGGATTTAAGTTTAAACACTTCATATAACAGAGAGAAATATAGAAAGAGGCATACATACTTAACATAAAGAACGAATATTGATCAAATACACGTTTATTAATAGTAATACCTTTTTAAGTTATTGACATTCCAAGGGCGGGGTACTACAAGTCCGTCCAGGTCTTCCAAGAAATATGCTCCAATACCAGCGTTGGAGGTGATGCGATATGGTCCTTCCCAATTTGGCCCTAGTTTTCCCCACGCTGAGTTCTTTGCCGAGCCTACAACTTTACGCAGCACCAAGTCACCTGGGGCCAAAGGTCTTGTCTTTACATGGGCGTCATAACCTCGCTTCAGCTTCTGTTGGTAATGAGCTAATTGAACCATTGCGTTTTCCCTTTTTTCATCAATCAAGTCTAGACCTCTTGCCAAGTTTTCGTCGTTGTCTTTTGGATTGAATGAGCTTGTTCTCGTCGTCGGGAACCCAGATTCTAGGGGGATGACTGCCTCAGCTCCATAAGTCATTGAAAAAGGGGTCTCTCCGGTGGACCTACGAGGCGTGGTCCTGTACATCTAGAGTACGTGCGGAAGCTCTTCTACCCATCTGCCTTTTGCATCATCCAATCTCTTCTTCAATCCGCTCAGTATAACTTTATTCACAGCTTCAGCTTGTCCGTTCCCTTGAGGGTAAGCCGGAGTAGAATATCTGTTAGCAATCCCCAGCTCGCTACAATAATTTCTGAACATCTTACTATCAAACTGGAGTCTATTATCTAAGATGAGTACATGAGGGACGCCGAACTGAGTAACAATGCTTTTCCAGACAAATCTTTTCGCATCCACGTCTCGGATATTGGCTAAAGGCTCTGCTTCGACCCACTTTGTAAAATAATCAGTGCCAACTATGAGATATTTCTTGTTTCCCACAGCCTTAGGAAATGGTCCGACGATATCTAAGCCCCATTGAGTGAATGGCCATGGACTAGATAATGGATTGAGGACTCCCCCTGGCTGGTGTATACTCGGTGAGTACCGTTGGCATTGATCACACTTTTTGACATATTCCAAGGCTTCTCTTTGCATGTTCGGCCACCAATAACCCTGTGTAATGGCCCTATGCGCTAAGGACCTGCCTCCAGTATGGCTTCCACAGATTCCTTCATGCATCTCTTCTAAGAGCAATTCAGTTTGATCGGGATGAATACATAGCAAATAAGGCCCAGAAAAGGAACGCCTATATAGCTTGCTATCCTCTGACAGCCAATAACTAGTAGCTTTCTTTCTTATTTTGTCAGCTTCAATTTTCTCTTCGGGTAGAATATCTTCCTTTAAGAATTGCATGACCGGATCCATCCAACTTGGCCCCATTCTAACTTGATTGATCTGAACTACGTTTGCTATTGTCGAGGGTCGATGCAGGTCCTCAACGAGGATTATGCGAGGCAAGTTCTGTGCCGAGGAAGTTGCAAGCGTGGCCAAAGAGTCCGCATGCGCGTTGCCGCTTCTTGGGACATGTAGCAAGCTAAAGAATTCGAATTCCATCTGCATAATTTTTACTCGGCTAAGATAACCTCGCATTCTCCCGTCCTTGGCTTCGAATTCACCTTTGACTTGACCAACAACTAGCCTTGAATCCGAGAAGAGTTTGATGGACTTTCCTCCCATCCTTTGGACCATAGCCATTCCTTCTAATAAATCTTCATACTCTGCTTCGTTATTCGTGGCAGGAAAGCCTAACCTCAGAGACTTTTCAATGGTAACCATCTCGGAAGATGTCAACACTAATCCAACCCCTGCGCCTTTTTGATTTGATGCTCCATCTACATGCACTTCCCACGTCGGAGGGAAACGTTGGGAGATATTACCGACCAGTTTTTTATCCTTTTCCCCTTGTGCTAGTAATCCATCCGCTTCAGGTTCGGTGAATCCTGCCACCAAATCGGCGAGTACCTGCCCCTTTACTGAGGTGCGAGGCATGTACTTGATATCGAAAGCTCCTAGAATTGTACCCCACTTGGCTACTCTTCCCGTGTAATCTGCACTTTTAAGTACGGCCTTTAGAGGGAGTTGTGTAAGAACAATCACCATGTGTGCTTGGAAATAGTGAGGCAACTTGCGTGTGCCAAGCACCACGGCAAGGATGGCCTTTTCCAGTGGAAGGTAGCGCACCTCTGCCTCGTGCAACAATTTACTCATGTAATGCACTGGCCGCTGTATGCCGTTATCAACTCTTATCAACACTAAACTTATTGCGTAGGAGGCCACTGCAATATAAGCAAAAAGAACCTCGTCTGGTTCAGGACTTGACATGACCAGCGGCCGAGCAAGATAGTCTTTGAGTTGCTGAAAGGCTGCGTCACATTCCGTCGACCATTCAAAGCCTTTCCACTTATTGATCAATAGGAAAAAAGGTCGGCACCTGTCTGCCGATCGAGATATGAATCTATTCAGAGCAGCGGCCATTCCGGTTAGTTTTTGCACCTCTTTTGGGTTCCGAGGAGTTCGCATATTGGTAATGGCCTTAATCTGGTCGGGATTGACTTCAATTCCCCTATGAGTAACCATGTAACCCAAGAATTTACCCGACCTTACACCAAATGAACATTTGGAGGCGTTCAAACGTAGTTTATGGCTTCTGAGAATTTCGAAGACAGCTTGAAGATCTTTTAGGTGTTCGGATGCCTTCTTGCTTTTCACCACCATGTCATCTATGTAAATCTCCATATTTTTTCCTAATAGCGATTCGAACATCCTCGTCATCATTCTCTGATAAGTGGAACCCGCATTCTTCAAATCAAAAGGCATCACCTTGTAGTGGTAGTTCCCTACTGGCGTAACAAAAGCAGTTTTTTCTTGATCGTCCAATGCTAAAGGTATCTGATGATAACCCTGAAACGCGTCCAAGAAACTCATCCGAGGATGGCCGACTATGGCGTCTACCAGTTGATCGATTTTGGGCATGGGGAATGGATCTTTAGGGCAGGCTTTATTTAGATCTGTGAAATCAACACATACTCGCCACTTCCCAGTCTTTTTCTTGACCACTACAGTGTTCGCCAACCACTCAGGATAGAAGACCTCCTTGATAGCCCCTGCCTTTTTGAGCTTCGTCACTTCCTGACAAACTGCTTCTGCATGCACTTTAGATGGCCGACGAGGGAGCTGCTTCTTGGGGGTCATCACCGGATTAACATTCAAATGGTGACAAATGAAGTTTGGGTCCACCCCTGGAGCCTCATAAGCACTCCATGCAAAGACATCGATGTTTCGTTTAAGGAACTCTACCAATTCCTCCTTCTCTGACTAGGGTAGTTGAGATCCGACTTGAAAGAATTTCTCAGGGTCATCTCCTATTGTGACTTTTATAAGATCTTCACACTTCACTTCCTCGGATAATCCATCATTGGACGACATTGGGGGTTTTAATTGCTATAACTCCTCTTTATGAGTCTCAGATTCTGCTTCAGGCTTGTGTCGGATGGCTGCTATCATGCACTGTCGCGCCATGGCTTGATCACCCAGTATTTCTTCTATCTGGCCTCCGGATGGATATTTGATCTTCTGATGCAGGGTGGAAGAGACTGCTCCTAAAGTATGAAGCCAAGGCCTAGCAACAATTGCCGTATAAGGGGAATAGGCATCCACCACTATAAAATCGACCTCCACTATCTCCGCTCCGGCTTGCACTGGCAGTCTGACTTGTCCCTTCGGGATAATAATCTTCCCTTCAAAACTTACTAAAGGGGAATTATAAGGCGTCAAGTCTTCAGTTCTTAAATTCAGCCCCTTGAAGAGGTCAGGATACATGATTTCGGCTGCACTGCCTTGATCCACCATCACTCTCTTTACATCATAGCCTCCGATTTAGAGGGTAATCACTAAAGCATCATCGTGAGGTTGAACAGTTCCGATCTTGTCTTCGTCCGAGAATCCCATAACTAGGGACCGGTTTAACTTAGCTCTCTTCGGCTCGTGGGAATCATCCTCAGGGTACAGACGAGCCACCGACATTACTCTGGAGGGGCATGACCCTGTTCTGCCAGGCGCCGCAAAGATAACGTTAATAGTTCCAAGAGGGGGTCTTGAAGGATTCTCCCTTTCTGGTCGAGTATCAGTCTGACTGCCCAAATTGCTGGAATGATGCAACAACTGTTTCAATTTACCTTCTCGGACAAGTTGGTCAAGGTGATCCCATAAACTTCTATAGTCCTCGGTAGTGTGACCGTGGTCTCTATGATATTGACAATAGAGGTTTCGGTTTCTCTTTTCAGGATTCCCCATCATCTTGTTGGGCCACTTGAAGAAGGGCTCATTTTTAACCTTTTCTAGGACTTGGTGCACGGGCTCTCGGAATACAGCTCCGACTACTTGGCTGTTACCGGATATCTGCTGCTCAGCATAATCCCTTCTCGGCCGGTTATTATTGTACCTGTCCGGCCTAAACTCTCTCCTTTCTTGAGGGACAAGCTTAGCTTTCCCTTTTCCTTGTTGCTGCTGTCGTTGATCATCTTCTATCCTTTTATATTTATCCACTCTATCCATTAATTGTTGCAAGCTGGTGACCGGTTTCCCGGTCAGGGACTTCCTCAGGCCATGTTCGGAGGGAAGCCCGACCTTGAAGGTTCTGACAGCGACCTCATCAAAATCCCCGTCAATCTCGTTAAACATCTCCCAATACCTCTCGGCATATGACCTCACAGACTCCCCTTCCCTCATTGTCATTGACAACAGAGAATTTAGGGGTTGAGGAACTCTGCTGCATGTGATAAACCGGGAGCAGAATGATTGAGTGAGCTTCTTAAAGGAACCGATGGAATTAGTCTTCAACCCGTCGAACCATCTCATTGGCATCGGTCCTAAGCTGGAGGGAAACACTCTACACAACAAAGCTTCGTCCTGAGAGTAGACCGCCATCTTTTGTTTGAATTGGCTTACGTGTTCTACAGGATCGGTACGTCCGTTGTACATGGAGAACGTAGGCTGATGAAAACGTCTGGAAGCTTTGCCTTCTCTATTCCCCGAGTAAAGGGGGACTTAGAAATTTGGGTCAGAGCCTTCTTCATGTCTTTAGTTCCCACTCCCTTTCTAGACGAACTTTTTCTCATTCTTTTGTGAGAATGTTCCTCTTCATAGGAATAGGATTCACTGGGGGGAGTTTCTGAAGAATCCCTGTAATTGTCCTCTCCTTCATCGTTGGAGGAGACATCAGAACTTGAATGGGTGTGATTTCATTGTGCTCGACGAAACTTCTTTTTCAAATCTTCTATTTCACGTTGCAAGTCCTTTTCATCAGCGTGCTCTTGCACTAGATGGCTCTTTCGTCGATAGCCGCTTTTCCCAGCATGGATCGTCCGCGAGCTGCCCTCACGTTGGTTTTCTACGTGGTTTTCCCGTTCAAGGTTATGGAGTTCATCTTGTTGACTGACGTTCACTGATTCTGCATGAGGTGGACTGGCCTGTTATGGTCCTGAACCTGCCATAACTATCGTAAACTTCTACTAGTGCTAACTCTTCCCACAGACGGCGCCAATTGTAGGGTCACAAATTATAGCCCACACCCAGATGGAAACAGGAGATGGGCCCAATAAGCCCAATACAATAAATTTGTAAGAGAGTGGGCGAAAGAATTGGGCTAATAACGGGTCTTACAACAGTTAATGAAGGTTAGGAGTTTGGCCGAGGAGACTAAAACACACAAACAAGTTAAGATCTCAGGTCCGAGGAGCAAGTTTTGGATTAATTGGTGGCTTCAAGTAAGGTCCGAGGAGTAGGTTCTTAGATAAAATGTTTTTCTTTGGGTTGTGTTCTTCCAGATGCTACAGTAACTCTTCTTTGATGTTCTTTCTTTTTCTCCCGTGATCCATTTCTTCTGGAGGTTTTACTCCATTATATAGTCCTTCATTGTTCGATCTTATCGTCCACTTGTCTGCCATCTAGCCTGGTACTTGAGTTTCCGTTTCTTCTCTTACAGCTTTTTGATTTTCTGGGGGTAAAGGTGATTTAAAACACTGTTCAGGGGTCTTCTCCACATAAATGCGGCCAGGAAAGCTGCTGTAATGCATTTAATGCGGTGGTAGCAGCTTTTTCCCAAGATATTTCTGCATCCTTATCCCTTTCGTGTGCATTGGTAATCTATCTTCACCTCTGGAACTTCCTGGAAGGTGGACTAAGGGGGAGCCGAGGCCCCCCTCACCAACATATGCCGGACCCGAGGAGGGTATTCCTCTCGGATCAATATTCCTGGACACTTACGCGCTCTACTGTTAGTTACGAGGTTTCCCTATGATTTCCTCTCCTCGGACGTATTGTTGATGAAACGTGGTACTTAAGCCCACTGCAAGGGCCCAAGTTTTGCTCCCCCACATATATATATATATATATATATATATATATATATATATATATATATATATATAGTACTACATGTAAAAGGAAAACAACCTAAAAGCAACATGGTACACTTGAAAAAAGTCTTTTATAAAATTCTATTAAACTAACTGTAGGGTCCCGATTTGGGGGGCTCCCTTCACTGTAGATGTGAGCAAACCTAAACCCAACAGGCCCAATACAATGAATTTGGTAGAGAAGCGGGCTTGAGAACTGGGCCTCTGTAAGGTCGCCTTCAACGATCGGGCGGGATCGTCGGGGAATTGGATCGTCTACAGCGTGGTTGGAGGGAAGGTCAAGGCTCATCCTCGGTCCTCGGCCGAGGATGATTTCTTCTTCTCCTCTTTTGATACTCCACCAATAGAACTTCCTTGCATCTTCCGAATTGCCGTCCCCCTCTTCGTGAAATCTCCCTAGTTATATATCCTTCTGTTCTCTTCATCTTGGCCGTCCATCTGTCAATTGTGCAGATCGCCACTTGAGTGTCTGTCCCATCCAGCGCTTCCCTTAACTTGCTGTGAGTGGTAGTGGTTAGCATGGCACTGTTCAGGGGTCATTCCCTCATTAATGCGGCCAGATTGCTAGCTGCGGGCATTCAATGCGGAGGTGACAGACTCTCCTACAATGGTCCTATTACACTGCTCCCATAGCTGTCTTCCTATGCTAGTCCCTTTGTTTGGGGATAATGGAGAGGGCTGCAGTGGATGGCGTACTGCCCTTTCTTCTCAGGGCACCAGTTCGCCAAGGACATGATGGTCCTCGGCAATTTCTCCTAGTAGCTTTAGGTCTTCCTTAGTCATCCTCGGACGTTTTCCTCATCGGTTAGGCCCATGGGCTTATTATTCGAAATGGGCTGGGGTACCCAGGCCCTTTGGCCCCACAATAGCCCCTCAAAATCCTGCTGTCCGGAACCTCGGACGGGGAGGAGGATTTTGACGTTCCCAGGCCTATAACACGGTTGATTGGGCTTTGCCTTCTTACGGGTGCCAGAGTTTTTTTAGTTATCTATGGCACATTCCTGGCGTTTTGGCGTATGAGGCGCATCGCCATTAATGTTTCTTCTTCGGGGATAGCGCGGATTGCTTTGGAATACGGGAAGCGTATTCAATGGTGTCTTTATGAAGCGGCGCGGATTTGGAGACTGAAGGCTCCTTTGGGAACCGCGTGGAATTCATTTTGTTTGACATTCTTCCCTTGAACTCTGTGGGTAGTGAGCTTCCCTAAACTTCGCCTTCTAAGGCGCTCTGAGAGGAACATTCTCCACACCCATTAGCCTTGGAACTCTTTGGAAGTTCCAGGTTTCCTCTCTTCTTGGATAAAAGGATGCCGCTTGAACCATGGGCATTGCAGCTGAGGCAAAGAGAATTGGGGCTAAAGTCCTTCCTATTGTTCAACCGGACAAGAAAGAGCACTCTCCTCCTTCGACCAAGAACAGCAGCTAGCACGAACTGTACTGGGTTCCCGATGTTCCTCCAAACGCCAACCAAGAATGTGCAGGAGTTGGCTAAAGAGGAAGGGGAAGAAAGTGAAATGAAGTTGAGGGCGGCGACCGTGACATCAGAGGGAGCCATCCCCGCCGTTGCAGGCGGATGGCGGGACACGGGGAGGGCGACTTCCTAGAATTACCGACATCGTATGGTGGGCTAGGTTCGCTTCAGGGCAGCCTCAGCGGGTGGAAACCAATTCAGATGCTCCCGCCTCCTTCTCCTCATCACCACCTACACCAAGCGCATTGGCTTAGGGGCTACTGAAGCGGGACTGTGGACCTACCATCACCACCAGCCTTCTGCCATTTATTAGCTAGCTTCGCCGCAAGTACACCTCGTCCATTGTGGAGTTAGTTGTAAGTCGGACTATTTTGTAATTGATGTGAAACATGCCGTCCTTGGCTGTTCTGTAGTTAGTTGTAAATCAGGCCCTCCTCGGCTGTTTTGTAATCGATGTGAAACATCTCATTTAATGGAAAAGGACTTATGGTTTTTACTTGGCGAAATCTTTTTCTCTTTACTGTTATTACTTTCCGTAGATGTTTTTGTTTACTTGTTTTCCTCACGCACGTATTCCTGCACTGCCTCCACCTTTCCAAAAATAGCCGAGCACACGACGATGTGCTCCATGCTGTGAACTGCGCGACCCCCTTTTTTTTTAACAAGGGATGCTAATTTTGAAATCTGTAATCCGAGAAGGCCGTGGCACGTCATGGCTCTGTCCAAGACCCGTAGGGGGCCAGGGCACCTTTCTCCCTTCGTCGTCCGATCCGAGGACCTAGGCAAAGCTATGGCCATACTTAATGCTTGGAGGAAATAAGTTTTGGTTCCGCATAGTACCCAGATGGTTGCCACAAGCCACTAATTTTATCACAGGTATAAGTCGGAGGACCATGCAATACCTTGGTTCTGTTTAACAGCCAGATAGTTATCACAAGTTATTAGTTTTCCCATAGGTTTGGATCCGAGGACCATTCAATACCTTGGTTCTGTCTAACACCCAGACATTTGTCACAAGTTATTAGTTCTCCCATAGGTTTGAGTCCGAGGACCATGCAATACCTCGGTTTTGTCTAACACTTAGATACTTGTCACGAGTTGTTAGTTTTCCCATAGGTTTGAGTTCGAGGACCATGTAATACCTCGGTTCTGTCTAACACTTAGATACTTGTCACGAGTTGTTAGTTTTCCCATAGGTTTGAGTCCGAGGACCATGCAATACCTCGGTTCCATCTCCAGAGGATTCACCCTTGCTGCAGCCCCATTCGGCTACTCGAGTGAGCTAGAAGGCACCAACACCGATCTCCAAAAACTGTCCCCGCCGCAGAGCCCCTTGAAAGCTTTTCGCGCGACCGCCGTCTTCCTCCACCGGGGTCCAACTGGGGCCACCTGCGAGGTTGGCGGGTCGTCCGGCCCCTAATGGGGGCGAGGGCCACGCACGTGGCACCAGACACCCGCCGAGCTTGGAACCCCTCGGCAGTTCTCCATTCACGGTCCAGTAGGTTGGCCATCATCGTTCCCTCTTGGGGGTTTGGCCCTGCCCTATTCGATTATCGCTCTCACTAGCCCCCAAGTTCTTCCCACAGACGGCGCCAATTGTAGGGTCCCGATTTGGGGGGCTCCTTTCACTATAGATGTGAGCAAACCCAAACCCAAACCCAACAGGCCCAATACAATGAATTTGATAGAGAAGCGGGCTTGAGAACTGGGCCTTTGTGAGGACGCCTTCAACGGTTGGGCGGGATCATCTGGGAATTGGATCGTCTACAGCGTGGTTGGGGGGAAGGTCAAGGCTTGTCCTCGGTCCTCGGCCGAGGATGATTTCTTCTCCTCTTCTAATACTCCACCAATAGAACTTCCTTGCGTTTTCTGAATTGCCATCCCCCTCTTCGTGAAATCTCCCTGGTTATATATCCTTCCGTTTTCTTCATCTTGGCCGTCCATCTGTCGATTGCGCAGGTCGCCACTTGAGTGTCTGTCCCATCCAGTGCTTCCCTTAACTTGCTGTGAGTGGTAGTAGTTAGCATGGCACTGTTCAGGGGTCATTCCCTCATTAATGCGGCCAGACTACCAGCTGCGGGCATTCAATGCGGAGGTGACAGGCTCTCCTGCAATGGTCCTATTACCCTGCTCCCATAGCTGTCCTCCTACGCTAGTCCCTTTGTTTAGGGATGATGGAGAGGGCTGCGGTGGATGGCGTACTGCCCTTTCTTCTCAGGGCACCAGTTCGCCAAGGATATAATGGTCCTCGGTGATTTCTCCTAGTAGCTTTAGGTCTTCCTTAGTCATCCTCGGATGTTTTCCTCCTCGACTGGGCCCATGGGCTTATTATTCGAAATGGGCTAGGGTACCCAGGCCCTTTGGCCCCACACTAACAATAGACTAACATTAGACTTTTTGTTTATATCAACTTCTTCAATGTAAACTGTATATATATATCTCAAATAATTCATAATGAATACCTACAATATAATTCTTTTTTACTATTCTTCTGCCTACAACCTCTATTCTTCTCTTCTTCTACCTGCAACCTTACAAGTATGTATTTACATATTTAAACTTTTACATTCACATTGCAATACAATATTTGAGTGTGGTACCCTAGAAGGTCTAGATACTAAGGTAGTTCAATTATATCTTAAATTCTATGATTTTTTTTATACAAAATTTTAGATAATGCAATTCATCTTTGATTTAGTGTTCTTAATTGATTATGTTGATTATTTCCTCGCTTATGGCAATATTAAAATAACTTATAGGTAAACTTTTATATTTACATTGTAGTTTAGAAACTCTAAATACTTATATTTTTGTGATTTATATATGGAATTTGTTTTATTTTTGTAATTTATGGAATTTGTTTTTGGTTATATATGCAAGAAATTTATATATGGTTAGCACTTTTACCACTCTACACGTTAGCAAGAACAATGGAAAGATTTTTAAATGTCATATATAAAAATTGCCATTATATAAAACTTACATTTTACTACTAAGAGCTTTTTGAAATTTAAAACTTACCATAATTTTTAAAATATTTTTACTATTTTATTTGTAATTAAATTTAATTATATTATCAAAAAATATATATATTTTTAAAAAATTATATATAATTTTTTTTATTAAGTCATGCATCACACAGGTATAATACTAGTATTACGTCAACAGAATATTTAAATAAAATTATAATTTTATTTATCATTTTATTTAAATAAAATTATTTTTGTTTCATCCAAACTTGACAAAGAGTGAAACTCTATCTCTCTAATAAGTCCAACTTAAATTCAAACTCATTATTATCATTTTTTTAAAATAGAATTATTTTTGTTTAATCTGAAGCCCCTAAAGCTCTCACAATTTTCTACGTCGGCACAATATTTAAATAAAATTATTTTTGTTTAGTCCAAACTTAACAAAAAGTAAAACTCTATCTCTATAATAAGTCCAACTTAAACTCAAACTCAAATATTGATAATTTATCTCCAAATTTGCAAGGTTAATCATGAACACTATAAAAGCAATGCAAACCCCAATATTAAAAAAAAAAAAAATTTAAAAACTAAGTAAAGCCGTGAAGGTATGAGTTCTTCTTATGTTATTTTCTTCTCCTCTACTTTGTTTAAAAAAAAAAAAAAATTTATTTTATGGTTTATCATGTATTTTTTTTAAAGTGATTTCATACATAAACCACCAAACTCTCTTTAGCATTTTTTTTTTACAAGATAAAAAAGCTTCCAATAATTGAAATTATTCTTTTGAATGTAACTCATTTTTCTCTTATATTTCTCTATTGTTTAGTCATATATATTTTGTTTTGTTTCAATAATTCTTAAGTAGTGAATTATCTGATTCTTTAATAATTTTTTGGTATTTTAGAAGTTTTAATATCTGAATTTTTGAGTTATTTTTTCGCAGTATCTAAAACTGTCTGACAAATTTTTTGTAAGTCATTATATGTTAAAGCAATTACTTTTTCATCATATTGTAACACAAATTGAATTTATACAAGAGGAAATCATGCAATTGTGTAGTTTCTTAATCAATTTAAGATTTTATAAAATTATTTTAGTCTACCTCACAAATAATTAAGTTCCCGTGCATAGCATGAGTTACTGACTAGTAACTATAATAAGGATTAAGGAAAGCTTTTGTTTACAAGTGTGGTTAATAATTTTTTTTTTTATGATCACAAGTGTGGTTAATAATTATTAAAAATAGCTTTTGTGGAAAAATTATTTGGGACTTGGGAGAATATGATTTCACTTAATTAATGTGGCATGAGCTGATAGGCCATTATGTACACCTAGAAATTATGCTTCCACATTTTGCACAAAAAATTGAATTTTAAACGCTACTATTTTATTGTAACACATTCGCCTTTAAATTGTATTTTCCATGTAAAATACAAATTTTGAAAATTTTGCACTGAACTAGTCTTTCCAAAACATGATTTAAACGTTAAACACCTGATTTGTTTTTTAAGCGAACTTCGTAAGACGGAGAAGTGACAAAAATGATAATGGTGGAGATAGTGGTGTAAGGAGAGGAACGCGAGAGAACTCAGAGAAGAAGATAAACTCATGTTTTAAAGTGCTGAGCATAGGAGCTAACGAATCTAGATGAGCAACAAAGTTGATTTTTTCCGAGGGTCAAAACCCTTGAAAAAAAGTATTAAAAGCCCTCAAAATAAACTGACCCTTGATGACCTTTGAAACAAATTCCCTTGAAACGGAAATTTCTACGGCCTTCGTGACCCTTGAAACTGAAATTTCAACAGCCTACATGACCCTTGAAACAAATGAACAATAACCTTTTTTTGAGGGTCTCCCAACCCTCAAAATAAGGTTTTTCTCTTTTTAAAAAAATAAATAAATGAAAACCCACAGACATGCACATAGACTTTAAAGAACCACATATTAAAAAAACCTATATTATACCAAAACACAAATATCAAAACAAAATTCAATTAGCTTTCCAAGTTACTAAATTCTTCATTCTTGAGTTTATGTAGACATTTTCATATTAACATAAATGAACTTAGTATTTTAACTAGATAAAGGAGAAAAAAAAAGAAGGAAGAAGAAGAAGAGAAATGAATCAGTACGAGAACCATGCATGATCAAAATCCTAATCTTAATATTATTCTATTTCAATGTAAAACAACTTGATGCACTATTGTTTAAAGGGTCTCAAATAAAGGATTCTACCTTCTCGTGGTACTTCTCAAAGACTGATGCATAGCCACCAACTTTTCCTTGCATTAAGAATTGCAAGGAAATAGACAAACCAATTAATCATGCACTTGTTAAATGGTTGAGGTGTTTGATTGAAAACTTGTCATACAATGAAGTCCATATGAAAAAATGAATCTTGATCTCCTATGAAGAAATTACAAGTCATTTTCTCAAGGAAAAAACGCATACTGAGATGAAAGAAAATCCAAATTAGCAGACATATTATGCAACAATAAACAAACTATAAAACCCAGGATAATTAAACTGCAAGAGAATTGTAGGAAGTTACTTGAGAAATACCTCCAGCAACTGAAACATGGATTTCATATCAACAAGACTCTGTATGGTCTCACGATAAACACTGCCAAGATAATTCAATGGAAGAGATAATTGGAAGAGAAGTCGATTCACCATGACCTACACCATGACATTAATCCATAATTTGTGTAACCATCAGCCAATCCTTTCTGAAAATATAAATTTCATTACAAGCATATAAGAACATATTTTACCAAATCACCAACTGTCATCTCGCCATTCATAATTCCATTTGAACATAACACCATAGCTATTGAAAGAGCCGTGCTAAATATTACATTTTGGCCGAAGTTCAGTTATGCAAGGCTACGTTGTGTTTTTAAAGCAGCATCTTCATACCCTGAGCAATTGAATCACCAACGGCAACAGAACAGCATTAAGATTCAATTAAAGTAAATTTGTAACGAAAATACTTTAAATGAAAGGATATAACTTGCACTTTTGCCATACTATTAGGAAGAAAGGGGGGGGGGGGGGGGGGGGGACTGAGAAGGCAAGAGATTAAAAAGAACATAAATAATAAAGAAAATCCAAAACCACCTGCCATATTAAAATTGATTTGGTGGTTGGCCACATAAAATCATCATTTCAAACCATTAGAAGCATGAAGGAGGAGCGATCACCAAGTCCCAATTAGGGTAGGAGTGGCAATAGACCAGGATTGAGATGGGAAGCCCCTTCTTAAACCTGAACCCACAGGAGCAAACTTTTAAGGATGTTGTGGATTTTGGTATAATCCTAAATTTACTATAAAAAAAATTATTACATGAGAGATTCAAAAATTCTAACTTTAGAAAATTCAGAAATTAAAAATAAGAATATTTATTTAGGACACTGAGGATATAATTAGTTAAACACTTTTATAAATAGTTTTCATAGAAAAAAAATAACCGTAAAAATAAAAAGAAAAATTACAAAAAAAATCAGCTACTCTATATGTTTGTGTTTGGTGGTAATACAACAAAGAGAGGTTAACCCTCATCTAAAAGAAATGATAAATAAAAAAGAAAAATCCAAACCCTCTTTTATGGGTTTTGATGGGCACAGCGGAGTTGTGGTTGTGTAGTAATTTTTATGGATTTGATAGTGGTTGTGATTGTGTTGGTGGTTAAATGAAATATTATTTTATTGTATTGTTTATATTATTTTATTGTGTTAAAAGTTAAAATAACACCAAAAAAAGACTGAGTTTCTCTGTAACTAAGAAAGTGCTCTAACTTCTCTTAGACAGTAGAATAGCTGTACCTTCTATGAAGGCTTGGTTGTCTTCCACGTATTAACAGTGTTAATACATTGGCTAGTTGGGTTTTCTTCAAGGGAATTGGGAAACAGTATTTTATTTATTTTTACGCTCGCTTTGAAAAAAATTTTCTTGTGTTCACAATGGAAGAATTGTCTCAAAATTGGATGAAACTGTCACTTTCTGAGAGGGAAGGTCCGGGCTGCTGCTTAGAGAATGAGTTTAGCACGCAAGAACATATTATAGCAGCAAAATTTCTTACGAAACGAGCTCTTAATATTGAGGCAATTGCAAAAACTTTCACTCCTTTGTGGCGGTCAAAAAGCGGTTTCAAGGTCAGAAACCTTGGTGATCATGTAATTCTGTTCATTTTTGACAATGCAAGTGAAGTAGACAAAGTCCTACGTGCAGAACCATGGAGTTTTGATAAACATTTAGTGATAATGCAGAAGTATGACAGAAGCAAGGCCGTAGAAGAACTGAAATTTGAGTGGACTTTCTTTTGGGTGCAAGTCCATGGGCTTCCCTACAAGTACCTAAATGTCAAGGCCGCTGAGAAAATTTGTGAAGTGGTAGGACAAGTTACTCACTCGGATAATCCAGCGGAAAATGAGGGTGGTAATTTCATGAGACTCCGAGTTGGGCTGGATGTAACATTACCGCTATGCCGTGGTAGGGTCGTATCCTTGGAGGAAGGAAAAAAAACTTGGATTACGTTCAAATATGAGCGTCTTCCAAATATTTGTTACTGGTGCGGTAGACTAGATCACAATGATCGGGATTGTGATATTTGGCTGGACAGCGAAGGGAGTTTAATGGAAAGCCAGAAGCAGTTTGGTCCATACTTGCGGGCTCCTCCGTTTTCTCCAGTCAGGCGAACCGTGGTGGCTGTCCCAGGTTTTTACAACTCAAACCGCAAGACAAAAACTCTAGCTGCCAGGGAGAACAGGCCTGACGATGTAGGACCAACCAGCAACGGTCCACCACCAAGGGAGGCGCAGACGGTGGCACACACTCTGTCAACGTCCGTTACCAACTTAACTGAGCCATTAATTCAGGAAACCGCTACCTTTAAGGAGCCAATCCAGTCCAATAACGGAAAGAATGATGGTGAAGATCACGTTCCTAAAAATCCTCCACACAATCCGGACTCATTTACTACAATGTTTGATGACACAATTACGTCCGGAATTATGGGCGCTAGCTGTGATTCTCCTTTAACGGAAACAGGGGATAATTTTCTCATTAATGATTTGGATCAAATCCAACGGACCAATCAAAGCCCAGGAACGGCTGAACTGGAATCTGCCCATTCAACTTATTCACATGAGCCTGTGTCACGTGAGATGCATGGAATTAATAGGGCTCACAAAAAACCTAGCACGTGGACAAGGTTTGATAGAGCTACCGCAGCACAGAAAATATGTCTTGCTGCTGTTACAGGTGCATGCAAACAGACCTTTTCAGATGTGGATGACCATTCGGATTTACCTAGCAGCAAAAGACAGGTTTTGAAGGATGGTGGTGACTTCTCTTTCAAAGTGGTGGAGGCTGTTGAGCAGCCCCGCCAACAGTCATGAATCTCCTAGTTTGGAACTATCGTGGGCTTGGGAACCTATGTACAGAAAAGGAGCTTGGAAATATCATCCGGGCAAAAGATCCCTCTGTTGTGTTTTTAGCCGAAACATGGGCAGACGAAGCTAGGCTAGACCGAGTTCTTCATAATATAAATTTTGATCACAAGTGGGAGGTCCCCAGAGGGAGGAGAGGAGGCGGATTGGCACTTTTCTGGAAGCGAGATGTCAAAGTAACCATTGAGGAGTTCCATAGGTATTTTATTGATGTAACATTTGATAAAAATATGGAAGGGGAATGGAGATTCACTGGATTTTATGGAGAGCCTGAGACTCATCGGAGAATGGAAGCTTGGAATAAATTAAGGGGTCTAAACACTAGACCATCTATCCCATGGCTCTGTGCGGGAGATTTCAATGAAATCTGTAGACAAGATGAAAAAATGGGGGGATCCTTGAGGGGCCACAATCAAATGCAGATTTTCAGAGATGTAATTGATGAATGCGGGTTCATTGACTTGGGTTTTGAGGGACCCAAATTTACGTGGAGCAAACACTTCTCGGATGGTCATTCCATATGGGAACGGTTGGATAGAGGTTTGGTGAACAGTGGATTCCTTCTAAAATATCCAAGTACAAAAGTGTCTCATCTGAGATGTCTGTCATCAGACCATGTACCAATTCTTATAAACTTGTCAGGTTTGGAGGCTCCACCAAGGAGAAAGGTGTTCCGATTTGAGGAGATGCGGCTCTCAGATTCAAGCTGTGGAGAAACAGTGGAGGCGGCATGGAGGAGTGGAGAGGAGGGTGACATTTTAAAGAAAGTAGAAAAATGCAGTAAAGAGTTGGAGTGGTGGGAAAAGAATTGTTTTGGGAATGTGAGAAGAGAGTTGGAAGAGAAAAAAAAGTTGTTAACAAAAGCTGAAGCCGAAGCATTGAGAACAGGAGAAAACACTCGGCTTAGGGAACTAAAAGCTGAAATTCAAGTGCTCATGGATAGGGAAACCCGATTATGGAGTCAAAGGTCAAGAGTTTTATGGTCGAAAAATGGTGATTGCAATTCTAAGTTCTTCCATACTAAAGCAACCCAACGCTTTAGGAAAAATTCTATTCTTGGAATTAAAGATAGAAATGGAAATTGGCAAGAGAAACCGGATTTGATTGGAGATATTATTGTTGATTTTTTTGGGGAATTGTTTACCACTTGCAATCCGGCCTTGGTTGATGATTCTCTAGCCTTCATTCCCCAACTTGTTACAAATGAGATGAATGAGAAGCTAACAGGTGAGTTCATGGGATGGGAAGTCCAGGAAGCATTACAACAAATGGCGCCTATGAAAGCACCAGGACCTGATGGGATGCCACCTCTTTTCTACCAACATTTTTGGGGGACAATGAACCAAGAGGTAACATCTACAATTCTCAATTGGCTAAATTCAAGTAAATTGCCTCACCCAATCAACCACACTTTCATCACCTTAATCCCAAAAGTGAAAAATCCTGTATTAGTTTCTGAATATCGCCCTATAAGTCTATGTAATGTGCTATACAAAATTTTTTCCAAAGTCCTTGCAAATAGATTGAAAAAATTCATACCAGAACTTATAACTGAGCATCAATCTGCTTTTGCAAAAAATAGGCTTATTTCAGATAATGTTTTAGTTGCTTTCGAGACTTTACATTGTATGAAAAATCATAGTTCAGGAAAAACAGGTTTTATGGCTGTCAAGCTTGACATGAGCAAAGCATATGATAGGGTGGAGTGGGATTATTTGCAGAAACTCATGGAGACAATGGGATTTTGCACAAGGTGGATTGAGTTAGTTATGGAGTGTGTTCGTACTATCTCATATTCCATCTTAGTGAATGGAGAACCGAAAGGGTTAATTAATCCAACAAGAGGCATACGACAAGGGGACCCCCTCTCCCCTTTCCTTTTCCTTTTGTGCTCTGAAGGTTTACATGGCCTAATCTCACAAGCTGCAAGGGCAAAGGAAATCCACGGCTTCTCTATCTGCAAGAGAGGCCCCAAACTAACCCATTTATTTTTTGTAGATGATAGCTTACTTTTTTGCAAGGCCAACTCTCAAGAATGTGGAAATGTACTCAAAATATTATCAGATTATGAAGCGGTTTCGGGTCAAAAAATCAATAGGGAAAAGACTTATCTTTTCTTTAGCAAGTCTACAGAAGAGGAGACTAGGCAAGAGATACAAGGAGTATTGGGAGTGCAAGAGATAAAATTTTTTGAGAAATATTTGGGGCTGCCTTCGTTGGTGGGAAAGGGAAAAAAAGCGAGCTTTAATTATATAAAGGAGAGGGTTTGGCGAAAATTACAAGGGTGGGAAGGAAAGCTTTTGTCTTAAGCGGGTAGAGAAGTTCTAATCATAGCAATTGTTCAAGCCATTCCGACATATACCATGGGATGTTTCAAAATACCCTTTGGTCTATGTCATGACATTGAAGCAATGGTTACAAATTTTTTTTGGGGGCAGCGGGGTGACAAAAGAAAAATACATTGGATTAAATGGTCGGAGTTGACGAAATCGAAGCTAGATGGAGGAATGGGATTTAGGGACCTTGCATTGTTCAATGACTCGCTTCTAGCCAAGCAAGCATGGAGACTCATACATAATAGAGACTCACTTTTCTACAAAATTTTCAAGGCAAGATTTTTCCCTAATTGTTCTTTCATGGAAGCCAAAGAATCGACAACCGGTTCATACGCTTGGAAAAGCATTTTGAAGGGTAGGGATGTCATAAAATTGGGCTCAAGATTTCGAGTTGGGAATGGAAAAACCATTAAAATATGGCAACACCATTGGCTGCCCATTAAGCACCCAACCTTAGTTACTTCTCCAATCATTGAGTCAATGGAGGATGCCACGGTTGATTGCCTAATGGATGAGAATACTGGGACATGGGATGCAGCAACGTTGGAGGGAGTTCTTATTCCAGCTGAAGTTGAACTTGCACAGAAAATTCCTCTTGCCCGTAGCAAACCTGATGACTCTCTGATCTAGCCTTACACTGTAAATGGTCAATACAACTGCAAATCCGGTTATCGCTTTCTTAAGGAAATTGAGACAGGAGCTGAACGACACATACAACCGGACCAGGACAAAACACTCTGGAAAAATATTTGGTCCTTACAAATTCCAAACAAATACAAGAATTTTTTGTGGCGTGCATGTACAAACTCTCTCCCAACGAAATCCAACCTGACCAGAAAAATGATAGTTCAGACCCCAACATGCGACAGATGTGCGTCAATGGCAGAGGATACAATCCATGCTCTCTGGGGTTGTCCTGCTTTGGACGTGGTTTAGGATGAAGCTGGATGGAGCTTTCGGTCTCGGGAAGTCTTCTCTGATTTCAAACAACTAGTGGGCTGGTTATTGGAGAAGGGAAAGCCACTAAAGTTTTTTGCTATCCAGGTTTGGTGTATTTGGCACCAGAGAAATCAGTCCCGGCTGCATCAGCCTTGCTGCCTCACGAAGGACCTGAAACTCACTGCACAAGATCGCTGGGATGAGATCAGATCATGTTATCCTCTGCCTATTCCGACCAGACCTCAACCAAAACCAAAATGGTCAGTCCCACCGTCGAACAAATATAAGATAAATTATGATGGTGCAATCTCAGAGGTAGACAACATTTCTGGGATCGGTGTGGTTGTTCGTAACTGTAACGGTGAGGTAATAGCATCTCTAGTGCAGCAGGTGGAGCAAGCCTTTCAGCCTCTGGAAGTTGAAGCCATTGCTGTGTGCAGAGCAGTGGAGTTTGGCAGCGAGATTGGTGTGGACTGTGCCATTGTGGAGGGTGATTCAGAAGTGTTGATAAAGACTTTGAGGAACACGGATAATGGCTTGAATCCAATTGCACCGCTGATAAATGATGTCTCTCTATTTTCGAATTTGTATTCAGAATTGTCATACTCTCACATTAAGAGAGATGGCAACAAAGTCGCTCATAGTTTAGCTAGGCTAGCTTTGATCACACCGGGTTGTACAGTGTGGATGGAAGATGTCCCATCTCGCACCTTACCCTTTATTCAGGCTGATTTGGCCGCGCTTTGATTCTATTCAATAAAAGTCTTCTTTCTCAAAAAAAAAAAAAAAGTTAAAATAGCTTAATTACTATAAGATGTGAGAAGGTGCATTTTAATAAATTTTACACATATTGCAAAATTCAAAAATTTACAATAAACGTGTTTTGAAAACATGAGTTTAGTATAATTTTTTTTTTTTACACACTAGAATCATGTTATGGAAATACAAGTTCAATGTAAATTTTTAAATTTCGTGTTTTACGTTGAAATTGTATTTTGGAAACATGATTTCAAAGTGACATAAAATTTCAATATTTTGGGTTGAACTTGTGTTTCCAAAACATAAGTCCGTTTGGTATGTGTGTTTAAACAACAGTTTTCAATTTTTTTGAAAATACATGTGGGTGAAAAAGTGTGTAGAAATACATGTAATATTGTTTAAAAATTGAAAATAGGTGTTTAAACACATATACCAAACACCCCCATAATTTCTAGGCAAATCTGCTTACACAAAAATCATGTTTTCAAAATGTAATATAACTAAAATCATGCTTGGTGTAAATTATGCTTTGTTAACTTTTAACAAGTCAGCAATTGTGTTTTCAAAACACTTATTCATGAAAAAGGCATTCTACTAAATGATTTTTCCACAACACTATTTTAAATAATTATTAATAAAAATAATATTATTTTGCCAAATAATATTATCAATATGACTATGATTAATGCAGTCAAACACAAGATTGCATAAGTAACTAAAAACACTGAATCAAAATTAAAAACCACTTCAAGGGCTTAACTACCGAGCCTAAAGAAAATAGATCCACTACATAGATTGAAGTTTACAAATAGCACAACCTATTCTTATTTGTTATCCCATCTAGAACTTATTGACATTGCCCAATCTGAATCCAGAGACTCTTCTATAAGAGAACTCCATTGAACCTGAACACTCACAACTTCAAGTACTCACTTGAAGATTCACTCCAATCGCTTTGAGAGAGTTTGGAAATACCCAATTGCTTTTGTACACCACATGGCTCTCAAAAAGTCTAAAATAATGTGCCTTAGTGTTGCTTTTATAGTTTGGCTTGTGAACCACAAAACCCTAGTTGTACAATAGTTGATTGAAGCAAATTTGGATTCAACTCAACATAAATCTCAATAGGCCTAGATAAGTAATTCTTATAAATTGATTAAGCTTGGTGTCGAGATGGTATTGAGATTCCAAAAACTCTATTTATTCTTATTAAGCTTGAACCTTGATCTTTTCTAGGACAGACAAAATTGGCCTTTGCCCTTTTAAAAAAAAAAATCCAACATTTTGCCATATTTTCCAAACTAATTAGGAAAATACATCTCTTTTGAAACTCGATTTTCTCAAAATCAAGTTAAGGCCTATAGTGGCATTTTTAAGGAGTTTATAGTGACGTTTTAAGGAACTAGAGTGGTGTTTTGTAACTCAATCTTTATTAAGTCAAGTTATAGGTAAAAAAAAAGAAAAAAAAAATTGCATGTAACTCGACTTCATGGAGATCAAGTTACAAAACACTACTATAGGTCCTTAAAACATCACTATAGGCTCCTTAAAACGTCACTATAGGGCTTTAGAATTTTTTTTTAATAACTCGATTTTGAGAAAATCGAGTTTCAAAAGAAGGGTATTTCTCTAATTAGTTTTGGAAATAGAGCAAAATGCTGGATTTTTTTTTGAAATGGGCATTTGCCCATTTTCTCATTTCTAGGACTTGAAATAGACTTCAAATACACTCAAGCCACACTAAAAAACTCAAAATATGAATATATTTGTTCATGATTTACCAACCTAAGTCTCATGGACTCAAAAAATATATTTGATTAATTCTCCAAAATGATATTTTAGTTCAATAGTTTATAATTGGCACAAAAGTTTTTCCACACATTTTCCTTTTGCTAGTATTGCTTAATTCTAAGTTATTCTTTGTTTCTTATTACTATCATTTCACAAATTTTATTTTATTCTTTCTATAATCCAATGAGAATAGACATGCTCATAGTTTTGTTGACACCCTTTTAACCATAAGCTGTTTATTGAAACAACTTGACATACAATGTTGCAGAAATGTAGGTTTTATTTGTGTCTCTAATTTATTTTACGGGAAGTTCTAGTCATTTAATTGACTAATGTGAAATCGAAACTTGGTCTATTTCCTTGTTTTCAAATTTATTGAATTTTTACACTTTTTTATGGTGCTTAAAAGGAAAGTTAAATTTTACTAGATCTATGCATATTATTCTTGGCTCGAGAATAGGAAAACAAAAATAGCTATATAGAAATTTATACAAGTTGAACAACCTGATCATAGGGAACTAAATGGAGGGGGTAAGTGTTATAAGCCATGAAAGGCATACAAACTGCTGGAGTTTCTATATATTTCTTCTTCTTCTTCTTCTTCTTCGTGGTAAAACTGACAAAATATTTACAAAACTATACCACTCGTAAAACTTTAGGCAAGAAAAAGGTAGTAAAAAAAACATGTTAGGATTTCCTCTAGCTTAACATAGACATGTGTAACTCAATTACAAAACACTTTCACAAATTCAAGAAACAATAGTTCTGCTCTCATTCTGGGTGAGTGGCAACTCAAGGTTAGAAGTGGAATCTAAGGGAGTAAGGGGTACCATACTATTAGATCCAACATGTGAGCCAAGTAGTCCAGTCAAGCAGGAAGACACTGGTGACAAAGTAAGTGAAACCATTCCAACAAGAAGACAAATAAAGCACTGCACCCAATTCAATCTTGCATTGCCTACAAGAATATGTGCAATCTCAATAAAACCCACCTGCAATATCAGAATAAGACCAATAGAGACCCAAAACAATGGGTTCCGATGGATGTGCTTAAAAACATTAATCTTGTTCTCTACTTCTCTAGCGCTAAATTTGTTAAAAACTTGGCACAGAACAAAACAATTGAAGAGAGTTTTATTAAGCTTTTCGCTGACACCCAAGATTGTTTGCCCTCTGAATTGGAAGGTCATTAAGATGGCAGCTTGATATAGAGCTTGGATGAGAAGGTTTCTCCACATGGCCTTTGTGATAAGTGGATCACTTGGTTTAAATTGAAGCCTTTCCATTAGTTTTTCAGTTGGTGGCTCAGTCAATAATCCAAGGCCACCAAAAAGGGCCACAATACAGTTTGTCCACAACAATTGGATTGCTGTAATTGGAGAAGATCCACAAAACATTGTTGTGATAGAATTATCAATAGCCCAGCTATATTCATAGTAAGCTCAAGCTGGATATGCTTCCTAATATTGTGATAAGTACACCTTCCACACCTTACAATGGTGGCAAAGGAACTGAAACTGCCATCCCTGATGATGATATCAGAACTTTCTATGACCATTTCATTGCTAAAAGTCGTGGCAATCCTTAACTTAGCCTCTTTAAGTGCTGGAATCTCATTTGTTTTAACTCCAACCATTGCCACTAGATGACCTTTTTTCTTCAAATATTGCATCAAAAGGAGCTTGTCACAAGGGAGCGACCTTTCCATCAAAAAGATTTTATCTACTTTATCCATCCTCTCCTCATGGGAGTAATTTTGAAAGTCTTCACCTTTAAGCACCGATCTATTTAAGTTGGGAACTAGTCCACACTCGAGATGCATGGTTTCCAACACAGACACATTACCTACTGAAACCAATATGATCTCAACTCCCGCATTTTGCAAAACTTGTATTTCCCTAATTTCATTTGCCACTGGGTTTATAAATGATAGCCAAACAGTTGTGTCAATGCACATGGTTGTGATTGAACTCATAGTCAGACAAGCCAAAAGATCTTTAGCAAAGGCCTTACCAAATAGCATCTTCTTATTCAAATATGAGATGGCCAGTGTGATAAAAAAAAGTACCCACTCCATTACTCCAACCAGCAATGAGGTAAGTGAAGCTATTAAGGTACTAATCTTACCATTTGGTTTCATCATAATTTTTTCTATCGCATGCAATCTCTCTTTGCTTCCAATTGGTTTCCTCTTAAAGTCAGGGAGGTTAGAGTCAACATCTTCCTTTTGAAGCATAAAACGGTGAAACAATGCAACAAGAATGATGATAGAGATTATAAGCCCAGTAACTTGGGTGCATCGTTTAGCTTGTCAAGTTGTGCTGGTAATGAGGTCTTGTCAGGGTCATTGGTAACTTGGTTCATCAAATTACCCCATGTTGTGTCCATGCCCACTGATGCAACTAGCATACAAGTTCCATCAGTGACCTTAGCACCGTAAAAGAGAAGCGGGTTCTTGTCATCAATGATAGACTCTGAATCATCGTCCACTTTTAAGAATCCATTATTAGATATGAACAGACCATCAGCAGGGACGATATGGTCCCTCTTGAGGTGTACTGTGTCACCAATCAAAACATCGCAGATGAATATCTGCTTGAAACAGCCCCCTCTAACAACGTCAACCATCATTCTCTGCATTCCCAATGGTTTCTGCTTTTCTGATATCTTTCGTGAATGTACAAGCTGAAACTCACGTAGCGAATCAACAACCACAATTATGAAGGTGACAAGAATTATGATGACCCCTTCATACCAACCAGTCTTCATGCCTTCCTCCTTAATACCAAAGCCAAGTGACAGCACTGCGTACACAAAGAGAAGCAAAATGGTGTAGTTATTGCACGATTTTGGGAGAAGCTGGAAGTAGCCCAATGCAGTAGTTTGTGTTGTGGAGAGTGTGTGAGCTATGCGATGCGAAAGCAGATCTTGCTCATGACCAGGGATTCCCTTCTCTAAATCACTACCTAGAGCCTCTGCAATTCCTTCAATGCCTCCAAACTTCTGTATGGAATTTAGGTCCTTCTCCTTTACCATCTTGGCAATGTTTGTTTGCTGGAGATTTGATCTCTGATATAGTTGTCATTCTCACCATCCAAATCTGCACTTGCGGAAACTTGAGATGATGTAGATAAGACTTCCATGATTTCTGAAACTTGTAGATCCTGTTATATAATTAAATGGATGATATATTAGTATTTTGGATATTGTTTAAAACTTGAATTCAATTAGCAATATAGCAAGCATATGTTCAAGGTGTTTAGGGCTTGGGTCTGGTTAAATCCGTAGTTGCATGGGTAAATTAATATGCTAGAGAGTGATTTTATTATTAAGTAAAGTCATGATAATGCCTTCAATAAATTGGTTTTCTATTGTTATAAGCTTTAAAATTTGTTGTTTTTTTTGTCATATTATAATTTTATATTCTAGATAGTGTTTCTAATTTTTGTAAAAATATTTTTAATTATAAAATATCAACCTTAACATGAAAACTTAAAAGAAAGAGAGAGATAAATTAAGAAAAATTTAATCTCATAAAAATCTCTTGATAAATTTGTTACTTTCATTATATCAATATATATATATATATATATATATATATATATATATATATATATATATATATATATATATATTACAAAGATTTTAGGCGTAAATGCACTTTTAGTCCATACATTTTGGTTTTTTTCCATTTTGGTTTCTACATTTTCATTTCACAATTTTTAGTCTTTAAACCAATTAATGCGTGTTATTTTAGTCATTTCCATCAATCAACAGACGGAAATAACTGAGGTGACTAACGGAGGGATTAAAATATTATTAAAAATACATTGTAGCACTCAACACTCAATCCACATCAAATTATAATTTAAAATATTTATTTCTCAATTTTAACAAAAGAAAAAGTATGAGTTAAAATTAAAAAAAAAAAAAATAAGAACACATCAGAACATAAGAACAAGAATAGAAACCCAGATTTAATCACAAACACATTAAGAGAATTTGTTTTATACAACATTTTTTATTTATTTATCTTAGAAAACAAACACGAAAATAAACGCACACAATTTGAAGACCCAAAACCCACCCGGCTTAGACTCTCAAACTTGTGTAAATTCTCTCTCTCTCTCTCTCAACAAACTTTCTTTTCCTTTCTCACCTCTCTCACTGAGCCTGATCTCATGGTCTACTTCACCCTCTCAAACCCACACCCTAGGCGGTGGTGCCTAAGAGAGGAGGAAATGTTGCAACAAATTTGGCGATAGGTTTGGTGGTTTCGGATCTAGTGTAGCTGTTTGTGTGGTGGCGGATTGGCTTGGGGTGATTTAAGACGGCGGTTTAGGGTGGGTGTGGCTATTTGTGTGGTGACGAATCGGCTTATGGTGGTTCCAGATGGCAGTCTAAGGTGGACATGGTTGTTTGTGTGGTAGTGGATCGGCTTGGGTTCGAATTTCTGGGAATGCAGATCTGTGATGCAAATCGTGTTTTGTATATGTAAATCGTGTAAGTGTTTTGTATATGTAAATGTGTATGTAACCGAGTGGGTTTAGATAAATTTTTTGATTTGGATTTGATTGGAGTTGGATTTAGATGGAATGGACTTTGATGGTGTTGTCCAAGTTTTTATTCTTTCATTTTTTGGCAACCAAACAAAGACTGAAAAAGAACTGAGAAATGATTTTGCTTAGGTTTGAGGATGGGGGCTTTGGAATTTATGATTTTTTTTTAATGGTGTTTTTATGCTGAATTTTCTAGGTTTATGAATTTGGTTTCAGGGTTTATGAATATTATTTGTTGGAAGTTTCGTTGTTGATTGAAAGATGAGAAAATCTGGGTTTGAGTTGTGATTTTGTATATCTGGGTTTTGTGGTTTGAGAAAATCTGAGAAGATCTGCTGTTAGGTTTGTGTTTGTGTTCTTGCTGGAGATCGATTTGTGTTTGTGTTTGGTTGACAAGAAAGAGCAAGAAAATGCAAGAAAATCTAGGCATGTGTTTCTATGTTTAAAATTTGGGTTGTGTTATTTGGTGTTCTTGTTGAAGATGAACATAGATCTTGATGTATTTTTTCTTTTGTTGAAATTGAGAAATAAATATTTTAAATTATTAGTTGATGTGGATTGAGTGATGAGTGCTATAGTGTATTTTTAATAATATTTTAATCCCTCCGTTAGTCACCTTAGTTATTTCCGTCTATTGACTGACGGAAAGGACTAAAATAACACGCATTAATTGGTTTAGGGACTAAAAGTAGTGAAATAAAAATGTAGGGACTAAAATGAAAAAAAAAAGCCAAAATGTAGGAATTAAAAGTGCATTTATGCCAAGATTTAATATAAAATCTCACAAAGGAACAAGAAAATAATTAAAAAAAGTGAGAAGATAATGGATAACAATGAAAATTATTTTAATGATGTTCAAACATGAAATATAATTATTTATTATAGGTAAAAAAGACTAGATTTTTTCCTAATAACCTGTATCACTTTCAAAAGTTTAATGAAAATACTTATTACAATTGTCCATGTAGGAAAGAAAAAAATTCAAAATCAAAATTGATAAAATCTTACTTAAAATCAATCATGTCATAAAAAGATTAATTAATTAGTTATTAAGTGAAAAACAGATGTTAGCAAAACCTAAATACAAAAACTTAACTAATAATTTTTCATTTCAAAAGGTAAGAAGGATTGTTTTAAATAAAAAATTTATAAACTTAAAAATAAATATTATTTAAATGATATTTAAAATTTAAAATACCTAACTTAAATTTATTGTTTAGACCTCCAATTTTATTGAACTGGCTCTAATGGGTTGCCACCAATCTTTTAATTTCCATGACCAGATCTTGACCTTGCTAACATTAGATTGGCCACCCATAGCCATGATCAAATTTTTTTAGGGAAAATTTGCATAAAAATATTATTTTAATAATAATAATTTAAATTGACATTATTTTAAAACTATTTGGGAATCTATAATTTTTTTTTTTAAAAAAAATAATGTTTCAAAACATTATTTTAAGTACTAAAATAGTGAATCAATTAAAAAAAAAAAAAAAACTGGTTTTGTGATCCATGCATGTGTGTATTGTAGCATGGGTATAAGGTCAAGGCAACTGTCGTAGATGCATATTCGTGCTATATTGTGTGCACGATCATCGCGGTGTGATTATCTTGATCAATGATACCAAGTGACATTGGTTTCCCTGTATATGCAACACGTATCGGCATGTTTAACACTTTGGAGGGCTTTAGCTCGACACAGTGCAAGCATGTCGATATGCGTTGTATACACAGACACAAAACCCTACCGGTGCACCATAGCGCACCAAACATGAAACACTGTTGGATTTTTGCCATGAAAATGGGGAATCCTCATTGCCTTGTTCTCACATCGAAAGCTTGGTGAGAATAGCGTTTGGTGTGCTATGATGCATCTGAAGTGAAGCGCTGTTGGATTTTCACCACAAAAATAAGGTGAAATGCTGCTGGATATTCACCGTGGAAATTTGGTAGCGACTTCAAACACATTGGAAAGCATTGATCGGGACCACAACTACTCCAAAATCAAACTCAAAGCCCAACACATTTAAAGCCCTGAAGCTAATGCCAATAGCTCATTTTCAATTGCCAATGTCCAAAAATTATGGTTTTACCAAAACAAAGGACTATCTACGGACAGGCGTTGTGGGATGCCTAACACATTCCCTACACATAACTAGAATTTTGAACTCATGAATCAAGATTTTTTTCCCATCCATATTAGATTAGGAAAAATGACATTTTTCTTAACTTAGGATTGGTAATAAAATCAAATAGTGTCAGGTGACTAATCACATTTTAGAAAAAACCCAATGATTGGTGGCGACTTCATTTACCCTTGGTAATTTCCTCAAAATCGTCTTAGATTCCAGTCACACACCCAAGGTATGACACACCTCCATATGATTCTCGCACCGAGACATAGAAAAGCTCGCGAGCGTCACAGCAATTGGTGTTCGAGTAGCCGCAAGGCGTCGACGGTGTGGATTGTAGCTAAAAAGCTACATCCACACCCTTAAACCTCAAATCCAAGGTATGGAACCAAGGAGAGGAAGATTGGGTGTAAGAAGACTACATTGTGATTGTGGAGAAAGTAGAAGAATCAAAGGTGTTTGATGGTGTTTGGATGTGTTTAGGAGAGAAATTTGAGAAAGGAGAGAGAGAATCTGCCTAGAAACTAGCCAAATTCTTTTTTATTTTATTTTTATTTTTATTTTAGGCAAAATGAGGGGTCTGGGTGTATTTATAGGCCATTTTTGACCTTTCAGCTTCCAGCAGCCTTACCACCGCTAGCTGCCAAACAAGGGTCATTGGCCACCCCTGTTAACATCAATAGTTCTAGCTTTTTCCTGGTCCAACTTTGGATGTGTATTTGAAGGTCTTACGGGACTTGGATTGGGATGAACTTTGAGTCCCTGGAAAGGTCTAAATGTATAGTTT
Source organism: Quercus parvula (assembly GCA_030820535.1). Taxonomy (NCBI): domain Eukaryota; kingdom Viridiplantae; phylum Streptophyta; class Magnoliopsida; order Fagales; family Fagaceae; genus Quercus; species Quercus parvula. The sequence goes on along the minus strand of JAUAME010000011.1, from coordinate 24,892,058 downwards.
CCATAATACTAAAGAAATCGCAAATCTAATGGTTAGATTAAAAGTTATGGCCTCGGGAAGTGTGCTAACATGCTTTGCACGGTTTTCTGGATATCTCAACCGTTTTAACTCCAATTTCAACCCATGAATAGTCGTTGGAAAGAGGATTTGATACTTTTTACAATGGTATTGGTCCTAACCCAGTCTGACAGTCGGATCAAAATTATGATTTCTAGTGCCCTTATGAGTCAAACCTTGGGTCAAACTTGACGAAAATCACCTAGTAGCTCAAGTTTGATGTAGAAACATAAAAAATGTTTTGTTTTGAGATGATTTTGACTGACTTTGACTTTCGATCAACCCAGGATTGACTATGGGCATTTTGGTCAATTTGACCTGAAATGGCACTTCGAGTGCTCTGATACTTGAACAGGTTGCGCCACGTCAATTTAGATGTTTCCGTAGCCCAATAGAGAAAATATAATATTTTAGTAATTTTCGGGGTCTAGCACATAAATTGAGAGCGGGCAAAATATGGTGTCTACAGAGAGCATGCTTGGACATACTTCCTACTTGGGCAACTCTTTTTCGCAAAAAAGATCCCTATTGACCTACTTTGTGCAGTATGTTGTCATGCTAAAGAAATAGTGGCTCCTTCTTTATGGGAATGTTCTTTGGCTAGAAATGTTTGGGCTTTGGTTTGGGGTAGCTGTAGAAGTGTGGGGCAGTGGCACAAAATTTTTACCTCCTTGCTTGATAGATGGAGACAAAACTTACGAGGACAAAAATGGAGCTCTGGGCAATGGTTGCTTGGTCCATTTGGAATGTGAGGAACCATTTTCATTTTGAAGCTTCATAGAATCATAGTCTCATTTGAGCAACATTCTCCAAGTAGCCACATCACTATTACAGGACTGTCAGAGGTTAAATAATAACACTTCTCGCCCACGAGCACTTGAGCGTGCTAGTTTTTCTACTTTAAGTAGAAAAATTCAATACTTAGGGTCTGTTTAGAATCTACTTATTTTGCTGAAAGTATTGTAGATAAAGGTAAAAGTTAACTGAAATAGTATAGTAAGATCTATGAATAGTACGAAAAAGTGCAGTAGGACCCATAAATAGTAGTAAAAATAAATTGAATAGTAAAATAATCTGGCTTTTTAAGTTAGAGTCAAACGCAAACTTATTGTAACTTTGCCGAGTTTTTCTAGTTTTTCTCTTGCTTTTTTACAATCTGTATGTTGTATTTTTGAGGGCTGGCTGTCTTCTAGTATCTTCAGCCTTTTTGTAATCTTGAGCTTCAGTCCCTTTTTCAATATATTTCTAACTTCACAGTAAAATATATATATAAATATATATATATATATATATATATATATATATATATATATATATATATATATAATTTAAACAAAATGGGTCGATGAATAAAGAATTGCTCATAGTTCATGACATTTACTAATCGACTAAGTCAATGGATAAAGAGCTAAACAAGATATTTGGCCAAAATTGCTCAATTTTTAGTTTCACTAGAATCTACTATTCGACTCAGTGCTACTGCTAAATGCTAAATTCTTTTCCTGCAGATTTTTTTTTCCGGTTGTTGTGTGTGTGGGAATGAAACCTGATATGCTTCCATTAAAATAGCCGAAATTGAGTTACAACAAAGAGAGGATGCAGAGTACCAGAGCCTCCCCTAACATTTAGCTCTATCAATTAAAAGAAGATGGTGGAGCATAACTGCATAAGGGGCTCAGTTCCTATCCATGTCTGGGACATCCTAGTATTTCTAGCAAACTGAGCTACCTCATGTGCCACTTTGTTGTAATCCCTTTTCAGATGTTCTGCTTTCCAACTGCAAAACTGACTCAATAAGCTACGTGCTCCTTGAATAATAGGGCCCATACCTCCATGGAATGATCTTGAATTCGTAGCTTGGACAACAGCCAGACGGTCAGACTCTATAATGACCTGAGATAGCATCATATCATGAACCAAAAGGATCCCTTCCTCAATAGCAAGAACTTCAGTTACCTCCACATCATACCTAGCAGCCAACATATTGCTTCTTGCTGCCACCATCACACCTCTGCAGTCACGGATCACCAATCTCGCTAATAATAGCTTAATTTTGCATATTTATATCATATTAGAAACTATTATTATACTTATTTTGAGTTAATTCATACATTTTATAGTTGGTTTTAGAATAATGCTAAATAATCAATTTTATGCTTAATTGAATTTTAATGCGTGAATTTGTATTTTGTAAGATAATGAAATTAAATAAGTGGATTTGTGCAAAGAAGAAAACCAATGGACTTTACTTTTTACAAGGGCCATGATGAAGTCAAAGAAGGCCAACCCAATTGAATTCAAGTCCAATTGAACCAAGGAATCAAAGGAAATTCGGACCAAATCCAAGTCCAATTCTGATTAGGATTCCAACCTGCGCACCAGTTAGTATTTGAAGCATAACTTTTGGCTCAGATGTCCAATTGAGATGATTCAAGTTGGGCTAGAAAGCTAACTTAAAGGGATAAAACTTTTTAGTTTACTAAAAGTCAGAATTCTGAAATTAAATGTGCCGAAAACGTCAGTTAATTGAAGCCTAAAAACCTGGGATTTTCTCCCAACGGAAATTCAACTTGTAATAGGATTCATTGACCTATTTAAAGGCTCTTTAGGGAAAAAATCAGGAGAGAGCTGTCATAGAACATAATTTATGTTTTCTTAAAGTTTCTTTACAGTTTTTAGAGTTTTATTTGTGTTATGGCTTGCTAGAAGCCTTGTTAAGGCAATGGGTGAAACCCAACCGTTTATTGGTATGTTCTTAATAATTATTTATTGGTTTTAATGCTTATATTTTTATGTTTTAGATTGATTTACTCATCTAGAAAAGTGCTTAGTTTTGTATAATTCTTTGATTTATCATAGACTCTGGGCACGTTAAATGCTTAGTATTTCCCAACTAATTCACTAGTTTTGTTTTGCCTAAAATCAATCAATTTCATGAAACTCCCTTAGACAATTAATTCTTGAGTTTTTATTGTTAAATCATCTGACTAAAATCATCATTTGTATGAATTTTAGTTGAGTTATAAAATAAATATTGTTAAGACTACCAATAGATATGTTGTGTATGGATCCCTAAACCTTAACATCTTAATATATTGTTATTTTCTCTCAATTTAAATTACCTTCAATAAACCATTAAAAATCTCTTCAATTAAACTTTATTATTTTAGTTTTATTCTTTTGTGGTTTGCAAATCAATCCCCTTTTCCCTGTGAATCCGACCTTGGACTTAACGAGTTATTACTTCACAACAATCCTGCACTTGGGAGCATTAACACTAGAAGGACTGCCATCCTCAGATGTTGCCCCATCAGTAGGTTGCTGTTTGAGAAAGTCTGCAGTAATAGCTCCCTTATAATCACCTTGAAGTCGCTGAGCAAACCCCCAAATCTGAGAAGATGAGAGACAAGGAGAATCATGTATTACTTTGTTTCTGTTATACCAAATCAACCAAGCAGTGACAAAGAAGGTTTCCAAGTCCTGAGGGGTGCCGCCTGCCTCCAGAATTCTCAAAACAGCATCTAAGATGTCAAGGTTTCCATCTCCCAGATTTATTGGGCAGGTCTGCCAATTCCACCACTCTTCCCAATTCTTACTACATCGAATCAATGCATGAGTGGTGCTTTCAAAATCTTTCCCACATAAAGGGCATAATGCATCAATGCTAACCCCTCTTTTTCCCAAATTCAGTAGAGTTGGCAGCCCATTCATACAGGCTCTCCAAGCAAAAACCTTAGCAGGGAGCTTTAATAGCCAAATTTTCTTCCACAGCGGAGTTCTATAATCCCCAGTTGAACATTCACCCATTTTCTTGCAGATTTTAAGCTATATTCCAATTAGTCATATAATTAGAAAGTCAATTACATTGAAGGGAATATGTCCAAAAGAATTCTTGAAAACTCCTTGCATTGTATGTGTTGATCTAAGCAAGTAAGCAACAGTATTGTATTGGGAGGAAAACCAAAATTTTCCATTAATAACCCAAAGAGAGAGTACAAAGGAAAAAAAATGGAGAAAGGCATTTCTCTGTTCGATGGGAGCCAAAATTGAATTCGATGTCCAAAGAATTGAAACTTTGTATTAACAAATCTATTGTCTAAACAAAGGAAGCAGCTTCAATAACATACAGATAGACATCAGTTTAACTGATGTACTCACCCAACAACATGGATATTGTCTTCCTACAAAATTGGTGCTTTTGTTGAAATAAATGAAAATATATCAAATAAATAAAGCAACAAATAAATGATTACAAAGAAGTAAAAGCTAAATTAGGAGGAAAAGCAGCAACCCTTCCTACTAGAGTCCTGATCTTGGTTAGGAACTATGATCTTGGTTCCCTTGAGAAGCCCTGAAACCCCATTGGAATCTACCTCATCATTGGCAGCAAGGATCTTTTTACTGATGATTCGGTATATCTCTGTTAGAATAGTAAAAAATGCAGTTTCAACATTAGTGGCCTCCAGAGCTGATGTCTCCATAAAGAATAAATTCTCTCTTTGAGCAAACTCCTGGGCATCCTCAGTTGGCACTGCTCGAAGACTGCCCAAATCACACTTGTTGCCGATGAGAATAATAATGATGTTCTTATCAGCATGCCCCCTCAGTTCCTCCAACCATCTTGCCATGTGGTCAAATGATTGACGCTTAGTCATGTCATATACTAACATAGCCCCAACTGCACCTCGGTAGTATGCACTTGTGACTGCTCTGTACCTATAAGAAGGATAGGGAAAATAAAAGCTTTAGAAGTCTATAATTTCTTATAGCAGAAACCATGTTAGAGCTTGCAATGAACAAGGTCGGGGGTTGGGGTTGTCTTTGAATTACACCCTGATTAGGGAGTTTATAGCCAACTGAAGTACGTAAGCTCAAGCAAAAATGAACCAGGAGCAGAAAAGGTTTTGGTCATGCACAATTAACTACATGAAAGATACCAGAAAAAGGTTTTATACTAGTATACTATCTAATGCTTGGCACATAAGGTGGCTCTGACTAAGGTTCTCCAAACAAGCTCATCCCTCTCGAGGGAAACAAAAAAAGAAAAAGAAAAGCACTATTTGTCAAAGTTGCTGCTTTCAGATTCCAAATCACTCCAATCTATTATGAGCCAGCAAGTATAGACATTTAAAAAAAAAAGAAAAAGGAAAGTACATTTTAGCATCCAAAATTTTTGGATGATGTATGTATTAGAATGAAAATATTGGATCACAATAATTGAAATTCAAACAATTTGGTACACATATCCAGCCAGCTTTCCAGTGACACAAAATACACAATATATTCAGTTTGAAATAAAAATAAATGATATATTCATAAGATATAACAATCTTGGATCACAATAATTGAAATTCAAAGAATTTCATACACATATCTGGCCAGTTTTCCAGTGATACAATATACTGTTTGAAAAAAAAAAAAAAAGACGAGCTTTCTTTAACTTAAAAAATTCATAAGATATAACAAAATAATATACTGTGTGTGTGGGGGTGGGGTTGGGGGGGGGTGTGTTGAGTGGGTGGGTGAGGGTGAGTGTGGGAAATTTCAACATCCACCTTCATTACAATATTCTACATCAGTTACCCAATCACTCATCAATGTGTAGATAAATTTACTTATCCAATCACTCCAATTACTAGTATATATGTAAACACACACTCTCTTCATGCATATGAAATCCAAGAACAAGAAGAAATTAAGCAGCAAAAAGAATAAACCGACATTATAGACAGAAATAAGTTTGAACTAGCTAATATGACAAAATTGACAAACCAAGTATTTCAGTGACGCTGAATTGGTGGACTCCAATCCATTATAACGTGGTAAGTTATCTAGTTAGAAGATCATTTTTAAATCTTTCTCCAATTGTGAGTTTAACATCTCAATATTACATAAGACAAAATTCTTCCAACTGGAAAAATTTTCCTATAAGAAAAAGCAAGGGAAGTTTGGATTGGAGAGCATACGGAAACTAAGCTAAAAATGAACAATTTATATAAGCAGGACTTCCCAGTCTGCGACCGTTCAAGTTCAGAGGAAAATAATTACATAGGACAGAAGCAACATACAAAAAGGTCGGTAATTGAAATAGAAAGAATTTCAGTCAGATCACTCAAATGTCAAGGCAAAGTATTCTTAATAAGAGTTCATAGTTTGTCCATTGAGCTTTGCTATTGTTAGAGGAATGGAAAGGCGAAATCTAACAAATACATTAATCTGAGGTCTAAGGTTGACTTTCTCTTGAAATTACTCCCAGGGACTTTTGTTCAAGTTCCAAGCAAAATATTTTCTAAGATGTGAAGAGCTACACAAGAAAACATTACTTCAGGTCAATTAGACAGGTGAACTGTAGTGTTGACAACGTTGTGGGTAGTGTGATCTAACCAAGTCAACTTCCCGGCTAATAATGCAGGTCAGCTGATGCATCCCAGATACAATCAGAGCTTTCAAAGCAAAAGTAATAAATTGTATCACAGGAAACAGATTAGTGTTTAATAATGAAGAGATTTCATATTCTAGTAAAAGATAATATGAAGCGAGAAGGGTAATTAGAACCAGATTAGCTTTCATGGAACAGAAGTAGTAAGAGGTATGACATTAAAAGATGGAAGAGAAAGAATTGCTGTGCTTTTTGAAAGATTGATATAAAGGAGAAAACACTGCAATTCTTTTGTAATAAGCCGATATTGGTGATAATGTCAGCAGGTTGACAAGCAAAGATTCAGCTATTTGAGTTGTATAATAGAGTCAGCTGGTGCGCCATGCGTGTATTTAGGGATCTCTCAAGCCAAGATTCAATCTTTTTGAAAGATTAATATAGAGGAGAAAACAGTGCAATTCTTTTGTAATAAGCTGATATTGGTGATAATGTCAGCAGGTTGACAAGCAAAGATTCAGCTATTTGAGTTGTACAATAGAATCAGCTGGTGCGCCATGCGTTTATTTAGGGATCTCTCAAGCATGTTGCCATGACTTGTAGAGTATCCTAAGTACCTCAGGATTCACATCACCCCACTTTTTTTTTTTTTTCTTCAATCCAAGCAATTAGTATCAAAGAAATGTCACAATTGTGTATAGAATTCATAAACTCCAGACATGCAAACAAAAATATCATCTAAACAAAAATATATATATTGCTCACATTCCAATAGGCAATAGCTAAAGTGAAGTCCACAGACAATGTAACTTATAGATCACTTTCTGAAGCTACTTTCTAAGGCACTAAATCTATGCAAAATAGTCTAATACGTAACTCTGGTAGTACTTATCACCAATAACAAAAGTAGCCGTTGGTATTAGTTTCTACTGAGTGGAAATTTAAGCAACATTTATCAATGACAAAAGATCCTTAACTATCATTTAAAATATTAAAAATCTAACATGTTGGACTCTATTTATTAAGGAAAAGTTTGGACCTACACAGAAAGCAAAGCATTAGAATTATAGTTAAACTAGTCGCTAACCCGTGCTATGCATGTGAACCTACCTATTTATGAGGTAGACTAAAATAATTTTATAAAAAATTTAAGAAACTACACTATTGTATGATTTGCTCTTGTATGACTTCAATTTGTGTTACAATTTGATGAATAAGTCATTGCTTAAACGTGCAATGGCTTACAAAAAATTTGTCAGACAATTTCAGATATTGTAAAAAAAAAAAAACTCAAAAATTTAGATATTAAAATTTCTGAAAGACAAAAAAAATTAAAAAATCAGATGATTTACTATTTAGAAATTATTGAAACATAAAAAAATATATATGACTAATCAGTAGAAAAATATAAGAAAAAGATTGGGTTACATTCAAAAGAATAATCCATAGTTATAGCTATTATAAGAAAAAGATTGATTTACTACACTATTGCATGATTTGCTTTTATATGACTTCAATTTGTGTTACAATTTGATGAATAAGTCATTGCTTAAACGTGCAATGGCTTACAAAAAATTTGTCAGACAATTTCAGATACTGTAAAAAAAAATTTAAAAAAAAAACCTCAAAAATTTAGATATTAAAATTTCTGAAAGACAAAAAAAATTAAAAAATCAGATGATTTACTACTTAGAAATTATTGAAACATAACAAAATATATATGACTAATCAATAGAAAAATATAAGAAAAAGATTGGGTTACATTGAAAAGAATAATCCATAGTTATAACTATTAAAAGGAATCAAAAGATTCAGAGTCTACAAATTATAGATAAAATATATACAACATAGAAATATAAGAGAAAAAAAAAAAATATATATATATATATATATAAAAGAGAAAGATGTGTTACCATCAAAAAAATAATTTAGATGTTAAAACTTTTGATTGACCAAAAAATATTTAAGAATTATAAGATTTACTTCCTTTTAAATTTTTGAAAAAAAAAAAAAATATATATATATATATATATATATATATATATATATATATATATATATATATATATATATATATATATATATGATTACAAAATAGAGAAAAATAAAAGAAAAAATGATTACCTTCAAAAGAATAATACATGGTATGGTCATTGAAATCTGCTAAACATGTTCAAATATTGTACAAACTAACAATGTTAAAACTTCCAAATTGCCAAAAAAAGATATATAATTAGAGAATAAGTTATTGAAACAATTCAAAAAATATATGACTATTCGAAACATAAATATAAGGAAAAAAAAAATACACAAACTCATAAAGCATTAAGTTTTAAATTTTAACGGGTCTAAAATTTAAACGATGAAAAAAAATCATATACTATCACTGGCATAGGGTTTGGTACTTCGTGTACGAAAATCATTTTTTAAAAAATACATGAAAAACTAAAAAATAATTTTTTTTTAACAAAATAGAGGAGAAGAAAATAACAGAAGAAGAGGTCATACCTTTAATCAGCTTTAATATATATATATATATTGGGGTTTACACTGATTTATAGTGTTCATGATTATCAACGCTTGAGTTTGAGTTTAAGTTAGACTTGTTAGAGAGATAGAGTTTCACTCTTTGTTAAATTTGGAGATAAATTATCAATGTTTGAGTTTGAATTTAAGTTGGACTTATTAGAGAAATAGAGTTTCAGTTCTTATTAAGTTTGAACTTTGGCTGTTGAGTTTTACTATTTTCAATTGTGAGCATAGTATACCACCTCCGGATATTAGGTAAACACTAAACTCATAATCCTTGGATAAATCTAATACAATTAGATCATATCTTCTAAAATAAGATGATTACATAAGTTGATAAGTCCGAATAGTTTGCACCCTATCATAAAATATCACGTTAGTGAAGTAGAGAGATAATAATAATAATAATAATAAGAGAGAAAAAAGAGAGAGACCGACTTCAATATAAAATTATTTTTTAAGAAAATAATTTTGTTTATGAAAATTACTTTAAAAAAAAAAACAAGAAAACCATAAAATAAAATAAAAAATTAAACAAAGTAGAGAAGAAAATAACATAAAAATAGCTCATATCTCTACTTGGCTTTAAAAAAAAATATTGGGGTTTGCATATTTTCTATAGTGTTCATGATTAATCTTGCAAATTTTGAGATAAATTATCAACGTTTGAGTTTGAGTTTGAGTTTAAGTTAGACTTGTTAGAGAGATAGAGTTTCACTCCTTGTTAAGTTTGGACTAAACAAAAATAATTTTATTTAAATAAAATGATAGTTTTTTGTTTTAAAAATATGATGAGTATAAGTTTAAGTTGGACTTGTTAGAGAGATAAAGTTTCATTCTTTGTTAAGTTTGGACTAAACAAAAATAATTTTATTTAAATAAAATGATAATTTTATTTAAATATTGTACTGATGTAGAAAATTGTGAGAGTTTTAGAGACTTTAGTTTTATATATATACTAGTATTATGCTCGTGCGATGCATGACTTAATAATAAAAAAATCATATGTATATTAAATGCCTTGATAAAAAATCATATATAAATTAAAAGATATATTTTGATGTTAAATATAGATTATAAAAAATAAAAAAATTATTTTAATTAGAATTGAAAGTAAAAATGGGGGTTTATTTATGAAATACTCTACTAATTAAGTAGTGAGAAACTTGAAACTCTAAATTAATTATCCTAATACATAATATATGTAGTGTATTTGAGTAAGATATATTGTACATCATTAGATAACCACCACAACATGTGTGTATTTGTCTATATATATATATATGTGTGTGTGTGTGTGTGTGTGTGAGAATTATTTATAAAAAGAGAATAACTCATGATTTAGAAAGCAAGCCAACATACGAATCTACCTTTCTTAAAAAAGTTTAAAAATTTTCCCTTCCAAATTCATAAAATGGAAGTTTTAGGCTTCTATACCTCATAATAAGAGTAAGACAACACAAAGTATAGAAAGCAAAAGGTCCTATAAACAATATAAGACGCAATATATATGCGTACACATACCAAAGACATACACTCATAAAAAATAACATTTATAGATTTACCTAAAGGCTCTATTTATTATTATATATCATTGAATTTATTGCTCCTTACTCATGAATTAGAATGCAGCTTTGTGAAAAAAAGAATGGAAAAGAAGAGAAATACATACCTTTGTAACTAGAGGAAGAGACGTTTCCTTGGGGATTCACGGATTCACAGTTTGTTGTGAGTTTTATTCCACTAAGAATAAGATATATTATAGAAGAAGAGGATATATTATAGAAGGAGAAGAGAAGAATAAAGAAAAACCTATTACATATAAAACACTCTTTATGTAATTACATTTTTTTTTTCTTGATAAAATTATATTTGTGGTAGTAGTGCTATATATTTGTGATAGTAGTGTTACTTCATTATCTCTAAAAAAATTTCATATCCACAATTAAACTTTTGTATTTATCTAAAATATTAATAATAAAAAAATAGAGAAAAATTTGATAAGAATATCATTTATTTTTTATTATTTATTTATTTATTTTTGGTTGAGAAAGTTGATAAGAACAATTAGGTTGTGTTGTTTCTATCTAAAAAAATGACTACAATTTTTTAGTTGATAGAGTTTAACTTAAACTCAAACTTATGCCTTCCCTCTCATATTGTATGTTTAATTTTTTTTAAATTTTTTGATGTAGTTTTTTTTAGGGGTTTCTTTTAATGTAGTTTAGGTCCTTTAGGATAGTTACAAAGCTATCCCATAAAAAAATGAACTATATATATACACATGTGAAAAAGAGGGGAAAAAAAATTGATATCTAGGATTTGGATTGTAATCAAATTAAGATTTTATTAACTTAGAAATTATGAAAGAAGAAAAATTATATATATATATTTTAAATTTAAAAATCTAAAAAAATTTATACAATTTGATAAAGTCACTTAGCGCAACTACAGTTTCTAAGCCTAACTTTTATTATATAGAATATGATGTAAATGATTTTTTTTTTCTTTTTTTTCAAGAAAATATGATATAGATGATTAGTTTCACAATTTTCTAATAACTTAAACTTATAAGAGAATCGAAATTGTATGACTTATCAACCTTACTATTAATTTCATATCTTTTTGTTTTGAGCAAACATATCCCCTATGCCTTAGAACAACGCACTTGATCCATTACCAGGCACATTTGATCCAGTCCTATTCAATTCTCAATTCCGAGTTTGTAACTTAGTGCAAGTACTACAAAAAAGAATATGTCTATGGAGATCAATAAAATGATTTCAACATAACCGTATATACAAATTTTGATTAAAAAAAAAAAAAAAGGCATGGCATTGACACACCTCTCTTGGCCAGCAGTGTCCCATATCTGCGCCTTGACGGTCTTGTTATCGATGACGAGTGTCTTCGTCTGGAACTCGACACCAATAGTGGCCTTAGAATCCGCACTGAACTCGTTCCTGGCAAAACGAGCCAGCAGCTGGGTCTTTCCCACGGCCGAGTCTCCGATCAACACCACCTTGAACACGTAGTCGATCTTATGGTTATAATCTCCGTACAAGTTCGACATCCTCAAACCACAATCAAATCCCTCTCAAAAAAAGGTGATGACCCTTTCAGATCAATCATATATAATACATACCATATATATATATATATATGGAAAATGCTGTATGAAAGAAAGAGAAAAATGGGTATTGAAATTTAGGATTTGGATTCGATCAGCAATCGTTGGACCACTTGGATGTGATCATGGATTTGTTTCAAGGTTTCTTGTGGCTTTGTGTTTGTGTCTCTGTAATCTGTTGTTGTAATTTTTTTGTATGGAAAGAGAGAAGAGTTGGAGGAAAAGGATGGGAAAGAGTCAGGGAAGGCCAACGGCCTGTGCGGGGTCCATTTAACGGTTTTCTTAGTACTAGCCTTATCACACACGCTACGTGCGTGTGGTGAGGTTTTTTATTTTTTGCAAAAAAAAAAGTGTTTTCATTTTGAGAATCTAATTTATAAGTGGATAAAACAATTTGAAAAATTACAGGAGAGCAGTCCTATTTTTTAGGCAATGTTTTAGTAGGAGTTAGAGTTGCATTTTTACCGAAATGTTCTTTAGTTTTGTCTCTACTTAAACATAGAGGTGTAGAGGTATTTTTGAACTAAAAAATGAGGAATCCAAACAGGGGAAGCCCCTTAAATAAAAACTAGCCTCATCACACGCGCTACGCGCGTGTGGTGAGGCTTTTTTTTTTCAACAAAAAAAAAACCATGTGTTTTTATTTTGAGAATCTAATTTATAAGTGTTTTTTTTTTTTTTTAAAAATGAATCTAATTTATAAGTGGATAAAGTAATTTGAGAAATGATATGAGAATAGTCCTATTTTTTAGGTAATGTTTTAGTGGGAGTTACAGTTGCATTTTTACCGGAATGTCATTTAATTTTGTCTCTACTTAAACATAAAGGTGTAGGGGTATTTTTGAACTAAAAAAATGAGGAATCCAAACAGGGGAAGCCCCTTAAATAGTAGTATAGACTAGCCTCTGAGCACGCGCCAGAGGCTTTTCTATTTTTTGAGTAAAGGTTATTTAGAGCATTTATTATAATTTGGGATAATTACATTTTCCAATCACAAAAAAAAAAAAAAAAAAAAAAAAAAACTTAGGGGTGTGATGAAAAATTATTTCACCTGCTAATGCATAATAATCATCACACCCCTAGGTTTTTTTTTTTTTTGGTGATTAGAAAATGTAATTATCCCAAATTATAATAAATGATCTAAATAACTTTTACTCAAAAAATAGAAGAGCCTCACGCGCGTGCTCAGAGGCTAGTTTATATATAATTAGACTCAACTTTGCAAGCCACCGTAGGGGGAACTACATGTTAGATTGGACCCAAAATTATTTAAAACAAAATTATAATACATATATACATATATATAGTTATTAAAGATTTGAAAATTTTTGCCTACAAAGCACAACCATAGGATCTGGCCCCAACAATGTCCAAGGATCATCCACTTAATTTTTATTTTGACAATCTAATTTATAAGTGGATAAAGCAATTTGAAAATTAATAGGAAACTTGTCCTATTTTTTAGGTAATATTTTAGTGGGAGTTAGAGTTGCATTTTTACCGGATTGTCCTTTAATTTTGTCTATACTTAAACATAGAGGTGTAGGGGTATTTTTGAATTAAAAAATAAAGAATCCAAACAGGGGAAGCCCCTTAAATAGTAGTATAGACTAGCCTCATCACACGCGCTACGCGCGTGTGGTGAGGTTTTTTTTTTAGCAAAAAAAAAAGTGTTTTTATTTTGAGAATCTAATTTATAAGTTTTTTTTTTTTTTGAAAAATGAATCTAATTTATAAGTGGATAAAGTAATTTGAAAAATTACAGGAGAGTAGTCCTATTTTTTAAGCAATGTTTTAGTGGGAGTTAGAGTTGCATTTTTACCAGAATGTCCTTTAGTTTTATCTCTACTTAAACATAGAGGTGTATGAGTATTTTTGAACTAAAAAAAAAACTGTGTTTTTATTTTATATATATAATTTTTATTTTGAAAATCTGATTTATAAGTAGATAAAACAATTTGAAAATTAACAGAAAACTTGTCCTATTTTTTAGATAATGTTTTAGTGGGAGTTAGAGTTGCATTTTTACCATATTGTCCTTTAGTTTTGTCTCTACATAAATATAGGGGTGTAGGGGTATTTCTGAACTAAAAAATGAGGAATCCAAACAGGGGAAGCCCCTTAAATAGTAGTATAGATATAGATGAATCTAATTTATAAGTGGATAAAACAATTTGAAAAATTATAGGAGAGCAGTCCTATTTTTTAGGCAATGTTTTAGTAGGAGTTAGAGTTGCATTTTTACCGGAATGTCCTTTAGTTTTGTCTCTACTTAAACATAGAGGTGTAGGGGCATTTTTGAACTAAAAAATGAGAAATTCAAACAGGGGAAACCCCTTAAATAGTAGTATAGAAGATGAGAAACAGTTAGTTGTGTCGCAGGTACATGACATGCTTGAAGTTGGAAAATGTGTGATTTTTTTTATTTTTTATTTTTTATTTTAGTACAGGGAAAAAAAAAAAAAAAAAAAACAATAAAATCTGATTCTAAACATATTTAGAACCTCCGGCACATTAGGAATATGACATGTGTATGAGTGTAGAGACACGTCGTTGGTTGAGCTTGAGAAAACTTTGCTCTAGTAGAGATGTATGATTGTGATTTGAGAGATGTATACTTACAACGACTGCAATTGATATAAACATTAATGGATGTTTTAAAGGCCTTTAGTAAATATTTTTATAAACTTTTTATGAAAAAGGAAAATGGTGCAAATTTTTTTTCTAAAATAGTTTATTAACAATTGCTTTAAAAAACTGTTAATTGCACCCTTAAAACATATAACAAAAGTGTGACACTAGAAATGGGTGCACTTAACAAATAATCAGGTCGATTGGGATTAAAACAAGTTATTAATTTATTATCCTTACTCAGTTTTTTTTTTTTTTAGGGAATTGTATTTTTTTCACATGCCACAAATAATAATAATAAATTAAAATAAATTTAATAATATTGTACTTATCTTCACATCAATACAAATAAGAAAACAAATAGCAAAAAATTCTCAAAAATAAAAGTTAAATAATACATAAATTATTAAGACTACCTAGTCCCAAGTTTACTAAATTAAATACTTCAAACCTAGACATCGTGAAGAAAGTATGTGTAACTAGAAAAGAACATAGAAACAAAAGGAAACAAATGAAATGAAAGTATAAAACACATTTGCAGAGAGTTAAAAAAGCCAAATCCTCCTTTTTTTTTTCTTTTTTTATTTTATATTTTATATAAAACTTTGTCTCACCCCTTCAAATGGCAAGGTGCAATTACGTGTGTGTATATATATTGATGGTGAAGTACAAAGCCCAGTTTGTCCATAAGGATCGTCTATGCTTACCAACACCTAAGATGAACCCTAAAGGAGAAATTACAGAAACTACGAAGGATGGGCGCTTGACAATCTGATATACTTGTCTATACTGGATTGGGGTACGGACGAGAATAAACACTTAGAAAAATATGAAATATTTTGATCGCTCATCATGGGTAACTAAATTTCAGTTTCCTAAATGTGGGATGAACTCCTCGAAGTTCTCTACCACATTTTGCTATGTCCACTTGTCTCTCATGCAACACTCCACAAAATCCATGCATCTTCCATGATGTTAGTGGAACCACACAAGTAGACCCACTCTAAGATCTCTATAAAAGGGATCCACCCTCAGCAATCTAAGGTAAGGCTTTTACCACTTATCCATTCTCAAAACCTATTCTACAAAAAGAGAGAACTGACTTAGCCATCAGAGGGTCCTTGGCCGATTCACACCGGCCTCATTTGATAGTTCTTTTTCTTTTCAGGTCACAAAGTAGTTGTCACAACCCGGCCCATTCAGCCTATTGATTTTTCAACCTTATCAATTGGTGCTGTTTGTGGGGAACACTACTCTTGATTTGGTTAATTCTACGTGTTAGCCATACTGCTTCCTAAGGCAAAAGGTTACATGGTCCGAACTAGGTCAATGGCTACAAGTCCAAAACACCAAGAGAGTGAAAATGCTTCCAGTGGAAATGCTTCCAGTCATGCTAACCGTGCACCAGAACCACCACCGACGAATTACCAACAATAGATGCAGTCCATGGCGGTTGCCATGGCAGATTTAACACAGCAGAATCAAGAGCTAACAAGGGAAGTCAATAGGAGGAAACAACATTGATAGAGGCATACAAATGAACTGGGACAAAACTTAGAAGGAATAAGGGCAGAGAATAGCACTGAAGGAGATCCATCAAGAGGCATTATTACAAGAAGAGTACCTCACTTGGAGAAGGAAATGGATCAGATGTAAAAAGCCATGGAAGAGATGAAGGATTCCATGAGAAAAACTCATCATATGGTCGATCTCGTCCATAGGATCAATTCACCTTTCATGGTATCTATCACAAGTCATCCTTTGCCCTCAAAGTTCAAGATGCCAACTATTGACTCTTATGATGGGACGTGAGATCCTTGTGACATTCAAGACAACCATGCACCTCCAAGGTGTTCCAGATGAGATCCTGTGTAGGGCCTTCCTTACCACTTTAAAGGGATCAACTAGAGTTTGGTTTGGCAAGTTACCACTAAACACCATAGCTTCATTCCAAGAGCTAAGTAAGTTGTTCGTCAACAACTTTATTGGAGGACAGCGGTATAAATGATCTTTGTCTATCCTGTTGAATATAAAGCAAGGAGATAATGAAAGCCTACAGAATTTCATTTGTCGTTTCAATAGGGAAGCCTTGCTTGTAGGCGAGATGGATGATAAAATTATGTTGGCAACCTTCTACAATAGGGTTACCTCGGATTTGTTCATCCATAAGCTGTATGATCAAGAGCCATAGATGATGGCCGATCTCATAGATTTAGCTCAAAGTTTTATGAATGCGGAAGATGCAATCATTGCAAAGAAGAGGAAGAAAGCAGAATGAGTAGAGACCGGATACACTTATCATCCAAAGCAAGGTCCTTGTCCAAAGAAGGCCAAGATGAGAGATAAGAGAGATTGTGATGGAAGAAAGGCAAGTTCGTCCTTGGGGCATTATTCAAATTATACGCCTTTAAACACTTCACTTGATCAAGTGTTAATGCAGATTAAGGATGACCTGTCCTTAAAGTTGCCAGATAAGATGAAGGGAGATCCTAGCAAGAGGAATAAAAGTAAATATTGTCGTTTTCACCAAGACCATGATCACGATACAGACGAGTGTTATGATTTAAAGCAACAGATTGAAATTCTTATAAAACAGGGGAAGTTGAGGAACTTTATTGGACAAGATCATAAGGATGAAAGATTGCCTATGAAGGGCAAAATCAAAGAACCAGCTCGTCTGCCCTTGGGAGAGATAAGGGTCATTGTAGGGGGCACTTCAGCTGCTAGTTCATCAAGATCTAGGAAGACCTACCTTCTGGCGGTGTAGAACATTCAACTTATTGGTCGTACACCAAGGGCCCCTAGAATGGACGAGCCATCAATCACCTTTGTAGACGAAGATGCAAGAAGGCTACATCATCCCCATAATGATGCAATTGTCATCACTTTGATGATTGCAAACTATTTGACGAGGAGAGTGTTGGTAGATAATGGAAGTTTAAGAGACATCCTTTATTACTTAGCTTTTCAACAGATGAAGATTGATAAAGAATTGCTTTGCCCAACCAACATTCCCTTAATTGGCTTTGGAGGAATGAAAGTTCTACCAGTGGGCACTATTTTTCTACCAGTAGTGGTTGGTACTTATCCTCAACATATTACTAAAGAAGTCAATTTCCTCATCATTGACTGCTCGTCCTTATACAATGCTATCATAGGGTGACCAACCTTAAATAGTTGGAGAGTTGCAATATCCACTTACCATTTTTCCATTAAGTTTCCAACGGAGTATGGGATAAGAGAAGTACAAGGTGATTGATTAATTGCTAGGGAATACTACTTATCCATGTTGCATATGGACAAGCAAATACCAACAATGAATATTGAAGAAAAAAGAACAACTGTGGAGCCAACTAAGGTTTTTGAAGATGTTCCATTAGACAAGTCCAATCTAGAGAGGTTCACCAAAATCGGGACTGGCATGGGAGAGAAGACGAAGCAGGAACTTGTCGAGTTTCTCAAAAAGAGCATAGATGTGTTTGCTTGGAGTCATGAAGATATGCCAGGAATTGATCCAAATGTAATCACTCATTGTCTAAATGTGTCCTCGTCTTACAAGCCTGTTCATCAAAGGAATAGAGTATTTGCTCCAAAAAGAGATAAACCAAAAAAATAAGAAGTCTAGAAGTTAGAAACAGCTAAGTTCATCCAAGAAGTCTACTATTCAGATTGGTAGGCCAACATGGTTATGATCAAGAAATCTAATGGCAAATGGAGAATGTGTGTGGATTTGCCAAATTTAAACAAAGCATGCCCCAAGGATAGCTACCCACTTCCACGAATTGATCAATTGGTAGACTCAATGGTTGACCATCAGTTACTTAGTTTCATGGATGCATTCTCGGGATATAATCAGATCAAGATGGACGAGGCATATTAGGAGAAGACGTCTTTTGTAAGCAGCCAAGGTTTATTTTGTTATAAGGTAATGCCTTTTGGCTTAAAGAATGCAAGAGGCATTTATCAAAGGCTATTCATTCAGATGTTTTGTCCACAAATAGGATGAAATGTTGAAGTTTATGTGGACGACATGTTAGTTAAGAGTGCAAGGGAAGCAACACATTTGGATGACCTTAAAGAGACATTTAAGACACTTCGGTGATACAATATGAAGCTTAATCCGAGCAAGTGTGCCTTTGGTGTCTCGTCGGGAAAGTTTCTCAGATTTATGGTTTCACAATGGGGAATTGAAGCAAATCCTGACAAGATCCAAGCAATATTGAACATGGAGCCACCTAGGAACGTCAAAGAAGTGCAAAGTCTCATTGGCCGAGTAGCAACACTTAATAGATTTGTCTCAAAAGTAACTGACAAGTTTTTGCCATTCTTTAAAGTGTGAAGGAAGACATTTGAATGGACGAATAAATGCCAACGAGCATTTGAAGATCTTAAGTTGTATCTTACTTTGACACCTTTGCTAAGTCCAACCAAATTAGGGGAAGAATTATGTCTTTACTTGGCTGTTTCTCCTCACACAGTGAGTTAAACTTTAGTTAGAGAAGAAGGGAAGAAAATACAAAGGCCTGTTTATTATACCAGCAAGGCGTTACAAGAAGCGGAAGGACGATATCCACCAATAGAAAACTTGGCCTTTTCTTTGGTTATAGTAGCAAGGAAACTCATACCCTATTTTCAGGCTCATGTCATCAATGTCATGATGGATCATCCACTCAAGAAGGCCATGAATAAGTTGGAAGCAATTGGACAATTGATTCAGTAGGCTATAGAGCTTAGTGAATTTGATGTAAAGTATCAGCCACAAGAGGCAATAAAAGCTCAAGTACTTGCAGATTTTATTGCCAAGTTCACTCCAACCAATGATCAACAGAATAATAAGGGGGCGCCACAATGGATTGTCCATGTAGATGGATCATCTACACAACATGTAGGAGGAATTGGAATAATCTTAAGGTCACCAAAAGGAGATTGTCTAAAATATGCAGCTCGTCTACAGTTTCAAGTGACTAATAATGAAGCTGAATATGAAGCTCTCATCATGGGCTTAAATTTGGCTAAGGCAATGGGAGTTGACTCAGTAGTCGTCCATAGTGATTCATAGCTAGTCATAGGCCAAGTGAATGGAACCTGTGAAACAAAGGAAGAGCGTATGAAGAAGTATCTAAACAAAGTCAGGAATTGTATAACTGCCTTCATGAAGGTAGAGTTTATCCAGGTTCTGAGAGGGGAAAATGCGGAAGCAGATAGTCTTGCAAGAGCTTCCTCTACAGAAGACATTATGGACGGGAAGATAGAGATTCGATATATTCCCAGTGTAGATATTCTTGAAGTACAATAGGTAGATGGAGAAACCAATTGGATGACAATAATTGTATCTTATCTTAGAGATGGATTGCTCGGAAGTTAAGGATTAGGGCCACAAGATTTGTTCTCATGGATAAAGTGTTTTATAAAAGAGGTTTCTCTTAGCCTTACTTGAGGTGCTTAACTATAGATGAATTGAACTACGTCTTAAGGGATATATACGAAGGAGCATGTGGAAATCATTCAGGAGCAAGAGCACTTGTCCATAAAATTTTTCGAGCAGGTTATTATTGGCCGTCAATGCAAGCTGATGCAAAATCTTATGTCTAGGCATGTGACAAATGCCAACGCTTCAGTAATGTGCCAAGACGACTGTCGGAGTATCTCTCCCAATGATGGCTCCTTCGCCCTTTGCTCAATAGGGATTAGACATCCTTGGTCATTTCCCAACAGGGACTAGGCAAATGAACTTCCTAGTGGTGGGCATTGATTATTTTATTAAATGGGTGGAAGTCGAACCCTTAGCCAAAATCGCTGAGCAAAATATAAGAAATTTTGACTAGAAGAAAATTATTTGTTGTTTTAGGATTCCTGGAGTGCTTGTTTTAGACAATGGATGACAATTTGACAATACCCCTGTCGAGGCCTCACGGCTGATGTCAACCACCCATCATAGCGACGCTTGCACACATTCTGTATCTCTTGGTGTGGGAATAATATGGAGGTGTACTGTACCTCGGGTGTGTGACTAGAATCTGAGTTGATTTTAAGGAAATTACCAAAGGTAAGTAAAGTCGCCACCAATCATTGAGTTTTTTCTATGGTGTGATTGGTCACCTGACTATATTTGATTTTATTACCGATCCTAGTCTAAGAAAAAGGTTGTTTTTCCTAATCTAATGTGGATGGGTAAAAAATCACGATTCTTAAGTTCAAAAGTCTAGTTACGTGTGAGGAAGGTGTTAGGTACCCCACAACGCCTCTCCGTAGATAGTCCTTTATTTTGGTAAAATCATAATTTTTAGGTGTGCTAATGCACTTTTTATAGTTTTCTGGATATTTCAACCGTTTTAACTCCGATTTCAACCCATGAATAGTCATTGGAAAAAAAATTTGATAATCTTCGTAATGGTGTTGGTCCCAACCCATTTTGACAATTGGATTAAAATTAGGTTTCTAATGCCCCCGAGAGTCAACCTTAGGACAAACTTGGTCAAATTGATAAAAATCACTAAGTAGCTCGGGTTTGAAAACATGAAAAATATTGTTTTGGAATGATTTTGACCCAACTTTGACTTTTGGTCAATCTAGGATTGACTAGGGGCATTTTTGTTAATTTGGCCTGTAATTGCACTTTGTGTGCTCTGATGCCTGAACAGGTTGCACTACGTCAATTTAGATGTTTCCATGACCCCATGGAGAAAAGATAATATTTTTGGAATTTTCAGGGTCTTGCATACAAATCAAGGGTGGGCAAAATACTGTGTCTACAGTTGCCCCTTCTTTATCTAACATCTCGAGTGCAATGAGAGGTGTTGGATAAAGAACTTGATTTTGCATTTTGTTGCCCAAAATTGCATGTGAAAACTGCACTATTCATGGACTAAGACCAATTTTACCTGACACGATTGAGTTGCTGCAGCTAATCCAAAAAACTTTTCTCTAACTTGGTCCTCAAAATTGGGCAAGAAACTCTGTTTTTTTTTTTTTTTTTTTTTGGGTCAAAGGTCAATCGGTTAATGTTGACCAGCGGCCCTTATAGGTGCGCCAGGCAAACCTGACGACCCTTCAAGGTGCGCCGGGCAGCCCAACTCGTATAAGCCCTTATAAAGTGGTCCCAAAGCCTCATTTTGACCATTCTGACTTCATTTCTCTGAAATCTCGATTCTAAAAAGTTCTCTAGAGCAAGTTGCGGTCTAGTGGGTCTAGCTTTCAGCTTCAGTCCACAACTTCAGTCTCTAGTTTTGCACTTGAGGTTAGTGTCTATTTTCATTTTATTTTTATTTTCTGCAAGTATGTTAGTAGCAAAGCAAATAGGAAAGCATGCTAGTATTTATTTTATTTTTGTTATTTTTTGTATATATGATTTCTTTTTCTTTTTCTTTTTTTATCATTTATGCCATGATGATGCTGTTGGAAAATATGTCTGTTCACATGTTTAAGTAACATAGGAATACTTGCATATGTTGGATGCTATGAAAACACATGAAACTCTAACAAAATTAAAAGAAAAGCTAGGTAAAAATGAGAGACTATGCATGATAAGGATGAAAAAATCTACGAGGATTGAAAATGTGAAAACAAAGCAATTTTAAAACAAGAGTAGGATTAAACGAGCATGGTCGAATTAAATCCTGAAGGAGAGGTATCTTGGAAATCTTGGCATTTCAAAATGAAAGGAGGTAGGATTAAACGAGCTTGGTCGAATCAAACCCTATGGGAGAAGTATCTTGGAAATCTTGACATTTTGAAATAAAAGGAGATAGGATTAAACGAGTATGGCCAAATCAAACCCTGTGTGAGATTTAACAAGCATGGTTAAATCAAACCTCAAAAAGATAGATAGGATTAAACGGGCATGGCCGAATCAAACCCCATGTGAGATTAAACGAGCATGGTCAAATCAAACCTCAAAAAGATGGATAGGATTTAACATGCATGATTGAATCAAACCCTACATGAGATTAAACAAGCATAGTTGAATCAAACGTTGAAAAGATGGATAGGATTGAATGGGCATGGCCGAATCAAACCTCGAGAAGACAGATAGGATTAAACGAGCATGGTTGAATCAAACCTTGTGTGAGATTAAACGAGCATGGCTGAATCAAACCTTGAAAAGATGGATAGGATTAAACAGGCATGGCCGAATCAAACCCTGTGTGAGAACTAACAAGCATGGCCAAATGAAACCTCGAAAAGATAGATAGGATTAAATGAACATGGCCAAATCAAACCCTAAGAGAGACGTATTTTGAAAATCTTGACATTTTGAGATAAAAATTGATAGGATTAAACGAGCATGGTCAAATCAAACCTTGAGAGAGATGTATTTTGAAAACGTTGACATTTTGAGATGAAAAGCGATAGGATTAAACAAGCATGGTAGAATCAAACCCTGTGTGAGATTAAACGAGCATGGCCGAATCAAACCATGAGAGAGACGTATTTTAAAAACCTTGATAATTTAAGAAAACATGACAGTTTGGTGTGATCATGTATGGCACGTGTTAGGCAGTAGGGTTAGACATACTTACCTACTTATTTGCATTGCCAATTGCTTTTGGGCTTACTAACCAATCTTGAATTTTGCTTCTGTAAGTATGTCTCAATGGACAAGTGCCTTTAGATTGTGTAGTGACGACAATATTGTCTCGGTTAGTCTTTAGATTACGTAGACTCTTCAGAGGCGCTTCAATCGAGGTGGTGACAGTCGATGCCTCATCTCAGTCTCGCACTAGTTCAGGAGGTGGCTCTTCATAGTTCCCTCAGAATGAGGAGAGAGGAGGCCCAGAGGGCGAGGAGCTAGAGAAGAAGCTCGTGTTTGATGTTGATGCTGACGTGGTGGCCCTTGACAGGGCTGGGCCAAGTCCAGGCGCTTAGTGGCATTGAGGTCATAGACTGAGGTTTCTACCCAATTTGTCTAGGGCTGAGGTTTATAATAGAGAGATTGATCACAGTATAGTCGACACTCATCTTCAGCATGGTCTGAAGAGGCATCCTTCTGCTTGGACTCAAAAGGCTCAGGTATGTTCCCTTTTCTCTTTCAATTGTCAAATCTAAATGTGTAGATATGCATGCTAACTGGTAACTTTTCTGATTTCAAGTGTAGGCCCCTAACAAGATTTGCAGTCGAGGAGCTTGGTTTTCATTCCTACTATGCCTTTTTGACCATAGGACTAATGCATGTAGTCACAACTTTTTGATTGAGTAGGGCTTCGGGGAGTTCCTGAGGATTCCATCTTATTCTATACGGCATGCGATATTTGAGACTTTGGTGCAACGATTCCATGCAAAGATTGGCACCTTTCATTTAAGTTGTGGGGAGTATGCAGTCCTTCCCCTCGACTAGACAGCTATTTTGAGCCTTAGATTCGGCGGGTATCCTATCTCTTCTAATTCTATAGATTTCGCTACTGCGAGCAAGCTTTTGGGCATTCGCTATCCCCTTACTCCGGCGAGGCAAAAGTATTTCGAGCTTACCAATGAGCTACAGATCAGTATGAAGTGGCTAAAAGAGAGCATACCTTGGGAAGTGAAGCCTGACGACATTGCTCTCACGCAGTTCTTTTTCTATTTCACCGGTAGTTGCTTGTTTGGCAACAACTGCTTAGTGCTGACTTGTAAGTTGTAGGGAGCCATGAAAGTAGTGTCGGAGACAGAGAGAAGGGTTAGCTTCAAGTTGAGATAGGCATGCTTTGCGGGTATATCGGCATTCTTATTGGTGAGATAAGGGGACACAGGATATCTTTACCTCCTACACCACCTATTCCCAGTAGAGATCCTCTTATTCGCCAACATGAGTTAGAGTACATGCTTGCTCCTCCTAGATCGGCTGGTAGTTGGGAATATACCCTCTTAGATGATTGGGCTCGGGGCCTTGTTCTGGGATATGTCCCAGGTTCTCTGGCGAATCAAGTCAATCCTTTTATGGGCCATACTGCGGGCGGTGATGCTAATGATGGCAACGCTAGGCGTTTTGTTGATGATGTCATTAGAGATGATGACTTCCCTTAAGCCAACCATATATTGTTGTATCTCTATGATGTAGCCCCTGTGTGGGCATGTTTTTTCATTTTTCTTTATACTTTCTAGAAATTGTTGTATTTTGTAGACATTGCCCCTTGGTGGGCCAGACTTGTATATCTTACACTGCCTCTTGGTAGGTCTAGACTGTATGTATTATATTGCCCTATAGTGGGCCTTGATGTATGATATTGCCTCTTGGTAGGCTCCTGATGTATGATATTTCCTTTTGGTTGGCTTCTGATGTATAGTGAACATTGCCTCTCGGTAGCTCTTTCATGTATTTTTCTAGATTTTTCCTGTTGGTAGGCTTTCAATGTATGATGAACATTGCCTCTCGGTAGGTCTTACATGTATATTTCTAAATTTTGCCTGTTGGTAGGCTCTAGTGTATGATTTGTGAACATTGCCTCTTGGTAGGTCTTACACGTATGTTTCTGGATATGGCCTATTCGTAGGCTCATATGTATGATTTGACATTGCCTCTTGGTAGGTCATACATGTATGTTTCTAGATTTCTCCTCTTGGTAGGCTCTTGTATATGATTTGTGAACATTGCCTCTTGGTAGGTCTTACATGTATGCCAGTAGCACTTTAGCATTTTGGAGCTGGTTGCGCCACTATGGTCGCTTTGCCTCAGACCATACTATCATAGATATACCAATAAAATTTGATATTGATTGACCCACTGAGGGATGAAGAGAGAGTAAAGACCGCATAAAATAAAACTGCCCTAGTGTAGGTTTTATGTGGTTCTTATCATGAGAGAAAAGGTTCTTGGCAGGACAGACCTGTTCTTGAGCATATTGACTAGCCGAAAGTGGACTGAACCACACAAAATAAACTGCCCTAGTGTATGATTTTGCATGGTCCTAAAATGATCAATTGACTTGAAGTGGTATTAGAATCGCACTCGGCGATACAAGTTTCTTTGACAACCCTAATGATGATCATGGATTTCCCTAGCGGGATTTTGGACTCGCCGTGTGGTAGAATGCACTATTTGTCTCAGTTTTTGATTAAATCGACCAACATTTCAAAAAGAGTTCCCTTGAGGAATTAATTGTCGTGATCTTCATACCATGTTGGATGGACTACTATTGGTGATTGGGAATGGCCTTGGCACTATCCAATTACATGTCTTAATGATGAGGGCTAAACCGACCCCTAAACCAGATGAACTGGGCTTTGAAAATGAGGTTCAAGATATTCTGAGATGCCAGACGAGACCTGCAAAGATAAATTGCCCTAGTGTAGTCTTTGTGTGGTCTCGATTATGTGAAAAAAAAAAAAAAAAAAAAAAACCTTTTGAAAGGCAAGTTTGTTGTTGAACCTACCGTGCACCACTATTAATGCAAAAACCAAAGGAATCTTTGCTTTAGAGCTATCCAAAACCCTTCATTCATTGGATTTAAGCTCAAAATGCCTGTTGGTTTATGCCAAGGGGGTTGAAAAACCCTGGCACGTGTCCCGAGGTGCAGCGGCCCTTGTAGGTGCACCGCTTGGGGTCAGTGGCCCTACAAGGTACGCTGGCCTTTAGAAGTGTGCTTAAAAGCAAAATGCCCCCCCAAACTTTCCACATTCTAATATGCGATTTTTGGGGCCTTTTCCTACCCTTTTTCTTCACTGAAAACTCCTAGAAACACCATTTTTCATCAATTTTCTGCACAAATCTACATCAGAACACCAGATTCATTCAGATATGAACATGGATGTTCTTGAGCTCAAGACTTATGATACTATGGGGAGCTTGAGTGGGAGACTTTTCATGAGAGGGAGCTCAAGAGATGGTGGACTTCATTCTCTTCCAAGGATTGGGCCTACATCAAGTAGTTCCTCGAAGATGTCATTTCACTTTTTTGCACTTCTTTGGATTAGCACTTACTGGAAGCAATAGTTACTTGTTGGGATCCCGCTTTGAGTTGCATCACCATCAGGGATGTGGACTTGGTCCCTACTTTAGAGGAGTATGATCACTTTCTTTCTCTTCCTACCCCTATGATTTAGGTTTATCGACCACCGACTCAATCTCGTTTCTGCAAGCAGCTAGCAGAGCTATTAGGCCTGAAGACACATATTATGGATGTTTTAACCCGATATGGGAGCGGCTTGGGAGGTAGCATCCCTTTCGATTTTTTGCTTTGTTAGTTTGGTGAACCTGAGTGTCCTATTGCTTACCGAGGATACTTTATGGATTTGGACGAGCATTGGACCTTCTGTAGGTGCTAGGCCTTCATGGTGTCCTTCTTTGGCTTAATACTATTCCTTTCTTAATCATGTTCCATTAGCTTTGTAGTTCTACCCCTGGTTATGTGCATCTGCTATAGTTGGGGTTCTATAGTCATTTGAGTGTGATATCTTAGGCACAGCCTGTTGGGTTCTTGAGGAAGGATAGAGTTAAGATCACTGTTTCCCTTGATCTTCCTTTTACTAGGGACACCACTAGTTGGTTGCGGTATTTGTTTGGATTGCATCCCAATGACTAGACCTAGAGGGTCAAGTGGGGAGTCACTAGATGGCTGGGTTGGACCCATTGTGTTGGTTTGCTTGGCATCCCTTTGGTGGGCATCTAGGGTTGTACAAGGTACTTTCCTGGTATGGTCTTGAGGTAGTTCGGGGGTGATCAACATGTCCCTCAATTTAATGATCTTTCTGTCATCATTTGTGATTATGGGCTTCAGGATATTGACATAGCCATCATATATCGCGCTTTTGGCCTTTAGCAGGAGTGCAGGTTGACTATCGACTATCCTACTTATCTTGGGGATGATTATGAGTGGTCCACAATAGAGTTTAGAGAGTGGAGAGCTAGCAAGTACCCATGCTTCATTGTTGATCTATCAGTTCCAGATCTTCTTAATCCCCACCTTGTGCCTAATATATTGAGGGATTATACACTAGAGTTTGAGGTTAGAGTTGAAAGTACTCTTAGAGACTTAGGATAGAGCTTGACAAAGGCTATTAAGGATGGGGATTGCTGTAGGGAGCTTCTTGATGCCACAATGGAGGATGATGATGAGATGGGGAAAGCCTATGGGGCTAAGCTTGCCACCCTTAGAGCAGAGGAGTTCGGCTCCTTTAGCCATGGAGGTAGAGTGTATTCAGCTGAGATCTTAAGTCACTAGTTTGGAGAGTGAGTTGGAAAATCTTACTCAGAGATTCACTATCTTAGGCCAGACAAGTGATGAAGAGAGGGCCATAGTGGAGGCTAGTTGGGATGATGATTTAGAACTGGGGCTATTGGAGGCTAGATCCTTCATTCATTCCACTTTGAGCTCGGAGTATGGGTTGGCTGATGAGCCTAGTGAGCCACAGTTGGATTTTCGTCACCTTCAAGCAAAGGTAGCTGAGAATGAGGAGGCATTGAGATTTGCTACTATAGAGGTTGGCACCTTGCAAGCTTTGCTTGATATAGAGAGGCAAGGCTACACCTCAGGTCCTAGAATGGAGAGGGAGCTGGTTCGACTTCGACATTCATATGGCCGACTTAGAGAGATTGCTAGAGATCTAAGCTTTAATGCAGCAAGGTTGCTTCATACC
Source organism: Quercus parvula (assembly GCA_030820535.1). NCBI lineage: Eukaryota > Viridiplantae > Streptophyta > Magnoliopsida > Fagales > Fagaceae > Quercus > Quercus parvula. Next base: position 24,863,787 of record JAUAME010000011.1, on the reverse strand, counting down.
CATTCCTCGGATGACCCGATTCTTCTCACCGGCTTTGGGGTGCTATGTAAGACAATGGCAGACCCTTTGGGCCACATTTGACTTGCCTGAGTCTTTCTACTTCTTTTCATTTCTGCACATGAGCTATGTAGTTAGTATTCCACCATGTACGGAAAGGTCTGTCATAAACTACTAGAAAATTGCCTACGACATTCACTTTTGGGTTTTTAAAGCAAAGTCTAGTTTGTAAAGTATTCTTAAAAATGGAAAACAGGTGAAAATAGATTTTTTTTTTTTTTGGTGTATATTGATTATCAGGAGATTTTATATCTATGAGATCTATGTTTTGGATGCATAACGATGAATGCATGAAAGGATTAGAAAGGCACAAAACAGGCATGTTTAATGAATATGTGCGCAAATGCTTTGAAAATGCAAGATCATACAAATAAAATGGTAAATGTAGCTCTATGCATATCAATATCTCAGGTTTCAAAGGATACATCCAGTTCTAGACAAATCTTTTCCTTTCCCATTAGGGTATATCTTCCATTGGCATGGGCCATAAAACCTTCGAATAAAACCATAGTGGGCCACGCGTGTTGCAAACACAGAGCAACCTAAGAAGGTGCATGCTTCTTTCATTGATCTTGATCATAAACTCAAACTGACTTTTTCTTTTAAAATGTGACCGGGCCAAGGTGGCTACCTACATACCTTCATTGGGAAGGATCAAGTCATAACGTAGTTCAACTGACATTTTTTTATTGCCTTAATTTTTTCCTAGACCGCCCTTTTAAGTTTTCAATCTAGCAGGCTCTTTCATGCTCTTTCTTTTGCTCTCCTTTTACGTAGACCTCCCTTTCAGGTTTTCAATCTACCTTTCCATATATATATATATATATATTGTATATTTTGCTTTTTTGTTTTTTTGTCTGTTTACATAGGAATGTAGAAAAAAAGGTTGCACTTGGAATCTCCCTCATGCAAAGTGTTGTATGACATCATCAAAATTGATGGGCATATTGAAGTCGTGCCCATCCATATTGGCTAGAATCAGGGCTCCTCTAGAGAAGGTCTTCTTCACCACATACGGGCCCTCAAAGGTCGGGGCAAACTTTCCTCTATGATCAGGCATGGCTTGGTTGTGCTTTTTCAAGACTAGGTCTCCTTCTTCAAAGACTCTGGGTCTAACTTTCTTGTTGAATGCTCACTCAATGAGGTGTTAGTACAATTGTCCACGGCACTTCATTGTCATGCTCTTCTTGTCTATCATGTTCAATTACTCATATCGGGAATGTGCCCATTCAACCTGCAAACGAAAATTGGACACTTTCCCCTTGACTCATTTTGCAAACAGTCCTATGAAGGATACCCTACCCTAGGCTGGGATGTTCACTCAAATTTAGCTCTTTCTAGTCCTCACAAGTTTTGACTTAGTCTAGGCCAATTATATGAGACACGACTTAACTGGTAGGTTGGTCCTATTCTTAGGGGGGACCTCGATCATCTAATTCTTCCTTTCATAGAAGTTGTGGGATAGAGCAGATCAAGGGGGCCTTTTCAACATAATCCTCTCCACCCACAGACCTAGGAAAGCCCACAATTCGGCATCTACTAACTATCTAGGGTAGACGCATCTAGCATTCGCCCTCACACACTGAGTTTGGGTTTGACCCAATATGAGGGGTGATGTCATGCATTTTAAAATGAAAGGGGAAATACTTTCCAAGCACAAAAATATATGCACAGATAAAGGTGTAGCAGAAATTAAATCTTACTACCCTAGGTTCGCACATGTGAAGGAAAGCTATAAAGCATGCTTTAGGAAAGCAGTAAAGCTTCACACATACGAAAATACCTCGAAGCTAGTTTTTGCAAAACCATTTGAACAACGTTTTTGGAAATTTTTTTGAGTTTTTGAAAATAGTTTACTAGGATATAGTAAAAGAAATTTTCAAAAAGAAAGCCCCGAAGGCTAATGCCAATTTCAATGTTTTTGTAAGCCAATGACCAAAGATTAGGATCTTATCAAAAGCACTAAAGGCTAAACTCTCTAAGTATCCCTAGTGGAGTTGCTAGTTTGTCAACGCCTTGCTGCTGCTCGACCACCCATCGCAGCGACGCTCGCGCGCTTTCTATTTGAGTGTGGAGGTGTGTTATACCTTAGGTGTGTGACTGGAATATGAGTCAATTTTAAGAAAATTACCAAGGGTAAGTGAAGTCACCACTAATCATTGAGTTTTTCTATGTGTGATTAGTCACCTGACTCTATTTGATTTTATTACCGATCCTAGGCTAAGAAAAAGGTCGCTTTTCCTAATCTAATGTGGATGGGTAAAAAATCTTGATTCTTGAATTCAGAAGTCTGGTTACATGTGGAGAAGGTGTTAGGCACCCTACAACACTTGTCCATAGATAGTCCTTTGTTTGATAAAATCATAATTTTTGGACATTGGCAGATGAAAACGGGCTATTGGCGTTAGTTTTCAGGGCTTTAAGAGAATTGGGCTTTAAGGTTTTGATTCGAAAAAGGTGTGGTCTCGATCAATGTTTTCCAAGTGTGTTTGGAATCGTTGCCAAATTTCCACGAAAAATATCTGGTAGCATTTTGCCTTATTTTCATCATGGAAATCTAGCAGCACTTCGCCTCAGATGCATTATAGCACACAAAACACTATTCTTACCAAGCTTTCAACATGAGAATACGGCAATAGGGATGCCTCATTTTCATGGAAAAAATCCGACAGAGTTTCGCATTTGGTGTGCTATGGCATATTAGCAGAGTTTCATGCTTGTGTATACAACGCATGCCAACATGCTCATGCTAGGACGGGCTAGAGCCCCTCAAAGAATTAAGCACACTGATACGTGTCACATACACGGGGAAACTGATGTCACTTGGTGACATGGATTAGGATGGTCACACCACAGTGACTATGCACATAGTATGATATGAATATGCACCTATAACAAATGCCTTGAGCACGTACTCATGCCATAAGGTCAAAAGCACTCCTGACTAAAGAGAGTTGCTCACGTAGCCACAAGAGTCCATCATACAAAGTGCACAATCACCCGCACACATGCAAGCATGTATATATACATACATCATGCATAATGCTATCACATAGAGCAAGAAAGATAAATAGACATTGCCAACATTCCAAGGGTATGGCCAAGCAAGGTACAGGAAATGTAAAACAAACATTTCCATACCCAGGGAATGCAACCCAAGCAAGGAGCAGGAATAATAAAGGGTACAAGGAGAGGGGGAACCCTAATACATGCTTTAGAGAAGAGGCTTAGAGAGAGGGAGAAAGAGAAAACCACTCAGGAGGGGCTAGGTTCCATAATCTACTGAACATTTCCCTTTGTGGGCTTACATCTTCTTGCTTGCACCCTTACCCTTTTTGCTTGCACCTAGGAGGTCGCACCCTTACTCCAAGCATCTATGCTTCATGCGTGTACATGCAATAACAAAAGAAACAAGCTAGCAAACAAGCAAAGAAACAAATAGGAAGGAAAGCATGCTAAAAGACAAACTAGCAAAAGATATATATATATAAACAGAGGCAAACAAGCATGTAAAGCACATTAAAAAAGGTGTCCAAGGAGGATAAATGTAGGTTTCGATTGAGTGTCAATAGTTCCATTGGAATGGAGAATGGATGACACACAGACTCATGCATAAACATGTAGGCAACTATGCAAAGATGCGAAGAAGCAAAGAAAGCCAAACGGGTGGCACAAAGCAAGCAAGGCAAGCATATAAACATCGCATGGAGCAGAGAAACATGTGTATCAAGCACACCAACACCTCGGAGGTGTATCACACAAGTGGTAACATCCAAATGATCCATAAGAGGGACATATGTGACCACACAAGCAAGTGGCCTCAAAAGACCGACAAGCACAAGCCCACAAAAGGCACAAAGCATGGCAAAGTCTAGATCTAAATAGGCAAACATGGACATAAAGCATAGAAGCAAGAAAGCAAACATATACATGCATAAAGGAAATGATTCAAACCCTTTGATATAGGCCTAGACATATGGATGTAGACCTAGACCACAAGATCTAGATCTACACCCTACCAAAAGGGTCAAAACACAAGAAAGAGGGATAACAAGAGATAGAAAGGCTTTAGAAGCACATATCATAGCAACCAACATGTAGATCAAGACACACGAACATGGCAAGGAGCATACAAAGATATAGAAGCAAAAACATGGCAAGGAGCACATAAATACATGAAGCTAGGCAAGAACATTGCAAAAAGCACATAAACACATGGATCTAAGCCTAAGCATGCTAAAAGGCATGTAGGCACATGGATCTAAGCACAAACACAAAATTTAGGCATACCTTAGCCCAAGAAGGCTAGGCCAACATCATCAAAGCATTAAAGCATGGTAAAAAGCAAGGAGATGTGCTAGAAAAGCTATAGAACATGTTAAGAAACAAGATAAAGCAAAGAACATGATAAGAAAAGCAATAAAGCATATTATGAACGAGGATAAAGGGTGCAAGAACACTACCTCTTGATTGCTGAGAAAAGAGGGGAATCAAAGGTTTTTTTACGTGTTTCTGGGAGAGAAATGTAGAGAAGAGAGAGTGAATATGCCGAGAACTTAGCTCCAAAACACCCAATTTTTCTTCTTTTTTTGATTAAAGGGGGGTCTGGGGGTATTTATAGGTGAAAAGTGACCCCTTAGTGCCGGCGGCCACTTAGTGGCTGTCAACTTGGAATGGCCTGATGAAGGCCTTCCCAAGCTCGAATCAGGTTGATCTTAGTGTCCCTGGAAAGGTCTGGATATCTAGTTTCTAGAAAACTAAAGAACTTTGAAATCCAACAGTCGAATCAAACGTTATGGCCTCGAGAAGCAAGCTAATGCGCCTTGCACGGTTTTCAAGATATCTCAACTGTTTTGACTTCGATTTTGACCCATGAATAGTCGTTGGAAAAGGAATTCAATAATCATTACGATGATGCTGGTTTCTAGCCATTCTGAAGATCAGATCAAAATTAAGGTTTCTAGAGTCACCTCCAGGTCAAACTTGGTCAAAGTTGACGAAAATCACTAAGTAGCTCGAGTTTGATGTAGGAACATGAAAAAAAATGTGGTTTTGGGATGATTTTGAACACCTTTGACTTTCAATCAACCTAGGGTTGACTAAGGGCATTTTGGTCTATTTGACATGAAATGGCACTTTGAATGCCCCGATGCCCGAACAGGTTGTGTTGTGTCAACCTAGATGTTTCCGTGGCCCCTGGGAGAAAATTTTAATATTTTTTAGAATTTTCGAGGTCTGGCACGCAAATCAAGGGCACTCAAAATACAGTATCTACAGTGGGATGAACTCCTCGAAGTTCTCTCCTACATTTTGCTAAGTCCACTTGTCTCTCATGCAACACTCCACGAAATCCATGCATCTTCCATGATGTTAGTGGAACCACACAAGTAGACCCACTCCAAGATCTCTATAAAAGGGAACCACCCTCAACAATCTAAGGTAAGGTTTTTATCACTTATCCATTCTCCATAACTAGGCTACAAAAAGAGAGAACTGACTTAACCATCGGAGGGTCCTTGGCCGGTTTACATCGGTCTCCTTTAATAGTTCTTTTTCTTTTCAAGTCACAAAGTAGCTGTCACAACCTAGCCCATTCAGCCTATTGAGTTTTCAACCGTGTCATATATATATATATACATCTTTTTCACATGAGAGTGGGCCTCAAACTTTTGAGGTCTATATCATATGAGAAGATGTTTCATTCAACAAGTTACACGAAATTATGAATCCTAAATATCAACCCCAACTCCCATATCCACCAAATTAACCATGGTTGTGTTAAAACATTGTAAATATGTTAACATGATATTAGCTGTCATCAACAATATATCCAACTGAATTACATTATAAAAAATTTCTGAATATTTAAAGATGATTATCTCTTCAATGCAATTTTTTTTCATAGACTAACACTTTCTTTCTTTATTTATTTTTTTCCAAAATTGTCATTGTTCATCAAACAATTTTTACTCATTTTTTCCAGTTTGTTATGCTTTAAAAAATATATTTGGAGGAATTGTCTGAATCATAACATGAAAGTTCATTATTAAAATTTCTAGATGTTTGATTTAAATTGGACACGAATGGTGTCTAATATCTTCCCATCTAGTAAGCTAACATTCAATCCTTTATCTAGGATTTAAGACCATGGTTTCCTATGTAATTTTATATATTTTTCTTAATGCAATTAGGAGTTAAGATCATGTAACCTTTCTTAGATTGTAACGAGAGTAGTATTGTAATTCTTTATTTATTTGTTTATTAGACATATCGTCTAATTGTTTTTTATGAAATAAAGATTTATTCATTTTTAATTTTCTTATTTTGGTTCCTTAAATAAACAAATGGAGACTCCAATTTCCCTTGATTTGGGGATAAAATATCGCCAGTTGATGAGTCATCACCTTGAGACTCGTTTAACTCGTCAAGTCTTGGTTCTCACATTAACAAAGCATGAGGCACTAATGTGGCATGATGATGTTGTAAATGACATGAAATTGTGCTTACATGGCAGCCGATGTACATGATGTGATGGTAGGGCTTTAAAACGACATATGGTAGTGCTTGTTATGGGCTATTGACAAGTGAGTGAGGGCATGTGCGAAGGACTTTCTGAGTGATTCTAACGGCATATTCATTTTTGGCTTTTGATTATAATTTGCTGTTTTGCTTAAATTATGTATTGCTTGTGGATCCTATATGAGTCCGACAAAAAACAGCATTTTTTTTTTTTTCCCTAAATTAGTTTAATTGCTCAACTAGTCGGTGTTGTTTGCGGGTCCAGTTAGTATGTTTTTGGTAAAAACGTTACATAAAGTAACCGTTTGCAAGTCTCACAGACTCTCACTTAATGGTTTTTGCACAAATGTTAGGTACTTTTTTGCTTATTGCAAATTTCACTCTACTTTGTTTTTACTATAATACTTTCAGCAAAAATCAATCTTTTTACTTTTATTTATAATACTTTTAGTCAAAAAAAAGAAAGTAAAGTAGGTGAGCAAAATGCTGCATTTTTTTTTTGGGTATGTTTTATGATCTTTCCATCTATGTGGTTGCTGACTTTAACTAATGCTGAGAAAGCCGTAGATCTGATAGGAACAATGCTCAAGCAACAAAGACACCATCAAGAGCGGCATTGTTGAAGAAAATGCCAAAAAAGAAGAAAAATAGTCAAAGTTACTCTCCAAACTACCATACATACTTCTCCTATATATTTTTATTGGATGTGAATTTTGAAAATCTAACCGTTGAGTTATATGTTCTTTATGTTCTTAACATACATGTCAAATTTAGTTCAAATCAGATTTTATTTACTATTCAATCCATAAACTTATTTTTTATGCATAATTTTAGATCACAAAAACTTAAAATTTAATCATTTGATTGATGATATAATTATTAATCTTTAACCTTCTTCAAAATTTGCATGCATGAATGATATAATAAGAGGAAGATATAAGAGGAATTTGAAGGGGTTTCTCTACAAACCTTTTCATATATATATATATATATAGAGAGAGAGAGAGAGAGAGAGAGAGAGAGAGAGAGAGATCTTTAGTTTAGACTAGGGTCTATTTGAATATTGCTTATTTTGCTAAAAACTGAAAACTTATTGCACTGTAGCAAAATAATTTTTAAACTATAAATAGTACCATGAGATCCAGATTTATTACTTATGCGTGTTTTTCACAAGTTTAGCTAGATCGTGAACAATGCCATGAGACTTAACTGAAAACGTAAAACGCAAAATAATTTTTAGGCAAACCCACGATAAATGTCTTTATTTATATTGTGTCCATAAACTATAAAATATGCATTGCATGCAGGCATACAAAGTAGGCCAAAATGGGTAAATGCCCTTTTCGCGCAAAATATACAGCGTTTTGCCTCCTTACCCAAACTAATTAGGGAAATGTCCCTGTTTTGAAACTCAATTTTCTAAAAATTGAGTTTCAATTTAAAACTCAATTTTGGACAATCGAGTTGTAACAAATTGAAAATTATTAAAAAAAAAAAAAATTACTGGAACTCGAGCTCTATGAACTCGAGTTCCATGCAATTTTCTAAAGCCATATAGTGGAGTTTTAAAACATGCAAGTTTTTTTTAGTTTGATCACTCCGTAGGGAGCCCTATAGTGGCATTTGAAATCCTTATAGTGGCGTTTTTTATGGAACTCAAGTTCCATGCAATTTTATATTTATTTACTTTTTTTAAGTTTTACCTATAGTTGCATTTCATGGAGACCTATAGTGGCGTTTTTTATGGACTTGAGTTCCATGCTTTTTTTCTTTTAAGTTTGATCACCCCATACTCGATTTTCTACAAATCGAGTTTTACATTGAAACTCAATTTTGAAAAAATCGAGTTACAAAAGAGGGGTATTTCCTTAATTAGTTTGGAAAAGATAGCAGAATGCTATATATTTTATGCGAAAAGGACATTTGCCCATTTTGCCCATACAAAGTAGGTCAAGTAGTACACAAGTACAACAAACAATACGGATGTATTTAAACAGTACAAATGTAGTACTACTATACTAGAACACTTAACCTAGTGCATTGGAAATAATTTGGGCCTTGGATCCTTGTGCCTATATTTTGGCTGTAGGAACGATGGGAGAATTCATGAATCTCTTTGTATGAGGCCCTAAGCAATAGTGGATTTTCTCAGGGTGTTCATTAGATAAGCATCCAATTTAGAGTTGACCTTTGCAGTGACGAAGCCACGTTGGGTCCAAGGAGGGCCATGGCCACCACAAAATTTTTGAAAAAAAAAAGTAGATATATTGAAATATGAGTTATCCCTACCAATTAAACAATTTTCAAGACTAGATATGCTTTTGGCCCCCCAAATTTCGAACAAATATTTAGAAATTCCCCAATCACAATTATTTCAACAAATAAAAGGAAAAAAAAATTCTTGTTAAAAAACAGTTTTAGGGCTTACTACAGTCAACTTCACAATGTGAGGCTATGATTTGCGTCTAAAATCTTCATAGAAAGGGTACCTATTTGCACCACCATGTAGTTGCAAACACCACAAGATTCTTTTGGCATAGGTGATTCTTTGACATTTTATCCCCCTTTGTCTCCTGTGTCTCAACTCAACTGATCTGCTTTTTAATTTACTCTGTTTTCTCTTTGCTTCTTTCGTTATTTATGAAGAAAGTGGTGTGTTACACTTGCAGTTTTAATCCAACCATCCAATTAGTTAATATCTCCAAGGCTCCACCACGTGTATGGTTAAGAGGAAACGTCTACAAAAGCAAGTGTACAAGTTTAGAATCCCAAGGATTTTTTTTCTTTACATCTTCTTTTGATTGGACTTTTCTTCTCATATAAATATATATATAATTTTTATTAAAACAATAAATAAATTATATAACATTATAAATATAATATAATAAATTATTAGTAAACCTGATAAAAATATACTACTATATATCATATAATTTATATAATAATAATAATAATAATATAACACACAATTAGTTTTTTTATTAGTATTTTTTTAGTATTGAAATTTAAATGATTGTTTGTCTACTATTTAACATTTTTTGATCTCCTATTATTTTTTATCTTAATCATTATATTTTATTATGTTGATAATTTATTTTGAAAATTTAGGGCCCGTTTGGTAATGTTGTTCTAGTAATGTTATTTGTATTTTTTGAAAATATGTGTGGGTGAATAATGTGTGAAAATACGTGTAATGTTGTTCAAAAACTGAAAACATGTGTTTAAACACATGTACCAAACAGGACGTTAGTTTTATGGACAAATTAAAAACTATTGACTCATTCTTTTTGTTAATATTGTCTCTTGACTGTTTGATTTTAATAAATACATATTTTTAGCACACATTGAGTTATAAAATATTTAACTTGTATATTGAATTGTACTTACATTACTATTTGAGACTATTATACATTTATATTTATATTATAATTGATAGCCGAAACGTTTGATTTTTTGTTGACCAATCTTCATTGTGTCACGTGACTACATAAATTTATGCTACATGCCTACATTTAAAACCTAACAGTTGTATCTTTCACCGCGTACCATTGGTGCGATGATCACTCCACAAGTATAAATGCTTGTGGGGTGTGAGGGACAAGGGCCAAGGTTCAAGTATTTAGGAGAGAGTTTCATATACATATACACTTAGATTAGGCTAGAGTAGAAATTCTATCTTGTAAAAAAAAAAGTTGTTGTATCTTTTCATTTTATAGAATAAGAAGGTTTGGCTTAAATTATTGCAACGTTTACTTTTAAAAACACTAAATATTGTGTCTTTTTGTGAAATAAAGGAAATGCTTTACTTATATTTTCACTTGCCAAGCAGTTACAAAATATCAAACAAATTCCCATATAGATATATATATATATATATATATATATATATATATATATATATATATATATATAAATCAAACAAATACTTTTTTTTCACAAACACACTCTACATTGTCTACAATTCCTCCCTCATCCGTTTTTGCTTTTTACCCAGCCTCTCTCATTAGTTTCTCTTTTCATCTCTACCAAAACTTACAGTTTCAAAATCTTAATCTAATTCTATCATCACACATCCTCGGTGCGATGGTCACTCCATAAGTATAAATGCTTGTGAAGTGTGGGAGAAAGGGCCGGGGTTCAAGTCTTCAAGAGGGAGCTTCACACACATATACACTTAGATTAGGTTAGATTAAAATTCTATCTTGTATCAAACAAAAAAAAAAAAAAAAAAAAAAATTCTTACTCTAATTCTCAGTATTTCTCTTTTTCTCTCTACGTTCTTCTCTCTGTCCCTCTATCTAAAGCGCCAAATCAACCTTTGTTCATTCTACAACCCTTCCCACTTCTTACCTCTTGCCATTCTCTGAATCTAACAATGATGAAGAAGCATGTTGAATTTGAACTATTTAAATTGGGGTTGTTGACAACGGTGTGTTGAAGGCGAGTGTGGCCTCGATGACATTTCAAATCCCACTACACAATGATTTAAAGGTTGCCCAATAGGTTTATAACTCCAAAGATCAAAACTCTTTTTTTCCCCCTTTTTGTTTGGTGGGTTTCGTTGAAATTTGCTATATGAATGAAATGTCCTAATTCTAAACGTGGGATTTGAAAATTTTTACTTATTTTGAAGTATTACATAAAAACCAATTCGTGGATCGCACATTTTCATAGTGTAGTTTCTTTTACATGCACACAAACTGTTTGATAAAATTCTTAAGTGATGTTTTGTTGGCATTTTTTAAAAATAGCATTTTCCATACAATATGACAAATGTTGCCAACAAACATTTTTATTTGGATTCCGTTTCTCCAACTTAAAATGAATTGCTGTCTTCTATGGATTGCACCTATTCTTTGAACTTGATTTTTGGTTTCTTTTGATTATATTCTTTTAGAAAACGTGTACATTTTCCCAAAAAAAAAAAAAAAACTTGTGGTTGATTTTCTCTGGTTTCAGGTACTTGGAGTGTATGAATGGTCTGGGAATAATCCACTGCCGCCAGAAATATGGCCTTCCCTTACCTTCTCCCTTGTCATCCGGGTTTCTATTTGACTATTCTTTCTTATACCATTAACACAATGTATGTTCAGTTTCGTCAAGGAAAAAGTATCATGTATTGCTTACAGGTTAAAAATCTTACTAATATGGTTTAGAAAACATTGGGAAAATGTCATATATCACTTAAAATTTGTTCAATCTATATATTCTCTGTTAAAATTTGTGAGGAAGAACTCTGATTCATGAGTATCAACTGAGGGGGTTGCTAATTGCAGTAGAACGGCTTTGTCCTCAATTTCTTGGTTATGAATTTCCATCTTTTCTGTTAATAGGAAGGATGTGGTGTCATTGCCGAATGGTGTATTTGCCCATGTCTTATTTATATGGGAAAAGATTTGTCGGTCCTATCACGTCCACAATCCGGTCTTTGAGAAAGGAGCTTTATACGGTTCCCTATCATGAGATAGATTGGAATGAGGCTCGCAATCTTTGTGCGAAAATAGGTAAAAATTATACCTTCTTTTCTCCTTTAAGCTTTTTACTTTTAACTTTTACCCTTCCATACTATAATATTTTTTATTCTTTTTTCAAACTCTTGCTATTGCATGGCAAAATAATTCAAATAATAGGTTTCAAAGATACTTCAAAATAGGAAGCATAGATACTTCGAAATAGTTGCTATATTGGATAAATTGATATTGTATAAGTAATAATGATTGCATCAAGATTTAGAAATGTAATAAGATTTTAATCAATACTGCAATTTTGGTCAAGCTCCTAGAAGGTCAACTTCAAACCCAATGGATTTTTTTTATAGAGGTGTTGAGATAGAGATTTTGACAGGTACAATCTCTTCCACTCCAATATGAATTGCCCATAATATTTTGTATCTATAAAAATTCTTCTCATGGCTTCAACTAAAACTTTTCTCATAAACAATAATCTGCTTTTGTTAGTGGGAAAGAAAGAAAAAAAACAACTTGGCAAATCCAATATATTCTTTGTTAGACAGCACCTTTAAGATAAAATACCCGACCATATTGTTCTTATTACAGAATCTGAATCTAAATTCCTAAATTTTTACATAAATTTATTATCTTTTTCACTCATTTTTATTGTGTCCATGCTTTAATTTAAAAGATATTGCAGAGGTGGAGATGGAGTATAAGTATGAGGAGTTAGCTAAAGCCCTTGAAAATTTTGGAAACAGGTATTATATCTTTCTTCTCTTTTTGTTTGTTTGTCTAATTCTTTGACTGAATTGAAAATAAACAGTTAAGTTCTTTTGCAATCTAACATTTTAATCTATTTAGATTTTTATCATTTTGGGTGTGTTATTGATAATTGATGTATGAGCCAATTTGTTTGGTCTGTTATCTGCTTATCCAATTACACCCTTGATTATTTGGGTTATTGGTTTTGATTAAGGTTAATAGAAGGGAAAAATTGAAGACATCTACAATCCCACTTACAGAAGAAGGCAGATACGCCCTCAAGAACAATCTTCTACTGAACTTATACATCTCATCATGTACCGCAGATTTACTAAGTAAGTTGACAGAAATCCCTAGAAACTATATATCAAGGAAAATTGAATATTTACCTTATATTTTTTGTGCATATGGGTTGGATAAAAGCCTGGCTTTTGTCATTGTGTCAGCCTGTGGGACAAACAATGTGACGCCTAATTGAAAAGGTTACTAAAACAAACATTTCCATGCATTTATTTTCCATAACCCATATACTTCAGTATGACACCAATTTTTAATATTTATTCTAAGACTTAGTATAGCTTCTTTTTATAGGTTTTTAACATGAATTGTTAGAAAAATGGTGGAATAATTATATGTATTATTGAATTTTGGTTTGGGTATGTGATTCAAATTTGAGAAAAATTTACTTAAATTAAAGTAACCATTTCAGTATTACATTATTATTGAGAACATAAAAAAGTGTCAAAAAGGAAGAACATTTATAAATACACTACAAGTTAAACATTTATATGCTTGCAAATAACATTTACAAATATTTAGACACAGTAATGTTTTGCAATGTTGAGGCTGAATTGCATGAAATAGATATTGAGTCTATTAATGGAACTAGAGAAGTAAAAGGAAGCAGAAGAATGCACTATTATAATGGTCAGGACTTTCTAACGTTCACAACCACTATTATATAAGCATATAAATCTTTTTGAAGCCAAAATTTAATGGTGGTTCATGCTTAGCAATTCTTTTGCTGATGTAAGTAGTGAAGATCAAAACCTTATAGAAACGAAGTAATTTGAGACACACATAATTAATTGATATAATAGTTCACAACTCTCTCTATTTTTTTGAGCATTTAGATCAATGAAAATTTCGTATCTTTGTTGTGCATTGAGGTAGCACCATGAAAGGTTAATTAGCAAATACAAGATTCTCTTTCTATGAAACAAGTTTCTCCAACTTAGTTAGCCTAATATGTTTATTGATTAATTTAAACCTTTCCTTTCTTCCTTTTTTTTTTCGTTTATTTATTATAGATTGTATGCAAAGATGATCCATAATGCATTGATTCAGTTTCAGTTACCTAAGATTGTCAAATTTACAAGAACTATGATTGCATATTAAAAGTTTGTTGCTTAGAACTATTTGATCATTTTTGGCAAAAACACTTTAGCCATTAGATGCTCTTGCAATTCAAAATGCTTTAAAACAATTGGGCTCTAGATGATATAGAGGCATTTACCCTACTTGGTATATACCATTGGATACAAGTTTCTATATTGGTTAACAGCTTTAGGATGTTTACTGTAATTTAAAAAAAAAAAAAAATCTGTGTAATAGGTCACCATCTTTGCACTATACCATTAGGACCCAAATATTTGAAAGATGCTTCTTATGGAGTTAATCTTTTAATGCCTCAATCCAACCTTAAAAATTGCAGATTTTCTTGGACATAGTGGCCCATTTGTGCTACCAGTAATTGGAAAGAGGAAGCTAATGAAAAAGATCCTTTACTAGTGATTCTTACAGACTGATTATTAAGCTGATCCATACTGATCCTTTTATGGCATTTGCAGGTTTTTTTAATGATTGACCTTAATTCTATTACTAATTTTAAACTTGTGCACACATTCTTTATGTAATGACCACAGAGCACTTCTTAAACTTTGTAGGGATGAAAATATGCAAACTGTAATGGAAAGGAAAGAGCATTCTGTTGGGAAAACTTTTTAATTATATCCAATTAACTTGCAGAAGATGGAGGATATGAGAATGCAATTTGTAGATCTATTATCAAGCATTGAATTTGTAGATTTTCTATTTTCAAGTGTAAGTATTCCTTCCCCTTTCTCAGTTTCTTTTTCTTTTCTTTTTTTTTCATTTTTTATAACACTTTATAATGCCATTTATTCAAGAGAAATCTAATTGAGTTTATGGCTGGTGCAACTTTTCTTCTTTATTTCCTTCTTAATTTAACCATTTGAATAATTGTATAATATATATATCCAAAGTAGGATTTACTCTTTATGATATATGCATAGGTTTACAACCAAAACATCCGTGATTAGGAGAAGTTCTGTGCAATCCTTTGTGCTGAACACTACCCAAATGTAGTGCAGTGCAAAAGAAGAGGAAAGAGAACATCATTCTACACTAAACAAGTTGGGAAAGTTAACATTCATCATGAATCCTTCAATGAAACAGTTTATCTCTTTCCTCTACCATAGATTGTTTTATTAAAAAGGTGAAAAAACCCATTTGTTATGCAAACAAATGTGCAAGATAACATAGATTATAGGCATAAATACACTTTTAGTCCCCACATTCTATATTTTTTCCATTTTAGTCACTACATTTTTATTTTACCACTTTTAGTCCTTAAACTAATTAACGCGTGATATTTAAGTCCTTATCGTCACCCAACTAACAGAAAAAGTTGACATGGCTGACGGCACATTAAAATAATAATTAAAAAATCTATTTTGGCATTAAAAAATGTCACATCAGCATCTAAATTAAAAATTTTAATTTATTAATTTTAATTAAATAAAAACAAAATTAAAAACAAGAACATCAAACCCATAAATAAGCCCAGCAACGACATCAAACCCAGAATCAAAGAGCAAAACCAAAATAAAAGAATATGAACATCAAAGAACATGAACATCAAACCTACAGGGAAAAAAAAATGAACATCACCAAATCAAAGAGCATGAACATCACCGCAACGTGTCCCAGTCGTCCATCGTCATCCACGCCAAGCGTTCCACCTCCGAAGCCGTCGTCGTGTCCAAGAAGCTCCTCCGTAGCACTGGCAAGGCAACATGAATCGCCAATACCACCCTCCTGATCTTGGCTATGCCACTCATCATCGAGATGGACCATGATCAACAACTCACCGAAATCGAGCTCCAAAATGCCAGCCTCCTCGACACCACTCCCACTCCCAAGTGAGTGTGACTAAGAGAGACACTTTTGCTTCTTTCTTTTTCAATTAGGGTTTTCGAAAAGTTTTAGGCTTTTTTTAGAGATAGAGATAGGGAGAGAGTTTTTAATTTGGGTTCTGTTTCTTGATTATGTTTCTTTTCTGTCTTTACTATTATTATTATTATTGTTAGTGTTCTTAATTATGCGGATTATGGAGTTTGGTTTGGATATTTGTTTTGCAAATTGATGCTGACGAAGTTATTAGTTGTTATTTTTGATATGTTATGTTGGGTTTTCTATGTTATGCTGTTGTTTGGTGGCTGAGTAAAAAACAATAAAAGAAAATTTGTTCAATAAGAATTATTAAGGCTATAATTTTGAATTGGCAATATTTGAACTGGAGATATGCTGATTTAGTAAGTATGGAGTTGTTGTTGTTTTCCTGTGTTTGCTCTTGTTCATGCTCTTTGATTTGGTGATGTTCATGTTTTTTTTTTTTTTCCTGTAGGTTTGATATTCATGTTATTTGATGTTCATGTTCTTTGATTCTGGGTTTGATGTCGTTGCTGGATTTATTTCTGGGTTTGATGTTCTTGTTTTTAGTTTTTTTTATTTAATTAAAATTAATAAATTCATTTTTTTTAATTTAAACGTTGATGTGGCATTTTTTAATGCCAAAATAGATTTTTTAATTATTATTTTAATGTGCCGTTAGCCACGTTAGCTTTTTCTGTTAGTTGGGTGATGGTAAGGACTTAAATGTCACACGTTAATTGGTTTAGGGACTAAAAGTGGTAAAATGAAAATGTATGGACCAAAATGGAAAAAAGTCAAAATGTAGGGATTAAAAGTGCATTTACACCTAGATTATATTGGTGGTGAATTGCAGATTTAATTGCAGTTGAGCATTATGTGAAGTCATCACCATAGCATTTTTTTTAAGTCAAGTTATAGTAGCGAAATAAATTTTTTTTATTTTTTATTTAACTATCACGTGTATCACACGAGTTAGCAACTTTTTGTTGACCACTTTTCATTGCGCCACATGGCTATATAGATTAGTGTCACACGCCTACATTTAAAAATGCCAAACAATTTTGCCTTTTCATTTTGTCCGTACATAACCCCCAAAACAGCGTAAAATTGTAAATAAATTCAAACCCAAAATTCATTTTTCAAAAGTCATTTGGTTCTTGACGTTAGGTGATCTCAAACTCACATGCATGTTCGATTCTCACATTTTCACCCAAAAACTAACTAAAATAATATAACTTATAAGCATTTCTCAAGAAAAGCAAAAAACAAAAAAAGGAAGCCGAAAGAAATCATAAAAAAAAATATTCCCCCGTTTTCTTTTAGAGAAACCAGACACAAACTAAATACATTTCAATTCACTAGATCTATTCTTGTGGAACCAAGAACCTTCTAGAACCCGAAAATAGAAAACAAACTCCCAAACCGTTTTTGTCTTCTTCTTTTTTTCTTTTTAGGAGTGGTAGATTACATACAAATAGATTAAATAATAAAAACACGTACCAAAAAAAGAGGCAAGACAGAAATAAAGTGTTAGGGATGAGAGTTTGGATCGTGAGAGAGAAAGCACTTTAAAATGAGATTCTTTCATTTAGATTAGGACTTAGGAGAGCGAGAGAGAGAGAGAGCAATTTTGGATAAGACCTACAGGTTTCTTGTGTTTCTAAGAAAGATAAAAGAGAAGAAGTTACCAAATGAATATAAACAACTATTTATACCCAAAGGATTATGGCCCTTCAATAGGCACATTTCTATTAAATAGGCACATTTTCGGTCAATAAACATATTTTCATTCAATAGGTACCTTTTCAGTCAATAAGTATTTTTTCATTCAATAGGCACATTTTCATTTAATAGACATCTTTAATATATATCCAATATAAAGGGTTATGACATTTCAATATACATTCTTTAGTATATCTAATATGAAGAGTTATGACATTTCAAAACGCATCTTTAGGTATATCCAATTTGAAAGGTTATGACCTTTCAATATGCACCTTTTGGTCTGTATATGTGTGTGTGTGTGTGTGTATCTTGTATATACGTATATATGTGACATTTTATCTCTTATTCCTTCCCACAAAAAACTAATAAATAAAACAATATTGTTTTCTTTTACCTAACAAATAAAACTTTGTGCTATTTCTTTCAATATTAGATTTTTTTTTTTTAAATGCATTTTTGCTTACTATTCCAACTAAAAAATGATGGTTTTTTCCCCCTAAAACTCATCTAGTGGCTATTTATGTGCATTACATAGGTTGGCGACTAGTAATCTTCTGTATATATTAAGAGGATTCAGAAAATTGGTTATTGCTTTTTTTACTGTCAAAAATACCCTTAAATTAATTAACCAACAACTTAAAAATTGGGTTAAAATAGTAAATTGACAAAAGAAAGTTAATTATTGCTTTTTTTATAGTAAAAAATACCCCTACCAAAAACTTAAAAATGGGGTTAAAATAATAAATTCCTACTTCTACTCAATAGCTTAAAAAACTCCTCATGTATTTATCTTCTATACATTTTTTTGAATAGAATTTCTCATTAAAAAGAAACATGTACAATAAACTTCCCCACTTTTCTTCTCAAAAAAAAGAACTTCCCACTACTCACGTTTGAAAGAAAATAACTACCTCTCCAATACAATAAGGGAAAACTATCTCACGTTTAAAAAAAAAAAATTAAAAGAAAAAAAGTTATCAGACTAAACTATCCCATGTTTCTTTTTAAAATTATTATATTATCATTTTTTTTTTTTTTGGATTTATTACATTATCATTTTTTTTTATAACTATTACATCATCAATTGGATTTGGATAAACATGCAAAAGCTTCTAATTGAAAAATGAATCCTATTCTCTTTGGAAAAAAAAAATCCTATCTATTTTTTCAAATTGTGATGAAAGAAAAATTATAATACTAAATCTTAAAAAAAAAAAAAAAAAAACATGCACGAAACGCGTGTGATGAGACTAATATAAATATAATCAATATATACAAAGAAAAAAAAAATTGTTTGGCTCCCTCAAAGATAAATTCCTGACTCCACCACTGCTTCTATGCTTGTTAACCATCTTGGAATAACTTAGCTTCTTCTTCTTCTTTTTTTTCCCTCGTTTGTTTTAGTGTCCATTATTTGCCTTCAAGAATCCAGATCAAAGAGACTTGGTAAGAGAGAAAAAATATTCTCGAATTGGGAAATTCTTTTATTCCTATCAATTTTCAGCTGAATGAGATATGTGGCATTTAAAAACCCCATATAAACAACACAAAATAAAGTAAATGCCATGTGACACAAATTTAGCTAAAAAATCAAAGGAATTTGGATTTTGGAGGATTTAGATGGGAAAGAATCTTCCCTTAAATTGGATCATATCCCTTCATGGTCAAAATTTTCAGAATTCCTCAGAAATTTCTTCATTGTCAAAACTCTTTAGCTTAATGAGAATCATATTTTTCATGTTGGAACGAGTCACCGAAATGAACTTTCTAGTCCTTACTGTAGCAAGCCTTAGGCAGCATGGAGATGGAAATTAATGGGGCTTTGTTGTGATTGCTTGTTGTTTACCAAGAATGCAGAAACCCTTGAATGTGTGCTAACACTAGTACACACCCTCGTAGAACCTTGTGTTGGAGAAACTAACACAGATCATAGAACCCTTGGGCTTTAGCGCATGTTTTAAGCTTGAGGGGAGATCATTGTCAAACAAAGAGGAAAAAAGATTTTTTATTTTTTATTTTTATTTTTTTAAGAAAAGAAAAAAGACAGACATTGTTGCTTTTGGTCTCAATCATGGACGTGTCCAACTGCACATGATTTTGAAGTAATGATGTGCTTGATACGTCCTTATATATTGTGCTTATAGCACTATTAATTGAACCGGATTTCTTGCTCTTAAGTCTTAAGCCTGTAAGGCCCTTTGAACATGCTAGATAAATATGCTTAGCTAAGTCCAATAATGCAAACAAAAGTTTGATCACACTTTACTGCACCAAAACTCTGGAATCGAACATATTTGGACAAAAATAGGACAATGACATGGAATTGGAAAGTCCTTTATTGCACCATTTTTATTTTCTAGAAAAAATTATGCAAAGAGTATCGAGCAAAATCATTTTTAAGGATGAAACATAGTCCAATATTTGGTTAAAATGTAGAGAAAATGCTAATCTGGTATAATTGATTTTTATAGGTTTATATTATTTTAAAAAAATAATTCTATATAAATTTGATTAATTTAAAATGTGAGACTACACTCTTCCAAGTTCCAAATGCTGTCCCTAGATATCAATCCTTACAGCCCTAGCTAATTATAGAAATTTACTTACTGAGAAGTTATTCTTTATTTATTTATTTATTATTATTATTCATAAAATTAAACTTAAAAAGTACCTATCTATTTCCAAGGACAAAGTTAAGATTTCAATTAAGGGGGGCCAAAGAAGAACCATTTTTAAAAAAAAAAAAATCGGTATTCATTTAGTATTAACAAATGAAAAAAAAAAAAGTAATAATCTGTTAAAATGGAATTCAATTTTTTTTCTTTTTAATCTTGAAAATCATCTATTACTGATTTTGTTTTAAAATTCATAGTAATCCCCTTTTTAATGTAATAAATCAAAGAATCCGTTAACAAATCTTATTCTATAAATCAAGTTAAAGTTACCCATAATAAAAATAAGTCTTTTCAATAATTTGAGTTTTTTCTTTTGAAAAAGCCAAGTATTGTAGTTGACTTACCCATAACTTGCAAATCAAATAAAAGTTATGTTTCTTCTTTCGTTATATGTCCAATGATATTTTAACAAAAATATTGATTATTATTTCAAGTCAAATAAGAAAAAAAAAAATCCAAAATAAAAACAATATGAGAAGTCTATTTAGAAGCCTATTAACAATGCCATAGTGCTCATGCACAAAGTCATAGATCACAGACCTAACAAAAACAAATTTGGTAGAAATAGATAAGACAAATAAATCATAAAAACAGAAATTTTAGCTATTTTATATATAATAATAATAATAATAATAATAATAATGATTCTAACACACCCACTGACACTAGATAATTATAAATTAACCAAAATCTTTTTTTTTTTTTAGAAGTCAAACTCAACGAAAATTTATTAATTAACTGGTAAATCAGCAGATACAAAATGAGATATATATGTTGGAACATCCTCCATCTAAACCAATAAAGGAAAAGAAAGCCTAACTCTCTAAACTAAGGCATGAGCCACAACATTGTCATGCCTCCTTACGTGAGAGAAGGATTGGGTTTGTAACAAACCTGAAATAGACATAATGTCTTTTACAAGGTTTCTGATGCTAGCAAGGGAAAAAATTATATCTACTAGAGCCTTGATAATGACCTCGGAATCACCTTTAAACACGAAGTGCTCAAAACCAAGTTCTAAGGCAAATTGAACGCCAACATCTCTAGGATTTCGCTCAATGGTGGTTTTGTGATTTTTATGGATAACACTGCCATGACTTGTCCTGACTCATATTACTACTTCAACTCCGGCTTGATTAGAGTCTGCAAACATTGCCCCATCAAAGTTAGTCTTCAACACCGTAGCTGCAAGGGGTTTCCATTTTATATTTCATTGCTTTCATCCAAAACCTAAATATAGCTCCTTAAATATAGTATACTAGATTCTTCAATTAAATTCAAACACATAATGGATTGAATTTAATTCTCCTTAAAAAATATTGTTGAGGACATATTTTATGTAATTGGCTAATCCTTTGACAAAATGCACTTTACTTGCAGTTGGATAGATCTAGGATGGGTTTAGTACTTCAAGAAACAAGAATTCAAGTCAAGTATTAAAGCCATGAAGATTGGACCAAGAAACAAGTGAAGAAAAATTGTTAATTAAACCTTGACAGATACCTTGACAGAAACAGTATCTATCGAGATTTAAGAACGAAGCTCGACAGAAGCTGAATCTGTCGAGATCTACGAAATCAGAATTTCCAAATTTGATTTTTGACCCTAGCCGACATGTATGTGTAGGGTTTCTTTTCTCACAACCCTAGACATATATAAGACTTATTTTAAAGGCCGTCATACAAGTAGAACACATGGAGAACACATGCAGAAAGTGACCTAGTGCCTTATTCTCTTTGCAAGAAGTTACTGCATCTTTTACGCCAAGGGTTTTGTAACCAAGTACTTCTTGATCTTCATTGTTGATGAAGTGAAGAACTTTACAGCCAACAACATCTTCAAGTTGCTGGAGTTAATCACGTACTGGGATCTGTGCAAAAGGGTGGCGTTCATATATTGAAGAGTTCAGAGGTTCTGAAATGGTAAAAGGTTTCTACTGTAAATTCATCTACGGGGATTGTAGATTCTAGGGACAAAAGTTATGTACTAGATTTGAAACTTCTCTTTACTATAGTGAATTGCTTTTTAGGAAGGTTTCCCCCCCAAGTTTTTTACTGTGAAACTAGTTTGTTTCATTGATTTTCCTGGGTCATCATATCTTGTCTTATTTACTATGCCACTGGGCATGATATTGACATGATTTGATGTTTTTTTGTTTTAACAAGATTTATTCATAATAAATCTAATTAACAAATTGGGTTTAAAACTTGTTAATTTTATCTACTGAGGTCTAAATTTCCAAACGAGTGGTATCAGAGCAGGTACACTCTGATTGGATTGATGTCCTGAGTGTGATCCTTGACCCTTGTTGTCATGGATTGTGGACAACCTCTTTTGATTCTACATTTATTTGATGGTAGTAACTATGCATATTGGAAAGTTTATATGAAATTTTTTTTGCAGGCTCTTGATGAAAAAGTATGGCAAGCTATTGAAGTTGGTTGGATTAAGCCAAAGGAAGCGTTGGTGGATTGGGATGAAGCAACAATCAAAGCGGAAAATTTCAACAATAGGGCCTTGAATGCTTTGTTTAATGGGGTGACCAATGAGGAATTCAAGAAAATATCATCCATGGAAATTGCTAAGGAAGCATGGACTATTCTTAAGACCACTTATTAAGGTACCAAGGCAATGAAGACCGTCAAGCTTCAAAGACTCACCAGCAGTTTTGAAGAAATAAGGATGGAGGAGGATGAGACATTTGATGAGTTCTATGCTAAACTCAAGGATATTGTGAATTCTGCCTTCAACCTTGGAGAATCTAGAGCAAAATCCAAAATTGTTAGGAAAATCCTTAGGTCCTTACCTGAAAGATTCCATGCCAAGATCACTGCCCTTGAAAAAGTGAAGGACATTGATCAAATTCCTTTGACTGAGCTTGTAGGGAACCTTCAAACCTAAGAGATGGGATTGGGTTTAATAGGAAAAGGTGGAAAGAGTAGAAACTTGGCTCTTAAGGGTATAGAGGAAGAGATTGATGTCTCTAAAGATGAAGGTGAAAGCGGAGATGAAGATGAAGATGATGATAAGGATGAGGATCTAACCTTTATAGCTAATGAGATTATCAAGCTTCTTCAATATAGGAAAAAGGATAAGGACAAACCTCCTAGGAAATCTAAATCCTCTAGGAAGGGTATGAGTGAGAAACCTCTCATCCAGTGCCATGAGTGCAAAGGTTTTGGTCATATGTGGATAGAGTGCCCAAACTATCTTATGAAGGAAAAGACCAAGAATTCAAAAGGTAAAGTGTTGGTTGTTACCTGGAGTGATTCTGAGAGTGATCTTTCCAATGAGTATAAGGATGAATGTGGTCATTTTATGGCTTTTACTGCCACAACTAATAAGGTAATTATGGAAAGTGCTAGTGACAGTGAGGATTCTTCTGATGATGAAGTACGCAAGAAGTTGACCCTTCAAGAAGCCTATGATGAGCTATGCACTGAATTTATAAAATTTGAAAAGACTTCTCATCTTTGTAGAAAAGAGCTTAATGAGGTAAAAACTAAAAAAGCTGATCTATTAGTCAAACTAGATGAGACTACAATGTTAGTTGAGACTCTTGTTGTGGAGAACACCTCATTAGAAGAAAAGGTCAAGAATCTCGAGGTTAAGCTTAGTCAAGCTAGAACTCAAATAGAATGGATGTCTAATGCAAAGCTTAATGAGGTACTGAGTGCTTAAAAGCCTAGTTCTGATAAGACTGGCTTAGGATATGCTGTTCCCTCTGACCTCTCTTCCACGGATTTTGGATCAAAGACTATCTTTGTGCCCTAATCTAAGAAAGGTGATAAAGGTATTAATCCAAAACTGATTTGGCTAATTCTAAATCCCTCGTTAGACCTCACTCTAGGAAGTTTAGTAGTTCAAAAACTAATCATGTTTGTCACCATTGTGGTGTTTCTGGATACATTCGTCCTAATTGCTTCAAGTTGTATCCTCATAAGCAAGTGTCCAAATGGTCACAGGTTCCCTCTCAAGGTTCAACTCCTTTGTTTGGAGAGTTATTAAAATTTTTGGTCTTCTTAACTCAATTTTAGGAGAATTCTAATTCTTCTATGTCCTTTAGTAGACATATTAGGACACGTGCCTTTTCATCTTCAAAGACTTGTGCTGTGTGGGTGAGAAAGGAGCCTAAGACTTAATTGTCTTTTCTATATGTCCTCTACTTTAATTCTTTCTATCTAAAGTAGGACTCTCTTGTTTGTTTTCTTATTTGTTTTAGGAATCATGCTTTCATGCATCTGCATCTATCTTTATGCTTTATTATTGTTCGTCTTTTTTCTTTTTTTTTTTCTTTTTTTTTTTGGTTTTCAAAATAAAAAAGAAAAAAAAATACAAAAACAATGTGTGTCTGTGTGTGTCGATACTTGTGTACCTTTAATGGCTATTGAAACAAAGTTTCTAAACTTTGTATCTCTTATAGTTTAGATGAATATCTCAATGCACAACTAAGCAAGTGAGCTTTGTGGCTCGTGTTTGTGATAAGTACGATTAAGATGATCTCTTATATTTCATACTCATATCACTCTTTTTCACGGGAAGGACTAGATTATCTTAGGAAAAATGCATAAATAACCATCTCACCACTAACGCCCACCAATCATGTATAACATCTGTGTGCTTCAGCATAGCAAAATTATGATGTTTTGGCTTACATAATTGGGTATTTATTTTGCCTTATATGCCCATGCAAGCTATGCTTAAAAGAAAAATATGCAAAGAAAAATAAAAGCAAAAAGAATTAAAATGCTTTTAATATGGTTGCAAGCGTGTTTCTAGGAGATGTGGGAGTTATAGGATGTACCTCGAAGGTGATAGTCCCCATCAAATAGTTATGATTGTGTGCAAGTGTATTTGATTTTCTCATGTCTCAAATCTTCATAATATGAGACACTTATGCACTCTTGCTTTGTTTCACACACAACACGCAAATTCTTTGCTACTCTTGATACATGTGTATGTACAATGTGATTTGGCCATCACAAAGGATACATGTGTTAATATATACTTGCTAAACTGTTTTAACTTGTTTTTGAAATATAAAATTGGTTAGACTTATTTAGTGTGTTTGTGGATCTAGGAATACTTTGCATCTAGAGTTAAGGTGTGGTTTGAGTGCTTAACATGCTGCTTGGATGCTTGTTTGAGTAGCCATCTTTTTGCTTTCTCATCTTATGTGTTTTTCCCTCTTTTGAAAAACCTCTTTTCTGCATCCTCGATAACTTCTCAATGGAATCTCGACAGATACCTCTTCTATCGAGATTTCTAGGTTTAACCTTGATAGCTTCTTGATAGATAGGTCAATCTATCAAGCCAAAATCTTGTGCTCTCTATCTTCTCGACACATCCTCGACAAATTCTCGATCCATCGAGGTTGGCTTCTGTTCGATAGCATATTGACAGCTTCTCAATCTGTCAAGACCTTCTTGCATGTATTATTTTTCACATGTTTTGCATCTTTCTATTATCTTGTCAGCCATAGTATCTTGTTTCATTACATTCATGCATTTATATGGATTCATTGTGCCCCCTTGATCATCTTTATGTTTCTTGGGTGAAGTTTTATAGCTTTTTGTACCCTTTGTCAATCATGACAAAAAGGGGGAGAAAATGTGGTTTCTTTTTAAGATTCTACATGTTAGGGGGAGTTGTGTTTCATCTTGTTAGGGGGAGTGTTTACCTCCTTGTTGTTTTAGAAGCCTCTTTTAGCTTCTTGTACACCGGTCTTGTGACCATTTTTACATATATTGTGCTTATCTTTGATATATATATATATGACGTATGTTTTCTTCACCTACCTCACCATGTATTGTTTCTTTTCTCTCTTTATACACATGTTTCTTTATGTACGCAATCTTTATTTCTGTTTCATACATGATGCCTTGATGAGTTTTGTTTGAGTGTTACAGAAAGACAGGTTGTGAAAGTCTATCATGTCGTGAACTCTTTTCTTGTAAAGTTTTTCAAGAGTTTGTAGTAGGGATAGATTTATTTTATAATACAACAAGTGGTTATGAGTTTAGTGATTTAAGACTTCTCTCATGATTATTTGTTTTGTTGTGGTTTTGTCATGAATTGCCAAAGGGAGAGATTGTTAAGGACATATTTTATGTAATTGGCAAATCCTTTGACAAAATGCATTTTACTTGTTATTGGGTAGATCTAGGATGGGTTTAGTACTTTAAGAAACAAGAATTCAAGTCAAGTATTAAAGCCATGAAGATTGGACCAAGAAACAAGTAAAGAAAAGTTGTTAATTAAACCTCGACAGATGCCTCGACAGAAATAGTATCTATCGAGATAAAAGAACGAAGCTCGACAGAAGCTGAATCTGTCGAGATCTTCGAAATCAGAATTTTCAGATTTGATTTTTGGCCCTAATTGACATGTATGTGTAGGGTTTCTTTTCTCACAACCTTAAACATATATAAGACTTATTTTAAATGCCATCATACAAGTAGAACACATGGAGAACACATGCAAAAAGTGACCTAGTGCCTTATTCTCTCTGCAAGAAGTTACTGTGTCTTTTATGCCAAGGGTTTTGTAACCAAGTACTTCTTGATCTTCACTGTTGATGAAATGAAGAACTTTGCAGCCAACAACATCTTCAAGTTGCTGGAGTTAGTCTTGTACTGGGATTTGTGCAAAAGGATGGTGTTCATATATTGAAGAGTTTAGAGGTTCTGAAGCGGTAGAAGGTTTCTGCTGTAAGTTCATCTATGGGAATTGTAGAGTCTATGGACAAAGGTTTTGTACTAGATTTGAAACTTTTCTTTACTTTACTATAGTGAATTACTTTTCAGGAAGATTTCCCTCCAGGTTTTTTACTATGAAACTAGTTTGTTTCATTGGTTTTCCTGGGTCATCATATTGTGAGAGACCTCGACGAAAAGCGTCCCTCAAAAAAGAGATTCGGGTACCTTTTAGGGCACTTCTCTTTTTGGGTAAGTGGTATGAAGTCGCCACTTATTTTTCTTTATACAAAAAAATAAGAGAAAAATACTAATTACAAAATACATGACTGAATAGTTTCATTCATTGTATGAATAAAATTTCATATCTGAAAGAAAATTAAAAAGTTACGTAGCTTTGGGTCTTGGTTACAATCTACCAAATATTTACATGGCTTGTTATCCTAGTTACATTCTACCCAAAACAAATAAAGACAAAGTCTAGATGAACTAAACCAAAAACTTAAATCTGAAGGCTAGGTTACGGAATGAGAAGGTGTTAGGCACCCATTCCACCCAGACAAAGTCTGGTCTTCTAGACTCTTGTGACCAATGTACTTTCTTATGCATATCATGAATGATAAGTTGAACATGTGAATGAAAAATTAAATCATACAAATTTATTTATGAATGAGGTCTTTTCTTTTATTTTAAAAAAATCGAATATGTTTTTATTGATTAAAAAAATGATTTCGATTTGTCAAAATATTAGATCTGTTTTGTAGTATGTAAAAAAAAAAAGTGGTTTATGATGATAAAAATTTAGATCTGTATTGTTATATTGAAAAGAATGATTTTTTTATGACAAAAATTCAGATCTGTTTAGCTATATATTTTAGAAAAAGATTTTCTAAGAAGAGTGTTAAGACATATGTGATTTAATGTTAGGAACATATGTCAAATTAGAATTGGCTAATACTTTGACAAAATGCATTTTACTTGTAATTGGGTAGATCTAGGATGTGTTTAATGCTTCAAGGGAACAAGATTTCAAGATTAAGTGTTAAAACCATGCAAGTCTATACAAGAAACAAGTGAAGAAGTGATGGATTTTAAAGCTCAACAGCTAGTATCTATCGAAGTTTAAAAAGCTGTTCTAACCCAATGCTCGATAGCTTCTTGATAGATAAGATATCTATCGAGGTTTATGAAAAATAGATTTTCAGCTCTGATTTTCATCCAATCTGTATTGATATGTTTGGGCTTTCTTTTATCACAACCCTAAATATATATAAGGATTATTTTAAGGGCCGTCAAAGGTTGCGAAAGTGTGAAGCAAAGTTGTGTTCATGCAAATTGTGACTGGAGACAGAATTTGCCCTAGTTCATCTTTCTCTTAAAGAAGCTGTTATGTTTGTACACCGTAGGGTTTTGTAACTAAGAAGCTTTGTGATCTTTATCGTGTTGATGAATTGAAGAACTTTGTAGCCAACATTTTTGTCAAGTTTATGAGTAAGCCACGTACTAGGATCTACGCATCGAATTGGTTAGTCACGTACTGGGAGTTGTGCATTGAAAAAGAGAGATTGTCACTACAAAACAAGTCCAATTGGGTATTGGGGTAAGGGTTCAACTGTAGGTTGGTATAAGGTACTGAGATTCCTTTACTTGTAATTGCTTGTTATGATAATAGTGAATTCCCGGGAGTGATGATCTTAAAATCACCCGGTGGGGTTTTTGGCATGTAAGTTTTCCCCATTCGTAAACAAATCACCGTGTCAATTTAATTTTCACTGCATTTAGTTAATTGGTGATTTGTTTGTGCTACCACAGTATTGCATGCTAATTGAATTAATTAATTAACTTGGCTAATTAATTTAAATTTAGATTTGTATTGTTATATTGAAAAGAATGATTTTTTGATGACAAAAATTCAAATCTGTTTAGCTATATATTTTAGAAAAATATTTTCTAAGAAGAGTGTTAGGACATATGTGATTGAATGTTAGGAACATATGTCAAATTAGAATTGGCTAATACTTTGACAAAATGCACTTTACTTGTAATTTGGTAGATCTATGATGTGTTTAATGCTTCAAGGGAACAAGATTTCAAGATTAAGTGTTAAAATCATGCAAGTCTATCCAAGAAACAAGTGAAGAAGTGATGGATTTTAAAGCTCAACAACTAGTATCTATCGAAGTTTAAAAAGCTGTTCTAACCCAATGCTCGACAGCTTCTTGATAGATAAGATATCTATCGAGGTTTATGAAAAATAGATTTTCAGCTCTGATTTTCATCCAATCTGTATTGATATGTTTGGGCTTTCTTTTCTCACAACCCTAAATATATATAAGGATTATTTTAAAGGCCTTCAAAGGTTGCGAAAGTGTGAAGCAAAGTTGTGTTCATGCAAATTGTGACCGGAGACAGAATTTGCCCTAGTTCGTCTTTCTCTTAAAGAAGCTGTTATGTTTGTACACCGTATGGTTTTGTAACTAAGAAGCTTCGTGATCTTTATCATGTTGATGAATTGAAGAACTTTGTAGCCAACATTTTTGTCAAGTTTGTGAGTAAGCCACATACTAGGATCTACGCATCGAATTGGTTAGTCACGTACTGGGAGCTGTGCATTGAAAAAGAGAGATTGTCACTACAAACAAGTCCAATTGGGTATTGGGGTAAGGGTTCAACTGTAGGTTGGTATAAGGTACTGGGATTCCTTTACTTGTAATTGCTTGTTATGATAATAGTGAATTCCCGGGAGTGGTGATCTTAAAATCACTCGGTGGGGTTTTTGGCATGTGAGTTTTCCCCATTCGTAAACAAATTATCGTGTCAATTTAATTTCCACTGCATTTAGTTAATTGGTGATTTTTTTGTGTTACCACAGTATTGCATGCTAATTGAATTAATTAATTAACTTGGCTAATTAATTTATTAATTCATTACAAGGGGTCAATACATTCTTGGCCTATCAAGTGGTATCAAAGCAGGCACACTCTGATTAGGTTTTAATGTTTGTTATGCGGTCCATTGACCCCTGTTTGTCATAGATAAAAGACAGTCTCTTATTATACCTCATTTATTTGATGGCATTAATTATGCATACTGGAAGGTACGCATGAGAGCTTTCTTGTAGTCATTAGATGAAAATGTGTGACAAGCTGTGGAGATAGGCTGTACCAAGCCTACGGAAGCGCCGGCAGACTGGAATGATGCTAAGATCAAGGTGGCAAACTTCAACAGTAGGACATTGAATATGTTATTCAGTGCAGTTACGAGTGAGGAATTCAAGAAGATTTCCTCTAGTGAAACTACTAAGGAAGTATGGACCATTCTCCAAACAACCTATGAAGGAACCAAGGCTGTCAAGGATTCAAAGCATCAGAGGCTTACTACGAGCTTTAAAGAGATTAAGATGGAGGAGGATGAGTCATTTGATGAGTTCTATGCCAAGCTCAAGGACATAATGAACTCAGCTTTTAATCTTGGGGAAACCATTCCCGAACCCAAGATTGTTAGAAAGGTGCTTAGATCTCTACCTAAGAGATTTCATGCCAAGATCACCGCAATTAAGGAATCGAAGGATATTGACAAAATTCCGTTGATAAAGCTGGTTGGCAATCTGCAGACCTATGAGTTGGGTTTGACAAGGATAGGGAAATCAAGTAAGAGCAAGAGCAAGAGCATGGCATTGAAGGCAAAGAGAAGTGACACTAATATGTCTTCAAACAATGAAGATTCTAAAATGAAATCCTATATCACCTGCCAATTCAAAAATTTTATGAAGAATGCCAATGCTAAAGGATTTGACAAAGACCGCAAGCAATCCAACTCATCTTAGTTCAAGAACCAGGACAAGGGAAAGAAGGATACTAGGGATGGCATGCAGTACATTGTTCCCTTAGGACCAAAATGCTTTGGATGTCAAGGTTTCGGACACATGAAACAAGAGTGCCCTACATATCTCAAGAGCATTGGGAAAAAGCAAGGCACTTGCTACTACCTTGAGTGACACCGAGCCTGAAGATGATTTTGACAATGAGGATGTTGAATCCTAAATGCCTTCACTGCCACTGTAAATCCAACTGAAGGGATTGTTGAAGATGTGGATGAAAAAGAGGAATTGGTGGAGTTTAAGTTTGAAAAGATGAATGAACAAGATGATATCCACACAGCCTATGCAAAATTATACAAGGTTTTGGAAAAGTATGAGAAGTTTTATAGGTTGGCCACCAAGAAGCTTAGTGAAGTGGAGCTTGAACAAGAAGAAATTTCCACAAAGTTTGATAAAGCCAATCAGACTATTGGAGCATTAAGATTTGAGAATAATTTCTTGGTTGAGAAGACCAAGAAGCTTGAGACAGACTGTTCCAAGTCAGAGCTCAGTTGGAAAGGACTTCAAGTGTAAAACTTGATGAGATGCTTAATCTTTAGAAATCTGCTTATGATTGAACTGATTTAGGGTATGATTTCTCTTCTCCTAGTATTGCTACTTCTAGTACTATTGTTTTTGTTCCTCCTGCTAATAATGTTGAAACTAAGAACAATGATGTTAAAAATGAATTAGCTAGTGAGAATATAGACAATGGTAAATCTATCTTAGGAGCACCCTTTAAACTTGATAAGAAAGAGATTAAGAACCATAGGGCTAAGAAGGAAGTACTCAAAAGCCCAAATAGAAAGCAGCATTTCTGTCATCAGTGTGGAGCAACTGGACTTGCTCGACCTAATTGCTATAAGTGGTTAGCCACTCAACAGAGCAATAGCATGATCTCGTCAGGAAACTAGAATCAATTTCCATCCTCCTTTGCTCCTCTTGGAGATCTTCTTAAAGCCCTCATGTTCCTTTCGAACTTGAACAGTTTCAATTCTTCCCCCTTACCGCTGGATCAAGGGTTTTCAAAACGAAAAAGTTCTTCCAAGGTGTGGAAGGAAAAAGGTTCCAAGTGATTATGTCATTGTTTTTCCCTCTCCCTTTTTTTTTTTTTTTTTTTTTTTTTTTGCATTACTTATGTGTTTTGCTTTTGTGTTTTGAGTCAGTCTAGTTTTACGCATTGTTTTGTTTAACATGTTTTTGTTTGTTTATTTTTCAGTTTTGCTTTACTTTTTTTTTTCCATAAAAAAAAAAAAAGAAAAAAATCAGAAAAATACAAAAACAGTGTGTGTTTGTGTACATTGGTACTTGTGTACCTTGGATGGCCATTAAAACAAATTTTTTCTAAACTTTGTATCTTTTGTAGCTTAAATGAGTATCTCTATGCATAACTAAGTAAGTGAGCTTTGTGGCTCGTGTTGGTGATGAGTAAGATTAAGTAATCTCTTGTGCTTAACACTCGTATCACTCTTTTTGACAGGAAGGACTAGAAAATCCTAAGAGAAAGGCATAAATAACCATCTCACCACTGTTACCCACCAATCATGAAATGACATTCGTATGCTTCAGCATATCAAAAGTGGAATATCAAATTCTTAACATCATTGGGTATTTCTTTTTTATCTCTTATATGCCCATACATGGTTTGCTTAAAAGAAAAATATGCAAAGAAAAATAAAAAGCAAAAGGAATCAAAATACTTTTTATATGATTGTAAGCGTGTATTTTAGAAGACGTGAGAATTATAGGATGTACCTCGAAGGTGATAGTCCCCATCAAATAGTTATGATTGTGTGTGAGTTAAAGTGATTTTCTCTTATCTCAAATCGTCATAACACGTAGACACTTATGTAATCTTACAATATTTTTCACACACAACACGCAATATTCTTTGCTACTTTTGATACATGTGCAGGTACAATGTGATTTGGCCATCACAAAGAATATATGTGTTAATGTATGCTCACTAAACTGTCTTAACTTGTTTCTGAAATATAAAATTGTTTAGACTTGTTAAGTGTGTATGTGTGTTTTGGATCTATGAGCTTGACATTTTTCTTGTTAAGAGATGATTTTGAGAGCGTAAAATGTTGTTTGAATCTTTGGTTGTATAGCATGCTTGATTGCATTCATATCTGTGTTTTTCTCTTCTTGAAAAACTATTTTTAAGCAATCTCGACAGCTTCTGGACACTTCTCGGTAGCTAGGCTATCCATCGAGCCCCTTCAGCTGGTTTTTTATCGCATTCTCAATGGCTACTTGATCCATCGAGAAACTTTCTGGATGCTCAATGGATTCTCAATAGCTTCTTGATCCATCGAGATCCTCTAGCTATGGACACCTCTTGACAGATCCTGGATAGCTCTTCGACAGATAATTCATGCATTTTAAAGCTCAACACATCTCGATCCATCGAGCTTTATGACTTTTCTATATATAGGGTTCCGCGCGATTTTTCTTCATTTCTCCTCAATCTCTTTTGATTGTTTCGCCTTCTCATCTCCCAAACCTCTCTCTTACACTCCAAACCTCCAACCCAAGTGTTCTTTAGTCTTAGAGAGCATTTTCTACTTCTGCTATGTCTCTTTTTCATTCTTTCATCATGCATTTTACGTTCTTGACCTAACTTTTGGGTTTTTGTTGAAAATTTGGGGTTTTTCAAAATTGTTGGGTTTTTCACAAAAATTTTTGGGTTGGTTTTTGTGAAAATGTTTTTAAATCATCCTGCATTGCATCACATTTGCATTTTAACTATATTTTCATGCATTTTAGATGTGTGATTACTATGTTAATTTATTATGTGCTAGTAGGTTTGGATTGGGCTGAACCTATGATGTATTTAAGTTTGCAGGTCACATGTTCATGCATTTTTCATGCATACGTACCTTCAAGTCTTTATATTCTTATATATTGATGTTGTTTAGTGCTTTTCTATGTGTGTGTGTGTGTGTGTGTCTGTCTGTCTGTCTGTCTGTCTCTCTCTCTCTCCCCTTCTTGCGTTAGTCTACTCTATGGCACCTAAACGCAAATCCTTTCCATCCCAGAACCCTCTTCGTTCTGGGGTATCCACCTCTTCTTCTTACCCTACTCCTTCTCATGTACAGTTCCGTGATAATAAAGCCCGAAAGGACTTTTCAGAGAACTTTTCTCAACGAGGCATTCATTTGGAATGCCAAGTCATCCTATCGAATTTCTCCAATACTGACCTTCCCACTGTCATCTATAGTCGGGGTTGGGGGTCACTGTGTGACATCCCGATCACTTGTCCTTCTGTGATCATATAGGAGTTATACTCCAATATACACAGATTCGATACTTCTGTACCTCATTTTTTCTCTCACATTCGAGGTACGCGCATTGTAGTTACTTTGGATATTGTATCCGAGGTACTACACGTTCCTAGGGTAGCGCATCCTGACTACCCTAGCTGCGATCGTCTAAGAACTATGTCCAAAGACAAACTCTCGTATCTCTTTTGTGAGACACCTTCATCTTGGGGTGACCATCAAAACACCCCTTGCTCGGGCTTTGCAAAAGGTCTGAGATTCCTTAACATGGTGATGACATTCATTCTTCATCCTTTGTCTCACTATAACTTCATTACAAAGCCTTGTGCTCAAAATTTTTTTTTTATCCCTCTTAGAGGATATTTCTATCGACTTCCTTTCTCACTTCATTCTATCCCTTATAGATGTCTATAAGGATACGGCGACCCGTGATAAGCTTATTTTTCCTTCGGCTATCACAATGATCCTTCACCTTTTTCTGTCTCCTTTCCCGAGTCTCCTCATTTCACGGTTATGAGTGCCACAGATGCTGCTACTGTCAGACAAAGCGAGGCACAGCTTAGACCGAGGCGGCCCCAGATAGAGACAGCGACTCCTCCAGCTTCTACGGCTCCTTCGTCTTCTACGGGTGGAGTGACTTTTGAGGCCATCATGACATAGCTTGTACGCATGGATGCTCGCCTTGACACACTCAATGATGAATTGTGTCAGGTGAACACCTGTGTTGGTCATATTGCTCGACAACAGGCTGTCATAGGTGGTTTCACTGTTGCTTCTTCTTCATCTCCATCGACTTACGAGGATGAGAATGATGATGACTCTGGCAATGATGATGCTGATGAGGAAGATGGTGCTAGCTCACCCAGTTATGATGAGATGTCTACTTGATGTACTTACCCTTTGTCACTTGTGACAAAAAGGGGAAGTAGTTTTGATATAAGAGTAGTCATATACAAAGGAGGAGGGTTAGCATAGGAGATTTTTGTGATAGGGGGAGTGTCTTGAGGGATATAGTAAGGTTTTTATGTATTTTCTTTTCTTTCTTTTACATTTACCTCATGTATATTGGTCTTGTGACCATTTGACATACATTGTACTTATATTTGGTTTATATCTACTGATGTATGTTATTCACCTATCTTTACTTGTGTTGTTTCTTTTCTCTCTTTATGCACATGATTCTTATATATTGTATGCAATCTATTATTTTTGTTTCACACTAAGATGTTGTGATGAGTTTTGTTTAAAGTGTTTTAGAAATACAGGTTGTCAAAGTCTTCATTTCATAAAATCTCTTCTTGCAAAGTTTTTCAAGAGTTTGTGTTAAGATAGATTTTATTATATTCAACAAGTGAGTATGAGTTGAGTGATTTATGACTTCTCTCATATGTTCATTTGTTTGTTGTGGTTTTCACATGGATTGCCAAAGGGGGAGACTGTTAGGACATATGTGATTTAATATTAGAAACATATGTCAAATTAGAATTGGCTAATCCTTTGACAAAATGCACTTTACTTGTAATTAGGTAGATCTAGGATGTGTTTAATGCTTCAAGGGAACAAGGTTTCAAGATTAAGTGTTAAAACCATGCAAGTCTGTCCAAGAAACAAGTGAAAAAGTGCTTGATTTTAAAACTCGACAGCTAGTATCTATCGAAGTTTTAAAAGCTTATTCTAGCTTGATGCTTGACAGCTTCTCGATAGATAAGCTATCTATCGAGGTTTATGAAAAACAGATTTTAAGCTCTGCTTTTCATCCAATCCGTGTGTATATGTTTGAATTTTCTTTTGTCACAACCCTAAACATATATAAAGATTATTTTAAGGGCCGTCAAAGGTTGCGAAAGTGTGAAGCAAAGTTGTGTTCATGCAAATTGTGACTGGAGACAAAATTTGTCCTTGTTCATCTTTCTCTTGAAGAAACTGCTGTGTTTGTACACTGTAGGATTTTGTAACCAAGGATCTTTGTGATCTTCATCGTGTTGATGAATTGAATAACTTTGCAGCCAACATCTTTCTCAAGTTGGTGGGTAAGTCGTGTACTAGGATTTGCGCATCGAATTGGTTAGTCACGTACTGGGAGCCGTGCATTGAAAATGAGAGATTGTCACTACAAAACAAGTCCAATTGGATATTGGGGTAAGGGTTCAACTGTAGATTGGTATAAGGTACTGTGATTCCTTTACTTGTAACCGCTTGTTGTGATAATAGTGAATTCTCGGGAGTGGTGACCTTAAAATCACTCGGTGGGTTTTTTGCCATATAGGTTTTCCCCATTCGTAAATAAATCACCGTGTCAATTTAATTTCTACTGCATTTAGTTAATTGGTAATTTGTTTGTGCTACCTTGATATTGCATGCAAATTGAATTAATTAATTAACTTGGCTAATTAATTTGTTAATTCATCACAATGGGTCAATACATTCTTAGCCTATCAAAGAGAATTCCACTCATAATCTAAATTTATGCAATCAAGAGTTAAAATAAACACAAACACAATAATTCATAATCTCTTTCTTTATTTCAACAATTTGCATGTATTAAGAAAATCAGATCTGCATCTTATGAAAGATGCAAATCAGTTTTGATTTGAGAAAAGTTTAGATCTGCATCTCATAAAGATGCAGATCTCTTTTTGTTTGAGAAAACTCATATCTACATCTAAGAATGATGTAGATCTATTTTTATATTGAGAAAAACTCAAATCTACATCTTATCAAGATGTAGATCTATTTTTGTATTAAGAAAAATTCAGATCTACATCTTATAAAGATGCAGATCTATTTTTGTATTGAGTAAAATCCAGATCTACATCTTATAAAGATGCAAATCTATTTTTGTATTGAGAAAAATTCAGATCTACATCTTATAAAGATACAGATCTGTTTTGTTTTAAGAAGAATA
Organism: Quercus parvula; assembly: GCA_030820535.1. NCBI lineage: Eukaryota > Viridiplantae > Streptophyta > Magnoliopsida > Fagales > Fagaceae > Quercus > Quercus parvula. The sequence goes on along the minus strand of JAUAME010000011.1, from coordinate 24,826,613 downwards.
ATTGTTCACATGCAAATTTATTAACATTCAAGAAAAAGATTATAACAATCACATAAAAAACAATCATGCTTTAACAAAACAACAATTTACAATTCATGTTATGGATATTTGAAAAAGAAAGGGATATAACATGCATCATCACATCACAAGAAAAAGGGTGAAGGAAACAACCTCTTGCATGAACACTTTTTGTTCTTGAAAGGATGTTTTAGGGTTCAAAGAAACTTATTTAGTTATCTTTAAAACCTAAAAACCCTAATTTGGCAGCAAACTCAAAGAGAGGATAAAAAAATATGGGTAACTTGAGAGCAAAAAACGTATGCCTCTCGGAGCGTAGAAAAAAAAAGGTGTTGAATTATGAGGTTCAGTCTCTATTTATAGAGGCTAGAAGACTCTAAAAAATAGGTACGGACGATTAGGGTTTGAATTTGGACGCGTCCTTTTGCGAAAAGATCAAAAAGGGTATGCATAATTGTCACCCGAAGGCCGTTGGGCCAAAGCCCACATCAGGGAAATTCAGCCCTTTTAGAGTGCTGTTCGGCACTCCAAAAGTGTCGAATTGGCCTTATGGCTCCAAATGCACTTTCGTGTTCGGGTGCCGTTTGGAATCTTCTTCTAGGGTTTTTTGGCCGGTCCTTGTACATAGACGCGTTTTCATCCTCCGCCTATGATTTTTCATCTCTTTTTTGGATAATTCAGGATATTTAAGGACAATTATCTTGTAGATAAATACCCTAAAATAAATCTTAATAAAGTTCAGATTATCCACAGTTTTATTGTTATCCAAATCATCCCTTTTATTCCCATGCATGCATCCCTATTTTAAACACTAATTATCAACCATTCACAAAATTATTTAATTAATTTTAATTGTTTAACCAATCAGAATTAATTTAAATTGATCATGTGTGATCAATTCTACCTAGACACAATGCATGTTGACTGCGCAAACTTGATCATGCGATATCTTTCGATCCGATAGTCCGATTTGATAACCAAAAACACCGTTGTGACCGTTAGAATCTAAAGATCATTGTTATGATATGTAATGAATGAATTAATGCATGTAATGCAAAGACAAAATGGTGCATGTAATGCAAGAAAAAATTGATGCATGTAATGCAATTATTATTTTAGGGGTACATGGATTGGTCATTCAAGTCATTCTCCTTGATTAAATTATGGGTGCAAAATTGAGTGTCTACACATATCTTGTCTTATTTACTATTCCACTGTGCATGATATTGACATAATATTGATGTTTGTTTGTTTTAACAAGGTTTATTCATAACAAATCTAATTAACAACTTGGGTTTAAAACTTGTTAATTCTATCAACTGGGGTCTAAATTTCCCTACAAGTATATTGCTTGTGTTGTATTGGTGACATGCATTGGAATTTAATTGAGGAACCTAACGTTGCACATGAGAAACTATATCTAAATTTTGTTCTTATAATTATAAGTTCTCATTATGACATAAAATATTTGTGTTTGTGTACTACACACTAGAAATTATAATTTTTAAGGACTTTTTTTTTTTTTGGGGGTCTAAATTTTGATGTTGTTGCAGTTGTTTGGACTAATTTTTTGTTGTTATTTGGACTAATATTTTATTTTGTTTAAGAGAGGCGAGGATTATGTTAGGGGCCCAGAAGAATCTTATTAGATCTAAATTCTAAAATTTCATAATACATGTGTATATATATATATATATATATAGAGAGAGAGAGAGAGAGAGAGAGAGAGAGAGATTCTTTTTTGGGGGGGGGGGGAGGTAATCCTTGGTCAAAGAGGTGCCCCCCTCTAACTTTTGCCCTTGCTAGAATCCAAAAAAGAAAAAGAAACTTTTTTTTTTTTTTTTTTTGATCAGCAATAAACTGAGAACTTCATTAATAGAGAAAAAAGAGTACAACAAAGCAACCAGAGACATTCAGAAACACAACCAGAGAAAAAACAATAACAAACTACATCTCTTCTTCCTGAATGACTTGCGCCAGCACTGGAGGACAAACTCCCTCCCAAACATAGGACTCCTCCTTCTGCCTAGCATATTGCGCAAGTAAATGTGCTGCCTTGTTGTAATCCCTTCTCACATGCTTGACACTCCAACTGCTAAACGAAGATAAAAGACCAAGAATGCTATGATATACATGGCCAAGGCAGCCACTGAAATTTGCTGCTGTGATATCTGAAACAACATTCAGAGCATCTGATTCCAAAATAATATGGGGAAGCTTTAAATCTTTTGCAAGAAGAACACCCCTCTCCATGGCCTTAGCTTCAACTTCCTCAACAGAATATTGACCCTGAAGATAGGTGCAGCAAGCAGCCAGGACTTTTCCATATGCATCCCTTATGACTACTCCCACACTTGAGTTTCTTTCATTTTCTGATGTGGCGCCGTCTACGTTGATCTTAAAGAAACCATGAGGAGGAGTTGTCCATTTTCCTTCAGCTTTAGCCGAGCCTTGCCAGCATCTATTTGCCACACCCTTGAACTCATGAATGTGTTTGTTTGCAAAAAACCAAATCTGGTCAGGAATATGACTAAAAGCCTCATGAACAATTTTATTTCTATTATGCCATATTGCCCAGGCAGCCCCAAAAAAGACTTCCAAATCACTAGAAGTACCCAACTCAACAATTTCCATGGCAATATCAATAATATCCATATTTACATTCAACATATTAATAGGACAATTTACCCAACAACTCCAAACTCTTCTAGCTATTTCACATTTAACAAAAATATGTAAATTTGATTCAGGCTCCTTCCCACAAGCAGGACAAATATTATAAGTATTAATACCCCTCCTTTGCAAGTTCTCTAAATTAGGGAGAGCATTCATACACATTTTCCAAGCAAAAATACGTACCTTGGGAGGAATATTCAAGTTCCAAAGCTTCTTCCAAAGAGGACTCCAAGCATCGCCCGATGAGCTTTCGCCTTCTTCCTTTGTGTCAAGCACCTTTGTTGCAACATAATAGGCACTTTTTACACTAAATTCACCTTTTTTATTACCCGCCCATATTACTTGGTCTTCCGGAAGGCTATGGCTGAGGGGAATATTTAGAATAGTTCTCGCCTCAAAAGGCAAGAACAAAGACCTTACTAAGTCACTTTTCCACCTCCTTGTATCTCTATCAATTAACGCCGAGACCCTTGGATAATCATTGAAAGGCTTTGGTGGGGAAATTACTTTGTATGTTGTAGGAGTAGGAAGCCACTTGTCCTCCCAAATAAAAATCCTTTCGCCATTGCCAACTCGCCACCGGGAACCCCTTCTTACTACTTCCAATCCCTTTAAAATGCTTCTCCAAGTATACGAAGGGCTAGAACCAAGCTTTGCATTGAGTACATCACCATGCGGATAATATTTTGCTTTGTACAATTGGGCCACCAATGAGTTAGGATTTGAAATCAACCTACAACCTTGTTTTGCTAACATAGCAAGGTTAAAGGCCCGTAAATTTCTGAATCCCATTCCTCCATTTAGCTTGGACTTACACATCTTCTTCCAAGAGACCCAAGCTACCTTAGATTCACTACCCCTTTGACCCCACCAAAACTTCCTCATCATCCCTTCAATGTCATCACAAATACTTTTTGGGATTTGGAAGCAGCTCATCGTGAGGGGTTGGTCAGAGCATCACGTGAGGAGGAGTGTTTCCATAGAGCTGGATCGGTTGGGCTTGATTTGAGTGGGAATCATAGGAGTCCTGAAGTGAGGGTGAAGAGTAATGGGCTGGCTATTGGAGTGGATAAGGCTATAAGCCCATTTGGGCCTAAAGGGAAAGAGAGATTAAATGAGGCCAAAGATAATGGGATGTCTATGGAAGGGGCTGAAGACTTAAAAGAAGTTAGTGGGCTGGTTATAACAGATGCATTAAAAAAGAGGCCTGACCGCTGCTCAGCTAGACTAACTTGACAATGTTTCTCATCATGTCCAAGGAAGCCACAAATATAACAAAAATTTGGTAGTCTTTCATACCTAAAATCCACCCAAACCCTTTCACCTTCTTCACTTTTAACAAAGCATCCCCTCCGTAAGGATTTATCAATTGGCACCTCCACCCTTACTCTTAAAAACTTTGCTAAGTCAGCTTGCATAGCCCGTTTATCCACTTCTAGTACCCTTCCAATCTTACTACCAATGTCCTTACCAATTGCTTCAGTCATATTTTCAAAGGGTAACCCCCAAATCTGCACCCAGAAAGGAGAGCTAGAGAAACTAATATTTTTTGAAGTTAAACCCTTCTTTCAACGGCACAAAAGGAGAAGATTGTTTTCAAAGTTCCAAGGCCCACTTTTCTCCACCCATTCTAATTGATAGCTTGAACTAAACTTAAATTGTAAGAGATTATTTCCTACCTCCACAATCCGTAAGTCAGATCCCATCTTCCATGCTGCCTTTAGAGTATTCTTCAGAGCTCTAACATTTTGATGACGATCTGAAAGTAACCGCCCAAATAGACTCAATGAGCATTCTTCAAGGATTTCGGAGCATCTAGTATTTACAATGACAATATCCTCTTCTTCTTCCTTTGTAAGTTTTAACTTCTCTAAACCTTCCACCACTCCTTGATCCATGAAACCGCCACGCAAAGAAGAGCCTACAGCCAATATAGAAACCGGTGTAGGCCTAAAAAAACCCTTATACAGAGTATTAAGGGAGAGAGGAACTCTTATCTAGATGAGAGAGAAAGGACTCTTACTGTAGAGAGAAAAAGACTCCTACAAGGGAGAGAAAGAAGTTAAATCCTTTACTTGTTAGATTTAAAAGAAAAAGAAACTTGTGGATTAGTTAAATAATTGTTATCATATGACATTCATTCAAGGTATCCTCTCAAAGACGAAAACAATATATAGTTTCATATTACTAAGATGAGGAAAAACTTTAAATAAATAAAAAGGAAGAAAGACAAACGCACAGAGGTCATCTAAACTGATTAGGTCATAAATAAGATTGGTTTTCTCAATAATATAATTGACTTTGCCTCGCACGACTAATAGGTGGTCATGTGGATAAGGTTTATTATTGAAGACATCTCTAAATTATTCATCGGGGCACCCAACTTTCTCTCAACCTAAAGAAGAAGAGAATTATCAAGCGTTCCGTGATAAATTACAGAAAGGACTACAATATATGAACATGTCAAATAGTGTTATTAAGCACTAACGATAAATAAGGTTGGCTTTCACTGATCAAAACTTCAAAAGTAACGTGTGGTGCGGATGGCTCGAAAGTTTTTTTTTTGGTTCACGAGAGTTCATTAAAGCTATAAACTACACAACAAGAGGTAACCAATTTTCTTCCCTTAAACCCCCTCTTCTTCTGGTGTAGACGAAATTCAATCTTAGATCACATATTTTTAAGCCGGGACATTACCAATTAAACCAACTAGCACCCATCGGAATTTAAAATAGACCAAGCTTCATGAATATGAATAATCAAAGCCAGCACCAAATGAAAAACTTCTATTTTTCATGTTAGGAATGCCAACTTTTCACTTCTCAAACTAATAAGAATGATTAAGAAAAACAAGATATACCAAATAAAACTAGGATTGCACTATTTTTACATATCCTATACAACTTCTCCCATTATTTCATATATTCTGTAATTGGAAGCCTTGTTTGCTTAAAGGACCTGAATCTTGTGGTGAAAACTCTACCAACTTTCTATGTCACACCAACTGAAAAGATTTTATTTTAAGCTCCCTCCACTTATTGCTCAGTACATAAATGAAATATGATCTGGTTCCATTCATTTTTCCATCACTCTCTTATTTTCTGTACAGCAGCAACTCAAGCAATTTGATTTTGGACTGGATTCTGCAGACTTAAACACTTGCAGTTGGCTTTATTATCACTAAGAGTCTGCAAAAATACATAAATTCATGAAAGGAAGACAGATTATTTGGCAAGACATGAGGAATTCTAGTTCAAATTCTCTTTCCATACCTTGAACTGTTTCTGAAGATCTTTGATGTATTCAACAGCCAAGTCCAACATGTCTGCTGTATTAGTTTGCTGCAAGGAAGAAAAAACAAAAAATTCTTGACTTTTCAAGGAGAAATAGATAATTGACACTAAATAAAGATAGAAAATTTCTACCTTGTCCATGTTTGGGACAAGCTCTTGCAATTTCCTCATTCGTTCACTGATCCGGGTTCTTCTTACCTGAAAGTAATATACTCTTTACAATTATCCTTCTATAGTTCACCTCATGGACTCCACAAATAAAAACTACAAATATATATCATATTCCGAAATAGATATTTTTTATATATAATTTAAGCAAAAGATCAATAATTAGAAAAATCATATAACTAAGGTGAAAATTTTACCCTTTCTGCAATGCTTCGAGGATGAGTGGCACAACCACGCTTTGCTCTTATTTTACAGGGAACAGAATCTCGAAATTGCAGGAACTTCTCCATGGCAACCATCTCTGACGAAGTCTTTGGTAAACTCAAATGGTGCGATAACATATTAACCCGATTTCCAAGTCCTCCATTCTAATTATATGCAAAAGTTCAGATTAAATTGTACAAACAAAACATTTCAAGAAGACTCAACCTAAAAGGCAAATCTGATACCTGGTTAGCAGCAAATAGTTTCTCATCATCATCTTGCTCTCTTTTCATGACAGTAAAATTTTCTGTAAAATGTGATGGATCATTCCATGAACTGTATGGGACTCCAGGGCCATAAAACTGAGCATCAACACTGCCATTACCAAGCTTTCCATCATCGGGACTATTTGCTCCTAGGTTTTCACTCCCTATTTCAGAGATTTGTGACAACATCCCTAGTGAAGAAGGAAATCTTGGTGAGAAGCTAAGCTGACTCTTCAACCTGTCTGTAGATGGACTTACATCTCCATTAGTACCATTGACCCTACTGTAGTTTCCAATACCTTCGATCATGGCATAGCCTGCAATTTACTGAGAAACTTTTAGTAATCATTCAAGCTTCTGATGATGATAAAATACTCTCCTTCCCAGCTTAATTGTTTGAAAGAATATTTCCCCAAAATTATGTCTCAGGCTGGTGCTGCATTACAAATGGATCTATAACAAAAATTGAAATCCTTGGCCAATGAACTATTTCTCAACCAGCACTCTCTCCTCCGATAATAATGAGATGGAGGGTGAGATAGTAGGATTAAGACTCATTGGGTATGTGTCTCACTTGCCCAAAAAAAAAAAATTGAAAAAAAAATCTAAATCTTTTGATTAAAATCAATTGTGCAACTTCCTTTAGTTGCTGAGGAAATGCAGGAAGATGATAAGAAATTGATTTTTTTTTTTTTTTTAATCCAATTTTACTAGCTAACCCCCAGGGAAACTAAAACCTCTACTCAGTTGTGAAACACCACTATGCCTACCAGCGTTTAAACTCACTTTTCATCAAAAATTCCTATCCCCTACATACTTGACAACCTTACTAGTTTACTACATATAATACTCGGGAATTAAACGTTTTTCCAATAAGATTGCATATAATTATAGAAGAAAAACCATTTCTTTACTATTCCCTTCAACCAAATTTCCCACACCTCTCATTGCAGGTAAACAACAACTAGCCAAGAAATCTTCAGAAGTTCAAGCTAGCTCCTAACTACTAATTATTTCAGAGATAAGTTTTTCTCTTTTCGTCTGCTCCCCTTACTCATATTGGACATGAGCGTCTTAGATTAAAAAATAAATAAATAATAAAAAATAAAAATAAAATAAAACAGTTTACATGGCCATACATGGAATGGAAAGGAAGTGAAAGAACAATACCATTTTGAACAGAGAGATGGGAGAAAAGACCAGCAGGCGAGCTACTTTGCCTAATGATATTTGGATTACCCGTTTTGGATTGCACGTCGTGGTCCATTGCCATTGAACCCACCAACCCATATGAGCCATCATCGTCCATAGCAGTGGGGCTAAGACTCTGTCTCGGATAATGGGGAGGCAAGCTCGCAGAATAGCCCTGCTGTTGGGCCTGGGAGTGAGAGTTGGAGCTCTCACGCTTCATAGCTATTGAATCCGTATTGCTAGTACCATAATTCAAAAATCTGGATATAAATCTCTCTGACTCAGAGCCCTCTGTGAAATTGGCCTTATTGGCATCAGAATCAGCACTCACCTCGGCCTCTGTCTCCATGAAATTAGCAAGGACCAAGCTCGGCGCAGAGCGAAACCGCAATAACCCCGAACTGGGTTGGTGTTGGGGGAGATAATTGTCGTGGGTATTTGAATCCATCGAATGCTCTTCTATTTTGCTCTGTTTCTTCTTCTTCTTCTTCTTTCTTCACAGCCCTTGAGAGTTAAGAGTGGAGTAGAAGTTAAGGCTCATGGCACTGTTTAGTGCTACGCAACTATTATACAAATACGCCACTGCTTTACCTGGAAAATTCTGGGGAATTTTCTTTCACTTTCTTGGGAAAAATTTCAGCTTGATTTCTAAGCAGACTTGGATAAGATCTTGCGGAGGAAGCAACCGAGGGAGATAAAGCTTAACCAAAGCATAAGCTGCTTACTACTAAGAAACAAAAACAACCACCCAAAAAAGAAAAAAAAAAGAAAAAAAGAAAAAAAAAAACTATAGCTAGAAGGTAATATGATAAGCTGTAATTAAACGGAACTTTGAGGTCTGTTCTGTACAGAGAGAATAGAGATCCAAGTGAAAAGAATCAAACTAGAAAGAGAGAGGGTATTACTGTAGTGAAAGCAGAGAAATATTAACTACAGCCTTAGATTTGCTTTTCAAAGCACCGAAAGCAAGGAAGATCTTGAGCTAGAGAGAGAGAGAGAGAGTGGAGGTGGTGTTGGTGTTAGTGTTGGTGTTGGTGAAGTTGACAGCGCACGGAGGGAGAGAGACAGAAACAATATTTATCTTTCTCCTTTCTTGGGCAAGTGCGGCCAATGGAGAAGTACAGAAAGCCATCAATCTAGTAACCCCACATAGGCACGTAGGTCTTTTTATTTATTTATTTGCTATAAGCCTTTTTCTCCGTATTTAAATTTCCAATTATTTCCTTAAATTTTTTTTATTATTTTATTTTAAGGTTTAAAACTTTGGATTTTAAACTTGGGAAAAATAATAAGTAAGTTCAAGAAATTTCAAAAATGACACATTTGGCCTTTAGATCATGTGCTATTTGGAATGAAAATATCTTATGTAGCTATACGGGCCACAACTATCGATTTATATCGAGCTCAGGACACGTTTCCTAAAACAAGCCCAACCTACCTTGCTTACTAATTGAGCACCTAGCCTGTTCCCTAGATGGGCTTGGCCCAAGCTCAAATCCTGACTGAGTATCACCTATTATGCCGAGATCAAGAGATAATGTCTTGGGGGAATTCGCTAGCCGAGCATCAATTGGTGCTTGGTGCAAGTTCCAAGAAAGTCATATCAATCACAAACAACGGGTTTCATCTGATCAGGAATATGGCTAAGAGGGACCCACCAACATGGGAAACATTCCTCTCATCATGACAAATCCCACTAAGGAAAGTCTATAAATAAAAACCGATGGGTGATCAAAGAAGAGGTTAGAAAAATTAGGGAAGAGAAACATGAGAGTAGAGAGGAAAAATACTTTTCGGGGAGAAAGAAGTCCAGTCCGAATTTCACAAAGAGGGGGCAGATACATTGTGATGTTCTTGGAAAATGTAGGAATTTGAGGGAGGAAGTGAGATAAAGGAAAACTTTCATTAGTCTCCTATAAAAACTGCATCGCCATCTTTGGGGCCTCTCGTTGTTGGATATTCTTGACCCATAATTCAAGTTATTAGGGTCATATTTTCCTTGTACTTGACTAATCCTTTGACAAAACACACTTCACTTGTAAATTGGGTAGATCTAAGTTGGGTTTGATACATATCAAGTTGTGGTATTAAAGACATGAAGATTGATCCAAGAAACTAGTGAAGAAAAGTTGTTAGATAGTTCGATAGATACTACTATCGAATTTAAATGAAAAGGCTTAACACAAGCTTGATCTATCGAGAATTATGATTTCAGAATTTCCAGATCTGAAATTCGACCCATGCTGTGTTATTTGATTAGAGTTTCTTTTCTTACAACTCTAGTCATATAAAAGGCATATTTTAGAAGCCGTCACATATGAATACAAAGATCTAGAATTCATATACTCTGTGAGAAGCTACTACTTTTGTACACCATAGGATTTTGTTACCAAGTACTTCTTAATCTTCATTGTTTATGAAGTGAAGAACTTTGCAGCCAACAATAACCATTCAAGTTGCTAGAGTTAGTCACATACTAAGATTCGTGCAAAGGAGTTACTAATAAATTAGAGATTTGTGCATCAAAGGAAAGAAGACTACTACAAGATCAAGTTCAACTGGGTATTGGAGCGAAAGTTGAACTGTAGGTTGGTATTTTGGGATAGGCCAGGGTAGTGGTCAGATTCCTCACACTTGTAACCGCTTGATTATTGATTAGTGAATTCTTGGGAGTGGTGGGGTTTTGCCCTATGAAAGATTTTCCCCATTTGTCAACAAAGCACTGTGTCAATTTAATTTCTACTACATTTAGTTTATTTGGTGATTTGTTGGTACCTCCAAGATTTACATGTAATTTGACCTAGTTAATCAACTTGGGTAATTGACTTAATTAACCAGGTTCAAGCCATCTTAACCCAACACAAGTAAATTGGAGGGCTCAACCCAACTCCTTCATTCCATAGGACTGAGCTACTACAATTGGCGTTGCATGTGGAAATCTCCTACTTAGCTAAAGGTATAAAGTTGGCATGACAGTGTCTCATATGGAGGGTCCACATGTAAACGCGGAACCAGCGGGGTCAAGAGGAAATTAGTCGAGGGTCTCAGATCTGGCACTTAGGAGAATGGAAAGGGAACGAAGGAGAAAGCTAGATCTTAGGTAGGACAAGCATGAGACTCGGATGGATTCAGTCGAAGCTTCCTCTCAAGGAGAATGAATTGTTTTGTATGTACCCAAGCCTTCGTATCATAGTGATCGTGATCGGGAGATAGAGAGCCTATGGAGGCAGATTATAGAATTAGAGCTCGAGATGAGAGGCTGGCACCGAAGAAGAGATTATGATCATGGATCTGCAAGTGACCACATAGGAGGATCTCCTCATTGAATTCATTCCCATTTGTTGAAGGACAGGTCAAATGAGTCCAGGATCACTCGAAGTCACTGAGAAAAGAAAGGCATAATCGTCCTAGCGCCAACCTCGATGCCATGAGTCAGGCCCTACAAAGGGTGGGCCGATCACCATTCTCTGAAGACATAGAGTGTATTGAGATGCCTAGGCATTTTACTCACCTACCCTTTACTTGTTATGATGGTAAAATTGACCCAATAGAGCATGTAAGCCACTATACTTAACTTATAGCCCTCTATTCGCAAAATGATGGACTTATGTGTAATGTGGTCCCATCTAGCCTTGGGCTCACAACAATAAGGTGGTTCAACAGTCTGAGGAAAGGGTCTAACCACAGCTTCAGCGAGTTAGTTCAAGCGTTTAGTGCATGTTTTATCACTTGCAATTGAGCTCCCTGGCCTATTGATGCCTTGCTATCTATGAAAATGAGGAGTAGGGAAACTCTCTAGTTATATGTGGATTGATACTAGGAGTTGTATAATGAGAACAGGGGAGGAAATGGGCAGGTAGCAGGAAACACTTTCAAACTAGGGCTACTTAAGGAATCCGAGTTGAGGGACTCACTAACCATGAGACCCTTCGAGAATATGCATCAGCTGATGAGGAGAATAAAAGAACATAAGAGATTGGAGGATGATCGGCTACAGAACAAAGGAAAGGCCCCCACCACTCCACAGTACCCTAAGGATCCTAGGCACGAACACTTTCAGTAGAGCCTCGAAGAGAAGCTAGGGAACAAAACCCAGAACCACGAGTTGGAGTTAATGTGGCATTTAAGGAGCCCGTGCATAAAATTCTCGAGAAGATAAAACACAAGTCATACTTTCTAGAAGAGAAAACACAAGTCATACTTTTGTTGGCCTAACAAGATGGGTGGGGACCCTACCAAGAGAAATCAAAGTTTACATTGTACATACCACCGGGATAAGGGACATACCACCAAGCAGTGTAGGACATTCAAAGTCCACATGGAACAACTAGTTAAAGCCAAGCATCTGATAAAGTTTGTGGTTGGCCAAAGGGGAGGTGTCGTAGGGCAAACATCAAGGAGCCAAGAGGGAGCGCAATCGCCTCCCCTCGAGGTTATTGAGGTCATTCATGCTGCGACAATTGGTGTAAGTGCTAGTCGCCGGGAGGAATTCTAAACATTACCACCCAACAGGAGCACTAGATGTTAAACCATCTAGGGAAGAAGCCTAGGACGGTTAAAGGGCAAATAGCTTTTAGTGATGACAAACTTGAAGGTACGTCTCAACCACATGACAATGCTCTCGTTGTTACCCTTAGGATTGGGGGTTTCCTAGTAAAAAGGGTTATGATTGACCAAGGGAGTAACATTGAGATAATGTACCCTGATCTTTACAAGGGTTTAGGTTTGAATACTGAGGATCTCAGGAAGTATGATACCTACCTAATAGGCTTTGATGAAAAAATGGTGACACCAGAAAGACAAATTAGGCTCCCCATAATAGCTGATGGGAAAGAGGTACTGGTTTTCATAGTTGTAAACGCATTTTCCACATACACAGCAATTCTAGCGCAGTTGTGGATACATGACATGGGGGCTGTACCATCCATACTACATGTGAAAGTTAAATTCTCAATCAAGGAAGGAGTTGTGGTGATGAGGGGCGACCAAAAAACGGCCAGTCAATGTTTGGTGGCCACAATTAATCATGAAATTAAGTAAAAAGAGCATGTAAAGTTGGGTTCATTATAGCAATAACAATGCCTCGAGGAGTCTAATGGGGCTGACAGTGCTGAAGAACTAATTATGGTCCATATTTTGCCCTACAAGGACAAATATTTTCAGATAAGGAAAAGCCTTCCTACCAAGGATCGAGTGGAAATTTTGTTGACACTGGTCCAAATTTTGATGTTTTTGCTTGGAGCCTATACGAAGTTTCCCGCATGGATTCGGAGTTCATAGTGCATAAATTGAATATGGATCCCTTATTTCCACCCAAGAAGCAAAAGCCAAGGTGAGCAGCCAGGCACGATGTGGAAGTAGTGAAGGAGGAAGTGGAGAAATTAAAGCAATCTGGGGCTATCAAAGAGGTATTTTATCCAGACAGGTTAGCTAATACCGTGGTAATAAAGAAGAAGAACGGGAAGTGGAGATTCTATGTTGATTTTACTAATCTAAACAGAGCATGCCCTAAAGATCCTTACCCTGTATCGAAAATTGACCAACTGGTGGATGCAACATATGGTCACTTGAGAATAAGTTTCTTGGACACCTTTCAAGGGTATCACCAAGTTGCCCTGACCCTCGAAGATCAAGAGAAGACGTCATTCATCTCTCTCGATGGCAACTACCATTATACTGTCATACCTTTTGGATTAAAAAATACAAGGGCGACGTATCAACGAATGATCACCCATATGTTCAGAGATAAGATCGGTAAAACAATGGAGGTATACATTGATGACATGGTTGTTAAGAGTAAGAAACCCGAGGAGCATGTACAGAATCTAGCCGAAGTATTTGAGATCTTGAGGTATCACAAACTATGCCACAATGCCAGTAAATGTGCATTCAGAATGGGGTCTGAGAAATTCTTCGGGTATATGACAACCTGTAGAGGCATTGAGGTCAATCCCAATCAAATCAGGGCAATCCAACAATTTAGTTTGCCTAATAACCCGAAGAAGGTGCAAAAACTCACAGGGATGCTTGCAACCTTAAACCGTTTCGTGTCAAGATCGGCTGGTGGGTGTAGACCCTTATTTCAATTGCTCAAGAAATGGATGGGGTTTAAGTGGACTCCAAAGTGCAGTGAAGCTTTCCAAAACTTAAAGCAATACTTGGTCAGTCCATCTATCCTATCAAGCCTTAAGCCCGAGGAGAATCTCTACATATATTTGGTAGTGTTCGATCATGCTGTGAGTGTGGTGTTAATAAGAGTCCAAAAGGGAATACAAAAGCCAATGTATTACGTCAGCAAGACCTTGGTAGATTTACAGACACAGTACCTCCCGTTGGAGAAAATGTCGCTTGCTTTGGTACACGCCACTAGGAAGCTTCCACATTACTTTCAGGCTCACATTGTCTATATTTTGACCAAACATCCCCTACAAGCATTGTTACAGAGTTTTGATTTTACGGGAAGAATAGCTAAGTGGGGGACCAAACTCGGATCCTTTGATATTAGATACAAGCTGAGGAATGCCATTAAGGGGCAAGTGCTGGCTGATTTTGTGGCTCAGTTCACCTCAACTCTTGATGTTGCATGGGGAATTTGTCAAATCTCAGTTCAGCCATGGCGAGTGTATGTGGGCAAAGCTTCTAATGCAAGCAGGGAAGGAATAGGAATCGTGTTGGAATCCCCAGAAGGAATAAAATTGGAATGATCGCTTAGGCTAAGCTTTCAGGCTTCCAACAATGAAGCCGAGTATGAAGCGTTATTGGCCAATCTCCAAGTAGCCAAGACTTTAGGCGCCACAGAGGTGGAAGTGTATTTGGACTCTTCGTTGGTTGTAAACTAAGTCGAAGGGAGCTTTGGAGCAAAAGATCTGCGGATGGCGGAATACCTAAAGTTAGCAAGCTCATTGCAAAAAGGTTTTGATAGGGTAAAGATAACTCAAATTTCTAGAGGACGAAATAGCCATACAGACTCTCTAGCCACCCTTGCTTCATCCCTGGAGGACGGTATACCTCGGATTATTTTGATGGAAGTAGTAAACCAGCCGAGTATTGAGCGACGATGTTGCATGGCTGTAGCTTTAGCCATTGTGCCAAGCTGGATGGATCCTATCATGTCAATTATCATAGATGGATCACTCATGAGTGACCCAAAGGAGGCTGACAAGATATGAAAGAAGTTTGCCAGATTTTGGTTGTCAAAGGAGAAGAGATTGTACTGACGATCTTTTGAGGGACCATACCTTTTATGTTTGCACCGGGACGCTATATAGGGATTACTCGCCGAATTGCATGAGGGGATTTGTGGGAGCCATACAGGAGGTCGGTCACTTGCCCATCGAGCGATGACCTAGGGCTTCTAGAGGCTAAATATGCAGAGAGACGCTGCAGATTATGTTAAAAAGTGTGACCAATGTCAGAGGCATGCTCCAAACATCCATCAGCTTGGGGGGAGCCTTAACCTAATATCCAATCCATGGCCTTTTGCTCAGTGGGGGGTTGGATGTCATAGGACCATTTCCCCGAGCAACCAAAAATAGAAGGTTCATGATAGTAACCACTGATTACCTCACCAAGTAGGTGGAAGCCAATGCTCTAGCAAATATCTGTGATGTTGATGTAAAGAAATTTGTATGTAAGAACATCACAAGGTTCAGAGTGCTAGATACTTTAATCTTAGATAATGGACTGCAGTTCGACAGTAAGACATTCAGGAAGTATTGTAGCAATCTCAGGATTAGAAATAGGTACTTGACTCTGGCGTACCCCTAAAGTAACAAACAAGTTGAAGCGACAAATAAAACCATTGTCAACAAGTTGAAGAAAAGGTTGGAAAGAGCCAAAGGAAATTGGGCTGAAGAGCTACCCAATGCTATGGGTGTATCAAACCACCCTTATGAGGGTTGCTAGTTTCTCCCCGAACACAAATGATATGATCATGGCTTAACAATTGGATCTCTTAGAAGAGAACAGGGAGATGGTGTCTATCAAATTAGCCGATTACCAGTAAAGGTTGGCCTAGAGATACAATCAAAACGTGAAGCCAAGGGAGTTCGTCGCAGGAGACCTTGTCTTACGGAAGGCAGTAAGGAGCACGAAGGAACCAAGTTTAGGAAAATTAGCTCCAAATTAGGAGGGTCCGTACTGAGTAACCTCAGTTACAGGAGTTGGAGCTTATTACCTAGAAGATATGGATGAAAGACTGCTCCCCCGACCATAGAATCTAAGCAATTTCCGAAAGTACTTCCACTAAGGGGCGTCGTTGTTCCCTAGTGCTTAATGTGTTAACTAATGTAAATAAAAATAAAGAGTGTGATGGTTTAACTTATTTATATTTGTATAAATTATGATTAGGATAGGATCGTGCCAGTTTTGAAGATATGAAATTTATGCAAGGAAAGAACATGATATAGGACAGAAGCCTGGCCTTGGCCTGACTCTGATCACTGACCAGGTGTAAACCTATCTAGAGAACAGAAGCCTGGCCTCGGCCTAACCCTAGTCACTGACCAGGTGTAAACCTATCTATAGGACAGAAGTCTAGCCTTGACCTAACTCCAGTCACCAACCAGGTGTAAGATCAAGAGCGTATCCTCAGCACAATCTAGAGTACATTATAGAGACATGTGGTTTTTTGGATCACTTGTTTTATTTATTTTGTATGAAGGCTATCTTTATTATCATCAAGCTATCATACTTAGAATAATAAAAAGGGAGGGGGGTAACTAAGGGAAGCAATCAAACTGGGCAAACTTAGCAAGCATATAAATGAATTCAAAAGTGAAGTTATTTTTTAAATGTTTTGAACATAAAATAATAAAAACATTGTCATAAAGGGAAAGCTAAGCTAAAAACATAACATAATGCCCGTCTACGAGTCAAAATCCTATTCGATGGCTGCGAGAATTGTGGTCGGGCACCGGTCAATAGTTAGTTAGGGATGATTAGGTCCTCGTTCAGTGGCAAGAGCAACAGTCAAATTCTCTGCGATCAACAGTCGCATGGGTTCAGGCGTCTACTCAGCGGGGGGAGTAGGATCGAGAGGGGCTTGACCTTGGGGAGTAGCAGGAATATTGGGGTTCTCAACGATCACCACGTTTGCATCTGCTGCGTGGGATTCTATCTCCTCCAAAATATGTTGGAAGTTAGGGCCATCCTCCGCTGGGAAGACGAGTAAGGGGATGTTCGACGAATCTTGCTATGAAGACTCAAGAAGAGGAATGACATTTGTAAGAGGGACCTACCCCTCTGTGAATCCAATAACCTGAGCTTCCTTTATAATAATAGCTGTAGAGCACTCAGCATCATCAACACCCATGTCATAGAAGTTTTGATCGGCCTCATCCAGCCTCCTTTTCAAGTCCCTGAGCTCCGTGTTCTATGCCATAATGACACTCAAGGCCTGAGCAAGTTTGGTGTCAGACCCTTCCAACTTCCCCTTCAACACCTTTAATTTGCGCTCGGCAGAGTCCCGAGCCCTTTTAGCAGCAGCCACTCTTTTCTTAGCTTGAATAACCTCCCGTTCTTTTTCTTGAAGGGTGGATTCAGTGATCTATTTCAAGGCCTTCTCACCGTCAGCTTCCTCCACAGCTTTCTTCACCCAACCATCTAGTAGCCAATTGTGTGGTCTAGAATCAAAAAGTAGACATTAAAAAAATATAAATAAAAAAACGGGGGGGGGGGGGGAATGAGATTTAAAAGTTTATATATAAAGTAATTAAGGGAAGTACTTACAGCAATGGAGTGCCACTTTAGATTGGGGGAGAGTTCCTTGTCAACAGTGTCTTCCTAGAAGTGAACTTCAATAGGAAGCAGCAAGGCTTTCCCAAGACTTTTTGCCACGTGGCCTCCCTATAACTGTAAACACCGCATTATATACCCCTTTACGACTTAGGCCTCCATTTCTCAATGATGCTGAAATTCTAAGGCTCAAGGTTGGTTTAGGGCCCAATCAAATTACAAATTGACTTGAGAGATGTTAAAATGGAAAATATAACTTTTTATGAGCAAATAAATCTATTTTTGGAAAATAAAAGGACAAGGAAACCCTCGGCCTGCGTACGCAAGTCTGATGCATGCATATACAAGCATGGACCTACGAACGCAACTAGGGTTCTAGAAACTATGAAAGACAATTTTTTCTACATTAATGTTGAGGTTTGGAAAAAATCCCTCATCATCTAGGAGCCATTCCAAAACCCTATTTTCTCCCTAAATAAAGCCATACATGAAACATTTCCAAAACACAGAAAATCCTAAGGACAAACCTAAGATTCACTAGAAATAGTGAATCAAAGAGGGAGTTTTTCACAAAACATCCTTAAGTAGATTTTATTTTGATTGAGATCTTTTCTAGTCTTGATCCTTAAATTTTGAAGTTTACTAATCATTTTTGTTTGCTGTGAATAGATTTAATTGAGGAGAACAGTCAAAATCAAGCCAAATAGCTTTTTGTTGTGATGTATATATTCTAACCCCCTTTTTTTTTTTTTTTTTTTTTTTCATTTTTGCTTTTTAATCTTGTTACAATCTTGTTTCTTTGGTTTATTTGTGTTTAGATATGTTTGCTTAGTCTAGGTTTTGTTTTTATTTTTTTTATTTTTTATTTTTATTTTTATTTTTTTGTGTGTGTGTTTAAAAGCATGTTAGGTTGCTAGATATGTTGTTTTAAAGTTTTACTCTACTTTATGTGTTACTGAGTTTCCGAGTAAGGGTTCTTCGGGCGTGTTTGCGTACACATGATTTTGTGTGCACACGCAGGCTCTTAGTATACGTATGCATACAACTAGCTTGCGTATGCAAGCCTATGTATGTGTACACATACTCGTGCCTAGAAACCCTAATTCAGGTTTTCTACTTTTGTTTCTTTGTCTCTTTCATATAATAGGCCCCTGTTTAGTCCCTTTTATGCTTTTTAAGTCTTTGTTCCTCTATTTAATTGTTTGTTTGTCTCTAACATGCTAGATTAGGGTTTTCTTTTCTCTTGTTTTAATACCATGAACATGCATTCGTATGTCCATTCATTGATGCATAGGTGCTGAGATGCAGTGAGGTAAGTAAGGTAAGTCATGAATTCACATGAACATGCATTGATTTAAATATGATCTTGTTTGGATGATGAACATGGATGAGGTTTGTTTGTTTTCCTTTTTCCTTCAATAATGAGATGCAATAACATATTTGTCTTATTATTCCATGATTTGTTTGTTACCTTGGATATGATGTATGCTTGCTTGCTGCCATGCCTATGTTCCACCTTAACCATGATATGATGCCATATGAGATGAGATGCTTTTGATAGGTGCATGCTAGGGTTTGTGATGGTTGATATGTATGGTAGATGTGTGTTAGGTTTGATATGTTTGCCGAGATAGATGTATGTTAGGGTTTGGGATGAAATGCCATGTTATATGCTTAGATGTATGCTAGTATGTGTTTGTTTGTGTGTGTGTGTGTGTGTGTGTGTGTGTGTGTGTGTTTAAGATGCAATGTTGAATATGCCTTTAATAGGATTAAGACATAAGATACAATGAGTGGAAGCCAACTCACGGGTCGAGCGGTTTTGGGTGCCTAACACCTTTCCAAGACTGTACCTAAACTTCAAGCCCATACTCTGGTAGTAAGATCAAGTCCTTCCATGTAACGGCGCTATATTCATGGTTCCTAGACCAAAAAACAAGGTGGTGAGTCCTTTTCTCTGCCCGGTCCATTCAGCCAAGGCGTACTCCCCAAACCATGTGTGGTGCCCACACTCCCCTCCTATATTTCCTGAGGAACACCATGGAAGGGAGTGTCCCCTCACCCAGCATAAAGGAATGTTGATACCTCGGAGGAGGAGGGTTGGAGGGTGAGGCTCCCTCAATCCCAAAAATAGGTGAAGGAATGGTTGGCCCTTCAGCAATGATATTCTAGTTGGCTACTATAGGGACCAATGTGACCAGAATAATGACTCTAGGTTGAGCATCAACCTTCTCTACTTGGACATCAGCTCCCCTCTGCCTCTTGCATGTACAAGGTAGGGTGCCAACCAGGATCCGAGGTGCTAGAAAGGTAGGCAGTGTGGATAGAGCAGACGTTTGCCCCCTGAGAGCCCAAGCTCCAGGGATGTACCTGGCTAACTGAACAGTCCTTCTTTGAACCATGTTGTCGTCTAGTTCCACTTCTTCAACATTACCCACAAGTTGGTGCCAAAGTTTTACCCAGATGACTGTATCTCCTTAACCATTGTTATAGGCCTCTAGGGAATCCGCCCTTTGGCAAAAATCCCCTCAGTTGTACATTGATTTATGCCAACAAAGAATGCTTGGCCAAGAAGGCAACCCCAAGGTCCTGAAAGCTAGTGTAGGAGGGGATGTAACCAATGATGAGGTGTGAGGCTCAGAGCTGCCCGTTAGTATGGACAAACACCTCAAAGCATATAATCCAATTCAAGTCCTGAACTTTGACTAACCTTAAGTTCTGCTTTGAGCGCCTAGAACCTGCATGAGCAGCTGGACCACATAGGTCAGCGTGAAAAATCAAATATGAGCAAAAAGAAAAATAATATAAAAATACGTGTAAATAAATGTGACAAATAGCAAAAACAAGCACAGTAAACTTTTCAGGGTACCAACTTGCATTCTTGAGCAATGTTAGCCAATTTCCCTACACCCTTATGTACTCCCCTTGCGAATTTCTATTGCTGTCCGACAAACAAGATATTAACCTTATTTGGGGGTTAAGAACTTTAAGATAATACCCATTGACAACACTGCCACAATAGCTATATAGGAAATTGATGTCGTGGCTTGTAAGTTTTAGGTTGATAAGCCTATTTAATCAGCTGACGCAACTAACTACCCTATAGAATTTGGGCAGACACTAGTTGGGCCAAATACCATAAAACCTAAGGGTACTCAACGGTAACAGATCTAGAAGGAACCTCACCCAACCTTCTAGGACTGCCATTAGGGGGATAAATATCACCCTGGGCACTCTCTTGTCCTCTATGTCTCCCTCTAGACAATACTTAATATGTACGTCCTCGAGAATGGCATATTTGGCCTTGAAGGTTGCCACGGCTTCCGTGGTATTGACTAAGTGGGCAAAACCCAAAGCTAAAGAAAACAAAAGGAATAAATGAGGCGAAGGAGAGAAGAAGACTTATAAAGGGATGGGCTTTCTTGGTAAGAAAAGAGTTCTTGGAGAAGAGAGAGAGAGCTAGGGACTAGGAAGGCTCTAGATTGAAGCTTGAGGAAAAAAAAAATGAAGTAGAGAAAGTAAATCTAAAGGAACCAGATGATATTTATAGGGGTAAAAGGGCATTAAATTCTTTGGGCGGGAAAATTTGATAACTGCTCCAATCCACTATCTCACGCACGCCTCAACATCTGAATGGACAAATAATATTGGCCGTTGATCTTGACAGATGGCCCTACACGTGCATAAAGTGCAGGCTATCGAATTTGGCGCATTTATTGCCTAACTATTGGAATCCTCGAGAGGCAATGGTCATATCATGCACGATTCCCTATTATACTGAGAGCATAACCACAATCTCATTCCCATGGTATGAAAATGGGATCATGCGGGTCTATTGTACGAGCCACAACTATCGGTCTTTACTGAGCTCAAGACATGTTTCCTAAAATGGGCCCTTCCAACCTTGCTTACTAACCGAGCACCTAGCCCAGGAGATAGGCTTGGTCTAAGCTCACATCTTGATCGAGCATCACCTATTATGCCAAGATCAAGAGATAATGCCTTGGGGAATCAGCCAATCAAGCATTAATTGGCGTTTGGTGCAAGTTCCAAGAAAGTCACATCAATCACGAACAACAAGTCCCATCTGGCTAGGAATATGGCTCAAATGGACCCACCAACATGGGATACACTCCTCTCATCATAACAAATCCCACTATAGGAAGTCTATAAGTAAAAACCAATGGATGAGAGAGAAGAGGTTGGAAAAATTAGGGAAGAGAAACACGAGAGTAGAGAGGAAAAATACTTTATGGGGAGAAAGAAGTCAAATCCGAATTTCACATAGAGGGGGTAGATACATTGTGATGTTCTTGGGAAATGTAGGAATTTGAGAAAGGAAGCGAGATAAAGAAAAACTTTCAATTGTCTCCTATAAAAACTACATCACCATCTTGGGGCCTCCTGTTGTTGGATATTCTTGATCTATAATACAAGTAATTTGGCTCAACCTAAATCCTTTGTTCCATAGGACTAAGCTACCACAGTAGCAATTTGTTCATGGACCAAACAGGTTATTTTTGAAATGCTTGGTCCCTTTTTTTTTTTTTTTTTTGATAAGTTTGAACCTATTTGATATTAGTCCAAACCTTATGTGTGATCTTTGTATTTTACCATTTAAACTTTACTAAGATAGAAATTACTTGTCACTTTAACTCAAAATGACATAATTTTTATATTCAAATTACATTATTTAGAGCATACAATTTTTTTTTTAATCTTATTTCATTTTCTTTGTTTCTTTTTTTTTTCTTCACTTTTCCTATTTTTCTATATTTGGTTGTCATTTGTCCTTTTCCAGTTACCATTGTCCTCCACCACCGGACTAAAAAATGAACTTGATATGTTAAGACTAAGGTATAGAGTAAGAGTTATTACAATAACTCTCATAATACAAACAAACATAATCGTAGAGCAAAAGCAAATTGATCTTCGTGGGAGGATTATCATAAATCACAAATCAGTTATTTTTATTATAAAGTTTCAACCTATGGCTGATGGAACCCACATATATATTCATTTATTATGGGTCTGTTTGGTAATATTGTTCTAATAACGTTATTTATATTTTTTAGAAATACATGTGAGTGAAAAAATGTGTGAAAAAATGTGTAATATTGTTTAAACGCTGAAAATTGTTATTTAAATAACAGTAACAAACGGGCCCTAGATTGCTGAAGTCTACCAATTTATTACCATATTAATTTGTAAGCTTTATATCTCTAAATTTGGAGTAATTTTAGCATTTAAAAACAAGTATTTTGTTAACGATGCTCTTTAAAGGGCATTTGTTTATGGAATACTCTTTTTTTAAATATAAGAAAGGGAAAAAAATAACTGATTTTTTTTATTATAATTTTTTAAATTTTCATAAAAATAGTATTAAAACCTTTTAAAAATAATATATTAACCGATAGCCTAACATACCCCGTTAACCAGACCATGAAACAAATAGCCTTCACAACAAATATTTTGTTGGTGAGTTCGTCTACTCTTGAATCTTGACCTTGTTAATTTATGTGAAATACTAATATATATATATATATATAACCGAAACTTTTGAAACTCCCACAATTTTCTACGTTAGTATTTTTAATTTATATATATTTTTTAGACTCAAATAATCATTAATTAGACTATAATCATTAAAAGGACTCACGTTAGGATTCAAAAAAGAAGAGAGAGAGACTCACGTTATAACTCCTCTCTTCCCACCTCAAAACCCTAGCAAACCTATCCCTCTCTCAAGTTTAAAAAATAAATTGACCATTCCCGCAAACTTTCTCTCTTCAAACGTAGGAAGCCCTAAATGCTCTCTAGCATCACCCAATTATGGCTTCATGATTTACCACACACCCTCATACACATGGTAAGTATTTTGCAATCCATCTTTTGCTTATCAGATCCTTGAAAGAAAAAAAGAGAAGAAAATATAGTTTTGCAATCCATCTCTATTATCTTGATATTTCTTTCTCCATGAACCCTAAACTGCTAAATGTAAACGTAATAGGTAAGGCAATGGGTTCCATGTCTATTTTTTGTTTTTAATTTTTTAATTATGTTTTTTTTAGATAATTGTTAAAAAATTAAATTAGGATTCGTATGAGGAATAATCTGATCCTATACTTTTTTTTTTATCAAAAAACAAACAATGATGAGGTATATCCGATTTTATAATTAATATATATATATATATATATATATATATATATCATTGGCACTTGCCATCAGCAATTTTTAGACCAATTTACTCATTCTCCAGTCACTACCATCGAGAAATCAAATCAATGTTAGGGTTTTTCTATTTAATTGAAAATTTTATTTGCTTATTTGTTTTGTTTTCACTGCGAATCAAAAAAAAAAAAAAAAAGGGTACGAAATTGATTTCTAGAGTTTTCATTTGTGATCTAATTCAACTAATCTAGGAAAAATTTTACATTACTTATAAAAAAAATTTTAAAAAAAATCTAGGAAAAATCACAGATTATCTTATTTCTCAATAAGTATTAAAAAAAAAACTATTGTCCATTTAAAAATTTCACATGTAGATTAATAAAGTTATATTTCTTGGCTGTATTTGCTAGGTTTTCAACAAAAAGTTTAACTTGGCATTTTGAACCTATGGCTAAAATTTATGCTGTTCCTTGGAAGTTCAAATTTGAAATCTTTTCTTCATTCATTGTGGTTTTTCATTGAGTATTTTTTTTTTCTCTCTTACTCCTCTTGATGAGTTTTTCCTTTTCACTAAAATTTTAATAGGTTTTGTATTTGGCTAGAAGAAAGTTTTTTAGCATGCACCTATTTCATTCTATTTGTCCTCACCACAAGGAAAACATTAAGGTAAGACACATAATCTATTTTAAAGTTTGAATGAAAATTACCATATCATACAAAGTACCAAAGATAAATTTTTAAAGGATGAGCTTAATTTTTTCTTATATATAACCAAAGCCTTTGACATTTTTTAGACATCAGCATTATTTAAATAAAAAGAGAACAAAAATTCTGATATGACTTAAAAAAAAAAGAAAAAAAAGAGAGAGAGAGAGAGAGAGACTCACATGTATATATATATATATATATAAAACTATTGGGATTCAACATAAAAAATAATGGAATTAGGTATTATAATTTTAATATTGTTCCATATTTTGAATTGTCTATATTATTATTACTACTAGAAAATTATATTACTACTCAAATTTGAAGTTTAGTATGTCTTTCTCATATCATGGTCTTTGTTTATACCTTTACAGTTTATATTAGTTTTGAGTGTGTGTATATATATAATTATTAGGAGTTTTGCATTATTAATTTAAGAATTGTAAATTACTTTATAGGTTTTGGTAACTATGCATTGAAAAATCAATAATGTTCTATGTTAGACAACACTTTTAAACTATAAAAAAACATAAACATTAAATATTTCTTCATTTTTTTTAAAATATTACCTAGCAAAATAACTATTTACTCGTTGTTAGATTTTCTTTTGGTCAAAAGCTTTTCCGTGCGATGCACGGATTTTAGTGACTATCCTAATATAATGGTGTTAACAGCGTTAATGCCTAGAGAGTAGTGCCACTTCATGGATGGATAAGGTAGAAGTTAGAACTTTAACTTCCTAGCCTGCCTTGTACTGATTGGACGGTGATGTGGTTTGACGTCACCGTTAGTCCGACCTTTCAGTACCAGATTCACGCCGTATCTGATTCTGCTCGTCGTTTTCACTTTCAACCATCACTTTCCTTGTGAGATCAGATCACAACTCAAGCGCCGTTTTACAAATAGTTGAGGTCCATTATTGCCCTTATCTATCTTCATATTTCACCTAGTTGCCATTCATAGATTCAGGTGAATTATTATGGAGCAACTACTTATCTCTCTTCGGTTCAAAACTTTCAAACTTTTCACACTTGAGGTTATGTTAAGGTCCCATCAAATGGATCAGGATGTACTGCTACAACCACTGCATCATTATTAACTATAAAAAATAAAAGTGGTCCGCGGGGAAACAGAAAAACGGGAATCATTATATTCCCACACGGCGAGACAGGAATAAAATATTTATGAATTTTTATTATTTTTAAAGGAATCTTGTAGTTTTTTTTTTTTTTTTAGACAATGGAATCTTGTAGTTATGTTTGCCTCGAGGTTCACTTTATGGTAGCAAGGTATGAATTTTGGGCTCTATTTCTTAGGGGATTCTAGCCTTTTACTCTTATTTTTAAAAATATTTGGTAATATACCTCTGTTTTGAAACTATATAGGCTCGTGCCTCTGTTTCGATATTCGTTTTTATTAAAATTGAATTTTAATGAAAAACTTACTTGGTTTAAAATCAAGTTATGCCCGATTAAACTTTTAAAAAAAAAAAAAATTAAATTTCCATAGAACTCAAGTTCCAAAACGCTACTATAGGCCTTTAAAACGCCACTATAGGCCTTTAAAATGTCGCTATAGGGCTCCTTGAACCTGATAAAAAAAAATTGCATGAAAACGCCACTATAGGCATATAAAACGCCACTATAAGGTTTTAAAACACTGCTATAAGGCTCCCTGAACCTGGTATATATCAAACTTATAAAAAAAATTGCATGAAAATGCCACTATAGGTCTTCCTAAACACTGCTATAGGCATGGAACTCGAGTTCCATGCAATTTTTTTTTTTATAAGTTTGATCGGGCATAACTCGATTTTAAACCAAGTGAGTTTTTCATTGAAACTCGATTTTAATAAAATCGAGTATCGAAACAGGGGCACGAACCTATATAGTTTCAAAACAGCCAAATATTTTATAAAAAAGGGGTAAAAGGCTAGAATCTCCCTATTTCTTAAACAACCTATATAAAATATAAGTATCTAGACTCTTCCAAGTATTAGTTATATGATCACACATCTAATCGATAATCCCTCTACGTAATAATGAGTATAAGGTTTGATTTATTTATGTTTGTATATATAGATATACACACCCACAAATTTGAGATTAGAATATTTTTATTTGCAAATAAGTTCATAAGATATCAAATTATTATTTACAATTTATAAATTTTATAAATAGTACACTTTGTAGTTGTGGGAGGACGAGAATCTGAGAATATGGATAGATGGCCAATGACAATGTCAGGAGTACAAACCTCGGAAAGCACTAGCAATAAATCCTTGGGAAAATATGAGCAACCCTATGTAGATACAGGGAGACTACAATGCCCAAGGACCCCAAGGATACCAACATGCCCTCGGGAGGCCAAGAACCAATGCTAAGGGCCGTCAAGCACAAAACGAGGATGAGAAGGAAGATTTGTTATCAAGCTAGGAAGGAAAAAAGACAGATAAAATATCCATCACCTCAACATTTAATGCTCAGCATCCACTTAGCTAACTGCATTTATGAGGAAATGATCCCTGAACAATGTCAACACAACGTATAGTCTAATGTGAAAGCCTTCTAATAAGGCCCTGATGGGACAAATATCAAAGGAATTGAATCTTGACCCTCTAGATGTAGGGCTCAAATACATCTTAGTTGATTATATAAGGCAAAGAAGCCCCTCAGGAGGGGGATTCACTTTTTGTAGCTTCAAACCAATTGTAATCACTACCTCGGACTAAACCCAAGGAGCTCAATACAGGCTCTTTGAGGCTATTTCTCACCCATACTCGCATAACTACACTTAAAGATAATTCTATCCACTCCAATTTGTTCTTTCCATCTAATTAAGGATATTCAAGGTTGATTAAGCATCCCATCTCTTCAAATTAATTGTGTGAGCAAAAGTAGCAAGTTTTGACACATTGTTGTCTTGTCTTAATTTTGCCTGCCACAATTGGCGCTGTCTGTGGAAATATCTCCTAAGTACCCTTGAAAGTCTTCTTAGTATGGCCAATCCCAAAAGAAGTGGTTCGTTGGAATCTTTGGCGTCCCATCACAGGGACCGAATCGTAAATTTTGAATGAATGAGGGACTATGATATGACCCACACCCATAGCGAAAAAGCCCCATCTGTGCATTCTGAATGAACTGGATAGCATCAGGCCAGTTAGAACTCGCATGACGCAGAGGTATATAACCTTAAGAGGAAAATGGACCGATTACATCGACGCCTCCATCACAAGGCTCAGATAAGGGAAGAAAGGACTCCCACCCTAAGCCAAAGTTCTAGCTCTGAGGACGACAAAAGTTACCGACGAAGAAGCAGAACTCTGCCCAGTGAATCTTTCACATCATCGTCCTGTTACACTTCAAGAGAAAGGCATCATCGCAAGAGGTTTAGAACCCTGCCTAGGAGAAGCCAGGGAAGTGACGCCATGGGAAAGGCTCTCCTTTAAATATCCCGCTCACCCATTTCCAAGAGTATTGAGCAAGCCGAGCTCCCCCGTAGCTTCAATCAACCCACTTTCACAATATATAATGGCAAGACGAATCCTGTTGAACACATAAGCCATTTTAATCAAAGGATGGCCATCCATTCTAAGAACAAGGCGTTGATGTGTAAAGTCTTTCCCTCGAGCCTCGACCATGTTGCCATGAGGTGGTTTGATGGCCTCTAGGAGGGATCTATAGGCTCTTTTGAGGAGTTAACAAAGGGCATTTAGAGTGAGATTTGTGACATGTAGTTGAGTTGCAAGGCCTCTGGATTATTTGCTCTCCATGTCTATGAGAGAAGGAGAAACCCTAAAAAGCTACTCTGATAGATACTAGAAGCTTTATAATGAAATTGACTAGGATTTTGAGGATGTTTTCAAAACTTTCAAGGTGGGTCTTCCTATGCATTCCGAACTCTAGAAGTCTCTTACTATGAAGCCTCCTCAGAGCATGCATCAGTTAATGGACCAAATTGAGGAGCATTAGAGGGTCGAAGACAATCAGAATCAAGGTAAGGGGAAGGCAAAGGCTTTTACGTCTGACTACAGAGATAACCCGGTTGGTTGGTTTACACCATCCCAACCGAGGAAAGAATTTTTCAACCAAGCATCCCATAACCTTAATGGACCCCAAATGGTAAACTTGGAATTTAAAGAGCCGATCTACCGAGTGCTGGAAAAGATCAAGAACGAACATTACTTTAAATGGCCCAACAGAATGGGAGGAGACCTCACTAAAAGAAATTAAAATCTATATTGTTTGTACCATCAGGATTAAGGTCATACCACGGAGGACTGTAGGACCTTGCAAATCTTCCTTGATCAATTAGTCAAAGTTGGGAAGCTGAAGTAGTTTTTACACTAGCCTGCATCTTAAAGGGAATAGCCCACAGCAGGATCTCAAAGAAGTAGTGTTCGTCGGTCTTCCCTTGGAATAATCAATGTCATTTTTACCGCCCCGAGAAAGGGTTCAAGCTCGGTTAATGGGGTGATGACGATATCCCCACAATCGATAGGGAGTGAGGAAGGTAGGCTATCTAAGAAACTCAAGATGCTGGACCGGCCAATCCTGGGATTTTTCAAGGCTGACAAGGAGGGAAAAATTCAACCCCATGATGATGCACTTATGGTAACCCTACGAATCGTGGGATTCAATGTCAAGAGGGTAATGATCGATCAAGGAAGTGGAGCTGAGATCATGTATCCAGATTTATTTAAAGGCTTGGGACTTAAGCCAGAGGATCTAAGTAAGTACGATGTCCCTTTGGTCGAATTTGATGGAATAACATTATCCCTAAGGGGATGATTAGGGCCCTGTTTGGTTTTTAAAATTTCATCACTCATTACTCCTCACTCAATTTTCGTCATGCATCACTCATCACTTAAAATACCCCAATTTCCTAAACCTCACCTGTTTGGCACACTTTATTCAGCTTCTCATCACTTACACTTTTCTGATTTTTGTGGGACCCATACTTGTAACTTGGTCAAACAAAAGATGTTAGCCTACCCGTGGACCCATCCTTTTCTCTTTTCTCATTTCCCCTTCACCCCTTCATCCCTGTGACTCTCCCAAAACCCAAACCTGAATCCATAAAAATTTCAAAAACTCCCTCGCCTCGTCAGGACCGTCACTAGTGAACAACAACCATCTCTCCAACGTGTATCGGCAGCACTATCTCCTCCATCATGACCTAGTAGCACCGACAAGCATAAAGAAATGTGACCCATTTCCCCAATGATGGCACTCTCATGTAAGGTCAGTGTAAGGTCTCTCATGTAAGTTCAGTGTGTAGCTTCCCAAGCCAAATTCTTTTATTCTTTTTGTAGCATTTGGTCCTTTTACCTTAGACTACTTTAATGCAAATATGGGAAGTTCTTTCTTATAAAACTTAAATAAGTTTAACAAAAGTTTTGAAAAAGATAATAATGCTCATAGGTAAGGATAAATAAACCAAGGAAATGTGGTTGCTTGTGGGTATTTTCTGTTTGAGAAGTTGGTTGCTTGATTTTGGAGATTAACGAGGGTCTGAAAACCCATATGTAAAAGATGTAAACTTCATCACCACAGGTTGAAAACCCATCACCATGAGTACCAAAATGGAACAAATCAAATGCGAAAACCCAAACATCAAACAAAGAAAAAAAAAAGAAAAAACAAAGAAGCAAATGGGTTCACCACAGGTTGAAAACCCATTACCATGGGATTCAATAGATCAAATTAGATGCAAAAACCCAAACATCAAACAAAGGAAAAAAAAAAAAAAATAATAACAACAACAAAGTAGCAAATCAGATGCGTGCATGAAGATGGAGTATGGTGATCTGTGTGAAAGTGAGGGTGGGCAGATTTTAGCTTCAATTCATGTGAGGAATTTCTTTGGTAGTAGATGGAGTATAGTGATATTGGTAAAGAGAGCCGTTGGTCTTGTTGTCAAAAGTAGCATCTGGTGTGACTTTGCACTGATAGTGGGTCCCATGTATGTGAGTTTAATTACGAAAATGCCATGGAAAATGAGTTTTGATAACTTGAAAACATCTAAAATGTGTTTTTAGTTTCCATAACTCATCACTCAAAGAGTGATGGAAACTAAAACTGGAAACAATGCAAAACACATTACTCAGCTGTGGGACCCACATATTTTGAGTTATGGGTGATGGAAAGAAAGTTATGGATGATGAAAATTGAAACTCCAAATAGCCCGTAGGCTACCTGTTTAGATGACAAAAGAGGAGGTGAACGTGGATTTCATTGTGGTGGAGGATTATTCACCCTATACGGCCATCTTGGTAAGGTCGTGGCTCCACGCTGTAGGGACTGTATCTTCAAATCTGCATGTGAAGTTGAAGTATCCTACTAAAGAAGGTGTTAGAGAGTTATTAGGATGCCAGGCAATGCATGGTAGTGGCGATCAGGCACTAAGCATCTCAAGTAGGCTCCTCGGAGTCAACTCCTACATCATAGTATCACTGCCTGTATTACCACCCTTGGATTCCTCAATATCGTGTAAAAGGTTGGATAAAATTTTCATCGAAGAGGATGAGGAAAGGTACTTCCAGATTGGGACTGAGCTCTCATTAGATGAGAATGAGGAGTTAGTGAATTTTTTGAAGAGAAATTTAGATGTTTTTGCTTGAAGTGCATATGAAACACTTGGAGTTAACACAGAGTTCATATGCCATAATTTGAATGTGAATCCAAAAGCCTGAGGAAGCAGCAACCTCAGTAGTCTTCCAAGGAACATGCCGAGGCGATGAAGGAGGAAGTCTGGAAGCTTAAGCAGGCAGGAGCTATCAAAGAGGTTTTTTTACCTAGAATGGTTGGCCAACACAGTAGTTGTTAAGAAAAAGCCTAAGAATTGGGGAGTATGTGTTGATTTTACGGATCTTAACAAGGCATGCCCCGAGAATCCATTCCCCGTTCCGAGGATTGACTAACTTGTTAATGCAACGTTTGGCCATCTTAGAATAAGCTTCCTAGCGCTTTCCAAGGATATCATTAGATCTCGCTGGCACTATCAGATCAAGAGAAAACAACCTTCCTCACCCCAACAAGGAACTACCATTATTGAGTGATGCCCTTCGGCCTGAAAAATGCTAGGTCCATATATCAAAGAATGGTGACGAGAATGTTTGGAAGCAAACTAGGCAAAAATGTAGAGGCCTACATCGATGATATGGTAGTAAAAAGCAAGAAAGTTTCTAAGCACTTGACTGGTCTTGATAAAGTCTTTGTAGTATTAAGGAAGCATAGGCTTCATTTAAATGCTTCCAAATGTTCCTTCGGTGTAGGGTCAGGGAAATTTTTTGGTTACATGATTACCCACCGAGGAATCGAAGTTAATCCTGACCAGATCAAAGCCATTCAAAATTTACATCCACCTTGAAACCATAAGGAAGTCCAACATTTAACTGGGATGACAGTGGCTTTGAATAGATTCATATCACAATCAGCCAACCGATGTAGACCTTTATTCCAGCTGTTGCATAAATGGAAAGAATTTTCTTGGTAATGTGACAAAGCTTTTGAAGATCTGAAGGCATATTTAGCTCAGCCTCCAATCTTATCTAGGCCAGAAAAAGAAGAGGTCTTATATGCTTATATAGCCGTTACATCGCATGAAGTAAGTCCGGTTTTGATACGAGTTGAAGAAAGGATCCAAAAGCCAATATATTATGTCAGCAAATCCCTCCAAGAGCCCGAAGTTTGATACCTCCCCCTAGAAAAAGTTGTCTTGGCCATCATTCATGCTACGAAAATGCTTCCGCACTACTTCCAAGCTTATACAGTCATCATCCTCACCCAGTTACCATTGCAGGTGCTGCGAAAATCTGACTACTCCGAAAGAGTGGCCAAGTGGGGAACTATGCTTGGAGCATTTGATATCAAATATCTACCTCGTACGACGGTGAAAGGACAAGTCCTAACGGACTTGGTGGTAAAGTTCACTAAAAAGCTAGAGCAAGCTGGTTTCGAGGAGGTAGGAATGCCCGAAGAAGGATTAAGGATAAACACGATCTTGTCCCAATAGACTTGGCAGTTGTTTGTAGACAAGGTAGCTAACCTTAGGGTTCGGGGGTTTAAATCATGATAATCTCCCTAGAAGGAATTACACTAGAGAAATCTTTGAGACTCAACTTCTTGACCACAAACAATGAGGCCAAGTATGAGGTCCTCCAAGTAGGATTAATTGTCATCCAGAAGCTCGGAGGGAAACTCATGAAATTTCATTGTGATTCAAGGCTCATAGTTGGGCAAGTTTGGGGTGAATTTAAAGCAAAGGATCCGAGGATGCAGTGGTACTTAAGTCAGGTAAGCATTTGCTGGATAGCTTCGAGTCCTTTACCTTAAAGCAATTTCCTCGGAGTAAAAATTTCCATGCTGATTCACTAGCAACTCTGGCTACCTTGGCTGAAGAGAGACTACTGAGGATCATATTGGTGGAAAACCTTGTAATTCCTGTTTATGACAAACAAACACTAGTGGGAGTGAACTTTACACAAGTAGGCCCTAGCTGGATGGATCTGATAGCCTTGTTCCTCAAGGACGAAACTTTGACGAAGGACAAAACTAAGGCAGAGAAAACTTGCAGAAAAGCACTGAGGTACTGACTTTTCAAAGAACATAAATTGTACAAATGCTCATATTTGGGACCATACTTGCTGTGCATCCACACTAAGGTAGTTGAAACATTGCTATAGGAGCTTCATGAAGGAGTTTGTGGTAGTCATACGGGGGGTAGGTCCTTATCACATAGAGCTCTAACACAAGGTTAATGGTGGCTGAGCATGCAAAAGTCCTCCCAAGAGTTTGTTAAGAAGTGTGATCAATGGCCCAAAGGTATGTCCCGAATATCCATCAACTAGGTGGAGCGCTCAATCGCTTGACTAGTCCATTGCCCTTTGCATAATAAAGATTAGATATTGTTGGTTCGTTCCCAAAGGCTACAGGAAATCAGAGGTTCCTTCTCGTCGTGATTGACTACTTTACTAAGTGGGTAGAAGCCGAGCCTCTTGCAAACATCTAAGATCAAGATGTGAAGAGATTTCTATGGTGAAACATCATAATGAGATTTGGGATCCCAAACACTCTCATCTCAGATAATGGGCTTTAATTCGATAGCAAGGCCTTTCAGAGATATTGTGCTGATTTAGGCATAAAGAATAGATGCTCCACCCCAGCATGCCCTCAAGGCAACGACCAAGCAGAGGCCACAAATAAGGTCATCATGGATGGATTGTAGAAAAGGTTAGAGGAAGCTAAGGGTAAATGGGTAGATGAGCTGCCCCATGTGTTATGGGCGTATTGCATGACACCAAGGAGGTCCACTGGAGAAACCCTTTTTTTCATGACGTATTGATCCAAGGCAGTTATCCCTTTAGAAACAGGTTTTCCAATGATGAAGACTGACCAATTTGACAGTAGCAACAACGAGTAACTTCTCTCCATCAATCTAGATCTGGCTGAAGAGCGAAGAAAGGTTGCCACTGTCAGGTTGGCCCAATTCTAGCAAAAACTTAGGCAAGGAATCCTGCTTCGGGAAAGCTCCGGCCTAATTGGGAAGGACCTTATCGGGTGACCTCGGTAGCTAGAGTAGGGGTTTGTCATTTAGAATATCTAGGTGAAATCTTGGTCCCTCGACCGTGGAGTGTAAATAATTTACAAAAATATTACTACTAGTGCAAGAGTTTATATATGATCATGTTTATATGTATATTGGTGATGTATTCACAGAACTTTTCTTTTATTCTTTGTGTTGATCAAAATATTAGTTATTGGTTTAAGGCGAACATCCTCAGGGTTAAACAAAACATTGGCCAAGTTCGATTCCTTGGATCACCTTCCTTGGGTAAATTAATGCCTAAATTCTCCCAAGGGTTAAAAAGAACCTCGGTCAAGTTCAATTCCATAAATCACCTTCCTTAGGTAAATTAATGCATGAATTCTCTTATAGGTTAAACAGAACTTCGGCCAGGTTCGATTCCTTTGATCACCTGCATTGGGTAAATTAATGTATAGATTCTCCTAAGGGTTAAAGAGAACCTTGGCCAGGTTTGACTCCTCAAATCACATACCTTGGGTAAATTAATGTCTACATTCTCCTAAGGGTTAAACAAAACCTTAGCTAGGTTTAATTATCACCTTCCTTGGGTAAATTAATGCCTAGATTCTCCTAAGGGTTAAATAGAACTTCAGCCAGGTTTGATACCTCAGATCACTTGCCTTAGGTAAATTAATGCCTAAATTCTCCTATGGGTTAAACAGAACCTCGGCCAAGTTCGATTCTTCAGATCACCTGCCTCGGGTAAATTAATGTATAAATTCTCCTAAGAGTTAAACAAAATCTCGACCAGGTTCAATTCCTTGGATCACTTGCCTTGGATAAATTAATGCCTAATTTCTCTAAGGATTAAACAAAATCTCGGTAAGGTTCGATTCTTTGGATCACCTACCTTGAGGGAATTAATGACTATATTTTTTTTAACCAAAGATAGGACCTTCTCTATACTAGGTTCATTGGGTCATTAAACAAAGCCAAATAACAATGTTAAGAGAAAATAATTGGTATGAACTTGGAGTAAAGTAATGCAAATCAAATTAACCAAAAGTAGCAAAAATTAATGAAAGTACATATACACTGAATTGAAAAATAAAGATTTTTCATTAATAGATAAACAAACACAAAAGTAAAAAAAAGGGGACAAAATACCAACAAAAAACCCCATGTAAATAAGTCCTAAGGGAGTACAACCAGCCACTTTCAAAAAAAAAAAAAAAAATCCAAACCAAACCCTTACTTTCTTAACCCTTTCCTTTGTTCTTCTAGCACCTTTTCTTTCTCAGACTCTTTAGAGGTTTACCCCTCAGTGGAAGGTTATAGTACTGAGGAAGGAGCCCTGTCCAAGGCTGGGACATCCTTTTCAATAGATGTTGGGGGAGATGCTAGGGCCTTGTCACCCAGAACAAGATCAAAAGCCTCAACATGAGTAGATTGGGCTAAAGGAGCAGCACTACTTTCAATAGGGGCAGCTGCCTTAACTCTAATAGCTGGAGGATAGAAAACTTTCTCTGGATCCCTTAACTCTGAGGATTGATCTTCCCTAACAACATTTAAAGCCTCTATCCAAGTCCTAAGGTAGAAACCCCAGCACACAGTCGTGATCTGAGACTTAAGATGGGCCTCAGTCTCTTTCTGCCCCATGTTGTAGGCTGCCTGCTCGACTTTGGCAATCTCTTTGGCCTTTTGCCCCAACTCCTTGGTCAACTCCCCAATTTTTACCCAGGCATAGGTGAGTTGATCTTCAACGTCCTTCAAATGATAAAGCTGCTCTCGAGCTTGCCTCTCAAAATTCTTTATTGAGGCCTCAGCACTTTTCCGAGCCTTGTCACACTCGGTCAGTTTGAGAAGAGTCTCTTTTAACTTCTTGTCAAATTGAGCTTGAGCCTTCTAGGTAGCATAGTGCTTAGACTCCTCTTTCTTTTCATAAAAGGTTTGGTCCACCCATTCCTCGACAACGTGAGCCACTTGAGTTGCCTAGTGTTTTAAAGAAGAAGGAAGGAATCAGTAATTAAGCTTATAAGCAATAAATAAATAAATAAATAAAACCAAGATACAAACATACCAGGGCTAAGTCCCTCTTTGGGACAAAAACATCTCATGCTTCTTCATATTTCAGAGCTCAGCCATATCTTGAGGCAATAGGAGCACTTGCTCCATGAAGTTGGCAACACATCTTGCCCTCCCATTGTCAAAGTCTCGGATGGAGGAATCTGAGGTAAAGGGAGCTTCATCCAAGACTAAAGGTGGATTCTAGTTAGGATCTTGGGGCCGGCGTTTAGGGGCAACCTTAGATACTTCTCCACCCTCCTCTGTTGAGATCAAGAGGCCTTTGAACCCCTAGTTTGCCTTTTTGGGGTGGGGTGGGGGGGGGGGGGGGAGGGGGGGTTTCCTCCTAGATCTTTCCCTTTTTAGCAATCCCCTTTCCATCTTTCTTATCCATCTTTCTCTTCTTATTAGCAAGGTCATTTTTGGGGGAGGAGGAAGGATAGGAGTAGGCGGCCTTAGCACTACCGGAATCTTTTGGGTAGCATCACTGGTGTGAGATTCTAGAAGAGATAGCAAGTCAGGTAGTCCTTTCTCGATCACCATCCCTTCAGGTACTTCAGTGGCCCCCTGAT
Source organism: Quercus parvula (assembly GCA_030820535.1). Classification (NCBI taxonomy): domain Eukaryota; kingdom Viridiplantae; phylum Streptophyta; class Magnoliopsida; order Fagales; family Fagaceae; genus Quercus; species Quercus parvula. The sequence continues at coordinate 24,790,016 of JAUAME010000011.1, read as the reverse complement.
CGCTACTAACGACAACAGTAGCTGGAGTGGAGGTTGTCGTTGCGTCCTTGGTCATGTCAGGACGATAGAACACCTCAAAGTCTTCCTCATAGACCAAGCTTTCAAAACCCTCTTCTTCGACCTCTTCAGATTGAACATCGGCCTTGTCCTCTGATTGGATAATCTCTTCACCCTTTACAATAAGTTGGGCTACCTGGTGTGCAGGAAGCTCCATGTATTGAGTTCCAACAGGAAGGGCTTTTTGAATGAACCCTTCAATGACCACTTCAACCCTTATGAGACAAGGATCTTTAGCCTTAATTACATGTTTCAAGATCTGAAAATGGGTGGAGATGGGCTTGAAACCAAGAATGACATGCACAGCTCGGAGTTGACCGTCGTGATGAAGAAATATCTTGGATCTTAGGATTCGATTGAGCTTGTTGAAATTCACTAAACTTCATCTCTTAGTTGTGCCCTTTTTATCTAAAAAGAAATCATAGGAAAAAAAAAAAAAAAAAACATATATCCACTCTTAACAGCTAAAATTTTAAGATCTTTAGGGTATTCCTAAACCACCCCACCTAATGCACCATCCTTGGTCGGGCAATGCAACCCATCACACCACTTCCCTGAAACAATGAGAAAATCCTCATCCATGCCCTTATTCATCTCAGTGAGGCAGGAAATTAATCTAACAGTAGGGACCCTAGTTTTTAGGTAGTATCTCGCTTCATTATTCTTCTGACAACTATATACCCAATTTACATGATTAGTGAGATTTACACCCATCTTTTCGTTTATCGCATCTTTTCGTTACCCTACCTATGGAATCCTTATTTCCCCCTCTATAAATGTTATCATAAGAATTACTACTGCGTCAGAAGGTCTTCTCTCATGCCACTCTCCTAATTAGCAATGTTCTATGTTTACCCTACTAGGAATCCTACACCGTTTCTTAAACTCTTTCTTGTGCTCGGGGGTATCAACTAAGCTAAAAAATATACCCATTTTTAAGAAAAGAAAGAGAGAGAAGAGATCTAGATTCTAATAAAAAGAAGAATCATGAGACACTTACAAAGAAATAAGAGAAGAGGGGCTCCTCGGGCGAGTTATCTAGATGGAGGACTATCTTTTTCTTCTGAAGGTAAAAATGGGGAAAATTCACCACATCCCCTCCTTTTATAGAGGTGAAGAAAGGAACGGCAATTTCCCCGCTCCTTTAATTTGAAAAATGGGGACCATTGGATCATGATCTCACCATAAAACGTGGGGAGCAGGGAGCCATCCGTAGCATTTATTGCTACATCATGGATTTTGAATTGTTAGGAGCATGTCTCAGTTAGTTGAAAAGACACCCCTATGTGGAAACACATCAAGAGCATGCCAAAATGCCTCCCCTCAATTACAAAAACCGCCCTTCCCTAGAAAGAACAGGATGTGAGGTTTTGGGAGGTTATTGTGAGAGGACGAGAATCCAAAAATATGGACAAATGGTCCAAGGACAATGTCAAGAGTATGGACCTCGAAAAGCTTTGCAAATACAAGGAGACTATAACACCCGAGGACCTCGAGGATACCAACATGTCCTCAGGAGGCCTAGAACTAATGCTAAGGGCCATCAGGTACAAACTGAGGATGAGAAGGAAGATTTGTCATCAAGCTAGGAAGGAAAGAAGATAGATAAAGTATCCTTCACCTCCGCATTCAATACTCTGCATCCACTTAGCTAGCTGCATTAATGAGAAAATGACCCCTAAACAGTGTCAACACAGCACATAGCCTAATGTGGAAGCCTTCTAGTAAGGCCATGATGGGACAAGTATCAAGGGAATTGAATCCTGACCCTCCAGATGTAGGGCTAAGATACACCTTAGTTGATTATATAAGGCAAAGAAGCCCTTGGAGGAGGGGGATTCACTTTTTGTAGCTTCAGACCAATTGTAATCACAACCTTGGATTAAACTTGAGGAGCTCAATGGAAGCCCTTTGAGGCTATTTCTCATCCATACTCGCATAAATACACTTAAAGATAGGAAGCCTAGAACTAATGCTAAGGGCCATCAGGTACAAACTGAGGATGAGAAGGAAGATTTTTCATCAAGCTAGGAAGGAAAGAAGATAGATAAAGTATCCATCACCTCCGCATTCAATACTCTGCATCCACTTAGCTGGCTGCATTAATGAGAAAATGACCCCTGAACAGTGTCAACACAACACATAGCCTAATGTGGAAGCCTTCTAGTAAGGCCATGATGGGACAAGTATCAAGGGAATTGAATCCTGACCCTCCAGATGTAGGGCTTAGATACACCTTAGTTGATTATATAAGGCAAAGAAGCCCTTGGAGGAGGGGGATTCACTTTTTGTAGCTTCAGACCAATTGTAATCACAACCTTGGACTAAACTTGAGGAGCTCAATGGAAGCCCTTTGAGGCTATTTCTCATCCATACTCGCATAAATACACTTAAAGATAGGAAGCCTAGAACTAATGCTAAGGGCCATCAGGTACAAACTGAGGATGAGAAGGAAGATTTTTCATCAAGCTAGGAAGGAAAGAAGATAGATAAAGTATCCATCACCTCCGCATTCAATACTCTGCATCCACTTAGCTGGCTGCATTAATGAGAAAATGACCCCTGAACAGTGTCAACACAACACATAGCCTAATGTGGAAGCCTTCTAGTAAGGCCATGATGGGACAAGTATCAAGGGAATTGAATCCTGACCGTCCAGATGTAAGGCTTAGATACACCTTAGTTGATTATATAAGGCAAAGAAGCCCTTGGAGGAGGGGGATTCACTTTTTGTAGCTTCAGACCAATTGTAATCACAACCTTGGACTAAACTTGAGGAGCTCAATGGAAGCCCTTTGAGGCTATTTCTCATCCATACTCGCATAAATACACTTAAAGATAGGAAGCCTAGAACTAATGCTAAGGGCCATCAGGTACAAACTGAGGATGAGAAGGAAGATTTTTCATCAAGCTAGGAAGGAAAGAAGATAGATAAAGTATCCATCACCTCCGCATTCAATACTCTGCATCCACTTAGCTGGCTGCATTAATGAGAAAATGACCCCTGAACAGTGTCAACACAACACATAGCCTAATGTGGAAGCCTTCTAGTAAGGCCCTAATGGGACAAGTATCAAAGGAATTGAACCCTGACCCTCCAGATGTAGGGCTTAGAGACACCTTAGTTGATTATATAAGGCAAAGAAGCCCTTGGAGGAGGGGGATTCACTCTTTGTAGCTTCAGACCAATTGTAATCACAACCTCAGACTAAACTTGAGGAGCTCAATGCAAGCCCTTTGAGGCTATTTCACATCCATACTGCCATAAATACACTTAAACTCCAGTCAGTTCTTTCCATCTAATTAAGGGTATTCAAGGTTGATTAAGCATCCCATCTCTTCAAATTAATTGTGTGAGCAAAAGTAGCAAGTTTTGACATGTTGTTGTCTTGTCTTATTTTTGCCTGCCACAGTAGTAAAAATTCTATATAATTCTTAACAATAGAAAGTTGATAAATCTAATTTTTATAATTTCATAAATGAAAATCATATGATCTACTTAACTCAAATAATATAATTTCTTTAATTTAGTTATTATTTATTGGCATAAATTTCTTAGGAGTAAAAAAATTTAGTTGTAATGTCAAATATATATAGTATTAGAAAACTGGCTTGTTAGGGATATTACAAAAAGTAATAATGGAAGAACAAATTAACAGAAAAGACAAACAAAAAATAGATAACTTGGAGGCACAATATCGTTTTTTTTAAACATATTTGTCCCCACACTATTGTTACTAAAGGATTATCGCAAATTTGTCCCCAGGATACAACAGATGTCAAGTTCTACAAATAGCAATTCTAGAGAATGACCACCGGATTTCTTGTGTTATTTTTCAAGTGAACATAAGCCTATATTTATACCATAGGGTTATATTTCATTAAAAGGCACGTATGGAGAGTCAAAATGTTTCATAAAACCGTTCACAAAGCTTAATACCTCTGCAAACATTCAAAATAGTTACTAGAAAATTCTGCAAAAAATCTTGTTTTACAACTTTCAATCGATCAAGTGCTCTTTTTGATCGATTGAACAAGAATCGAATAGCGATTGATTCATCCAGAGGCTCCAGGATTATTTTCTTACCATTTCAATCGATCAAGCCAAAGCTTTGACCGATCGAAAATGATGAATTTCGAATTTTCACTTAGAAAATTCTAGAACTTGAATTTTCACTTTAACAACTTTATGAAACAATATTCTCCAAACTTAAATATCATTATTACAACCTATCCATGCATATACCTATATATACAACAAGACTCTGGTCCACTACACTACACTTGTAATATTGGTACAACACACATGCCATACCTATGTAAAAGGCAATCCCTTGTCCATTGCCAATCAATTTATGGGTGCACCATGCTCCTCCCACTCAATGACTATCCTCATAATTCTTTAGTATTTGAAAGGCACCGTGTTTCATGGACTTCACTTTTCTTCCCAGTCATTCTTGACTCTCCAAGCCTACTCTGATGCAAACTAGACATGCGACCCCACAAACCATCAGTCTACTGCATGGTATTACTTTCTTCTCTTGGAAACTCTCTCATCTCTTGGCAAAGCCAAAAACAAACTATTGTTGCTCGATCCAATATTGAGGCAGAAATAGCGCTCTTACAGACACCACAACCGAGTTTTTGTGGCTACATTGGCTACTACAGGATCTTGGAGATAACTGCTCCACTACACCCATTGTGAGTATCAATATGCATTCATATTGCCTACAATGACGTCTTTCGTGAGCATACCAAACTTATTGAGATTGATTGTCACTTTTTTGGTCATCATTTGCTCCAAGGTACCCTAAAATTGTAGTTCTTTTTCCTCCCAAAACCAATTGGTTAACATCTTTACTAAGTCTCCCCCATAAGGATTCTTTCATGCATTGGCTCCTAAATTCAATTTTGTCTCAATTCACCCAATATGAGTTTAAGAGGAGCTGTTCAAACATAATCCTAATGGGCTCGGGTCTACTATACTACTTGTCCGACACTCCTATTACTTGTACAACACATATATCATGCCCATATAAAGGGCAGCCATTTGGACATTATTTTACACAATTCAATATAATAAGTCATTTAGACTTTATCCTATGGGGAAAAAAATTAAGTAATTAGTTCATGAACAATATTAAGCATATTCAACTAGAAAATGAACAAAATTTAATCATGTAATCTATTTTTGTAATGAGCTTGAGCCATACATGTGTTTGAAATACAATTAAATTAATAATCATAAACTTATAATTTTCGACTAAGCTTGAGTTGTTTACAACTCTATTTATCACATTTATATGTCTTCACTAGTATTAATATGATTGTATATATAATACCTATTTCAATTAATATATAACTAATGTAAATAAAAAATATTCTACCAATATCATTTAAATAGTTCACAGAGCAATAGATGAGAGAGAAAACCCACCATAGGACCTGTCTTTCATGAGAGATCAACGTATAATAACACCAAATTCTTATTAGAACAAAAAAAAGTTTAATAAGTTATTAAAATATTTATTTTAAAAAAAATAAAGAAAATCATGTATAATTTCTTAAAAGTTTAGATAATAATTGGAATAGTATCTATATATTTTAATATGTAAAGCTAAGAGAAAATCTAATTAGATTTAAAACTGGAATTCAATTAAAGTCTAATTTTGCGTCATGTGTCTCATCTAATTTAAGTTTTTAAATTTTTGTACCAAGTGAATTAATTCAGTGTAAAAATTGGTTTTCAATTAGAATTTAATTTTGCACCACATGTCCCATTTAATCAAAGTTTTTTTTTTTTTTTAATCTTTGTACTAAATGAGTTAATTTAGTGTAAAAAACGATGAGTTTAATATAAATAAACCATAAAAAAATAAAAAAAAAATAAAAAAACATAATCTTGAATGATTTTATATTTATGAGCCTTTTTTGTATAACTAAAAACAATTTAAATTTATAAGTCATTTATGTAATATACTATGACTATGTATAGTCTATTACTAACTATGTATATATATATATATATATATATATATATATATATATATATATATATATATATATTTTTTTTTTTTTTTTTTTCTTTTTTAAAACCAAAGTTTAGATAAAATTCAATTAGAATCAAAATTAGATTTTGCTTTTGTTAGCTTTCCATACAAATTAAATTTTCTAGATTTTTGCTGTTATTTTTTTTCTCTAATGAGCATATTTTTTTTTATACTATTACTATTAAAATATTTTGTATGCAAAAATATTGAACGTAAAAAACTTTAAATCAACTAAACAATCTCATGCACCTATCCCTATTCAATTTAGGAGATACTATTTGATTAATTTATTATTTTATTTTGTGTTATATTTAGTAGAATTTCACAGACAATAATTATGAATTGATATTGTATATGTAGTATCCAATAATAATTTTCAAAATTATATATGTAATAGCAATGTAATGATAAACTTGGCGTAAATGAAAATTGCAAAAAAAAAAAACTATTTTAGTACCTCCATATGTTTTGGTCAAACTATGTCCTATATGTTTAATAATTCAAACTAACATCAATAACACCATTATAATTCATTATTATCATGTGTAAGCACAAGTTACATAACAGTTTTAATAATAGAGTTTCATTTAAAGCAAATTATCTCAATAATTTTAAATGATAAATTGTTTTACCCAAAATTTACTAAGTCGAGAGATAGATTCAATGAGAATGTATTGCTTAGGCTTAGTATCGCATTAATTGAAGGACTTTTTAAAGCTGGAGAGGGTGAAGAACATAGTAATAGTAACAATAACAAGATAAATGTATATAAAATCAACAACTAAAGGGAACTTACGTGCATTAATTGAAAAACATGATACAAGAGAAGAAGAATTAAATTGCACTACTCCTACTTGCATTCAAGTAATTGACTATAAAAGGAAATATAATGAAACAACCAAAGCTACACAACTTCTAGTATCCGGTACGGTTCTATAAGAACTTGGTTTATTCATGTCATTATTTTGGTAAAAATTGATGAAAATGGCAAGACTTGAACCTACTCTCAGCAAGTGAAATAACATGTTTAGTATGCAAACCATTGGGCCATGCACATCTTGTTGGTCAGAAATGAAAAATTAATAAATATAAACCAATTTAAGTATAAAATATATTAAAAAATTAAATGGCATATCACGGTTTGACCTCGATTGAACATCGGTCTAACTTCAAAAACTTTGAACCTCTCCCTTTTACAATTCACTAAATGGTCCAGCTTTCAAAACCATATTGCTGAGGTGTTGATATTGGATTGTGATGCCTCTTTTCCATAAGCAACCCTCCTTTTATGATGTAGTTATTGCCAACCAATAAGGAAATAACTACTCTACAACATAAGAGAGCACTTTCTTAACTTCTTAGTAACCAATCTTTATTATTTTCATGTATATCAAAATAAGAGGCAAAAAGAAAAACCTTCATTATTTTCAAGTATTCTTCTTTAAGTGACAAGCAGCATTTATTGCAATTTGCAATGTACGTAAGAAAGTAGGTTTTTTTTTTTTTTTTTTTACTATCTTATACGAGATCTTATGATAACCAGTTAGGGTTTTAACTTTAAATAATCTTTCAGACCCCTTTGTTTATTTTTTGCTTGTTTTCTGTATATCAATATACTTCTATCTTTATTTCTCCAAAAAAAAAATATATATATATATATATATATATATACTTCTATCTTTTATCTCAAAAAAAAAAAAAAAAAAATTTTAAAATCTTTTGATCTCTTATTAGTCTTTCTCTTAATTAGAAGATGGCATAATTGTTAAATTTACACGTGACATAATTACTAAACGTACACATCATAATAATATAATAAAAATCTATAAAGAGCCCTGTAATTAAGTAATATTTCTTGTTCTCTTTTATAATGAGAATCAGGGTTTGAATCATCCTCTCCTATTATTTACTATCAAATTATAAAAAATAAAATAAAAATAAAATAAAGATGCGATACTTATTAGCTTAATCCCAATGGACCAATTGTGGCCTTTACAAACATTATGGCCTTGACTAAAAATATACTAATTGTCGTGTAATAGTAGGACATTCAAGTATTGTCATGACCATAGGCCCATAGTGGTGTGCTCGTAGGACATTTAGAGGGGTTTGGTTCGTCGTGATGTTACATTACACCATAATATTATATTATTGTAATCTTACATTAATGTAATCTCAATACAAGAATATAATGCGAACCTCAATCGACACGCTTTGAGACCCAACAAATAATATTGGAATATTTGCCCAAGAAAGCTAAAATTCAGATTTTGATAGAAACCCTGACCCAACATTTATAATTGAAACGCAAACCAAAGGTATAAGTAACAGACCTTGACCCAATGATTATAACTGAATCACGGACCAAATGTATAAAATTTGAACGCCACAAGGAAGAATCCCTGATAAATTTAGGGTTCTTGAAAAACCAAAAGAAGAAGTAAAACCTCATGTTTTTTCTTATTTTTATTCAATAATTCTCCATTACAATGAGTGCATGTTATTTATAAGACATGACTGAAAATAGGAAAATTTAAAAAAAATGTACTAAATAATAAAAACCTAAATTAAAGTTGATTTGATTTGAAATTAGCAGCTCCAAAATAGGAAAATGACTAAAAAAAGGTTCTAAATAATAGAAGCCTAAAATTAAGGTGGATTTGGTCTGAAATTAGCAACTCCAAAATAGGAAAAATATCTATTAAATGGTATAGAGCTGAAAAGTCAATCAATCATTAATCCACACCATAAATCATGCCCAATTAAGCTAGATCAGCTCTCAATAGCTTGGATTAAATTTATTACACATTCATCTTCCTTTGGGCCAAGCTTGGAATGTCTTGTATTAGAATCAGCCCAAATCTCTTGAATTAGCCCATTTAGTGCTTCTTTGATCTTTTTGGATCTTACTCTAGTAATAGGCCCAACTGGAACATACAATGGATCATTTAATGCTTGTTGATTCTCATCAGAATACAATATTACATTGTTTAGGAATGTGATGAGATTAAGATGATATGATATATTTTGTAATTTTAGATTATGGTAATGTTAGAAAAAATAAAATAAACCAAAAAATCTTAATGTCACATCATCATAATGTGCATCATATTAAGGGCACATCATAGTGAAGCAAACGCTCCCTTAGAATTGTGTTCACATGTGATTATGGCCACGAAGATGTCAAGCAAACATGGCAAATTTGAATCAAAACAACATGTAGCTCACCTTCTCCTTTCTACCATCAAAATCGATCATTGAGAGCATAATACCACTCGATATATCTCATCACCCGGCTGGAGTTCTTTGTGATAGGCCAAGAATGTATTGACCCCTTTGGTTACTTAATTAATTAATTAGCTAAGTGAATTAATTAGATTTAATTACATGCAATAAGCATGGTAGCACAAACAAATCACCAAATAACTAAATGCAGTAGAAAATAAATTTGACACTGGTGATTTGATTACAAATGAAGAAAATCACTGAGGCAAAACCCCACCGGGTGAATTTAAGGTCACCACTTTCGAGAATCTACTATTATTAAAACAAGCAGTTACAAGAAAAGGAATTCCAGGACCTTATACCAACCTACAATTGAACCCTTACCCCAATGCACAATTGGACTTGTAATGTAGTGACAATATCTCCTTTCAATACACGGCTCCCAATACATGACTAACCAATTGATGCACGGATCCAAGTACGTGACTAACACACCAACTTGAGAAAGATGTTGATTGCAAATTTCGTCAATTCATCCACAAAATAGAAATCCAGAAGCTCCTTGGTTACAAAACTCTTGGCGCACAAATGCAATAGCTTCTTTAAGAGAAAGATGAAGTAGGGCAAATTGTCTCTGGTCACAATTTAAGTGAATAATCACTTTGCATCAAGTTGTATCACCTTTGATGGCCCTTAAAATAATCTTTATATATGTCTAGGGTTGTGAGAAAAGAAACCCTACACAAATAGCTTGGATTTGTGTGAAAAACATATCTAGAAATCTAAATTTTGTAATTCTCAATAAATACAGCTTCTGTCGAGAGCTGTCGAGAATCACATATTAAATCTCAATAGATACATCTATCGAGCTATCTGTTGTGCTTTAATGAATAACACTTCTTCACTTGATTTTTGGACAGATTTGCATGGTTTCAATACTTGGACTTGAACTCTTATTCCTTGAAGTATTAAACACATCTCAGATCTATCCAATTACAAGTAAAGTGCATTTTGTCAAAAGATTAGCTAATTTTATATGACATATGTTCTTAACAAGTTCTACATATGTCCTAACACGTTGTCTATCTCTTTGATGTGTAACTACTTCACATACAGTATCCAGATTTAAGTGATAGTCATGGGTTCCAGTTAGCTTAACTAGTGAAGTCTCTACTAATTGAATAAGAAATCTGAGATTCAATATCCGCTTACACCAAAAACTGATTAGTGTCTTGGTCTGATGATAAAAAGCTATATGATCAAGAGCAAACGCCATAAATTGAAACTTTCTAAAAAAAAGAGTTAAGAGATAGTCCAATAATAAATGCAATTTTTTGTGGTACCACATGGTAATTACAACCTCCCATTTCCCATTACTAATCGAAACCAGTTAAAATTTTTATGTATAGTGCAAATATAAATTTTAAAAATTAAAAAGAGAAGTAAAACTACCATAAGTCACGTTAACAATGGCAAAAGAACAGTATAAAATGCTCAGAACGAGATATATAGTGCACAGCAGGTTGTATGTTAAATAAATTATATGAAAGCACAGCTTACAAGATTGGATTATTCTTAGACTACATATAAATGTAATATAAAAACATAATCTGATACAGTGATACTTTTGAAGTATGTGCTCGCTTATATCGATCTTTCTAGATGAGTTTGAAACTTTCATTCATGGGTTTCATTTCATCTATTTATCTCTTTCTTTTATCTCTAAAATACAACTTATTATTTAACTATTTTTTGACCATAGAATATTACATATTACCTAATTAGATAAAGTAAGTGCATATAATCTCTGAGATTTCTCTTTTCCTTTCCTATAGATCTCTACCTATCTCAGGCCTCAACTAGTCTACTAGCCAACATGGAACGGAATCAAATTTTCCCTTGCAAGTGACAACCTCAATCACAATTTTACCTACTTGATTCCTTAATGAATAATGAAGATATAAATAATCAGTCAAAAGCAAATTTGGTTGAAGTACTTCAGGATAAGTCAAATTTGAATGGTATCAAGGCAATCAAGTCAATTTGGTTAAAGTTTGATTAGTTTGGGATAAAAACTTAAATTCCATTGATTTATTTGAATTAAAAAATAATTTTGGTTAAAAATAAAATTATATATATTTAAAATGTAATAAAGTCCAATTTATAAGTTTAAACAACCAGACTTATCCGTTTGGAATCTGGTTATTTTTCTGAAACTAAAAACTTTTTTTAAAAGTATTGTAGATAAAGATAAAAATTATATATATTTAAAATGTAATAAAGTCCAATTTATAAGTTTAAACAACCAGACTTATCCGTTTGGAATCTGGTTATTTTTCTAAAACTGAAAACTTTTTCTAAAAGTATTGTAGATAAAGATAAAAATTAGCTGAAATAATATAGTGAAATCCTTGAATAATGCCAAAAAATGCAGTGAGACCCATAAATAGTAGCAAAAATAAGCTGAATAGTAAAATAAATTAACAAAAATAATCTTTACCAAACGAACACTTAAAACTTGCTTTTATTTTTCTAGAATTTAATAGCCATGCACTAATTTTGAATTATTTGTTTATTAAGGAAAAGTTTATGAGACATATAAAGTCATGAATTTTTCAAATGATTACTACTCATATTAAAGTTAATTAATCAATATCACTACATACATTTGGTATGATGGTCATTCCATAAATATAAGTACTCGTAGGGTGTGAGAGGTGAGGACTAAGATTCAAGTCTTTAAGAGTGAGTTTTATTCACATATACACTTAGATTAAGTTAAAGTAAAATTTCAATCTTGTAAAAAAAAAAAAAAAAAAAAAGTTAATTAATCTATGTATTGAAACTGAATTAGGTCATCGATTTTTCTAGTTCTCTTGTGGTCCCCTAGTTGCACTCGTGGCACCCGTGATTTAAAAAGAAAAAAAAAAGGATTTAAAAAAAGAAAAGTGTACCGAAAAAAAATTGATAGTGAGAGCTACAAGACAATGCTTTCGCATTAAAAAGCAAGCGGTGGTGTTTGTGGAGGGAAACAAACACACGTGAGCTTGCATTTGCTTCAATGGATTTGTCTTATACTTTCTATCTCGAGCTTCATGACTTTTAAAAAAGAAGAAAAAATAAAATAAAATAAGCCATGGTCCTTGGGGCTTTATATCTCAAAAAGAGTGTAAAAAATGCCCTATTTAAAGCAATGGTGATTTTTGTTGTGAGAGAAAGGTGGGACCCAAATAAACAACGAACAATTAGAAAGTTAAGCCCTCTTTGGATCCCTTGTCCTTTTAAGGATCCTTCACACAATTCACATTCCTATTTTGGGGTTTCCTACCGATTTGGTGAAGATGCTATTCTTTAGCATCGAGGACGCACATATTTGTATATTGTTTGGTTGGACTATTCATCTCTAATTGCCTCTTTTTATAATCTAAAATTATGCGCGCGCGCACACACACACTATATATATATATATAAAATTTGGTTGGACTATACATTTTTACTTGTTTCTATTTATAACTTAAAATAAAGAAAAAAAGTTCGGTTTCAAACGGATTTGAAAGTATCTTCCTCCAAGATTCTCTTTTTATAACTTAAGATATAGAAAAAAGTTAAGCTTCAAATGAGTTTGAAAGTATCTTTCTCCAATCCATTTATGTGGTATTTGAAGAGGTTATTTATATCATATACTATATATAAAAGCAGAATTTTTTTTTCCTGCAATTAAGGCTATGATGCCACATATGAAAAAAAAGCCATCTTAAAATTTGCCACTTTCACAATTAAAAAGCGAAAAATTACATTCTTCCACAACGCTTAAAACACTGTTTTATAGTTTTTTAAATAAAATGAAAACTAACCACTTGAAATACACGACAAAGGCTTGCAATACTCCAAAAACAAAAACTTGCGATACAAAGATAGACAAGAAGAAAAAAAACCTGCGATATAGAGATAGAGAAGGAGGAAAAAAAAACTTATGACACAGATATAGACCACTGTCTGTTCCCTCGCTGGACTTAGACAACCAGAACCGTAAGCACGCAGTGAAAGAAAATCTGCCACCATCACATAGTTGGAACCAACACTAGTACATTTTTCTGTTTTCTTTTTTTCTTTTTCTTTTTTAGATTTGGGTATGCAATGTTACTTTTTATTGAGTTTTTTTGTTGTATAGGTTTAGATTTGATTTTGGCTTCGATTCGTTTTTCTTTCGGGTTTTTGAGTTCTCCATGAAATTTTCATTGGGATCAAATAAGTGTAGAATTGAATGTTACACTGATATTATTATTATTATTATTATTATTTTGAAACCACATGCACACAAAGATATAGTCTGGAAGGGACAAAGAGAGAGGCCGCATACCCATTACCCCATAATCGGCAAAGTTATTATTTTTTTCACTTTCAAATTTGGGGATTGAATATGATTTAGGTTTGAATTTCTTGGTTGGATTGGTTTAGATTTAGATTTAGTTATTTGTACTATATATAAAACCAGAAGCCTTTCCCTGTAATTAAGGTTGTTCTGCCATGTAGGAAAAATACCTACTTAAAAAACAAACACGCGTAAAACAAAGTTGAAATTCCACACTCAAAGAAAAATGATGCATCTATTTGAACCCAAAGAAAAACGATGTATCTGTTGCTGTTTCTGTGATGTATGTCCATGGGTTATATTTTTGCTGCTGCATTTTCTGTTTTTTGCAAAACAGGTTATGGATTTTCTACATAATCTGTGCTCATAGGGGGGCTAAGTGTAATATTTGTTGTTGTTTCTTTGATGCATGTCCATAGGCTGTATTTCTGTTGCTGCATATTTTGTTTTTTGCAAAACAGGTTCAGGACTTTCTACATAATCTGTGCTTACAAGGGGGTACTTGTAATATCTGTTGCTGTTTTTGTTTCTGTATTGTATGTCCATGGGCTGTATTTATTTTGCTGCATATTTTGTTTTCTGTAGAACAGGTCTTTGTTCCCCTGTATTTATGCTTACAAAGTTGTTATGTGTTTGTACATGTATTTCCCTTTTTTCACATTTTTACTTTAAAGCATATGTATCCAATTACAAAATGATATGGGTATTTTTTGTTCCTTGATTTTGAGCTCCACTAGGCTTTTATTTTATTTTATTTTTACGAGTACCTCTTCTTGCATATATGGCAGTAGGGAATGGTTTTGTAATGAGTCCCTATCATTTGTCCTCTAGATCATACAAACATGTATATTCATGTCTCCATGTTGATTCTCTAAAATCATATTTTAGAAGTGATACAAATTCTGTTTTCATGTTTTTTAAAAAGGTGATAATTGGGTATATTTGCAATTAAAGGAATAAAGTAAACATACTGCAATGATGAGGCAAGTGAATTTCTCCAATTAGAGACGCAAGGAGAAGAGTGACATTCTAAAATTTTGCAAAAATCATTCTCAACTTACGCCCTTATTGGTATAGTTTTTTACTCAAATCTATAGCCCTGCCTCTAAAAGGCTTCTATTCTTCCTACTAAAATTGATTGATTTTTTTAAAAACTATTAATGTACATCATAATTGAAAGCAAAATACAACTACTGCATTTATGCTTTGATTGCATCACACGGCAGAAATTCAATAAACAAAACATAAGGCAAAAATCCTAGAAAATACAAGCTGACCTCTCAAATTAGTTCGATTGAACTAAGGGTGTCTACGAAGTAAATACCCACTCTTTTTACTTGGTAACACTATATGAATATTATATTGTTTGTGGCCAAAATGAGACCTTGATATATAATTTTTTTTGGATACTATTGATGAAATTTTAAGAGTTCATTCTTATTTGTGAATGTTTAGAAAGTAAGATGACTTTAAAACCCAAATTGATCTCAATATACTTATGGGGGATAAACTTGGTAATTGATGTGTTATCTCATATAAATTGTGTATTCATCTATTTGTGTTTTGTATACAGGTGAATATTATGATGAAGAGGTTGCTGGTAGAGCTTATGATCTTACTACCTTAAATAGACAATCTATATCAGTAGTTAAATGAATAACATATTCAGTTTTATACAAGGTTGAGATTTCTCACAATTATATATAAAAAATTGTAATATTCCATGTGATTTTTATGCATGGTTGAGATTTCTCACAGTTAAACTGGCCTTCATTTGGGTTCTATTCAATAGTTTGTTGCTTTAATACAATCGGTAGGCTTCACCCATGGTTTGTTACATTTTCATATTTTTACATTATAAACATTGTCTGCACTTTCCTTTGGTGTAGTAGGTATTGTCATAAAAAATAAAAATAAAAAGATGGTGAAATTGATAATTTGGTATAAATTAGTGGCACTACATTTTTGGAATCACTTTTATAGCGAGAATGTGATTTTTTTTTTTTTTTGGCTAAGTGAATTTCGTGAGACTATTTATTACTGTAGTTGATGTAATTCATAGGTTATTACTATAGGATTTTAATTTCATAATATTTTAATTATTAATTATTGTTAGTTGAAGACACTGGTACTTGCTTCTAGCAAAAATAAAGTCAACTATTATCTCTCTTGGACCACCCTAAATTTATTTTGTTAATCTTTTTGGAATTTTGGAACATGCTTTAAATAATTAACTCTTTTTTTTTTTTAGAAACAAAATAATTAAATCTTGGAGTCAAAAGAAAGAATAAAAAAATCACTTTCTTTCATTTGCTTGAGTGAATGTGTGATGAAGGAAAACAAATTTTTTTGGTCTATTTCAAATTTTGTTGAATGAGCAATCATAGTCTCTATGTAAGACTCCTTGAATTTAGGTTTCTTTCTTGCAATTTTTTTAAAAAAATATATATATTTTTTGTATTATCTAATTATGAAATTTGTAAATTTTCACCCATGGTTCGTCTTTTGTAATAAATAAAAGTATCCCGCACATTGTGCGGGTTATAAGCTAGTTTAAATAAAGGACAAAATTTAGCTACAAAATTGATTGTAGTCTAAGGCTACAAAATTGATTACTCAATATCTTTTTATTAAAGGTAAATTTTGAAAAATCTATCATTAGATTACATATTCTTCTTATATACTTCATAATTGCAAAATTTCTAGAAAAATGAAGATTAATAGCTATGTCATCAAGATTTTGTCATATAAAATTATATATAAAATGTAAACTTAAAGATTATATTATAAATAATATCCGATTAACACAAAATTTGATAAGTGTATTAAGAATGTAAAGAACATGCAATCCAACGGTTGGATTTTCAAAATATATAGTAATATTTATTTTATTTAGTAAGTTTGTAGTCTTAAGCTACAACCAATTTTGTAGCTAAATTTTGTCCTTAAATAAAACATGCGGATAAATTACCACAAAGTGAATTAGAAAAGATAACTTCAAACCAATTTGGAGCTAAAATTTGTCCTAAAATTAGAATGAAGTCTTTCTCCAAACTAGTTTAGAGAAAAACTTTTCAAACTTCTCATATATATCTCTTTTTTTTTAATGTAAATTTTGAAAATCTAAACATTGAATTTCATATTCCTTATATTCTTAACATGCATATCAAATTTCATTCAAATCGAATGTTATTTACTATTTGAGTAGTAAACTTATTTTTTATAGACAATTTAGATCACAAAAACTTGAAATTTTAACCTTTTTTTGATGGCATATAAATTAATCTTTGATCTTTTTAAAATTTTGCAAGCATAAAGGATATAATAAAAATATGCAATCTAATGGTTAGATTTTCAAAATTCATACTTAATATAAAGATATATGAGAAATTTGTAAGGTTTCTCTCCAAACTTTGTTCCTAAAACAAATAGCTGCAACTGATTTGAAGCTTTTAATTTTCAATGGTTTTAACTTTTGACCTTCCAAAGCTTTTTTTTTTTTTTTTTCTTTTTCAACTTTATTGGCCCAAACACTCTGTTTTAGATTTTCTCATTTTCTTTTCGGTAGCAGGAAGTTTGGGCCTGTTATCGACTGGCCGAAGCATTTTAACTATATATTATGTATTGGGTATTAGGGAGAGTGGGCCTATAGGCTGAATAGCCCAAGCATATTTTTCCCCCCGGGCCTAAATCCTCTTATGGTGAAGTACTGTTTACAACAAAACCGAAACCAAAACCATATCATGTATCCATACCTATGTAGTCTATAGTATTATAAAATAATACCCCTTATTTTTTGTTGACTTATTTTAATGCTACTGTATAAGTGATTCTCTATTAAAAAAAAAAACTATATAAGTGATTCTATAAATAAATAAAAATGTTACTATATAAATTTTTGAAAACTCCCATTTTCTTCCCCACGTCAACATTTTAATTGATTTTGAAGCATACAAATAATACTAAACTATGTCAATGGAGTTTCGAACTATAGACACGGAATTATTAATGAGAGCTATGCATTGATCTCAAGTTGCAATGGCAGTTGTCACCAATTTCCTTTTAGTTAGTGTGGGTTCCAATTATCTTAATTGGTAAGGTTTATTATCATCAAATAAGAGATTTGAAGTTTTATCCTAGTTGATAAGGATATTTTTGACAAATATTTTCTTAACTCTTTGACCTGTCAGGATAAAAACAAGCTGCCCGATGATTCTTCCAGATATACGCCTTACTCTGCCTCCATAATGACTTGACGGTACGATCTTCTCAGAGCGACCGTCAGCTTCACAGTGGCTTGTCGAGTACCAGTCCCTTGGTCCTGATGGGTGGCATATGCATAAAGGTCGACGGATGGATTGGAGGTATGGCACTACAAGAGAGATGAAAGGACTCGATGGATGGATGTGACAGATGACTAGCATGAACCAGACGTATGGCTATGCATACCGACGGTTGAGTACATTGGGCCCCACAATCTTTTGCGTGATCCCCACTAATACACCTCTATATGGAAATAACTTGTACACCATGAAATCCCTACTACACGTTTAGATCTTTCCCATATGGAAAGGGAAGCCTTAAGATCTCAAGGCCTTAACTCCAAATCTTCTTCACAAGGAAAGATCCCGTATTTCAAAGGGTCTCATTGGGCTCTACACCACTATGTAAACACCAGACCTTCTCTCCCTTAAGATACATGAAATTTCCAAACTCTCACACTACTGAGTTCTTGGATATTCTTCTATCACTAAATTAATCTTCAGCAAGTTTCTAGCCAGCACCTTATCGATGCTCTTTATAGGTTCTTCACCCTTTTATTCTTCAAGTAACCGATTGATGTGTGTGTGGACAATTAACTTACTAATGATTTTTGTGCATCATCAATTGGCGTCATCTGTGGGAAATCGAGTGATTAGCCATATCACCGCTTCTAAGAAAAAGAGTAGCATGGTCCAGACGCAATCAATGGCTACCATCAACTAGGAGACTGAAAACCCCTCCAACGCCTTGGAAAGGCAAGTGCAAACCCTCACCACGGCAGTCGAGCGGCTAACCCAACGCAATTAAGAGTTGGAGCAGCAATTGAACCAAAGGAATGAACGACGTCCTGACGACCAACATGACGAATGAGACAATGAATAATGGAACGACAGCTGCCTCCAAACGGGAGATCAGCAGGAAAGAGATGATCTAGAAGAAAGTAACGTTGCCAGTAGGCAAGATTGACAGGAGGACACTGACCATCCAACTGAACTAGAAAGCGACGCGATATGCATGGCATGGGACATGCAAATGATGAAAGAGAAAATGGATATAATAATGAATGCCATGAAAGGATAAGTATCCACAAAGTTGGATGAACTAGTCCACTAGACCGATTCACCCTTCACAACTCAAATCACCTCCTTCCCCCTTCTAACCAAGTTCCGGATGCCGCAAGAAAAGGCGTATGAAAGATTAAAGGATCCACTCAATCATCTAGAATCATTCAAAACCCTTATCATTTGTAAGGGGTCCTAGATGAAATTATGTGCAGAGTGTTCCCCACCATGCTTAAAGGACCAGTAAGAGTGTGGTTTAGTAAGTTAGCCCCAACGCTGTCTCTACCTTCAAGGAGTTGAGTGAACACTTTGTCACCCACTTCATTGAGGGGTAGAGGTACAAGAGGTCTTTAGCAAGCCTACTAAACATCAAGCAATGGGAGGGCGAGAGCTTGAGGCCCCATGTAACTTGGTTCAATAAAGAAGTTCTTTTGATTAACAAGGCCGACGACAAAGTCTTGGTCACTACTTTTACCAGCGAACTCTAGTCCGAAGAATTTCTTTTCTCCATCTACAAAAATGACATAAAGACAATGGCTGACATGTTATACAAAGCCACAAAGTACATGAACACTAAGGATGCCATGATAGCTCAAAGGGCCAGACCAAAGAAAAGGAAAAGGCAAGATGACCCCTATCAAGACAGAGGAAAAAAGTTTGCTTGGATGAATGATAGAAGGGACGACAAAAGGTTAAGACCTCCGCCTAGCAGAGTTACCGATTTCACCCCACTAAACACTCCCAACGACCAAGTCCTCATGCAGATAAGGGACGACCCAGCACTAGCATAGCCAAACAAACTGAAGGGTGATTCGAACAAAAAGCCAAGGAATAAGTATTGACATTTCCATTGAGAAGGAGAGAACCGAAGAGAACCTGCCGAGGGACCCAGAGCCCAATCAACGGGCTGAAGAGCGATCGAGAGCTCCACTCAAAGAGATAAGAGTAATTGTAGGAGGAAGTATGATAGCTAGTTCATCCAAGAAAGAAAGAAAGACCTACTTGCGAATGGTGCAAAGTGTCCAGATCACCAAACATCTGCCTAAGTTGACAAGGGTCAATGACTCGACCATTAACCTTACTAAAGAAGATGTCCAACGCCTCCACCACCCTTATGACAATGCTCTAGTCATCAACCTATCAATAGCTAACATCAATACCCGACGGGTCCTAGTAAATAATGGGAGCTTGGCTAACATCCTCTACTATCCTACCTTCTAGTAGATGAGGATTGACAAAGAGTGGCTTATACCATTAGACACACCCCTCGTGGGATTTGGTGGTGGTACCAAAGTCGTCCCTGTTAGGTCCATTACCTATCGGTAACCATAGGCATCTACCCTTATCAGCTTACCAAGGAGATCACATTTGATAGGCCACAAACTGAATGACCCCTTGTGATAGAAATTAATTAATTAATTAGCCAAGTTATTAATTAATCAATTTATCATGCAAACGCGTGGTAGCACAAACAAATCACCAATAAACTAAAAATGCAGTGGAAAATAAATGACACGGTGATTTGTTTACGAATGGGGAAAAACCTAACGGTAAAAACCCCATTGGGTGATTTTCAGGTCACCACTCCTGAAACTCCACTATTATCACAACAAGCGGTTATAAGCATGGAATCCCAAATACCTTACCAACCTACAGTTGAACCCTTACCCCAATACCCAATCGGACTTGTTCTGTAGTGACAGTTTCCCTTTCTAATGCACGGCTCCCAAGTACATGACTAACCAATTACGCGGATCCGAGTACGCGACTTCAATCACCAATCTAAAAATATTGTTGGCTGCAAAATTCTTTAGTTCATCCACACGATGAAGATCAGGAATATGCTTGGTCACAAAACCCTAAGGTACAAATACATAGCAACTTCTCCTAGAAAGAGATGAACTAGGTCAAGAACTTTGTCTTCGGTCACAATTTGCTTGAACAGATTTTGCTCAATGCTTGTGCAAGTTATGTACCGTTTGACAGCTCTTAAAACAATCCTTTTATATGTCTAGGGTTAGGAGAAAAGAAGGCCCATAGACAGATTCACGGATCCCAAGAAAATTAGAGTTGAAATCTGAAATTCGTAAACCTTGACAGATAGGAGGTGTCGAGCAGGTATCGACCAGCTGTCGAGATTTAATGAATTTGCACTCTCTTGCTTGATTTCTTGAACAGACTTAAAGGCTTCAACACTAGATCTTGAAACGTGGTTTCTTAAAGTAGTTAAACATATCCTAAGTCTACCCAATTACAAGTAAAGTGCGTTTTGTCAAAAGATAAGTCAATTACATAAAATCATGACATATGTTCTATAACATGAGAAACACATATGTCCTAACAACCTTCTAGGTTTTCGACTGTTCTTCTCCTTACAATGCCATCATTGGGCAACCTACACTCAACACATGGAGAGCAACCACCTATACTTACCACTTACTAGTAAAATTCCCGATGGAGTACGGGGTAGGAGAGGCATGCAAAGATTAGATGGCAGCTTGCAAGTGCTACATAACCATGTTGGAAATGGATGATCACTTACAGACTTTGAACATTAAAGAGAGATGGGTGACTATAGACACCGCATTTTGAAACCCTTATGACTCAGCCCTCGTTCCCCAATGATGCTTAAACTCTAAGGCCCAAGGCCAGTTTAGAGCCTAATTAGATATCAAATTGACTTAAGAAGTGTTAAAGTGGAAAATATAAATTTTTAAATGAGCAAAAATCTATTTTTGGAAATATGACCAAAGTGGCCCTTGGCCCATGTACGTGGGTAGTGGCCTGCGTATGTTGGCCAAAGCATGTGTACATAGGCACATTCTTGCGTGCGCAACTAGGGTTTCAAAAGCATGGAAAATGCAAGTTTTTTGCAATAATGGCTAAGGTTTGGAATGAATCTCACATCATCTAAGAGCCATTCCAAACCCCATTTTTTTCACTATGAAAAGCCGTACATGGTACATTTTCAAAACACATAGAAATTCCATGGGAAAAACCTAAGATTCGCTAGAAAATAGTGAATCAAAAGGGAGTTTTTCACAAAACACCCTTAAGTCAATTTTATTTGATTGAGACCTTTTCTAGCCCCAATCCTTTTAGTTTAACATTACTAATCACTTGTTCAATGACTTGTGATAGATTTGAGGGGAGAACAGTCAAAATCAAAGCTTGGGAACTCCTTTTTGAGTTATCAAGCTTCAACCTTTCTTTTCTCTTTTTAGTCTTTCTTTTGTTGCTTAAGCTATTTTTGTTGCTTTATTTATGTTATAACATGTTTGTTTAGTTTAGTCTTATGCTTGTTTGATGTTTATAAGCAAGCTAGGTTATTGGAATTAGGGTTTTCCTTTCTATTCTATCTTTTTGCCTGTCTATCTCTGGGTTAAGGTTTTGAACAAGTCCCACGCACTCATGCCACAAGCATGCCTACGCAAGCCTCTAGTTGCGTACGTAGGTACTTGCCTAGACACCCTAATTCAAATTCCTTATGTTGTTTGGTTTGTTTGATTCACATTTTTTTGCCTCTATTTAAACCCTTTTCATTTGTATATACGTATTTGAGTCTCTAGTTCACATGCTTTATCTGTTGGTATCTCTCATATGCTAGATTAGGGTTTGTCTTCTTGTTTCTTAATCTTAATGCCATGGGCATGCATTCATATGCCCATTCATGATGCTATAGGTGCTAAGATGCTGCAAGGTAAGTAAGGTAAGTCATGCATTCACATGAACATGCATGTTGTTTGTTTAATCCTCCCTTGATATACGTGTATGCAGTTGATGCATTGTTTTGATTTATGATATGATTTGCTTTGCTACCATGTTTGGGTCACTGCCTTCTTGAGATGTATGATAGGGTTTCACATGCTAGGGTTTCTCATATGTGTTTGTCTCTTTATTGCTTTATAGATAGATATATGTTTTGGGATGAATGATGCCATGTTGTATGTTGGATGCATGCTCGTGTGTGTGTGAATTAGGATACAAGTGTTGAATTGGTTTTTAATATGGTTAAGATTAAGACACAATGATGGGAGGCCAACCTTAAGGTTGGACAATCTTGGGTGCCTAACACATTCCCAAGAACATACCTAAATTTCAAACCCATACTCTGATAGTAAGATCAAAAGTCCTTCCTCAAAAAGGACGCTATATATATATATGATTCCTAGACTATTGCAAAAACTAGGTGGGGACTCCCCCTTTGTGCCCACAGTGGGGACTCCACTGGGGATAACGAGTTTAATTCCTATGTGTCTTGCTTCTTAACCTTAATAAAAATCATTTCAAACACTTGTTTGCACACACATCACTTGTTCTCTTTTGTCCCTTAACCTCGGTTGGTGATGAGTGGGAAGGTGGAAGGCTCCATTCAGGCCCAAATCTTCCAAAGTTCATCCCACCAACTCACAATTGATGTCATTGCCTACAATGGGGTTTGAGTACGTTAAAAGTTTGCTACCAATCCACTATGGGGTCCACTTAGACCCTCGGTTGGAATTATAGCCCACCCAGTTGTGAGTGACCTACTTATTTATCCTTTTAGGCTTAGGGAGTCTACCCACACTAGAGAGATCCTAGACCCTATCACAAAGGATACCCCTTATATCTCTTGCTTGTTCAACTGTGTCGTGTGTTCACCTAATTCTAAAGGACAAATAAAAGATGTAAAAATGGAAAGGATGGCCCTAAAGTTATGGTATACCCTAAGATGTTATAGGATAAAAGAAAAGAAGTTCTCACTTATAAAAGGCCTGTCCCTAAATCCAAGGGTATATCTTAACTTGAAATGTTCATAAGACAATAGCCTAATTGCTATCATAGGCCCAAGTGGAAAAATCCCTTTTGAAAAAGAGGACTTTGGGCCTAAAGTAACAAGTATGCTATGAACTTAGCATCCAAAATCCTACAAAGCCAATATGAGCTTCCCTAATCTTAGGCCTCGTTGCATTCCTAGGCCCAAAATGATGAGAATTTCATGGACATTGAGAGGAAGGCTACAATATATTCTAGCTAAAGGGCTATTTCAAAAAATGAAACAAAATGATAAATAGAAAGGAAAAGCCCAAAAGTGATGAATACATTGTAAGTCTATGTTTGAGACAAAATGTTGAAAATTTCTAAGTGCATTCTAATGAAAGCCCATAAGAGTAAGATGAGAGCCTTATTGTAAATGGATCAAAAGCCTAATGAAACAAGGGGCAAAAATCAATGAGAGGGAAGGGAGCAACATTGTAATTGGGCCTTCATTAAAATGAACTTAAGAATTTTCTAAGGACATCTAAAAGTTAAAAGGAACCTTTAATTGGGACATGAGCTTAATGAAAATAAGGCTTCTTTTCAGGCATCATTGCACCATCAAAGTCAAGAAAACACGTCCCTACTCCCATTTGGATTTGAGAGAAAGGAAGGCGTTTGATCAACATTGAGGACACACACCAAGAAAAGGTCGATTGGGTGAACTACATGGATATTGAAGCAATGAAGACCATGATGAAGATGAGTGGGGACATGTTCTCCATCACCAATGAAGAGCTAAGTGATCCTTCCACATTCTTCATGCCTATTATGGGGCCCATTAATAATTGGACTTCGATTGGGTTTTCTAAGAACATGGGGAAAAAGTTTGTAATGCAAGTTCCAATGTAATTTTCAATAAGATGAATTCTGATTTGGCTTACTTTGATGTGTCCATACCATTGAAATTCTGTACTTAAATGATTCAAATGAATTTGAAAATGAAATCAACAAACAATTGGAAATGAAAATTGAACTTATGGAACCAACTCTTGAAACTATTAATTTGGGCTACAATGAGAATCCATGCTTAATTAAAATTGGTTCAACCCTAAATGAAAAAGAAAGAAAAGATCTTCAAGAATTCCTCATGAAATTTCAAGAGATGGTCCTATGAAGATATGTCTGAAATTGACCCCGAGATAGCTCAACATCACATTGATACTCATGATCATATGGTGCCCGTCAAGAAAAAGTTGAGAAGAATGAGGACCAAATGGCTCCTAAAAATCAAAGAGGAAGTCACTAAACAATTAAAAGTAGGGTTCATCAAACCTGTACACCAAGTCAAATGGATAACCAATGTCGTGGCTGTACCTAAGAAGGATGGGAAGGTGAGAATGTGTGTGGATTTTAAGGACTTGAACAAGGCATGCCCTAAGGATGACTTTCCTCTCCCTCACATTGATGTCTTAATGGATAACACGGCGGGAAATGTCTTGATGTCTTTCATGGATGGTTCCTCGGGATACAATCAAATCAAGATGGCTCCCAAAGATATGACCAAAACCACTTTCACTACCGAATGAGGAATCTATTATTACACGGTGATGCTGTTTGACCTCAAGAATGCTAGGGCAACATACCAAAGGATGGCTATAGCCTTGCTACATGATATGATGCATAATGAGGTCAAGGTGAATGTCGATAATATGATAGTGAAATCTAAGGATAGAGGAAGCCACACCATAAACTTGAGGAAGTTCTTTGAAAGGATTAAAGAGTATAGGCTAAGATTGAACCCACAAAAGTGTACCTTCGGAGTAACTACCAAAAAATTGCTAGGCTTCTTAGTCAGTGATAGAGGGATAGAAGTTGATCCATATAAGATCAAAGCCATATTAGAGATGCTGCCACCCAAAAGTGAGAAAGAGATAAGGGGTTTCTTAGGTCGATTACAATACATTAGTCGACTCATTGCCAATCTCACCTTTACTTGTGAGCTCATCTTCAAACTCCTAAGTAAGAATGAACCACATACATGGAACGATGAGTGCCAAAAAGCATTTGAACTTATCAAGGAATATCTCCTCCACCCACCTATCCTAGTGCCTCCATAACATGGAAAACCCTTACTCCTATACCTCTCTATCATAGGGGATGCGGTTGGAAGTATGCTTGCATAAGAAGACAATGACAAGAATGAGAGAGCCATGTACTATTTGAGCAAAAGGTTCCATGATAATGAGACTAGGTATACTCCCATAGAAAAGTCATACTTTGCACTTGTTTAGGCCATATAGAAATTGAGACATATCATCTTACATTTCCAAATATGGGTGGTTGTAAGAATGGACCTGTTGAAGTATCTCTTTGAGAAACCCGCTTTGAGTTTAAGATTGTCGAGATGGTTGATCTTGTTGGCAGAATTTGATTTGAAGTATGTGGCTAGAGAAACTATCAAAAGGAGTGCCATGTCAGATTTTTGTGTTGAGAATCCTATAGATGGGGAAGATGGTAAAGAAGACTTTCCAGATGAGGACATTTTGGATATTGAGTTAGGGACGTGGAAGATTTACTTTGACAAAGCTATAACCAATATGGGAATGGGATAAGAATACTTTTGATCTCTCCCGAGGGATCTCATATATCTTTGGCAATCAAGTTGAACTTTGAAGCAACTAATAACATGGTTGAGTATGAGGCTTGTATTGTCGAAATGGAAGCTCTTCGGGAATTGGGGGTAAAGGAGGCCGAAGTCTTTGGAGATTCAACTTTGGGCTAAGTATAAAAGTTGTGGAAGGTGAAGGAGGAACACTTGAACCCTTATCAATAATAATTGGAGGACTTGACTAAGACCTTTAACAAAATTGAATACACAATCATCCCTAGAGATCAAAATCAATTTGCAAATGCCTTAGCTACTTTAGCCTCCATGGTTGAGCTACCTGAGGAAGTGTGGACATGACCCTTGGAGATTGAGCGAAGTTGTGAAGAAGTGTACAAAAGGAAGACTGAAGCTTCAGTAATGACCATAGAGGAAGAGGAAGTTTCGAGGTACTATGACATTATGAAGTTCTTGGAATTAGGGGTATATCTGGATGGTGCCAACAAGAAAGAATGTCGTTCCATTTGGATGATGGCAACACAATACATCACATGTAGAGGACATCTTTAAAAATGATCCTATGATGGCATACACCTTCGTTGTTTGAAGCAGGAAGAAGCTAGGAAAGTGATGGAAGAAGTTTACCGAGGGATTTGTGGTCCTCATATGAATGGGAGAATGTTAGCTAAGAAAACCCTAAGGATAAGGTACTTCTGGAATACAATGGAGACTAATTGTGTGGACTATGTGAAAAGTTGCTATGATTGTCAGACACACGCCAACTCGAACCATGTACTGCCTAGTGAGTTGTATAGCATGACTTCTCCATGGCCTTTCTCGGTTTAGGGAATAGATGTGATTGGAAGGATAGCTCCTAAGGCTTTAAATTGGCATGAATACATTTTGGTGGTAATTGACTATTTCACCAAGTGGGTGGAGGCCCCCTCCTACATCATATGCTGGTTTGGGGTGCCCTAAGAGATCATTTTTTATAACAGTTCCCACTTTAAGGCGGAGGTTCAAAGGATCATGGAGTTGTACAACATTAAGCATCATAAGTCTTCGCCATATCGACCACAAGCTAATGGTGTTGTAGAAGTAGCTAATAAGAATGTGAAGAACATTTTTGCAAAGATGGTAGTGAAATACAAAGATTGAGCCGAGAAGCTTCCGTTTACCTTATGTGGTTATAGAACTTCTATCCGTACGTTAATTGGGACAACACCTTACTCTTTGCTTTATGGTAGTGAGGTGATGCTTCCTATTGAGGTGGAGATACAATCTTTGAGGGTATTGGTGGAAACCAAGGTCCTAGAAGAGGATTGGGATAAGGTGAGATATGAAAAAGATGAAGCCAAGGTGGTCTGGGCCTTTTATCATCAAAAAGATATCGTTTGGAAGTGCTACAAGGATCACAGATTTGGATGGAGAAGAGATGCTTCACCCAATTCACATGGATAGACTCCGAAAATACAACATCTAAAAAAAAAGAAGGTAAAGAGCCTACTAGATTAAAAATCCCAAAGGCCAGCCTAAGCAAAAACCTGATACGAAAACCTGGCTCTGATACCAATTGTTGGTAAATCTGGTTTTGTATCTCATACAAAACACATAGCGGAAGCAACAAACATGGATCTATTTCATTCATGATTGATAACATGCATTATGTAATTTTCAGAATTTAAGAACAAGATAGCGTACCTTGGTGTGGTGAAATTCAAAACAAAAGATTAAAATTACTTGGGAACACTTTTAATCTTCACTCCAATTCCACTTTACGCCCAAGAAGTGTGGTCTCTCAATCAGTTTTTAAGGGAGAATAATCGAGTGACTTCACTCGCACATACACACCACTTCACAATGATGATTCTCTTAAAATAAATTTCTGTATGTTTCTCCCTTTATAACTAACTGATTATCTAATTGGGCCAGCCTATTGGGCCTTTCTAATTGGGCTTTAATGTGTGGGTTGGAGTGGGACCAAAAGGGACCAATAAGACACTAGCTCCAATGGGCCTTGGGCTTTTCTGTCAACTCTTGACAAGTCCAAAGTTACTATTAATTATATTTAATACCACTATATAAATATAATTGCACTCTAGGCCTTATTTGTAAATTATATCCCAAGACTTTATTATACACGCAACCCCTTCATAAAATATTTGTAGTAATACAAAGTCATGAATATAGACTGCCACTTTGAAAATTACTACATCTTAATCCTTGAATACCCGGTTTAATCCTTTAAGTTATTCATCATATATTTATGAAATCCAATTTCATAAATATATACTTTAGTAATTTCTTACTAAAGTGGTTAGGTCTAACTCTCTGAATAACCAAACCCATTAAACTTATCTCAAGGGAATATTTTATATTTCCGTTAAGAGACTATGAATTTCATCTTGAGAATATATGTTCCATCAACACTAAATGTGGTTGCCCAACATACTGAGGTTTTGATCGTGACTTGAGATCTCACTCCTGATATATCAAAGCAACCTACACCTCATGATCAGTTTCATTATTCTCTCAGGATTAAGAGTTCATGCAAATAGAATTCGTGAGATTTATTATTCATTTGACAGTCGTTAGGAGAATAATAAATCTCACAGCAGTCCAGTTCAATATGTCTTAACTCTTAAAACATATCAACATATCAACTAGAAGTCTCCACTTCCATGATCAAGACAAATCATCTTGTTGATATGTTATAGTCTTCGCAGATGAAATGTCCAATTTCATCACCGACTACGAACCAAACTTATGAATTTACAAAGAACTTGTGATCTATATCTTTTGTGACTAAATCACATAAATCACATACTATGCATCTCATGGACTATATGATAATGTCCAAATATTCATGTTACCATTATTTTAGATAATAATAAAGAAACTTTATTAATCACAACATTAAGTCATAGATAATGTCATACATAATAACATACATAGCATCATACAATAGGATTTAAGGGCACTAATCCTAACAATCTCCCACTTGCCCTAAAGACTATTGTGTACTAATCTAACTCCCATTCCCTCCAAATGTGACTCGAAAGTCCTTTGAGGCAAGGCTTTGGTAAAGGGATATGCTAGATTATTTGCGCTTTCAACCTTTGCTACCACCACATCTCCACGAGCAATAATATCTCTAATGATGTGATACTTTCTCTCAATGTGCTTTCCTTTCTTGTGATTCCTTGGATCTTTTGGTTGTGCAACTGCTCCACTATTGTCGCAAAACAAAGTAATGGGAATTTGCTCAATTCTCACTACACCAAGGTCAGAAAGGAATTTCTTGAGCCATACAGCTTCTTTTGCTGCTTCATAAGCAGCAACGTATTCTGCTTCCATGGTGGAGTCCGCAATACAAGATTGCTTGACACTCGTCCATGTTACGGCTCCACCTCCCAAGGTGAAAACACATCCTGATGTGGACTTTTCTGAAATCTAGATCTGATTGAAAGTCTGAATCTGTATAGCCAATGAGAATCAAATCCTCACACCGGTAAACAAGCATATAATCTCTCGTTCTCTGAAGATACTTGAGAATATGCTTTACAGCTTGCCAATGTTTTGGTCCTGGATTTGATTGATATTGGCTGACCATGCCAACTGAATAACAAATATCTGGTCTAGTACAAAGCATGGTATACATGAGACTTCCCACTGCAGAAGCATAAGGAACTTGTCTCATCATATCTACTTCCTCTTGAGTCTTAGGCCTTTGGTCATCAGACAGAGGAACTCCATGTCTGAAAGGAAGTAAACCTTTCTTGGAGTTTTGCATGCTAAACCGTTCTAGAACCTTATCTATATATCCAGCTTGTGATCAGCCTAACATCTTATTCTTGCGATCTCGCCAAAGCTTGATCCCTAGAATAAAATTAGCTTCACCTAAGTCTTTCATATCAAATTGGCTTGACAACCAAACCTTTACTGATGACATTACCCCTACATCATTTCCAATGAGTAGAATATCATCAACATAAAGCACTAGGAACATTACTACTTTATCTTGATGTCTTTTGTACACACATGGTTCATCAAGATTTTGTTCAAAACCATATGACTTGATTGCTTGATCAAATCTGATGTTCCATGCCTAGATGCTTGCTTAAGTCCATAAATGGACCTTTTCAACTTGCATTCCATATGCTCTTGGTTCTTTACTATGAAACCTTCCAGTTGCAACATATAGATTTCTTCTTCAAGATTGCCATTAAGAAATGCAGTCTTGACATCCATTTGCCAAATCTCATAATCATAATAAGCAACAATTGATAAGAGAATTCTGATAGATTTAAGCATGGCTACTGGCGAAAAAGTTTCATCATAGTCAATACCTTCTTTTTGTGTATCCCCTTTTGCCACTAGCCTTGCTTTAAAGGTTTCAACCTTTCCATCTACCCCTCTCTTCCTCTTGTAAACCCATTTGCAACCAACAGGTTTAATGCCGTTAGGCGCCTTTACAAGATCCCAAACTTGATTGGAATACATAGAATCTAATTTAGATTTCTTAGCTTTGATCCAATGATGTGCATCTATATCATTCATTGCCTCCTCATAAGTGTAGGGATCCGATTTAGCCTCTTCTGGGATAGCTTCATAAGTTTCTCCAAAACCTATAAATCTTATAGGAGGCCGAAAAATTCTCCCACTACGACGAGGCACCTGTGTACTAGTCATCTCATGAGTAATATCTTGTGGTGTATCTAATACAGCCACATCATCCCTAGTTTCATCCATTGGTTGTTCATTTACAGATTCATTCATTTCAGCCAAACAACTTTATTTCTAGGATCAAAATTATTCACATAATCATCCTCCAAAAATTTGGCATATGCGCTAACAAACACTTTGTTGTCTTTATGATTATAGAATAAATAACCCTTTGTTTCCATTGAATACCCTAAAAACATGCATACTTCGGTTTTAGCTTCCAACTTATCAAACTTCCTTTTCAACACAGTGCCGGACATCCCCAAATGTGGAGGTATCTCATACTAGGCTTGCGCCCACTCCACAATTCCTTAGGTGTTGGGAACAGATTTTGATGGAACTAAATTCAAAATATGCATAGCAGTTTTTAGTGCATATCCCCAAAAAGAAATTTAAAAAGTTGAGTAACTCATCATGGACCTAACCATTTCCAAAAGAGTCCTATTCCTTCTTTCCGCTACACCATTTTGTTGGGGAGTTCTAGGTGCAGCCAATTGGGATACAATCCCATTTTGAGTTAAGTAATCCTTGAAATCCCCAAGAAGGTATTCGCCACCACGATCAGATCGAATGGCCTTTATGTGTTTACCTAATTGATTCTCAACTTCAGCCCTAAACTCTTTGAACTTTTCAAAGGCTTCAGACTTCCGTCTCATTAGGTACACATAACCATATCTTGAGTAATCATCGGTAAAAGTGATGAAGTACTCATAACCTCCTTTTGCTTGGGTTGACATAGGACCACATACATCCGTATGAACTAATTCAAGCAATTCTTGGGCTTTTCTACCTTTTGCATTAAATGATCGTTTGGTCATTTTACCTTTCAAACAAGATTCACAAACTGGAAATCCATCAAAGTCCATGGGCTCTAAGAGTCCATCTTTGATCAGTCTTTGAATTCTATTTGAATTAATATGACCCAAACGTAAGTGCCAAAGATATGCTTCATTAGTAGAAGGAAACTTTCTTTTTAATGATTTTACATGAGAGTTATGATTTAATTCAAAATTATATACTTCATGCTTATCAGAAGTTAAAATATAAAGACCATCCACAATATTGCCAGAACAGATAAACAACTTATCCTTCTTTATTACAACATTGTCTTTTAGGATAACATAATATCCATGTTTACCTAAATAAGTTGCAGAAATTAAATTTCTATGAACATTAGGTACGTACAAACAGTCTTCCAATATTAAAACTCTAAATTCAAAACATAAATTACACACTCCAATAGCTACAACTGGAATCCTGCTCCCATCAGCCAAGGTAATAAACATTTCTCCTTCATTTAGCTTTCTGGTCTCCTAAAACCCCTGTGAAGAATTGCAGATATGATTAGTACAACTTGAATCCACACACCAGGAATTTGTGAGATTCTGTACTAAACATGTTTCAAGAAGGAATGTACTTTTCATATCTTTATTCTTGGTAGCCTTAAATATTGGACAATTCCTCTTCCAATGTCCTTTCTCACCACAATGGAAACACTTTCCTTTAGTTTTCTATCCTTTGTTGGTAACTCCTAAGGCAACTTGTTTATCATCTTGCTTGGCGAAGTCCTTCTTCTTCTTCTTCCTTTTATCTTTGCCTTTCGACTTAGGTTGAGAAGTAGAAGCTTCCGCCATGTTGGCATTAACACTAGAAGTACCAAGGATGCCTTCCGCCGCTACCAACTCATTTATTAATTCAGACAAAGAATAAATCTTTTTGTTCATATTATAGTTAAGTCTGAATTCCTTGAATGATTCTAGTAGTGACTGGAGTATCATATCCACTTGGGATTCTCCATCAATATCAGCACCTAAAACTTCCAATGTATTCAGATTAGAGATCATCCGAAGACAATGCTCCCTTACTGAAGTACCTTCAGCCATTTTGGTATTATAAATCTGCCTCATAGTTTCTTGCCTTGCAGAACGGCCTTGCTCACCAAACATCTCCTTCAGACTTAGCATAATGTCCGAAGCTAATTCTACATCCTGCATTTGATGCTATAGAACATTTGAAATAGATGCTAGGATGTAGCACTTGGCCATCTCATTAGATTTCTGCCAACGATCATATCGCTGTTTTTCCTCAAGAGGAGCATCTAATGATGGAAAGCGAGGACATGGTTGAGTAAGCATATATTTATGCTCTTCAGCAGTAAGAACAATATCCAAATTTCTTTTCCAGTCAACATAATTGGATCCAGTCAGTTTGTTTTGATTAAGAATAGCAACAAGTGGGCTAAATGATGCCATGATTTTAAATCTGAAAATAACAAACATGAATATAATAAGTAAACTGGACATTATCAATTTAGCATATAAGTATAGAATATGGAACCTTATAAAACCATAAAATAATATATGAAACGACAAACCAATCCATGTCTATAATTCCTTGGTAGCAAGTTTATTATAAACACATTAATTGATTGAGAACTATTCTCATTATTACTGCTATCATGATAACTCTTATCATACACTAATAATATGCCGTATTACCTCTAGCCTCTAAGTAATAATGACATAGCTCCTTTGGGAGGTTAACATTATACTTAGTCTAGTGTACACCATTATCTAGAATCATATGTAGCCACATTTCATCTCCCTTATAATGTTTAAACTTGTAGTACCATGGAACAAAACACCCTCCTTTGGGATCGCGAGGCATATACGCCAAGACGAGGTGCTTACCCCACACTACTTTAAACAGGTTAGTTCAATCTTGTAGTACTATGAAGTTAACACCCTCCTTTGGGATCACAAGGCATATACGCCAAGACGAGGTGCTTACCCCACACTACTATGAACCGATAATGGAGGCTGTGAGATCCAACCCTTGTATCTCTCTCCCACTAGATATTTTAAATTAAAGGTTTTTATGATCAAGAACCATATTAATGCTAGAAACCTTGAAAACATAATCCTAATCCCATTAGGAATAAATTTCATAACCCTAGCATTAATATATATATATATATATATAATGTAATATAAACTCATATTACATTATAAATCCATATTACATTATAAATAATATAATATATGGATTATTACATGTAATATATGATTATTACATTATATATAATATACGGATTCAATATGAAATAAAGAACTTGAATCCTTAATGCATGCGAATCAATATATATCTCATATATTAAACGTAGCATGACAGTTATGTTAATTGACATTCAATAACTACCCTTCAGAGTAGTTATTGTCAACGGACAATAACTACCTTCTTTGAATGGCCGTGTCTTAATGGCCGATCATGTTTACAAAACAACTTCAATAAACTCGTTCACAAGAAGTGTAGATGGTGTCCTTGATGAAAACAAACACCAAAACCATACGGCACAAAACAAAAGTTAGAGCCGTGTCCTCTGGGAACCATGCAAAAGAATATATCGCATATATTGATCAATGCACAAAGGGTTTATGGAACAATAACTTTATGCAGAAATTTGAAAACACAAAGATAACGGTTTTCTTAAATTCCAAAACTCAATCACATGTTATACAAACATGATATGAAAACCTGGCTCTGATACCAATTGTTGGTAAATTTGGTTTTGTATCTCATACAAAACACATAGCGGAAGCAACAAACATGGATCTATTTCATTCATGATTGATAACATGCATTATGTAATTTTCAGAATTTAAGAACAAGATAGCGTACCTTGGTGTGGTGAAATTCAAACAAAAGATTAGAAGTACTTGGGAACACTTTTAATCTTCACTCTAATTCCACTTTACGCCCAAGAAGTGTGGTCTCTTAATCAGTTTCTAAAGGAGAATAATCGAGTGGCTTCACTCGCATATACACACCACTTCAAAATGATGATTCTCTCAAAATAAATTTCTGTATGTTTCTCCCTTTATAACTAACTGATTATCTAATTGGGCCAACCTATTGGACCTTTCCAATTGGGCTTTAATGTGTGGCTTGGAGTGGGACCAAAAGGGACCAATAAGACATTAGCTCTAATAGGCCTTGGGCTTTTCTGTCAACTCTTGACAAGTCCAAAGTTACCATTAATTATATTTAATACCACTATATAAATATAATTGCACTCTAGGCCTTATTTATAAATTATATCCCAAGACTTTATTATACACGCAACCCCTTCATAAAATATTCGTAGTAATACAAAGTCATGAATGTAGACTACCACTTTGAAAATTACTACATCTTAATCCTTGAGTACCCGGTTTAATCCTTTAAGTTATTCATCATATATTTATGAAATCCAATTTCATAAATATATACTTTAGTAATTTCTTACTAAAGTGGTTAGGCCTAACTCTCTGAATAACCAAACCCATTAAACTTATCTCAAGGGAATATTTTATATCTCTGTTAAGAGACTATGAATTTCATCTTGAGAATATATGTTCCATCAACACTAAATGTGGTTGCCCAACATACTGAGGTTTTGATTGTGACTTTAGATCTTACTCCTGATATATCAAAGCAACCTACACCTCATGATCAGTTTCATTATTCTCTCAGGATTAAGAGTTCATGTAAATAGAAGTCGTGAGATTTATTATTCATTTGACAGTCGTTAAGAGGATAATAAATCTCACAACGGTCCAGTTCAATATGTCTTAACTCTTAAAACATATCAACATATCAACTTGAAGTCTCCACTTCCATGATCAAGACAAATCATCTTAGTTGATATCTTATAGTCTTTGCAGATGAAATGCCCAATTTCATCACCGACTACGAACCAAAATTATGAGTTTACAAAGAACTTGTGATCTATATCTTCTGTGACTAAATCACATAAATCACATACTATGCATCTCATGGACTATATGATAATGTCCAAATATTCATGTTACCATTATTTTAGATAATAATAAAGAAACTTTATTAATCACAACATTAAGTCATACATAATGTCATACATAATAACATACATAGCATCATACAATAGCATTTAAGGGCACTAATCCTAACATCCAAGGCCCCACAAGCTGCTGTAAGATACCCTGGCTAAGAGTGTCGAGGGTAAAGTAAAGATAGGCGAGACATGCCTGCCCCCAATTAGCCCTCCGTGCCTCTTTTAAGTCTTGAAAGAGGATCAACCACCTTAAAGATACCGTTTGCCCACCATTGGCAAAGAGATAAGCCCCTAACTTGTGAAGAAGGAAAGCCCTAGTCATACGAACACGCTCCTCCGTAGTCCTCTATGAGAGAAGCATGTAATCCGACACCAAGTTGAAGTAGCGGATGGTCTTAGTGGAGTACTTCCTCCCTAACTTGTCGAGACCTAGCTGGATGCCAGACACACCGTCCAAGTTGATGATGGCCCCTTCGAAGCTAAGGCCGGTCATGTGGTAGAAGTCAGGGAGTCACCATTATCTCCCACTCAGTGATATGAAAGGTGTAGGTAGTATCACACATCTCTTAATGAGGCACTGCACCAAGGTAGCACTCACAAACGTCTCCAAAAGAAGACCAATGATAGGCTCGAAGGTTGTACCACTCTACCACCTTGTTAGTGCTTCCCTTACCAGCATAAGGGGGTGATGACTGCACCCCAAAAAAAAAAAAAAAAACATTAGATTCTTGATTCAAGCAGAATTGATGAAAAATGATGTTTTTGATGTAAGAATAAAGATAAAGAGAAGGATACAGTGATATTCAGGTGCAAAAATGACAAAAATTGTGTTAGGGTTGCATATAGAAGTGAAACAAATGAAAAAAAAGTGAAAATGGGTAGAGTAGGGCCTCTACTAGGCGTCCCATGTACATGGGTCAAATCCCACAAACGCAGATAGGAACCCACATACACAGGCCCATTCCCATGTACACAAAACCTCAAGAATAGACCTACGTATGCAAGAACAGACCTGCGTACTCATGAGTACAAGCTATGTATGCGGGCCCGAGCCCATGCACGCAGAAGCACAGACAGAAGCAGTTCTTTGATATTTTAAAGCATACATCATCCAAAATCAATCCTAAATATATTTCTACCCCTCCTAAGATGTTAGGTTTTCATCTAAACACATCCCACAACAAAACCCAAGTATTTGCATAGTGAAAAACACATTAAAATGGAAGATCAAAGAGAAACTTAAAATGAGAAAAAAATTGAAGACTTATAGATTCATCCATGGGGATGTAATTATTTGGTCAGTATGTCAATGGTGGAGGCCCCATCAATCTCATTGCCCCACTCCAGCAAGTGAGGTAGAATGCATCAGAAGAAATGACATAGGAGGACTTCTTGGCCTTAGGTGCCATTGGAGAAGATGAAGAGAGAAAATGAGAGAATTAGAGAGTTTGAGAGAGTGAGGAAGTGAGAAAAAGAAAGAAAAGAGGGAGGTTTTTGTAGAGAGAAAAAAGAAAGAAAGAAGAGTTATGAGGAATGTGAAGAGAATGAAGAAGAAAAGGAAACAGTTGGTAGCCATTGGAGAAAAAATGAAAAGGTAGGAACACACCTGATGGCTAAATTACGTGTAGTTTAGGCCTCACCACTAAACTATGTGTGGTTTAGTCATGAATAGTAAAAAAATAAAATAAAAAAATTCCTTCTTTCAAAAAAAGAAGAAGGAAACATCTCAAGATTGCCCTAATTAGGCACAAAATCATCAAATGACTCCCCATTAAGCAGTAAAGGAAGTAGAAGACTCTTCTCCCAATGAAGCATGTATGTCCCAAAACCATTTCCAACAGATCACACAAAATCAAGAACACTATCCCTAGTAAGGAAGTAGAAGATTCTTCCCTAGTGGATTAAGCGTGTCAAGAACACTATTCTCAGTAGGGAAGTAGAAGACTCTTCCTCAATGGTTCAAGCAAATCAAGCATCATCCCTATGGAGGAGGTAGAAGATTCTTCCTCAATGGACCCAAGCACATTTAAACAATCCCCAATGAGGAAGCAAAAGATTCTTCCCCAAAGTATCCCTAGTGAACAAGTACCCCTAAAGTATCCCTTATGAGGAAGCAGAAGATTCTTCCCTAGTGAGTCCAATACACCTAAAAAAATCCCCAGTGAGGAAGCAGAAGATTCTTCCCTAATGGATCATGCATCTACACTACTCCTCAGCAAGTACATTCCTACTACTCTTCAACAAGTTTCTCATCCCCAAGCAAGTCATGAGAGGCGGAAGATTTCTCCCCATGCACATCTACTCCTCAGTGAGTTTTCATCAGTCCTAGTGGATCTAAGAATCAAGACTACTCATGCACATATCCTCCAAGAGTTGAACCTATAGACACGGTAGAAAATGGTAGAGATAGTGATAGAGAAAGAGACTAAGGTCAACCCAAGGCAAGAGCCTCACCAGAAAAGGTAGAGAAAGAAGTGAAAAAGACAAGACGAACAAGTCACTCGAAGAAGTTTGAGGCAAGAGCCCCAAATGGACACCACAGAGACTATATACTTTTGTTTTTTGTTGGGTTAGCTCATAAGAGCACCCTTGTTTGTTTATTTGTTTTTTTTTTCTTTCTTTTTTAGTGACTTTAGGATAGCGAGTCACTCGCCATTTGCTTGCAAGTGGAAAAATAGGTTCTAGGATAGTGAACCTTTCGTTGCTCATTTCCTAAGCAACAAAGGTGGGACTTCAGACATACGAATCCCACACAACTCTTTAGAGTTGCACCTCACTCCATATATGCATGATGCGTGTCATGTGCCTAGGTTGGGCCCGAGCCATACGTTGAAACAAAATGTTTTGTCTCTTATTCTTCTGATTCCATTAGCAAAACTCACGAATCAAAAGAAGGGCATCTGTAGACACTGCATTTTGTACCCCTTACGACTCAAGCCCCCGTTCCCCAATGATGCTCAAACTCTGAGGCCCAACACTAAGTTAGAGCCCAATTAGATATCAAATTGACTTGAGAAGTGTTAAAATGGAATATATATATATATATATATATATATATATATATATTATAACTTTTTAAATGAGCAAAAATATATTTTTGAAAATAAATGAACAAAGTGGCCCTCGGCTTACGTACGTGGGCAGCGGCCTGTGTACGTGGGCCAAAGCATGCGTACACAGGCACATTCCTGCGTACGTGGCTAGGGTTTCAAAAGTATGGAAATTGCAAGTTTTCTGCAATAATAGCTAAGGTTTGGAATGAATCCCACATCGTTTAGGAGCCGTTCTAAACCCCATTTTTTTCATTATAAAAAGCCTTACATGGTACATTTTCAAAACACACAAAAATCCCACGGGAAAAACCTAAGATTCACTAGAAAATAGTGAATCAAAAGGGGGTTTTTTACAAAACATCCTCAATTCAATATTATTTGATTGAGACCTTTTCTGGTCTCAATCCTTTTAGTTTAACGTTGCTAATCGCTTGTTTAATGACTTATGATAGATTTGACTGAGGGGGGGCGATCAAAATCCAAGCTTGGGAACTCCTTTTTGACGTATCAAACTTCAACCTTTCTTTTCTCTTTTTAGTCTTTCTTTTGTTGCTTAATCTATTTTTCTTGCTTTGTTTATATTATAACATGCTTGTTTAGTTTAGTCTTATGCTTGTTTGATGTTTATAAGCATTCTAGGTTGTTGGAATTAGGGTTTTCCTTTCTACTCTATCTTTCTACTTGTCTATTTCTAGGTTAGGGTTTTGAACAAGTCCCACGCATGCATGCCACAAGCATTCATACGCAGGTTAAATCTTGCATATACAGGTACTTGCCCAGACACCCTAATTCAGATTCCTTATGTTGTTTGGTTTTTTTGATCCACATGTTTTGCCTCTATTTAAACCCTTTTCATATGTATATACGTATTCGAGTCTCTGGTTCACATGCTTTATTTGTTGGTATCTCTTATATGCTAGATTAGAGTTTGTCTTCTTGTTTATTAATCTTAATGCCATGGACATGCATTCACATGCCCATTCATGATGTCATAGGTGCTGAGATGCTACAAGGTAAGTAAGGAAAGTTATGCATTCACATGAACATGCATGTTGTTTGTTTAATCCTCCCTTGATATATGTGTATGAAGTTGATGCCTTTTTTTGATTTATGATATGATTTGCTTTGTTGCCTTATTTGGGTTGCTACCTTGTCTTGAGATATATGATAGGGTTTCACATGCTAGGGTTTCTCATATGTGTTTGGCTCTTTATTGCTTTATGGATAGATATGTGTTTTGGGATGAATAATGCCATGTTGTTTATGTGTGAGTTAGGATACAAGTGTTGAATTGGTTTTTAATAAAGTTCAGATTAAGATACAATGATTGGAGGTCAACCTTAGGGTTAGGCGATCTTGGGTGTCTAACACCTTCCCAAGAACATACCTAAACTTTGAACCCGTACTCTGGTAGTAAGATCAAGGGTTCTTCCTCGTAAAGGATGCTATATATATGGTTCCTGGACGATTGCAAAAACGAGGTGGTGACTCCCCCTTTATGTCCATAACGACGGTAGAACTGACAGAAGCCTTGGAAGATATCTTTCTAGATGACGACTGCTCGGACTAGATTTCTCGTATAGGCACATAGGCCAACCTTTCGGTCTGCAAGGAGCTCACCCTCTTCCTAAAGAATAATTCGGATGTCTTTGCTTTGAGCCATGAGGACATGCCAAGAATCGATCTGAATATTATGGTTCATCAGCTTAACGTCTCTTTATCCTTCCCTCTCGTCAGGCGGAAGAAGAAAGTCTTCACCTAAGAAAGGGATAGAGCCATAGCTGAGGAGGTCCATAAGTTGTTGGAAGCAGGCTTCATCAGAGAAGTCTACTATCCTGATTGGTTGGCCAATGTAATAATGTTCAAAAAGGAAAATTACAAGTGGAGGATGTGTATTAACTTCACCGACCTAAACAAAGCTTGCCCGAAGGACAGTTACCCACTCTTGTAAATCAACCTCCTTGTAGACTCGATGGCTGGGCACCAGTTATTAAGTTTCATGGCTACAATCAGATTAGGTTGGACGAGTTTAACCAAGAGAAGACTTCGTTTATCATAAGCCAAGGGCTTTTTTGCTATAAGGTCATGCCATTTGGGTTGAAGAATGCGGGAGCGACGTACCAAAGACTTGTGAACAAAATGTTTGTCCAGCAAATTAGATGAAATGTTAAGGTATACATAGATGACATGTTGGTAAAGAATAAGAGGGAAGATCACCACCTTGACGACCTTTGGGAGACATTTGAAACTCTTCACCTCTATAACATGAATCTTAATCCTAGTAAGTGTGTGTTTGGAGTGTCATCGAGAAAGCTTATTGGCTTCATGGTGTCCTAGCGGGGTGTCAAGGCCAACCTAAAAAAATTCAAGCCATATTGGAAACGACACCTCCAAAAAACATCAAGGAGGTGCAGAGTTTGAGCGAAAGGGTTACAGCCCTTAACAGGTTTGTCTCTTGAGCAACGGACAAATGTTTACCTTTCTTCAAGACACTGAAGAAGGCCTTTAAGTGGATCGACGAATGCCAAAAAGCCTTCAAGGAGATGAAGGTGTACCTTACGTCTCCTTCATTACTTAGTACATCCAAGCCCAATGAAGATCTCTCCCTTTACTGGGCCGTATCCCCCATGGTTGTCAACTCAGCTCTTATTCGGGAAAAGGACCACCTACAGTTACCCATATACAACACTAGTCGAGCACTTAAAGGCGCAGAAGAAAGGTCCCCATGAAGAGATTGGCTTTTGCTCTAATTACAGCTACCCACAAACTCAAGCTGTATTTCCAAGCACACACCATAGTGGTCCAAACCAACAAACCTCTATGAAAAACAATAAACAATCTGGACGCAACCAAACGATTGATTTTGTGGGAGATAGAGCTAAGTGAGTTCGAAGTGCAGTACCGTAAAAGAACTATGATTAAAGCCTAGGCTTTGGCTGACTTTTTTGCTAAATTCATAGCGAAGGAGGATAAAGGCAAGGGGGCAGCCCCATGGATGGTCTGGACAGATGAGTCGTCCAACTTACATGCCAGAGGAATTGGAGTTGTCCTACGATCTCGAAAAGGGGACTTGATAGAATGTACAGTCTGCCTCCAATTCCAAACGACCAATAATGAAGCTAAGTACAAAGCAGTCCTGACAAGCCTTGACTTGGTTAAAGCAGTAAGGGCATTGTCGGCAATTATATATAGTGACTCCTAAGTCATTGTCAGGCATGTTAACGGATACTACGAGGCCTAAGGGGAATAGATGAAAAAGTACGTAAGTCTGGTAAGAGAATGGGTAAATTAGAATTTTTTGGTGAAATTCATGTAGATTCTAAGGGAAGAAAATAAGCAAGCTAACCAAGGCAACATTCGCAGAATACATGACCATCGATAGTCAAGTACTATCCTTCGTCCAATATTCACCAGCTATTGATAAATTAGATGTATAGGTAATCCAAACAAGAGTCAATTGGATGACTCCAATCATCTCCTACCTAAAAAATGGAACGCTTACAAAAGACCACAACGCTTCCTTAAGGCTGAAGGTGCAGGCATCGCGTTTTGTACTGATAGGAGATGTGCTCTACAAAAAAGGCTTCTTTCGCCCATATCTGAGGTGCCTAGTTCCCAATGAAGCAGACTACGTCATGAGGGAAGTGCATGAGGGAGTATGTGAACCACTAGAGGGCATAGTCACTGGGTTCACAAGCTTATACAGGCAAGATACTATTAGCCTACCATGTAGAAGGACACCCAATCTTATGTGAAGGCGTGTGACAAGTGACAACACTTCAGTAACATTATATGGCAACCATTGGAACAGCTCACTTCGATGAACGCTCTGTGGCCCTTCGCTTAATGGGGACTCGACATCATGGGA
Source organism: Quercus parvula (assembly GCA_030820535.1). NCBI lineage: Eukaryota > Viridiplantae > Streptophyta > Magnoliopsida > Fagales > Fagaceae > Quercus > Quercus parvula. The sequence continues at coordinate 24,747,145 of JAUAME010000011.1, read as the reverse complement.
CCCTTCCCTATGGCGATACAGTAGCTCAAGTTCCTCGTCATTACTTCACAAAATGGGTAGAAGTAGAACCCTTGGCTACCATCACCGAAAAGAATATCTGAAACTTCGTTTGGAAAAGCATCATTTGCCACTTTAAGAGCCCTAGGGTTTTTGTCTCTAACAATTGAAAGCAGTTTGACAACATTGCATTCAGAGACTTCTACCAACAGTTGGGGATCAAAAACCACTACTCTTGACCCGCCTACCTATAGGCTAACAGACAGGTTAAGGTTACAAACCGATTCTTGTTCAAGATAATCAAGACTTGGCTTGAGTGGGCAAAGGGGATATGGCCAATGAACTACTAGGCATCTTGTGGGCATATAGGACGACGGCTTGAACAACCATAGGTGAAACATCCTTCCGCCTTGATAGGCCACAAACTGAATGACCCCTTATGATAGAAATTAATTAATTAATTAGCCAAGTTATTAATTAATCAATTTATCATGCAAATGCGTGGTAGCACAAATAAATCACCAATAAACTAAAAATGCAGCGGAAAATAAATGACACGGTGATTTGTTTACAAATGGGGAAAAACCTAACGGTAAAAATCCCACCGGGTGAATTTCAGGTCACCACTCCCGAAACTCCACTATTATCACAACAAGCGGTTACAAGCAAGGAATCCCAAGTACCTTACCAACCTACAATTGAACCTTTACCCCAATACCCAATCGGACTTGTCTTGTAGTGACAGTTTCCCTTTCTGATGCACGGCTCCCAAGTACGTGACTAACCAATTGCGCGGATCCCAGTACGCGACTTCAATCACCAATCTGAAAAGATTGTTGGCTGCAAAGTTCTTCAGTTCATCCACACGATGAAGATCAGGAAGATGCTTGGTCACAAAACCCTAAGGTACAAATACACAGCAACTTCTCCAAGAAAGAGATGAACTAGGTCAAGAACTTTGTCTCCGGTGACAATTTGCTTGAACAGAGTTTGCTCAATGCTTATGCAAGTTGTGTACCGTTTGACGGCTCTTACAAAAATCCTTTTATATGTCTAGGGTTAGGAGAAAAGAAGGCCTATAGACAAATTCACGGATCCCAAGAAAATCAGAGTTGAAATCTAAAATTCGTAAACCTCAACAAAGAGGAGGTGTCGAGCAGGTATCGACCAGCTGTCGAGATTTAATGAATTTGCACTCTCTTGCTTGATTTCTTGAACAGACTTGAAGGCTTCAATACTAGATCTTGAAACGTGGTTTCTTGAAGTAGTTAAACACATTCTAAGTCTACCCAATTACAAGTAAAGTGCGTTTTGTCAAAAGATAAGCCAATTACATAAAATCATGACATATGTTCTATAACATGAGAAACACATATATCCTAACAATCTCCCCCTTTGGCAATCCGTGACAAAACCACAACTAACAAGTGAACATATGAGAGAAGTCATAAATCACTTAACTCATATTCACTTGTTGAATACAATAAAATTTATCCTAACACAAACTCTTGAAAAACTTTGCAAGAAGAGAGTTTATGGCAAGTAGACTTTGACAACCTGTAATTCTGAAACACTTTAAACAAAACTCATCAAGGCATCTTTGTGTGAAATAGAATAATAAGATTGCATACAAATAAGAAGCATATGTATAAAGAAAGAAAAGAGACAACACATGAAGGGGTAGGTGAAAGAAAAACATACATCATCAATATATAAGAGAAAGTAAGTACAATTTATGTTTATAAATGGTCACAAGGCCTCATGTACATGAATCAATGTATCTAAGACAGATAGAAAAGAAAAGATACATGATATCCTCACGACATCCCTCAAAATAATAACACTCCCCCTAACAAAATGGTCCCAAAAACTAACTCTCCCCCTAAGAGTGACTACTATCATATCCAAAACTACTCCCCCTTTTTGTCACGAGTGACAAAGGGTAAAATGTCAAGTAGACATCTCATCGATAGAGCTAGCATCTCCATCATCATCTGAAGCATCATCGTCATCACCATCATCATCATCATCATCCTCAGCATCGGAATCGGAAGCAACTGGATGAGGTGGTGAAGGAGTAGGTTCAGGTGCAAAGCAGCCTATAGCCGCCTGCCGTCATGCAATACGACCAACACGAACATTCACCTGATACAACTCAGTAGAGAGTGTATCCAGGCGATCATCTATGCGCTACAGCTGCGCCATGACATCTCCCAAAGATAAATCACCGGAAAAGGAAAGAGCGGATGTAGATGGAGTAGACCGGGATGGAGCAAAATGAGAGGAGGGTGCTGCTGAATCCGTCTGTCGCGATCGAAACTGGGCCTCGCTACGTTTAACAGTAGCGTAGTCTATGGCACACATGATGGAAAAATGGTCAGACGAGGGAAAAGGAACGGAAAAATGGTGTAGAATCCTCGTGATAGCAGAAGGGAAGATGAGCTTATCACAGGACGTCGAATCGAAATGAACATCTACAGTAGACAAAATGAAATGAGAGGGAAAATCTATAGTGAGATGCTCAAGAAGAGATAGCAGAAATCGAGCACGACGCTCTGTGATGGAGTTATAGTAAGAAAGAGGATGTAAAACAAATATCATCACCATGTTCATGAATCTAGGACCTTTAGCTAAAGGTCGACATGGTCTGAAAAGACGCTCACCCCAAGTAGTAGGGCGCTCACAAAAAGGAGACATGAGCTCATCCCTGGACACTGTCCTCAGACGCTCACAACTAGGATAGTCTGGAAACTCTATCCTAGGGACATGAAGCACATCTGCAACTAGCTGCGGTGTGACAAGGATGCGCGTACCTCGGACGTGAGTGAAAAAGAGAGGTACTGAACGATCTATCCCGTGCATGTTGGAGTAAAACTTCTGGATCAGCACGAGAGGACATGTGACCGGGACATCACACAGTGACTCCCATCCCTTACTGTGTATGACAAAGGGAAGGTCAGTGTCGGCAAAGTTCGACAGTACGACTTGGCGTTCCGAATGAATGCCTTATCTAGAAAAGTTCTCTGAGAGTGCCTTGTGGGCATCATCATCACGGAACCGAAGAGAGAGAGGGGCAGAATCAGAAGACGAAGAGGCACCGGAATGAAGAGGGTTCCGGGTTGGAGTGGATTTACGCTTAGGTGCCATAGACACGTCTAACATAAACTAAACTAACAGAGAGGGAGAGAAAGAAAAGACAATTAGAAAATTCCCAAGTAGTTTCACATATCAAGAATATTGAAAAGAAGTACGTATGCATGGGAAATGCATGAACATGTGACATGCAAAAGAAAATGCATCATGGGCTCAACCCAATCCAAACCTATCAACACACAAACATATAGCACACATCTAAATGCATGACAATATCATTATAATGCTAATGTGATGCAATATATGAGGTTTTAAACACATTTAAGTGGAAACCCATCCCAAAATTTTAATGAAAGCTCATTAATTTTGAAAAACCCCAAAATTTTTCAAAAACCCCAGAACCTAGGTTTCAAAACATGAAATGCATGAATGAGAAAGGATTAGAAGCTTACCAAGTAAAGAGAAACTTCTAAAAGCTTGAAGAATCCTTGAGGAAAAGGTTTGGAGTGAAAAGGAGAGTGTTTGGGAGAGGAACAGTCATGGACAGATCGAGAGAGATTGAAGAAATGAGAGAAGAATCGCGATTGAGATATATATAGAAGCTTCAGTAATGCTCGACAGCTGAGGTATTGGGAGGTATCAAGGAAGCTGTTGAGGTAGGTGTCGAGGATCTGGTCTTCGATAGCTAAGGTATCGAGGAAGCTATCGAGCAACAAAGAGCAAATTCAAGAACAGAAGCTCGATCGATCCAGCAGGTGTCGATGAGCTATCGAGGATGCAGGAGCTTTCTTGATCGATCCACCAAGTATCGAGGAGATGTCGAAATTGTGTTTAAGAAAAATGCTTGAGAAGCTCGACAGATAGCAAGGTATCGAGGAGGTGTCGAGCCAGCTTTTCAAAACAGTTTTTCGAGAAGTGAAAAACATAGATATGAATGCAATCCAACATACAACTCAACCAATGATCCAATCAACACAAAAAAAATCTCTCAAAATAGTCTCTTAATTTAAAAATTTTGAGCACAAGGATCTCCAAAACACACACACACACACACACTAAACAAGTCTAACCAATTTTATATTTCAAAAATAAGTCACGATAGTTTAGTGAGCATACATTACCACATGTAAAACTTGTGATGGCCAAATCACATTGTATCTGCACATGTATCAAGAATAGCAAATAATATTGCGTGTTGTGTGTGAAAAACATCGCAAGATTGCATAAGTGTATACATGTTATGACGATTTGAGATATGAGATAACCACTTTTAACTTACACACAATCATAACTGCTTGATGGGGACTATCACCTTAAAGGTACATCCTATAACTCCCACATCTCCTAGAATACACGCTTGCAATCATATTTAAAAGTATTTTTAATCTTTTTGCTTTTGATTTTTCTTTGCATATTTTTCTTTTAAGTATATCATACATAAGCTTATTAGAGAGAGAAAAGAAATACCCAATGATAATTGACATTCCAATTTTGCTATGCCTAAGCACATAAATGTCATTGACATCACACTTTTGCTATGCCAAAGCATACAAATGTCATCCATGATTGGCGGGAAACAGTGGTGAGATGGTTATTAATGCCTTTCTCTCAGGATTTTTTAGTCCTTCCTGTCAAAAAGAGTGATACAAGTGTTAAGTATAAGAGACAACTCAATCTTACTCATCAAAAACAAGAGCCACAAAGCTCACTTGCTTAGTTGTGCATAGGGATGCTCATCTAAGCTACAAGCGATACAAAGTTTAGAAAACTTTGTTTCAATGGCCATCCAAGGTACACAAGTACCAATGTACATAAAACACACATTGTTTTTGTATTTTTCTGATTTTTCAATTTTTTTTAATTTTTATATTAAAAACAAAATAAACTAAAACTGAAAAATAAACAAACAAAAAAATGTTAAACAAAGCAAAGCATAAAACTAGACTGACTCAAAATAAAAGCAAAACACACAAGTGATGCAACAAACAAAAACAAGAAGATAGAAGAAAGTGATAAAATCACTTAGAGTCCTTTTTCTTCCACACCTTAGAAGAACCTTTCCTTTGATTAAACCCTTGAACCGGTGAAGAGGGGGAAGAATTGAAACCATTCAAGTTCGAAAGGAACATGAGGGTCTTGAGAAGATCACCGAGAGGAACGAGAGATGATTGAAGCTGATTTTGGCTTCTAGATGCTATCATGCTGTTGCTCTATTGAGTGGCTAACCACTTATAGCAATTTTGTTGAGCATGACCGGCAGCACCACAATGATGACAGAGATGCTGCTTCTTTTCTTTAGGCTTTTGAGAGTTAGCCTTCTTAGCCTTAGGATTTTTAGCTTCTTTCTTTTCTAGTTTAGGGGGTTCTCCTAAGACAGATTTTCCCTTGTTTAAGTTCTCACTAGCTAGACTAATTTTAACATCAGTGTTCTCAATTTCAGTATTACTAGCAGAAGGAAAAAAAACAGTAGTACTAGTAGAAGCAGTATTAGAGGAAGAAATACCATACCCTAAACCTGTACGAGATCTAAAGTAGATTTATGAATGCTGAGCATCTCATCTAGCTTAGCACTTAAAGTCCTCTCCAGTTGAGCTCTGACTTGAAACAGCTCTGCCTCAAGCTTCTTGGTCTTCTCAGCCAAGAAAGTGTTCTCAAACCTAAGTGCTCCAATAGTTTAATTAGCCTCATCAACTTTAGTGGATAATTCCTCACGGTCAAGTTCCACATCACTGAGTTTCTTGGTGGCCAACCTATAAAGTTTCTCATGCTTTTCAGACACTTTGTACAATTTCTCATAGGCTGTATGGATGTCATCTTGATCATCCATTTTCTCAAATTTGGACTCTAGCAATTCTTCTTCTTCGTCCACATCTTCAACAATCCCATTAGTAGGATTGACTATGGCAATGAAGGCATTCAAGATTTCGTCATCATCGGAATCTTCCTCAGGCTCAGTGTCGCTCAAGGTAGCAGCAAGTGCCTTACTTTTCCCAATGCTCTTGAGATACGTAGGACACTTATGTTTCATGTGCTCGAAGCCTTGACATCCAAAGCACTTAGGTCCTGTGGGAACAGTGTACTGACCACCTTCCTTAGCATCCTTCCTCCCTTTGTCTTAGCCTTTAAACTAAGAAGAACTGGATTGCCCGCGGTCCTTGTCAAAGTTCCTTCTGTTGGCATTCTTCATAAACTTCTTGAACTACCTTGTAATGTAGGACTTCATCTTAGAATCTTCATCATCAGAAGACTCATTTGTGTCACTGCTCTTGACCTTCAGTGCCATGCTTTTGCCTTTACCCGTCTTGCCAATCCTTGTCAATCCTAACTCAAAGGTCTGCAAGTTTCCAACCAGCTTAATCAGAGAAATCTTATTAATATCCTTTGATTCCTTTATTGCCGTGATCTTGGCATGAAATCTCTTAGGTAGAGATCTGAGCACTTTCCTTACAATCTTGGGTTCAGGAATGGTTTCCCCAAGATTGAGGGCTGAGTTTACTATGTCCTTGAGCTTGGCATAGAACTCATCGAACGAATCATCCTCCTCTATCTTTATTTCTTCAAAGCTTGTAGTGAGCTCTGAAGCTTTGAATCTTTGATAGCCTTTGTACCCTCATAGGTTGTCTGGAGGATGGTCCATGCTTCCTGTGCAGTTTCTGTTGAAGTTAGCCGCCTTGATCTTTGCTTCATCCCAATCAGTCGGCACTTCCTTTGGCTTGGTCCAACCAATCTCTACAGCTTGCCACACCTTCTCATCTAAGGACTACAAGAAAGCTCTCATGCGTACTTTCCAGTATGCATAGTTAGTGCCATCAAATAAAGGAGGTATGATTAATGACTGTCCTCTATCCATGACAAACAGGGGTCAATGGATCAACACAACAAAAATTAAAACCTAATCAAAGTGTGCCTGCTCTGATACCACTTGATAGGCCACAAACTGAATGACCCCTTGTGATAGAAATTAATTAATTAATTAACCAAGTTATTAATTAATCAATTTATCATGCAAACGCGTAGTAGCACAAAAAAATAACCAATAAACTAAAAATGCAGCGGAAAATAAATGATACGGTGATTTGTTTACGAATGGGGAAAAACCTAACGGTAAAAACCCCACCGGGTGATTTTCAGGTCACCACTCCCAAAACTCCACTATTATCACAACAAGCGGTTACAAGTAAGGAATCCCAAGTACCTTACCAACCTACAGTTGAACCCTTACCCCAATACCCAATCGAACTTGTTCTATAGTGACAGTTTCCCTTTCTGATGCACGACTCCCAAGTACGTGACTAACCAATTACGCGGATCCTAATACGCGACTTCAATCACTAATCTGAAAAGATTGTTGGCTGCAAAGTTCTTCAATTCATCCATACGATGAAGATCAGGAAGATGCTTGGTCACAAAACCCTAAGGTGCAAATACACAGTAACTTCTCCAAGAAAGAGATGAACTAGGTCAAGAACTTTGTCTCCGGTCACAATTTGCTTGAACATAGTTTGCTCAATGTTTGAGCAAGTTGTGTACCGTTTGATAGCTCTTAAAACAATCCATTCATATGTCTAAGGTTAGGAGAAAAGAAGGCCCATAGACAAATTCCCGGATCTCAAGAAAATCAGAGTTGAAATATGAAATTCTTAAACCTTGACAGATAGGAGGTGTCGAGGAGGTATCGACCAGCTGTTGAGCTTTAATGAATTTGCACTCTCTTGCTTGATTTCTTGAACAGACTTGAAGGCTTCAACACTAGATCTTGAAACGTGGTTTCTTGAAGTAGTTAAACACATCCTAAGTCTACCCAATTACAAGTAAAGTGTGTTTTGTCAAAGGATAAGCCAATTACATAAAATCATGACATATGTTCTATAACATAAGAAACACATATGTCCTAATACGCCTTGTATTTGGAAATGAAGCCATCATTCTAGTAGAAGTAGGGCTTGCTAGTTACAGGGTAGCTCACCACAACGAAGGGAGGAACAAAGAAGGAATATGCCTATAGTTAGATCTACTGGATGAAGTCAGGGTGACGGTTGAATAGCGGATAGCCCGCTACCAAGACCTCATGGCCAAGCATTACTGATAGGCCAAAAACGAATTAACCCCTGGTGATGAATTAATTGATTAATTAGCCATGTTTATTAATTAATCAAATTAACATGCAAATGCGTTGTAGCACAAACAAATCAACAATTAAACTAAGTGCAGCAAAAAATAAATTGACACAATGATTTGTTTACGAATGGGAAAAACCAACATGGCAAGAACCCCACCAGGTGATTTTAAGGTCACCACTCTCGAGAATTCACTATTATCAAAACAAGTTGTTACAAGTAAAGAAATCTCAATACCTTATACCAACCTACAGTTGAACCCTTACCCCAATACCCAATTGGACTTGTTCTGTAGTGACAATCTCTCCTTTTGATGCACGGCTCCCAATACGTGACTAGCCAATTGCGCGGATCCCAATACACGACTTTAATCACCAACTATAGAAGGTTGTTGGCTGCAAAGTTCTTTAGTTCATCACACGATGAAGATCCAGAAGATGCTTGGTCACAAAACCCTACGATGTACAAACACAGCAACTTCTTCACAAGAGAGATGAACTAGGGCAATTTATGTCTCCGGATATCAAGATCAAAAGCCCCTAGGATCTTAAACAATTCTTGTTTAAGACTATTGTTATCATTTTTAATGCTTTTAAATTCATTTTTTAATTCAATTATTTCTTGTTTAACAACAATGATTTCATGTTGAAGATCATTAACTGTTAATTCTTTGGATTTCTTTTTATTAAATCTATCCAAAGTTTCTTCAAAGCTTATAGTTGATTTTAGTTTTTTACCAGTTTCATCTTTTATCAAATTTTTCTTAAGCTTATCCAAATATTCTTTTTGCAATTCAGGGTTTTCAATTTGACTTATCAATTTAATCAACAAGCATTCATTTTCTTCATTTTTAGTGAGAACATTAACGGATTTTATAACATTACAATAGGAATCTGTACAACCAATTTTAATATTAGGAGAATCAGAAGAATTATTAGCAGTTGATATCAAGAATTAGATGAGGAATAAAAATCCTCTTCCAAGGAATTAGACGAATTGTTTGATTCAAGGATTCGAAATAATTCTTCTTGCTTTTTATTATCAATATTTAACATATTAAACTTATTTTTTAACTTGCCAGCTTTTGTTTACAGTCTTTACTGTAATGTCCAGGTTTTCCATAGTTAAAACATTTACCTTTACCTGATCTCTATTTATCATATTTTTTAGAAACATTTTTCTTCTTAGCATAAAAATCATTAGGTTTAACAAAGTTGGTTATGTATTTTTTATATTTTTTATGGTTATTTTTGTGACTTTTATCATGTTTTTTACCCTTTTGTGAGGAAGGAGCAATAGGGGGCAAACCATACTGTTCACAAAAATTATCCATTTCATATTTAGCTTTTCTTTTATTCTTTAACTAGTATTTTAACAATTTTTCATCATTGCGCATATTAATACCAAGTTTTTTAATAGTGCTTAAAATATCACCATAAATTAAATTATCATAATCAATGGAATCATTTTTACCCATTAACTCTTGTTTTACCTTATGAGCAAAGATAAGAGGCAGACTATCAATAAAATTTTCTTTCCAATAAGGTTTGTAGCAATCTTTCCGAAGCATTACTTTGGAAATGAAAACATCTTGGTACCATCTGTAATCAGACATAGTAGGATATCTCAAATTATTCAGATAATCAAAAATTCGAGACGAAATATTAGATGAAGTACCAACAAAATGTTTGAGAATAGTATAGACCAAGGTATTGACACCATCTGGTATACCTTTGCCAATACTTTCATCAAAAATAGGCAAACCTTCATTATTCTTTTTAACAGCATGTTTAATAGATTCCTCTGGAATCTTCTGTGAGATATGAATCCCACCATCCACAAAGAGTACCAGAAAAACCGATAACAAAGAGTTCAACAATTTTAGGGTGATCAAGATTATGGTTGTTAATATAAGCAATTTCAACCATAGACATATGACTCATTTTATTAATGATTTCCTTTTCAAACAAACCATCAATATTCCATTCATAAATTTTATCAGTAGAAACAGAAAATTGTGTTTGAAAAGCTTTCTCTTCAAACTGCATATCAGGAGGAGTAGGTTTTGAATACCAATTTTTTGTAAAAGAAATTGGTTTGGAATTTCCAACAAATCTTTTAATTTCTGGTAAATCATCATCAAAAACCTTTTTGGCAAAAACAGAAGCTAATGAGTCGAAATTTGTATTTTTTTCAGAAACAGTTTCCTTCTCATTTCTTGAAATAGTTTAAGCAGCACTTGTAGAAGTACCCTTAGTTTTAACTTTTAAATCAAAAAGTATTTTTTCAACAGTGTCAAGAGTTTTAGCTTGGGAAGTTTTAAACTTTAATTTTCCATCTCGACTTGGTAAATCAATCAAAGGTTTTTCAGTTTTTGAAACAAGAGTTTTTTCAACAATTTTTTCTTCAATAAAGTGAAGTTGTTGACCAATAATATGTAAGGATTCATTAGTAAAATTGTTTTGTTAAATAATACTAATAATAGGAGTTTGATCATCAGCATAATATTACTTGACATCTTTAAAGGACAGATTCGTCCTATTGATAGAGCCATTCTGTTTGCTGATAAATTTCCTGATGTCATCACTGATAAAACCCACCTTCAAAGGTTTCTTGGGTCATTATTCTTGTGGAGGCAAGGTTGGGACCCCACATTTCTTCAGAAATAATGCGATTCAAGAAAAAACTGTGATAAATAATCTTGGCACTATTAGCTTTGTCTTTTATGGCTTTAATAGTGATGGAATTTTCATGACGCAGAATGTCAGAATAGTGTTGCACATCCTTCTGACAGTGCTCAGGAATCCAATGAAATGTTGGGGGAATATAGCTAGTAGCAAGCCTAAAGGGATCAGTAATGGAAGCCCTATTAGACTCAATAGAAAGCAGGTTTTCAACAGATTGTTTTTTAACATACTGTGAAGCATTGGAAGCTTGGGGTAAACAATTTTAATAGGTTGGGAAACACTAGTTAAAGCATAAGGATCATAGGAGGAGGCTAAGACAGAGGAATAGTTGGGCATAGGGATGGTACCTAAGGGGGTGAAATGGTTAACAATTTCTAGGGAAGAAATAGGTTCTTTTTTAACAAGTGGTTTATCAGTGGCTGGGCTTTTGTCTTTGGATCGACTACTTGCCATGGTGACACTGCAGAAATTCACGGGTTCAGGTATAACATTTTGAGATCCTTTGATATATTCAATATCGAAATCAAAAACACTTAAAATAGCTTGCCATCTAGCAAAAATATGTTTTGAAGCAATATTTTCAACATCTTTTTCAATAACATATTTAGCACTTTTGCAATCAATATGTAACAAAAACTTTTGGTTTAATAAATCACTTTGAAACTTTGAAATACATAGTACTGTAGATAAAATCTCTTTTTTAATAGTACTATAGTTTAACTATGCAGTATTCCAGATTCCAGAAAAGAAATGAACAATTTATTCAAATGAATCTAGGGAAACTCGTTGTTTCAGAATACCACCATTACCAATGTCAGAGGCATCGGTCTCAATAGTTTTGAAAGCATTAATAGTGGGAATACCAAGACACGGCAGTGTCTTAACATGAAGATTAATTTGTTTAACCAAGGAAGTATGGACATTAGACCAAGGTGGAGAATTATTTTCTAACCTGTCAAAAGGAGGTTGACATTGTTTTCTCATTTGAATGTGATAAAAAAAAAAAAAAATCAAACTTTGTTAAAGAAGATAAAACCATTGTTAGGTCGAGCCATCTGCCTCTTGAGACAGTTTTGATAACTTGTCAAAAGTTCTTGCCAATATTTCACAGATATTTTTAAAGGTAATGTTCATACTACCAAAATATTAACCATTGTCGGTTGTCTTACTATCCTCAATATCTTTTCGCAAAAATTAGAGCATGTTGCATGGATAAGTACCATTAATAGGTGGAATAATAATACTTATACCACTAGTAAGTGGATTGATATGGCTTCCTCGGCAGAGAGGAGGAACAAGGGAAAAGCACCTGCACAGGGCTATTCTCAAGACAAAAGGCTCCCAACAGGACAACCTTTTGTAATGCATGAAGTCGCATCTTTTGGAGTAAAACCCAGTGGATCAACATCCCTTCAGGAATTTGTCTCGGCAAAGGTGACATATTCTGTTAGGTTTTAAAGACTTAGAATTAATGTATTTAGAATTCTAATTTGTATTTTTGGCAAACCATGATCAAAACAGGTTGTTTAGTCTTGTTTAGACTTGCTCAAAGTTGTGCCATTTTTGTAAAGTTAGAATCGAGCTGATGCAAAAGTAACTATGCATCTCGGCCTGGCTCGATTGAATTTCGGGTCTGATGTGTTTTTTCTGCATAATTCCAACTCAGCCCTAGCTTATTAAAACATTTTAGGGTTTTATGTTTTGCCATAGGTATATAACGCAAACCTTAGCCACGTTTTAGAGGTTGCTCATATTGCTGTTTATGTGAATCTCTTATGAGATCCTTGAGGAGCTTTCCTTCACACAAGCTTAGGATTATCAAGGAGGAGATTTCTTCAAGAACTTGATGATCATTCAGTTGTTGCAATAAAAGCTTAAAGATACACAAGCAGGTGTGCTTGTACTTGCTGGAGAATCCAAGAAAGAAGTTCGTGGTCTCGGAGCTTGCACATGGTCGTGTCAGTAAGTTTCCACTGGTGGGTAGCAATAGGATGTTAGTGGTCCAAGTCCTATTGAACAACTTCGATTCTTTCATAGTGGATTCAGGTTTATCTTGAGGATAGCTAGGTTAAATCCTCCCTAGGTTTTTACCGGTTTGGTTTCTTGGGTGATCATATCAATATGTTATTTATCTTTCCGCTGCTTTGTATGATATGATTGTTTGATTGTGATAACCTAGATTTGGAATTTGGACTAAGTATCAACTTGGCTAATTACCTAGGTTAATTCAATTGTGTTTTCAAGCTGCCTATACTAGAAACCACTGCAACCTTTTCCAGAAAACCCTCCGAGCACTTGAAATCCACCTTGTTAACCTTACTGCACAAAATGAGGCTTATACAAGCCACTATGCTAACCTTGTTTCAGAAAATGAGGCTTTTAGATGCCATTTTGTTAACCACCCAAATACTACAAATGATCCGTACACTAGTCAACTCTTTGGCAAAGAGGAAATCCATTCAATGGATAAAAAGACTATTATGGGCACTAATTATGCAAGATTGAGTCTTAAGACCCAATCTATGTTAAGAAGTGTTATTGCCAACTTGCCAACAAATATACAATCTCGTATTCTAGGAAGCAAGGCTATGTTTAAGTCTTTTGACTTATGGTACAAATATTTCAAGAAACTTGTTACAGCCACTATTCCTAATCCAAATGATTTAGATGAATCAAACGTCTTTATCTAGCTGGACTAGGAAGAACACTTTAGGAGTAGTCTCAGAGTGTATGAAAAGAAGCATCTGTTTCCAGGCCTCTTAGTCAATTATGAAGAAGAAACAAATGATGATGCAGGGACCCTGACTGGCTGTCCCAGATGTTTGAATATGGCTTTATCAGGTTCATCAAGTTAACAAGTCATGACCAGATTAGCCAATTCCTGCAAATTATTCAAAGAAATGTTTCACAGATTAACATTCCTTTTGTTTCCATCAGATGTTGGAGCACCTTGCCAAAATGGGAAAGAGCTAATTGGATGGAAGTCCAGCCCTCAAAACAACTAATTCTCATTAGTGGTTTCACTCACCAAGGGAAATGGTATGAAGGAGATTCTTTCCTTTCATTCAGAAATCCTTATAACGTTGCAGAATGTTGGAGAAATTATTTCAATAATCAAATTCTTGATGTTATCCAAGACCTATGGAAAGATTACCATTTCATAGGAAATACGGATAGAATTCATGTTTTCGGCATTAAGCCTTATGTCTCTGCTGTTCGACATTTAGAAAGAACTGGTCATGATGATCCAAGAAAGTTCCTTACACTAGGAAAATGTCCTGTTTATGAGCCACTTCTATATTTTGGATTTTTTAACCAGTATGCTATTTACCATGAGTATGAATGTGATGAATATCCTCCAAGGGATCCTTATGATGGTTATCCATCCGATGCTCCTTCCACTGATTGATGAGTGGCCTCCTTAGGCTACTACTAATTGGAGGCTACTACCACTGCTGTCACTGATTAGCCCTTATAGGCTATTGATAATGCTAAACTGATTCCTCTATTTGTCTAGCCTGCACAACGGCCAAAAATGCTACATTGTTTACTCACTGGTGAAGTTCCCACTATTGTTTCACACTACTGCCTAATGATGATGTTTTGAAAAGAAGATTCCCCATGCTTTTGGTCATTCCAAGTTCACTTTGACAAGCTTTGAACAAGGCTCTTTGGCTAAAAATTTGAAGAAAAAAATTGAAATTTACTATTCACTATACTGTTCACTATTCACTATTCATTGTTCATGGCACTATTCACTTCAAATTTTTTCCTATTTAAGGGGGGTTGTCCCTAAGTGTAGGTCAAAATTTTTTCTCATAACTTTTTCTTTTAGAAGCCTTCTTTAGAGTCTTTCTTTGAGAGAGAGTTCCTTGTTTTCCACTGTAGGATTTCATATCTTACTATTTTCCCTACAAATCTTGTAACTAGAACTTGTAACTATTAACCTGTTGAGATCATGGTACTACTACTGTAAGTTCTAGAACAATAATAATAAGATGGTAGAAGTAGCCAAGCAGTATAGATCAATATTAACTACTTTCAGTGTTCAGCTTGTTCTATACTTTAAATTGTTTTGATCTATACTACTTGGCTGGTTCTACCACCTTATTATTATTGTTCTAATCTATATTGCTTGGTTGGTTCTACCGCCTTACTATTGTTTTAAATTACTTTGATTATATCTGCAATACCGCCTTCTTGGCTGGTTCTACTTCACTTTGTTTATTTTCTTTCAACATAATATTACTGTGCTCGACTTCAGCATAATAGTGAACAGTATTGTGAATAGTAAATTTTACTTTTTGTCTTCAAATTTTCAGCCAAAGAGCCTTGTCCAAAGCTTGCCGAAAGTGAACTTGGAATGACCAAAAGCATGGGGAATCATGAGAAATCTTCTTTTCAAAACATCATCATTAAGTAGTAGTGTGAAACAATAATGGGAACTTCACTAGTGAGTAAACAATGTAGCATATATATATACATAATAGGTACATCCCCCCTTAAATAGGCATAAAAAGCATAGTAAACAGTACTGATGAACCGTAATCAGTGAACAATAAAGCGAATAGTGATTTTTTCACTTTTTTGACTAAATCATAAAGAATTAGTAGGAGATCATGAGGAATCTACAGGAGCAATAGCTAGTGTCCAAAGCTTGCCGAAAGAGAGCTCCTGCAGATTCCTCATGATTTAGTCAAAAAAAGTGAAAAAAATCATTATTCACTTTTTATTGTTCACTAATTACTGTTTACCTTTTACTGTTCACTATGCTTTTTATGCCTATTTAATGGGGAATGTCCCTTATATATATATATATATATATATATATATATATATATATATATATATATATATATATATATATATATTTATATATGTACATATTTATTTATATATATATATATACAAATATATTTATAAATATATAAATACCTTATATATACATATACATATATATTTATATATTTTTGTGTGTGTGTATATATATATATTTATTTATTTATTTATAATTTGATTATATTATCTCCCATTCCCCATATTTTGTTTTACATCTATTTTATGATAACTCTTCCATTCCCATTCATCTATTTCTTTGTTTGTTATTATTTCATTGTCTTTTATTATCTCTACAGATGGTAGGCAAAGCCTCCTTTTATCCATTTTGTTTATCATTCTGTGTTATCTATTCAAGCTAATCAGTCATTTTCCACTTACCTACTTTTTTTTGTTTCTGTGTTTTGCCCTAAAAATTTGTTGCAGATGTGTATTGTTGAGACAAGTAAGACCAGATCGGTGTTGTTGCATAACCCAGCTAGACTCGGTATCCTTTCCCGATTGTGTTGGTCAACCAGTTTTTAGCTGATGATAGGCATCTTAGGGTGGTCCCACAAAGGATAGGATTGTGGCAGCAAGAGGTTGTAGTTTACAAGTGAGAAGGTGATCGTCTCCTTTGAACACCCTATTTCAAATTTAAGGATAGATCCAGTTTCTTGAAGATAAAGGTGATTAGGTTGTGATTGCTTGACTTAAGCTTTTGCTACAGAATTATGAATAGGTTGTTTAGAAGTAGCTCCTCTACCAGCATGATCACCCCTCCCCGAGATTCCTCAAGAAGATGGAATTCTCAATTTTGAGTCTTATGAGTTATTAGATGTAGATCTAAAACTAGAAGATTGGAATATCCCTAAGATTCCCACCCATCAGATCTATAAATCTTCATGGTCCTTGAAAAAGGCTTTCAAGACAGATTACCATGTTAGAACTATAGAACAAGTTTATAGCATCAACAAGGAGTATGAAACATGCTACTTGTTACCCTCTTCAGCCCTGTTAGCACACAGGAAAGAATGACACAATTACCTTCACATAGGTTTAGTCCAAGTTGGAGTTAAACCTTTGATTAGAGAAGGGTTGAATTGTTCAATCCTAATGGCCCTCAGAGACACCCGTCATAGTAGGTTTAATGACAGCCTCCTAGGAACCATTGAAACCAATGTTGGTTACGGACTAGTCCATTTTGATTGCTTCCCCAACTTCACAATTGAACTTCATGACCCGCATATCATGAAAGCCCTTACCCTTAATATCAAGACCCATGGAACCCTCATGTTACAAGGTGTCCAACAGATAGCCTTGATATACATAGTTTATTACAAATGCCTCAGGACAAACTTAAATGTTCAAGCACTTGATAAGAGAAAGATGGGAGAAACTACTCTCATCCATACCAAAGATCTTAAATCCAATATCCAGGTTTCTAGAACCCTGAAATGGTCTGAGGTCACTTTCCCTTCAGATTGGACTTTAGAGAATGAAAACTATCCTCTACAGATCCAAAACCCAGCACAAATTCTAAACTTAGATTTTGTCCAGCAACTAGGCGATGGAACGGTTAGACTCAACTTTGACCAGTCTAGGTTTAGAACACCTTTTGAATATGATGAATCCAAGTTTAGATCCCTAATAGATCTACACCAACCCAACAGGCAGTCCCCTATCCTTCTTTGTGATAGACCTGCATCCCAGTGTAGCTCATCTAGACCTCTAGCACCCTTTCCAAGATCAAGGAAAGATTTAGGGCTAGAGCTCTAAGGAGTCAAAACCAGATCCCAAGTGAGCACCCCTTGCTACACAGCTAAACAGGACTCAGTTGTTGACCAAGAAGAAGACAACAACAGTCAAAAAATTCCATCCCTATCAAACACAAACATGGAAGATCCTTTTTAGCAAGAACCTGAAATTGATCACCAGCTTATGGTCAGCAAGAAAGAGTTCACCCCTGACCTAGTATCCTTAAGCAAAGAATTTGACTTGGAGAAGAATAGAGTCAAAAGAGAAGCCTATAGAGCCAACCACACCAAAGAACAAAAGAAAGAAGTTTTGGAAAAATGGAAAGAATTCATGAAAGAGATATCCAGCAATGTCCCTTTTTTTGAATATTTTGAGAACCATTTTAAGTGGCACAAAAAGTCTTGTGTCGTTACCAAAACTAGCTGGACTAAGGAAGACAACAAGGAAGTTGTTCGGTCTAGTCATCCACCCCAAGAATCCATAACCTTCAAACACCGTGGCAATGATATAGTTGCCTCTCCCATCAAGTTTCCAACCAATGAAGAGAAACCAATCAAGAAGGTCATAGAGCAAAACAACTACACCAACCAGTGTTTAGGCGTTATTGGAAAACAGCTTGATAGGATAGAAAACAAGGTGATCCTCCAGCCAGGAAACCCTAGCAAACCTATCCAAACCCCAAAAAAGCCTTTAGTTAAGCTTCCCACAACTAGGCAAGCCAGCCTTAAACCTAAGGTTTAGAGGTGAAAAAGCTTCACCATCCTACCCCAACCAGCTTAACCAAGAATGGGTATCCCAGACCAACACCCCTAGCCTCCAGTATGAGGAAAGGAATGGCAACAACTAGTTCTCAGTATCTTCTAGTAAACTCTATGAATGGAACATAGATGGTTTGTCAGAACAGGAAATCCTAAACAAGATCCAACATATGACCATGGTGGCAAATAACTACCTAAATGAAGGACGCCCTTACATAGAGGTCATAGAGCTCATAGCTTTAGGATTTACAAGAAAACTTCTGCAATGGTGGAACAACTGCCTAACAGAAGAATCCAAGATATCAAAAATGCAATCCAAAAAGATGAGGAAGAAACCCCATCTTTGACGAACGCATAGGAAGAGGAATTCCCGACGGAGACAACACCCTAATCTACATGATCATGAAACACTTCATAGGAAAACCTAGTAACATCACATCTAGGATTTACGACCAGTTAAGTAACCTTAGATGCAAAATCTTTGGCGAGTACAGGTGGTATGAAGATGTCTTTACCATCAAAGTCATGCATAGGAGCAATTGTAACTCTCCATTTTGGAAGGAGAAGTTTATCAATGGCTTACCCAAATTATTTGGTGAAAAGGTCAAAGAAACCCTTAGCACCCCTTTAGGTGTCATAGATTATGATAACCTAACCTATGGAAATATCTCTAGCACGATCCGAAGTGAAGGAATGAAGATGTATAGAGATTTGAAAATCCAAAGCCAAGCCAGCAAAAGCAAAGCCAAGTATGAAGTAGGAAAATTCTGTACACAGTATGGCTTACCCTCAATAATCCCCAAGAGAAAATCCAAATACAAAGAGAAAGATTCCTTTGAAAAATTCCATAGGAGAAGGACAGCATCCAAGTATTATAGAAAACAAAAGTTCTAGGACAATGAATTCTATAAGAAAGGAAAGTCCAAATCCACAGGCAAATCCACACCCAAAGCATCAAGAAAATGCTTCAACTGTGGAAAGAGCGGTCATTTCAGAAAAGAGTGTAAAAATAAGGCCAAATCCCTTATCAACACTTTAGTTAGTGACCAAACCAGCAAAGAAGAGATCTTTAAACTCCTAGAAGTTGACCACTCAAATAGTGAGTCTTCCAGTAGTTCTAGTGATCATGAGATCCATCAGATATAAGAGTCATCTTCTGAACCCTCTAGAGCCTCCTCTAGTACCTCTAGTGGCCTAGATGTTGGTATGGCATGCAAAGATAGTTGTTGTAGGAATAAAACTATCAATGTTCTCAGTAAGCATGAAGAGCTCATCTTAGATCTCATAGAACAGATCGAAGACCCAACTATCAAAGCGCAAAGACTTAGTGAATTCCATAGAACCTTAGTTAGGGAAACCAGTAAACCTAAACCAAGGATTCAGGAACCCAAAGTTGATTTGGAAAAAATCTACAATAGGTTTACCAAATCCAAGAAGGAAGTTACAGTCAATGACCTTTAAAAAGAAATCAAGGAAACCAAGTCTAAGGTTAGAACCCTGAAGTAGGAACTAACAATTCTTAGAGTTTATCACAATTTCCTTGACCAGAGAGTAAAGCATTTGGAAAGTACTTCTCATCAAGGCAAAGAGGAAAGTTCCTCATTTCAAAACATTTTTGATGAAGAAGTTAATGAAACAGTTAACCTTACAGCTAATATGGTCCAAGAACAATCCAGTGAGAAGTTCCTTGAAACCATCAGTAGGATCAACTTCCAAAAATGGCACTCCAAAGTCAGGATTGTCATTAGCAAAGATTTTGAATTTTAGGTCGTAGTTTTAATAGATTCAAGTGCTGATCTCAACTGCATCCAAGAAGGAATCATTCCCTCCAAGTTCTTCAAAAAGGCTAGGGAACGATTAAACTCTGCAAGTGGCGGAAAAATGCAAATTGAATTCAAGATCCCCAAAGCCCATTTATGCCAGGACAACATATGCTTCAAAACTGCATTTGTCCTAGTCAAGAATATGACAGATAGGGTCATCTTAGGAAACCCTTTCATGTGTCTGTTGTATCCTTTCACCACAAATAGTGAGGGGATCACTACCCATCCCTTTGGCCAGCCAGTCAAGTTCAAGTTTCTTAGGAGCCCTGAACAGAGAGAAATCAGTAATCTCCAAGATTTTTCCATCTCCAAGACCCTTAACCTTATCAATGCCAAAGCCCAGCATATCCAGTACCTTAAGGATGATCTAAGATACAAGAAAGTTGAGGAACAACTAACTTGTAACGACATCCAAACAGAGATCAGAAAGTTTAAGGAAAAACTTAAGCAAGAAGTCTACTCTGATCTTGCCACAGCCTTTTGGCATAGAAAGAGACACGAGGTAGCTCTCTCATATGTCAAAGATTTCCAGGAAAAGGATATCCCAACTAAAGCTAGGCCCATCCAAATGAGCCAGGAACTCATGGATTTTTGTAAAGTTGAAATAGAGGATCTCCTTAAGAAAGGTATCATCAGAAAGTCTAGATCTCCATGGTCTTGTCTAGCCTTTTATGTCCTGAAAAATGCTAAGATTAAGAGAGGTGTCCCTAGACTAGTCATCAACTACAAGCCCCTTAACAAAATCTTAGAATGGGTACAGTACCCAATTCCCAACAAGAAAGGCTTAGTCAACAGGCTTAGTAGAGTTGTGGTCTTCAGCAAGTTTGATATGAAGAGTGGCTTTTGGCGGATACAAATTACAGAATCTGATAGGTACAAGACTGTTTTCACCAAACCTTTGGACGTTACGAATGGAATGTAATGCCCTTTGGTCTCAAAAATGCACCTTCTAAATTCCAAAACATCATGAATGATATTTTCAATCCATTCTCCAGTCATGCCATTGTCTACATTGATGATGTGCTCATTTTTTCAGAATCACTGGATCAACATTGGAAGCACCTAAGAGCATTTCTCTAGACAGTCAAGCTCAATGTTCTTGTTATTTCAGCTCCCAAAATCAAACTTTTCCAAACTCGTGTTAGCTTCTTAGGTTTTGATATCCACCATGGAGTCATCAAACCCATAGACAGAGCTATCCAGTTTGCTGATAAGTTTCTTGACCAAATCCTAGATAAAACCCAGCTTTAGAGATTTCTGAGATCTCCCAATTACATCTCCGACTTCTATCAAAACCTCAAGCAGCAATGCAAACCTCTTTTTGATAAACTTTGAACCAATCCATCACCTTGGACCCCAGCTCATATAGCAGTTGTCCAAGAGATCAAAAAATATGTCAAAACTCTCCCTTGCTTAGGAATCCCCTCTGACAATTCCTTCAAGATTGTCCAGACTAATGCCTTTAACAAAGGTTATGGTGGCATCCTTCTCCAGCGTGTCAGTCCTAATTCTCCAGAACAGATAGTCTGTTTTCATTCAGGAATATGGACTCTCATTCAGATCAATTATATTACTATTAAAAAGGAAATTCTATCTATAGTACTTTGCATTTCAAAATTTCAAAGTGATCTTTTGAATAAAAAATTTTTAATAAGGATTGATTGTAAATCTGCAAAACATGTTTTAGAAAAAGATGTTCAAAACATTGCATCAAAAAAAATTTTTGCACGATGGCAAGCCATCCTTTCTGTTTTTGACTTTGATATTGAATTCATTGAAGGAACTCAAAAAAATATCCATGATTTCCTCACCTGTGAATTTTTATAGAATCCAAACCATAATGTCGGGGAAAAAGGTACAGCAACCTCAAACGCCAAACCCCAAGATTCCCTAAACAGTCTCCCTCAACACTCGAAAGTACCAGTCAGGCAAAGAACCCTGCTGACCAATTATTTCCTGTTCCCCTAACAGCCATAGCCAACCGTTATTTGGTTTCCACAATCCTAAAACCAAACTACGAAAGGCCTTCCCTTGGACAACCCAGTTACAATTCAGCCTTAGTAACCCCAACACCTAGGGTAATCACCCTATACACAGTAGAAGAACCTTTTGGCCCCGTTCAGCCCCAAAAGTCCTCTCCCTACCCTCCTAGAAAAGGAAGGTCTTCTTATGTTAAGAAGCCCTTTATTCAGTACATATCCTATATTGAACCCCATTTAGTTCACATTAAGGGTCCTTTGGCTCTGGCCATGGAAGTCTTGCCTCCAGAATGGCATTTCCTCCCAAAGCACCCAGAGAAAAATATCAAGTTCTATAAGAGCATCCTCATCCAGGAAAAGTCTGCTCGAATAGAAAACATCATGAACAAAGGGGACCCCTCAATTGTCCTCTACCATAAATTCATCATCACAAGTTTTGTCAACTGCAAAGAATGGGGAAGGCACCTCTTATTACTCAAAACACTTACAGGTTTCAAGTCTCTCACAGGTTTAGAACTCCATTACAGTTAT
The DNA here is from genome assembly GCA_030820535.1 of Quercus parvula. Taxonomy (NCBI): domain Eukaryota; kingdom Viridiplantae; phylum Streptophyta; class Magnoliopsida; order Fagales; family Fagaceae; genus Quercus; species Quercus parvula. The sequence goes on along the minus strand of JAUAME010000011.1, from coordinate 24,724,587 downwards.
TATGACTACATGGACGCCATTGAGAAAGTCCTATTTTACCAGAACAAGAACTTTGATCATTCATGGTTTTTAATGTTTGACAAAAAATTCTCTAGTCTGATTCCTTCATGGTTCCTTAAGTGGTGGGAAATGTTTGGATTAGTTCCCCAGATTTTCCCAAAATCCTTACAAGAGGCCCCCAGGTATTTTGGCTCCAGATTCCAAGCCTCAAATCATGGTTCCTAGTTTCTAGCAATTCTGCATATGACGATCCTGTACAGAATCCACTAGATTAGTATGTGGAATTATACTATCAATAGCAATTTGCTAGATAGAGAATTCTCAGTAAAATGGTGAGATAGTCTTCGGATTGACCAGATCATCAACCAATTCCATAAAGACTTCCCTTATCCAATTCGGAGAGCTATTGTTCACAATACAAGATCTTAGTCTAGCCTAGACTCCATCCACATCGCTGGTAAATCTAGCAAGGAACTTAAAGATCTTGCCCAGCAATTGCTCCTTTAGTCAGAACAGTTAGAGTCAAAAGAAAGAGTTTCTCCTGCCTCTTTAGAAGCTTCAGTTAACCACAGTCCCATTGATCCCATCTAGGATTCTCAGGATCCATAAGATGGTTACAACTTGGACAACAATTAAAGCATTCTAGATAGCACTAGTCACTATTCAAAATAGTTCCCAGACAAGGTTACTATTCATCTACAGCACTAGTCACTGGGCCAAAATGGCCAAATACCACAATTTTTGGAATTTTTTAGCAAAAAAACACTGTTTCGGAAATAAATGGCAAAGTACCACTTTTTCTAAAACTCGAGTTCCTCATTAGTTTTGCCACCGTGGCACTGCTGAGTTGGATTTGTGCGATTAAAATTTTTTTTGCAGTAATCGAGCTTGGTAAACTCGAGTACCATTTACACAGTACTTGAGTATACCAGGCTCGAGTACCTTTTAAAAAAAAAAATTACACAATACTCTAGTTTACCAATTTTTTTTTCTTGTTTGGGGATAATCAAAAAATAAACATAAAGATAAAAATAAGTAGCTTTTTTATGTTTTTATTTATTTAAATAGAAGCATTGTAAAATATAGAGATTTTAATTTCGAAATATGAATTTAATTTCTACATTAATTAAAACTAGTGTATGACCCGCACAATGTGCGGGTTAATTAGTTTTATTTATTTATTTTGAATGAGGATACTCTTATTTGTTATTTATGGTAAAATAAATAAAACTCTCTAATTTATAGGTATGGTATCTTAAAATTTTAAAAAAGCTCTATTAATATGGTATTACAATTTTCACTTATTTTATGAAGATAACAAAATGAAAATGAAGTGACGATAATTATTTTAGAATACCTGTCATCACTCACTTGAAGTGTCAATGCTAGGTTTGTAATGCCCTTGATAATAACAGCCTTCAATCTTCTATATGATCCAATCCTTAATACATATTGGGTTACACCTCACCCACATAAGTAATAACCACTAACCATATACTTAATAACTGCTAACCATATACAAAGTATATGGTAAACTTCATTCTAAAAAAAAAGAAAGTAAACTTAATAAATTTAATATTGTGTTTTATTTTTAGGACCCAATATATAATGATTGTTAATTTTTTAAGTGAAAGAAAAAATAAAAAGAGTGATTAGATTCTTATTAAAAATAAAAGCAAAACAATTGTCCTAGTGTAAATAAAGATACATATTGGGTATTTTGTGAAGCATGAACCTTCGAAGAATGTTCCTATTAAATTACTTTTACTATTCCCAATCCCATCCATGATTGAGATTTATCTCACCTCTACTATTCCTATAAAGTTACTTTTCTTTTCCTCCATATTCTTCTTCAATTCTTTACTTCTTCCTCGTTAGTGAGCCTCTGTGAACTCCCATCACATCTTTTTTTTTTTTTTTTTTTTCCTTTTCACCATACTTTTCTGCTAACATTTTTAAGTTTTAGTTTTTTCTTTTTTTAATAATCATTCAGTCTCATGAAAAATAGCACATGAAAATATTCTCACCTTTCAACTGGCTGTAGTAAATCCAACAACTTTCTTGCCATAGTAAATTATTCTTGTAGAGCGAACATTAATTCGAAATTTCTATCACTTTTTGTAGGGAAAAAATGGTTCAAAAGGTAAATATAAATTGAGAGAGGTTTTGAATGGAAGATGGCCATTGTAGTTAATTTCGCAACTACCTAAGATCATGTTGTTTCGGATTTCTATTAATTGGCTGAAAGAGTTATGGGCGGTGTTTATTGATAAAAGTTGGCAGACAATAGTCCGCTTAAGTATTTTTTAAATGTAACGGTTCCTAAAGCATTTTTCTTTCAATGGCAAAGGAGTGCAATGCTTGATTTTTTAAATCCTGAAGACATGAAAGGCAAAACGTTTTGCTTTTTATTCCATGCTTTTGACTAGTAGCGTGGTAGATTTTTAAGTGGGATTTTTTCCTACATGTCACAACTTCCTCCTTAATTGCAGGGCAAGGTTTCTGCTATTATATATAGTATGTTAGTTTTTAGACCCCTTAAAACACAATTGGTTTAACCTAGGAATTTAGCCAAGTTGTTACTTAGTCAAATTAATTAAATCTAGGTTAACACAATCAAATAATCATATCAAGTAAAGCAGCGAAAATATAAAAGACACAAAGATATGATCACCCAAGAAACCAAACCGGTAAAAACCTAGGGAGGATTTAACCTAGTTATCCTCAAGGTAAACTTGAATCCACTATCTTGAAAGAATCAAAGTTCATACAATAAGACTTACAAGCCCCCACGCTCGACTTCTTATTGTTACCCACCAGTAGAACTTACTGACATGACCACATGCAAGCTCCGAATCCACGGACTCCTTTCTTGGATTCTCCACCAAATACAAGCATACCCGCTTGTGTTTCTTTAAGCTTCAATGGCAGCAACTGGATTGATCATCAAGGTGTAGAAAATTCTTCTCCTTGAAAACCCTAATTTTATGTGAAGGAAACCTCCTCAAAGATCTCACAAGAGATTCACGTAAACCGCAATATGAGCAACACTAAAACGTGGCTAGGGTTTCCCTTATATACCTAGGGTAAATTAGAAACCCAAAACCAATTAAAACACTTAAGGCTGAGTTGGAAATTCTAATTAAAAAACGTCAGACACGATTTTCGATTGATCGAGCCTAAGCTTTGATCAATCGAAATGTACTGAAACAATTTTTTAATTTGCATAGTAGCTTAATCCAACTTTTCAACAAAGAACCAACTTTGAGCAATTCTAAAACAACTTAAATACATTGTTTTGATCATGGTTTGCCAACAATACAAATTAGGATTCTAAATACATAAAACCTAAGTCTTTAGAACCTAACAAACTCCCCCTTTGGCAATCCGTGACAAAACACAACTTAAATAGCTCAAAGTTTACAAGAAAAAGCCCTTTACAAAATAATGCTCATAAATCTCAAATTCAATCCTAACTACTATCCATCAGTTGCAAGAGTAGATAGCAGCTTAATTGAATCAACCTGTATATTTCCTGAAAAACTTAAACAAAATGCATAACCGCATGTGTGGAAAAAATACAAGTAAAGAAAAAATAAAATCTTGATTTCAAACAACACACAATAAAGACATATAACAATGAAGAACTCATAATCATAAATCAATAAGCAGTTTGAAACAAGAAACACAAAATATACTCCCCCTCACATGAATAACCCAACAAGGTAAAAATAATGTGGCAAGAGCTAAAAAGGTAAAGTACAAAGTGAAGCACATATATACAATCTAAACAACTCCACAAGCTCCAACCAATCAAAAATAAACTCTCCCCCTAAAAACAAAAACAAGTACAAGTATGCCAAAAACATCTCATATGTACTCCCCCTTTTTGTGACGGAATGCCAAAAGGCAATCAAAAACCATCATCAAAAGGAGGTGGCGATGAAGAACTCCGAAACCGTGCCAAATCTGCTCGCAATTCTCTAATCTCATCCAGAATGTCCGCCAAAATCTGTCCTTGAGTCGCCTGAATGGTCAAGACATGATCCAATGTACGTCGAATGTCTGAATCATCCAAAGTAGTCGGTGGAGGAACATCAATAGCAGCAGCAGCACCAGAAGTCTCAACAGCACCTGTAGAAGAGGGAGGAGGGGGGACACTACTAGAAGATGCACCTCGAGAGACCGAAGGATCAGCTCTTAGATAAGCAGCCCTCTGTCGAAGGAAGGTAGCACTTAGGGGACCAACAACATGGACAGGCTCACTAGCAGGAAAATCAGCTAGACCAAGAAACAAAAGAATCCTATGAATGAAAATAGGATATATAAGTGCATGCCCTATGACAGAACTCCTATGAACTTTGTTCAAAGAACGAAAGAACAAGTGAGGTGATAGACGCACCAGACATGAAAGCATAGAGAACACACATCGCTCCAGAGGGATGGTGTGGAGATGAGAAATAGGCCACAAGGAATGACACGTAACTCTAAGAAACAAATATACGGTCTCAGAAAGCACAGAAGACGTGATCCGATGATCAGAACCCCACTGGATAGATGATCCAATGATGTGTGACATGACCTCATCTATAGGAGGTGACTCATCATAGGGATAGACAGGATCAGAGACGACCGGAACCCCAAGAGCCTCAGCCACTACCCTAGGGGTAATGGTGAACTCAACACCTCGTATCCAACTCCGAACAACGGTGTTAGAATCATAGACGTGACATGAGAGGTTAGAGAAGAACTCTCTAATCAAAGCGGTCGGGGGTGGATGATCTATCTCTAAGAGAGGCAACCAACCTCTAGACTCAAGATTAGCCCTAATGGCTGGATCGACCTCATCTAGAATCACAGAACGCTCAGCCCAAATCTTACTCTTACTATTAAGTTTCTCAAAAGCCTCACGAGAACGCTCATTCCTAAACAGCTGAACCCTAGAAGGAGACACAGAAGGGGTAGAGGGAACCCTATTAGCTCTAGTTTTCCTAGGCATAGTGCTAGAAATAAGGACCAAGAGCACACAGCAAAAAAAAGAAAAAGAAACAAAAACAAAACCAAGGGCAGACCGCAAGTTAGCACAAAAAATATAGAACAAGAAGAACTATATGATGCATGAACAGATTAAATGATATGATGCATGAGCTAAGGTAGTAAATTAAGTTCAAACTCACAAAATTGGCTTGAGCATAGAGTTTCTAACTAAAACCCCAAAAAAAAATTTAAAACCACTTGTTAATTTTTAAAATAAATTGACCAATTGATCATTACACAAGGTAGAAAACAGTTTAGAATGATCAATTACATCAAATCAATAAGCCAATTTCATCAATTTCAACCCAATTGAACAAAATCCCCAAATTGGATTCAACATAAACCCTATAATTTTCAATTCTTCATAAAACCTCAAATTGATCAAATTAACCAACAGCAATCATGTATATAACAATATACCAACAAAACCCAATGATCAATTTCAGAAAAATAGCATTGAATCAACAAAATTCCCAAGTTTAAGGAGGTTTGAAAATACCCTTTAAATGCATGAAAAAAATGCATGAAAACATGAAAATAAGAACAAAAGGAGGGATAAAATGGTCTTACCGGCCTTGAGGGAGAAAAACCTTGCAAAAAATTTAGGTAGAAAATGACAAAAAAACTTTGTGCTGCCTTGCCAAGTCGGAGAGAGAGAGAAAAGTTTGAAAAAAACTTTTGAAAAAGTGTTTGAATCAGTCAAAGAACGGTTTTTAAAAAACCTTAAACACGATGTTCGATTGATCGAAAAACAGGTTCGATCAATCGAACCAGGCAGAGGCTCACTGAATTTTTTAAATAGGATTTCAATTGATTGAAAATCAGATTGGATCAATCGAAATTCTTGAAAAACAGCTTTTTAGAAAAATTAACCTGATTTTTGAAAGTTTACCTCAAAGCATTTAATATATGATATAAAAATGCATGAGTATGAGATGAAATGCTCTTCCAAAACACAAGTTTTAAACCTAATTTTTCAAAAATTTAGATTTTAAACAATCTCCCCCTTTTTAAAGCAACAAAACGGTTTTGAATAAACTCAAAGTATTTTCCAAACGTGGTTGGTTAGACCATAAACACACACAATTATATGTACAATGTTTAGCAAAGAGTGACTTGTGTTGTGTGTGCAACTAGCAAAAGATTGAGATACATGTAAGGTGATATGTAAATAGAAATCAACCACAAAGTCTACACAATTCATCACATAGAATTTAAAAGAGACTGTAATCTAAAGAGTTACATCATATAACTCCCACATCTCCTAGAACATAAGCTTGCAATCATGTAAGTTTCTTGAAATTTGCCTCATAATATACACACCAATTTTTAATTTAAGTGATTTGGCATTCAGCCTAATAGTACACACCAATTTTTAATTTGAGTGATTTATCATTTAAACTGAGGCTTCATCTTATGTTCTTTTTGTGCATGTGCTACACTTTCTCGAGCACAAAATCTTATGATATGCACTAAGGTGTTCATGACTGGCTAGTGCACAGTGGTGGGATGGTTATTTATGCCTTTCTCAAAAGATTCAAGTCCGACAGTCAAATAACAAGTGACATCAAGATAAAGACAAAGTGATAAACACTATAAACATCTTTCCCACATAACATGTTCTACAAAGCTTCCACTAGTGAGGTGCAATAAATAAGCTCATCAAGGCTAAACAAAGTACAATAGACATGTCATGTGAAAATAAATTGACCAACCTTGTTTTCAAAAACAAAGAGAATAGTGCAAGAACAACAATGTGCTTCTTTTTTCCTTCCTTTCTTCCCTTTTTTTTTTTTTTTTTTTTATATAGAAAAAAAAAAAAAAAACACCTAGAATGAAATGCATGAATGTAATGCAATGCAACTCCTAGAGACAAAAGAGAAAAACACAAAAACCAAGGAACAAAGAACAAAGTTCACAAAGGAAAAGCAAAGAAGCACAAGGACCAAGAAAACAAGACAGATCAGGGACACAGAATCACACCAATTACTTGACGAAGGGTTTCAAACTTACTTCTATCAAGAGGTTTGGTGAAAATGTCGGCATTCTGACGCTCAGTAGGAATATACTCAAGACACACAATCTTTCTTTCAACAAGATCCCTAATGAAGTGATACCTAATCTCAATGTGCTTAGTCTTAGAATGTTGAACAGGGTTCTTAGATATATCAATAGCACTAGAGTTATCACAGTAAACAACCATGGTATCTTGGGATATCCCATAATCAGTTAAAACCTTTTTCATCCAAAGAAACTGTGAGCAACAACTTCCAGCAGCAATATATTCTGCCTCTACAGTAGACAAAGACACAAAATTTTGTTTTTTACTCATCCAAGCAACAAGATTGGCTCCTACATAAAAACACCCACCAGTGGTGCTTTTTCTATCATCAGCATTACCAGCCCAATCAGAATCAGAAAAACCAACAAGGGAAAGATTAGACTCTTTACTATAGAATAATCCATAATCACAAGTTCCACCCACATATTTTATAATTCTTTTGACAGCATTCAAATGTGAAATTTTAGGATTAGATTGAAATCTAGAACAAACACCAACACTAAAGGCAATATCAGGCCTACTAGCAGTCAAATATAACAAACATCCAATCATACTTCTGTATAAAGTAACATCAACAGACTCACCTAATGGATCATTTGTTAATTTTGCATTGGCAGCCATTGGTGTTCTGGAATGTGCAGCATTATCCAATCCAAATCTTTTGACTAGGTTCCTTGCATATTTTGCTTGGTTGATGTAGATTCCTAAGTCCGTTTGCTTTACCTGTAATCCCAAAAAATAAGTTAGTTCTCCAACCATACTCATTTCGAACATAGCCTTCATTTCATCTGCAAAAGAATGAGCAAGAGAGTCATTAGTAGCACCAAAAACAATATCGTCAACATATGTTTGAGCTACAACAAAACTATTCTTATCCTTTCTTATGAAGAGAGTAGTGTCTGCAGATCCCCTTTTGAATCCATGCTCAGTGAGATATGCAGTCAACTTATCATACCAAGCTCGTGGATCTTGTTTCAACCCATACAATGCTCTCTTCAATTTGTACACATCATCCAGTCTGTGAGGATCAATAAAACCCTTCATTTGTTCCACATAAACTTCTTCTTGCAACATCCCATTCAAGAAAGCACTTTTGACATCCATTTGGTATAGCTTGAAATTTAGATGACTAGCTATAGCCAAAAGTATCCTAATGGATTCCGGTCTTGCTATCGGTGCAAATGTCTCATCAAAATCAACCCCTTCCACCTGTGTGTAACCTTGAGCAACAAGTCTAGATTTATTTCTGATAACTGTGCCATGTTCATTAGACTTGTTCTTAACGATCCACTTAGTTCCAATCATATTTACTCCCTTTGGTCTTGGAACTAATTCCCACACATCATTTCAAACAAACTGGTGAAGTTCTTCATGCATGGAGTTTACCCAGTCAGCATCTTGAAGAGCTTCATCTACCTTTTTGAGTTCGAATTGGGACAGATAGCATGAGTGAGTAATTACACTTAAGGCTTTTGACCTTAATCTCATGTTATCATTTAGACTTCCCAATATGTTTGAGGAGGGATGGTTAAGTCTTACTCTAGAGGAAGGACCCTTGACTAGGGATGTTGATGTACCTTTTTTGTTCCGGTGAAGGACTGAACTCATGTAGTGCTTGTTGAGTCTCATGTACCAGTGTGGATGGTTCCAGACTTGATGGAACAGACACAGCATCATTTAGCACCATCAACTCTTCATCACTGTGCTTACCAACATAATCAACAGGAAGTGAGTCATCATTCTCCACAGGCTTATCTTGAATAGGAGTGATATTTTCTGACTGTGCTTCAGAACATACTTCATCATTAATCACAACATTTGATGATTCCTTGTCACTCTTTGCATCAAATTTTTCTAGGTTCTCTCTATCACGTAGAATGTAACAATCACTACAAAAAATTATGAAATACTAAACAACAGGCTTCTTTCATTTCCAGAGTTCATAAGGAGTCTTCTTTGAGTCAGGTCTGAAATACACCCGATTGAGTGTATGACAAGCTGTATTAACTGCTTCTCCCCAGAAGGATTTTGGCAACTTTTTATTGTGTAGCATGACCCGTGCCATCTCCTGAACAACCCTATTTTTCCTTTCCACTATTCCATTCTGTTGAGGAGTCTTGGGTGAGGAGAACTCTTCATGTGTGCCTTGATCATTGCAGAAAGTAGCCAGCTTGGTATTCTCAAATTCTCTTCCATGGTCACTTTTGATTCTGGCTATTACAGTTTCTTTCTCAACCTGCAACTTTTTGCACAGATGTATCATCTTTTCAGGAGCCTCAGCTTTGTCTTTCAACAGCACCACCCAAGTATATCTAATAAAGTCATCCACAACCACCAAAATATATTTCTTTCCACCTAAACTCTGAACTCTAGTAGGACCCATGAGATCAATGTGAAGTAACTCCAAAAGTCTTGAAGTTTGAACACTTGCCACAGACGGATGTTTAGATTTTATCTGTTTACCTATCTGACATGGTCCACATATGCACTTATCTATCTTCTCAAACTTTGGTAGGCCAACAACTGCATCACATTTGGAAATTTTTTCTAACTGTTTATGACTAGCATGCCCCAAATGTTGATGCCACAAATCAACTTGATCTATCTTTGCACTAAAACACTTGTTGCTTATGTTTGGTGTCAATCCATAACAGTTGTATGATATCCTTACACCAACACACATACAATCACCTCCACCATCAAGAATCTCACATTCATACTTGGTGAAGAGAACCTTCAATCCATTATCACAAATCTGACTGATGCAGAGTAGGTTTGCCTTCAGTCCATCAACATACCAAACATCTTCAAAGACCGGCAACCCTGGAATGTCCACAGTTCCAATCCCTCTGATTACAGATTTGCTTCCATCTTCAAAAGTGACTGTTCCAATCTTTCCTTCAAAGAGAGTCTTGAATAATCCTTTGTTACCTGTCATATGCCTGGAACAACCACTATCCAAATACCAAAGACATGAATCACGTGCCTTTAAGGCAATTAAGGCAGTATAACACAAATAATCATTATCACATGTGATAAGATCAAGAAATCTAAGGAAAGATTTAACATATGCAACAAGAGACAAATACCCAAAGTAAGCAAGTTGATAGATAAGCATTATATTTTGCAAAAAATCCATAATAAAGGAGTCAAGGATTAGCTCAGTGATCAAAAGATCAACAATAAGAGAGCTACCCGCTCTGATACCACTTGTTAGTTTTTAGACCCCTTAAAACACAATTGGTTTAACCTAGGAATTTAGCCAAGTTGTTACTTAGTCAAATTAATTAAATCTAGGTTAACACAATCAAATAATCATATCAAGTAAAGCAGTGAAAATATAAAAGACACAAAGATATGATCACCCAGGAAACCAAATCGGTAAAAACCTAGGGAGGATTTAACCTAGTTATCCTCAAGGTAAACTTGAATCCACTATCTTGAAAGAATCAAAGTTCATACAATAAGACTTACAAGCCCCCATGCTCGACTTCTTATTGTTACCCACCAGTAGAACTTACTGACACGACCACATGCAAACTCCGAATCCACGGACTCCTTCTTTCTTGGATTCTCCACCAAATACAAGCACACCCGCTTGTGTTTCTTTAAGCTTTAATGGCAGCAACTGGATTGATCATCAAGGTGTAAAAAATTCTTCTCCTGAAAACCCTAATTTTATGTGAAGGAAACCTCCTCAAAGATCTCACAAGAAATTCACATAAACCGCAATATGAGCAACACTAAAACGTGGCTAGGATTTCCCTTATATACCTAGAGTAAATTAGAAACCCAAAACCAGTTAAAACACATAGGGTTGAGTTGGAAATTCTAATTAAAAAATGTTAGACACGATTTTCGATTGATCGAGCCTAAGCCTCGATCGATCGAAATGTACTGAAACAGTTTTTTAATTTGCACAATAGCTTAATCCAACTTTACAACAAAGAACCAATTTTGAGCAATTCTAAAACAACTTAAATACATTGTTTTGATCATGGTTTGTCAGCAATATAAATTAGGATTCTAAATACATAAAACCTAAGTCTTTAGAACCTAACATAGTAGCTAGTTGCTAACCCGGGATTATATAACTCTATCTAGTCGTAGTTGGTTGGGCATTGAGTTCTAGGAATTTTACCATTTGAATAGAGCTAACTAGACCCTGGAGGTAAAATTTGAGTTGGTATATGGCAAGATAATTCTTTGCCAAAAGCACATAGTTAGAGAAATACCATACCATATCATAAGCTTTTTGGAATCCAGCAGGCAAATCCATCATTGTTTGCTCTCTTTTTTGTATAAATTATTTTTTGTTCACTATTTAAAAAATTGTTCACTGTTTTCTCATAAAACACCTAGTGAAATTGTGTTTTCTAAATTTAAACGCCAAATCTGAATGTTTTTTCATGTTTAAATTTCACAATAATCGAATTTGTTTTTCTGCATTGATAAAATCTGTTTCTACGTTAATAAAATTTTCTCTCTACACATCATGTTTACTGTATATTCGAATTTGCTTACTGCATTCATAAAATCTTTTTTTTGCATTAAATAAAACTGTTCACTGTTTTCTGCATAAATTGTTTTTAGCAGTGGCGCAATTATTGCACTTAAATGGTTTTTGTGTTTTTTAAAATATGTAACCATATGAATAATGGACAAACTCCATGAAAGAAAAATGAATGATTCGTATAAATCACCTAATGGTAAATGCCTCGAAAAATTTGAATTTGTGAAAAAGTGAACAATTAGTTGAATGTAGAAATTCTAGCAAAATCGATGGAAAATCAATGAACGTACCAAATCATGAAGGTGTACATAAGATGTACAGATAGTCTAGACTTGTTGAGAAATTTGATTTTGTTAAAAGTACAAAATAATGAAAATTCAATGGAAAAGTATGTACGTTAGATGTATAAATCGTATGAATTTGTTTAAAAATTTGAATTCGTTGAATGTACAAAATTGTAAAAACTCAAGGAAAAATTGTTTATATTAGATGTATAGATAGTACGAATTTGTTGAAAAATTTGAATTCGTTGATTGTGTAAAATCGGGAAAATTCAAATGAAAATTGAAGTAAATAACAAATTGAGTAAACTTAATGGAAAGTTAATTACATTAGATGTACAGATCATCCAAATTTGTTTCCAAATTTGAAGTCGTCAAATGTACAAAATCGTGAAAATTCAATTTAAAACTATGTACTAATGTATTAATCATCCTGATTTGATGAAAATTTCAAAATTTTCTTCTTTTTAATGTTTTTATTTATTTAAATAGAATTATTGTAAAATATAGAGATTTTAATTTCAAAATATGAATTTAATTTCTACATTAATTAAAATTGTTCATTGTTTTCTCATAAAAATTGTTCATTGTTTTCTGTATAAACAATTTCTACGATTTTGCATAAAATTATTTTCTGTTTAGCATTATTTAAGAAATTGTTCGCTCTCTTTTTTGCATAAATTATTTTCTGTTCACTTTTTAAAAAATTGTTCACTGTTTTCTCATAAAACTCCTAGTGAAATCGTGTTTTCTAAATTTAAACGCCAAATCTGAATGTTTTTTCATGTTTAAATTTCACAATAATCGAATTTGTTTTTCTGCATTGATAAAATCTGTTTCTACATTGATAAAATTTTCTCTCTACACATCATATTTACTATATATTCAAGTCTATTAATGAAGTTTCTGCGTTAGATGATGAAAGAGAAATTTCAGACTTCTCAAATTCAAGTAATGATGAATTCCAAAAATTTCTACCTACAAACATTAGACGTTGTTGCTTTTGCGCAATACAAAATGTTGTTGTTAATGTCTGACAACTAATGATTATGTACATTCAACTTTTGCAAATCTAAAGATTAATTATTCATTAACTGTTGAGTTTACACGATTTTGTTCATTCAACGATTTCGAATTTTTCAACAAATTCGGATGATCAATACACTAGTACACAGTTTTCTATTTAATTTTCACGATTTTGTACATTTAACGAATTCAAACTTTTCAACAAATTCAGACTATCTATACATCTAATTTACACAATTTTATTTTGTACTTTCAAGATTTTATACAATCAACAAATTTGAACGATCTGTACATCTAAATTTTTTTTTTTTCAAATTTGAATGATCTGTACATATAATGTACACAATTTTCTCTTGAATTTTCACGATTTCGTACTTTCAACGAAATCAAATTTCTCAACAAGTCCAGAATATTTGTACATCTAATGTACACAACTTTCCATTGAATTTTCACAATTTGGTACGTTCAACAATTTCGATTTTCCATTAAGATTTCACAATTTTGTATGTTCAACAATTTTGAAATTTTCATCAAATTAGGATGATTAGTACATTAGTACATAGTTTTAAATTGAATTTTCACGATTTAGTACATTTGACGACTTTAAATTTGGATGATCTGTACATCTAATGTAATTAATTTTCCATTAAGTTTACTCAATTTGTTATGTTCTTCAATTTTCATTTGAATTTTCAAGATTTTACACAATCAACAAATTCAAAATTTTCAACAAATTCGTATTATTTGTACATCTAATATACACAACTTTTCCTTGAGTTTTCACAGTATTGTACATTCAATGAATTCAATTTTTTAAACAAATTCATATGATTTATACATCTAACGTACATACTTTTCCATTGAATTTTCATTATTTTGTACTTTCAACAAAATCAAATTTCTCAACAAGTCTAGATTATCTGTACATCTTATGTACACCTTCACGATTTGGTACATTCATTGATTTTCCATCGATTTTTCTAGAATTTCTACATTCAGCTAATTTTGAACTTTTTTACAAATTCGAATTTTTCATGGCATTTACCATTAGGTAATTTATACAAATCATTCATTTTTCTTTCATGGAGTTTGTCCATTATTCATATGGTTACATATTTAAAAAAACACAAAAACCATTTAAGTGCAATAATTGCGCCAATGCTAAAAACCGTTTATGCAGAAAATAGTGAACAATTTTTATTAGAAAACAGTGAACAATTTTACTTAATGCAAAAAACAGATTTTATGAATGCAGTAAGCAAATTCGAATATACAGTAAACATGATGTGTAGAGAGCAAATTTTATTAACGTAGAAACAGATTTTATCAATGCAGAAAAACAGATTCGATTATTGTGAAATTTAAACATGAAAAAGCATTCAGATTTGGCTTTTAAATTTAGAAAACATGATTTCACTAAGTGTTTTATGAGAAAGCAGCGAACAATTTTTTAAACAGTGAACAAAGAATAATTTACGAAGAAAAGAGAGTGAACAATTTTTTAAATAATGCTGAACATAAAATAATTTTATGCAGAATACTAGAAATAGTTTATGTAGAAAATAGATAACAATTTTCAAGAGAAAACAGTGAACAGTTTTACTTAATGCAGAAAATAGTTTTACTTAGTGAACAATTCTACATTCAACTAATTCGAACTTTTTTACAAATTCAAAATTTTCAAGGCATTTACCATTAGGTGATTTATACGAATCATTCATTTTTCTTTCATGGAGTTTGTCAATTATTCATATGGTTACATATTTTAAAAAACACAAAAACCATTCAAGTGCAATAATTGCGTCAATGCTAAAAACAGTTTATGCAGAAAACAGTGAACAATTTTTATAAGAAAATAGTGAACAGTTTTACTTAATGCAAAAAACAGATTTTATGAATGCAGTAAGCAAATTCGAATATACAGTAAAAATGATGTGTAGAGAGAAAATTTTATTAACGTAGAAACAGATTTAATCAATGCAGAAAAACAAATTCAATTATTGTGAAATTTAAACATGAAAAAACATTCAAATTTGGTGCTTAAATTTAGAAAACACAATTTCACTAGGTGTTTTATGAGAAAATAGTGAACAGAAAATTATTTATGCAAAAAAAAGAGCGAACAATGATGGATTTGCCTGCTGGATTCCAAATAGCCTATGATATGGTATGTTATTTCTCTAACTATGTGCTTTTGGCAAAGAATTATCTTGTCATATACCAACTCAAATTTTACCTCTAGGGTCTGGTTAGCTCTATTCAAATGGTAAAATTCCTAGAACTCAATGCCCAACCAACTATGACTAAATAGAGTTATATAATCCCGGGTTAGCAACTAGCTACTAAATATAATAGCAGAAACCTTGCCCTGCAATTAAGGAGGAGGTTGTGACATGTAGGAAAAAATCCCACTTAAAAATCTACCACGCTGCCAGTCAAAAGCATGGAATAAAAAGCAAAACGTTGTGCCTTTCATGTCTTTAGGATTTAAAAAATCAAGCACTGCACTCCTTCACCATTGAAAGAAAAATGCTTTAGGAACCGTTACATTTAAAAAATGCTTAAGCAGACTATTGTTTGTCAACTTTTATCAATAAACACCGCCCATAACTCTTTCAGCCAATTAATAGAAATCTGAAACAACGTGATCTTAGGTAGTTATGAAATTAACTACAACGGCCATCTTCCATTCAAAACCTCTATCAATTTATATTTACCTTTTGAACCATTTTTTCCCTACAAAAAGTGATAGAAGTTTCGAATTAATGTTCGCTTTGCAAGAATAATTTACTATGGCAAGAAAGTTGTTGGATTTACTACAGCCAGTTGAAAGGTGAGAATATTTTCATGTGCTATTTTTCATGAGACTGAATGATTATTAAAAAAATAAAAAACTAAAACTTAAAAATGTTAACAGAAAAGCATGGTGAAAAGGAAAAAAAAAAAAAAAAAAGATGTGATGGGAGTTCACAGAGGCTCACTAACGAGGAAGAAGTAAATAATTGAAGAAGAATATGGAGGAAAGGAAAAGTAACTTTATAGGAATAGTAGAGGTGAGATAAATCTCAATCATGGATGGGATTGGGAATAGTAAAAGTAATTTAATAGGAACATTCTTTGAAGGTTCAAGCTTCACAAAATACCTAATATGTATCTTTATTTACACTAGGACAATTTTTTGGTTTTATTTTTAATAAGAATCTAATCACTCTTTTTATTTTTTCTTTCACTTAAAAAATTAACAATCATTATATATTGGGTCCTAAAAATAAAACACAATATTAAATTTATTAAGTTTACTTTCTTTTTTTTGAGAATGAAGTTTACCATATACTTTGTATATGGTTAGCGGTTATTAAGTATATGGTTAGTGGTTATTACTTATGTGGGTGAGGTGTAACCCAATATGTATTAAGGATTGGATCATATAGAAGATTGAAGGCTATTATTATCAAGGGCATTACAAACCTAGCATTGACACTTCAAGTGAGTGATGACAGGTATTCTAAAATAATTATCGTCACTTCATTTTCATTTTGTTAGTGTCATAAAATAAGTGAAAATTGTAATACCATATTAATAGAGCTTCTTTAAAATTTTAAGATATCATAATTATAAATTAGAGAGCTTTATTTATTTTACCATAAATAACAAATAAGAGTATCCTAATTCAAAATAAATAAATAAAACTAATTAACCCGCACATTGTGCGGGTCATACACTAGTTTTAATTAATGTAGAAATTAAATTCATATTTCGAAATTAAAATCTCTATATTTTACAATGCTTCTATTTAAATAAATAAAAACATAAAAAAGCTACTTATTTTTATCTTTATGTTTATTTTTTGATTATCCCCAAACAAGAAAAAAAAAAAAAAAAAATTTACACAGTACTCGAGTTTACCAAACTCAAGTACTGTGTAATTTTTTTTTTTTTTTAAAAAGGTACTCGAGCCTGGTATACTCGAGTACTGTGTAAATGGTACTCGAGTTAACCAAGCTCGAGTACTACAAAAAAATTTTTAATCGCATAAATCCAACTCAGTAGTGCCATGGTGGCAAAACTAATGAGGAACTCGAGTTTAAGAAAAAGTGATACTTTGCCATTTATTTCCGAAACAGTGTTTTTTTCCTAAAAGTTTCCAAAAATTGTGGTATTTGGCCATTTTGGCCCCAGCCACTGTACATGAATAGTACCCGCACTCAGCCGCCTAATAATGACAAAAGACAGGTTACTATTCATGAACAGTAACAGTTACTGTTCATCTACAATACCTAACACAATAATCTAGAAGAACTATTTGCTTTTGGTGGAAAAGGTTTTCACCCCAATAAAAGCATTTCACCTTCCGGATTTTCAGCAATCTTTAGAAAGGAACCAAGGCTCCCTTCATGCTATTTAAGGTAGCTCCATCTCCATTCTGAAGCAGGTCTAGTTAGGAGGTCTAAACTACCTCAGAGCTCTCTCATTACAACACTTAGTATTGTAATCGAATGGCAAACCCAGTTTACATTTGTAACACCCTAGTCGGTCTTCACATTTGTAACCACATGGCCTCAGTAGTTACAAGTACTGGTGGTTCAGACAATTGGCTTTGATACCAAAAGGGGGTAAGTTACAGACAAGGGGGGAGGCCGACTAAGGCCATGTGTTTACAAGTACTGGTGGTTCAGGCGACTGGCTCTGATACTAAAAGGGGGGTAAGTTACAAACAAGGGGGGAGGCCGACTGAGGCCATGTGGTTACAAATGTGAAGACCGGCTTGGGTGTTACAAATGTAAACTGGGGTTGCCATCTGATTACAATACTAAGGGTTGTAATGAGAGAGGTATGAGGTAGTTTAGACCTTCCAACTGGACCTGCTTCAGAATGGAGATGGAGCTACCTTAAATAGCACGAAGGGAGCCTTGGATCCTTTCTAAAGATTGCTGAAAATCCAAAAGGTGAAATGCTTTTACTAGGGTGAAAACCTTTTCCACTGAAAGCAAATATTTCTTTTGGATTATTGTGTCGAGTACTGTAGATGAACAGTAACTATTACTATTCATGAATAGTAACCTGTCTTTTGTCCTTATTTGGCAACTGAGTACGGGTACTGTTCATGTACAGTGACTAGTGTTGTAGATGAATAGTAACCTTGTCTGGGAACTGTTCTGAATAGTGATATATAAATAAATACATATATATTTATATACATATATATACACATATTTATATACATATATATATATTTATGTATATATATAAATATATTTTTATATATTTATATTTATATTTATTAATATAAATATAAATATCTATTTAAAATACATACATATTTATATACATATATATATATATATACATACACATATATTTATATACATATATGTATATATATGTGTGTGTGTGTGTGTGTGTGTGTATACATATATACATAAATATTCACCTGTAGAAATTGAAACTGGTTTTCTAATTGTTCTATTTCTTCTTCAGATTCTAAAGAGGTTTTGCTGAAACTGCTAGATGCTGTATGGATGTCTAGGGTGGCTAATTTGGGGTCTCTGCTAGTCGAAGAGGTAATTGGTTCCTTTTTTACCGATTCTTTTAACTTCTGGTTGACTATTTATAATTTTGTCTCGTATTTAGACCTGAGACTGATTTGTCAGGTTACCCACACCTTGACTAAAGGTTTTTCTAGAGCCGGGATAGGCTTAACAAGGTTCCCTAAATGGGGAATGACTATATATGTTCATATATTTATATATATATACTTCAAGTGCGTAGAGAAGAAATCTTTTACACATTTGAGAGCTCTGATCTCCTTCTCCTTTCTCCTCTTTTATATATATATATATATATATATATATATATATATATATATATATATATATATATATATATATATATATATATATATATATACTTATATTTATATTTAACTACACAGGAGAAAGCACAGCAGTATTATCGAAGCATAAAACAAAGATAAAATAGCAAATAGAGAAGATATAGCAAAATAAATATATTCAAAATAAGATTAAAACGGAGTATAGAATATCAAAACAGAAACCAGTAAAATCTTACTTGAACTAAAAAAATCATTTCTTTGATACAAAGTTTGAAATAAACTTCTGTCTTTGAAATATAGGATTACAAATAAAAGTCTATCTGAAAGAATAAAAGATGAAAAGGCTATGTCGGTGAGGTCTGGGAAGGGGAAGATTTCAAGAGTCTGTCTTAGCTAAGAGAGGGAGAAAGGGTTCTACAATTGGATTTGAAACTTCGACTTGTAAGTTTGTCTTTTTATAGAGAAAATATACCATGTCTGTCTTGAAACGTAACTCAAGTATGTAAAGTTTAACTTGAGTTAATCCATTGGTGTAAACCTATAGAATCATGTAGAAATTACTATTGATGAACAGTAAAAAATTTTACTACTCATGAACAATAATCTGTCGATGTATTATTTACGCGTGTTGGTGAGCAGTAGTCTGTCGTGATCTGCTGGGCACTATTCACGCGTGCTGATGAACAGTAAACTATTTGATAATGGTGAACAGTAGCCATTTTGTCCGCAGTTTTCTTGTTGAGTCTGTTAGCAATCTTTTAGGGTCCGTTTGGTTGGAGGAATTGAAAAGTGGGAGGATGGAAAAGTGGGAGGATGGAAAAATTTTGATTTTCTCTCATGTGTGTTTGGTTGGAGGGATGGAAAAGTGGGAGGGTGGAAAAACTTTTTTGTTTGGTTAAAGAGAAAAAGGGGAGGATAGAAAATGTAGTTTATATAAATTGATTATAATACCCTTGTTATATAATAGGTAAGAAATAGATTTATTTGTACTCATTAAATAATATAAAATTTACTAACAATTATATTTTTCAATGAAGAGTGTTACGTCCACAGCATTTTTCGCAATACTCTCATAACAAAATTTATGTGGAAAGTTGTTACTAGTTCTAATTTG
The DNA here is from genome assembly GCA_030820535.1 of Quercus parvula. Classification (NCBI taxonomy): domain Eukaryota; kingdom Viridiplantae; phylum Streptophyta; class Magnoliopsida; order Fagales; family Fagaceae; genus Quercus; species Quercus parvula. The sequence continues at coordinate 24,704,721 of JAUAME010000011.1, read as the reverse complement.
AACCCACCATTGAAATTATTTTTTTACTCACCAATATTAACTAATAACAATCTGTTACTTAAAATTTATTGTGAAAATATTGTAGTAACATTTCTCAAATAGGATTTTTTATTTTTTATATTATTTCTCATTTCTCTCTTTCCATTTCATCCATACGTTTTTTTTTTTTCTATGCTATCTCCTCCACACACGTTGCCCTATCTCTATCCCCATCCTCTTCTTTTTCTTTTTCTCCCTCATTCAAGTCTCAAGAATGTTCCAGCATTCTCAGCCTCTCTTTTTTTTTTTTTTTTCTTCAACTCGCTCTCTTTGTTTTTTTTTTTTTAACTTGATTCCAGAACAGTCGTCCCCAATGCAGTCTAGATGGGTCATCTTCGTCCCAAAACAGTTGGCCCAGCCAGAGCCATCGCTCATCTTCATCCCCAATGCAATCCAGATGGGTCAGATGGCTTTTGTCTTCTGTCTTTTGTCTTTCTTTTTTTTTTCTTTTGCTTTTATTGTTATGATTTGATTAATTTTAAAATTGTGTTTTTGAGTTTATATTCTGATAATATGATTATGCTTGAGTTTAGAGATGTTTGAGAGAAAGATTGTTGTGTTTGTAGCTGTGAGGGCATTTCTGTAAAAGTGCTGTGAGAGCACTTTTCTCACCACAATTTTCCTTCTAATTTGGGAGGATGAAAATTGTGGGCCCAGAAGAGAAAATTTTCTCCCGGGTTTTCCATCCTCAGCATTTTCCTTCTTTTGCCAAACAGTGGAAAACACTGTTTTCCACCCTATTTTCCTCCCTCTATTTTCCATCCTCCCTATTTTCACCCTAACCAAACACAGTTTTAGTTGTACATCTGTCAATCTGTTTGTTTTTTGGGTCTCTCATTATTTTCCACATGAATACATTGCGTCTGCCAGCATTGTATTCTGAAGGGATAGTGTCTCTGATGAGACGCCTTCATGCTTTTTCTGAAATCTTCCCTGAAGATTTCTGGTAGTGGATTGGCAATAATTCTTTTCCTTTGTTGAGGTTAAGAATCTGTTTGGTCTGGGATTTTAGCCTTTGAATGGCTATCTTGCTTGCCAGGCAATTGATCGTTAACCTTAGAATTAAGACTAACAAAGTGCAAGTATGCCTTAAAGGCCTTCATGCAATTATCTAATAAAGTTGAAATGGTGTAGTAAGAATGCTACCTTTTCTTTTTCTATTAGGATTTCAACAATGAGATTGTCTATCTGGTTTCTATTTCATCTATATTGTCTTGTCTTGCAAAGAGCCTAAAATTCTTCAAGGGGGCGGATTTTAAAGGGGAATACAATAAAGTAGCAAAACATCTTTTGAAAGGAAGAAAGCAAAAAGGTATTAAGTAATAAATACATCCATTAGTGCTTTTGGGCAAGATCAATCGTATCACTTATATCATCTGTTATTGGCTCAACTCTGTCAGTGCTTCCTTCTTTAAAAATGGAAATTTGTTTTAACAAGTATATGTCTTTGGGGATTGGGGGTAAGATGAACTTAAAGAAAACTTCTGTTTCACATATATTAGTACTAATCCCATTATCTGTCATGGAAAAAGGATAAAGTAAAGCCAAAAAAAGATTTCCTAAATTAACTTCAGAAGATAATCTGTTACTTAAAAGGAAAGGTGAGTAGAGAAGAAAACTTTTAGTCATAGAGCCAAGAGCAGTAGTTTTCTTCTCTACGCAATTGAGAGCTCTCATCTCCTTCTCCTTTCTCCCTTTTCTTACACACACACACACACACACACACAAAAGGAGTGCATTGTTGCTAAGGTATTATATATATATATATATACATAAATATATATTTATATATATACACATATATATGGGTCACACCCTTCTAGTACTAGCATTTCTAAAAATAAGTATTTCTTAAATTTTTAACTCTTAGTGCACAGTATCTATAGTTGTGCAATGTAACAACAAAAGCAAAAAAAAAAAACAAAAAAGTTTATATATTGACAATTATCCTAGATAATTTTTGTGATGAAGTGTACACGGGCTCTGTTTTCTCACACACACACTCTCTCTCTCACAGGAGAGCTTAATGAACGATCTGATCAAAGGTTTTTGGGTTATTATTTTTATATTGAGCTAACCATTGCTCTGGTTTTTCGATTTAAACTATTTATTTTATTCTAGTGGCTAGTTGGATTTGAATTCTAAGAGCATTTATATATTTAGGGGGGTGCTGAAAAATTATTATTTACTAGTCGCTAACCCGTGTGATGCACGGGATATTTGAACGAAAGTTATACACATTCACTTTTATTGGTGAAACCAATCAAATTGGATAATTCTAATTCAAAACAATCGTTGAAAATATGTATAAATAGATTAGTCAAATAAAAACATTCATCTAAAAGCCACAATGATATGGTTCAAGCATGTTCCAATAAAAAACCATTTCAAATAATTACAACATATCAATTTCTAGAATGAAACCTCGTCCCCAAGAAATAATGAGCTATCCACATCAAACATTGTAATACTTTCTCTTTTTTAAATTATCCAGATAAAAAAAATAAAAAATAAAAAAATAAGCATACTCCAAACTACCTAGAGATTATTACCAATTATCACAATAAAAAATGATATGACTGAAAATAATGGTGGATAAATACTAACAAAATTATATAAATCACAACAATGAGCTATTATATATTTATAGGATTTGAATACCACATGATTTAAAAAGAGGTTGAATTTAAGAGTAAAGTAATGATCCTAGACCAATTAAATATTTTATTAAGCCACTCTACCACTCTCTATGTCCTCAAATTACAAACAAAGTCCATTAAACAAACTCAATTCAAATTCACTAATTCCAAAGAATTTCCAAGTATTATTTTCTATACTACAAGCAACATGTAGCGTCTTATCTACTTTTGACTTCCATCAAGTGTAACAATTTGTATTTTGATAATTACGAAACAAATGCAATAGAATCAAATTTTACAAAAATATTTCTTCTTGATAAATCTTTTGATATTTATTCCTTTTAAAATTTGAAATATGCAAAAAATAATCAATTTATACAATGCAAACTATTAGGCTGTCTTAATTGTTAGACAATATGCCTTGAATTTAACTTGTGTAAAGATTCTAGTTCCACACAACGTGTTTATTTAACGCAAAAATTATAGACAACTTTTAGCCTCTGAACACGACATCACCTATTCTCATCCAAAATATATGTATGTCCATAGTCTTGGCATAAATTACAAACAACTTGTAACATTTGAACACAACATCATCTAATGTTAGTTGGTATGAGAGAAGTCTTTTTCTTCAAGAATACAATCGACAAAAAAAATTTTCCCACAAAAAGCATAAGTCTTGAAATAATCAATTATATGTTGAAGAAAATGTAATCACTCATTTTTCTTGTTCTATCGCAACTCTCGCCTCCAAGAAATAGATGTTGGACCAAATGATCTAGATGAATGTCATATTTCCATTTTCCTTGTCTTTTTGTTTTTCTCTTGTCAACTATCATTTGGCCAACCCTCACAATTTGAGTTACTTCCCTGGACACCTCTTATATTTACAATGGGAAAAAATTAAAGATTTTTTTTTTTTTGGATAAATTAAAGATTATATAATATTTACAAAGGGAAAAAAAATCATGTAATGAGCCAATGAGCTTTAGGCTTTAGCTCAAATGACACTTCCTCTTATGGTAAAAGCAAGGTGATGCAAATGGAAATTATATAAAGAACTTGAAAAATATTGATTCTTTTTTTGAAGAGAAATTTTTTCAATTATGTTAAATAGAGTTCAATACAGCAGTGGCAATTGGAGTTGGAGAAAAAATTTCAATTATGTTGCTCCCTTTGCATCTCGGATAATTACTCCAGGACTTCCTTAAAGAACACTGCACATTAAAGTTTGCTTTTACAACATTGAATTTATAAGTTTTCCAACTCAAATTGAACTCAATTTTTAAATGTATGATACTATTGATATATTAGAAATTAGACATTACATGATTTTTTTTCTCTTGTGAAGTGTGAAATTGCCTAGAAAATATTTAAACCATTTAATCATCTACTTCAATTAAATTTAGAGAGTTAGAAAAAAAAAAAAAAATGGAAACATTTTTAGAAGATTTTTTGCTTCAGCTTTTCTCTGAGTCAATAACCTAATGCCTTATATCACAAAACAACAAAGGCAAAATTTTAATAAATAAAGTAAGAATAGCTACAAACATTGAGAGAAAATATGAGTTTCAATTTTAATATATATTTTTCAAGAATGTAATTTTACTGTTTTAGACAACACTAATAAGGTTAATCATATAATAACGGGCATAATGCATAACCTTATCATTGTCAATATTATAATAAAATTAATAAAAATTTTAATTAAGATGGATAAGAGGAAGCTTGACTAAGTTTCGCCTGAAAGCTCTCTAGCTTCAAATTTTACATGCCAATTCAGGAAGAGAAATTAATGAGTTGATAGAAAAACAAAGAATCAAGTCAACCCATCAATTGACTTCAAAGGGGGAAAAAATAAAAGACTGAAGAATTGGAGTTTAATAAAATATAATGAGAAAGGATGCTCGTAAAACTATTAAAGAATGATCATTTGAAACACAACTCCTACAAAATAATATTAAAATTTTACGTTTAGTAATATCGGAATTGATGCATTGTTGAAAAGAATAATATATATATATATATATATATAAATAAGCATGGAGGTGAAAGCTTTGAACTGCATTCTATATTAAACCTTTCTTTTTTATTTATTGAAAATGATAGATTTTTATTATGTAAATAACAATGTAAAATGGTTCAAACAAATGTGCTAAGAAAGGAGGGCAACCCATCCAAACACCCTCCACTTTGTCAACCATATTTGCGCTTGACCTAATGATGTATACAAAAGCAAAAGTTCTAAACTGAGAATTGAACAACCAAACCAAGGTAAGTGAGATTCGGGAGATTGCTATCGAAAGCGTGGACTACTCTTTGATTATCACCTTTATAATAATGTTCCTTAGCCTAGTCCAGATTGCCAATTAAGCTACTTCCCTCATCACCCAGCCAGTTGCCATCACTGCTTCTATTTTCCCTAGAAGGGCTTTGTTCATGGGAAATAAAAAACACCAGAGTGATCCTTGGCCATGGTTCCTATTATAGTCCATTTTTACCACATTAGTGACACATCATAATGACATATTTGATGGTTCCAATATTCTGTTAGGTCCTTAGAGTACGTAGGGGTTATTTCATTGATGGTTGTAGGTCAACACTCTTCCCCTACATATGCAAGGATGCAAAGTTGTTGTTGTTTTTTTTTTTTTTTTAATCAATCTAGAGGTAGATGTTCATATCTATATAGATATAACAACCATCATTAATTAACCAAATCAACTAACATGTGTAACCCAATTCATGAAGGCCCCTTGCTCATGAAAAACGTGGGGTTGAATACCTAATCTTCTTGCAATAATTGTTTCTCTAGTGTATTAGTGATTCAATTGGAACAATTTTGACTTTCCATGCTTAATTTATTTCAATATGGGAACATTGTATTTTGGGAAAATGAAAAAGAAGGAAACAAAAAATAGAGGAAATCTTACTACACAAATGGTGGTAAGCTTTTCACACCATGCAAATCTCTTAGAGGCCTTTGGTCAAAGACATAACAGATATAGCCATTTGATTTTCTACACAATCTTTTTGCACAAACGGGGTAAGTTTTTAACACCTGTAATCCATGAACTATGGCATAACAATTAAATTGAAAAGGTTAAATGATAATGTTAAAAAAAGAAAAAAGAAATGATGTTTGGAGCTTTATACAGCAAATTGAACATTAAGTTGTAAGTCTTCTCTGACATGCCACTCCAAAATCCCAACTACTGTCTTTTAGCTTCTCTTGTCCTAGCTTCTCTTGTCCTACGTTATGTGCTGTTCTTCCTGATCAATTCCACCCACTTCTCTCTATGAACTCGAGTCCAATAGATTTCTAAATATAATATACTGATTGAAAGTGGAACAATACCATGTTTGTGCTGCAATTATGGGAGATGGACACAAACCGACTCTCTAAATTACTTCAAAAGTAACTGTCATCTAAAACACCCTGTCATAACATTGAATTTTCTATGGTTCTACACTTTCAATCTGATTTATTTAGTAACAGAAACTTAAGGGCAGACATCAGGACAAGGATTGACACTTAAAAGGCACAATTAATACTAAATAGAGAGATAGAGAAAACAGAAAGTACAAGTTGAATTTGAGGTAAAGAAAGAGGGGAAAAAAAGAAAATAGAAAAAAAAAAAAAGAAGAAGTATGATGGGGTCGTTGATGTGGCTCAACAAGAATGTAATAACAATAAATACTCTGCTTCAGCTTTTATATATATATATATATATATATATATATATATATATATATTTATAAATGGAATTGAATTTTAGGTCTTTTATTGGACAGGTCAAGTTGAGCTTATTGGAAATTTGGAGCCCATATTAAAATAAATAAATAAATAAATATTTTTAAAAAAAACCCTCACTGTTTAAGGAGCGGGACTTAAATGAGATATTTACCGACACTCCCTCAAATAAATCTTTTTTTTTTGAGAAACCGGCTTGATATTTTATTGAATTTAGTTTGCCAAATTGGCTACATCTTGTTCAACAACTGTGAATAATGGATCAGGGACTCCCTCCATCCAAACTACATAGCTTGAGACATTAATGGAATAAATCTATCAATCATCATCACTCACGTTTTAAAACCCCACTAACTAAAAGAATGGTTCTTCTCAAAAACTAAAAGAATGGAATTATTTAATATTTAAATCTTGTGTGGATCCAAGTCATATTTTGATCTCCTCCCACCAATGTTGAGGCATGAACATTCTCACACAAGCATACAATTATGATGAGTAATACGTGTTCCAAACTCTTTCTTCCATGAGGTTTTGAATGAGAAAATAATAGTTACTGTAACTAACAATAATTTGGGTTCGGGATAGTTTTATACTTTTATATATATATATATATATATAATCTCTTAGGGTCGTATTAGAGTCATATGCTCAATTCTTCTTTTATCTTTATCTATATTTTTAAGAGATTAATACTTAATATGAATAGGCTTACGTCTAGTTTGTATGGCTTATCTAGAAAACTCTAAAAACCAACTATTAGGTAGAACTGTAGAAGTATGCACACAATCTAAGCACAACTTAAAAATGCTTGCACAGTGACTTGAGTTTCACTAATTTGATAAAAGAAATTCACAAATTCTTAAAATTGAAACCATGAATATCAAACCATGTCTAAACCAAAGACCATGATAAACACAATTATGCTGAAAAATTACTGCAGAAAATTCAAACACCAGGAAAACAATTTTCTTTGATTCTAAAACCCAATCAATATGCTATACAATCATGATATTGAAGTAGGCTTTGATACTAATTCTTGGTTTTGCATCTCATACAAAACAAACAATGGAAGCAAACACCACAGCACTACACTAATAAATCAAAGTCACACTAAGTCGTTGGAATCACACAGGATAAGACCCAGCAATCAAAAATTCAACACACTAAGAAAAAATGATTTATAAAGTAATTAAATTCAACATAACAATCATCCACACCACAACACGAAAGAGGCAGTAAAAAGGGAAAAAAAATCATGCAAAAGAATAGAGCACAAAAGAAACTTTGATTTAGAGATACCTCAACTGAATCGTCTAGCTACTTTCAATATTTATATATTGTAAGGAGAGGAAGACAGGAATGAAGGAAAATAGAGAGTCTGCCGTTATAAGGGAGAGAGGCTGGCGATGATTAAATGTGAAACCGTAGGAAACCATGGAACAAAGAAGGTGGGGAAGGGGAAAGAACTAAAATGTGGGAGATAGGAAATTAAAACTATGTGCAACAAAAGGAAAGGAAAAACAAAAAGTTGAAATCGTGAAAGCAAAGGGTTTAAGTTGAAAAGGCTTTGGGTCTGGGCTTTATGGGATATTAAATTTGTAAGAAGTGGGCTTTATGATGAAGATAGGGATGAAAATTATTTTATAATTATTTGTATTTAAAATTGATAAAAACTATTTTAAAATTGTACGAAAAATTTAGAATCGATGATAGAAATAGCATTGCTGCTGATATAGCTCAATGTGAGAGTAGCAACATTAAATGCTATACTTCAGTTTTTAGTAATATATAGATTTCCTTAAAAAAAATTATTTTATCTATTTTAAAACTTCTTTTAACAATACACCCAATATCTCATTTCTTATTTTAATATACAATCTATTAAAATAATATAAATCATTTCAACCAATTTAACATACAACCAATTAAAATAAATATTAAATAAAAACTCATATACCCTTCTCTCTTCCCAACACGTCGGTCTCTCTTCCTCAACCAAATGGATCAAAGCCTTTTAACCAAAATGAAATGACCCAACCACCACCACCATAGCACAACTAGCAACCACGACACCCAACCACGATGACCCACGACACAACCCGTCACAACCTATAGTAACCAACTATCTAACCACCATCGTAATCATGGCTCAAAGACATGAGTTTTTTTCCAACAATTAAAACATGTTAATTTAATTTATTGAGGGAAATAAGGTTTTAAGAAAATTTAACTAGCACAAAAATAATACTATAGGAGTGAGAACGAAGATCAGAACAAAGGCTTAAAGAGAAGTGATGGCATTTCATAAACCTTGCTTTTCTTGAAATTCCCATCTCTCATTGTTGCACTAACTTCATATAGCTGTCCAGAATTACAAAACCTAATTTCAACTATTACTTGGATAGGGAATTTGAATGTGGAGAAAAAAAAAACACTAGGACTATATAGCAAAGTCAAACTCTAAGGAACTAAAAAGAAATATCCAGAAACTGGGTTTGTATTTTTTTTTTCTCTCTCTAGAATCAGTTAAGAAATGAAAGAAAATCCCCTAGTTAATGCTCAAAACAATAGGAGAAAACTCACTGATTTTTAATAGAATATATAGAGCACTATGTTTCTTCCAGTAATGAAGAGAAGAAAACAAATAAGGGAACAGGGAAAATCCCAGTATCTTGGCATTATCTTTCCTAGGTTTCCACACACAACTATAAAACCCAAAAAAACCCATTTTATACTATCAATGCTCATTTACTACCTCTCCATTTCACAAAGACTTTATTTCTGATTATTACATGGATTTTTATTTTATTTTTATGACGATTGAATTTTGTAAAGTCTCAGGATATCTCTCCATTTTATTGAGATTAAAAGCTATAACTATAGTAAAAGTTCAATTTTACTAAGTTAAAGTTGAAGAGTACTTACACTGCCAACTCATTTGCAAAAGACACCTGCTCACTGAGAAGAAGAGATATAGAAGCAAGAAATAAACTAGAAGGTTGCCTCCCTCCAATCTGTATTCTTTTCTCTGTAAACTGAACCTTCAAAATGTGAAGAAAGAAAGATGATTCTGCAAGAACCACAAACAAAAAAGAATAAGCGAGCTAAAAAACTTGATAGAGCCAAATCAGAAGAAAGAAACAAAAGGTATGCATTCAACACAAAGTTGCTACAGAAAATCACATTACATGCCTTTATCAAGGCAATTAAAATTTAGTTCATAATGAGGGCTTTTTATCATCCTAAAAGATTAATGATATTTTCCTATTAAAAGAGAAAATGGTATGAAGCAGAAATAATTGTGAATTTAAAAACACACTTTCATTAACAACATCAACTCTTATTTCTAGATATATTGAAACTACTAATTCTGCATAAAATATTAAACATCAGTAGTGGCTAATGAAAAGGTATATTCAAAGTCACTAGATCTCATTTACAAGTTATAGTAATCAATTAAAATGAATCTGATGCCATTCTTTTTCCAAATGTGCACACACAAATAGGTGCGGCTACACATAAACAGTACAGTGTAAGAAACTGACTTTGATTCCCAATTCCCTATTCCATTTGACATAGTGAGGCACTTTGTTCATTCATTTCAAAACATAATGCCCATCACCTTAGTGCCAATTTTAAACAATGTCATTGATACATCAGTAAACAAAGGCAGTTATATAAGCAAAACATAATCATAGACCACAAAAAGACTATAGTATAGCTATCAGGTTGTGTTCCACATGTTGCCTTGGGGTTGTCATTATATGCATCTAATGAGCATGGGTTTTCTACCTTGCGTTTTTTGAAGCATTATTATTCTATTGCTAGTGATTTTGCTCCAATAAAATTAAGGGTTCCTCAAACAATAAGGTAAGAGAAGCTAGGGGTGGCATCTAGAAGCATAAGAAAGATCACTCCCCACACTTCCCCCACCCCACCCCCCCCCCCCCCCCCAAAAAAAAAAATCATTGCAACAAAGTACATGCACTTGATCAGCTATAAAGATGTATATATAGAAACTATTGAATTGTACCTCATGGCAAATTTTAATTTACTAAAGCGAAAACATAGAAAATTAAGTGGCCTCTCTAAAGCCTTTGTTAAGTTCAGCAAATTATCCATTGAGAATTACTGCTAATTTGTATGTTCCTAATTGGCAAAGGGAATTTTCAAAAACCAAAAGTGGAGCATGGATATGATGTATACACAGTTTCTGCATAAATTGGCGTAAGGCCTAAGAATGAGGAATCAACATTCTTATCATAGAAACAACCAGCTATTGCATAGAAAGAATTCAATCAGACAATAGAGTTTGAGACATTATATATAATACAATAGATAGATGATACACATACAACTATAACCCCATCATACTAAAGTTAAAGTACACAACTTGAAAACAGAAGAATAGTTTCTGCGTCTATAATAGGAACATCAGCAGATTTTTCTGCATGAAAGGAAAAAGAAATTAAATAGAAGAAAAGTAATGTTTAATATCAAGGTTGTATTAGATATTGTATGCACAACGAGAAGAAGCTTAAAACTAGGGTTTAGAATACTGGCTTTAATTTTAATAACAGCATTAAAGTAATATCTTACTAAGATCACTTTGAAGATTATACTTCTCAGAAATTTCAATGCCGAAGCAGAGCTACTGTAGTAATATCTTACTAAGATCACTTTGAAGATTATACTTCTCAGAAATTTCAACGCCGAAGCAGAGCTACTGTAGACTCTGCAACCAAAATAAAAAGGACGAGTATGTCACATAAGATAACATGTAAAACTAGCCAAATTTTTGAGGCATTTAATATGCAAGTGATGAGCATGACTTGCAGAAAAACTAGTGATGCTGTGAAGGCTATAATAATCATGTTATCCTGTATTGTAAATGGACTAGTTTGAGTTCCAAAAATTTCCAGGCCAGATTTAGAACATGGGCATGGATCTTCATTTGAAAAAACATTTAACTTATCCTCATCTACACCTAAGATGAAATATGGTACAATGCTGCATATCTAGTCATAAAATGGTAATTCCCTTGTCAATAACTTCATCAATCACTCAAATTACAATTCTTTTGTTAGAATTCTGTATTCTCTCATTTATAATGTCCATGTAAACAAAGCATGGATCAAGTATTCTTAGAAAACTTCTTGATTACAGGGATTCCTATGTACCTACTTTTATAATGCACTCCTTTTGCCAACTTCTATTTGGTCAACATGCATCATTGGGACAACTTTTATATTCAAAGCAGAAAGCCAAAGCAATTGGTTTCACTACAACAGAAAGCCAAAGCAATTCAACATAATACACACATACAATATGGCAAAAATTGATTGAAAAGATCCATAACTAATACCCTAGTTCAAACACATGCAATATAGCAAACATTGATTGAAATAATGTATAACTAATATTATAAGTTCCTAGTTATTGAATATGCAAGTTATATTAGGAAATAAATCGAGGAAAGCACATTTCCCAGACAACCAATACTAACAATCCCTTGGATTGAGCCTTGCAATCTCATTGTGCCTATACTCGCAATAAAAAAAAAAAAAAAATCAATCAATATTTGAATGAAAACTGTAAAGGAAACAGAGATTATGATTAGAACTTGAATAATGAAATCACAAAACTCGAACAATTAGAACTCGAAATAGGGAAATTGATGATGAGCCCAGTTTTCGAAGAAATGTGAAACGAAAATCATAGGGAAATCAATGAAAAAGTGTGGGGAAAAAAAAAATCAAAGATGAAATTAGGGTTTTTGACTTCCATGATCAATTCATACCTAATCGGAGTAACTTATATGATCAATTCGTACCTAATGAAAAACTTGATTTAATGAAAATCGAGTTACTTGCAAAATGTTACATGGAACTTAAGTTCCATGTAAATTTTTTTTTTAAATTTTTTTGCCTATAACTCAATTTTTAGAGTTTAAAACAAGGGCATATGGCTAAATAGTTTCGAAACATGGGCATTTTGCTACTTGTTTTGGGCGAAAATGGCAAATGCCCATTTTGGCCATCACATATATATATCTATATATCGGTTCGGTTCGGTCGTGCGGTGAAAAAATCCAACACTGCCACCGAAACGAAAACCGAAAAAATTATATATCTCAAACCAAAACTAAATCAAAGTAACAAAAACCGACCGAAAGTCTAAAATTTCAATTGGTTTCGATCAGTACAATCAATTGGTCGGTTATTCTTACACCCCTAGTTGCTTAGGAGAAGTAGATATAACACTAGTTTCAAGTTTTCCCAACTCAAAAAACAAAGCAGTCTACATTATCATGAAAGTGAGCAAGTCATTTTGGAGTTTGATTTGTGTCCTGTCCTCAAAAGAACATCAACAAGCTAGATCCCTTTTTGTAATAAGGCAGTCTTACAAGATTAGATGATAAAACATCTTACTCTATTTTTCGATGTTCAACTCTACCTAAAATTTCACTAGCTTTCATGGCTTCTAATCTAAATATCCATTCCTACATCAATACAATATAGTAATTGATGCCACTTGTCCAAGTTTGAATTTTGTTATGCCAACCCCAATAAATTCTAGGGTTTTAAAAAACTAGTCCAAGTAATAAAATAGTCTATGTAAAATTTCAGTTAGTTCAACTGGTAAAAATTTTTGCCTTGGATTTCAAGTAATAAATAAATAAAAACCTTATAGCCACATAGAAAGAATTTTTCTATATGTTTTATAAACTGAGCGAACAACCTTTTTATTTTTATTTTTTTTAAGAATCTAAGTGAACAACTTAACACATACTTATTCTGATTAATATGCAGGTTAGCATGACAATTCATATAGATTTGGTTTGCACTTAAATAACAGTGAACCACCGTGCATCATTGATTTGATGGTCATTTTATAAGTATAAATGCTTATGGGATATGGGGGCAAAAGTCGAGATTCAAGTCTCTAAGAGTGAGACTTGCACACATATACACTTAGATTATACTAGAGTATAATTTCTATTTTATATAAAATAAATAAAAATAAAAACTCAGTGAAGACCACTCTTCTGGTGTGTGTGTGTTTTATTTATTTATTTATTTATTTTTAACTTTCTTTACTTTATCGTGTAATGCAATGGAAAACAATTGAACTAATATTGTTCATGTCCGATTTCCAAAGGATATGAAATGGTTCTGTGGACCGATTATTAAAAGTTTGCCAAATATTTTGAGGAAATATATAAAAGATTTGAGGGAATATGGACTTGTGTGGGGTTGCCTTCCTTGGCAGCCTAGGATCGCTAGTGCCCCTCATGGGGTTGGGGAAGCTATGGCTCACCAGTCCCCTTACACCCCAACAGGGCCCAAACCCTGACAGGTAGGGTGCTATTATGGTCATGCCCAGGTAAGATTGCCATGTTGATCACCCCCCCCCCCCTTTTTTATTCAGCAAAAAAAAAAAAAAGCTACATTGTTGCGTTGTGTAAAATTGTTAGGTAAATGATAGTCTCAAACCCCCCCCCCCCGCCCCCCCTCCCCACAAAAAAAAAAAAAAAATGTAGATCTATATTCTCTGTTGAGAAATATCCAAAACAAAATTGAGAGTTGGAACTTTGCTTACTAGTTCATTGTGTAGCATTGCGTCGTAACATTACTTCATGAACTTTGCTACATGTTGTCAAGTTCAAAAATGGGCAAGTTACTTCGATTCACTAAAATGGTTTGATTTCTTAAGGCGTGTTTCATTTCCATCATCTAAAGGCTATCGCATCTAGCTTTTCTAGCCAGGAAAAAAAATAACAGGAGCTAATTATACAGTAGTCATACATTATACACAAAAAGATTTAATTAGGAAGCAGATTTTTTCTCTCTACCCTTTTCTTTTTCATTAGTAATTCAGAGGCACATAATATCTCAATACTATGATTGCTAGAGGAACAATTCTCGGAACAAGGGAAATAAAGAAGAATAGTCATCAGAACAAAAGTCATTATTTTCTCATTAGGACATTGTCGACAATCATAAACCACACCAGGGCATGTCTTTGTCTAATATAAACTTGAGCTAGCCAGTAATTCAAAACCTAACATCTCAAAACTTCTAATGTTTTGGGGCACTAAAGAAAGATTGAACTATAGCCAGCAACATGAATGCAGATGAGTGAATGCAGACAGAACCATTAACAGTGAGCCTGTTTGAATGTATCTAAAACCTCTTCCCTATATGTCTGCTACAAGGAAGTTCCCAGATAGCGAAACCTGCATAAAGACATAAGTCGAATATTTACACTAGTTTCTCACTTAAACGTAACCCTAAAATTGAGAGGATGGGATGGAGGGCTTATGATTTTAAATACCTTCTTGCCAAGCTTGAATGGTGGAAGACCCTTGTAAGGGCATGTACTGCACCGAAAAGCATCCCCCAGTCCACACTGCAGGTTGTATAAGAATTTTCAGCACATTGTAACATTTACGAAAAAGGGTGATTTTAGATATTTTCAGCATAGTCAAGCAACAAGCAACTGCATGCATGACATAATAAGGTACAGGCTTTGACGTTTTCATCTAGCCCTTGAGGTCTACTGAGGCAAATTTTGTCCTTCGATTATCCTGTACTTCTAAAGGTTTTGATAAATAAAAAACCACTATAACCCAGTATCATTAGTTTACTTCTGCACAAAAAGGAAATCCCTCAGGTTCTACCCCATTATAGCATACAAGCTACATGTACAGGCATGCCACTTCAATCAGTCTTAAAGATAAATGCTAATCAACATATGCAGCCAAAAAATGTCGCTCCATGCATCAACTAAAATTCATATCAAGTAATAAAGACATACACTGCCACATGCTGATTGACGATTATTGATCTGCTCTGCAGTGAATCCCAACTGTACTTTCTGCTCTTCTTCAGCCCATCCACGTGCAGTTTTTGCAAGCTTTCCTAGTGCTTCCAACTTCACTATCATCAATTGCACAAGCATAATGTTAAATACATGGAACGGTAAAAAGGGGGTTGGGGGAATGATGCAGGACAACCAGAACAAAATTGAAAGAACAGAAAAATAAAATATATGACCTAGGGGTCAGCACCTAGGAGTCAGCACCTAGGCCTTGCTTGGAGTCAGCACCAAGCGAGAAAACCACTAGGAGTCAACACCTAGGGTAAACCTGGAGTCAGCACCAGACCAAAAAAAGACCAAACGGCCATTGTTTTCATTCATCAAAATATCAACTATCTCCTCAAGGAGTACAATAGGTTGCTTATAAAGGATTACTAAACCCTAGTTTTAATTGGTTAGGAAACCCTAATTGCCTTATTACAAAAATACCCTTGCTTCTAAATTAAAATACTAATAACCCAATAAACTAATAGGACCTAAAACATAAAAATACAATTGACTAGCAAACATAAATAATACTAAATAATAATTTTCTTGCATCTCCCGCATCATTCTCCTCTGGTTGGAGAAAACTCGACCTCGAATTTTAAAGTATTGAAGGATTAGGATACTAAAAAATAACACTTGCTTCAAGTTTGAAATCACCTTAGGGAGTACAGGGAAAAGAAAAACCTTGAATTCCACCACATCAAACTCACTTGGAATAACAAAATCAATGTGTGGAATCAGTATAATCTCTTCTTGAACCTTATGAACCATAGGAAGCACTGTGGTTTTAACCTCTTTGACTTCACCAAGATGTAGGTCTCTAAGGACTGTGGAGGGTTGATCCGAAGCACATTCACCACTTCAACTTTCACATCATGTGCACCCTCTAACATAATACTCACTTTAGGCACCATCTTTTGACCTTGCTACTCTTCAATAGATTCATTTCCTTGCACACTAGTGAAAGCAACACTTGTCGAGGCATGTACGTCTGTGTCAACATTAGGCTTTGGTGTTGCTAGAGGATTCTCCACAACCAAGATATCACCATCAATGTTGTCTTCTATGGGGGTAGCAATAAGTTCATTGTGATCAATTATCCTTGGTTTCCTAACTGAATCGGGTTATGTCTTCATTTGCTCCCTCTTAGCAATCTTGTCTTTAATATCTTTCATGAGCTTTACAGTTGATTATGTTACTTCCCTGGTAGATAATTCCTTGGTAGATTATGCAAAAGTGCATTGAGGACATGAAATAGGATGAGGATGAGAATTCATCGTATTTGCTTTAACTTGAAAAGTACCACACTGAGATTGGGGTAGATACTTAGCTCGATAGTATGGTGACAAATACTCATCACAAAGCTTTTCTTTCATATCTTCCCACACACTAATGGCAGGTTCATAATCCATATAACGGAAATATTCAAGATTCTCCCAAAACCTTTGTGCTTTACCTCTTAACTGCAACTTGGCATACCTAACCTTTTTGTTATCTGCAAAGTTTGCTTGCTTAAAGAATTGCTCCATCCCATTCAGCCAGTTGACAAACTCTCGTGGATAAGTTACATAACCATCAAAATAAAGTACTTCTAATATTTTCATGATTCTCTAAAATAGTGCATCAACAAATAGTTTGAAGTTGGAACAAGAACCTGTGGAGAACAATTTAAATGTTCAAGACAAACAATGGGGTGTCACAGTAACAATAATTTTTTTTTTCTTTTTTTTTTCTTTTTTTCAAATAAGAAAATACACTATGCGATGGACTTAAGACATTACAAACTTTTAAAAGAAGTTCAAACGACAGACTCCAAAAGAAAGAAACTCAAACCACGGACAAAAGAAAAGAAAAGAAAGACCACAAAAACTAAGTTGATTGGCGATGGACTTGTGGTGCTGGGGACCGGTGACTATGGCGGCGCGATGATGGGA
Source organism: Quercus parvula (assembly GCA_030820535.1). NCBI lineage: Eukaryota > Viridiplantae > Streptophyta > Magnoliopsida > Fagales > Fagaceae > Quercus > Quercus parvula. The sequence continues at coordinate 24,687,484 of JAUAME010000011.1, read as the reverse complement.
AAGCAGCGTCGACACGATACATGGAGGAGTGGTGATGATGGTGTCGGCGGCGGTGGCTGATGTGTGTGTTAATAGTGTCGGTGGTGGTGGCTGTGGGTCAGCAACAACTAAGTGCTAATCCGTGGGTTTCAGCGGCTGGTGGGTCAATATCAGTGGTGGTTGGTCGAGGTTGCTGATGGGTCTCGATGTGGGTCTCCTCTCTCTTTGTGGTTGCAAGGGATTTGGAGAATTGATTGTGGGTTTTTTTTTTTTTTTTGTGGTTTGTGGGTTGTGGTGGCTGGCTTTTCTGGTAGCTAGTGTGGTGCTTCAATGCTGGCTAAGATTGATAGATGGGGTTTGTTAGTTGTTGGATCGAAGGGCTTTTGGTTGATGGGTAACCTTCTGGTGGCTTGATACGTGTGGGTATTGAGAGATGGTTGTCTGATGTGGTTTGGCAGAGATGTCGTGAAGGGATTTTGAAGGTGGTGTGGTGGCTGGATTTCTGGTGGTGGAAAATATACGGTGAATTTTTTTTTTTTTTTTGTCTAGTTCTGGATTGACTTGCAATTGCTTCAAACGGATCGGTGTTTGCTCTAATACCAAAACTGACGTAGGACAACCAGAACAAAATTGAAATAGCAGAAAAATAAAAGATATGACCTAGGAGTCAGCACCTAGGCCTTGCTTGGAGTCAACACTAAGCAAGGAAACTACTAGGAGTCAGCACCTAGGGTAGACCTGGAGTCAGTACCAGACCAAAAAAAGACCAAACGGCCATTGTTTTCATTCATAAAAATATCAATTATCTCCTCAAGGAGTACAATAGGTTGCTTATAAAGGATTACTAAATCCTAGTTTTAATTGGTTAGGAAACCCTAATTGCCTTATTACAAAAATACCCTTACTTCTAAATTAAAATACTAATAACCCAATAAACTAATAGGACCTAAAACATAAAAATACAATTGACTAGCAAACATAAATAATACTAAATAATAATTTTCTTGCATCTCCCGTATCATTCTCCTCTGGTTGGAGAAAACTCGACCTCGAATTTTAAAGTATTGAAGGATTAGGATACTAAAAAATAACACTTGCTTCAAGTTTGGTGGCCTTTTTTATGGCAAATGAAGAGCCAATCTTCCACGAAGGTTTCTTAGCCTTAACCTACGAACAAAGAAGAAGACACTTATCAACTACAAATATTAAACCTCCTAATCAAGTTTACTTCTCCACATCCAATACAAATTAAAAGTAATAAACATCTCAATCAAGGAGATGGTATGAGAAGTATTCATTCTTTCATATACATCATCTAGAATGTAGCTGCAATCTGATGGAACCCACCTACATATCTCTAAAATAAACAAAACCATCCACCCCAAATTAAATCTGAAACTAAACATGGTGTCGAGGTCCAGAAACTTCATAAATTAAACTCCCATTCAAGTGGCAAAAAGAAAAGGGTTTACACAAATTGTGTGCAAAAATACTAAATGGGCTTCTTCATCTTATTTGTCTAATTACAAATAGATGATAAAAATTAATAAATACGGTGTTTATTCTTCACTCATCCTATCCATATCCACTTAAACTTCTTTGTTCATCTTCTGGTTGCGGATCTAATTTTAAGAACTTGTGTGATCAACACACTGAGACTTTACAGCACTTGGTTGGTCAGGCTCAGGATGGCTGGTTTACCTTCAAGCTTTTGAACCTTTAACATTATGTTTAATGATTACAGTTGTATAGTTGTCTACCTTTGTCAAAGGTGAGAAAGATAAGGAGTTTTTTGAAGATAAAATATCAGGAAGTTTATTCACTCTTAATGGTTTAAATCAATAAATGCAGTGTCTATCCCTAAAGTTAAGAGTCTGCAGAAGAAACTATTAGAATTCGTGAATGTTATCATCCAAAATATTTTCTTGTAAAATCTGTTCAGTTTCTATATGAGGATCAATTGGGTTATATTACTAAGATAGAACTTAATTATAGATTTATTCGCAGAATTGTGTGTTAGCACCATGTTAATCTGACATTCTCTATTGTGATTGAATCCTACTTATAGATGGAAAAGAACTGGAGGAACTCAAAATTGGGAGCAAGGAAAAAGATAAACTTTATAGAGATGAAATGTGCAGGACCGCCAATCTCATAGAGGAAAAAGGTAAACCTATTGCTTGTCAGATTTTTAGGTGGCATTTGTCATTTTTATTGCTAAAAGCTGACAGCTTGCTCCTCCTATGGACTGCTGGTTCATATGGAAATATGATAAAATATGTGAGGGATTTCACAATTCGCTCCAATACCGATTGGTCTGGTCTGCGATTGAATGCTATAAAAGATTTGTGCCCTCTCATCCTTCACCAATTGGTCGTTGGATGGATTGGTAAGGCACATGGTCCGACAAGTGGTATCAAAGTCCGGTCATAGATTCGAGTCATAGGCTTTGATTTCACTATCTATTTATTACTTAGGAAGACATTTGAAGTTCAAGCATCAAAGCATCATAAGATTTGCATATGCTAGGTTCACCTTCATAGCTCAAAGAATAATAAAGTAGATGGCCTTTGGAGCTATGCAGTTATAATCAGTTTTGGAAACAAAGCCAAATTCCTTACCATATGATATATACATCTTAAAATCTCCAATTTTTAGAAAGGTTGCATTGAGGGGTTATAGACCAAAATAATACCACTTTAAACAGGCTTAGACACAGAAAATTACCCCAGAAGACTGAACTTTTGATGGAACCGTTGATTTGAGAACTCCCACTTCTAAGAAACCCGCCAACAGTAACATGTGCTTAAGAGCAGAGTTTATCTGTAAGAAAATCCTATTAAAATCTAACAAGTCAAATTAATTTCATATAATCACAAAACTTCAAACTCGTTACCTTATCTGTTTCCCCCATAGTAGACTGAGGATTCTTATGAATTAGGATTGTCCCACTAGGTTTCAACACACTTAAAATTTCCTCAAACAACCGATCAGTGCGAAATTCAACTAATCTACAGATAGAAATAACAGTCATAAAAGAGGAAGACTCCACAGGCAGCTGATCTGTTGTATTTGAATTAGAACAGAATATTTGAATTAGAACTACTATGAAAACATTCTTTAAAAAAAAAAAAAAAAAAAAAAAAAAAAAAAAAAAAAAGGAGGCTTGAATTTAAAAGACCCTATAAGAAGGTCAGGTAAAAAAATATAAGGGATAATTACAGCAAACCCCCCTGAGGTTTGGCCTGTTTGCGCTTTGCCTACCCATGGTTTAAAACTTATCACTTTGCCCCCCTGTACTTCAATCTGTTACCCCCCCGTTGCCCACCTAACCCTCAGACTTTAGAAAAACACCCTTTTATTCCAAATTAGAACATAACACGGATCAAACAACGAAAATCCACTCTCTTTTCCTCACGAGCCCTAGAAACGCGAAAATCCTTGCAACTAAGCTGGGGTTTTGATTTTTCTGATTGTGCTTTCGTGTGAGGGTGAGGTTCTAACTTTGGGTTGTCTTAAGGCATTGAATATTTGAAGATAGATCATCACCAGGTACGACATTTCTACTACGACATTTATGCTTTATGGTTCTGAGCTGGGGTTTTAAGTTTTGATGGTAGCTTTGATAATCGATGTCTTCTTCGAGTGGAAATTACTCAGGTTCAAGTGGGCATATGTGTACATATGAGACTTGTGTGCTGAGAACAAGTCTGACAATGGATAATTTTGGGAGAAGGTTTCTGGGTTGTAGCCGATATAAGGTAAGTATACTTTTTACTTAATCTAGTTGATTCACGTGAGATTGGAATGTGATGTGTTCAATTCAATTTATGAACAGGTTGGTCCTAAGTGCCCTTTATTTAAATGGATTGATAATCCCACTTGTATGCGTGGAAATGAAGCTGCCCATTTGGTGCAACAAAAGCTGGATTTACTGCGGAGTGAGCTACAACTTGCACATGAAAGGGAAAGAGAAGCTATCCAGACAGCAGCAGAAGCTACCCAAATGGCAGAAATTGCTCAAGACAAGGCAGCAAAAGCCACTGAGAGGGAGAGAAAGTTTCGAGCTTCCTCTGTTCAAGCCAGGGAGATAACAATGAGAGCTTTAGAGCAAGAGAGAAAGTGCAGAATTGCACTAATTCTATCATGGTTTTTTTTTTTTTTTTTTTGGTTATGTTGTTTTCATGTTTTGGCTCAAGTGAGAATGTTGGAATGATGAGATTGAGTCTGCCTGATGGGTTGTAATATAAGCTGGTCCTTTATTGTAATAAAACTATGAAAGAATTTTGCTGTTGGTGTTGGTGTAATAGAACTATGAAGCCACTTAATAATATAAGCCTTTTTAAGAGGAAGTGTTATTTATGTTAGATGCTGTTGGTATTTTTGTTTAAAGTGAATTGGCTACTTGTGAGCTGTGAGCTGTTGGTGTTTTGTTGGATGCTGTGAGCTGTGTTGGTTTGCGGAAAAAGTGCATTGTGTGAAGACAATTGTGTTGAAAGTGAATTTAAAGTGCATGACAATCTGTTAACTTGCAAGAAAAGACAACACATACACCCTACACACATAAACAAACTCATATAATAATAACTCATATAATAGAATAATAATTCTGAACACCTGTCATTACGTTGGGAAATTGTATACATATTTTTAGGTGTCATTGAATAGTCTTTCATCAACCACCAGTAAATATAAGGCATTTGGTACAACAACCAAAACAGTTGCAGCTGTCTAATGTTTACAAAACTTACAAAAATACAAAAAGTGTTTGAACAGCTATATAAAAAAGTGTCTTGCCATTGTCAGCGCTGCCATTGTCTACAAACTATGTAAAACCCTAACACTACATAACCCTAATACATTATACATAGCAACAAAAGTCTTCATTTACTCCCCCTGCCCCTGCCTCTCCCACTACAGCTGGCCTTTCCACCTCTTGTTCTACATTTCTAAGCCCTAGCTGCATCACCCCTTCCTCTTAAAGCAGCTCCTCTAGTAGTAGGTGGTCTTATAGGCTATAAAGTACAAGAATTCACATGTTAGCTACCAGTATCACAGTTTTATGAATAAAACAATGAACCTAACACTATAGTACCTATAATGATAGTGCTCTATTGTCCCATGTTTCTACAAGGGTGTGTGGTGCTGGTTGGGTTGAAGAGAACCAAGGAGCTCCTCTAACTGTATACCTGAAGTCTAAAAAGTACCACTGACTTGAGTTCTGTGACCATGGAGCTGGTGGTCCTAACCATGGAGCTTGTGGCTGTGGAGCTGGAGCTTGTGGCTATGGAACTGTTGCCTGGTTGGATGATAATGAGGCCATAGTGTAAGGTTGATGTGTTGGTGGGGGTTGAGTTGAGGATTGGGTTTGTGATGAATATGGGGCCTGTGATGAAGGGGATGAGCATGTTTTTACAGTGTCAGTTATTGGCATTTTGCATTTGAATAAAAAAATGACTAAAAACTTACAGATTTCCCTTTCTGCAATCTCTGCCTCCTCTCCCATGGTGTCTCACCAGTGACATTGGCCTTGCATCCCCTTGCATTGTGCCCTTCCTATTGACACATTCCACACCTCACTGCCCTGTTTGCTCTAGACACCTTATAAGGGTTTGGCTCATCAGCATCTCTCTTCCTCTTCATGGGTGGCCTGCCTGGTGGCTTATAGACTACAGGTGCAATAGGCTTGGGTTGGCCACTTGACATCCACTCAGACTGGCCAGGCATGGGAGGTATGGGTGTCTTGTATGTCTCCACATAAGCATACTTGTAGTAGCATGGATGGGTGTAGTCTTCTGGCTTCTCACGATTCACAAAAATGGCTGCAACTCCACGCTTGCAGGGGATTCCTGTCAAGTCCCATACTCTACAACTGCATGTCCTATTTACCAAGTCCACCACATGCCTTTCTCTCTCATTGTCAACCTCATACACAAACTTCCCAGAAGGCATTGCACAAAAACCCTTACACTCTAATTTTAACTGCTCCAACTTTTTTTGTATGCTTGGACACAAGTTGCCACCATACTTTTCTATGCCGATCTTCTTTATATACAGCCTGCTCATAAGCCTAACTCTAATCCACTCCAGCATTGATAAGATGGGCTTGTCTCTAGCCTTCACAATCATAGAGTTAAAACTCTCACTCAGATTGTTTACCATACAATCTGTCAAAGCTCTTGAAGAAAAGTGGGATCTGGTCTACTGCGCAGGCTCTATATCAGCCAGGTACTTCCAAGCTTTTTCATCCAAACTCTTAAGATGGTCCATCCCCCTCTCAAATTCCCTAGCTGATGTTGTGCCAGCACACCTCCACAGTACACTCTTCAACTCCATGCCCTTGTGGTTAACCTTGAAGTTGTTGTATATATGCTTCACACAATACCTGTGCTTCACAGTTGGGAATAGAGTCTCCATTGCAGGTAGAAGGCCCTGCAATCAAGTAAGCAAGTAAGCAAGTAAGTAAGTAAGTAAGTATTCAATGTAATTAAGGTAAGTATGTAATAAGTCATGAGCTAGATGATAATACCTTCTGCCTATCACTAATGAATGCCAGATTGAGCTCCTCTGGCCTGCCAATGTCATCTGTAAACTGCTCCAAGAACCAGGTCTAGCTATCCTTGTTCTCTTGCTCAACCACAGCCATTACCACTGGGAATATATTGTCATTTCCATCCTTGGCAGTGGCAGACAGTAATTGCCCACCAAACCTACCCTTCAAGTGGCATCCATCCAGCCCAATAAAGGGTCTACAACTACCTAGAAAGCCAACATTCTGAGCATTATACCTAATGTACATCCTTTTAAACTTGGGCTCTGCATTCTCATTTTCCATCTCTGTTTGCAGAATCACCCTACTTCCTACATCTGTCCTTAATATCATTTCTGCATAATCTCTAAGTAGGCCATACTGAGCCTCTTCATTCCCAGTAATCAGCTCCCTATCTGCCTTCCTTGATCTATACACCTGTCTAAGACTTAAATCAATTGAAATCTTTTGCATCACATGGTGCTTAACACCTAAGACCTCCCAATTAGGATTCTTTCCAAAATCCTTCAAATACCTCTTTGCCACATAGGCTGATGTAACTTGCCCATTTTTAAATGTTAGGGGGCAGGTACACTTGAGATAAAGTGTCTTGATCTCAAATGTGCACTCTCCAGTCACCATTGAGGCATAAATCCTCCATCCATAATTGTTCTTACAATGTACAGAAATCTTATTCTTCTCATTCAACTTCCACTTAACATCAATGTGATGCTGAATCACATACTCACTCAAAGCCTTCCTAAACACCTGGGAGTTTGGGAACTTCATCCCTTTTGCCAACCTAACATTTCCCATATCAGTCCTCTCATTGAACTCCAAATTGCCAGGTCCCTGCTCATCATCAGAGCTATCCACACTTGCAATATCATCCTCTAAAGCTGGTTCAGCCCACTCTTCATCTAAATTTATGTTTGGAGGAGGAACATTGCTTGGGCCAGGTGCATCTGTGTTTGGTTGAGGTGTATTAGTGTTTGGATAAGGTGTATCAGTGGTTAGAACTGTGTGAGGTGGAGAAGACTCACCAAAAATGTCATAAGAAAAGTCTTCTCCTTCCAGACATTCATTCAACCAATCAAACTCCTCCTCCAGACCATCACCCCCTGTAGCAGCTCCTGCACCAACCCCTGCACCAGCTCCTACACCACCCCCTACACCAGCCCCTGCACCAGCTGCTACACCAACCCCTCCACCATCAGGAACTTCAACTGCAAGTGGAGCATTACCACTCTCCACATATAGTATGATGGTGTCTCTTGGCCCTCCCTCATTAGGCTTCCACATGTGTACCACATCTTGATCATCTTCTATAAGCCTCAAGTCTTGCTCCAAGTTGCCCCCAGGACCTAAATAATGAACCCTACACGGTTCATCAATCCCTAATTCCTCACATATACCTTTTATTTCAAAGTAACTAAGCAAATCAAAATCCCTATACACTATTTCAACTTTCCCACCAAAGTATTCTAAACTAGGGTTCCACAGAAAAGCACCCTCATAATGTACCTCCAATTTCACTTCCTCATCATCCATCTGCAATAACAAATTACCATTTGACACGTATACAATTAATAATTAAAGAATTGTAAACAACAAAAGAGTAAAACAGTTGCATGTTTCTGTTTTGCTTTTGGGATGCAACACACACAGAGGGACCACATTTTCAACTTTACTTTTGATTCTGTCTTACTAAATAGCACATGCAAACACTAAAATTTAAACCCAAAACAAACTTTGGTCCACTGTGAGACACAATAACCACGACAGACAAAATGCCCATAAACAAACATAAATCCAAAGAACAGGTGGTCACATTTTTCATAAACATCAATAAACACAACCAATATTCTCATTCCATTACATGTAACATTGACCATTGATTGATTACTCAAAAAATAAAAAATAAAACAACCACAAGACAAAGTAAAAACCCAAACAGTGAACTGATTTCTTACCAGGATTTTAGTCCCTCAAACAACCCGTTGCTCGTCTAGGTTTACACTTGCAACACTATGTCAACAGCAGATGTTACTAGGATTTTCGCGTTTCTAGGGCTCATGAGGAAAAGAGAGTGGATTTTCGTTGTTTAATCCGTGTTATGTTCTAATTTGGAATAAAAAGGTGTTTTTCTAACGTCTGAGGGTCAGGTGGGCAACGGGGGGTAACGGATTGAAGTACGGGGGGCAAAGTGATAAGTTTTGAACCACGGATAGGCAAAGCGCAAATGGGCCAAACCTCAGGGAGGTTTGCTGTAATTATCCCAAAATATAATCATGGCACATGAATAAAAGGGCTAATAGACTTAATTATAAAATTATGTATCTTGTTAGTAGGGGCTTGTAAAACCAAGCTATTTATAATCTAAAATTATACAATAAACAGCACGAAGACTTCCCTATAATAATAATCATGATCCAAAATTTTCTATAATTAAATTAAGAGAAAAATAAATAAGGAATAATATAATTTCTGGTTAAGTTTGTGAAAATGAAAGTGTGTTTATATATATATATATATATATATATATATATATATATATAAAAGTTGTTCAACCCAAACTTGAATTTCAAAATTATTGTAGGAAAAATAATATTATGCATCCCAGTTATATATCACTGAGATATCAGGCTGAAGCCACAGAGCTTCTATGCATACACAAAGAGTTCACATAACTTGACTATAAGCTACACAAACTACCTTCATACAATCTATTTCTATCTTCAGCAAGAATGATGTATATTAAGTTCAGAATTAAAAAAGGCACATTCTTTTATTGGATAAATAGAAGGGGGAAGAAAGTCACATATCATAATACACTCCTCCTGATATCATAGAGGTAAATGAAAAAGCATCATACCAATCCCACATGAGAGAGAGAGAGAGAGAGAGAGATGAATGTGTGTATCTTTTCAAGGATATTACTTATATAATATATTGGTCTAGTGAATGGCTAGTACCCAGTAATAATAAGAAATAAGTTACACTGTCCCAGCAGCAACCTCAATTTGGATGAATAGGCACATAATTAATGCAGTCTAACTCAACTCTCAATAGATTCCCCGATGTTTACATCTATAGAAATATGAATTGCACATAGATCACTGTTACAAAACCCAAAAGAGGCAAGAGAAAGAGAAACATACTCAAAGAAGATGCTTGAGTGATGATTTTAGGATCACATTGTTCAACCCCTTGAATACCGAGCTCACTCACTGCAGTAGAAACAGCGTTAATTGAGAGAACTGAATCATCTGTAAATGCTAGCAGACTACCCTTCATTGTGGTGGTAATGGTATCCTCCATATCAAAATGTAAAATGTCCGGCTACCCAATCAAATATCAATCTTTCTTTAGCAGTTAAATATCCCATACTTGCTTAGAACTCGAGTTCCAAAACTGTGCTACATAACTAAATATCTTTGTCCAAGTGCTTTTTTTTTTTCCCTAAAATTTTGCTCTTTGGCCAGATAATTGCTAGCATGTTTATTCTTTCCATTATTATAATGGAAAATAGTGCTAGCTTAACATACAACTGATCCATACTCAGATTGTTCCTTCATATTGAAAGTTGAGACACAAACATAATACCTAACACTAACACCCTAGGTAAGTAATTTAAGCAGATTGTTCCATTTAGCCATAAATAATCACACATTATCCCAACTATTAACATATGAAACTCAAGAATATAAATAATAGTACATAACTGCAAATTCAAAAACTCTAAATTATAGTGTCACATATTATTTGTGGCAAGTCTTTCTTTTTCTTTTTTTTTCTTTTTTAAGAATACTAAGAGTCTGTTTGGTAATGTTGTTTGAACAATAGTTTTTGTTATTTAAACGACACAACACGTATTTTCACAACACTTTTTCACCCACATATATTTCCACAACACTTAAATAATATTACTAGAAATCTCTTACCAAATGGGCCCTAAGTGTTTTAACACACACATACACACTATTTAAATCACACTTATTTTCAAAATGTACCCACTATTTTTCTTTATGAGAGTGTGATAGATAATAAAGAGATACTAGCCTCCGAGCACGCACATGAGAGGTTCTTCTATTTTTTGGGTAAAAATTAAGAATTTGCATTTATTATAATTTGGAATTTCTACTTTTTCAAATCACAAAAAAAAAAAAAAAAAAAAAAAAAAAAAAAAAAAACCACTAAGGGTGTGATGAAGAAATTATTTCCCCCACAAATGCATAAATTAATATTACCAAGAATTTGGAAAGATACCTATTTGCTCAATGAATGATTTGAATCTTTATTGCATTTGCCAATCTCAATTCCAGACCCCGTAAAATGTGTCCCTAACATCAAATCCATTGAAATCATCAATTAGTTGCTAAAGTTTAGCTTAATTTTAAAAAATAACCATTGAAAAGCACAAATTGAACAAATTGTCAAAAAAAATTTATAGAGAAAAAGAAACATAAGATTGATGAGAATGAAACTTCGCCTTCACAAATATAAGATAAATATAAAACTAACTAACAAACGTGGAGGTTAGTGATAATAAGGAGATCGTGAGTGAGAAAGTGAAAAACAAAAATAAAAGCATGAGAAATTACATAATAGTAACTGCTTTTTAGTGGGGATGTTGGGATGATAATGATAGATAGAAGTTATAGTACTGGTTTTATAGTAGGAGCCTTTTTTTTTTTTTAATAAAGAAGAAGAGATTTCGGAAAATAAAAATGTGAGATTAGAGTAATGAAATTAAAAAAAAAAAAAAAAGAAGAATATGTGAAGTGAGTTTCATAGATTGGAAGCGTTTTGAAACTAACAAAAGAGTAATATTATTTTGTAGGGAATTAGAGAGCAGAAGTAGGAATTTAAATCAATGTAAAAGTAGGAGTCTATTAGAAGGAAGAAGACATTTCAACGTAGAAGTAAGAATTTATTATTTTTGTCAATTTACTATTTTAACCCTATTTTTAAGTTTTAGATAGGAGTATTTTTGACAGTAAAAAAAGCAATAACTAACTTTCTTTTACCAATTTACTATTTTAACCCCATTTTTAAGTTATTGGTTAATTAATTCAGAGGTATTTTTGACAAGAAAAAAAGCAATAACTAACTTTCTGAATCCTCTTAATATATACTAGCATCTGAGCACGCGCTCACGTGCTTGCTCAGAGGCTTTTCTATTTTTTGAGTAAAAATTAATAATTTGTATTTATTATAATTTGGAATTTCTACTTTTCCAATCACAAAAAAAAAAAAAAAAAAAAAAAAAAAAAAAAAAAAAAAAGGAGGACAGAAGAAACAAATACATCATGATGAAGTAAAAAAAAAAAAAATGAATGTGTGGGCCTTGGAGTGAGTTTTGTAGATTGAAGGAGTTTTAAAACTAACGAAAGAGTAATCCTATTTTGTAGAGAGTTAGTGAGTAAAAGTAGGAATTTAAATCAACGTAAAAATAGGAGTTTATTAGAAATAGGAAGGCATTTCAACGTAAAAGTATGAATTTATTATTCTTGTTAATTTACTATTTTAACCCCATTTTTAAGTTTTGAGAGATACTACGTCTACAACATTTTTACAACAAATCATAGGTGGTTAGTTGTTATTAGTTCAAATTTGAAACTAACACTAAGATTACTTTTTTGCCCCAATAATAATAACTAGTAACAACCTGCCACTTAGAATTTGTTGTAAAAATGTTGTAGAAATGTTGTAAACATATCATTTCTCTTAAGTTTTAGGTAGGGGTATTTTTTACAATAAAAAAAAGCAATAACTAATTTTCTTTTTCCAATTTACTATTTTAACCCCAATTTTAAGTTGTTGGTTAATTAATTTAAAGGTATTTTTGATAAGAAAAAAAGTAATAACTAACTTTCTGAATTCTCTTAATATATGCACAAATAGTGTGACCTAAGAAAAAAAAAACAATAAAAAGCTGTCAACTCACGTATCGTTAAAAATGTGACAAATATTGTGCACGAGTCATTACTTTTTATAAAAATAAATAAATAAATAAAGTAAAATCACTAATTTATAGCCATTTTTCAAAACCCAAAAAAAAAAAAAAGTTAGAGAGAGAGAGAGAGTGATACCTTGGTGTGGCGTTTGAGCACAATCTCATTACTAAGTGGAATCCGATACCGATTTCCTTTTTCTTCTTCCTCTGAATCCGAATCACTGAAACTCAACCTCGGCGGCGGTCTCGACTTTGGAATGAAACACATTAGATGATGGATCATGGTGTTAGGATTAGTGCCCTTAAATCCTATTGTATGATGCTATGTATGATATTATGTGTGACATTATGTATGACATGATGTATAACTTAATATTGTAATTAATAAATTTGTTTTGTTATTATCTGAAATAATGGTAACATGAATATTTAGACATTATCATATAGTCCATGAGATGCATAGTATGTGATTTATGTGAAAAGTCACAGAAGATATAAATTACAAGTTCTTTGTAAACTCAGAATTTAGTTCGTAGTTGGTGATGAAATTGGGCGTTTCATCTGCGAAGACTATAACGTATCAACTAAGATGATTTGTCTTGATCATGGAAGTGGTGACTTCTAGTTGATATGTTGATTTGTTTTAAGAGTTAAAACATATTGAACTGAACCGCTGTGAGATTTATTATTCTTGTAAAGACTGTCAATTGAATAATAAATCTTACGATTTATATTTGCATGAACTCTTAATCCTGAGAGAATAATGGACTTGATCATGAAGTGTAGGTTGCTTTGATATATCATGAGTGAGATCTAAAGTAATGGTCAAAACCTCAGTATATTGGGCAGCCACATTTAGTGTTGATGGAACATATATTCTCAATATGGAATTCATAGTCTCTTAACGGAGATATAAAATATTCCCTTGAGATAAGTTTAATGGGTTTAGTTATTCAGAGAGTTAGGCCTAACCACTTTAATAAGAAATTACTAAAGTATATATTTATGAAATTGGATTTCATAAATATATGATGAATAACTTAAAAGGATTAAACCGGGTACTCAAGGATTAAGATGTAGTAATTTACAAAGTGACAGTCTACATTAATGACTTTGTATTACTACGAATATTTTATGAAGGAGTTGCATGTACAATAAAGTCTTGAGATATAATTTATAGATAAGGCCTAGAGTGCAACTATATTTATATAGTGGTATTAAATATAGTTAATGGTAACTTTGGAATTGTCAAGAGTTGACAGAAAAGCCCAAGGCCCATTGGAGCTAGTGTCTTATTGGTCCCGTTTGGTCCCACTCCAAGCCACACACTTAAGCCCAATTGAAAAGGCCCAAAAGGCTAGTCCAATTAGATAATTGGTTAAATACAAAGGGAAAAAACGTACATATTTTAGTAAGTGAGAAACATCATTGACAAATGGTGTAGATGAGTGTATGTCACTCTCAAATTCTTCCTTTGTAACCAATTGAGAGTCCACACTTCTTGGGCGTTAGTGGAATTGGAGTGAAGATTAAGAGTATTCCCAAGTGCTTTGATCTTTGTTTTTGAAATTCACCACTTCAAGGTATGCTCTCTTATACTTGAATTCTGAAATTTACATAGTGCATGTTATAGATTGTGAATGAAGTAGATCCGTTTAACTTTCCGTTGCGTATATGCATATTTCCTACACATGGATCATGGGCCGGCCCACTTTATTCAGACCGACTATCCCTTTTCTCTTGTACATTTAGCCCAACCCAATACTCAATGCTTTCTATTAAAAACTCATTTCAATTTTAGCCCATTAATCTTTCTATTAGTTTTTTTTTTTTTTTTAAATAAAAAGGTTGACGTTTCTACTTTCTATTAAGCAACTTGTTTCCAATAAACTTTTTTTTTTCTTTAAGAATCGCGTTTCTAATAAACTTAATGTAATCATTTTTAATCCCTAATGTCTTTGGAATAATGATAACTTGTTAGTTTTTAGTTTGTTTATGTTTTGTAAGTGATTAAAAGCAATCACTTTAAATTAGGGATGGCAAAATCACCTCTTCCCACTTGACCCGGCTTGTCTTCTGCAAATTTTCCTCGCTCAAAGAGGTGACGGGGCAAGTTTTACTCGTCCCGCACTACCCCAAATGTATATAGATATATTTTATTTTATATATTTGAATACATATAATTTAAGTTTTGGTATACATATCCTAGTTATAATTTAGTTTTCTATAAACATTCTATATTACAATTTTCAAAATGCTTTTCTATAGGGTTGTCCTTTCCCTTTCTATTTCATTTTTATCTTGTCAACGTTAGAGCCATCTCATTAAGGTTAGTAAAATAACTTCAATTTGCGTCAAACCCAACTTGCCCTGCTTTCTACCCTTACGGATTTTCCCCACCTCAAAGTTGGCACAAGGCAACCATGATCCAAACCTACCCTGCCCATTTCCATCCCTAATTTAAATTTTAGGGAGTAAAATCACTCATTTTTTAAAGTTTAAGAACCAATCATGTATTTTTTTTTTAATTCATTACCATTTGTTAAAGAGGTAAATTAATTTGTTTTTATGTTACCTATAGATATAAAATAGCTATTTATGTAATATAACTTTTTTTCTTTCTAAAATTTATGAATATTTATGAATAAATAATTATGAATATTTATTAACCAAAAAAAAAATTTATTTGGAATATTAATTTGGCAACAATTGAGACAAAACGCAACCAAATAATAAAATGGATTTAATAACACATGCAATCAAGAATATAAAAAATTGATTATGCACTTAAATTAGTCTAAATAATTAAATATTTGTGAATTCCCTCAAGTAATACATTCATAATCTAAATTATTTGGCCATGAAAACCATTTCTCTGTCGCTAGTGAAGCTTGGGTTCCCTAACCTCTCCTAGGCTGTAGAACCGTTGTCCCTCTTCGAAGGTGCTGCTTTGTCCCTTAGGGTAACAACGTTACACTAAGGTTTTGTTGTGGGTTTTCTTCTTCGGGGTTTAGGGAAACACTCATCATCTCTTGCACCATGGAGGATCTCACTGTACAGTGGAATGGGCTCTCTCTTTCACACAGGGAAGGACCTAAGTTCCGGTTACACTCAGATTTGGCTTCTAACGAATATACTATTGCTGCAAAATTTTTGACAAAGCGAGCTTTAAACACTGATGCAATTGCAGCAACTTTCAAGCCGTTATGGCAATCCAAAAACGGCTTCAGGGTGAAAAACCTTGGTAACCATGTTATCTTATTCACTTTTGACAATGAGGAAGAGGTGGATACGATTATGGCCAACGAGTTGTGGAGTTTTGACAAGCATCTTATGGTCCTACAACAATATGGTAAGGACTCAATTGTGGAAGAAATATCATTTAATCTTACTCATTTTTGGGTGCAGGTACATGGCATTCCTTTAGGTTATATGAACTCGACAGTGGCGGCAGGAGTTTGTGAAACTGTAGGGATAGTTATCTGCCACCCAAAAATGCCCAATGAAAATGGTGGTGGTTTCATGAGAGTGCGGGTTCTCATCGATATATCTCAACCCTTATGTCAAGGAAGGGTTATTTGCCTCGAGGATGATAAAGAACTATGGGTTTCATTCAAATATGAGCGACTGCCCAATCTGTGTTATTGGTGTGGGCACCTAACACATAATGACCGTGATTGTGAGTTGTGGTTAGACAGTGAAGGTACCCTTGAGGAAACAGATAAATGGTATGGTCTGTGGATAAGAGCTCAACCTTTTGCGAGCTCACGCAAGGCAGTGATTACAGTACCGGGTTTCCACGTCAAAAATAAAGACATACCAAAAGCAGGTAAATCCAACGGCCTAGCAAGGCGGCTGCCAGCGACAGATGTGCTTTTGAAACGTACACAGGGAGCCTCTTAGACTAATCAGGAAACTACTAAAACGGTGGAAGAAGTAAATGCAAATTCAAAAAATTCTTTCCTTACACAGAATGGCCAGGCTAGCCATGATCAATCAGATCCGGATTTGGCTTAATCACAGGTCAAAATGGAAATGTTGGAGAAACAAATTGAGGAAATAGACCGAGAATTAAGTAAGTTTGACTTACCTGGGAATAAAATTCTCAAGCAGAATATGGATACTAAAGATACTTCCCCACATTATAACCCCCACTCAACCAAAAATATCCTCCCATAGCCCTTCCTTTACACCCCATTCCCTCCAAAACTATAATAACTCTGCTGAACCCTAACAAAATACCAACCCGATCCCATCACCCCTCCATAGTCCTAACATAGCCCTACCACCCATTACTACTCCCAACACTACCAAATATAACTCGACCCCACCACCCTTCAATACTCCCAAAAATCCCACAAACAACCAAGCCTTTCCCTTACTTGACGTAACCCATGCCAACACCCACCCCATAATCACATGTACCCCCTTTACTTCCAAAATTCCTAACCAATTTACTACACCTCAGACACTTCCAAAACCAACATCCCCACTTCATCATACCTCCAAAAATGCCTCTGTTTCTTCCTCCAAAAACAGAGCACCAAATGACACCCCACCATCCCTCCATACTCCCAACACGACACCACCAACCATTAATACTCCCAACACTAACACAAATAACCTGACCCCACCACCCCTCACCACCTCCAAAAACGCCTCTGTTCCTCCCTCCAAAAACAGAGCACCTAATGACACCCCTCCCTTGGCCACTTGGAAACATACCCCAAGAATTGGAACACAAGAAGCTCTAATTAAGAATGAACCACTAGGGAAGAAACGTGCAGCCCCTCATCATGCACATCAGTCTGAGTTACCAAGTAAGAAATATCCGGTTTCTCAAATTGATAATGAAAATAACTCGACCCCACCACCCTTCAATACTCCCAAAAATCCCACAAACAACCAAGCCTTTCCCTTACTTGACGTAACCCATGCCAACACCCACCCTATAATCACACGTACCCCCTTTACTTCCAAAATTCCTAACCAACTTACTACACCTCAGACATTTCCAAACCCAACGTCCCCACTTCATCATACCTCCAAAAATGCCACTATTTCTTCCTCCAAAAATAGAGCACCAAATGACACCCCACCATCCCTCCATACTCCCAACACGACCCCACCAACCATTAATACTCCCAACACTAACACAAATAACCTGACCCCACCACCCCTCACCACCTCCAAAAACGCCTCTGTTCCTCCCTCCAAAAACAGAGCACCTAATGACACCCCTCCCTTAGCCACTTGGAAACGTACCCCAAGAACTGGAACACAAGAAGCTCTGATTAAGAATGAACCACTAGGGAAGAAACGTGCAGCCCCTCATCATGCACATCAGTCTGAGTTACCAAGTAAGAAATATCCAGTTTCTCAAATTGATAATGAAAATAACTCGACCCCACCACCCTTCAATACTCCCAAAAATCCCACAAACAACCAAGCCTTTCCCTTACTTGACGTAACCCATGCCAAAACCCACCCTATAATCACACGTACCCCCTTTACTTCCAAAATTCCTAACCAACTTACTACACCTCAGACATTTCCAAACCCAACGTCCCCACTTCATCATACCTCCAAAAATGCCTCTATTTCTTCCTCCAAAAATAGAGCACCAAATGACACCCCACCATCCCTCCATACTCCCAACACGACCCCACCAACCATTAATACTCCCAACACTAACACAAATAACCCGACCCTACCACCCCTCACCACCTCCAAAAACACCTCTATTCCTCCCTCCAAAAATAGAGCACCTAATGACACCCCTCCCTTGGCCACTTGGAAACGTACCCCAAGAACTGGAACACAAGAAGCTCTGATTAAGAATGAACCACTGGGGAAGAAACGTGCAGCCCCTCATCATGCACATCAGTCTGAGTTACCAAGTAAGAAATATCTGGTTTCTTAAATTGATAATGAAAACATCTTGATATTGGCGAAGGCTGGTTCCCAGCCTTGCCAGAAGTAATGAGTCTACAAGTATGGAACTGTCATGGGCTTAGGAATCCACGTACCGAAGATCAGCTTACGGATTTGGTGCGGGCAAAAGATCCCTAGGTCGTGTTCATAGCGAAACATGGACCGATAAAGCAAGGCTAGAGAGAGTTCAGAGAAAAATTCAATTCAAAAACATGTTTGAATCACCAAGGAGAGATAAGGCGGGTGGACTGGCCCTATTTTGGAAGGAAGATTTTCCACTAGACATTGAAACTTTTTCTCCAAATCATATTGATAGCACGATCAACAAAAATCAGGTTAATGAATGGAGATTTATGGGCTTTTATGGATAACCGACGACACAAAAAAGACCTGAATCTTGGGCCAAATTATGATAGTTGAAAAATAGGAGAGCTTCACCATGGTTGTATGCTGGAGATTTCAATGAAATTACCCGGCAATTTTAAAAATGTGGTGGAAGACCAAGGCCACATTGTCAAATGCAACTTTTTAGAGATGCGGTGGATGAATGCGCTTTTATGGACCTTGGCTTTGTGGGCTTCCCTTTTACTTGGCATAAACACTTTACTGACTACACTATTTGGGTACAATTAGATAGGGCTTTGGCTACAAATGAATGGTTCAGTATGTTTCCTAGAACAAAGGTCCAATACTTAGACACAACAGTTTCAGACCATAAACCTATTTGGATCAATCCTGAAGGTATGGAAACACACTTTCAAAAACCTTTTTCGCTTCGAACAGATGTGAATGACTGACAAGGGGTGTGGGGAAACCATTGAAGTAGTGTGGACTGAAAATAGCTTAAAACCATGGGACACTAGAGTGCTGAGAAAAATTGATAAATGTGGCCATGAATTACTATGTTGGAGCAAGAGGCACTTTGGCAATGTACGACAAGAGTTGGAGAAGAAGAGAAAAGAATTAAAGCAGGCAGAGAGAATTTCAGTCTGGACTGGAGACTCTGGACGAATGAAAGCATTAGAATCGGAAATAAACTTGCTTCTTGACAAGGAGGCACAAATGTGGAGACAACGATCCAAGATTTTGTGGATGAAAGATGGGGACCGTAACACTAAATTCTTCCACAGTAAAGCATCTCAGCGGTGCCGGCGAAACTACATTACTAAATTGTATGACTCCACAGGTAGGTGGTGCACAAGACAAAGCCAAGTAAATGACACCATTCCCGGGTTTTATAGGGAGCTCTTTACATCGAGAAACCCGAAAAACTTGGCAGATGTGTTAGAAGTCATTCCCCAGGTGGTTACTGAATCTATGAATGCCTCACTTACAAGGGCGTTCACCATTGAGGAAGTTGAAGCAGCAGTGAAAGAAATGGCACCATTGAAAGCACCCAACCCCGACGGCATGCCCCCTTTGTTCTACCAAAGTTATTGGTCCCTGGTTGGTTCAGATGTATCTCAATCCATTTTACACTATCTGAACACAGGTACATTGCCACAATCTCTTGGTCATTCATTTATAACTTTAATCCCTAAAGTAAAAAATACGGAATATGTGTCTCAATTTAGGCCTATAAGCTTGAGTAACGTGCTTTATCGTATTTTTGCTAAAGTCTTGGCAAATAGACTGAAAAAGATTATGCCTCTGCTTATATCAGAACATCAAAGTGCTTTTTTGTCTGATTGCCTGATTTTTGATCATATTTTAGTGGCATTTGAAACCTTGCATCATATGAGAAATCACAATAAAGGAAAGACAGGTTTTATGGCCTTGAAACTCGATATGAGTAAGGCCTACGATAGAGTTGAATGGTCTTACATGGAGCATGTTTTGGTGAAGATGGGTTTTCATAGTAGATGGGTGCACCTTATGATGCTTTGTATTACAAATGCATCCTATTCTATTTTGATTAATGGCGAACCACATGGCAATATTACTCCTACAAGAGGACTTAGGCAAGGGGATCCCCTATCCCCCCGCCTCTTTCTTATGTGCCCTGAAGGCCTACACGGCCTAATAAAAAAGGCAGCCCATAATGGCAATATAAGAGGAGTATCTATTTGTCAAAATGGACCTAAGCTAACTCACCTACTCTTTGCAGACGATAGTGTGATTTTTTGCAGGGCCAAGGAAAGTGATTGCCAATGCCTACTTGATATTTTGGCTAAATATAAGAGAGCTTCAGGGCAACAAATTAATCACACCAAGACTACTCTTTTCTTTAGCAAATCCACATCCGAAGAGATGCAAACTTCAATCAAAAATATGCTTGGAGTTTCGGTCATTCAACAATATGAAAAATATTTAGGCCTTCCATCACTTGTGGGTCGAAAAAAGAAGGAGAGTTTCACCCATATTAAGCAACAAGTTTGGATAAAATTAGCTAGTTGGGAAGCAAAACTCTTATCTCAAGCGGGAAGAGAGATCTTAATCAAATCTATGGCCCGAGCTCTACCCACTTACACTATGGCCTGCTTCAAATTACCACTTTCCTTATGCCATGAGATAGAATCAATGATATGCAAATTTTTTTGGGGTCAAAAAGGTGACAATAGGAAAATTCATTCGGTGAAATGGCAAGATTTGTGTAAACCCAAAAGCCAAGGGGGTATGGGCTTCAAAGACCTTGCTTGGTTTAATGATGCCCTCCTAGCCAAACAAACTTGGCGTCTACTTCATGACACGGATTCTCTATTCTACCAGGATTTTAAGGCGAAATTTTTTCCAAATTCTACAATTATGGAAGCAAAAAATCCGATAAATGCCTCATATGCTTGGAAGAGTATTTTGAAGGGGAGGGATATTATCAAGAGAGGTGTAGCATGGAGAATAGGGTCCAGCCTCTTTGTCAATGTATGGGGGGAGAATTGGCTGCCTACTAAACATAATCCTAAAATCATCACACCTGTGGTGGTTGGATGGGAAGGTGCAAAGGTTGGAGATTTTATTGATCAAGGGCAGAAAATATGGAAGGCTGATTTAGTTGATGGAGTTTTTTATGATTTTGAAGCATCAATTATAAAAAACATCCCCCTGTGCCGCTCCATTCAAGATGACGTTCTTATATGGCCATTCACACCAGATGGAAATTACACGGTTAAGTCGGGATACCGCTTTTTACAGGAAGCATCTAGAGTGCAACAACCGGGTCAATCATCAACCCAAACTCTGAAACCATTGTGGAACAAAATCTGGGCTCTTGATGTTCCAAACAAAGTGAAGACACTGATATGGCGAGCATGCAAAAACTCTGTACCTACAAAAGCAAATCTGTTTCGGCGCAAGATAACACCTGATGGAAGATGTGAGATTTGCAAACAAGAAGATGAAGATATAATGCACGCACTCTACCGCTGTCCCACCTTGCAATCTCTCGGAAATTCCATACCAGCGTGGAATCAAGGCTCTCTCAAACAGAGCAAATGCTTCACTGACTTTATTGGTTTTATTTTTGCAGGTACAGCAGATCCGGTGCTCTTTTCCTTGGTGTTATGGAATTTGTGGAATCGGCGAAATAATCTCCGACTCGGGAAACCAACTCTTCCACTAGACAAGGTACTGGAACACTCTCGGGAGTGACAACTTGAGTCCCATTCCAGTCCCATGACGTCCACAAAACAAATAAGAACACAGACAGCAACATGGACTCTGCCCCAAGATAATTGGTACAAGATTAATTTTGACGGTGCCACATTTGCCAACGATAGAAGTGTAGGACTGGGTGTTGTCATACGAAACAAAGAAGGCCGAGTCATGGCATCTTTGTCTCAAAAAATACCCTGCCAATGTCAGTCATTGAGGTTGAGGTTTTTGTAGCACGGAGAGCTCTTGAACTTGCTATGGGGCTGGGATTTGACCACGTCATACTTGAAGAGGATTCTGAAATTTTACACAAGGCTTTGCTAGCAGAAGATAGGAACTTTACACCCTACAGACATCTAGTGCAAGACATTGTATACCTTAGTAATTTCCTTTCAGCTTTTAAAACTTCTCTTGTACGCCGCTCGGGTAATAAGTTAGCTCACTCTCTAGCGAGGAACTCAAAATCCCTCAATCATATGCACATCTGGATGGAAGATGTACCACTAGATTTATTACTTGTTGTTCAAGCTAACCTTACTAGCCTACCTTAATAATATTCAGTGGCCTCCTTATTAAAAAAAAAAAAAAAAAAAAAATCTAAATTATATTGCTATTAACAATTTATATTTCCTAGATTGTTAAAGTGTATGGGTGAAATAGAAAAAGGAACCACAATAAGGGTTCTTAGTGAATGTGAAGATCAGGCAAACTGAATAGAATCCAATTAGTGGGTGGGTAGAAGGCACTCCAATAAGCTAGTGAGTGATAAGAACACACAATAAGCTTCAAGAAAGAATGAATGAAAGTAGAGAACAAAGAGGAAATATCTCCGATTTGTGTGATATTTCTAGGGTTCCCCTAATGGATTTTGGTGGCTATTTTACCATTCAATTAGATGGAGAACTTGACAACACACCACCCCCTTAAGTCAGATGAGGGGATCTAATCATAAGAAGTCTTCCTCATGGTTGCTAGCGGTAAGGTCCCTATTGTGTTTTTTAGTAAATACAAATGGTGGTAGGTGAGTCATAATAAATGCAAATGTGAAGGATGATGGTCCTTTTTAAATTTTCTTTTCTAGGCAAGTAAGATTGGTAACTAACCTCTGTGCATGCTTTGTAGTTTGGGCCAAAGTAGACTACCTCAAACAAGAGGTTTGACTATTCTGGGTGTAATTTGATCGCACTACACAATTTTGATCAAAGAGGCATACTCAGGGACTTGATTGGCTAACTGGCCTCAAGTTTAGTAAAATGTCTTCAAGTCAATGAAGAAGTCTAGTTTTGCACCATACTCATTTGGATTGGCCTACTTGGATTGAGCCCCCTCCTAAGTCCACCAATTCCAAGCTTGTGCATCCTCTTTCTAAACTACTAGGTTTTTCAATTTCCTGAGACGATTGAGTTGAGGAAGTGGAATCTTGCAAGTTTTGTGGGTATTTCTTACTGCTTCGAAGATTGGTAGGTTCAACTCATTGGAAACGAAACTCTTTGTTTGAATCATTGGAGTGTAAGCCCTAATGGATAGTTGCTATTTTGAATGACATTGCTATGATTCCTTTGAAAAAGTTGCAGCTCATTAATAATCCACTCATTTATCATTTCACACACAAATTTTAAGGGAAAATGTTAAGGACACAAAAAATCTCATAACTTTTGCCACAACTCGCTACATAGTGAGTTGTGAGTGGTGGAGGTCAAATGGTGGGTACACATCTTCACCACTCAAAACTTGCCACATGGAAAGTTGTGACAAAAATTGTGAAGTTTTTGTGTCCCTAACATTGCTCAATTTTAAGGCATCAACATGTAATTGCCATCTTGGTTATTGGCTAGTTATATTACTACAAATATTGATGTGTTTCCTAATAACCATACTAATTTATAAAAATGCACACTAGTGTTCTTTTTTCTTTTCTTTTTTACTTGCTTGCATTTCTTAAGTCTAGCTCTATTGCTAAAGAATAAAACCCCCAAAGAAAAAAAATGGTCTATGCATTTTTTAAAATAATATAACAATTGTGTATCTCAAAAAGGCTATTAAATTTGGGAGGAAAAAGAGTTTATATGGGATAACATAAAAAGCTTTAATTCATAAAAATGAGTATATTTATTTGTACATATGGGATAACATTAAAAATTATATATATATATATATATATATATATATATATATATATTTGTATTATTATCCTTGGTTCCACCATAAAAATGAAAACCACCCTCTTTCCTAATCTCCCTTGTGTGTGTTTATTTCTTTAAAAAAAATAAAAAAATGATGAATAACTGTCTCACATTATTTAAGAGGGTGTATTGTATGTATTATAATTTGCTCCACCCTTTCTTCAAAGTTAAACGTGACTTTTGAGGAAAGTTTGTGGTGTGCCTTTATGTTAGAAGTTATAAACACATTCATTCTCACTTGTATGTGTTTATCTATGAAAAAATGTTTTGAAAAGAGAAATATTATGTCCACAACATTTTCACAATACTGTCACAACAAATCATAGGTGGCAAGTTGTTATTTGCTATTATGGGTAGGCAAAAAAGTAATTTAAATTGTGAATTAAAATTAGAACCAATAACAATGTACTATGATTTGTTGCAAAAGTGTTGTGAAAATGTTGTGAATGTAGCAACTTTCTTATCACACGCGCTTCACACTTGCGATGAGGCTCTTTTTTTATTTTGAGTTTAATGTAAATTTTTAATTTGAATTTATCTATTGTTAGTGACGTTACCAAGGAATGAATTTTTAAGAAACTAAAATTTAGGATTTGAAATGGAGTAAACTGCTAGTTTAGTGTTTGTTAGTTTTTAGAAAAAAAATGTATCAAATGTGTGTAAGATATATTTAATAGACAGTGTGCTAAAATTTTCTCTGTTAGTTTTTTATTTTATTTAAATTTTGTTGAATTACAATTTTAATTTCATTTTTTATTTTTTAAGAATAAAGATTATTTAATTAGATTATGGGTATTTTTTTTATATTTTTGAAGTCATAACTAACTTTCTGAATCCTCTTAATATTTAAAGGTAAAGATAAATATTATAATGATTAAAATACTTAAAAATTTGTTTATATAAAAAATAACTTCGAAATTAAACTCGTCAAATTCATAACCACAGTTTATTGCGTCTTATTTAAACTCGTCAAATTCACGCACGTGCTTAAGTTAAGGCGGTTAACGTTAAATACTGTCTTTTCTTAAACAACCCTAGTTTTCTCTTTCTTTTTAACTCTAACTCTCACTCTCACTCTCTTTCCTTGTGCTCCAAGACTTTCAAATTTCTTTTATATATTTCACTCTTACCTCTAACCCTAATTCTCATATCCTATCATTTGCAATTTTTCTTTCACTTTATGAAACTCTCTCTCTTTCCCTGTGCTCTAAGACTTCCATTTTTTTTTTCTTTCTCTTTTGTGATTATAACTAACCTATTGGTGATATTATTGCTAATCAAACATGAAAAAGGAATTGGATTTCTAGCTTCAGAAAGCAAGTTCGTTGATTAATAAGGTTCAAACTCAGTTCGCAGATGACGATAGCATTTATGAGTCGTTCTTGGTTTTGCTCACTTCATACCATAAGGGTAAGGGCAAAGGGCAACAGGATATGGGTTCACTTTGTTATCAAATCCATCATCTTTTCAAGGACCACCCTAATCTGTTCCATGAATTCTTCAGCTTTGTTTCAAATTCGGTTCCTAACGAAACCACACCCAATAAGTCATGTTCTTTTGACTTGCAAGCTTTGTCCCAACAAGGAAATTCTTTGTTCAAGAAGATTCAAAGTTGTTTACATGGGTCGGATTATCATTACTGTTAGGACATATGTGATTTGATGTTAGGAACATATGTCAATATTTTATGTAATGGGCTAATCCTTTGATAAAAGGCACTTTACTTGTAATTGGGTAGATCTAGGATGTGTTTAATACTTCAAGGAACAAGGTTTCAAGATCAAGTGTTAAAGCCATGTAAATCTGTCCAAGAAACAAGTGAAGAAGTGCTGGATTTTAAAGCTCGATAGCTAGCATCTATCGAGGTTTAAAAAGTTGCTAAAGCCCGAAACTCGACAGCTAGCTCGATAGATACCCTATCTATCGAGGTTTATGGAATTCAGTTTTTCAGAACTATTTTTCATCCAATCCGTGAGTACATATATAGGCTTTCTTTTCTCACAACCCTAAACATATATAAGGATTATTTTAAGGGCCGTAAAAAGTTGCACAAGTGTGAAGCAAAGTTTTGTTCATATAAATTGAGACCGGAGACAGAATTTGTCCTAATTCATCTTTCTCTTGAAGAAGCTGCTGTGTTTGTACACCTTAGGGTTTTGTGATCAAGGAACTTTGTGATCTTCATCGTGTGATGAACTGAAGAACTTTGCAGCCAACATCTTTCTCAAGTTGGTGATCAAGTCGCATACTAAGATCCGTGTATTTATTAGTTAGTCACATATTGGGAGCTATGCATTGAAAATGAGAGATTATCACTACAGAACAAGTCCAATTGGGTATTGGGGTAAAGGTTTAACTGTAGGTTGGTATAAGGTACTGGGATTCCTTTACTTATAACCGCTTGTTTTGATAATAGTGGATTCTCAAGAGTGGTGACCTTAAAATCACCCGGTGGGGTTTTTGCCGTGTAGGTTTTCCCCATTCATAAACAAATTACCGTGTCAATTTAATTTCTGCTGCATATTAGTTAATTGGTGATTTGTTTGTGCTACCACGTGTTTTACATGTTAATTTAATTAATTAATTAACTTGGCTAAATCAATTGGTTAATTTATCACAATGAGTCAATACATTATTGGCCTATCAAGTGGTATCAGAGCAGGCACACTCTGATTAGGTATTAATCTTTGCAGTGTGATCCACTGACTCCTGTTGTCATGGCTGCAACCGGCTTGAAGAGACCTTTGTTTTCAAATACATCTTATTTTTCTAATCTCTACTTGTTTGAGTGTATCAGAAAATGCAAGTCTAAAAGTTATTGGAATTCTATTATGATGACTATTGGAAAAGATCTCAGTTTAATAAAGAAGAAACCAGACTATCTCAGAATGAAAATGTGCAAAGGAGTTTGTCTAAGAAGAGTGAAAGTTAAAGGTCTTGTTCATAAATGGCAAATGAGAGAAAACATCATTCCCACCAATCTGTCATCTAAGCACAAAGTGTGCTTTATGATGAATTCTGCATTTAAGGTTATGGACACATGTTTGTGGTACCTTAACAGTGGCTGCTTAAGACACATGATTGGAGACCGATCTCTCTTCAAGGTTTTCGAGTCTAAGAAAGGTGGTAATGTCACTTTTGGTGATGGGAGCAAATCACAGATTAAAGGAAAGGGAATCATCTCTCTACCTAGACATCCAGATATTACAAATGTTCTTTATGTAGAAGGCTTGAGAGTGAACCTATTAAGCATTAGTCAGATGTGTGATCAAGACTTTATGGTACTATTCTCAAAGGGAAAATGCCTTGTCATGGATGAGTCTGGAAAGAAACTCATAAGTGGTGTCCGCACTTTAGACAACTGTTATGGCTTAGTTTCGGGTGCTGATATTATGCACAATAACATTTGCTTACCAAATGAAGATCTATGGCACCAAAGGATTGGACATTCTAGTTACAAACATCTCTCAATTGTATTTAAGCATGAGTTAGTTTTGGGGATACCAAAGCTCAGTAGAGTGAGCAATGTGGTGTGTGGACCATGTTAGCTTGGAAAACAGACGAAAGCCAAACATCCGAGCACCCAGACATCAGCTACTTCCATACCATTAGAGCTACTACATCTAGATCTTATAGGTCCAACCAGAACCGAGTCTCTTGGTGGAAAGAGATACATCATGGTTATGGTAGACAACTTTACTAGGTACACTTGGGTTATACTCCTACGATCCAAGTTTGATGCTTTTAAGCACATTGAAGCCTTGTGCGCAAGATTGCAAAATGAGAAGGGCCTAAAGATTGATCGGATTCGAAGTGATCATCATAAGGAATTCGAAAACTCATATATGGAGTCCTTTTGCACGAGATCAGGTATATCCCAAGAATTCTTTGCTCCTATTACTCCTCAACAGAATGGTGTAGTAGAAAAAAAGAATAGAGTTATTCAAGAGATGGCTAGAGCCATGTTACAAAACAATGATGTAGCTAGAAACTTGTGGGGAGAAGCTGTTAACACTGCTTGTCATACGATTAATAGGGTGTACTTTTGACCAGGTGCCAAGAAGACTCCATATGAGTTATGGAAGGGAAGGAAGCCAAATGTGAAGTATTTCAGAATTTTTGGAAGTACTTGTTTCTTTATCAAGGATAGAGAGAATGTAGGAAAATTTGACTCCCACAACGATGAAGGAATATTTTTGGAATACTCCTCTACAAGCACGGCTTATCAGGTATACAACAAAATAACCATGAAGGTGATGGAAACAATGAATGTTGTTATTGATGAATCTTCAGACTCCATTTTTGAGAAGTTTAGTGAGGAAATCCCCAGAGAAATTCTTCCTCCCGAGCCCAGGGAAATTCAAGAAATTGTTGAACAAGAGCTCGCATCTCCAAGTACTCCTAATACTCCAAGTGTTGTAGAAGATTCAACAAATATATCTACTTCACTTGATTCTAAATCCCATGAAGAGAAAGGACCTTCCTCCAAGATCAAATTGAATCATCCTTTTGAAGTTATTATGGGAAATATGAATAAACTTACACTAAGGAAGCGTACAGTTGATAAATGTGTTGCTAACTTTATGTCTTATTCTTGTTACTTGTCGCAGGTTGAACCCATTAGAGTTGAGGAAGCACTTCAAGATGAAAGTTGGGTTGAAGGTATGCATGATGAACTGCTTCATTTTCAGAGGAATGATGTTTGGACCCTAGTACCTAGATCGGAGGGTGAGCACATCATTGGCACAAAGTGGACATTCTGCAATAAGACTAATGATGAGGGTAATGTGATTCGCAACAAGGCTCGTCTTGTAACACAAGGATATTCTCAAATGGAAGGGGTAGATTATGATGAGACATTTGCTCCAGTAGCCCATATGAAGTCCATCAGAATTCTCTTAGCCCTAGCATGTCACTTGAAGTTCAAACTTTACCAAATGGACGTAAAGACTGCTTTCTTGAATGGGTTCCTTACAGAAGATGTCTATGTGGCTCAACCAAAAGGATTCATTGATCCACACTTTCCGGATCATGTGATTATTCCATGAATTTCTGATTCATGGTTAACCTTTATTGCACCTTTCTAATTATCTAAGACATACCATTATTGCACCTGTTCTTTGTAAAAATGAATAAGATGTTCCAGCCAAAGCGACCTTTCACCTTTTTTTTTTGGTAATTCAGCTTTTATTTATAGAAACAAAACACAAATTACAAAGGAAGACCCAAAATAAATTAGCAAAGGGAAACCTCCCTACTATAGCAACCAAAACAAACTAACCATAAAACCAAAGCAAGCCAAAACAGATGGCAAAGCAAAACACACCACCTACTGCCCTAACAATCTAAACAAAAACATCTATAAGGCATCACAACCAGTACCTTTAGCACAGTAGCACATAGACTAGCACTTTGGCAAAACACGGCAACACAAGATTTCAATGATCAAATTAAAATACTACTTGGATCAATCCCCCAATTACAACAAATGGTAGCATTCAAAACTGACTTCTTGAACTTGGTTTTAAACCCCAACCTAGTTTTGACATCCTTAATGATGCTTCTCTTTAGCTGTTCTTCTATCCAAATTCTTTCTTCATGAACTATGGCATTTCTTTGCAGCCAAATATGGTAGACCGTTGCCCAACAAGCAAGTTTGCAAGCTATTACTCTCAGCCCCTTCCCTTTTAACTCTCTAACCCCCCAAGCAATCAAGTCCTCCGACCTTTCACCTTTGCCATGAAAAGATCATCAGCAAGCAAACGCTCCTTGAACCCACCAAACTGAAGCAACCACAAGAACAGTACCGACTTTTTGCGCGAGCTCAAATTAAAGTCCCTCTTAACAATCGACCCAAGTACCCTTCCAATCTCTATAGCCGCAGCCAAGTCCTTTGGCACAGTCTCTACTGACCTACCTACCAGCCTCTAAAAACGCCATCATCATAGCCTCTTCGTTGTTCCTTTCCTTGTGATCATCATTATTATCATCATTGTTACTACTATCTCTTAGTGTAGGTGAGACAGACAAAGCTTAAAAGGAGTATTTCCATGTGTGCCTTGTTATAGCACCTGATTGTATTTCTCCATTGAAGAGTAGAAGAGGGAAGACCCCTTGTTATAGCACCTGATTGTATTTCTTTAGGTCGAGGTGAGTGGGGATATGGGTTTTTGTCAACACTTAGGTCCAATCTTAAGTTAAGAATTAAACACCCAATTCAACTTCAAGCAAGACCCATTGTCCAACTGGCCCAAGAAAAAAAAAAAGTCACACTAAAACCCAGCCAGCCCAAACCTCCATTAAAGCAAAACCCACTAAAATCCAAATAAAAATCAGCCAACACTCCAACGTCCAAACCTTAAAACGAAGCCCACTTCAAAATACTAACAAAACCCAACTAAAAGCTTTAAGACCCACATCCAAAAAAATCAGCCCACTAAAATGAGAAGGCCCACCATCATTAAACTCACAAAGATTTCACTTTCCTGGAGCCGCCATTGTGTTTGACTTTACTCATGGCCTCCAAGACTCAGTGTTATACTCTTCATACTAATTATTAATAAATTTCTACCTTTTTCAATTTAAAAAAAAAAAAAAAACTCCGTTTTCAAGATAAAAATAGTTTTCAATAAATGAATTTTTAAATGGCGATTGACACGTGGCTCAAATCAATTAAGCCAAAGGTTCAAAAAAATAAGCCAACAAAATCCCCCCATTCCCCAAAACACTAATCTTTTCCCTTAATGTATATTTTGCATGAAATATGTGGAAGATCAATGACAAATTGTTTGCTATGCTATGCTATGCTATGAAGTGAAATCAATGACGAGTTGTTTGCTATGTTATGCTATGGAGTGAGGTAAGTTTTGCTTAATTCTCTTAGCAAATTACTTTCCTAGTAAATGTTATGTGCTCATAGCTCATATGCTCATGCATTTGTTATATCATCTAGGATAGACCTATTTGCTCACATCTTATGCATTTCACACGTCATCTCATAGGATAGAAACATATATTCATACATTCACATGCTTATGCATCTCACATGTAATTTCCCAAAATATGTTATATTCACATGTTCTCATGTTCATGCATCTCATATGTCATCTTGCTCAAGTTTCCCTTGTTTCTCTCTTTTTCTAAATTGCCACACACTAGAGTTACCTTTCAAATATTCAAAGTTATGAATGAAATCAAAACAAGATATCATCTTACGATATGTGTTGTGGTGTTCCTGACACATTCTGCACACATAATAGAACTTTTGAATCCATAGCTTTGGTTCTAGATATTTGACTTACTCTTTAGTTTAGGAACCCTTGAGATAACATTTAGCTAATTAGTTGACCAATCACACTTTAAAAACTCAATGGATTAGATATAGGCGGCCAAGCACACCTTGAAAATTCAATAAGTGATGGGAAAATAATTAATGGATTCAATAATGCATACACATCACTTAAGTGCCCATAACTCACACACTCACAAGGGATTTTTTTTCCAAAATAACATCCATTTTCAAACAATTTCGTTAGTTAGTATCATTTCCAAACTATTTAGAAAACTAACATCTCAAGTCTCTTAGACTCAAGTTCACTATAGCAACTCAAGTATCAAAGACTCGTTTTTTATGAAAATCAATGTGGAAATTGAGTCTTTAAGACTCAAGTTCCACAAAAGAAAACCAAGAAATCCAAAAACATGAGTCTCAAGTCATAGAGATCAATAATAAAGAAAGAAATCCAAAGACTTGAGTTGTAGAGATCACACAGAAGAAGGCAAATCAACAAAGAAGAAGAAGGCATATCAACATAGAAACAACGAACCCAGATCAACGATGCTAACTAACGAAATTATTTCTCTAAGTAGTTTGGAAACGATGTTAACTAACAAAATTATTAGAAAAATTGTGTTATTTTGGAAAAAAAAAAAAATCTCACTCACAAGCAACATGGATGATGTGACTTGCTCATGAACTATCTTTAGTAGATTAGTCACGTAGTATACATAAAATATTAAACTTCTTGCTCTACAGTATTAGGTGCATGCTTTGAAACTAGAAAATCCCTTTTTTCAACTTAAACTCTTGTATGATTTATTATTTAGTAAATTACATGATTTATTATTATTATTATTTTGGGGGATTGAAGTGAAGACGTGGGCCTAGTTTTATAAATCCTTACAAAAAGGGGACGAAACTAGTATTTAAGGAGGCAAATTTTTTTTTGCATGGAGGTGGAAATGGGCCCAAGTAGGGATGGCCATGGATTGGGTGTATTTAAAAATAATTATTTTAAATTTAAAACTTGATTTTCCATTCAAATATTTTTAAAATAAAACTAATTTATCATAATATTTTTTTAATGGTGTTAAGTTCTAAAGACTTAGGATTAATGTATTTAGAATTCTAATTTGTATTGTTGGCAAACCATAATCAAAACATGTTGTTTAATCTTGTTTAGACTTGCTCAAAGTTGTGCCGTTTTTGTAAAGTTGGAATCGAGCTAATGTAGAAGTTACTGTGCATCTCAGTCTGGCTCGATCGATCGAAACTTAGGCTGGATCGATCAAATTTCGGGTCTGATGTGTTTTTTCTACATAATTCCAACTCAGCCCTAGCTCATTAAAATGTTTTAGGGTTTTATGTTTTGCTTAGGTATATAAGGCAAACCCTAGCCACGTTTTAGAGGTTGCTCATATTGCTGTTTGTGTGAATCTCTTGTGAGATCCTTGAAGAGCTTTCCTTCACACAAGTTTAGGATTATCAATAAGGAGATTTCTTCAAGAACTTGATGATCGTTCAGTTGCTGCAATAAAAGCTTAAAGATACACAAGCGAGTGTGCTTGTACTTGCTGGAGAATCCAAGAAAGAAGGAGTTCGTGGTTTCAGAGCTTGCACGTGGTCGTGTCAGTAAGTTTCTACTGGTGGGTAGCAATAGGATGTTAGTGGTCTAAGTCCTGTTGAACAATTTCGATTCTTTCATAGTGGATTCAGGTTTACCTTGAGGATAGCTAGGTTAAATTCTCCATAGGTTTTTACCAGTTTGGTTTCCTGGATGATCATATCATTGTATTATTTATCTTTCTGCTGCTTTGCATGATATGATTGTTTGATTGTGATAACCTAGATCTGTTTAATTTTACTAAGTATCAACTTAGCTAATTACCTAGGTTAATTCAATTGTGGTTTTAAGGGGTCTAAAAACTATCAAGTGGTATCAAAGCGGATAGCTCTCTTGTTGTTGATCTTTTGATCATTGAGCTGATCCTTGACCCTTGTTGTCATGGAACACGGACACTCTCTTGTTATTCCTCCTCACTTTAATGGGAATAATTATCCTTATTGGAAAGTAAGGATGAAAGCATTCCTGAAATCGATTGATGAGAGAGTCTGGAACTCCGTTAAATACGGATGGGAGAAGCCTACTACTTCTATTAGTGAATGGAAAACTTCTCAAAAAGAAGCAGCCGCATTCAATAGCAAAGCTATGAATGCTATCTTTAATGCTGTTTCTATGGAGGAATTTAAGAGAATCTCTAATGTTGAGGTTGCTCATACTGCTTGGAATATCCTCCAGACTGTGCATGAAGGCACAAAGGTTGTCAAAATCAACAAATTGTAGCAGTTAACTTCTAAATTTGAAAGCATTAGGATGTCTGATGATGAATCTTTTGATGAATTCTATGCTAAACTTAATGATATTGTTAATTCTGCATATAACCTGGGTGAAATTTATGATCAACCTAAACTTGTTAGGAAGATTCTTAAATCTTTAACTGAAGACTTTAGACCCAAGGTGACTGCCATCACTGAGAGCAAGGATGTGGACTCCATCCCTGTTGATGAACTTGTAGGATCAATTCAATCTTATGAGTTGGACCTACCCAAAACTAGCAAATCCAAATCAACGGCTTTTAAGTCAATTGATGATGTTGAGGTTGGTGGATTTGATGATGAGCTCTCTTCTACAGAGATTACTTACCTTGCCAAGAACTTTAGAAACTTTCTTAGGAATAGTAACAGAAGGGTAAGAGGTACGAACACTGCTGAACCTAGAAACTTTAGGAAGAATGATCCCACTAAGGTTAACAACACTGAAAAACCTAGAGAAAAAGTAAGTCAATCTTCAAATAATTCTATGGGTCCTCAATGTTTTGGATGTCAAGGGTATGGTTACATGAAATCTGAGTGTCCTACTTACTTGAAGTCTAAGGGTAAAGCTATGACTGTAACCCTTAGTGATAATGAAGTTTCTAATGATGAATCTGGATGTGACGAGGATGAAAATTTCATAACTTTCACTACTACTGCTATAGTAAATGAAAGTGTGCCTGCTAAAGAGAACCCTTCTGATGGGGAACTCTCTGAGGATGCAGATCTTCAAGAGGCCTACAATAAACTTTGCAAAGTTGCTGTAAAGGATGCTATGAATGTTGATCTTGGCCTGAAGAAAATTGAATCTCTTGAGCTTGATAAAAAGAATTTGCTTGTAAAACTGTTTGATGCTAATGAACTTTTGAACAATGTGAAAACTAAGAATATCCTATTACTTGATAAAGTTAAATCGTTGGAACTTGATTTATCTATTGCTAGATCTACTAGTTCTAAATTTAATCAAATGTTGAGTGTTCAAAAGTCTCCTTTTGACAAATCTAGATTATGTTTTGTTGAAAACATCTCCGTGTCTGCACCACATTCCACAAACTTTGTTCCTTCATCTTCTTCTGAACCTTCTGTGAGTGAGGTTGTGAGTTAAACTGTCAAACCCCCTGTGAGTGAGGTTGTCAAACCCATAGAAGTTTCACCATCTAGGAAGATTATGATTGATCTGAAAGAGTCTAAACCTAAGGAATCTACCCTTTCTAAGGACAAGATGCATGGTAAGCTTGCTTGGGTTTGTCATTTTTGTGGGAAGTCTGGACACATTCGTCCAAACTGTTACAAGCTACAAGCTGCTAAGAGAGCAAACTAACCAAAAGTGCCCGTGCCACAAGCACAAGATCCTATAGCACTTATTGGTGAATTGGTAAAGACTCTCAACCTTTATTCCAATCCTAGAGTTGGAAATCACTCTAATGTGAATAAGAACTCCAATGCTTGTGATGCATCTAAAAGGTTTTGGATGCAAAAGACTCGATCTAATTGAGTCTTTCTAACATGGTCCTTGTGCTTCATTGCTCTACCCTTTGTGACCATTGTTCTTTAGTTTTGTGTTTTTGTTTTTGTTTCTACGATTTGCATTGCATAACATTCATGCATTTCATTCTAGGTGTTTTATTTAATAAAAATATATATATATATATAAAAAAAAGGGAAGGAAAAGGAAGCAAATTGTGTTTTGTACTATTCTCTTGGTCTTTGAAGACAAGGTTGGTAAATTTATTTTCACATAACATGCCTTTTGTACCTTGTTTAGCTTTGATGAGCTTACTTTCTGCACTTTACTAGTCAAAACTTTGTAGTGCATGTTGTGTGAGAAAGATGTTTATGGTTTTGATCACTTTGTCTTGATCTTGAAGTCACATGTCTTTGACTATCGGACTTGAACTTTTTGAGAAAAGCATAAATAGCCATCTCACCACTGTTTACTAGCCAATCATGAACACCTTAGTGCATATCGTAAGATTTTGTGCTTGAGAAAGTGTAGCACATGCACAAAAAGAATATAAGGTGTAGCCTCGATTTAAATACTAAAATTGGTGTGTACATTATTGGACTTAAAGCTAAATAAAAAATTGCTAAAATTGGTGTGTACATTATCCCGGCTATCTTAATAAGTTTCTGAATAATTAAAATTTGTGTGTACAATATGAGGCAAAATCAAGAAACTCACATGATTGCAAGCTTATGATCTAGGAGATGTGGGAGTTATATGATGTAACTCTCTAGGTGATAGTCTCTTTCAAATTCTATATGATGAATTTTGTAGATTTTGTGCTTATTGTTATTCACATATCACCTCACATGTATCTCAAGTTTTCGCTAGAATCACACACTACACAAGTTACTCTTTGCTAAACATTGTACATGTTATTGTGTGTGTTTTTCGGCCTGACCAACCAAGTTTGCAATTACTTTGAGTTCTTGTGCAAAACATATTTTGTGTTGAGAATTTAAAGGGAGAATGTTTGAAAATCTTAATTTTGGGAAAACTGGGTTTAAAACTTGTGTTTTGGAAAAGCATTTCATTTCATACTCATGCATTTTATTTCCTATATTCAATGCTTTGAGGAGTTTTTTCAAAAACCAAGTTATTTTTTCAAAAATTCTATTTTTCCAGAATTTCGATTGATCCAATCTATTTTTCGATCAATAAAAATTGCATTTAAAATTTTATGTGAGCCTCTTTCTGTTTCGATCAATCGAAACTGATTTTTGATCAATCGAAGATCGTGAATAAGCTTTTTTAAAATCAGATCTTGACTTTTTCAACTCACCTTTTTCAAAAGTTTTCAAACTTTTCTCTCTCTCTCCGACTCAGCAAGGCTCCACAACAATTTTTTTGTTGTTTTCCTCCTAATTTCTTGCAAATTTTTTCTCTCCATTGGCCGGTATGTCCATTATACCCTTTCTTTTTCATTTATTTTCAGTTTTACATGCATTTTTTCATGCATTGAAGGGTTATTTTTGGACTATGCATATTTTGGGGTTTTTGATGTTTCAAGCCTTATTTTGTGAAATTGATCAGTGGTTTTGTTGCTATATTGATATATTCCTGATCTATGATGGTTAATTTGATCAATTTGGGGTTTTGTGATGAATTCAAAATTCTAGGGCTTGTATTGAACCTGAATTGGGGATTTTGTTCTAATTAGGTTTATTTGATGAAATTGGCTTGTTATATTGATGTAATTGATCATCTTTATTTGTTTTCTCTCATGTGTGATGATCAATTCGAAAATTTATTACAAATTGTTCAAGTGGTTTTACAAATTTTTGGGTTTTTGTTAGAAATTCCATGTTCAAGCCAATTTTGTGAATTTAAACTTAAATTGAACATTAGTCTCACTGCATTAGAGCATGCATCATGACATCTGAACTGTTCATGCATCATATAGATTTTTGTTCTATTTTTTTTGTGCTAACTTGCAATTTGCCCTTGGTTTTACTATCTGTTTTTGTTGGTTCTGTTTTTTGTGTCTCTGTCCTTTTCCTAGCACCATGCCTAGGAAGACTAGAGCTAATAGGACTCCATCCCTTTCCTCTGTGTCTCCCTCTAGGAGTTAGCTGTTTAAAAATGACTGTTGCAGAGAGGTTTTTGAGAAACTAAACTATAAGCGAAAGATATGGGCTGAGTGTTCTGTTATTTTAAATGAGGTTGATCCTGCCATTAGGGAAAACCTTGAGAGTCAAGGTTGACTGCCTTTGTTAAAGGTAAATCATCCACCCCCGACTGCCCTGATTAGATATTTCTTTTCGAATCTCTCTTGTCACGACTATGATTCCAACACCCTTGTTAGGAGTTGGATACGAGGTGTTGAGTTCAGCATTACCCCTAAGGTAGTGGCTAATGCTCTTGGGGGTTCCGGTCGTTAGGGAGCCTATCTATCCCTATGAGGAGTCTCCACCTTTAGATGACATCATATCATATATCACTGGGTCTTCTATCCAGTGGGGTACTGATCCTTGGATCACATCTGCTGAGCTTTCTGAGACTGCTTATCTTTTCTTTAGGATAGCATGTCATTCTTTGTGGCCTATCTCTCATCTCCACACCATCCCTCTTGAGCGATGTGTGTTTTTGTATGCCTTTGTTTTTGGTGCGTCTATTAGTTTTCCTCATCTGTTTTTTCGTTCTTTCAACGAAGTTCATAGGAGTTCTGCTATAGCTCATGCTCTTATCCATCCTATTTTCATTCATAGGATTTTGTTGTTTCTTGGTCTAGATGATTTCCCCCCCAGTGAGCCCATTCATATTATTGCTTCCATAGGTGCCACCTTCCTTAGGCAAAGGGCTGCTCACTTGAAAGTTGGTCCTACGCGTCCTAGAGGTGCGTCATCTAGTGTTGTTCCCCCTCCTCCCTTTTCTACAGGTGTTGATATTGCTGAGGCGTCTGGTGCTGCTGCTACTGATGCTGATGTTCCTCCACCAACTACTTCGAATGATTCAAACATTCAACATACGTTGGATCATGTCTTGACCGTTCAAGCGGCTCATGGACAGATTTTGGTGGACGTGCTCGATAAGATCTGTGGATTGCGCACAGAGTTGGCACAGTTTCGACGATCCTCACTACCACTTCCTTTTGATGATGGATTTTGATTACCCTTTGGCATTCCATCACGAAAAGGGGGAGTACATATTTGAGCACTTGTAGAGTTTTGTTTTTAGGGGGAGATATTTTTTGTCACTAGAGCCTGTGGATATTAGATTGTGTCTAGGTGCTTCACCTTGTATTTATATTTTTGGCTCTTGATGTATTCTTGTTGGGATTATCATTTTGGGGGGAGTTACATTTATTGTTTCATATGTTTCTTGTTTCACTGCTTATTAACTTATATTCATGATGTTATTCATTGATATTTGTCTTTATTTTGTGTTTTATGAAATCAAGAACTTATTTTGTTTACTTGTATTTTCCACACATGTGTTTACGCATTTTGTTTAGTATTTTAGGAAAAATACAGGTTTATTCAATTGAGCTGCTGTCTACTCTTGCAACTGATGGATATTAGTTAGGATTGAATTTGTTGTAATGAGCATCTTGTTTGTAAAGGGTTTTTTCTTTGTAAACTTTGAGCTTTTAGTTGTGTTTTGTCACGGATTGCCAAAGGGGGAGTTTGTTAGGTTCTAAAGACTTAGGATTAATGTATTTAGAATTCTAATTTGTATTATTGGCAAACCATGATCAAAACATGTTCTTTAATCTTGTTTAGATTTGCTCAAAGTTGTGTCGTTTTTGTAAAGTTGGAATTGAGCTAATGCAGAAGTTACTGTGCATCTCGGCCTGGCTTGATTGATTGAAGCTTAGGCTGGATCGATCAAATTTTGGGTCTGATGTGTTTTTTCTGTATAATTCCAACTCAGCCCTAGCTCATTAAAACATTTTAGGGTTTTATGTTTTGCCTAGGTATATAATGCAAACATTAGCCACGTTTTATAGGTTGCTCATATTGCTGTTTGTGTGAATCTCTTGTGAGATCCTTGAAGAACTTTCCTTCACACAAGCTTAGGATTATCAAGGAGGAGATTTCTTCAAGAACTTGATGATCATTTAGTTGCTACAATAAAAGCTTAAAGATACACAAGCAGGTGTGCTTGTACTCTCTGGAGAATCCAAGAAAGAAGGAGTCCGTGGTTTTGGAGTTTGCACGTGGTCATGTTAGTAAGTTTCTACTGGTGGGTAGCAATAAGATGTTATTGGTCTAAGTCCTGTTGAACAACTTCGATTCTTTTATAGTGGATTCAGGTTTACCTTGAGGATAGCTAGGTTAAATCCTCCCCAGGTTTTTACCGGTTTGGTTTCTTGGGTGATCATATCATTGTGTTATTTATCTTTCCGTTGTTTTGCATGATATGATTGTTTGATTATGATAACCTAGATCTGTTTAATTTGACTAAGTATCAACTTGGCTAATTACCTAGGTTAATTCAATTGTGATTTTAAGGGGTCTAAAAACTATCAAATGGATGTATGAAAGTAATTTTTAGTAGGAAGTTCATATGTGTGGTCACTTTTGTAAAAAATAAATTTTACATATTGTTGAGTAGAAGGTGGGCCGCCCCCCTTTTGTTGTGACATGGTGTTCCCTATTTTTAATTAGATCCTACGAAATCTAACAAATGATTCACATACGTGAATACGTGAATGTGTGTAAAAGACCGGCCTTTGTTTCTCGATCTCTTATTAAT
Source organism: Quercus parvula (assembly GCA_030820535.1). Taxonomy (NCBI): domain Eukaryota; kingdom Viridiplantae; phylum Streptophyta; class Magnoliopsida; order Fagales; family Fagaceae; genus Quercus; species Quercus parvula. Next base: position 24,647,458 of record JAUAME010000011.1, on the reverse strand, counting down.
CAGTTTATTGAGTAATACAATTTGTATTTTGTTTTTTTTTTTCAATTACTATAATTTATAAGTTCTCTTCATTTAATCTATATACATATTAATAGCCAAAGTTAAGAGAAAATCCAATTAGATTTTAATTGAATTCTCAATTTTTCGCTATGTGTCCCATTTAATTTTTAATTTTGTGCCAAGTGAATTATTAAGAGTAAAAATTGAAGAGTCCAAATCCAATTCGAATTCAATTCAAAATTGGAGTCCAATTTTTCGTTATATGTCCATCTAAATTTTTAATTTTTGTAGCAAATGAATTATTTGGTTAAAAAATTGAAGAGTTTAAAACCAATTAAATTCTAAATTATATATATATATATATATATATATATATATTCACTTTACGACTAGGCTCACGGATTGTTTTAACAAATTTAATATTTTTGCAGGGAATTATTTTTAACATATTTAACAAGTTTAAAGAAAAATCATCAAGGATTTGAAATAGTTCTTTTTGAGTTATATTATCACTGTGTAACTGTGCTTCCGCTTCCAACGCCGTGTCTCTTCCCCCTTTATGGTATCAGAGCCACTCTTTTCTGGCCGGTGATAGTGTTGTTGTGTTCTCTGTCTCTCCGTCTGTGTCTACCCGAAACTTTGGTGCTCAGTTGTTGTGTCCCCTTCTTACCGTCGTTGGCGCCACCCTAGTCGTAAAGTGAATTCCTAGAACCGAACTGTAAGGCCCGTTTGAGCCAAGAGAGGGCGTGTAGGGCATGAGAGGTATAAGGTTGGTTAGGGTATGTGTTACGAAATGCAACGGTTGTGAGAAAAACATGATAATTGAGTGTTAAAACTAGGATAGTATGGATAGATTGTGGAGATCTAACTCTTCTATCAGCTCCAGGACTGGTTGTCCTCTTGGTATTGTAAATGTTGAAGATCACAATGTTGTGAGTTGTGGTGCTACTGCTCTCATGTGTTTACATAGTACTAAATCTAAGAATTTTGAAAAGAACACTCTTTCTATGGCTGATGTTTCTTTGAATGATCATGCTTGTCTTGATTATTATTATAATGCTTCTTGTTTGTATAGAAAAACTACTAAAGAAAGGGACAATGATAAATTTGTTGACCCCAACTTTACTCCTATTGATAATTTTAACTATGCTAACCAATTAAGAGTTTTGACTGTTTCAAATGAAAACTTTGAAGTTGATTTGGTTCCTTTGTATGATGAATTTATGCTTTCAAAAAATCAAATTAAACGAAAATACTTCCAAAATAATTTTGCTCAGTCTGAGAAAAACCGTGTCAAGAGTAAATGGTTAGAAAAAATGAAACAATTGAAAAAACATATTTTATTTTTTGATTTTCTTGAAAACCATTATGTTCCAAATAATGAAGTTTCAAAACAACATTTGAGTATGATAAGAAAATCAAATTTTGTTAAAACATCTTCTTTTAAGATTTCTAATGATCGAACTCCTATTACTAGTCTTATTGAACAATCTAATGAATCTTTGCATGTCATTGACCAACAACCTGACCATATTGAAAATACTGCTTTCATTAAAAATTCTGCTTCTGAAAAATCTGTTTTAATTGAGAAACCTTTATTTGATTTATCTAGTCAAAAAGAAAAAGTTTTGCTCAAGACCTCTCCGCCTAACATGCTTGAGGTTGTTGATAAAATGCTTTATGATTTAAAAATTAAAATTGAAGGTACTTCTAGAAGTACACCTTGCACTATTTCAAAAAATGAAAAAGAAATTGTTGAACATACTGATTCTGACACTATTTCTTCTGTCCCTGCTAAAGAGATTTTAAATGATGAATTACCAAGAATTAAAAGATTTGTTGAAAATTCCAAACCCATGTCTTTTACACAAAACTGGTATTCCAGATCTATTTCTCCAGATATACAGTTTCAAGAAAGAATTTTTCAACCACAATTTTCTGTTTCCATTAATAAACTTTACAAATGGAATATTGTTGGATTATCTGAACAAAAAATCATAAGTCATATGTCTGAAGTTGGTATTGCTCACCAAAATAATCATGATATTGATCACCTTGATATTGTTGATTTACTCACTAATGATTTTTCTAGCACTCTTCATGAATGGCGGGATCTATATCCCACAAGCTTGCCTATTTTTACTAAACATATTGGTTGCGGTACTATTGATGACCCATATACTCCGATTTATACCATCCCTAAATATTTTGTTGGTCTTCCTTCTAATATTTCACCTCGAGTTTTTGGATATGGTTACAAATGGTATCAAGATGTTTTTGTTTCCAGGGATATGCTTCAACAAGATTGCCATAAGCCTTGTTGGAAAGAAAGGTTTATTGACAGTCTGCCTCCAATCTTTGCTCATAAGGTAAAACAGGTGTTAATGAGTACAAATGATTCTCTTAATTATGATAACATTTTAAATGCTATTAAAAAAATCTAATGCTAGTATGTGTAATAATAAAAAATTATTAACGTATCAATTACAGATTAAAAAAGCTAATTTTTGTAAACAAGATGGTCTGCCTCCTATTAGACAAAAAGGGAAGAAATATGATAAGAGTCACAAAATATTTAGTCATGTAAAATATAAAAGATACAAAAACAACTTTGATAAACCTAATGATTTTCATGTTAAGAAGAAAAATATTTCTGGAAAATATAAACAACTTGGTAAGCTTAAAAATAAGTTTCACATGTTACAAAGTGATAATAGAAATCAAAAAGAACTATTTCAAATCCTTGATGATTTTTCTTTAAACTTGTTAAATATGTTAAAAATAACTCCCTGCAAAAATATTAAATTTGTTAAAACTCTGACTAAAAGTAAAGAAAATAATAAATCCACTTTAGGCCTTAAAGAACCTTTTAAAAGACTAAATAAAGGAAAATTAAACGATTTAACTGTTAATGATTTACAGCATGAAATTAATATTATTAAGCAAGAGATAAATGAGTTAAAACATAAAAATAAGAATATTAATCCAGAGCTGATAATGCTAAAAGTTGGTAAAACTTATAAAAAACATGATGAGCACAAAGATGGAGATGAATCCAGTCAACAGGCTCTTCTTTCTGATAAAGGTATTACTGATGTTTTCATTGATTCTTAACTTGCTCTTGTCAATAAAATACTTCTTCCAAAATGGTTTACGAAAGTTAAAATTGTCGTTTCTCCTGATTATCATTTCACTGTTATTGCCATGATTGATTCTGGTGCGGATATGAACTGTATCCAAGAAGGATTGATCCCTTCAAAATATTTTGAAAAATCAACCGAAAGATTGGTTTCAGCTAATGGTTCCCGAATGAAAATCAAATATGAATTGAATAATGCTCATGTCTGCCATGATAATGTTTGCTTCAAGATTCCTTCTGTTCTTGTCAAAAATATGACTGATAAAGTGATTCTTGGTTTGCCTTTTATAAATGCTTTGTATCCTTTTCTTGTTGAACATGATGGAATTACTACTGATCCTTTTGGACAAAAAGTAAAATTCAAATTTGCTTCAAAAACTGAAATTGATGATGCTTTAAACTTGATTCATGCTAAAGTTAAACATCTTAACTTCCTTCAACAAGAAGTTAGATACAAGAAAATTGCTGAACAAATTTCTAATAAATTATTACAATCAAAAATTGATAATTTTCAAAAAATGTTGATTGATAATGTTTGTTCTGATGTTCCCAATGCTTTTTGGCATAGAAAGAAACATATTGTTGACTTGCCTTATGTTAAAGATTTTAATGAGAAAAATATCCCCACCAAAGCTCGTCCTATTCAAATGAATGCTGAAACTGTTGAATTTTGTAAAAAAGAAATTAATGATTTATTGGAGAAAAAATTGATTAGGAATAGCAAGTCCCCTTGGTCTTGTTCTGCTTTTTATGTTCAAAAAAATGCTGAGATTGAAAGAGGAACTCCTCGATTAGTAATTAACTACAAACCCTTGAATAAGGTTTTAGAGTGGATTAGGTATCCTATTCCCAATAAGAATGACCTGGTTCATAGGTTGAGTGAAGCCGTGGTATTCTCCAAGTTTGACATGAAGTCTGGGTTCTGGCAAATCCAGATTAGTGAAAAGGACAGGTACAAAACTGCTTTTACCACTCCTTTTGGACATTATGAGTGGAATGTTATGCCTTTTGGCCTTAAGAATGCCCCAAGTGAGTTCCAAAACATTATGAATGATATTTTTAATTCATTCAGTCATTTTACCATTGTTTACATTGACGATGTTCTTGTCTACTCTAGTTCTATTGATGAACATTGGAAACACTTGCATTCATTCTTAGATACTATCAAAAGAAATGGTCTTGTTGTCTCTGCTAAAAAGGTCAAATTGTTTCAAACAAAAGTCTGTTTCCTTGGCTTTGACATATCTGAAGGACAGATTCGTCCTATTGATAGGGCCATCCAATTTGCTGATAAGTTTCCTGATGTTATCACTGAGAAAACTCAGCTCCAAAGATTTCTTGGGTCTTTAAATTATGTTGCTGATTTTTACAAAGATATGAGAAAACAATGTAAACCTCTATTTGATAGGTTAAAAAGTAATCCTCCTCCTTGGTCTGATATTCATACTTCCCTTGTTAAACAAATTAAATCCCATGTTAGGACATTGCCTTGTCTTGGTATTCCCACCGTTAGTGCTTTCAAAATTGTTGAGACTGATGCCTCGGATTTTGGTTATGGAGGTATTCTGAAACAAAGAGTTTCCCCAGAGTCACCTGAGCAAATTGTCCGTTTCTATTCCGGTATTTGGAATAATGCACAGTTAAACTACAGTACTATTAAAAAAGAAATTTTATCTATAGTTCTATGTATTTCAAAATTTCAAAGTGATTTATTAAACCAAAAATTTTTGCTACGAATTGATTGCAAAAGTGCTAAATATGTTATTGAAAAAGATGTTGAAAATATTGCTTCAAAACATATTTTTGCTAGATGGCAAGCTATTTTGAGCGTTTTTGATTTTGATATTGAATATATTAAAGGATCCCAAAATGCCATCCCTGATTTCCTTACCCGTGAATTTCTGCAGTGTCATAATGGCAAGTAGAAGGTCAAGTGACAACAAGACGCCTGACAGTAATAATCAAATTGTTAAAGTTGAGCCTGCTTCCCCTATAAACACTGTTAACCGTTTCACCACTTTAGGGACTATTCCCAAACCCAATTATTCTTCTGTTTTAGCTGCTACATATGATTCCTATGCTCTAACCCATAGTCATCGACCTGTTTAAACTTTCCCTAGAAACCCCAATGCTTCCCAGTATGTTAAAAAACGTTATGTTCAAAACCTGTTTTCTGTCGAGCCAAATAGGGCCTCCATCACTAATCCTTTTAGACTTGCTACCAACTACTTTCCTCCACTATTTCATTGGATCCCTGAGCACAATCAAAAGACTGTGCGATATTATTCTACAATATTGCAACATGAAAATTCAATTGTTATCAAGCCCATTAAAGACAAGACTAATGGGGAAAAAATTATTTATCACAGTGTTTCCTTAAAACATATTATTTCCGAAGAAATGTGGGGCCCCTGTCCTACCGCTACAAGGTCATTACCGAATTTCCCTATTCCCTACTCTTACCATGATTATATTACAGCCTAGTTCAGATTCATGCTTCACCAAAATGAAACCATGTCCCACTCATGGTTTGTCAATTTTCACAAAGACTTTGACTCTGTTTTCCCCCTCTGGTTCATCCGATGGTGGACTCAGTTTGGTTCAGCTGTTGAAATATTTCCTGCACAATTGACAGACTGTTTCAGAAATTTCTCATTAAGGCTCAAACCTGACACTCATGGAGCCAAATTTCCCCCTCTACTACATTTTATTAAAAAATATAAGATTCCATGGATTTTAAAATGGCAATATGCCAAAGAAGATGATGTTCTAGCACGATGTTGGTATGTTAAATGGTGGGATAGGTTTTCTCACACTGATTCTATTATTAACAATGTCGAAAGGGACTTCCTTGCTTCACATGTTTCCCCATTAAAGATTACTACTCCAGTACAAACAGCTGCAACTGACGCACCTGCTTCCTCATCAACAAAAAATGTTGCACCTTCCACTAAATCCAAAAAGAAAAGTTCTCCTTTAGATGCAATCCGCAATGATCCTGAAGCTTTGTATGCACTGCTATCTAAAATGGTTAAGGATGATGAAGCTCCTAATTCAGATGCTACCAATTCAGATGATGAAAAGACCTCTCAGGTCTCTGTGTCAAAAGACCCCTACTACCAAACCTATCCTTATCCACAAGATTGGTTTGGACATGATGAAGAAAATCCTGAGGACTAGAAATTAATATTTGGCTGGCCTGCACAAAGGCCAAAATGCTTCAAAAAGAATTATTTCAAGACATCTACTCTCATTTGTCTGTTTCGCACTCTAGTCAAAAATTCCAATGAGTGCTATCACTTCAAGCATGCTCCAATATTCAGAATGTGATCCCTCACTCATGCCGAAAATCTTGCTTCTGACAAAGGATATTTTGGAGTCTTTCCAAAAAGAAAAGGGGAGGATTCTCCATGATATTCCCTATGCTTTGGTCATGATTCCCTACACTTTGCCATGTTTCCTCTGACACCATCTACTACAAAGACAAGAATTTTGGGTTCTACAACTGATTCCCCACGTTTTAGGGCAAAAAAGGAAATTCACTATTCACTGTTACTATTCATCTGTCACTATTCACTGTTACTATTCACTGTTACTATTCACATGTTACTGTTCACTCCGAAATTTTGCCTATTTAAGGGGGGTTGTCCCTTATATTTGAGGAAAGTGTTTTAAGTGCTTAGTTCAGGACTTCTTCCCTAGAGAGAGTCTTCACTTGTGAGCCTTTCTTTGTAAGAATTCCTTACTTACTACAAACTTCCTACCTTCTCTACAAAGCTTGTAACTCCTAAAGCCTTGTAACTATTTCCAACTTGTAATCACTACTACTGTAAGTGTTCAATTTTACTTTCAATAACAAGTAATTTCAGTTTTATGTTCATTACTTGCATTATACCATTTGTTGCTACCGCCACCTTGGACGGATTACCGCCATCACGGACGGTTCTATAATTCTTTCTTTTCTTTAACTATTTAAGCTATACCCCCTACTTGGCTGGCTCTGCCGCCTACCTGGCTGGTCTTATAGCTTTGCATTTACTTGCATTAATTTTACTTGCATTATTTTGAAGTTATATTATCACTGTGTAACTGTGCTTCCGCTTCCAACGCCGTGTCTCTTCCCCCTTTATGGTATCAGAGCCACTCTTTTCTGGCCGGTGATAGTGTTGTTGTGTTCTCTGTCTCTCCGTCTGTGTCTACCCGAAACTTTGGTGCTCAGTTGTTGTGTCCCCTTCTTACCGTCGTTGGCACCACCCTAGTCGTAAAGTGAATTCCTAGAACCGAACTGTAAGGCCCGTTTGAGCCAAGAGAGGGCGTGTAGGGCATGAGAGGTATAAGGTTGGTTAGGGTATGTGTTACGAAATGCAACGGTTGTGAGAAAAACATGATAATTGAGTGTTAAAACTAGGATAGTATGGATAGACTGTGGAGATCTAACTCTTCTATCAGCTCCAGGACTGGTTGTCCTCCTGATATTGTAAATGAAGAAGATCACAATGTTGATGATAGTGAGATCCCTGATTTTACTAAATGGACTATTCCTAAGGTTGATACAAAAAATGTTTATAAAATAAGTTGGGCTGAAAATACTTTTCATTCTGCATATAAAGTTAGAACTGTTGAACAAATATTCTCTATTTCAAAAACTCATGAAAAATGTTGCTTATTTACTAAAAAGAACATTAGTGAATTTCTTGCTTCTAAAAAATTCAATTACCTGCATATTGGTATGGTTCAAGTTGCTATCAAACCTCTTACCCGAAAGGGCATTAATGCTTCTGTTCTTATGTGTTTACGTGATGCTAGATTTAAACACTTTAAAGATAGCATTCTTGGTATGATTACTGCTTCTTTGTATGATGGTCCTATTTATTTTAGTTGTTATCCTGATCTTACTTTGGCTTTAGATGATGCTAACATTATTAAAGCTTTGACTTTAAATATTGCTTCATCTGGTTATCACATGGAAGAAGGTAGTAAACCTTTTGCTTTGATTTATCGCATTTATTATAGATTATTGGGTACTCAATTAAATCCTAGTGTTATAAATCATAGAGAACCTTCTGGTAAAACTATGTTAATTAAATGTTCAACTCCTGATGCGAAAATTCAAATTCCAAAAATGATTCAATGGCAAGACATCAAACTTCCCACTGAATGGTTCTTGGAACAAGAATCTCCCATTGCTAAACCCATTTTTGATGAGCTTGATCTTACTCATATTCAACAATATCTTGACGGTACTGTCAAAATAAGTTTTCAAAATAGTCAACCTTTAAGAATCAACGAAGGAAGACATTCCTTCGCTGGATCTGAGAGTATTTCAAAACGAGACCAAGATCTCAATGAATTTTTGAAAAATAATTTTTCAAAACCTACTGATTTAAAATCTGACAGTATTTCTAAAAGAGATCAAGATCTCAATGAATTTTTGGAAAAGAATTTTGATAGACCTGTTGATTTAAAATTAAAAGGAATTTCAGATGATAAAGTTAGCAATGTTTACTATTCCACCAAACAAGAAACTTCCTCTCCATATGGCAAGCTTGCTAGTGAAGAAGAAGACGATGGTAATTCTATTTGTCTGTCCGAAAGAGATTTCCCTCCTATTGATCCTTCTGGTTATATTAAGCAATTAAGAGTTTTGACTGTTTTAAATGAAGATTTTAAAGTTGATTTGGTTCCTTTTTATGATGAGTTTATGCTTCCAAAAAACCGGATTAAAAGAAAATATTTCCAAGATAATTTTGCTCAATCTGAGAAAAACCGTGTTAAGAGTAAATGGTTAGAAAAAATGAATCAATTAAAAAAACATATTTTGTTTTTTGATTTTCTTGAAAACCATTATGAAAACCATTATGTTTCAAATAATGAAGTTTCAAAGCAACATTTGAGTGTGATAAAAAAATCAAATTTTATTAAAGAAAAGGATAAATCTACTATCCGGGCTACTCATCCGCCTCTTGAGACAATTGTGCTAACTTGTCAAGATAAAAAGACGGAAGTTAATGCTACTCCTTTCAAAATTGCTGATGATAAAACCCCTATTATCAGTATTATTGAACAAAACAACTTTACTAATGAATCCTTGCATGTTATTGGTCAACAGCTTGACCGTATTGAAGAAAAAATTATTGAAAAAACTGTTTCCATAGAAAAACCTGCTTTAGAAAAATCTATAAAAACTGAGAAACCTTTGATTGATTTGCCAAGTCAAAGAGAGAAAGTTATGTTCAAAACTTCTCAGTCTAAAATGCTTGAAGTTGTTGACAAAATGCTTGCTGATTTAAAAGTTAAAACTGAAGGTACTTCTAGAAATACAACTTGTACTATTTCAAAGAAAGGAAAAGAAATTGTTTCTGATGAACAAACTGATTCTGATACTGTTTCTTCTGTTTCTGCTACAAAGATTTTTGGTAATGATTTTCCAGAAATTAAAAGATTTGTTGGGAATCCGAAACCCATGTCTTTTACAAAAAATTGGTATTCAAAACCTACTCCTCCTGATATGCAATTTGAAGAAAGAGTTTTTCAAACACAGTTTTCTGTCTCTGCTGATAAGCTTTATGAATGGAATATTGATGGTTTGTCTGAGCAAGAAATCATTAATAAAATGAGTCATATGTCCATGGTCGGGATTGCCTATCAAAATAATCATGATCTTGATCAGCCTGAAATTGTTAATCTGCTTGTCACTGGTTTTTCTGGAACTCTTCGTGGTTGGTGGGATTCATATCTCACAGAAGATTCCAAAGAATCTATTAAACATGCTGTTAAAAAGAATGATGAAGGTTTGCCTATTTTTGATGAAAGTATTGGTCGTGGTATTCTAGATGGTGTGAATACTCTGATCTATACCATTCTCAAACATTTTGTTGGTACTCCATCTAATATTTCATCTCGAGTTTCTGATTTATTAAATAATTTGAGATGTCCTAGTATGACTGATTACAGGTGGTACCAAGATGTTTTTATTTCCAGAGTGATGCTTCGAAAAGATTGCCACAAGCCTTATTGGAAAGAAAAGTTTATTGACGGTCTGCCTCCAATCTTTGCTCATAAGGTAAAACAAGTGTTAATGGGAAAAAATGATTCTATTGATTATGATAACTTAACTTATGGAGATATTTTTAGTGCTATTAAAAAACTTGGTATTAACATGTGTAATGATGAAAAATTGTTAAAATACCATTTACAGAATAAGAAAAAAGCTAAATATGAAATGGGTAATTTTTGTGAACAATATGGTTTGCCCCCTATTGCTCCTTCCAGGCAAAAAGGGAAAAAACATGATAAAAGTCACAAAAATTATAATCATAACAAATATAAAAAATACAAAAATAATTTTGTCAAACCTAATGATTTTTATGCTAAAAAGAAAAATGTTTCCAAAAAATATGATAAACACATGCCAGGAAAAGGTAAATGTTTTAACTGTGGAAAACCTGGTCATTTCAGTAAAGATTGTAATCAAAAACCTGGTAAATTAAAGAATAAGTTTAACATGTTAAAAATTAATGATAAAGAGCAAGAAGAATTGTTTAGAATCCTTGAATCAAACAATCCGTCTGATTCTTTGGAAGATGACTTTTCCTCTTCATCTGATTCTTGTTACCAATCTGCTAATGATTCTTCTGATTCTCCTAATATTAAAATTGGCTGTAGAGATTCTTGTTGTAATATTATTAACTCTGTTAATACTCTCACTAAAAGCGAAGAAAATGAAAAATTAATAATCCAATTAATCAATCAAATTCAAAATCCTGAATTGCAAAAAGAATATTTAGATAAATTTAAGAAGAATCTGTTAAAAGATGAAACTGGTAAAAAATTAAAATCAACCATAAACTTTGAAGAAACTTTGGAAAGATTCAATAAAAAGAAATCCAAAGACTTAACTGTTAATGATCTTCAATTGGAAATCACTGTTGTTAAACAAGAAATGCTTGATTTAAAAAACGAGTTTAAAAATCTTAAAAATGATAATCAAAACATTAAACAAGAATTAATAATGTTAAAAATTGATAAAAGTCTTGACCACCAAATTGATAATGAAATAGATGAGCATAAAGATGGAGAAGAATCCAGTCAACAAGCTCTTCTTTCCCAAAAAGGTATTGTGGATCACTTCCAACTTAGTCCTGTCCATAAATTGATTCCTCCAAAATGGTTTACAAAAGTAAAAATTGTTGTTTCCCCGGATTATAATTTCACTGTTATTGCCATGATTGATTCAGGTGCAGATATGAACTGTATCCAAGAAGGATTGATTCCTTCAAAATATTTTGAAAAATCAACTGAAAGATTGGTTTCTGCTAATGGTTCTCAGATGAAAATTAAATATGAATTGAATAATGCTCACATATGCCATAATAATGTCAATTTTACGATTCCTTCTGTTCTTGTTAAAGATTTAACTGATAAAGTAATTCTTGGTTTACCTTTTATAAATGCTTTATATCCTTTCCTTGTTGAACATGATGGAATTACCACTGATCCTTTTGGACAAAAAATAAAATTCAAATTTGCTTCAAAAACAATCCGTCTGATTCATTAGATTGTTTTAACAGATTGTTTTAACGTCGTGTTTCTAGGGAAGAAGTTTATATATATATATATATTTATATATATGAGAAATCATTGCATATTTTAGAAATGTATGGTTTAAAAAAAGTATTTACTAATACTATGTATAATTTGAATCGTATAATTGTGATTATTTTTAATTTTACCTATACATATGCACAGAGCTACACACTTTATGATGAATAACTAAGCATATGGACCTTACTTTTGTCTATTGATATAAATGGCATTAGTTCTCAATCCATTCTTTTGTTTTTTTGTCTAGAAGCAGCATTTCTTTGTTAGAAGTCCTAATTCATATATATATATATATATATATATATATATATATAGTTCTTGTAATCTATATAAATTACATCTTCAATATTCATGTACATTACTTGCGGATCAAAAGCCTGGTCTTAGCAACTGTGATACTCATCTTTTCGGCTGTAGTTTGTTGGTTTCTTTAATAAAAATGCTTCAATTTTGGATGGCAAAGTGACATTGGTAGATGTCATGAAATTGCTTGAGACATTCCAACTCTTAAATGTTTTGTTTCTTGTTTCTTCAGTTTCTACAAGCTTTTCATATACTCATTAGGATATATCTTAGATAACAGGTGCTACATCATATAGGTTTCCAATTATCCCTTCTGTTACCTACTCTACTTTTACTCATATCTTCGGTATACCTCAATACAAGACAAACACAGGAAAGGATATTCAATCAAAAACCGGGCGATAGCCCTATTCTCTCTCAATTGCCTATCTTTTATAGATGAGGGAGAGTACCTTAGCAGTAGCTTCCAACACTTAAGATGTACCTCCTCAAGTGCCAGATATGAATGTTTTATGAATTTCATACGGGACTACTTACTTACCTAAAGTTCACTTCTGACTTACCAAATAAATTTACTGAAGGAACTGACCTAAGCATAGCTCTCTCTCTCAAACACAAATGCCAAGAAAGAGATTCCTTGGATAAGTGGAAAAATGCCTTTCATTTCTCTTTTAAGGCATTTGTCCTACTTATAGTATCAGTCCTCCAGCCTATCGAAATTCGTGTTTTTATTAACCAACAACACATGCACTTTGTTGGAACTAAAAAAAGGTTATTCAATCCACTAGTGCAACTGAAAGCGCACCTACTGTTACTAGAAGTCTAGTCCCTCTCAGGTATAGTTTCGATCTCGAACTAACTTACTTTACTTAATAGGCCGGAAGAGAGAGATATTCAGAAAACCCGATTTCCTGTCCTGTCTCAAGAACCTGACTCAAAAGAGAAAAGAAAACCAAACTAAAATAAAAGAGATATCACTTTCGACGATTGAATTGCACTTTTATATCCAGATTGGAACTGGATTTGAACGTCTTTGGATCCTGCTTAGAGCCGGCTTTCACTCCACTTTCACTTTCATATCAGGAGCGTCGACTTGTGCACTTGCAATATCGAATTTCACTTTCCGGAATCCTTGCTCCTGGCCTATTGGTTGATGATAGGGTTCCTATTGGTAGAGTTCCTGCCCTTGGCCTTGGTTCCAGTCTCGTCTCACATGCCAGCAAGTATTCTAGAAAGAATGACTCGGTTTCATGTCATGTAGCTACTATAGCTCCTCTCGCCTTTCTAGCCTGCCTTGTGTTGCTCGGAAATGGCTAAGCCTTTTTCGAGCGGCTTTCACCCTGAAAACTTAACTAGACCCCGTTCCCTCTATGTCCATTCAATCTTAATCTTGCTGCATGAATGCACTGTAAGACCGGGGATGCCCTCAATGATCCCTTCCTCTTCCATAACGGCTTTCACCCGCACTAGCACTAGTATATGGTGATATCCAACTCGAAAACCCGAAGACAAACAAGCTTACCTTATAATTAGAGAAAGGGGAAAGGGGGTAAACCCAAAGCTAAGAAGCTGACAACTGCGAGACTAGGAGAATGGGAAAGACTTGGTATATAATCCATGCCTTCATTCCGGCTATAGTCCATTAACAAGCGAGTAGGGGAACCGTTCCTTCCGTTCAGTAAGGGAATACAAGCATTACGGGGAGTTTTAAAAAAGGAATATGAATATGACTCTTCCCAACTCAAGTCAAGCGAAGCATAGTGAGGAAGGAGGAGAAGAACTACTAGAGAAAGGCTAAGTGAAGTACTTCTCGGGACTTCTCTTTTCTTCTTTCAAATTCTTCTTTTCTTTTCTTGCTTATCACCGACTTTCCAAGCGTAGTCTGTAGTAGGGAGGGCCATTCTCGCAGGAAGTAGCATACTCATGTTGCCTGCTTTCCTTCCTTTCGTCTCGAAGGCCGGTTCAGTAATAGAAAAAATCCTTCTAACTAGCTAGTGCATTAAGGTGGCATGCCTTACTCCGGGCCAGCAGTGAACGAAGTGTTAAAGTAGAGAGAGCTAGCGTTCCATACTCAGCCGAAAAAGCAAAACTCTAGCTAAGCTAATAGCTCTAATTTTGGGATATCTAAAAAAGATGCTCTTGTTTGTGGCCCTCCTTCTTTTCGGGGTAGCTAGATTAGTCGCAATAGTCCTTATTAGTAAACTACAGCCTCGTTGTTAATTGACTCCCTACTTCCATTTTAGCTTCCTCCCACCCCCTTTTTCCCTCTAAAACCCTTCGCTCCACTCATTTTAGCATTTCTTAATCAGACCTGGCTGAACTAGGAACGACATAGATCAAAGGGTCGTTCATTAGCCCTACTAGTAAAGCACAGGAAAAAGAGGGATTGATTTCGACCTTGCTTTTAGTTGTAAGGATAGCTTTTTACTTATAGGGCGCTTAGGCTTAGCTCATCAAACAAGTGCGCCAAAAGTGGGAAGTGGTATCGTATTATCTTATAATAGGAGCACACCCGCTTTTAGCTCGTAGTTTCACTCTTGCTTTTGCCTTACCTTCTATTCTATTAGTAAAGAGCGTGTTCTTATCTTTTGAAAGAAAGATGTACAGTGGCGGTCTTCTCGTCAATCTTCGGAGTTGAGCTAGGCACTAGCTACAGGGCGACCGACCGATACTCTTTTTTTTTTTCGGTATGCCGCAGAGCGAATGAACATAAATCCAACCTAATATCATGAATATCCTTCGACCGTTATCTCCTCATTGAGGAGAAATTTGGAAAGGAAGGGACCTTCCTTTTCTATTCCTAGCCACTATCGTTTTGTTTTTTTATCTTCTTTGTCTGAAAATAGGTTTGATTGGTTGCTTTTTTTCCTGGGTTTCCAAGGTGGGGTTCATCCTTGGGGGGGGGGGGGGGGCGCCCTATCTTTTGTGTTACTCAAACTGGGATGCTCCGGGGGTCTGACCTTGTGGATTGTGCTTCCTTTAAGGGCCCTCCTAACTCCCGAAGCCGCGCCCTATCTGGGAAATTTGATGTTACCGAACGGGGCGGATGTGGGAGCTTCTAGCTCGGCGGGGGGGGTCACCAAAGCCCCACTAAACATATCGGATCTTGCGAAGCCGGTCAATACTTCTTCAACGGATCCTAGCCAGATCATATATAGGGCCCCCAGCCCCGGTGGTCCGGTGGAAATCCTCGAGATTCCCGAGAACCCTCCTACACCACTTTCGGTGGAAGAGGAAGAACAACTTCTAACTAAAAGAGAGGAGGTAAAGTTTTTGATTCGTGTACTCCTGCAATTGGCTATAACAAGAGGGCTCGGAATGAAAAGGAGATTAAGCAGCTCTTCCAGGATATTGATATTGATAGTGAAAGGAATGCCACCTTCTTAGAAGAGCTCCATGATCACTTACGCGGTCTACATCGACCTGGGGGGCATGGTGGAACGAGCGGTCAGCCCAAAAAATTCTCTAATATAGAGGTTCAAGAGCTGCTTCGCTGGATTTCCGAGAATAGGGGAAACTGAAGGGCGAGCTCCGCAGTAGGCTTGCTCGGCTAAATGGAACTAAAATCGGAGGAGAAATGGTAGGAGAATGCACATAGAGTACGATACATCGGTGTAAATGACAGACAGAGGTTTCCATTGTGGGAGCTGCCGTTAATGTTGATTCTAATAGAACTGATACAACTAGGGAGGATAGAAGTGAAGAAGACCCCTAACGTGGTTGAGGGGCAGCTGACCGAAAGGAAAGCGGGTAGGCCGCCTACTCATTATTGTCAATGCCAATTGAATCAATGTTATTAGCTGTGAAGTAAAAGAAGAAAAGGTCGCCGACTGCTACTAAGAACCTAACGGAACTTTTCACAATTTTTGTTCTAAAACCACTTGTGTAGGGAGGCGCTCTTTGTTGACCTTGGGCTGTTGAACAGAGCTAAGTGAAGATACCGATAGCCCTAGATCAAATGGCCTTTCTTTCCTTCCACCTCTACTCCTACTCTAAGGCTTTCGATAGATAGATTGAGTATCCTGCTTTCCAGTTTCAAAAATGTAGGATCGAGATTAACCCCCTTATCGGACCGGACCCTCTCTTTATCTGACGCTTGCCTTTCTTCAGCTTAGCTTCTTACTCTTTACTGGTAACCTTCTTTATGCTCTTTATTGGCCTCTCCCTCTCTTGAATCTGATTGCGCTGAAGACTTGAAAGAAATTGTCGGGGAGCTTTGGCTTGCTTACTAGCTCACTCACTTGCTTGCTCGGAGAGGTTATTTACTAGTTCTTCCTATACCTATAGTTGAATGATTGGTAGGTCCTCTATGTCGTCAGTTAAGTGAGTTATTCCTAGTCCCCTGTGTGTGGACTTCTTCGCCATAGGTTTGTGTGAAACCTTTCGCCACAAGACGAGCCCTCTCGATAGAGCCATCCGCTTTGTGTTTCAGGGTATATACCCACCTGCAGCCAACCGTACGTTTGCCTCTTGGTAACAGTGACCAGTTCCCAAGTGTCGTTCTTCTTTAGAGCGTCCATTTCTTCTATTATAGCTTTCTTCCCCCGTTGATGTTGTAGGATGATTGAGGGCTTCTTCCGGTATCTTGGTGGAAGAAATCGCTAAAACGAAAGCTTTAAGGGAAGGAAGCTTGATAGGACACAAAGTGATTAATAGGGTGAGAAGTCAAATATCTCTTTTCTTTCCTCAAGGCAATAGGTAAATCCAGATCATAAACAACAGAAGGAGGAAGAGAGGACTCGGGGAGCCCATATTCATATTGGAAAGGGTAAGGTGCTTTCCTTAGTTCTCCGTCCTTTAGATAAATCACTCTCTGAAAATAGAGTATAAGAAGTGGCTATCTTTCTTCAAGCCTATAGTTCGAATACTGCGGTTACAGTAGATAGCGTGCGGGAAGGCGGTAGGTCGTAGAATCAGTCTTGTTTCAGGATTGAGGAAAGTCGAGTGGTGAAAGTCAAGTAGTTCAGGTTAGGCTTCGGCACTTTGGAAATAAAAGTCCTTTCCATACTTTAGGGAAAGCGGATCACGAAGAAAGTCTTTTTCTCCATGCTCGTCAGGTGCTAGCGGAAAAATATCGTGAATTCGATTTGCTGTTCTTGTTAGCAACTCTTCGGTCATATGTCCAACTGTCCAACCAGTCTAAACTGTCCGCCCTTCTTTATCTTTCTGACTTTATTGAGAGTCTCTATTCTGGAGTGAGGTGGTCGGTCACAAGAATCTCACTCTAAACCACTTACATGAAAAACCCACATTCATATGATTGTCATAATGATACATCTTTGATACTAGGTTTTGAGTGTGCATATTCCCTAGAAGTTTTCGTTTGTAAAATAAAAAATTCACCACTTCTAATTTTTAGCATAAGACGCTCAGAAAATCAAGAGAATTTCAAATTCCTAAGAGAGTGTGTTTCTGAAGCCCATTGGAATTAATGTTTAGGGATATATTTGATGGACAGACTAGTGGATGAAGTCCAAAACCCTCTAATTGGAATTGCAGAATTTAGATGCCTATGCCTGTAGAGGAAATCAAGATCAAATCAATTAGCAAGGAGGTGGAGCCAGTATACTTTTCACCAAGACCAAACAAGAAATAACAAAACAAGCAGAGTAGTGGCATTCTTATACACAAAATATGAAATGAAGACAAGTAAAAATATTGTAAAATGTAATTGCAAAAGTTGTAAAGTGATCCATGTTCTCAATGCTCCAGCACTTCCTCTTTCTCTCTCTCTCTCTCTCTCTAAATGTATTGAGAATCAAATCAGAAAAGTTTTATTCAGAAACTTGCAAAATCAAAATAATTGAATTTCAATTGTCGTGTATGTACTTAACATGAAATGAAGACAAGAAAAATATTTTTTGATTATCATACTGGCAAAATTAGTTGAATTGCTTTGTCATTTTTATGTTCTTAATGGTTCAAAACCTCCATATAATTGCTTAGCCTCCTTTATGTCAAATGACCAATGAAAAACTTGCCTGAAGGTTAACAAATTAAAAAAATTCAGTGACATCTAAGACCTTGGTTAATTTTTTGTTCTATACAGCCATGTGACATCTATGGAAATGAAGATATAATAAATTAAAGACATGTTGAAATGGAATTATCATCACAAATTTTTAGGAGTTTAACTCTAACTTGCTGGTATTTTGAAAGACCAATGAGATCAAAGAAATTGACATTTTTATTTACACGATCACAGAAGAAAGTCAATTAGTTAGTTGTTTGGCCTCTGAAGCCCAAAATGTCGTCTTACTTGAAAAATAAATGGAAGAGAAAAAAGAAAAAGAAAGCTTAAACGGTTAGAAAATTTCATATATTTTACTTGAGCATTCTACCAAATTTATCATCAACAATAAATTTTATTTCCACTTAAATACAATAAGGTGAAGCATCTCACCACATTGAAATGAACATAAATTAAGATCAAACAAGTACAAATATGAAGCCAAAGTTCCCCATTTCTAGCTAGAGTATATACATATACATATACATATACATATACATATACATATATATATATATATATATATATATATATCCTATAACCGGAGTTTGTTTTGAAAAAACTCTGCATATTCAGCAAGAGATCATTTCAGGTTCTGTGTCTAGAAAAATTTTAAAATGAAATTGAGTTGGATAAAACTACATAGTAGAGGCTAAAATTTCTGTGCTTTCACTGTCTAGAAAAATTTTGAAAATAATGATGTTGGTCTTAAGAGTAGTAAATTACAGTCCAAAAGATGGTAGATCTTAAAGTTATAATTTCAAGCACAATGTCTGATGCAGTCCAAATGATATTTTAAGCCAAGATTATTTGATGGCTGAGACAAAATTTCAAAAAACAAATTTCAACACATTGGTCAAACTAGTGGCAAGTCAATTGCATCCTTAACTATATTTAGTAAACTGGTAAGCTTGCTTCCTTTTAGACGAAGCCAAAAGCAGCTTAAAAATACCTCAATGGTACATATGATGTTTAACATAAAAGTCACATTACAAAGAGGACTGGCTATAGTAGAAAAGGAAGATGTAGAATTGGCAAGCCTACGAGAATTAGTGAGCATTCGACTAGGGACTTGACGAAACTATAGCTTAAAAATCGCAAACGCAGCAAAGCAATGTCTTCTTGAACAACTTGTCTCTCCTACTTCCACAACAAAGGCTGCAAACCTCAGAGGCTATTGATAACTACAAGTGCAGTGCACGCCTTTCATAGTACATAAGATAAGGTTTCTGAACTGTCTGACAAAGCCTACACCTCACCAGCAACTCTTTCTTTTGGTACTAACTTTCACTTGCTATGCCCAGCAATCTACAAATCATATCCAATTGCATAAAGGAGGTTCACATTACAATGATACCCAACCATTGCTTCTTGACAAATCATGATCATGTGCCTGCAATAGTAAAGAGCTTCCCTTTAAACGTGTCCCACATTCCAGCATTTCAAAATAGCACACAGAGTAGCTATAATAGCAAGAATAGCAGAAGAAAAAGAATCATCATCCGTAGAGAAAAAACTTTAGGTCGATAACTAGTTAGTCTCCTTCAGGTCAAATTACCTATGAAAAACTTGCCTGAAAGTTTACAATGAAAATTCAGTGACAACTATGAGTCTTGGTTTTTTGTAGTATACTGCTATGTTATATTTATGGGAAAGAAGGTACTAAAGCACACACTAAACTAAAGAAAGAAAACTTTGAAAATGAAAAAAATAACAGAATTCCACAAAATTTTCTATAAATTATCTCTAAGTTGATGGTGTTTTGAGAGATGAACAAGGTCAAAGAAAGGGGCACTGACCTTTTTATTTACATAAACACAGGTGGAAAAGTTGATTTAAGTTTCTACTCTCCCAGACTAGAATGCCTCCTTTCATCTCGCTCTTTTAACTCCTCTGGAGATTGTGCCATGATGCCAAGCAGTCCATAAAGTGGCCAGTGGAGAGGAACATTGAAAAATAAAACAGAAGAAATGGAAAAAGAAAAAAAATTAAACAGTCAGCAAATAAGATATGCCTTAAGTATTCAAAAAGAGCTACCATTAGCAATGGATTTTTACTTCTAAAGTTCATATAATAGCATGGAAGGTTCTTTTCACTGAAACATAATCAGGTGAATCATCAGCCATACCAAAATTAACTTAAATTAAGATCAAACAAGAAATATGGAGAAATTTTTCCATTTCTGTCTAAAACTCAAATCTATCATATGATTAGTGTTTGTTTCTGAAACTCTGCATATTCAGGTTCTTGAGTGTTGTTTTTCAATTTTATACATTGCTTTGGGAAACTAGCCTTACTAAATTGTTTCATTAAATAGCTGCAGAAAAGCCTCCTTTTAGTATATGTTTACTGAATGAAGTTATTAAGCAAGTTAAATTGATGGTAGTATAGTGGGAATGTGTCATCTGTGCCTAAAGAATTAACCTGAAGTGGAATCAGCTATACATAGAGGGCAGGTACAAACTGAGAAGAATATTTGTGAACTACGGTCCAACCTCCCCTTCTCCTTCTGGCCCTCCTTTCATATTTCCATTGTGAAATCCCTGAAAGTGGTCATGAGCTCTAAGAAAAAAAAACACATACACACACAATCAAAATTATACACATATCCCAAACAGCTTAACTCAATCAATGTGTCTTCCTTATCAATCAAGTTTAAAATTTATTCTAAAAAGAAAAAACTTTAGTTCAAATACAAACTATAACAGCTATTGATGAGATAAAAAAGGAGAGATCCCCACAATGAAAAAATGCCAAGGGACTTTCATTTACAACTTTCCATTAGCATACCACACTGGGAATGCTAATGGAAATTATAATGTGACTACATTATCAGCAATTAAAGTAGTTTGCACTCCATTTCCATAATATGAGCAAGTCTCACCTAAAATTATGAGCTGAAATGTATGGGGACTCCTAGGCTCAATAGGCAACTTATAAGCTTGTCCCTGATGTTTGACAAGAAATGTAGTTTGCTCTCCTCTTCCAAAAGTCTGAACATGTATCAGCTAAAATGAAAGAAATGTTGTAATTATAAATGCTCATAGTTCACAAAAGAAAGAAAATTATTATTTTTGAGAGCAAATGAAAGCAATGTGAAAAACGCGATTAAGAAGCAATAATCATCAAATTTGTAAAACCAAGACCTCAGAATCCATTAA
The DNA here is from genome assembly GCA_030820535.1 of Quercus parvula. Taxonomy (NCBI): domain Eukaryota; kingdom Viridiplantae; phylum Streptophyta; class Magnoliopsida; order Fagales; family Fagaceae; genus Quercus; species Quercus parvula. The sequence goes on along the minus strand of JAUAME010000011.1, from coordinate 24,626,241 downwards.
GTCGCAGAACAAGTGTCCTACTTCCTTATTCATCATACAACAACTATCTAAAAATATTAAGAAAAAACGTCAACATAAGTTAAGGTATGGTGGGGTTACAGTGCTTTGGAACAAATGAAATACCTGTCCATCTGTAGCACAGGTGACAATGCTTGAATATCCTTGCAAAGCATGATCTTTGGTTAAAATGACATTCCGCTCAGGCATCTTATTAAAAAGCTATCCTGTCATTTTGTGCATTTCCACCAATCATCATCTTCCACAATATGATATATAATCTGCAATCAATTGAATTCCAAGAAAAAACATCTCCTTTAGGCATTTCATCAAACAGCTACAAGTCTTTAGTTATAAGAGGTTCACACAATTCAAATAATTCACAAACCATAAGAGATGTTGATGAGCTAAAAATTCAGTGCCATAAGTTCAATTGTTAAGATGGAAAAAGGAGAAGGAAAAAAAAAATGAGCGCACATAACAAAATCCAAAATTTTACATATCTCCAAGTCTTGAAATTCAAGAAAAGCTTTTAGGAGTTCAGAAGCTAGCCTCTACTGCCCCACAACAAGAATTAGCTAATAAGAGGTTAAGGTTCAAAATTTAAAAGTCACATTGTCTAAATATAAACATGGAGAGGATTTTGTTCTTTCATTTTGGGTATACTGTCAGATTTAGCAATCTACATCAACTAAGGAGGAGGGAATCCACAAAAGAATAAAGAGAGCATTTATTGGAATTGCTCTCTTTATACTTTTGTTTCCAAATGTCTCTTATTGGAATTGCAGATGTCTGTGGACAAATTCAAGATCAAATCATTTAGCAAGGAAGTGGACTCACTGTAATATTCACCGAGACCAACAAGGAAACAGTCAGAACAAGCAAAAAAAGGCATATATATACTTAAACATGAAAAGAGGATAAGGAAAATATTTGTAATTACCAGACTAGCAAACTGAGTTCAAATGTTTTCCTGCTTCCATGTTCTCAATGGTTTAGCACATATATAATTAACAGGTTGGCCTCCTTTAAACAATACAACCAATGAAAAACTTTCCTAAAAATTTTCAATGAAAAATTCAGTTACAACTATCATCTTGCTTTAGTAAAATTTACAAAAATCCATGTTGGGTTATAATGACCCTTACAATCTAGATCAAACAAATAGAAATATGAAGCCAAAGTTTCTCATTTCTATCAAACACTCATATCTATCATATAACTAGTCTTTGGGACAACTCTGTACATTCACCATGACATAGTTTATTTTTCTATTTTTTCTCAAAATTATATCTCATTCTCATGATAGGGAATGTATCCTTACTAATAGGCTGTTTTGTTTCATTCAGAAAAATGCAGAAACGTACCTCCTAATATTATAGTTTAACTCAATGGAACTAATAAATAAGTTAATATTGATGGCTCAGGTAGTGTAGTGGAAGGGTATAATACTATAATAAGTGCCTCAAAATTCATCAAGATTGATCATAAGTAAAAAATGATGAAACTATTAATAACTTGAACATGGCTCCGCATGCAAAATGAGAGGAATATTTGTCAATTATGGAGCACACCTCTATTCTCCTTCTTGCCTTTCTTTCATAGGTCTTTTGTGAAATTGCTGAAAATGGACATGAACTCTAAGAAGTTTGGGAAAAAAAAAAAAAAAAACCATAATCAAAATTAAACCCATTATCCCATGCAGGGACAGAGCCATTCTTTGGTTTTGGGGGGCAGTGGCCCCCCCTAGAATTTGGGAAAAAAATTATTAGTATATAAACCCAAGAAAACCCAAGAAAATAAGCCCCATAACAAAATCAACAATAAGGAAGTTACAAAATTTAGCCTAATCTACCAATTTTACCAAAATAAAAAAAGCCCAGCCCTTAAAAATTTTTGAAACAAAACTATTCTGTGAATTTAAATTTTTGATCCTTCCATCAAATTCCCAATAAAAAAAAACAAAAACAAAAACCTAAATGAGAGAGACGCTGAATTGCAGCACAACTTGGCAGCAGATTAAGCACATTTCTAGCACAACACATATGACAAAGCTGTACTTCAGCCTCTAAATCTGGTATTTCTATCTCTCTCTCATTTGAGCAGGAGATCTCTATCTTTTCACTTTCTCAATTCCCTTATACTATCTGAAATAAAGAAGAGAGGGGCAGAGAGCTTAATGCCTCTATCTTTCTCTCTTTATCTGTTTCAATAATGACTCGTGTTGTGCAATGAGTCAGTACATTGAAAGATATTTTCTCTACAATAAAAAAATAAAAAAAACAAAAAAACTAGTGGATCAAATGGGTCCAAAATTACAGTTTGGATAAAAAATTTCACCTACATTCCTGCAACTATTTAAGTATAGCGATAAATACATGAGGCGGGACCCAATTATGTTAGTGGGTGATTTTTATTATTATTATATGCTTATATAAATTGAATTTGTTTTAGCCACAAATGATACAAAATTGATAAATGTTATAGTTAATAGTTGTGTTTTTGTCTTTGTTGACAATTTGTTAATACTAATTGAAATTTCATAACTTTCTCAAATTTTTTTTTTTTCAAAATTTCATAATATTTTCTTTTTATACTATTGCCCCCCCTAACTCGGGATCCTAGCTCCGTCCCTGATCCCATGGAGAGAAATTCAATTTGTGTCTTCCTTATTGATCAAAATTTTGTATTCTAGTTAGCCTTCTGAGTTAACAATGATGAGAAGCTATGAAAAATGTTTTTATTATTTTTACTAGATCCCTATATTCAGCTAATGTGATCACATCACCTAGAATCCAACAAATCAATGTATTGCTGGGTATTACTAATTAGCCCGTCATGAATGCAACCATCCATCATCAAAGAGTAGCTGAAAACTTGAAATGAATTCGAGTTAGATAAACAAATCAAAAACTGAAATTTTTGTGCTAACACTATCAAGAAAAATTTAGAAGGGAAGAGTATATTGATGGCCTAACTATATAGTAAATTACCGTGCTCACCATAGTGGTTGATCGAAAAGCTGCGATTTCAAGCACAATGTGTACTGCTGTCTGAATGATTTTTTAAGCCAAGATTGTTTGATTACTGAGCCTGAAACTACAGTTTCAAAAAACAATCTTCCAACAAATTGGTCAAACTGGTTGCATGTCAACCGCATCCCTTACTATATAGTGCAAACTAGTAACTTTGATTAGGCACAAAACAAAACATAAGTTAGATACAAAGGAGACAGGACACAAACATGACAAAAAATTCGATACAGACAGGACCAAAATAGAGCCCTTACCTACCAGCAGAGGACCTAAATTTATTCATATAGTAGTTTGATGTCATCTCTGCATAGTGCCTGACATGACAAAGAATTCTTGGATCAATCCTATTAGAGTCAACACTTCTTACACTGGTTAATAGACTTTGAAGGTCACCAATAACACCTGCACTCACCTAGTCTTGATTTTGTTTGTTTCAAAAAGTTTCTCAAGCTATTTGCTTGTTGAGAGCACAAAAACACTTTGAATTCCCATATGCTTCAAGGCCACAAAGCTTGTCTCCATAGGAGGAGGAAGGCAGTGGATTTGGAAATTTTTTCACAGCTAAAGAATCCAACAGTAACAGCATTACCCATTCTGTCCTAACAAAACAAGCATGAACCTTTCCAACTTCATCTCTTATCTCATCCTGCATAACCAGAAGTTTCCATCCTTGTCAACCTCTAATACTTCCCTCAGCTTGATAACTTGGTCCTTCTTTAACAAGTAATCCTCCCTACAAAGCTGCTCCATTTTCTTACTATAATCAAGCACTGTCACAGCATTGCCAGTAGCTTGATGAAACCAGGGTTTAGAAGATTAGGAACACAACACAACACAACAATATGCTAACAGCATGTATTTCACAGCTTCATGTTTTCGATCCACAACAAAGGCGGTAAACCCGATACATATTCGTAAGTACAAGTGCGGCTACCACACCTTTCACAAGTACATAGTATAAGGCTTCACAAGTTGTCTGACAAAGCTTGCACCTTATCTGCTCCAAACCCACCACCTCCACCAAAGATCAACACTTGCCAAACCTGACAATCACCAAAGTGTATCCAATTGCACACGGTAGGTTTACAGCTTCTTAAAGAATGATTCTCAGCCTTTTCTTCTTGATAGATCATGACCATATGGTCACATTCCTGAATTTACATGGAGTGGCTGCAATAACAAGAATAACATAAGAAAAAATGCAAGCATCTATGGAGGATCTCTCTATCCAAACTAAGAGCCAATTATTACTGGAATTTTATTCAATAAATTCAAATCTAATAGTGAGATCTGATTCAAACTAAAAGGCTCTTGCGTTTCTAATGAAACAGTAAAGATCAACATAAGTTATTGGAATAGTCAAGTTAGTTTATTGCATACCAAAATTGCTTTGGAACCAATGAAAAAAGTGTGATTTATTAGAGGGCTCTTTGAACTAACAGTAACTATTGATTAAAAAAAGTTTTTTCTTATTTTGTCCTGATTGGTTGGCTTGTAAAAGTAAATATTTTCTAATACTGGAACTACATGAAAATTTATTTTTGGCTAATGTAGATTGAGTACTTGATCAGACTTATATTATGAAATACCTGCCATCTGCAACACAGGTAAGAATACTTTGATCATCTGTGCAAAGCATGATTTTTGGTTAAAATGACATGCTACTCAGGCATCATATTCATAGAAAGCCATCCTGCCATTATGTGCATATCCACCTATCATTGTTCCTCAACACAATATGTAACCTGCAATCATCACATTACATGGTACAATAATCATCTTGCTGTGCAAATGGGATCCTTAATATTTAAAGATTCTCAAGTTTTACAATACAATATTTATTTCAGGCATTTCATCGAACAGCTATATGCCCTTAGGAATAAAGGGTTCATATAATTCAAATAACTAACAAGTATAAGAGATGAGTGAAAAATTCAAGGTGCCAGAAGTTCGATTGTTAAAAGAAGAAAAAGATTTTAACATATACGAGCCAAAATTTACATACCTCCTCCAAGTTTTGAAGCTAGACTCTACTGCAACACTGCAAGAATTAAGCTTGGGTTAGGGACTGAATTTTTAAAATTATATTGTTTAAATACACAAACAGAGAGGCTTTTATTGTATAATCGTCAAAATTCTTGAACTGAAATATTATGAAATGAAATAACGTTGTACCTGAAAGGAAGATCTCTCTGTTTTGCAAAATTATTTCTGCTGCTCCACGCCATCAATTATAACCGAAGGGACGTTGGCAATCTTTGACCACATTATCCCTTTGTCTTTCTCACAGTATTGTTTTAGAACAACACAAAAAGAGATACAAAGTCGCTGAAGCGAGGGAGGAAAACACTTCTCTGAGAGAGACGCGAGTTTAGGGCAGAAATCGATGGAAATTTCTTCAAGTGCAGAGAGGTTTTGAAAGAACTTCCAAGAGAGGAATAACAAATTTGGAAAATTATCAAAAATCAGGGTAGTGAGAGATGTAGGCAACATCAACGTCATCTTCCCATCTTCCTCTTCTGGAAATGAATCCATAATTCCATCAGCAATCTTGAGAGATGTAAGCGACGTGAGTCTGTGCAGTCCCAACTCAAATACTTGCTTACAGAGATTTGCCCCTGACAAACTAAGCTCCCTAAGGTTGGTAGGGAAACCCTCTTCTGGAAAGGATACGATACTTGGACAGTCACATATTGATAAATCTTGAAGAAAGTTGAGGTTGTGTATGTTGTTCGGCAAGGCCTCCAGTTTCTCACAGTCTCCGATTTTAAGACTTCTTAAGTTGGTGGGAAGCAAATCTCCTAAAGAGATCAGACTATTACACTTTTGTATAGTAATCTCTTTAAGGTGACAGAGTTCGTGTAGGCCTCTCGGTAAGCACCTAAGCTTTTCACAAATTCTAATTGAAAGATGTTCAAGTAACGTATCCTTGTTTAACTTGTCTACTATTGACTCCAATTTTGGACAACTCCCTAGCCTAAGGAATTTAAGGCTAGCAGGTAACGTGTCTCTCGATGATAAAGATGTTAGATTTACGCACACATTAATATCAAGGCGTTTAAGCATGGCAGCTAGGTCGACTATTGTTGATAAGCATTTTAGGGATAGACAATTAGTGATAGAAAGCTCATGCAAATAAGGGAGTTCTCCACACTCAACTCTACAAGGAATCCAATCTTGCCATTGCAGCATATCCTCAAAGCAAAGTTTCCGTAAGCTCTTTAATTTTGATATGCCTGCTGGCATCTCTCTAATTGAATATGAATGTGTAATATTGAGATGTCGAAGATTGACCAAATTTTCAATTTTTTTTGGTAATTTTTTGAGATAAGAACAACCTTTCAATATCAATGTTTGTAGGTTGTACAAAGAACTTGTTGATTCTGGTAGACTTTTAATCATAGTATAAGAAAGGTTGAGGTATCTTAGATGTTTCAAATCACCAATTGAACTTGGTAGCTCGAAGATTTCATTTCCACTTAAAGACAATACCCTTAAGCATCTTAATTGTGGCAACAAACAATATTTAGCATAAAAAATTTTTATGTTGCGTTCGCAATATAATGGTAACAATAGGAAGGTCCGTAAATGCATATCTTTGGGCAAGTAATCAAACTTTTGGTTGCAATCATTTGAATGTTTAATATAAGAAAAATGTCGTACCTTTGTAGAAATCTCAGATTGCTTACTACCACCCAATTGACACTCCAACCTACAGTACAAGTCTCCTGCTGCCCATTGAGCTAAATCATGTATGAGGTCATGCATGACAAAGAGTGAATCATTTTTGCTTGATTGTTGAAAAAATGATCTATTGAGTAGATCATGAAAATAATCACCACCAAGATCTTCCATTGGCTTCTTTCCTTTTGTTTCTTGAACCAAACCTTCTGCCATCCATAACAAGACCATATCTTTCTCCTCAAATTCATTATCCTTTGGAAATAGTGAACAATAACCAAAGCACCTCTTTAAATGAGAAGGGAGATACTTGTAGCTTAATTTAAGAACAGAAAAAATCTTGCCTTTTTCTTCAGGAATATCCAAGAGCTTGCTATTTAACACATGTTCCCACTCAGTGCGATTGCGTGCCGTGCGTAAAAGGCCGCCAAGTACTTTTGCTGCCAAAGGTACTCCCTTGCACCTATTCACAATTTTTTGACCAAATTCTTCAAGTTCTGGATACTTGCTAAAATCTGTTGCATCTAATGCGTGGTGGGTAAATACACATAAACAAGCATCATGTGACAACTCTTCCAACTTGTACGGTGGAGTAGTACCCATCGTTGATGTAACACCAAAGTTCCGAGTCGTGACAACTATTTTACTTCCTAGAGCCCCAGTTTCAAAAGGCTTGCGTAGTTCAGTCCACAATACGTAGTCTTCATTCCAAACATCGTCCAAGATGAGCAAGAACTTCTTCCCGGATAATTCCTTCTTCAGTTTGACTTGTAGTGAATCTAGAGTACTATTATTATCCCAAGATTCAGAAGCGAAAGAGTGTAGAATTTCTTTTGTCAATCTTAGATTGTCAAAATCTTCAGACACGCAAACCCATGCGTTCAAATCAAAATAATCACTCACTTCATCGTCTTGGTAGACTAGTTGGGCAAGAGTCGTCTTCCCCAGTCCACCCATACCAACTATGGGAATCACAGAGGGTTGAGCATCACTTGATTCGAGCAACAACTTGACAATCTTCTTTTTATCTTCGTCTCTGCCATAAGTATGGCGTTCAGGCAGAGATGTCGTGGCCGTCCTATTTCCAGCACAGTCTTCCAATTTCAGACCTTCCTTCCGTGTCACATTCTTTTGCAGGTTCAGATTCAGACCTTCCTTCTGTGTCACAATCTCTTGCAATCTTGTATGGATTCGTTTAATCTTGGATCGCATACTGACATCGAACCTTACAGAACTTGGATTGAAACTCACACAACAAGCAGGGATGAACTTTCGTATCTTACTTGTGCTGGGTTCTTCTGCATTCAACTTACGTCGCAAAGCTTCAGTAGCAAACCCGTCCAAGGTGTCATCCGCATCATAAACCAAGGCTTCAAGCTCACCCAGCCAGTTCTTCACGGACTCCTTTGTTATCTGTTTCTCTTCTGCATCATCCAGAACTTCACTGATTTCCAGTAAAATTGTCTTCCACTTGTTGAGGTCAGCATCAACGTTCTCTTGCCGAAAGATCTTCAACAAATCAGGGGAGCTTAACTTCTCAAATAGCACTTTGAAGAAAGCGGATAAAGCAGCCCCCGCGACAGCCTCCAAGACAAACGCCATGGTTTACTTGTGGAAATGAAAGAAATATGGGAAATGAAGTAAATAGAGAGACACCACAGATAGTTGAGTTGGGACTTGGGAGTGAAGAGAGAGTTACTATGTTCTGTGAAAGTCCGAGAAAACAGTGAACGGTTTCGGTTCTTCTTTCTGCTCTTATCTCAGGGAAAATTATTGTGTACTCCCGGAGTACCATAAATGCGTACTCCCTCCTCTCACATGAATGGTGGGTCTCACTAATTAAATTCCTGGTGGGACCCACCATTCATGTGAGAGGAAGGAGCACACATTTATGGTATTCCGGGAGTACCTAATAATTTTCCTTATCTCAGTACAAGAAAATATTCAAAGTCAGAAAGATACTACAAAACAAAACAAGCCAAGATTGACAGCTTTAATTGGTTATTTATTCATTTGGTGCTGTGCTCAAGACCATTGTCGACTTTTGATTTCATATGTAATCCCGCCAAAGGAACTCAATTGATTAATGTCGCCATGTCGTTAGGAAGTTTCAACGTAATTTACATTAGAGGATATACGGAATCTTAACAGTTGTTTACCATAAATCTATATAATATAATCTTTATTTTTTTTTTTTTGAAAGGAATATAATCTATTTATATATTCAATTGGATTATAATTAATCTATACTTCGTGTAAAGTGGCATACTAGCATCTAAAATCAAATAAAAAATTTATAAAATAAAGATAAAATAAAATAAAATTTTATGGAGCCCTCTTTTGTAGAACGGATGAGACTGGTCTCAGAACAATTATATGAGATAAAAGAAAGAAAAATGGTTGCCCTGATGAGCTAGCCACCAACCATGCATTGATCACATGGAAGCCATGGCTGCAAGCCTGCAAGAATGGCAGTGCCGTTTGTAAAGGACATGGGCATAATGGAAGCAGTATTTTAAAGGAGTTTCGGCTACTGTAATCAAAGTTAGAACACATAGTACTTTATGTTAAACTAAATTCAGGCCCATGTTTAAATTTGATTGTTAAATGAGTCAGGTTCGACTTTAATACACAATTTTATTAGAGTTTCTTTGGGGTAAAGCGAGGGCGTCCAAACCCTAGCCGCTCAGTAGAAGGCAGTGCCTAACCTAGGGTATAGGCTGTAAACAGTTCTCCACGCTTTGTTTCTTAGCACAAACATAGTGAGAGGTCGTCGTTGTAGAGAGATTTAGTGCGGATAGCGGTACACCCAGAGATCGCTATTCCAGATGGAAGATCTATCAGTGCTGTGGAAAAGGCTTTCATAGACAGAAGAGGAGGGGAGTGAGTATACTGGTCAGACAGTAGACACACTTGGAGGAACGGTCATTGCGACCAAGTTCTTTACACGAAGAGTTCTTAATATGGAGGTCATAGCTCGAATGCTCAAGCAACTGTGGGCCACAAAAAAGGGCTTTGAAGTAAAAGACATCAGTGTGCGGATAAGGTGTTGCTAGGTGAACCATGGAGCTATGACAAGTACTTGGTGTCCTTACGCAGGTTGGAGAAGAACGGAGTGGTTAAAGATTTAGTCTTTGATAGAACAGCCTTTTGGATCCAACTCCATGACATCCCCATATGTGATATGACTCCGAAAGCGGCTGCAGAGATCAGGAAGGTTTGTGGTGAAGTCCAGCCGAGTTTTCGAGAGTGGGGTAACCAAGACGGCAGCACTTTCATGCGGATCAGAGTACGAGTGGACACCTCGAAACCGCTATGTCGTGGACGAAAATTACGTCATGAGGAAGGGGAAATTGGATGGATAAGATTTAAATATGAGAGGTTGCCGATCATGTGTTATTGGTGTGGAAGATTATCTCACAGTGACAAAAACTGTGAGCTATGGATAAGAAGTAATGGCTCCCTAACAGAGTCTGATAGATAGTTTGGTGCGTGGCTTCGTGCTCCACTCTACAATACAAGGAAGTGTTCAGTAGTACGAGTGGGGGGAGAAGAAGAAGCAAGGAGTGGTGGTAGGGGTCAAGCGACAGTAGATGAGGACGATGCAGTGGTGGGAGAGCGAAATGAAAATGGCAGTCGCCCCGAACACGATGACAGTCACTGACGGAAGGAGAGAGACGGTCTGCAAACCAATGCAAGAAAGGAAACTCGCGCGTTTTCAGGCCCTAGCATTAAAGAGGTGCGTGATCCTAGCAGCAAACCGGATTTTCAGGATACGTTGTGCGAGATTGATGCTGCCATTTCAAAATTTGACAAGACAGAGATAGGCTCAAAACCAAGTGGGCCTATATCTTTTCTGGGCCAAGCCGAGGCCCAGTGCCCATCAATAACATTGGAAAATATAGGCTGTTTAGTGAGCAAAGATGAGGAGATGAGTCTAATGAAAAGCCCATAAGGTACTAAACATAAGAGACATGGATATTATAGACCGAAGAAAAGAGAGGAGGCATAATTAGACCACACGCTCAGATGCAAGCCTTTCGTGAGGTGTTGGATTTTTGTGGTTTTATGGATCTTGGTTTCACTAGACCAGAATTTACTTGGCATAGTAGGAGACATGGATATCTGATCTGGGAAAGGTTAGACAAGGGGGTGGCCAACTATGATTGGCTAGCAAAATTCCCAACTGCTACAGTGCATCATCTTCATTGTTTTACTTCTGACCACCGCCCCATAAAGGTAGTGTTTGATCCTAACAATGAGTCACAACGATGGTTTCGGCGTCTTTTTCGCCTCAAAGAAATGTGGTTGGCGAACAGAGGTTGTAGTGATACGGTTCTAAGAGCATGGGAAACTCAACATGAAGGGACCCCTATGTTTAAAGTGTCTAAGAAACTCAAGAAGTGCAGAAAGATGCTTAAGTCATGGAGCAAAGACCATTTTGGTAGCATAAAGAGACAGATTGCCAAGAAGAAAGAGATGCTTTGGAAAGCCGAAGAAGAAGCAGCCAAGGGTGGAACTTATGGGCCTGTTAGCCAAATTCGAAGAGAGCTTAATGTTTTGCTTGATAAAGAAAGTAGAATGTGGAGGCAGAGAGCAAGAACTCAGTGGGTGGCAAAGGGTGATAAAAATACTAGTTATTTTCATGGAGTGGCTACTCAAAGGAAGAGAAGGAATTTTATCAAAGGAATAAGAGATGCAGAAAGGGCATGGCAGAGTGATGAAGGAACTGTTTCAGGAATATTTGTGGAGTTTTATACTAGGTTGTTTACCTAGTCAAATCCCCATGAGCTTGACCGAGTGCTTGAAGGAGTAAAAAGGGTAATTACAGGAGACATGAATGCCGAGTTGGTGAAGTCGTACACTACGGAAGAAATTGACATAGCAATCAAGCAAATGGCTCCCTTGAAGGCTCCAGGACCAGACGAAATGCCTCTTCTCTTATATCAATCCTTTTGGCAAAATATTGGACCGGATGTTTCAGAAGCTGTCCTTTCTTGCCTTAATTCTGGTACTCTCCTCAAATCCATAAACCACACTTTTATTACCTTGATTTTAAAAGTGAATACTCCTGAAACTGTTATGGAGTTTAGACCTATCAGTTTGTGCAATGTGATTTACAAAATAATTAGCAAAGTTATTGCAAACCGTCTTAAACCCTTTTTAAACTCTATAGTTTCAAAGGCTCAAAGTGCCTTCACTGCTGATAAACTTATCATGGATAATATTTTGATTGCTTTTGAATCCTTGCATTATATGAAATCCCAAATTTCAGGACAGGAGGGTTTTATGGCCTTGAAGCTTGATATGAGTAAGGCCTATGATAGAGTGGAGTGGTGTTTTTTAGAAAAAATCATGTTGCAAATGGGGTTTGAGGAGTCTTGGGTGGCCATGGTCATGCAGTGTGTTTCCACAGTAACCTATTCTATTCTCTTAAATGGGGAACCAAAAGGGTTTATTAGACCATCTAGAGGTTTGAGGCAAGGTGATCCCCTATCCCCTTTTCTCTTCCTATTTTGTGCGGAAGGACTAAATGCTCTTCTTAACAAATCAACTATTAATAGGGAGATTAGGGGTCTATCTTTATGTCGCCATGGTCCAAAGATTACTCACCTTTTCTTTGCAGATGATTGCCTTCTGTTTTGCAAATCTAACAAAGAAGAATGCCAAAAAATCCAACAACTACTTGATTGGTATGAGGCTACCTCGGGTCAGTTGGTGAACAAGAACAAAACCACTCTATTCTTTAGCTGAAATACAGCAAAGGAGGTCCAACAAGAAATCAAGGGATTGTTAGGGGTGCCGACCATCAAGCATTATGAAAAATACTTGGGCTTGCCATCGTTTGTGGGAAGACAAAAAAAAGCATGCTTCAATCAGATTAAGGAGAGGATTTGGGCAAAAATGCAAGGATGGAAGGAAAAACTACTTTCTCAAGCTAGGAAGGAAGTCATGATCAAAGCGGTGATCCAATCTATTCCTGCCTATTCAATGAGTGTGTTCCGGCTGCCTATTGGATTGATCAAGGATATTGAGGCAATGATCTGTAAATTTTGGTGGGGAAGCCAAGAAAATTCAAGGAAAATGCAGTGGGTTAAATGGAGTACTCTATGCTTGCCAAAGTCTTTAGGGGGGCATGGGTTTCCGGGACCTTCAACAATTTAATGATGCACTTCTTGGTAAGCAAGTGTGGAGATTTCTCCATGAGAAGGACACTCTACTGTATAAAGTGTTCAAACCAAAATACTTCCCTTCAGGTAGCATTCTGGATGCAACTATTAATTCACGGAGTTCATTTGCTTGGAAAAGTATATTACAAGCAAGGGAGGTCATCCTCAAGGGTGCACGGTGGAGAATAGGAGATGGAACAGATATTAACATCTGGAATCATCGTTGGTTGGATTCCTCAGGAGGTGGTTAGATTGTATCTCCCCAATTTGATTCATCTCTGTGTAAAGTTAAGGATCTTTTCATTCCTAATACAAGAATATGGAACATGGAGCTCAATAATCAGAATTTTCTGCCATGGGAGGTTGAGAGCATTCAAAGTATCCCGGTTAGTCTCTACCCTATGGAAGATTTGCTTATTTGTCCTCAAACCACAGATGGGAGCTATTCAGTCAAGAGTGCCTACGAGATGCTTTCTACTAAAAACAGAGCGTCACAGCTCAGCTCATCTGATTCGGAGAGGTTTAAGCCGTTTTGGAATAGTATTTGGAAGTTAAAAGTCCTTAACAAAGTCAAACATTTCATGTGGAGAGCTTCACAGGAGTCTTTACCCACCAAAGGCAATCTGTTTTCATGGCATATTATCCCTGACAATGTTTGCAGTTTATGCGAAGAACACCCCAAGGATACAATCCATTGTTTGTGGTTATGCGATTTAGTCAAAGGAATATGGCTCTCAGATCCTAGTTTCAGCCTCCCTAGAACAAAAATGTTTAGAAGTTCCGGTGAGTTGGTTTCAGTTGTACTGACTGATTCAAGCTCAGCCATTACTGCTCTGTTTTCTATGGTTGCTTGGAGTATCTGGATTCAAAGGAATAGGATAAAGGAGAGACGACAGGCTTAGGAACTAGGAGATACAGTCCAACGGGCTCGAGAGTTGCTATAGGAATTTTGGGATGTGCAGGCACGTCCATCTCGGCTTCCTAGTTGGCGTACACAGTAGAGGTGGTTGCGCCTAGGTGCTGGAGTTTATAAAATAAACTTTAATGGAGCTATATTTGAGAGTACGACGAGAGCGGGCTTGGGAGTGGTAGTGAGGGATGAGGAAGGAATGGTTATTGCAGCACTAAGCCAAAACATAAAACTTCCCAGCTAGGTGGACCTGGTTGAAGCCTTGGCAGCCCGAAGAGCTATCCTATTCGCTCAAGAGATAAGTGTAACTCATGTGGTGGTGGAGGGTGACTCAATGAAAGTCATTACAGCCATTAATGATCCAAAACACAACAGGACCCAGTGGGGTCATGTAATTGAAGATATTAAAAAAGCCAGTACTTGTTTATAGCTCTGTAGTTTTTGTCATGTCAGTAGGAGGGGGGTAATAGTTTAGCCCACTCCCTTGCTAGAAGAGCAATTCTAACTGCTGATATAGAAGTGTGGTTAGAAGAACTACCACCAGACTTGATTGATGTTTTCTAGTCTGATTTATCTAAATAAAAATGACTTACCTGTTTCTCAAAAAAGAAAAAAAAAAGAAAAAAAAAAGAGTCAAGTTCAAATCACAATATAGTCATGTTAATAGGTCTCTTTGGAATAATTATTAATAAATTATATTATGAAAGTTTTGACCTCACTTTTATTAGAAATATAAAAAACAATTAAAAAATTTAATCAGTTTGAATAAATTCCCAGGCTTCTTGGTTGGTTTCTAAAAAAAAAAAAAAAAAGGTTTATCAAAATTTTCATAAAAATTTCTAAAAATAGCTCCTAAATCAATGTCCTTAGAGCATCCATTAATATTTTCCAACACAATAATGTACATGAGGCTCAATTGAACTATATATAATATTATATTTTTATATTTATACTTATCTGTTAATATACTAATAATTGTAAGAAGTGAACAAATATGAACTTTAGGCTATGTTTGGTAACAATTTTTATTTTCTATTTTCAAAAACTTGTTTTTGGGAATATAAAGAAATTTTTTTTTTTTTTTTTGGAAATCAAAAACATGTTTGGTTAGTTAAAATTAAAAAAGATAGTTTTTTGAAGAAAAAAATAAAAAATACTAAAATATGTTGTTACTAGGATTTGAACTCTAATGCTAACTCATTAAATGAGACAGATTCATTAAATTAAATGAGTGTTTTTATTGACTTTTGAAAATTAGAAACCAAAAACAATCTTTTGTATGTTTTCAATTTCCTTCACAATTTTGGGTTGCCAAACAAGTTTTTTAGTCTCAAAAATAGAAAATATTTTTTGGAAACAGAAAATAAGTGAAAAAAAACAATTACCAAACATACCCTTATATGTTCTGCTAAGTTCAGCTCATTTATAATCCAAATAGAAGATACACAAACTTGTGTGAAGGCTCTAGATATATAGCTTGGTATACATTAAAAGAAGAGGAAATAGCATGCATATGCTCTAGCAAGATTAGCTTAATATTTATAGAGGGGATGATAACATGGACTACTGCCTTACCTACATAAGTATAGCGTATTATGGCTTCTGATTTAACCATAGTCTGAGTAATAAAATGTCTACATTGATTCTTAATAAATAAATAAAGTGCTCTAATTTTATGTAATTTTTTTAATAATTTAAACCACTTCTTGGTCAATTAAAACTACTTTAAGCTTATTTAAAGGTGTTTTCAATCCATTTTAAACCCCACAGTCCATTTAAAATTATCTAAATTTTCTCAGCAAAATTTATTATTAACTCAAATATATAACCTTCAATAACTTTTTTTACTATATTCTTAAAAGAGAGGTGTTACGTCTACAACATTTTTACAACAAATCATAGATCGTTAATTATTATTGGTTCAAATTTGAATTTAGCACTAAGATTACTTTTTTAACCCAACAATAACAACCAGTAACAACCTGCTACTTAAGATTTGTTGTAAAATTATTATAGACATATCATTTCTCTTCTTAAAATTCAACAATTCATTTTCAATATCTATACTATTTATAAGAGGATTCCCCTCTTTGAACTGGATTTTTTATGTAGTTCAAAAATATCCTCATTGATGAAGGGTAACTTTCTCTTAGAAATAAGGTCATAAATGTCAAATAATGAATTTCATTTTGAATTCAAAAATAAAACTCCTAAAATTTAGAATTTATTTCCCCTTCATATTCATCTTTTTATTCTCTAAAATTTAGCATTTTTTATTCCTTTTTCGTCCAAATAAAAAGTAAAACACCCCCAATTTAAAAAATAAAAACTTTAAGAGAACTCCTAAAATTTAGCATTTTTTCCCCTCACATTCATCTTATTTTTTCTATCCAAACTTTTCTTTATATCAATACACCACTTTTAAATACATATTTAAAAAAGAAATTATAGTTACGACTTATCTTTAAAATTTATCTTTTTTATTTTTTTGAAAAATAAAAAATATATATTTTCAATAGATGCAAATTATTAACCTTTATTCAAAAAATAAAAGAACTTTTGATCACATGCAACGCGTGTGCTTAAGGCTATTATTTTCATAATGTGTTTAAAATTTATAAACATTAAATAAATTCATTGTATTTCTTAAAAAATAACATATAAATTCATTGTATCATAATAAAAAGAAGTCATGTTGATGTAAAGTAAAAAGATAAGCATATAAAAATACGCTGATTGCATTATCTTGGCCAAACTTTATGGTTAACTTTTGTGTTTGTGTGGTTAATTATTATTTGAGCCACTTATTTTCTATAATTGATAGAAGGGCATGTATATATATAACATGTTATTTTATAATACCATTGAATATAATCATCACTTGCACAACGTCCATATCATATACTCAACTCAATCAAACCACTCAACCTAAACATGAAGGTGATGAATTATCAATTTTCTTTTCGAAATGGAGAGGATAAAAAAAAAAACTGCAACTTTGGTGTTTCAGAGACCCTGTGATCGACACTATATGCATGTTTTTCAAACTTTTTTTTTAGGTATTTATTGTCCACATTAATCATACAATTAACTGATTCATCACAATAATGTATTGCATTTTTGAAGGCTTAAACTTCCCATTATTTTTGGACTCCGAACTTGGAAGCTTTTAAATCCATGCTTAAGGTCGACCGCCTCCCCGACAATCGACATGGTTCGCTTGTAGAAATGAGAGAAATATGGGAAACGAAGTAAGCAGAGGGACACCACAAAAAGTTGAGTTGGGACTTAGGAGTGAACTGTTTCGGTTTTTTTTTTTTTGGGGAGGCTCTCACAGTTATTGCAATATGCAACTAAACGACCACTGCACCATTGCTGGTTTAACTCACCTTTTTTGTAACTTAAACTATGCCTCTCCCTTTTAATGGTATCAAAAAAAAAAAAAAAAAAAGTTATTGCTCTCTCAGGTTCAAAATGTTGACAGAAATGACATAAAGCTTGACTGCTTCATTACATTTACATGCACTTACGAAGAAATGAAGATTGAGATCAGAGCTGATGCAATTCACTCATCTAATCTAATCTAATACAATATATAAAAGCAGAAGCTTTTAACCAGGTGATGACACGTTAGCAAAAATACCCCCTTAAAAAACTAACAGTATACAACTTAATCTTAAAAAAATCGTACGGTGTATCGTTTGCTTGGTAATGCTACAACGTTTAAAAGCCTCTTATTATAAATATAAAAATATATATAAAATACTAACCCGTTAAAATACGATGGATAAAAGGACAGTAATAGAGAGGCGATGAGACCTGGAGAAAGAAATAGAGAAAAGAGGCAGAGTTAGAGACATCTCAGGCCAATACCACCGTCGGGCTCTGACCACCAAAATTCTTGCTTCCCTAAACCGGCGAAGTACTGTTACAGAGTGAGTTTTTTTTTTTTTTTTTTTTTTGCTTTCTTTGTTTTTATGCCATACATCCGCCTCCCAGATCGTCGAAAACGGCTCCAGTATTTTTCCTTTCCATTTTTTAGATTTGGGTATGAAATTTTACTTTAATTGAGTTTTTTTTTTTTTTGGTTGTTGAATGGGTTTAGATTTGATTTGTTTTTTGTTTTGGGTTTTAGGGTTTTCTGTCATAGGATAGAGAGTCCGATCAAGGATAAAGAGAAAAGGATAGAAAAAGAGACCAACCACCCTCCATCTACACAATCAGACCACCGTAACCACAGGCACACAAAGATCCACCCAGATCTTCTGTCATCACTGTAAGCCTCCACTCACTACCCGACTGTCGAAATTGCTACTGGAAAAGTTGTGTTTTAAATTTAAAAATTTAGGGTTTTTGGTTTTTATTTGGAGAATCAATTGGATGTTAATTATGATTTAGATTGGTATTTTAGGTCATATTTGGTTTTGATTAAGAGATATGAAGATAGAGGAACCAAGCAGAGTTCGTAGGCGCCAAGAGAGAAGAACTATCTAAGGCCAGCCGTTGTCCGTTCCCTCGCCAGACTTGGGTCAACGGAACCGCAAGCACACATGAAGGAAAAACTATGGACCACGAACACTGTTAGGCCATATATCTGCCACCTAGATCGTCGGAATCGGAACCGGTACAATTTTTTTTCTCATTTTTTAGATTTTGGCATTCGGGTATGAAACGTTACTTTTGATTGAGTTTTTTTGTTAATATGTTTACATTTTATTCGTTTTTGTTTTGGGTTTTTGGGTTCTCTATCAAAATGTTTGTTATCTCAATTTTAGATACTTACTTTTGTTCTGTTTTTTAGAGTACAAAAATCACTAAAAATTTTGATTTCAGTTTGGGTGCTTCTGTTTCTAATCTTCACGAAACCATTGAGATTAAATAAGTGTAGGATTGAAATCATTGGGTATTTCCATTTCTAATATTTATGTTCCTTTTATTTATATTTATTAGAAAGAAATTTTTTTTTTATAATATATTTAAATACACTTTTACCACGTACTAAACACCAAACACATATCTCCATTTACAAATCTAATTGCAAACACCATAGGCAGATACCAAAAACTAATTTAACCCAAATCTAATACAAAATACTCAAAACAAAATTTATTTTAAACCCAATACCATAATTAAAACTAAATCTAACTCAAATATCTAAATCTAAAACAATCCAACCAAGTGCATTTGAAGATGCTGATTCAGCATCACCTAACTTTTTTTTCTTTTGAATTCCAATGTGCCTCTACATTGCTTTTTGTGTGGTTATGTGCTCAATGCTCATTTCATATCTCAGTTGTTCTTTTTGTTCTTGCTCCTTTCCAATTAGCCAAATATCATTTCCCCTTCTTATTTTCCGCCAATCATGTCCCTTTTGTGAGGAATAAATTTAGACCTTTGTAGATTCCGTTCAACCCCAACATTTATATACTGCACAAAGTAAATGTATCTTAGGTCTTTCTGCCAGAACATCATACACCCAGATAAAGTCCGTAAGGCACAAAGAGACAGACCGTATACCTGTAAAGTTATTGTTCCTAATGTATTAGGCAAGCAATACAAAATGTTTTAATGTTGTTGTGGTTTAGCTCTGTTATTATTTTGTTTTATCATTGATACCTATAAAAATTCTTCTTTTGTGTGTGTGTGTGTGGCATATTGAGTTCCTGTTGGGTTTTCATTGTTGGTGGGAAAGTAACTTTTTCCTTTTTATTTTATGAAAAGAGTTTTGACAAATTCACAGTTTATTGTTCACTGAATTTTTGATATTTATGCCTCTCAATGTTCCGTTTTTATTTTATATTTGTGGCTCAATTGATCCTTTTTAATGTTTGGCTTATACAAAACTTTTTTAAAGATAACGATTTTAATCTCTCTCAAAGATTCCAACAAATATGTAGGGAAATATTTTCAAAACTCCAATGTGAATGTTCAGTTATTTATTTGTAGTTTTGGTTGTATTTGATTAGAGCAATGGTTATTAGTTCATCTCACACACACAATCTTGCAGTAGTATTTTCCATATTTATTATATAGTGTTTTTTTACATTTTAATTTTAAAACCAACCTTTCACGATTTGCATTTATTCATACGCTGCGCATAACCTATCCCTTCTCTCATCTGTCTTTTTTCCCACTGTCACTCTCTCATATGCAGACCCAACACAGTAATACCTTGCAAGGGCATGACTATGTCTGCCATCTTCGACATGGCCTCAGTATCAGACCATTCTCTATTGATAATTTTTAATTAATCTATGACTAATTTCTTTTCCCATTGTCCATAATTATGTTTGCTATTAATTTTGGAATTTTGATTCCTAAACCTTTTTCCTCTCTATTCTATTTTTTGGTTGAAGTGAAGGAAGCACCCTAGAAGTTCAAATACTACCACCTGAGTTGTTATTAGGGTATGGGTATTGTAAAGTGTGGAGAGACAGGACAGAGGGCTGTCTCCACCAGCCTACAGCCACTGTTAGACGGTGGAATATTCTTTTCTGCGATAAGAGTTCATAACCAAGTAAGTATGCTATTCATAAATTACCATTGTTTCTTTCCTTTTATATATATATATATATATATATATATATATATATATTAAAGTTTAGGCAGTTTCTCTTTACCTATGTGCTTGACATTTTCTTTCTTAATCTTCTTCTATTCTGTTTAGAATTGGTTTTTGTGGAATTGCATAATCTGGTGTATTCAGTATTCTTTTCCATTGCCAACATTAATGTTGAAGCAGTTTAAGAAACCAAAAGGCAAAGAAAAATCTATAGAAGTATTCCCTAGAATTTTGATATTTTTCTTTTGGGTTTTAATTTCGTATTCTTTGATATTTTTCAGTTTAGTTGGATATAAAGTTTTATACTTTTATATTCTTCTTATGGTTTTAATTTCATGTATTCTTTGAGAGATGAATGGCCCTTGACATAAATTATACTAAATTTGCTTAAAAATTTAGATGACATTTTAAGTAAAATTATAAGTTCAATTGTTTGATGCAAGGTGTTTTACTTTGCCATCTGTCATCTATTGCTGTGTGAAATTATTATAGTGAGCAAAAGATAATCTCTATTCCTTGATTTTCCTATGCACATACGTTATTTTAAATGAATTAGAAAAAAAAAAAATTTTGCCCCCTTCTCAATGCTTTTTCCCTTAGAACTTGGTTGACAATGATAAACCATGCATTTTATTCTTTATATTTATGCAACTTCACTCATTATTTTTTTAACGTTTGCAGTATTAGGTGAAGCGTATCAAGTTTTAAATGATCCACTACATCTTCTCAAAAAAAAAAAAAAAAATGATCCATTGATCGAGATGGAAATTTTTTGCATATCTAGGTATGATTTTATGCTTGCAATTAGGGAAAGATATGTGAGTTTCATATTACCATTAAAGTAGAGTGAGAATTCTACAAATAGAACAATATTTGAATTTCAAATCCATTTCCTCTACTTTAGGTTTATGGGAAATTGGGATGACTTTATTTATGAAAATTTTGGCTTCACTTCTACGGAGTTTGTCTCATAATGAATTGTTAGGCCAAAATATCCCACTCATCTTGCTAGATACACAACAAGGAATTTTCATAAACTTAATTATGATTGCATATTATTAAAGAAATGTGACTAGAAACACTTTTTTTTATAAGACGACTGGAAACTCTTATAATATAACAAGATGTTAGTTTTATGAATGTCTTCAGCTACTTGAATTCTGTCAAATGCAAACTTACATTTAAAACATTCTTGGTATACTGTTGAAATAATTGAGGTGGAACTTTGATTTTGGGTTTGAAACAGTATGATCTATGCAAATAATCTTTGTCTCTAATTTTTTCCCCCCTAATAATAAAGAAACATTTTTGCATGTGTAAATTTTAGGTTATTTATAATTTTGATATGAATGGGAAGTTTAAAATTTTAGAACTTTTATCTTGGTCTTTTCATAATTTTTCTTGGACTCAAAGTGGTATGTGGTTAGTTTTGAGGATAAATTATGATGGATAAGGATTTAGATTAGTGTTTGTAGCACCCTTCATCAGCTCAGTGAGTAAACTTAGGGATGATTAACCCATTTTCTAAATTAGTGCTTGGATGGTTAACACATTTTCCAGGTTCCATTATTTTAGAGGATTTTATATTGATGTGTCCATTTTGACCTTTAGAGGGATCATCAAATAATTAGTCAAAGAAGCAAAAGAATTGAGTGTAGACAGTATAGAAAGAGAGTGCCTTCCAGTTTTCTTTTCTTCTATTTATTTTCATGTCTCTTTCTTGGGGGAAAAATGTGTGATGAAATTCTGGGAATTGCACATTCAATTCAATGACACTACATTAGTTATTTAGACATTGAAAGATAAAAAATGCTAAAGCTACTACCAATTTCCACAAAAGCTTACAACTGACATGGCAATGAATGTGTTTGGCATTACATTAATAACATAATAAATTCCTAAATTGCTTAGTTGTTTGTTTAAAAGTTGGCACATCAATTTGTAAGGATTATATAATAAAATTTGTAGCAATTGTAAGATCACTCTAAGGGATACATTATTAGTGGGTAGCAGGAGTGAACCCACATTCCTTAGTTCAAATCTTCCCTTTGCCCTTAGCCTGGTACCAAACATATCAAAAAATATATATATCTAATCCAAAATTAATAGCTTTTTCTTTTGTAAAATCTTCAAACGTTAATGAGCCATGGTCTTTCCTCTCTTAGGGCATTCATTTATAAGTAAGCATTTATAATCACAAGTAGATTGTTTGCTTCCCACCAAGAGAGTTTTCTAAAATAAGTGAAAATACTATCACATGCTGGTATAAATTAATTTTTTTGTAGTCTGACTCTTTTATATCCTTTTGTAGGGGAATTCATATGAAGTTGTTGATTGCTCCCATGGTAATCAACTCTGGGAACTGTGTAAAGAGAAGTATGAACCACTATGGCTTAAAGGGGGAAACCACTGTGATTTGGAGCTCAGATTGAGCACAAGATTCTTTCTTCAATATCTGTGCTTAATTTTGGTAGAATCTTACTTTAGCCACTTATAGTAAAGAATTAAGAAATCATTTTTGTAACTGAACATGCATTTGAATAGAAACTAAAAGTGTTCATGTATAATTTCTCAGCAAAATCTCAAAATTAGTATTCTCTTTGTCCATTAACATACAGCAAATAATTTGGTTTATAAACAGTATGTTGTGTGTAGTTTTTTGGTTGGTATGTATGTCGTGTTAAAAAAATGCATATATGTTTAGACTTCAGTAGGATTTTTTTTTTCTTTTTCAATTAGTATGGTTTAGTAGTTGTTGTGAAATTGAATTAACCATCTATTGAGTGGATAGGGTATGGAGAATATGTGTCTTAAATTAATGAGGTTGAGAAAATTTGTGTCCTAAAGTAGCTTAAACAAAACATAGTTTTTTATCAAACTTTGTGGTCTATATGCATTTATGATTTTTTTTTTTTTTTTTTAGTTTCTTATAAAGCTTCTAAGATACATTTACTTTGTGCAGAATATAAATGTTGGGGTTGAATGAAATCTACAAAGGTCTATATTCATTCCTCACGAAAGGGACATGACAGGCAAAAAATAGTAAGGGGAAAATTTTTTTGGCTGATTGGATGGTAGCAGGAACAAATGAAAGGAGTGCAAACATAGTGTTTTATTTTATTTTATTTTTTTGGCTGAATGCTATCAGAGTGTAGTTGTGATCAAAAGTTGAAGAGCTCTCATAGCTCGATAACCAAGAAACAGTCATTCATATGTTCCTATTTCGAACTCAAGAAACCAAAGAACTAATAGAATTCTAGAAAGTAATAAGCTATTTATCTTGCGAGTTTGGATCCTTAGGACTCGAATCTAACTAATAGTGTCGCATGTTTGAATTTCTTGGTGTGATGATGCATCATCATCATCATTATTATGCAATTATAAAAGGAAGAGATAGGAAGATGTGATTTTAATCTCAAGCCCAACCCAAAATGTGAAGGAATATTAGTTCCATCTTATTGCCTTTTAGGTTACAATTGAAATCCGATATGAATTTGTATCTTATACTTACCTTTTTAATCCATGTTGAGGAAGAGATCAGCCAATCATGACACTTTAAAAGAACATTTGTCCCTTTAGTATGTGGTAGAAGTGTATTTAAATATTATTAAAAAAAAAATTATTTCTAATAAATGTAAATAAACAAGTTCCCGCACATAGTGCGGGTTAAAAGCTAGTTAAATTAATATTACACATGATCTCACTCTAACAAACGCAGAAAGATACATAACGATTGACAGCTTTAATTGTTTATTTATTCATTTCGTGCTTTACTCAAGACTTCTGATTTCATATGTAATCCCACGAAAGGAATTCAATTGATTAATGACGCAATGTCGGTAGGAAGTTTCAAAGTAATTTACACTAGCGGATATATGGAATATTCTTAACAGCTGTTTACCATAAATCTACAAATCTTTTATAGCATTCGATTGCAGACCAAACCCATTGGTATTGGAGCAAATTGTGAAATCCTTCACAATCCCTCCCTCACAATGCGGCTCCAACGACTCGAACCTATGACCGGACTTTAATACCATTTGTCGGACCGTATGCCTTATCAATCCATCCAACGACCAATTGGTGAAGGATGAGGGGGCACAAATATTTTATAGTATTCAATCACAAACTAAGCCCATTGGTATTGGAGCGAATTATGAAATCCCTCACAATAATCTATCTATCTATCTATATATTCAATTAGATTATAATTACATTATACTTTGTCTTTGTGCAAAGTGGCATCTAAAATCAAAGATTCAACATTCAAGTGCTCCAATTTGATGGAGCCCTCTTTCGAAGAATTGATGAGATGTCTTGAAATAATTATCCGAGATAAGGAAGGAAAAATGGTTGCTCTAATGAGCCAGCCACCAACCATGTGTTGACCATGTTGAAGCCATGGCTGCAAGAATGGCAGTGCTGTTTGTGAAGGACATGGGCATAATGGAAGCAGTATTTTCAGGAGATTCAACTAATGTCATCACAGCTAGGGCACATAGTATTTTATGTTAAACTAAATTCAAGCCCAAGTTTAAACAAGTCATGTTTAAACATAATAGGATTATGTTAACATGTGCTCTTAGAGTAATTATTAACAAATTATATTATAAAAAACATTCAAAAATAATAATTAGTTTATCATTTTTTATTTTTTAAATATCTCTTAAACCAATACCCTTAGGACATCCATTAATATTTTCCAACATAATAGTGTACAGGAGGCTCAATTAAACTATATATAATATTATATTTTTATATGTATATTTATCTATTAATATACTAATTGATTGTAAAAAACAAATAATTATATAGATTTGAGATTAAATTGTATAAATTGGTAAATAGATTTATATGGTATCAAATTATTATTTGTAGTTTATTGACAATATAAACAATCCATTCATAATAAAAATTCATAAATTTGTGAATCGTTAAACTATTTTAGTTATGATTTTACTATATATGAGAAAATGATAAGTTAATTAAATAGTTTGTGAATAAGCTCAAGCTTGTTCAATAAGCAAATTAACAAAATTTAAACATATAATCTTCTTTGGTAATAAGCTCTAGCCTGGCTCTTGTTTTGGCTCTTGTTTGAAAAAAAGAAATTGAATAGTGAATAAATTTGAACTTTATATATTTTGCTTTGCTCGGCTCGTTTTCAACCCTAATAGAAGATACACAAACCGGTGTGAAGGCTCCAAACATATATAGCTTCGAACACATTAAAAGAAGAGGAAATAACATGCACATGCTCTAGCAATATTAGCTTAAGATTTATAGAGGGGATTAAAATATGGACTACTTCCTTACCTACATAAGTATAGCATATTATGGATTCTGATTTAGCCATGGTTTTAGTAATAAAATGTCTACATTGATTATTAAAAAATAAATTAATAAATAAATAAAGTTCTCTAATTTAATATAATTTTTTAAATAATTTAAACCACTTCTTGGTCAATTAAAACTACTTTAAACTCGTTTAAAAGTGTTTCCAATCTATTTAAACCCTACAGTCCATTCAAAATTATCTAAATTTTCTCAACAAAATTTATTATTAACTCAAATATATAACCTTCAATAACTTTTTTTACTATATTCTTAAAATTCAACAGTTCAATATATATACTCTATAAAAAGATTCATCTCTTTGAACTGGAATTTTATGTGATTCAAAAATATCCTCATTAATAAATAGTATATTTTATGTTTGGTAAAAGTTTAGTTTTTTATTTTTCAAAACTTGTTTTTGGGAATATAAAGAAAAAAAAAATTTCTTGTATTTTTGAAATTAAAAACATGTTTGGTTAGTTGAAATTAAAAAAAAAAAAAAAGTTTTGAAGAAAAAAAATTAGAAAATACTAAAATATGTTGTTACTATGATTTGAACTATAATGCTAACTCATTAAATGAGACAGATTCATTAAATTAAATGCTTGTTTTCATTGACTTTTGAAAATTAGAAACTGAAAACGACTTTTTGCAAGTTTTTAGTTTTTTCCTTTACAAATTGAGTTTTCAGAACAGTTTTCATTTTCCATCCATTTTGGATTGCCAAACAAGTTTTTTATTCTCAAAAAAAAAAAAAAAAAAATTGTTTTTGGAATTAGAAAATAAGGGGAGAAAACTGTTACCAAATATATCCTGACTTTCTCTTAGAAATAGGATCATAAGTGTCAAATAATGAATTTCATTTTAAATTTAAAAGGAGAACTCCTAAAATTTTGGATTTTTTTCCCCTTTATGATTATCTTTTTATTCCGTAAAATTTAGCATTTTTTTTCCTTTTGTATCTGAATAAAAAGTAAAACACCCCCAATTTAAAAAAGAAAAAAGAAAAAAAGAGAACTCCTAAAATTTAGCATTCTTTCCCCTCACATTTATCTTATTTTTTCTACCCAAACTTTTCTCTATATCACTACCACTTTCAAACACAAGTTCAAAAAGGAAATTATAATTACGGCTTATCTTTAAAATTTATCATTTTTATTTTTTTGAAAAAAAAAATCCAATAGATGTAAATTATTACCATTTACCTAAAAAAATAAAAGAGCCTCTGAGCACTTGCATTCCTCTGAGCACATGCAACGCATGTGCTTAGAGGCTAGTATTTTCATAATGTGTTCTAAATTATAAACATGAAATAAATTCATTGCATTTCATAAAAAATAAAATATAGATTCATTGTATTATTATAAAAAGAAGTCATGTTGTAAACAATGTGAAGTAAAAAGATAAGTACATAAAAATAGGCTGACTGTAATATCTTGGCCAAACTTTATGGTTAACTTTTGTGTTTGTGTAGTTAATTATTATTTGAGCCACTTATTTTCTATAATTGATAAAAGGGTATGTATATAACATGTTATTTTATAATACCATTGAATACAATCATCACATGCACAACGTCCATATCATATACTCAACTTGATCAAACCACTCAACCTAAGCAAAAAGGTGATGAATTATCAATTTTCTTTTCGAAATGGAGAAGATAAAAAGTAAAAATAAAAATAAAAAACTGCAAGTTTGGAGCTTTAAAGACCCTATGACCGACACTATATGTGTGTTTCCAAACTTTTTTTTTTTAGGTATTTATTGTCCACATTAATCATACAATTAACTGATTCATCACAACAATGTATTGCGTTTTCGAAGACTTAAACTTCCAATTATTTTTGAAGACTTAAGCTTTTAAATCCATGCTTAAGGTCAGATAGCCTCCCTGATAATCGACATGGTTCGCTTGTGGAAATGAGAGAAATATGGGAAACGAAGTAACCAGAGAGACACCACAGAAAGTTGAGTTGGGACTTAGGAGTGAAATGTTTCGGTTTTTTTTTTTTTTTTTTTTTTTTTTTTGCTCTCACTTACATTTACACTTACGAAGAAATGAGGATTGAGATCAGAGCTGATCCAATTCACTCATTAAATTAATATTACATATGATCTCAATCTAACAAACGCAGAAAGGTACAAAACGAAAGACGCAAAGATTGACAGCTTTAATTGGTTATTTATTCATTTGGTGCTTTGCTTAAGACTTTTGATTATTTCATATGTAATCCCACCAAAGGAATTCAATTGATTAACGCCGCCATGTCGGGAGGAAGTTTCAAAGTAATTTACATTAGTGGATATATGGAATCTTAACGGCTGTTTACCATAAATCTATATAATATAATCTATCTATATATTCAATTAGATTATAATTACACTATACTTTGTCTTTGTGTAAAGCGGCATCTAAAATCAAAGATTCAACATTCAAGTGCTCCAATTTGATGGAGCCCTTCATCAAATAAAAAATTGATGCAGCCCTTTATCGTAGAACTGATGAGATTGGTCTTAGAATAATTATCCGAGACTAGGATGGAAAAGTGGTTGCTTTGATGAGCCAGCCACCAACCATGCGTTGATCATGCGGAAGCCATGGCTGCAAGAATGGCAGTGCCGGTTTGTAAAGGACATGGGCATCACAGCTAGGACACATAGTATTTTATGTTAAACTAAATTCAAGCCCAAGTTCAGACGAGTCAAGTTTAAACATAACTAGCCGCGAACCCGTGCATTGCGCGATAATTATTTTATGGTGATTTTATTAAATATTTTTTTTACAATATAAACTAATTTAATAAAGTGTAATGTTTTTCATAATCATATTTTTATTTATTATAGGAACAATCATAAATGTAATATATGATCAGTCATAAATCATATATATAAATTTTGTTGTACCAAAATGAAAATAATACAATTTTTTCTCAAAAATTTAAAAGGCAAGTTAACGAAAATATTCATTTTTTTAATAAAATTTATTTATAACTTTTTATGAGTTATTAAAAAGAATATAAAATTTGAAAATTATTCTTTTAGTTTTAAACAAACTTTCTCAAACCTTATTTTTTCTGCCTACAATCCAAAACACTGAAAAACATAACTAAGAAAATTAATAAACTTAACAATGATTAATTGGACCAATTAGGAAAACAATTTGTTGTTGATAATCTATTAAGGTTATCTTCTTTGCAAAAATTGTAATTTTGTCCACCCAAAACATATTATCAAATAAACTGATAGGTTAAAAACGTATTGACCCCTTGTGGTGAATTAATTGATTAATAAGCCAAGTTTATTAATTAATCAAATTAACATGCAATTGTACGTGGCAACACAAACAAATCACCAACTAAACTAAGTATGTAGCGGAAAATAAATTGACACGGCGATTTGTTTAGGAATGGGGAAAACCTACACAGCAAAAACCCCACCGAGTGATTTTAAGGTCACCACTCCCGAGAATCCACTATTATCAAAACAAGCGGTTACAAGTAAAGGAATCCCAATACCTTATACCAACCTACAGTTGAACCCTTATCCCAATACCCAATTGGACTTGTTCTGTAGTGGCAATCTCTCTTTTTAACGCACAACTCCCAGTACGTGACGAACTAATTGCGTGGATCCCAGTACGCGACTTGATCACCAACTTGAGAAGGATGTTGGCTACAAAGTTCTTCAGTTCATCACACGATGAAGATCATGAAGTTGCTTAGTCACAAAATCCTATGGTGTACAAACATAGCAGCTTCTTCAAGAATTAGGGCAAACTAGGTTTCTAGTCACCTTCACACTTGTGGAATTGTGCTCTCGTGCAACTTGTCACCTTTTACGGCCCTTAAAATAATTCTTATATATGTTTAGGGTTGTGAGAAAAGAAAGCCCAAATATACATTCACGGATTGGATGAAAAACAATCCTGAAAAACTGAGTTTCATAAACCTCGATAGATAGCCATCTATCGAGCTAGCTGTCAAGCCACGGGCTTCAGCAACTTTTAAATCTCGATAGATGCTAGCTTTCGAGTTTTAAAATCTTGCACTTTCTGACTTGATTCTTGGACGGACTTGCATGGCTTTAACACATGAACTTGAAACTTTGTTTCTTAAAGCATTAAACACATCCTAGATCTACCCAATTACAAGTAAAGTGCGTTTTGTCAAAGGATTAGCCAATTACATAAAATGTTGACATATGCTCCTAACATCAAATCACATGTGTCCTAACATAAACAATTATTAGCAAAATCTAAAAATTAAATTTCTATATATGCATTGTTATAAAATAATAATAATAATTTAAATAAAATTACAAAGCTAAAATTTGTCACCCATCCGATTATTTTTGTTTGGCTAACCTTTACTTTTCTCTAAATAAATGTCATTATAGAGTACTTC
This sequence comes from Quercus parvula, assembly GCA_030820535.1. Classification (NCBI taxonomy): domain Eukaryota; kingdom Viridiplantae; phylum Streptophyta; class Magnoliopsida; order Fagales; family Fagaceae; genus Quercus; species Quercus parvula. The sequence goes on along the minus strand of JAUAME010000011.1, from coordinate 24,596,143 downwards.
TAATTCAACTTTTAAGAGTACTTTGACCACCACAAAGGATTAAAAAATAAACAAAAATTAGTAAAGTCTCATAGTTTAACATCTAAATTGAGCACTATTAAAAATCATGCTATGTAATAGAATAAATACCAAATTACAATAAATACCAAATTATCCAAATCATGCTATGAAATATAATAATATTATATTTTTATATGTTATATTTAATTCTTTATAACGCAAGAGTATAACATTTAACAATCAAAGAGAACAAAACACACACACACACACACACACACACACACATTCAAAAATTTAAAAAAACAAAACTAAATCGCATTAACCCAAAGTAGAATTTTAAAGAATATATAAAAGAATTATCAACCTAAAGCAGAGATGCAAGAAAAAAAAATCCACCAAAAAATTGAGAGAGAGAGAGAGAGAGAGAGAGAGAGAGAGAACCTTTTTGCCATGAGGGAGATGAAGGAAAAGAGGAAGTATAATATTAATGTAGAGAGTAGTGGGGAGATGAAAAGGGAAGGGAGGGAGAAAGGTTGGAGAAGTGTAAATATTAAAAATAAATAAATGTTAAAAAAAATTATAGGAAAATTGAAAAAAAAAAAAGAAGAACAAGATAATAACGTGGACGCTAATGTGGCCTAACTGGAGTGTAGCAACAATAAATGCTACGCTTCAGCTTTTAGATATACTAGTCTCAAACCCACGCGATGCATGGGAATAAATAATTATTTCGTAATTGTAATTGTAATATAATATATAATTTGTTCTCCCTAAAAATTAAACAATTGCTATTCAGTCTAATTAGGTCTACTTCAGTCTACTTTGGCCCCACTCGGTCAATTTCGATCCATTTTGGACAAATTGAGACTTAAATTGATTATTTTGTAGGTTGCCTTTTCAAGTTTAGCTCAAAAGTTCATTGTTTTTTCTTAATTTTTGGGTTGAAAAGTATGAGATTTTATTATATCTAGGCTAAACTCTTTAGTTTTTAATTAAAAAATACAAACAAAATAAACATTAGAAATTAGAAATATGAGCCCTAAAATTGCAATAAAAATTATAAATATTCAAAAGTATTATTCAGTTCACATCAATCCTATTCAGTTGACATTGGTCCTATTCAGTCCAATTTGTCCACTTGATCCTATTTAGTTGACATTGGTCCTATTCAATCTTATTTGTTCCTACTCAGTACACATTGGTCCACTCTATCCTATTCAATTCACTTTGATCCTATTTGGTCCTCCTTGTTCCCATTCGGTCCACTTTGTTCCATTTGGTCCATTTGTGTTCAGTTTGGTCCATTTAGACCACTTCGATTCATTTTGGTCCTCTTCGGTCCATTTTTGTACACTTGTATACAAGGAAAAGACATGTTTAAGTTTGGAGTACAAATTCTAAATCCAAAATTTATATATATATATATATATATATATATATCAAACTCATAATATCTAAAATTTTAAGCATAGCATTTATTGTTACTACACTTTTGTTAAGCCACATTTTTTTGAGGAAATTTGTTAAGCCATATTAATATAGCATTTCAATCAATTTCAGTCTGGCTAAATTTAAATGAAAGTCTTTCTAAACATTAAGGTTATGAATATACAAATCTAATATTTATGGTAGTTAGTCATTTATTTTAACATCATTACTTTTAAATGAATTGAGGTTGATTATACATTCAAGCAAAAAATAACAAAATAAATAAACAAATGTGTGTGTGTAATGGGACCGAATTGACCGTATGGACCAAATTGGATCAAATAGACCTAATTGGACTAGATTGACCAAATTGGACCGAATAGATCAAAGTGGACTGAATGGACCATATGGATTGGATTAGACCAAATGGACCGAATAGGATTGAATTTACAAAAGTAGACCGAATTTGGCTAAATGGACCAAATAGACCTAACTGGACCGAAATGGTCAAGTGGACCGTATGGACTGAATAGACCTAACTGGATCGAATTGGCTGAATTGGACCGAATAGACCTAAGTGGACCATATGGACCAAATTGGACCAAATAGACCTGAGTGGACCTTTGGGACCAAATTGGACCGAAGAGACCTAATTGGAACGAACTGGCCAAATTGGACCAAATAGATCTAGGTGGATCGTATGGACCAAATAGATCGAAGTGGACAGAATGGACCGGATTGGACCAAACAGGAGCACATTGACCAAAGTAGACCGAAAGGACCGAACTGGACTGAATAGACCTAACCGAACTAAATTGTCCAAATTGGACCGAATAGACCTAAGTGGACCTTATGGACTAAATTGGACCTAATAGACCTAACTGGACCGAATTGGCCAAATTGGACCGAATAGAACTAGGTTGACAATATGGACCAAATTGGACCGAATAGATTGAAGTGGACCAAATGGACTGAACAGGACCGAATGGACTGGATTGACCAAATTAGAACAAATGGGTTTAAATGGACCAAACCAGCTCTGAATAGACCAAATTGGATTGAATTGACCGAAGTAGACTGAATGGACCAAATTGAATTGAAGTGGACTAAAGTAGACCGAATTGGACTAAAATTGACCAAAGTGGACTAAAGTAGACCAAATTGATGAAGTCGACTGAATGCCAATATGTTATTAGCATATAGCCAAGATTGTGTTTTGATATAAATTAAAATTCTTACTTCCAAAATAATCAACTATTAACTCAAACTAAAATTAAACCAAAACTATAAGAGAGAAAAATATGCTTCTTTGTAATGAGAAATTAAAAAATAAAACACCAAAACGTATGAACGTAAAATAGAGTTTTAAAAATCACAATGATTCATCAATATAAAGAAGAGTTGTAAGAAAGAATTAAAAAAAATGAAGAGAGAGAGAGAGAGAGAGAGAATAACCATGTCTTAAGAGAGAATGTGAGAGAAAAATAAGAAATTTATAGAAAATAATATGAGAAGAAAAAAAGTAAAAATAAAAAATATTGTAACAAACACCAAAGTATCCAAGTCATGTTATGGTATGTAATAAAATAGTATTATGTTCTTATATACTATCTTATATATAATGCAATAGGATAATATCTATGAAATCAAAGAGAAGAAAAATGATGACAACTTAAAAACAAAACTTAATCACACCAACCCAAAGTAGAGTTTCAAATGATACAAAAACTTATTAACTTAAAGTAGAGATGAAAGAAAAATAATAAAAAAATCCACCAAAAAATAAAAAAGAAAAATTTGAGAGAGAGAAATAACCTTATGTGTGTGGGAAAACTATGTATAGAGTGAAATTGAGAATTGTAAATTTATAGTAAGAGGGCAAATAAGAAAAGCCAAAAATAAAGGAAGATAATGGGATTGAGAAAAAGTGATAATAAGATAGATAGTAGTGGGGAGATGAAAAGGGAGGGGAAAAGTTGGTGAAAGTATAACATTAAGTTGGGAAATTAATAAGAGAAAAAAAAAAGAGTTAAAAAAAAAAAAAAAAACAGAAGAAAGAGAACATTGGAAATGGGTGGATGATGTGGCTCAACGGAAGCATAACAATAATATATTTCCTGCTTCACTTTATGCTCCACCAATAAAAACTTGCCATGTGTTTAGCTAATTAATTAAATACTATCATTATTGACTTATTAATACTACCATTATTAATTAATAGTAATATTTAATTAATTAGCTAAACACGTGTCAAGTTTTTATTGGTGGAGTATAGAGTGGAGCAGGAAAAGTGGGACAGAAAATTTGAACTCATATATATAGATATATATAAGATTATGTTAACAAGTGTACTCAGAGTAATTATTAACAAACTATATTATAAAAAACCGTCAAAAAAATTAATTAGTTTATCATTTTTCCATTAATTTTTTTTTTCAAAAATAGCTCCTACTAAACCAATACCCTTAGGACATCTATTAACATTTTCCAACATAATAATGTACATGAGGCTTAGTTAAACTATATATAATATTATATTTTTATATGTATATTTATCTATTAATATACTAATTGATTGTAAAAAAGTAAATACTTATATAGACTTGAGATTAAATTGTATAAATTGGTAAATAGATTTATATGATATCAAATTATTATTTGTAGTTTATTGACAATATAAACAATCCATTCATAGTAAAAATTCATAAATTTGTGAATCGTTAAACTATTTTTAGTCGCGATTTTAATATATATGAGAAAATGATAAGTTAATTAAATAGTTCATGAATATGCTTAAGGTTGTTAAATAAGCAAATTAACCAAATTTAAACATATAATCTTGTTTGGTGATAAGCTCTAGCCTAGCTCTTGTTCGAAAAAGAGAAATTAAATAGTGAACAAATTTGAACTTTATATATTCTTCTTCGTTCGGCTCATTTACAATCATAATTTGGAAGATACACAAACTGGTGTGAAGGCTCTAGACATATATAGCTTGGTACAAGTTAAAAGAAAAGGAAATAGCACACACATGCTCTAGCAAGATTAGCTAAAATTATAGAGGGGATGAAAACATGAATGCTTCCTTAGCTACTCAAGTATAGTGTATTATGGCTTCTAATTTAGCCATGGTTTGAGTAATAAAATGTCTACATTGATTCTTAATAAATAAATAAATAAAGTGCTCTAATTTTAAGTAATTTTTAAAAATAATTTAAACCACTTCTTGGTCAATTAAAACTACTTTAAGCTCATTTAAAAGAGTTTCCAATCCATTTAAAATTATCTAACTTTTCTTAGCAAAATTTATTATTAACTCAAATATATAACCTTCAATGAATTTTTTACTATATTCTAAAAATTGGACAATTCATTTTCAATATATTTTCATAATGTGTTTAAAATTTATAAACATTAAATAAATTCATTATATTTCATAACAAATAAAATATAAATTCATTGTATCATAATAAAAAGAAGTCATGTTGTAAACAATGTAAAGTAAAAAGATAAATATATAAAATTAGGCTAACTTAATATCCCAGCCAATCTTTATGGTTAACCTTTGTGTTTGTCTGGTTAATTATTATTTGAGCCACTTATTTTCTATAATTGATAGAAGGGTATTTATATAACATGATACCACTGAATAAATTATACGTACTTTTGAAACATATTAAAGGAATTATGAATAAAAAAGAGTTGTAAAGATTATAAATAATTGATTGACTATATTTTAGGGATTGTATATGTATTATTTTAATGACTTGAGTTCATTAATCTTATATGAAGATATACATATAAGACTTAAATGTTACAAACCCATATGGTTATGGTATTTTCTAACTCTGGGTTGATTGTGATTTTAAGAATAAGAAATGGTAGAACTCAAGACCACCCACACCTCTTGAAACTACTATTGACAATACTACTCACCTCTTGAGCACCTATTGAACTACACGTAGCCTTTCCTTTCCCTTTAATTTCCCACTTCGTCTCTTATATCTTTTCCTCTCTAATTCTTAACGAAAAGCTTAATTCTAATCAAGTGAACCACTGGACCAAGAGCACCAATTATCTTATTCAAGAAGGTAAGAAAAGAAAATTTGAATTTTTCTCATGGCTGATTATTATGCTGAATGAATAGGGATTTTTTTGGAGATGCAAAAATTTGATATTGTGTAAATTCTTTCATTATGGTGTCTTCCATTCATTCAACTATAGTTCCATGAAATTTTGTAAATTCTTAATTGATGTCACAAACTTAAAAGGTTAAAACAAAATCGTTTGATTGGAGAGATTGTTTGGATTTTATGGTGATAATTATATTCACGTAAAATTATGAAACTTTCATTATGGCTATGTAGGTGTAATTGTGTTCTTGTGCCCCATAACTATTCCGGCATATATATAGTGACTTGCTTTTAAATTATAAACTGAATGTATAATAGTTCCATTTAAATTAGTGTCTAAAACATTATTTATGTAATGATTGTCAGAGTAGAGAAACGTGAACATTGCTTGTGGATCAAAAAGCCTGATACCAGCAACTGTGATACTCTTCTTTCCGGCTTCAGTTTGTTGGTTTCTTTAATAATATTGCTTCAATTTTGGATGGCAAAGTGACATTGATAGATGTCATGAAATTGCTTGAGCTATTGCAACTCTTAAATGTTTTGTTTCTTATTTCTTCAATTTCTACAAGCTTTTCATATATTGATAGTCATATAGCTTTCCAATTATGAATTTTACGTTCAAAATCATATGATTGTCATAATGATACATCTTTGATACTAGGTTTTAGAGTGTGCATATTCCAGATGTCAAATTCATGAATGGCTTTTGATGTATAGAGACCATTAAGTAAGAGTGGTGAAAAAAAAAATGATTCTAAGACTTAAGAGTGTGCATATTACGAATGTCAAATGCATGAGAATGGCTTTTGATGTTATATAGAGACCACCAAATAAGTGTATGGTGAAAATAAAAATATCACTCTAACATTATTAAGTTATATATATATATATATAATTGTAGATGATCAAAGGAAATAGACTTTGCTGAAAGGTTAAGGGAGTTCAAGCCTTTAGTAATACATATATCACTGATCACTAAAAGATAATACTAAACTGTTATGATGTAGGGAGCAAAGTAGTAATCATTTAAAAGATAGTAGTGTAGGCCTCTAATTCTACCCTAGTAGTTTTTGTTTGTAAAATAAAAAATTCATTGCTTCTAATTTATAGCATTAGATGCTTAGAAAATCAAGAGAATTTTAGATTCCTAAGAGGGTGTATTTCTGAAAGTCCATTGGAATTTGGAATTAGTGTTTAGGGATATATTTGACGGACATGCTAGTGGATGAAGTCCAAAAGCTTCTAATTGGAATTGCAGAATACAGATGCCCGTAGAGGAAATCAAGATCAAATCAATTAGTGAGGAGGAAATAACAAAACAAGCAAAGCATTGACATTCTTATATACAAAATATGAAATGAAGACAAGAAAAAATATTGTAAAATGTAATTACCAAAGTTGAAAAATGATCCATGTTCTCAATGCTCTCTCTCTCTCTCTCAATTTATTGAGAATCAAATTAGAAAGGTTTTATCCAAAAACTTTCAAAATCAAAATAATTGAATTTCAATTGTTATGAAATGCCATTACTTTCAAGGAAATATTATGTTTATCTCTCCTTTTTTTAATTTATTATTATTATAGGGTTTGTGGGAATGGTAACCAAAATAATTTAGCACATTGACAATTTCCAAATGATATGAAGAATACTATCTAGAAGAATATTCTTAGGTATCTTAATTTGAAAAGTGCACCTTCAATTTGACATAATAAGAGATTAACAACATCAAAAACCCCATATTTGGCCTAAGTCCTAACTTTAATGTTTTAATTCTTTGATTAACCAAAATCATAATGTCTTTATTACCCAATTGGTGTTTTTAAAAAAACCCTAATTAGATGTCGCAATTATATATTATTCCATCAATTTGGTTAAACCCTAACCGGATTGGGAAGATTTAATTTTCACAATAATTCAAATTACCCAAAAACCTCTCTTTTGTTGAATCACCTTGCTCTTGAGCAACCCATTGCATCTACACTAGCTGAAAATGGTTAACATATCTAGATTTAGACCATCGATAGTGATTTTCTGGAGTCCAACAATTCAAAATATCCAACTTTAAAACCTCATCAGCCTTTTGATCAGTTTCCTTGGACCCTATGTACTGAGCAAAGTTGAAAAATTGATAAGCTCCTGATATCAAACATAATCATGAACCACATTTTCAAACTCCCCAACTTCATGAGGCTCAGCCCCTCTAACTGCCCACAGTCAAATACATCACAAATTGAAAAAAGGAAGCTAAGAGAGCTTACTGAACGATCCAAACCAAATTGACCAGTCAAAACCTCCTTAACAGCATTAGGAGCATTAAAAACTTGGTCAAGCCAAGAATAGATACCAATCGATTGATATCAAAAAAACAAAATGACGATAAGATGGTTGGACTATTCAACTGCAGAACATAGTTGGGGCCGGGACATCAAAATGACTTCAAAATCTTTACTAAAAAGTCCCGATCCCTAGGATCTTGAGTGCAAATCAAGCAAAGAATTTGTGTCAAAAAAAGAACTTTCCTCACCACCCAACAATAATCATGTTCAAATAACATGATTTTTTTTTTTTTTAATGTTTCATAAACAACATAGCATTCCTCAAAAAGAAAATTAAAAAGTAAATAATTTCACTAGCTTGGTTAATTCAGCCCATACAAATATGGGGAAAGAGAGAGATTATAGCATCAGTAAATAGAAAAAAACAATAGGGTCTAGCTGAAATATTCATGCTTTGATTCCAAAAATTGGTAAGAATTATTCATATACCAAGCTAATGTAAAGGATCATAGTTATAAGCACTCTAGGTCTCAATCCTACATGCCTCCATCCAAAAACATTGCAGAAAGACTGACAGTACGGCACCCGGGATGTGCAGGGGGCTTCCTGTTTTCTCTGACCTACATGATGTTCATATTAAGTACAATTTTGTTTCTAATAAACTACCATTGATCTTAAAAGCTTAAGTGATAGGAAGAGGTGAATTTTAACATTTAATAATTTTTATAACACTCCCCATCACATGTTTGCCTAGAATCCCCTTAAGTTCCAAGGTGGAATATTAATTTTTAAATAGGAGATAAAGTGGTGACAACATCCAAACTTAAGACTACCCGTTGTGATACCAAAACCTTAAAAAAGGGGGATTTAATTATTTAACCATTATTCTAACAATTCATATAAGGTTCAAATACATGAGAGAAAATGATACATAAATGCCCATATGATCAGAGACATTAACTTAAACAAAAAATTATTAAAAAGTAACTGAAAGAAGAATTAATTCATAAAGCAACAAAAGAATTTGGATGAAATTAGTGTTTAAAAATTGCATGGAGGCTGGGTTATCCCTCTTGGTGAATAAAGTTGGAGTAGGCCCAAAACTTTATACCAGAGAGAACCAGAGTCAATAGGTGGCAGAGAGACACACACTCTCTGTGTCTCTGTTTCATCCCTCAGCAAATTACTTCTCTATTTTTCTATGTTGATTTTGGTTAGTGGGTACTTTTGCTTATGCAATATTCTTCAAATTACTTTAGTTTTTTGTTTTATTTACTCTTTGGGTCATATCAATGTTTTTATTTAGTATTATATGTTGCCGCTAATAATAATATTCTTTATAATCATTTTTTTTTTTTTGGCACTAATTTGTTATTTAGATCAATTTTGTATAACAGCCATTTGACCTTTACGTATTGTTATATCTTCAATTAACCATAAATATTACTATTTTTAATTCTACTATAGAGAGTCATCTTAGTGGTGGTATAGATTTACTATTGCTAAATTAATAGCCATGATAGTTTTTAATTGTACAAAGGATAATTTTAAAATAAATGAAATTTTTTTGGGTTGTCCTCAAATCCTATTTTTGGAATTGAAATGAATAAAAAATTCAAAAAAAAGATTAACAAAAAATTTGGATGAAGATAGTGTTTAATTAGAAAAAAAATAATTACAGCTTTTTCCTGCTTTAAGTTGTTCTCACTTTTTTCTCCTTTTTTTTTTTCACTTTTTCAAATTTTTTCAAGGTAAAGGTATACTTAAGCACACTTTTAGTTAAAAGTTTTAGCAAAGAGTTAGATAATTTGTTCCCAAATGGACACAAAGTAGGTGCAAGCATTGCAGCTTCATTAGGAGACCTAGACCCAATGTCAAATCTAGATTTATTTAGTGCTTTTTTAGTTTGATAAATCCTAGGAAAATTATTTTGTCTTGAGTTGTGACATGATGTTCATGTTCCCTACTTTTTGAGTTGAGATAACCTTATGCGATAGTTCTAAATGACTGAGATAGAGAGTATAAAAAAAAAGTCCAATCTTAATATTGAATAAATAAAGTAAAATAAAAAAGTTAAAAAAAAAAAAGGGATAGGGTAGTTGCACCCAATCCAAATCCAAATCCTTATTAGATCCCACAAAATCTAACAAGTGACTCATTCACACTTGAAAAGTCTATGAACACATGGACTCTACCTACCTAATCTAACCAAAATTGAACCGGAATCCTTACTCTATTAGAACAAGGTATAATAAAAGCTATTGATCCAGACTAATCTATCTATATTTATATATATTTACTATAAAAGCTGAAACGTAGCATTTAATGTTACTACATTCACATTAAGTCACGTCAATAACCACATCATTTTCATCTTCTTTTCTGAATTTTTAATTTAATTTTAAAATACATTTTACCAATTTTAAAATCCTAATAAAACTAAAATTATTTCCATCCAGCCCTATCTCTACTTTAAAGTCTACTTCTTTTACATTTAATTCCACTATAAAACCTAAGCCCACACCCAAAGCCTTTTCAACTAATTCCCTTTGTCAAACCTGATGTTTTTTCACGGTTACAACTTCCTGTCTCCCAATCCCACATTTTGTTTCATTGTTTCAGGTTTAGTCCCTTCCCCTTCCCCACTTTTTGATTCTCACGGTTTCAGCTTCTGTTTTACTATTTTACTCACGGTTTCATCTTCCTGTTCCATGGTTTCAGCTTCTGTTTCGGCTTCTAACGACAGCCTCTCTGTCTTCCTTCCTTCCTTCCTCTCCTCACATCTATATAAATACTGACGTAAGCGGGGTGGTTCAGTTGAGGTATCCCTACATTCCAATTTCTTTTGTTCTCTATTCTTTTGCATGATGGTTTTTTTTCCCCTACGTTTGTTTCTACCTAGGGTGTTGAATTTGTTACTGCTGGATTATTTAATTGGAGCACTGCTTCTTTTGGGTATGATTTTTAGCTATATTGAATCTATATATTAAATTTGTCTCCTTTTACTATTTCGTGTTGTGCTCTATTGTTTTGTTTGATGGTTTTTTTTTTTTTTTCCTTTCTACATTTGTTTCTGCCTAGGGTGTTGAATTTGTTACTACTGGGTTATTTCATTGGAGCACTGCTTTTTTTGGGTATGTTCATTTTGATTTTCTAGCTATATTGAATCTATATATTAAATCTGTCATCTTTTACTAGAATTGGCCAAACAATTGGCGTGGGTCGTTTTGAAACCTCTTGAGTCACATCCAGGATTTTTAATCATGTGAGAGAATGTGCAGTCATATTATAGTACCAAGTGACTTGGAATGTCAAGATTTTAGTAGCTTACCCTTGTGTGAGTTGTGACCCCTAAAAGAATCATGCTGTATATATATATATATATATATATATATATATATATATATTTTAATATTCTTCAGTACTTGACATACTTTTTTTGTGGATTCTTCAGTACAGAAAGAGTAGAAACCTGCATATGTTAATTTCAGAAATACTTTTTTGTGAATTCTTCTCTGTCTCTCTCTTTTTCTTTACCACTCTTTGAATGATTCCTCCAACAAAATAAAACATGGTTCCCCCTATTATGAATGTCAATTCAACTCAAAATATAAGAAAGTGAAACAAGACATGGGGGGGGGGGGGGGGGGGGGGGGGGGGGAGGGGGGGATGTGTGCTTTGTAAATTGTACAGCTCATAGCTGTATGAAATGGTGGCCATTAAATTAGTAAATTTTTTCCCACTAATTTGGATGGTTCTCCAATATTTATGTTCCGCCTTAAACAACTGATTGTTTTAAACCCTTCATATTCGTCCTTTTGTACTCCACTATAATAATTAATTTAAAAGAAAAGAAAAGAATCTGAATCCTATTTCTCTTTCCTAAGAATCATAGGCTATGATGTTACTGAAGATATTTCTGGAATCCTCATAGCTCTTCTTTTTCTTTCTTTTTTTTAAGAATCTGAATCCTATTTCTCTTTCCTATGAATCATAGGCTATGATGTTACTTAAGAAATTTCTGGAATCCTCATAGCTCTTCTTTTTTTTTTTTGGCCACCATTTGCTCACATATTATATATCACAATAAATTAAATGCCTTCTTTTGGAAACAATCTTGCCCTTTTCTTTTTCTATCTATGTTGAAATTTCAATAAAGAAAAAAATGTAAGATTCTTCACATTTACAATATGTTACAAAATATCTATGTGAGTGGGAAATATATTTTGCTCTCCAGCTAAGGAACTTAATCTAATATGGATGTTATTGTTTAGCCTGATGTATAGGTTATGTAATTGTAAAGCCATAGTCATATGGAACATGTTATTGTGTAGGTGTGGGAGCAAATTTCATATTGATAATGCAAAAAATACAAAGAATTCTCATATAAGTCACTCCATAGATATTAGGGATTTGCATAATTGTTAATTGCTGGATCTTCTAAAAGGTATTCCAATGTCTTGGATCAAATCTCCTCCACCTAGAGGACAACTTTAAATCATGGACAATCAATATGGCTATAGAATTTGGTAAGTAGAAAATATGCCTCTTAATATGTAGTGATCCTACTTAAACACCAAGAAATGGTTCATTCTATATAATATTATTCAATGTATTAAAAGTATCATAGCCAGTAGCCACTAGCTAGGAAGTAACTCCAAGTAATAAAATTTTAATTCCTTCTTTTACTGCCTTTAGTTAATAATTAGCTAGGAATCATGTTGAATGAGCAATAGTCATGTAAGATATTCTTCCTTTGAATTCAAGTCATCAAGACAGACTTCAACACTTCATAGAATCAAGTCAAGAAACTCCCCCAGACCAATCCTTCACCCTACAACTCCTCAACTGCATCTTTGAATTAGTATACACAGAATTGATACCTTCATGCCCCTATCCTAAACACTTCTACTATCTGCATATTTTTTTACTTATTCATTTTTCTTTTTTAGGCAGGTAATTCATTGAAACAAATCTAAGAAACATTAGAACACAAAAAATCCTCACAAGGCATCCTGATACATATGGGAATCACATATTACAATTTACAACCAATACATTTCACCCGTTCCATTTTGTTTTATTGGTAAGTTACAAACGTACCTAGCAGGTTTTAAACTCATGACCTCACCTTTCAAGTAATTATTATAGGAGAAGGAAGTGCCAATTAAGCTATATTTAAGCATGTATTTTGATGAAATATGTACTGATTGCCATGTTACTCTTTGCTTGAAATGTTTGGGTTTCTTTTTTTCCTATTGGATGTTTTTTTTTTTTATCTGCATTGAACAACTTGCTAAATATAGGTTTTGTTACAAAGCATGGTTAATACATCAAGTTCTGATCATATTTGCATTTTGGAGAACTGTGTGAGCGTGGTTTCTATGATAGGTTACTTTCCTTATATCAAAATATTGTCTTTGAAGGAAATCAAGTACTTACCTTAAACTTGACTTTAACTGAGTCCACTTCAAAGATGTATTCACGAAAATAGTATGCTTAAATGGCCATAAATATCCGGAGTCAAAACATTTGCATCATTTTCTATATATGTGAAACTCAGCAAAATAATATCGTAGCCCATCAAATTTGAGATTGTTAGTAGATCTATAAGATTACCCTAGATTGATGTAAAGTTAAACAAAATACATAGCACAATAGCTCAAAATTTTTGAGATTATCTGAAGAAAATTTCCCAATACAACATTTATACCTATAAACTTTCATTCGAACCAGTGTATCTTGCCACAAGTTGTGATGCAGGAGCAACATCAGAGTCCTTCCATAGTATCCCATATGCCTTTTGGGATGTGATTTTAGAAATTCTCTTTTATAGCTCACAATAAATAACCGAAGTGCATTAGCTGTGTATCATATGCCTTTTGGGAAATTCCATTGTTGCCTAACAATTTATGTAACCAAAAGAAATAGGACATTGTTGAATGAGCTGCTTTGCTGGGAAATCCCATTGTAAATAAAGCTGGATTATTTCTTCAAGTTTGTCCAACTCTCAATTATAAATAAAATGAACATGCTATTATGCTAAGATTTTTTTATATTATCTTTTGGTTGTGTAGGTTGTTCATATTTGCTACCAATTTAATATGGATTATCTATTAAATTGCAAGTTCAAAAGCTGGTATATATAGTCAGGTATCTCTAAATATCAGCTAGAAATTGATTTTTAGGTGGGTGTAATCAAATGGCTTTCTATAATTTGACTGAAAAATGATAATTAAGCCAAAACATTCCTTGAAGAGATGCTGCTACTTCTGGAATTGTTTCAAAGACACCAATCAGAGCTTGAATTTCTATGAGGCTGAATATATGTCATTGATCAGTAAAATGGATAGCTTAGGAGAGAATAAAAGTTAAGGGGAATAAGGGTCCTCCAGTTGTCTTTGTTAGGTTCATAAATTATGAACTGTAAAAGAAAAAAAAATCAAAAGAAAAAGAAAAAGAAAAAAGAAGGCATATGTAGCATGTAGGTGAGATTTCGAGGCAGTGCTAAAATAGGCAGTGGAAGCTTTTAACACAAAGTGAAAGAGTAAAAACAAAGGGAGATAAAAAAAATTAAAAATTAAAAAAAAAAAAAAAAGAGGTTGGTCTAAAAATTGAGGTTGGATTAAGTATTTGGGTTGGATCTTATCCTGTGATATTTTCATTATTAATGGAACTGCATAAAGGCAAGAATCTCCAATTAGTTTTAGAAAAATGCTCTTCATGTTACTTGTGTGAAGTTATTATAATATTTTTTATATTATCTTTTGGTTGTGTAGGTTGTTCATATTTTCTACAAATTGATTACGAACTATCTATTAAATTGCAAGTTCAAAAGCTGGATTGTTTCTTCAAGTATGTCAACTCTCAATTATAAATAAAATGAAAAGGCTATGTTAAAATATTTTTATACTGTCTTTTGGTATGCTAAAATAATTTTTATATTATCTTTTGGTTTCTACCAATTTATTATTCATTCAAACATAGCTTCAAGGGCTGCCTTATACCTCAGGATCCCTATGTTCCAGAGAGGCTTTGCTTCTGGTATGTATCAGACTTTGCTATGATGGTTTTTTTTTTTTTTTTTTTTGCCTTTTATAGGTATATATTAATCAAAAAGACTGAGATGTGGATTTGGATCTCTCATTTATATGTTAGTTGGTTGAAATGGTTGATCTATGATTCTTTGATCAGAATATTGGTTTTTGGAAATGGGGTTTGATTGTTTTTGTCATTGGTATCATATTTATTTTCCAAGTTTTGGTTTTTGTTACTACTGAGATTAATGGGTTCTTGATTTTTGGAAATGGGGTTTGTTTGTTTTTGACATTGCTATCATATATACCAAGTATATTTTTATTTTTATTTTTATTATTAAATTACTGTTGAGATCAATCAATTCTTGAATCTTGGCATTCATACAAGAGAATATAGAACTGAAACAAGTTGAAAAAATGGGGAAATTTAATAATAATAATAATAATAAATTGCAAACTCTTTAGAACTACTTGATCAATTGTAAAAAGCAAAAACATAGGGAGATTAAAAAAAATATAACGAGGTTGGTCTAAAAAATGAGGTAATAAAGTAATTTAATAATGTTGTGAAATTATTGAGACTTTTTTTTTTTTTTTTTTTTTTTTTTTTTTTTTTTGCTTTTTCAATTATTGAGACTTTTTGTGTTCCTATGAGGACTCTTTATTATTAGACAAAACATTAGGCACTTATATAATATATATATATATATATATATATATATATATATATATATATATATATATATATATATTTGTACTGTCTCAAATATAAATTAAAAGGATTTGAACTTTAATTAAGTAAAGGTCCAATTTTCTCTCTACGCTAGGGTTTTCTCCCAGCCGTAGAGTCCTCTCTCTCGTGTTACACGAGCCTTCCCTCCCTTGACCTAGGTCTAAGGGTATTTTTTTCCTTTCATTCTTTTGTGATCTCGGCAGTATGGCAGATGATGTGGCTGCCGGTTTGGGTAATATGAAACTAACGGCTGATGAAGAGGAGATTATCCCTATATCCGATGAAGGCAGAGTGCAGGCTATGGAGAGTTGTAGTTTGAGTCTTATTGGGAAATTTTTAACATGTAAACCATTCAATAAACGTGCAGCAAAGACTACTTTGAGAAAGGCATGGGGATTGGAGAACAGTTTACAGATTATTGAGGTGGGTCCGAATCTCTTCCAATTCAAATTTAAAACAGAGTTTGATATGGCATGTATTCTACAAGATGGTCCTTGGTCATTCGACAATCAACTATTATTGCTTCAGAGATGGCAGAAGGGGATGACAGTTGGGAATATCAGATTGGAGCATGCTTCTCTATGGATTCAAATATGGGGTGCACCATTCGATATGGTTTCCCCTCAAGTTGCAAGGGAAGTAGGTAATAGAATTGGTAGAGTTGAAGAGGTTGAAGGGCAGCGACGACAAGATGAGCTGAATTATTTTATGCGAGTTAAAGTTGCTGTGCCGATTGGGAAGCCGCTGCGGAGAGGAGGTTTCATTGCTGGCTCAGATGGGGCTCGCAGTTGGGTAACGTTTAAGTATGAACGTTTACCTCTGTTCTGCCATTATTGTGGTCTGCTAGGGCACGATGTAAAGCATTGTGCATCGCACTTTGCTGTTAGCAGGAATGGTGGGGAGGTGGATTATCAATATGGGGAGTCTCTAAGAGCTTTGGGGGGGCGTTCACGTTCTCTTCCATCAAGAAACACCTATGGCAGTGCTGGGCCTGCGAAAGAACAACCATCAGATGAGTCTACAAATTACAGTCCGGTGCAAGGGACTTTTCCGGCGGCGGGTGTGGAAGATACGAACCCTGGGAAACAGGAAGTTGAATCCGAGAATCTAGGGGAACTACCTATTTTTCAGGAACAGGCTAACGTGGAGCTGGGCGGCACAGATGACGTGCAGGAAGGACGTTCTTTCCAGCTGGTTCCTAGTCCGGTGTGTGAAGATGCTGATGTGGATTTGGCGAGAGAAGTGACGGGGCAGCCAGCTGGGATTGATTGTATGGAGGTGGCTACGGGTAAAAATGAGGAAGCCGGGCTTGGTGTTGAAGCAAGTGGACTGGATCAGAGATTGGAGTTGGCTGGGCCTAGCTCTGTAAAGCCCAAATCCACTTGGACCAGGTTCAACCGAATGGACTTTGGGCTTGGAGGACTGTCTAAAGCTTTGCAGCTACCAAACCGTGGAAAAAGGAGCAATGTATCTAGTAGGGAGGAAGTGTTGTGTGACCATTCTGATTTTAGGGTGACTAAGCGTGGAAAGATTGATGATGGAGATGTTGAATCCATTTTATCGGCGGGGGTGGAGAACCACCCTTGCCGGGAGCAATGAAGATCCTAAGTTGGAACTGCCAAGGGCTTGGGAACCTTTGGACAGGTCGTAGCCTTCGCAAATTAGTGAGGGAACAAGCTCCCATGGTGTGTTTTCTTATGGAGACACGGTTGGATACAGTGGGTTTTAATAATCTTTATGGTGACTTGCCTTTTCAGAATAAAATAATTGTTAAGCATCCAGATGCTGGTGGTGGATTAGCTTTTTTATGGAAAAATGATATTGGGTTAGAGGTGATTAATTATACTGCACATCATGTGTTAGCTAAGGTAACTGAGGAAGATGGTTATATTTGGTTTATGACAGGTTTCTATGGTTGGCCAGAAACACAACAAAAACATAAGTCTTGGCAACTGTTGGAATATTTGAAGACTTTTGTGGAGGGTCCATGGCTATGCTTTGGAGACTTCAATGCTATACTCCATTCTTCAGAAAAACAAAGCATAAGGCAGCCAAATTGGTCCCAGATTAATGAGTTTCGGGAGGCCTTGGAGAGTTGTCAATTAGAAGATCTTGGCTACAAAGGTTATCCTTTTACTTGGACTAACAAGAGACCGGGCGATGCAAATACCAAATTAAGACTTGATAGAGCTGTGGCAACGAAGGGGTGGATTGAGAAGTTTCCGGTCAGTACTGTAGTGCACCTTTTTCCTCATGCCTCGGACCACCTCCCTATTGCTATCCAGGTTCAAAAATTCAGACAGAAACATCGCAGAGTTGATCGGGGTTTTAAGTTTGAAGAATGTTGGTTGTTGTGGGATGACTGTGAGACTCGGGTTCAGCAAGCATGGAGTTTGGCAGGAAGTGGGGCTTCGGGTTTGGCAGAGGTGCATGCAAAAATTAGGGCATGTGGTGATGAATTAAAGGCATGGGGAGACACAAGGACTAGACCTGAGGAGGAAGAAATTAAATCCCTTCAGAATCGGCTTGATAGAATTAATAGAGCTGTCACTACTGAGGAAAGTAAGGTGGAGTATTTGGCAGTTAGTAAACAGCTGGATGATCTTTTGTTGAAACAGGAGATTTATTGGGCACATAGATCTAGGGTTGCATGGTTGAAACATGGGGATCGAAATACTAAATTTTTCCACTCAAAAGCCTCACAACGACGACGACGGAATCATATAAAGGGCATCATGAACTCACAGGAACAGTGGGTGGAGGAGGTGGAGGACATAGCCAGAGTTGCAGTTGATTATTTTGATAATCTTTTTTCTGCAGGATCATGTCATCAAATGGAGGAGTGTTTAAGCACAGTTTCGGCCAAAGTGACTACAGACATGCAGGAGATGCTTTCTGGGGATTTTACTGTTGATGAAATCAAGGAAGCTGTTTTTCAGATGGGACCAACAAAGGCACCTGGCCCAGATGGTATGAATGCCTTATTTTATCAAAAATTCTGGCATATTGTAGGTGATGATGTAGTGAATGCTGTGTTAGATTTTTTGAATAATGGAGTTATGTTACCAGATTTAAATCATACCAACATTGTGCTTATTCCTAAAGTGAAGAATCCTGAAAAAATGTCTGAATTTAGACCCATTAGCCTCTGTAATGTCATTTATAAGGTTATCTCTAAGGTCCTTGCCAATAGACTGAAACAAGTGCTTCCTGATATTATTTCTCCCACTCAGAGTGCTTTTGTGCCAGGTAGACTTATTACAGATAATGTTATTGTGGCATATGAGGTCTTGCATTCCATGCATGTTAGGAAGAAGGGTAAAACAGGTGCTTTGGCTTTGAAGCTGGATGTCAGCAAAGCATATGATCGAGTGGAATGGCTATTCTTACAGGGCATTATGCAAAAGTTGGGCTTTCCAGATAAATGGATTGAGAGAGTGATGACCTGTGTTACCACCACATCATTCTCTATTCTACTTAATGGAAAGCCTTATGGGAATGTGACTCCGACTAGGGGAATCCGCCAAGGAGACCCTCTTTCACCGTATTTATTCCTGTTATGTGCAGAGGGATTTACATCTTTGTTGGCAAAAGCAGAATCTGATGGCAAAATTCATGGCGTTTCCATTTGCAGAGGGGCACCGAAAATTTCTAACCTATTGTTTGCAGATGATTCCCTTTTATTTTGCAGGGCAACTCACAATGAAGTGGAGGTTGTTTCTGAGATGCTTCAGATTTATGCTAATGCGTCAGGCCAGTGCATAAACTTGGAAAAGTCCTCGGTCTTTTTTAGTAGCAATACTTCAGCCAGCCAGAAGCAGGGCATTTTAAGGATTTTGGGAGTGCAGGAAGTGAACCGATTTGAGTCCTATTTAGGGCTGCCTACACTAGTAGGGAGTAAAAAGTATCATACGTTCTCATACTTGAAGGATAGGATATGGAAAAAGATACAGGGGTGGAAGGGGAAGATGTTGTCTAAGGCTGGTAAGGAAATTCTGATTAAAGCAGTTGCTCAGTCCATTCCTACTTACACTATGAGTGTCTTCCAACTCCCTTTGAAACTTTGTGATGAGTTGGATGCAATGTGTGCTAAGTTTTGGTGGGGACAGGTGGGGAATGAAAGGAAAATTCATTGGCAGAGGTGGGAAAAATTGACGCTATCAAAAAGGGAGGGAGGAATGGGGTTTAGGGATCTAAGGGCCTTTAATTTAGCCATGTTAGCTAAACAAGGGTGGAGGTTGCTGCAAGATGATAATTCTTTGGTGTTCCAATGCCTCAAAGCTAGATATTTTCCAAGAACCTCCCTCTTTGCTGCTAAGGTGTCACCAAATTGCTCTTTTGTTTGGAAGAGTATTGTGGCTGCTTTTCCTACTTTGAAGGCTGGATGTTGCTGGAGAGTTGGGAATGGCCACTTTATTCAGATTCTAGGGGATAAATGGATACCAAATTATCCAACAAATGCTCCTCTAAATCTAGTGGAAGATGAAGTTCGTGAGGCGACTGTTGCTGAACTAATTGACCAAGACTTGCATGCATGGAGGGCTGATTTTATCATGGACATGTTTGAAAAAGAAGATGCAGAAGCTATTTGTAGAATACAGCTCAGCCGAAGACAGGTGGAGGACCGTATGATCTGGATGTACCAAAGGAAGGGGATTTTTACTGTTAAATCCGCTTACAAGGTGGCTAGGAAAGTGTTGAGCGAAGGAAGAGTAGCTGAAAGTTCTCGGGGTTGTGCTGGAAAGGAAGTTTGGCCTGCAATTTGGAAACTTAGAATTCCCAACAAAATAAAGGTGTTTGGGTGGAGAGCTTGTAATGAAATTTTACCAACAAAATTGAATCTATCTAAGAGAAAGATTATTGCAGATGCGATGTGCCCAATTTGCTTGAGATTTCCGGAGTCAGTTGTCCATGCACTTTGGGATTGTGGTGCGGCTAGAGATGTGTGGGCAGGTAGCTTAAAAATTCTGCAGAAAGGTGGGTCAGGTATGGTGGATATGCTTCAATTAATGGAATACTTAATGGAGCGGGTAGAGTCTCATGATCTGGAGGTTGTGCTAGTTCAAGCATGGCTGATTTGGAATCAAAGAAATTGGGTTGTGCATGGGGGTAAGTTTCATGACCCAGGCTGGTTGAATAATCGGGCAACAGAGGTTCTTGAGGAGTTTCGGACTGCTTTTGCATTAATGGGACCACCACATGGAGGGCTAGCTCCTCGGGAAACTTGGCAGCCACCTCCTCCTTTGATCTTCAAGCTTAACTTTGATGCAGCTCTGTTTTCGACTCTTAAAAGTTCAGGTTTTGGTGCAGTTATTCGGAATGAAAAAGGTGAGGTTATGGCAGCCATGGCAGCAAAGGGTCCTGAGGTATCTTCTAGTGAGGAGGCTGAGTTTCTCGCATGTCAGAAAGCTATTGAATTTGCCATTGATGCTGGCTTCTCTGAACTTGTCATTGAAGGGGATAATTCTTCTGTCATGAAAGCTGTTTTGGCTTTGCAGGATGATTTTTCTTTGATTGGCAACGTTGTTGGGGATATTCATCACTTGGTTCAGAGCTTGCAATGGGTTAGGGTTGAATGTACTAGACGTGGAGGGAATAGAGTTGCTCATGAGTTAGCTCAATTTGCTAGGAACATTAGTCAAGATCTGTATTGGATGGAAGATGTTCCTCCAATAGTTAGGGAAGCTTTGTACCAGGATGTTGAGTTTTCTAATTAATTAAATGTCATGTTTCCGTTTCAAAAAATATATAAATTAAAAGGGGAAGGAAGCATCTCTTATGCCACATACCAAGACCATCAGTCATGTAGTAAACGAATGAGTGAAATGGCACCTTCTTTGGTTGTAAGAATAACATGTGAGAGGATTTTACATATTCATCTATTTATTTATTTTTTTTTTTTGGGAAAAAGTTCATCTACTTAATTTCGATATTTATAACTAGACAATTAAATAATAATTTATGCAACAATCAAAAAATGCAAAAATTGTCTATACATATTTATCATGGATGGTTATAAATTTACATTTAACTTTGCATTTATGTATTCTTATGCTTTAATTTACATATTTATAACTAAACGATGAAAATTATGAATAAAATAATTAAAACAGTTCACTCATCCATAAAGCTAGCAAAATACTATAAATTACAATCCTAAACAACTTCAAAAATACAAACCAAAAATATCAAAAATACTCTTTACACAATCACAAAAAATGAGCATGCAACATGAACTATCTACAGAATTATTGGTCAAAATATTTTCCAATGTGGGAAGACAATCACCAAAATTTTTAGGCAATGTCAAAACGAGGTACACATTTAAGTTCACAACTGATATTTGTTACTTTCACATCAACTTTCCACTTTTTCTCTACTAATCACAATCTACCACGTCCAAAATTGTGGCACAAAATATTATAGTACCATATTTTCTCTTTTTACTAACTTTATACAATGAAGTCGTGCATAGTTTTAGAGTCATTGTTATATTTTTGAAAAAAAAATGACTTCATAGATCCAATATTGCAATTGTGATGATAACAAGGTTCACATGTCATCCTTAGTATATGATTATTGACATTTTTGTCACCAGTTGATTTTTTTTAAGCACATCAATTTCTTAATATGAGTTTATTTTTTAAAAAATAGTTGCAAGCGATTCAATCGGCTAACAAAAGAAAAGTTCTTCACGACATCAACCTAACTGGACTGCTCCAAAATTCTTTATTCCTTCGAAAGGAGGAAGGAAAACTCATTCATCAATGCTTTAGGGCTGGAAACAAACAAGCACTATTTTGGGTAAGAGCTCACAAATATTTTGTACAAGATCAAACTAAAGTGGGAAAATAAATCCTTTTTCAAGCCAATATAGAAGGAGACAAAAATGCAAAATATGGATTGGCAATGGCGCTGTTGTGCGAATCAAATGATGAGGCAATACAACTACTGTTATCAATTCTAAACCAACTAGATGGAAAACTATTGTTGCAAAACTATCAACAAATCCTTTGACATACAACTTTTGGAACAAACACATTTCACATCCCAAATAACCAAGCATGCATGAAAAATGGAGTCGGTCATTGGAATCATGAATGCCCTTACCCTTATGGAAACGAAGAATTACATGTAAAATGCAAAATGTGCTTAATTGATTTGAAAATATACAAATCAGCCAACCGAGTATGATAGAAATTATGTTTCAAAAATAAAATCTACAATAAAATTTCCTCATTCTATTCCGAATACTAATCTTTAATAATACAAAATTAATTCAAAGACCAAAACCTCCAATCACCATGAATCCTGGAATATATATATATATATATATATATATATATATATATATTATTATCATAAAAAAAAATTATCACATGCAACGCACGAATCCGCGACTAGTTCTCTTAATAAGCGTCTCTCCCTCACTCTCTGCTCTCTCTCTCTCTCTCTCTCTCTCGCTCAATCTCTCGCTCAATCACTTTCAGCAAATTACTTTTGTTCCAAGGTCTGCCCCCAAACCAAACACACTCCTAGGTAAGTTTCTGTATCTTCCATCAACAAATTACGTTTCCTTTTCTTTTGTTAAGTTTGGTTAGTGGGTACTTGTGCAATATTCTTCAAATTAATTTTTTATTTTTTTTAATAAATTTTTTGCCTTTGAATCATTTCAATGTTAAGTGTATTATTGATTTTTTCTTTTCATGAAAAGTTAAAATCTTTTTTATTTAAGGTAGGAAATAAGAACATGATCAAACTCTTGTAGCATTGGTAGCAGGCATGGTATATGTCATGAAGGCTTTGAAACTAGAACATGATCTAACTAAAACATGTTGTCACTAATAATAATATTCTTTTTACGTAGACATAATAAAAAATTCTAAAATTTTGTTTGTTCATTATTGTTTTTCAGATCAAAATGTCTAAGTGGGCTGCTCTTTCACGTGATATTCTTATTGAAATAATTCATCGACTATCTATGATGATTTTGTCATCTTTGGTGCCGTCTGCAAATCATGGCAAAGTGTTTATTCATTGGAAAACCCTCCATTATCTCCATTATCTCCTAGATGCTCTTGGCTTCTGCTTGCGGAAGAAAATGAACAAAGCATTAAAGAAAGTCGTGGCTTTTTCAACTTAATCGATAGTAAAGTTTACAACTTCAAGTTGCCCGAGCTTGTTGGAAAAAAATGCTTCGGAACATCTTTTGGATGGTTGCTCAGTATAGGCACCTATTTTGAGATGAATCTCTTTCATACATTTTCTAAACACCTATTAAGCCTTCCACCTCAACCTTATTTTTCTGATGATTTATCTGATGAAGATGATCGCAATTTCAAACTCGACCCTATAGATTACACTGATATCTATGTTTATAAGTGTGTTTTGACAAGGAATCCGTGGAACTTTGTAACTCATGAATATGATTGTGATTGCATAATCATGGTTATCTATAGTAATTATCATACATTGGCCTTCACTACTAGACCGGGGAATAAAGCTTGGATTAATATAACAAGTCAATGTCGATGTTTTGATGACATTGCACTCTACGAGGGAAAATTTTATGCTATAGACTGTCATGGTAAAGTTTTTGTTTGTCACATTAATGATGATATTGCATTCACTGAACCTATTGCATTCTACAACGAAACCAAAGATTTTATCCCGAAGTATATTGTTGAATCATTGGGAGATCTTTTGTTGGTTTCACGCAGACAAGGAGGTAGTCATCTTTTGGAAGAAGAACTCATTGAGGATAATCCAATTGTGCCAATTGGGTTCACAATTGTAAAATTAGAATGGTCTACTGAAGTAAGAAGCAAAGATGAATATAAGTGGGTGAATGTTGACAGCTTGGGTGACCAAGCATTGTTTGTGGGTGGCAATTCATCGGTGTGCTTGTTTGCATCAAGATTAAATGGATGGAAAGTGTTAGGTTCTAAAGTTTAGGATTTTATGTATTTAGAACTCTAATGTGTATTGTTGGCAAACCATAATCAAAACAATGTGTTTAGAAGTGTTTAAAGCTAGCTCAAAGTTGTGTGTCAATGTAAAGTTGGAATCGAGTTAAAGCAAGGAAGCATTGTGCCTTTCGGCCTGGCTCGATCGATCGAACGACAGGCTTGACCGATCGAAGCTCGGGCAGAATGCTTTTCTGCAGATTCGTCCAACTCAACCCTATTTGTTTTAAAACGTTCTTAGGGTTTCTTATTTATCCTAAGTATAAAAGGCAAACCCTAGCCACGTTTTAGGTGAGCTCATATTTGCAGTTTGTGTAAATCTCTTGTAAGATCTAGAGAAGCTTTCCTTTACACAAACTTAGGGTTTTCAAGGAGAAGATTTATCTACGCCTTGATGATCAATTCAGTTGCTGCCATTGAAGCTTAAAGAAAACACAAGCGGGTGTGCTTGTATTTGGTGGAGAATCCAAGAAAGGAGTCCGTGGATTCGGAGATTGCACGTGGTTGTGTCAGTAAGTTCTACTGGTTGGTAGCATTAGGAAGTCGAGCGTGGATGCTTGTAAGTCCTTTTGTATGAACTTCGATTCTTTCAAGATAGTGGATTCAGGTTTACCTTGAGGATAGCTAGGTCAAATCCTCCCTAGGTTTTTACCGGTTTGGTTTCCTGGGTGATCATATCTTTGTGTTCTTTATATTTCCACTGCTATACTTGATATAATTATTTGATTGTGTTAATCTAGATTTAATTAATTTGAATAAGTAACAACTTGGCTAAATTCCTAGGTTAATCCAATAGTTTTAAGGGGTCTAAAAACTGTTAAGTGGTATCAGAGCGGGTAGCTCTTTTTGTTTTAGATCTTTTGATCTAGGAGCTGATCCTTGACCGCTGTTGTCATGGATAATTTGAAGTGTCTTTTTGATCATGTTTCTGCTCATGCTTCTGTTGATTTTATTGATGCCTGTGAAACTCTTCGTAAGGAATTATTGAAATCTATGAAAATTGCTAAGAAATTCAAGGAAGAGTTAAAATTGGCTAATCTTGAAAAAGAGGAATTGGTTGTTAGATTAGATGAATCTAATAAAAAGAATAAATTTTTGAGAAATCAAATTTTCTCTCAAGATGAGAAGATGAAAAGCTTGGAACAAGAGTTAGTTGAATCTAAAGCTAAAATTGAAAATTTAACTAGTACCAAGCCTGCTGTTGATAACATAAGTGTTTCTGTCTCTCTTAAGCCTAAAACTGAGAAAGTTTATATCCCTTCTTTTAAGAAGAATAATAAAGAAAATGCTTATTTTGCTAGGTTAGACAAAGGTAAAAATTCTGATGTAGACGCTGAAGTTTCTAAATCTATGTCTAGACCTACTGGTAGAGAGCATAATAAATCTGTTTTTGTGCCTACTTGTCACATTTGTAGTGTTGTTGGTCATATTAGATCAAATTGTTCTTTGTTGAGGCAAAAACCAAAATCTGAGACTATATTTACTATTAGGAATACTGATGTTCCTAAATTTGTTCATGTTTGTCACTTTTGTGGGGTCTCCGGTTACATTCGTCCTAATTGTCATAAGTTGAAATTTAAGCATTCTGTATTTCAATCTAGGATATGTGATGATATTTCTCCTGCCATAAGTCCAAATAAATTGTTTCATATGCTTTTGAAAAATTTAAGCTTGTTGGCTTGTGAAAGGAATTTGCAGGATTTTAGTCTTTCTCAGAAGATTGGTGTAATTCCTCAAATACACTCTGCTTCTCATGGATTTTCACCTACAAAACCGAAGACTCGTGCTATATGGGTGAGAAAAGATTCTCTAAGGTAAGTGTTGCTGACTTGTCCTTGATTTAATTCTTTCAATTGTTTGTGGACATGTCTTGATTCTGTTTTTTGGTTGTTTTTTTTTTTTTTTTTTATGTTGTTTTTTTTATTAAAAAAAAAATCCAAAAACATTGAAAAATTTCAAAAAGACAAAAATATTTTATTTTTCTTGAGGATTACATGAATTATGATATCTCTCTTGATTTAGAACATGCTTGACATTGTGGAGAAACTTAAATAGTATGTGTTATATAAGTGCTAAGCTATTTATGATTTTGTGTGGGTATGTACTTTTGTACATGTACTCATAGGTTAATTAAGAAATTGATATTTCTTATTTGTGTACCCTCTATAGCTTAGTTAAGCACTGTCATGCATTGCATTTGCATTGTTCATTTAGCACAATGTGTGTTTTTTATTTTTGGTCATAAATTTAAAAAAAAAAAAAACCAAAAAGACTTTTTTGTTTTGTATTTCACATCTTGGATTTATAATCAAGGATTGGTCATATTATCCTTACATAACAAGTTTATGTACTTTGTTTAGCTTTGATAAGCTTATTTATTGCACTTCACTAGTGGAAGCTTTGTAGAACATGTTGTGTAGGAAAGATGTTTATGGTGTTTATCACTTTGTCTTAATCTTGAAGTCACATGTTGTTTGACTGTCGGACTTAATCCTTTTGAGAAAGGCATAAATAACCATCTCACAACTGTGCACTAGCCAATCATGAACACCTTAGTGCATATCATAAGATTTTGTGCTCGAGAAAGTGTAGCACATGCACAAAAAGAACACAAGGTGAAGCCTCAGATTAATTGTTAAATGCTTAAAATTGGTGTGCTTGTATTTGGTGGAGAATCCAAGAAAGAAGGAGTCCATGGATTCGGAGCTTGCACGTGGTCGTGTCAGTAAGTTCTACTGGTGGGTAGCATTAGGAAGTCGAGCGTGGATGCTTGTAAGTCCTTTTGTATGAACTTCAATTCTTTCAAGATAGTGGATTCAGGTTTACCTTGAGGATAGCTAGGTCAAATCCTCCCCAGGTTTTTACCGGTTTGGTTTCCTAGGTGATCATATCGTGAGTTATTTATTTTCCGTTGCTTTGCATGATTTGATCTTTATTATTGTGATAACCTAGACTTGTTTAATTGGACTAAGTAACAACTTGGCTAATTACCTAGGTTTAATCAATTGTTTAAGTGGTCTAAAAACTAACAAGTGTGTACTATTAGGCTTGATGCCAAATTATTTAATTAAAATTGGTGTGTATATTGTGAGACAAAATTCAAGAAACTTACATGATTGCAAGCTTATGTTCTAGGAGATGTGGGAGTTATATGATGTAACTCTTTAGGTGATAGTCTCTTTTAAATTCTATGTGATGAACTTTGTAGACTTTGTGATTGATTGCTATTCACATATCACCTCACATGTATCTCAAGCTTTTGCTAGTTGCACACACTACACAAGTTACTTTTTGTTAAACTTGGTACATTATATTGTGTGTGATTTTGTTGTGGCCATCCAAGATTAAAAGTTCCTTGATTTTAATGTGTTTAATGCTTGTGTTTTGAGGACAAATTGATTAAAAGTCTTGATTTTGGAAGATCTGGGTTGAAATTGATGAAATTGGCTTGTTGTTTTGATGTAATGGATCATTCTAATCAGTTTTCTAGCTTGTGTAATGATCAATTGGTCAATTTATTTTGAAAAATTAACAAGTGGTTTAAATTTTTTTTGGGGTTTTAGTTAGAAACTCTATGTTCAAGCCAATTTTGTGAGTTTGAACTTATTTTGAACTTAATTTACTGGCTTAGCTCATGCATCATGTCATTTAATCTGTACATGCATCATTTGTGTTTAGGATTCACATGCATTGCATTGTTTTTGTATCCATCTTGCAGTTTTGCAGTCATATCTCTCATTGTTTTCACACATAACATGCATACACTTTGCTATATTGGGTACTCAACTTGATCAAAAAATTAATTGATTAATTTTTGAGCTATGTACTTTCTAGTATATGCCTTTTTTATGTGTGAGCTATAGAAAATATTTTTCTTAAGAGATATGACGGATAATCAATGTGCAAATATTTTTTCTACTCATGCAACTGTTTATGGGTCACATAGTGTCAAGTTTGCATTTATTGAAAGAGAGAATATTTTTTTTCATGTGTATCCTCAACTTAGTTTTTTTCTAAACTTGGTTTGTGTCTTTTTCTTTATCCCCACTCCCTTTATTTTTCCCCAAAATTGTCTTTTCCCAAAACTTGTTTTGTTTTTCCTATTTTTATAGGGGGAGAAATTTTTTTTAACCGTTGTGGTTCTTAGGGGGAGTTGTTGCTCTTCATAAGGGGAGTTATCTCTATTTTTTATAGAGTTAAATTGTTTGGTGTTCCCTTGATTCTCTATTTTCTCTTATCCTTATTGCGTATGTTTACTCTTTATTGAGTTGTCTTTGTCAATACGTAACAAAAAGGGGAAGATCTAGATAAAATGTGGGAATTCTGTTTGTTTTGTTTAGGGGGAGAATATAAAAACTTTTTGATGTATCTAACTTAGGGGGAGAGTTAGAATTTATTTTGATATATTTGTTTCTTGTTTCACTTCTTATTGATTTATATTTACGAGTTCTTCATTGGTATATGTCTTTATTTTGTGTTATGTGAAATCAAGAATTTATTTTTGTTTACTTGTATTATTTCCACACATGCGGTTATGCATTTTGTTTAGTGTTTCAGGAAATATACAGGTTGATTCAATTGAGCTGCTGTCTACACTTGCAACTGATGGATAGTAGTTAGGATTGAATTTGTTTTATGAGCATTATTTTGTAAAGGGCTTTTTATTTTGTAAACTTTGAGCTTCTAAGTTGTGTTTTGTCACAGATTGCCAAAGGGGGAGTTTGTTAGGTTCTAAAGTTTAGGATTTTATGTATTTAGAACTCTAATGTGTATTGTTGGCAAACCATGATCAAAACAATGTGTTTAGAAGTGTTTAAAGCTAGCTCAAAGTTGTGTGTCAATGTAAAGTTGGAATCGAGTTAAAGCAAGGAAGCATTATGCCTTTCGTCCTGGCTCAATCAATCGAACGACAGGCTCGACCGATCGAAACTCGGGCAGAATGCTTTTCTGCAGATTCGTCCAACTCA
This sequence comes from Quercus parvula, assembly GCA_030820535.1. Lineage (NCBI taxonomy): Eukaryota > Viridiplantae > Streptophyta > Magnoliopsida > Fagales > Fagaceae > Quercus > Quercus parvula. The sequence continues at coordinate 24,566,599 of JAUAME010000011.1, read as the reverse complement.
GCCCTATTTGTTTTAAAACGTTTTTAGGGTTTCTTATTTATCCTAAGTATAAAAGGCAAACCCTAGCCACGTTTTAGGTGAGCTCATATTTGCGGTTTGTGTAAATCTCTTGTGAGATCTAGAGGAACTTTCCTTTACACAAACTTAGGGTTTTCAAGGAGAAGATTTATCTACGCCTTGATGATCAATTCAGTTGCTGCCATTGAAGCTTAAAGAAAACACAAGCGGGTGTGCTTGTATTTGGTGGAGAATCCAAGAAAGGAGTCCGTGGATTCGGAGATTGCACGTGGTCATGTCAGTAAGTTCTACTGGTTGGTAGTATTAGGAAGTCGAGCGTGGATGCTTGTAAGTCCTTTTGTATGAACTTCGATTCTTTCAAGATAGTGGATTCAGGTTTACCTTGAGGATAGCTAGGTCAAATCCTCCCTAGGTTTTTACCGGTTTGGTTTCCTGGGTGATCATATCTTTGTGTTCTTTATATTTTCGCTGCTATACTTGATATGATTATTTGATTGTGTTAACCTAGATTTAATTAATTTGACTAAGTAACAACTTGACTAAATTCCTAGGTTAATCCAATTGTTTTAAGGGGTCTAAAAACTGTCAGAAAGCTAATTGTATCTATTTTACATATGACAATAGAGAATTTCATCATTCAACCTTAAATGGTGGAGGGTACAATATGGGTGTATTTAGCATGGAAGATGGCTCAATTAAGCAGCATTACCATGGCGAATCCCTCTCTTACTTTCTTCCTCCAATCTGGTACATTTAACTTACATCTACACAATGCATATTTTGGTTTAAATGATTGAAGCTAGTGAATGTGTAAAAGACTTGACTTTGTTTCTCGGTCTCTTATTAATCAGTTTATTGAATAATACAATTTATTTATTTTTTATTTTTATATATATATAAATTTTCAATTGCTATAATTTATAAGTTCTCTTCGTTTAATATGATGAATTACGAAGCATATGGACCTTACTTTTGTCTATTGATGTAGAAGGCATTAGTCGTCAGTCCATTCTTTTGTTTTTGGATAACCTGCCATGAATCTGTCTTTCTTTGGTTGAAGTCCTAATTCATAATCTATATATATAATTTTTAGAAACTTAGTTCTCGTAATCTATATAAATTACCTGCAGCAGTCATGTACATTGCTTGTGGATCAAAAGCCTGATCACAGCAATTGTGATACTCTACTTTTTGGCTGCACTTCGTTGGTTTCACTAATAAAAAGGCCTCAATGCAATTCTTAAATGTTTTATTTCTTATTTCTTTAGTTTCTGCAAGCTTGTCATATTCTCGTTAGAATATACTGAAGACAGCAAATGATACAATAATGTTTTCTCGTCACAGCATAGTTTTCCAATTATGAGTTTTAGGGTCAGCATTCATATGTAATTGTCATAATGATAGATCTTTGATTCTAGGACTTGCATATCTGGGTGTCAAATGCATGAGAAAGGTTTTTTGTGTTATACAGAGACCACTAAATAAGTGTGGTGAATTTTTAATTTTGACTCTAGTTCTTAAGAGGCATATGCCGAATGTGTTCAAGGAAGCTCAGATTCAAAAGTCAAACAGGAGTCTAAGAAAGAGGAAGAGAAGTGTATTAGCTGTCATCCCTTGAATTCAGGGATTCTGTTATAGTACTTACGATTCAGTTATTAGAGGATCTTTAGAAGTTTCTAGGTATAATCTATTCTGTAATGATGTGTATATATATATAAATGTACAGTGTATGATTTTGGTGTGCTCAATAATACGATTTTTCTTCACTGAGATCATCTCTCTCTCTCTCTCTCTCTCTCTCTCTCTCTCTCTCTCTCTCTCTCTCTCTCTTTTCCTTGTTAGTTTTCCACCATTGTTAACCACCTATAAGCTTCAAATTCTTTCATGGTATCAGAGCCTCATTGATCCATGGCTTCAACTTCACAAACTGACACCATTGTTGCAACTCTCAAACATGTCAAACCTCATGTCAATCAAGTTAGATTACACCAACTACATTCCTTGGAAGCACCAGTTGATTACTATACTGGAAGCTTATTCATTGATCGAGCACATTGATGGCACAACTTCAATGCCATCTTCTTTCATTCTTGATGCAGAAGGAAATTCTACTTCTGTTACGAACCCTGAGTTTCAGTCTTGGAAAATCAAGGATGAAGCTTTGCTTCTTGATCAATTCAACTCTCACACCACAAGTTTTCTCACTTGTTGTTGGCATTAAAAGCTCAAGAGAGTTCTGGAATACTCTAGAACAGAGATTCACCTCAACTTCAAGAGCTAACATCTTGAATCTTAAGCTTGAGCTTCAAAATCTCAAGAAAGGAAGTGACTCGGTGAACAACTTTCTTCAAAAAAACAAGATTGCTAGAGATAAACTCCTTGCTATAGGAGTCATTGTGGATAATGAAGAACTGATCTGCATAGTACTCAGGGGACTTCCTAAAGAATTTACACATTTTTGTTCTGCAATTCGAACTAGAAGTGATCCCATTTCTTATGAGCAACTTGCAATTATGCTACAAAGTGAAGAGCAGGCAATGATTGATAATTCAAATTCAATTACACATTCTTTTGCTATGTTTGCCTCTAGTAGTAAACCTGGCAGCAACTCTTAGAATCAAGCTCAAAATCATGGATCAGGCAGAGGAAAGGGCAGAAACAGCTTCAATAGAAGAAGAGGAGGAGGAAGGTACAATCACAATGGTGGCCAGCATTTCTTTCATTAACACTTCTCTCCTCAAGCTTCACAGAATTTTTCTCCTTAGCCTTTTCAACATTAGAACTTCTCTCAAAATTTACAACATCAAAATTCTTCTCAGAATTTTAAGGTTGATCGTACATCTTGTCAGATCTGTGGTAAATCAGGACATCAGGCCTTGGATTGCTATCATCGCATGGATTTTGCATATCAAAGCCAAAAATCCCCCTACCAAGCTTACTGTTATGGCTAGTGCTTCTAATGCAACCATCACCAATAATTAGGACCCTTGGCTTGCAGAATCAAGCACTTCTGATCATCTAACTGCCAATTTGAACAACCTTGCAATCCAGTCTCAGTATAAAGGACCTAACCGAGTCACTGTGGGAAATGGTCAGACACTTCCTATTAATCATATAGGTAAAACTACTCTTCATACCAAATATCACAATTTCATGCTTAGGAATGTCTTACATGTGCCTAGAATTGCAATGAACTTACTTTCTGTACACAAATTCTGCTTAGATAACAATTGCTCTTGTCTTTTTAATGCTAATGAGCTTAAAATCTAGGATATTCCTACAGTGACACTCCTTTACAGAGGCTTGAGTGAGAATGGGGTTTATCCTATCTACTCCAAGCATTTCTTCAAGCCTCCATCTTCATCTTCATCTCAGACAGCACAAACTCTTCAACTCCATTCCATTTTTCATGTAAATAGTCATAATAATTGGCTGCTATGGCATCATAGGTTAGGACATCCCAATAATAAAATGCTTAGTGTTGCACTTGCTTCAAATGATGTATCTTGCACTTTGCCTATTAGCGATTCTCTCACTCATTGTAAACATTGTCTCAAAGGAAAGATGCATCAACTTCCTTTCCATAAATATGATTTTCATGCTTCTAAACCTCTTGAACTCATTCATTTTGATGAATGGGGTCCAACACTTGTTACGTCAGTAAATAATGTTGGGAAATTTAGACCTCGGTTGATAGAATTAACAAGTTTTAAACCCAAGTTGTTCATAATAAAACAACAAACATCAATATCATGTCAAAATCATGCAACGGAAAAATAAATAAGACAAGATATGATGACCCAGGAAAACCAATGAAACCAACCAGTTTCACAATAAAAAACCTGGGGGTAAACCTTCCCGAAAAGCAATTCACTATAGTAAAGAGAAGTTTCAGATCTAGTACAAAACCTTTGTCCCTAGATTCTACAATCCCCGTAGATGAACTTACAGTAGAAACCTTCTACCGCTTTAGAACCTTTGAACTCTTCAATATATGAACGCCACCCTTTTTGTTGCACGGATCTCAATACGTGACTAACCTACCAACTTGAAGAAGATTGTTGGTTGCAAATTTCTTCACTTCATCCACATGATGAAAATCAAGAAGCACTTGGTTACAAAACCCTAAGGCGCAAAGACGCAGTAGATTCTTTCAGAAAGAATAAGGCATCGGTCACCTTTTGCATATGTTCTCCTTGTATTCTCTTATGTGACAGCCTCTAAAATAAGCCTTATATAGGTCCAGGGTTGTGAGAAAAGAAACCCTACACAAATACATAAGCCTGGCCCAAAAATCCGATCTGGAAATCTGAATTCTCGTAACCTCGATCAATCGGGAGGTGTCAAGGAGGGGTCGAGCTTTAAACCTTGATAGATACAGCTATCGAGAAGCTATCGAGGAGCTGTCAAGGAGACAGGAGCTTTCTCAATCGATTAACCAGCTATCGAGCAGCTTTCGAGCTATCTGTCCAGCTTTAATGAACAACTTTTCTTTACTTGTTTCTTAGTCTAATCTTCATGACTTTAATGCTAGACTTAAACAACATGTTTCTTGAAGTATTAAACACATCATAGATCTACCCAAATACAAGTAAAGTGCGTTTTGTCAAAGGATTAGCCAATTACATAAAAGAATGACATATGTTTTTAACAAGTAAAACACATATGTCCTAACAAATGATTTTCAATATTATGTGATTTTTGTTGATGAATTCTCCAAATTTACTTGGCTTTTCCTTTTAAAGTACAAATTTGATGTTTTTGAAGTTTTTAAGCACTTTAAGGCAACAGTTAAGAATCAAATAGAATCCAAGATAAAGATTTTAAGGTCTAATAGAGGTGGGGAATTCACTTCTAATATTTTTAAACTCTTCCCATGGTATTGTACATTAATTGTCTTGTGCACACACTCCACAGCAGAATGGAGTAGCTGAGAGGAAACACAGACACCTATTTGAATATGCCCTTACCTTGTTATCTCACTCTCAACTATCTACTACTTACTGGTCCTATGCTATCTCCACAGCAGTGCATATTATTAATAGACTACCTACACCTAATCTCAATAATAAAGCACCTTGGGACTTGTTATTTCTATCCAAACTTGATATTTCACACCGAAGAACCTTTGGATGTATCTGTTTCCCTTTACTTCGTCCTTACAACACCCACAAGCTTCAACCTCATACCACATCTTGCATTTTTCTTGGTTATCTTGCCTATACTAAAGGGTATATCTGTTTAGACCCGATTACATCTAGGATTTATATCTCTAGACACGTTTTGTTCAATAAGACTGAGTTTCTTGCATCTCCTTCTTTGTCCACTGGTTCAAGCCCTTCCTCTTCTTTGTCTGCACCACTAAATCTTAGTCCTTTGTTTGATGTCAACCCATCTACTCCTATACCTCTCAACCTACTTCCACATCTTCATCTGATATGACTACACCTGTTCCTGTCCAGCCTGCATCACCACCATCTAATCCTAGCCCTATGCCTGAGTTATCTCAGTTTCTCCTTGACCCTAGTCCTAGCATTTCTCAATCTGATCCTAGTCCACCTTTGTCTAGTCAATCTCCATCTACACCACCTCCAACTGACCCTAGTCGTCCTTTGTCTAGTCTGTCTCCATCTGCACCACCACCGCATGTGTCCACTGTGTTTTAGGTTCCTACTTCCACCAACACTCACCCATGGTTACTAGGTCCAAGGATGGCATCTTTAAGCCTAAGGCACTTGTTGCCTAAGTTGTATCAGTTCAGTCTAAGTCTGCAATCAAGCCTGATAAGAAAGCTAAATCAGCTCCTAAACCTGATTATACTCTCACTGAACCTTCTTCCTTTAAGATTGCTGCTCAATTTCCTCAATGGAGGTCTACTATGGATGATGAATTTGCTACTCTCCAGAGGCAAGGTACTTAGTCTTTGATTCCTTCCTCTCCATCTCATAATGTGGTAGGTTGTAAATGGGTATTTAAGCTTAAACGCAACAGTGAAGAAACTCTTAGTCCTGTTATTAAGCCACCCATTGTCAGAATTATCCTCTCTCTTGCTGTTCAATTTAATTGGCCATTGAGGCAATTGGATGTAAGTAATGCCTTCCTTCATGGTTACTTAAGGGAAGAAGTTTATATGATGCAACCCCCAGGCTATGTTGATCCAATGTACCCCAATCATGTTTGTAGACTTTTGAAATCTCTTTATGATCTTAAACAAGCCCCAAGGGCTTGGTTTGAAAGATTTTCCACTCAATTGTTGCACATGGGATTTCAAGCTTCTTTGGCAAACTCCTCTTTGTTCATTCTTAGGCATTGCAGAATGGTTGTTTATCTTTTGGTATATGTTGATGATATTGTGATGACTGGCAATTGTCCTCAGTTTCTCTCTTCCTTGATTGATCAGCATAACTCTACTTTTGAACTCAAAGACTTAGGTCCTCTTAATTACTTTCTTGGGCTTCAGATTACTAGAACTTCTCATAGTTTGTTTCTTAACCAAACCAAGTATGCTCAGGACTTGCTTCTCAAGTTCAATATGCATACCTCTTAACCAGCTCGCATTCCTTGTGCTCCTAATGTGAGGTTGGTTCCCAATGTGGGTTCACTTCTGTCTAATCCTCAAGAATATAGGAGCTTAGTGGGTTCACTTCATTATCTAACTTTTACAAGGCCTGATCTTAGTTTTGCAGTCCAACAGGTGTGCCAATTCATGTCTTTTCCCACTGACATTCACTTAATTGTAGCTAAACGAATCTTGAGGTATCTCAATGGCTCTTTACATTGTGGTGTTTTCCTACAACCTGGCCCTCTTATTCTATCTGCCTTCTCTGACTCTAATTGGGCGGGGACCCTTATGATAGATGTTCCACCACTGGATATCTGGTTTATCTGGGGTACAATCCCATTACCTAGAGTGCTAAGAAGCAAGATACCGTGTTTAGGTCCTCCACTGAATCAGAATATAGGGCCTTGGCAACCACTGCTGCTGAACTTTCTTGGCTTCATCAAGTCTTGAAAGATCTTGGCATTTTTCTGTCTACTCCCCCTAAGCTTTGGTGTGATAATGTATCTGCTTTGGCTATAGCATCAAATCCTGTGTTTCACGCTCATACAAAACATGTGGAAGTTGATTACCACTTTGTTCGTGAACGTGTCTTCTGCAAGGATCTTCTTGTTAAATATATTGCTACCGGTGATCAGCACTCAACATCATCAAACCCCATGTCATAGAAGTTTTGATCAGCCTCATCGAGCCTCTTTTTCAAGTCCCCGAGCTCCGTGTTCTGTGCCACAATGACACTCAAGGCCTGAGCAAGTTTGGTGTTAGACTCTTCCAACTCCCCCCCCCCAGCACCTTTAATTTGCGCTCGGCAGAGTCCTAAGCCCTTTTAGCAGCAGCCACTCTTTTCTCAGCTTGAATAACCTCCCGTTCTTTTTCTTGAAAGGTGGATTCAGTGATCTGTTTCAAGGCCTTCTCACCGTCAGCTTCTTCCACAGCTTTCTTCAGCCGACCATCCAGTAGTTATACCAATTGTGTGGTCTAGAATCAAAAAGTAGACATTAAAAAAATATATATATATAAAAAAATAAAAATAAAGAGAAGAAGAAGAAGGGGGAACGAGTATACATAGGCATACATAACAGTGCTAGGATATATTTAAAAGTTTATATATAAAGTAATTAAGGGAAGTACTTACAGCAATGGAGTGCCACTTTAGATTGGGGGAGAGTTCCTTGTCAATAGTGTCTTCCCAGAAGTGAACTTCATTAGGAAGCAGCAAGGCTTTCCCGAGACTGTTTGCCACATGGCCTCCCTATAACTGTAAACATCGCATTTTGTACCCCCCTACGACTCAGGCCTCCATTTCCCAATGATACTGAAATTCTAAGGCCCAAGGTTGGTTTAAGGCCCAATCAAATTACAAATTGATTTGAGAAATGTTAAAATGGAAAATATAACTTTTTATGAACAAATAAATCTATTTTTGGAAAATAAAAGGCCAAGGAAACCCTCGACCTACGTACGCAAGTTTGATGCATGCATACACAAGCATGGACCTGCGAACGCAACTAGGGTTCTAGAAACTATGAAAGACAAGTTTTTCTACATTAATGTTGAGGTTTGGAACAAATCCCTCACCATCTAAGAGCCGTTCCAAAACCCAATTTTCTCACTGACAGTTTTTAGACCCCTTAAAACACAATTGGATTAACCTAGGTAATTAGCCAAGTTGTTACTTAGTCCAATTAAACAAGTCTAGGTTATCACAATAATAAAGATCAAATCATGCAAAGTAGCGGAAAATAAATAACACACGATATGATCACCTAGGAAACCAAATCGGTAAAAACCTGGGGAAGATTTGACCTAGCTATCCTCAAGGTAAACCTGAATCCACTATCTTGAAAGAATCGAAGTTCATACAAAAGGACTTACAAGCACCCCCGCTCGACTTCCTAATGCTACCAACCAGTAGAACTTACTGACACGACCACGTGCAAGCTCCGAATCCACAGACTCCTTCTTTCTTGGAATCTCCACCAAATACAAGCACACCCGCTTGTGTTTTCTTTTAGCTTCAATGGCAGCAAATGAATTGATCATCAAGGCGTAGATAAATCTTCTCCTTGAAAACCCTAAGTTTGTGTAAAGGAAAGCTCCTCTAGATCTCGCAAGAGATTTACACAAACCGCAAATATGAGCAGCCCTAAAATGTGGCTACGGTTTTCCTTTTATACTTAGGATAAATAAGAAACCCTAAAAACGTTTTAAAACAAATAGGGCTGAGTTGGACGAATCTGCAGAAAAGCATTCTGCCCGAGCTTCGATCGGTCGAGCCTATCGTTCGATCAATCGAGCAAGGCCGAAAGGCACAATGCTTCCTTGCTTTAACTCGATTCCAACTTTACATTGACACATAACTTTGAGCTAGCTTTAAACACTTCTAAACACATTGTTTTGATCATGGTTTGCCAACAATACACATTAGAGTTCTAAATACATAAAATCCTAAACTTTAGAACCTAACAAACTCCCCCTTTGGCAATCCGTGACAAAACACAACTTAGAAGCTCAAAGTTTACAAAATAAAAAGCCCTTTACAAAATAATGCTCATAAAACAAATTCAATCCTAACTACTATCCATCAGTTGCAAGTGTAGACAGCAGCTCAATTGAATCAACCTGTATATTTCCTCAAACACTAAACAAAATGCATAACCGCATGTGTGGAAATAATACAAGTAAACAAAATAACTTCTTGATTTCAAACAACACACAAATAAAGACATATATCAATGAATAACTCATAAATATAAATCAATAAGCAGTTTGAAACGAGAAACAAATTAGTACCAATCAAACATAAAACTCCCCTTAACAAGAATATCCCATCAAAAACAAGGTAAGAGCTAAAAATGCATAAGTACAAAGTGAAGCACCTAGATACAATCTAAAACTCCACAAGCTCTAACCAAAAACAAATAAACTCCCCCTGAAAACAAAAACCCTACAAAGTGCTCCAAAGTACTCCCCCTTTTTGTGACGGAATGCCAAAGGGCAAACAAGCCATCCATCATCAAAAGGGAGGTGGTCTAAACTGCGCCAACTCCGCACGCAAGGCACGGATCTCATCAAGCACGTCTACCAAAATCTGTCCTTGAGCCGCCTGAACGGTCAAGACATGATCCAACGTGCGACGAATGTCTGAATCATCCGAAGTAGTCGGTGGAGGAACATCAGCATCAGCAGCAGCACCTGAAGTCTCAGTAGCAACAGTACCTGTAGAAGAGGGAGGAGGGGGAACACCACCAGATGACGCACCTCTAGGGCGAGAAGGAGCAACTCTCAACTGAGCAGCCCTCTGACGAAGAAAGGTGGCACCTATGGGAGCAATCACATGAACAGGCTCACCAGACAGAAAACCATCTAGACCTAAGTAGAGCAAAATCCTATGTATGAAAATAGGATGAATCAGTGCATGCCCTACGGCAGAACTCCTATGAACCTCATTCAAAGAACGAAGGAACAAGTGAGGAAAACTGATAGACGCTCCAGAAACAAAGGCATACAAAAACACACATCGCTCTAAAGGGATGATGTGGAAGTGAGAGATAGGCCACAAGGAATGACACGCAATCCGAAAGAGGAGATAGGCAGTCTCGGTAAGCTCAGCGGACGTGATCCGAGGATCAGAACCCCACTGGATAGATGACCTGGTGATGTAAGACATGACAACGTCTAATGAGGGTGACTCATCATAGGGATAGACAGCATCCCGAACAACCGGCACCCCAAGAGCCTCAGCCACTACCCGAGGGGTAATGGTGAACTCTACACCTCATATCCAACTCCTAACTAGGGTGTTGGAATCATAAATGTGGCAAGAGAGATTCGAATAGAACTCTCTAATCAAGGCGGTCGGGGGTGGATGATCTATCTCTAAGAGAGGCAACCAACCCCTAGACTCAAAATTGGCCCTAATGGCCGGATCAAGCGCATCTAACACAACAGCTCGCTCAAACCAGATCTTACGCCTACAGTTCAAAGTGTCATAGGCTTCTCTACACTTATCATTCTTAAATAGCTCAACTCTAGCGGGAGACTCAGAGGAAGTGGAAGTGGTCCTATGAGCTCTAGTTTTCCTAGGCATGGTGCTAAGATAAGGATCAAAACACAAAGCAAAAGAACAAAAACACGAAACCAGAACCAAGGGCAGACTGCAAATTAGCACAAAAACAAAATATAGAATAAAAATATGAAGCATGAACAAGTTTAAATGTCATGATGCATGTTCTAATGCAGCGAATTAAGTCCAAAAGGTTCAAATTACAAAATTAGCTTGAACATTAAGAGTTTTAACACAAAAAACCCAAATTTGGAAAACCACTTGATCAATTTGAAAAATATTGACGAATTGATCATTACACATGATATAATAACAAAAATAATGACCAAATACATCAATTTGATAAGCCAATTTCATCAATTTAAGCCAATTTGACAAAATCCCTAATTCGGATCACATTCAAAACCCTAGAATTTTCAATTTTTCAAAAACCACAAAATTGATCAAATTAAACTATAGGGAACATCATTATAGCATCATAGCACAAAAACCCATTGATCAATTTCACAAGAATAGGTTCGAATCATCAAAAACCCCAATATGATGAAAGTTCCAAAAATACCCATGATAATGCATGAAAAATGCATGAAATCAAGAAATAAACTTGAAAAAGAAGGGCAAAAGGGACTTACCGGCCTCCAAGGACAAAAACCTTGCAAAAATCTTGAAGGAAAACGACAAAAATTGGATGGTGGAGCCTAGAGCCAACGCGGAGAGAGGGAAAAGAAAAGAACTATTTGAAAAGTATCTTTGAAAAAGTCCAAATCTGTCTTTTTTTAAAAACTGATTCACGAGTTTCGATCGGTCGAAAATCATCCTCGATCGGTCGAAACAGATAGAGACTCCCTCTCTCAAATTTTAAAAATTTCGATCGGTCGAAAAACAGAATGGACCGATCGAATTAGGCAGAGGCTCACCATATTTTTGAGGAAAAACACAATTTTTGAAAAACAAAATGATTTAACTCAGAGCATTGAAATTTAAGAACAAAAATGCATGAGTATGGGATGATATGATTTTCAAATCAAGAATATTAAGCCCAAAATTCCCAAAAACAAAATTTCTTGCAATCTCCACAAATTTTCAAGCAACAAATTAAGTTTGCACATAATTCAAAGTATTTGCAATAACTTGGTTGGTCAGACCATAAACACACACAATAACATGTACAATGTTTAGCAAAGAGTAACTCGTGTAGTGTGTGCAACTAGCAAAAACTTGAGATACATGTGAGGTGATATGTGAATAGCAATCAATCACAAAGTCTACAAAATTCATCACAAAGAATTTAAAAGAGACTATCACCTAAAGAGTTACATCATATAACTCCCACATCTCCTAGATGATAAGCTTGCAATCATGTAAGTTTTTTGTATTTATGCCTCATAATATACATTCCAATTTTAAGTTATGTGAGTTTGGCATCAAGCCTAATAGTACACACCAATTTTAAGCATTTAGCAATTAAACCAAGGCTTCACCTTATGTTCTTTTTGTGCATGTGCTACACTTTCTCGGGCACAAAATCTTATGATATGCACTAAGATGTTCATGATTGGCTAGTGAACAGTGGTGAGATGGTTATTTATGCCTTTCTCTAAAAGTTCAAGTCCAACATTTAAAAACATATGACTTCAAGATTAAGACATAGTAATCAAAAACCATAAACATCTTTCCCACACAACATGCACTACAAATCTTCAACTAGTAGAGTGCAATAAATAAGCTCATCAAAGCTAAACAAGGTACAAAAGACATGTTATGTGAAAATAAATTGACCAACCTTGTTCTCAAAAACCAAGAAGAATAGTGCAAAACAAAATGTGTTTCCTTTTTCTTCCTTTTTTTTTTTTTTTTTATTATTAATAAAAAAAACACCTAGAATGAAATGCATGAATGTTATGCTACGCAAATCTTGGAAACAAAAAAAACAAAACCAAAGAACAATGGTCACAAAGGGTAGAGCAATGAAGCACAAGGACCATGTCAGAAAGACTCAGTTAGGTCGAGTCTTTTGCATCCAAAACCTTTTAGATGCACCACGAGCATTGGAGTTCTTATTCACTTGAGAATGATTACCAACTCCAGAATTGGAATAAAGGTTTAAAGCCTTTACCAAATCACCAATAAGTACCCTAGGATCAAGTACTTGAGGCACATGTACTTTTGGTTTGTTTGCTTTTTTTGCAGCTTGCAGCTTGTAGAAATTTGGACGGATGTGTCCAGTCTTTCCACAAAAGTGACAAACCCATGCAGGCTTATCATGTGTCTTGTCCTTAGATAGGGTAGGCTTCTTAGGCTTAGATTCTTTCAGATCAACCCTAATCTTCCTAGATTATGAACCTTCTAAGGGTTTAGCTACCTCACTCACAGGGGGCTTGATAATTTCACTCACTATCTCACTCACCGAAGGTTCAGAAGAAGAAGATGAAGGAACAAATTTAGTGGAATGGGGAGCGGACACAGAGATGCTATCAACATAACCTAATCCAGTTTTGTCAGAAGATGACTTTTGAACACTCAGCATTTGATCAAGTTTAGAACTAGCAGATCTAGCAACAGATAAATCAAGTTCCAAAGATTTAACTTTATCAAGCAAAAGCATGTTTTCAGTTTTCACATTGTTCAAAAGATCATTAGCATCAAACAATTTAACAAGCAAATTTTTCTTTTCAAGCTCAAGAGATTTGATTTTCTTCAGGCCAAGTTCAAAATTCATAGCATCCTTTGCAACAACTTTGCAAAGTTTGTTATAGGCCTCTTGAAGATCTACATCTTTAGAGAGTTCCCTATCAAAAGGGTTCTCTTCAACAGATATGCTCTCATCAACTACAGCAGTAGCAGTGAAAGCAATGAAGTTTCCATCCTCATCACAATTAGACTCATGATCAGAAACTTCACCATCACTAAGGGTTACAGCCATAGCCTTACCCTTAGACTTCAAATAGGTTGGACATTCAGATTTCATGTGTCCATACCCTTGACATCCAAAACACTGAGAGCCCAAGGAATTGTTGGAAGATTGACCCACTCTTTTTCTAGGCTTATCATTGTTGTTAACCTTAGTGGGATCATGCTTCCTAAAATTTCTAGGTTCAACAGTGTTTATGCCTCTTGCCTTTCTATTGCTATTTCTGAGAAAGTTTCTAAAGTTCTTGCCAAGATAGGCAATCTCCGTAGCAGAGAGCTCATCATCAAATCCACCACCTTCAACATCATTAACTGACTTAAGAGTCATTGATTTGGATTTGGTAGTTTTGGGTAGATCCAACTCATAGGATTGAAGAGATCCTACAAGTTCATCAACAGGGATGGAGTCCACATCCTTGCTTTCAGTAATGGCAGTCATTTTGGGTCTAAAGTCTTCAGTCAAAGATCTAAGAATCTTCCTAACAATTTTAGGTTGATCATAAATTTCACCCAAGTTATAAGCAGAATTAACAATATCATTCATTTTAGCATAGAATTCATCAAAAGATTCATCATCAGACATCCTAATGCTTTCAAATTTGGAAGTTAATTGCTGCAATTTATTAATTTTGACAGCCTTTGTGCCTTCATGCACAGTTTGGAGGATATTCCAAGCAGTATGAGCAACCTCAACATTTGAGATTCTCTTAAATTCCTCCATAGAAACAGCGTTAAAGATTGCATTCATAGCCTTGCTATTAAACGCAGCTGCTTCTTTTTGAGAAGTTTGCCACTCACTAACAGGAGTAGTGGGCTTCTCCCATCCGTATTCAACGGAGTTCCAGACTCTCTCATCAATGGATTTCAGGAATGCTTTCATCCTTACTTTCCAATAAGCATAATTATTCCCATCAAAGTGAGGAGGAATAACCAGAGAGTGTCTGTGTTCCATGACAGCAAGGGTCAAGGATCAGCTCAAAGATCAAAGGATAAAAACAAAAGAGCTACCCGCTTTGATACCACTTGACAGTTTTTAGACCCTTTAAAACACAATTGGATTAACCTAGGTAATTAGCCAAGTTGTTACTTAGTCCAATTAAACAAGTCTAGGTTATCACAATAATAAAGATCAAATCATGCAAAGCAGCGGAAGATAAATAACACACGATATGATTACCCAGGAAACCAAACAGGTAAAAACCTAGGGAGGATTTGACCTAGCTATCCTCAAGGTAAACCTGAATCCACTATCTTGAAAGAATCGAAATTCATACAAAAGGACTTACAAGCACCCCCGCTCGACATCCTAATGCTACCAACCAGTAGAACTTACTGACACGACCACGTGTAAGCTCCGAATCCACGGACTCCTTCTTTCTTGGATTCTCCACCAAATACAAGCACACCCGCTTGTGTTTTCTTTTAGCTTCAATGGCAGCAACTGAATTGATCATCAAGGCGTAGATAAATCTTCTCCTTGAAAACCCTAAGTTTGTGTAAAGGTAAGCTCCTCTAGATCTCACAAGAGATTTACATAAACCGCAAATATGAGCAGCCCTAAAACGTAGCTAAGGTTTTCCTTTTATACTTAGGATAAATAAGAAACCCTAAAAACGTTTTAAAACAAATAGGGCTGAGTTGGACGAATATGCAGAAAAGCATTCTGCCCGAGCTTCAATCGGTCGAGCCTATCATTCGATCGATCGAGCAAGGTTGAAAGGCACAATGCTTGCTTGCTTTAACTCAATTCCAACTTTACATTGACACACAACTTTGAGCTAGCTTTAAACACTTCTAAACACATTGTTTTGATCATGGTTTGCCAACAATACACATTAGAGTTCTAAATACATAAAATCCTAAACTTTAGAACCTAACCCTCACTAAATAAAGCCATACATGAAACCTTTCCAAAACACAGAAAATCCTAACGGAAAACCTAAGATTCACTAGAAATAGTGAATCAAAGAGGAAATTTCTCACAAAACATCCTTAAGTAGATTTTATTTTGATTGAGACCTTTTTTGGTCTTGATCCTTAAATTTTGAAGTTTACTAATCATTTTTGTTTGTTGTGAATAGATTTAATTGAGGGGAACAGTCAAAATCAAGCTAAAGAGCTTTTTGTTGTGAGGTTTATGTTCTAACCTCTTTTTTTTTCTTTTTCTTTTTTTCATTTTTGCTTTTTAATCTCGTTTTAATCTTGTTTCTTTGATTTATTTGTGTTTAGATATGTTTGCTTAGTCTATGCCTTCTTTTTTCTTTTTCTTTTTTGTGTGTGTGTGTGTGTTTAAAAGCATGTTAGGTTGCTAGATTTGTTGTTTTAAAGTTCTACTCTGCTTTATGTGTTACTGAGTTTCCAGGTAAGGGTTCTTCGAGCGTGTTTACATGCACATGATTTTGTGTGCACAAGAAAGCTCTTAGTATACGTACGCATACAACTGGCTTGCGTATGCAAGCCTATATATGCGTACACTACTCATGCCTAGAAACCCTAATTCAGGTTTTCTACTTTTGTTTCTTTGTCTCTTTTATATAATAGGCCCCTGTTTAGTCCCTTTTATGCTTTTTAAGTCTCTGTTCTTCTATTCAATTGTTTGTTTGTCTCTAACATGCTAGACTAGGGTTTTCTTTTCTCTTCTTGTTTTAATACCATGAACATGCATTCATATATCCATTCATTGATGCATAGGTGCTGAGATGCAGTGAAGCGAGTAAGGTAAGTCACGCATTCATATGAACATGCATTGATTTGAATATGATCTTGTTTGGATGATGAACATGGATGAGGTTTGTTTGTTTTTCTTTTTCCTTCAATAATGATATGCAATAACATATTTTTCTTATTATTCCATGATTTGTTTGTTACCTTGGATATGATGTATGCTTGCTTGTTGCCATGCCTATGTTCCACCTTAACCATGATATGATGCCATATGAGATGAGATGCTTTTGATAGGTGCATGCTAGGGTTTGTGATGGTTGATATGTATGGTAGATGTGTGTTAGGTTTAATTTGTTTGTTGGGATAGATGTATGTTAGGGTTTGGGATGAAATGCCATGTTATATGCTTAGATGTATGCTAATGTGTGTGTGTGTGTGTGTGTGTGTGTGTTTAAGATGCAATGTTGAATGTGTCTTTAATAGGATTAAGACGTAAGACACAATGAGTAGAAGCCGACCCACGGATCAAGCGGTTTTGGGTGCCTAACACCTTTCCAAGACCGTACCTAAACTTCGAGCCCACACTCTGGTAGTAAGATCAAGTCCTTCCACGTAACGGCGCTATATTCATGGTTCCTAGACCAAAAAACTAGGTGATGAGTCCTTTTCTCTGCCCCGATCCATTCGGCCAAGGCGTACTCTCCAATCCATGTGTGATGCCCACGCTCCCCTCCAGTATTTCCTGAGGAACGCCATGGAAGGGAGTGGCCCCTCACCCAACGTGAAGGAATGTTGATACCTCGGAGGAGGAGGGTTGGAGGGTGAGGCTCCCTCAATCTCAAAAACAGGTGAAGGAATCGGTAGCCCTTCAGCAATGATATTCTCATTGGCTGTTATAGGGACCGATGTGACCAGAATAATGACTACGGGCTGAGTGTCAACCTTCTCTACTTGGACGTTAGCTCCCCTTTGCCTCTTACATGTACGAGGTAAGGTGCCAACCAGGATCCGAGGTGCTAGCTTAGTAAGCAGCATGGATAGAGCAAACGTTTGCCCCTTGAGAGCCCGGGCTCCTGGGATGTACCTGGCTAACTGAACGGTCCTTCTTTGAACCATGTTGTCGTCTAGTTCCACTTCTTCAACGTTACCCACAGGTTGGTGCCAAAGTTTTGCCCGGAAGACTGTGTCTCCTGAACCATCATTATAGGGCTCTAGGGAATCCGCCCTTTGGCAAAAATCCCCTCAGCTGTACATGGATTTATGCCAACAAAGAATGCGTGACCAAGAAGGCAACCCCGAGGTCCTGAAAGCTGATGTAGGAGGGGATGCAACCAATGATGAGGTGTGAGGCTCAGAGCTGCCTGTTAGTATGGACAAACACCTCAAAGCATAGAATATAGTTCAAGTCCTGAACTTTGACTAACCTTAAGTTCTGCTTTAAGCGCCGAGAACCTGCATGAGCAGCTAGAGCACATAGGTCAGCGTGAAAAATAAACTATGAGCAAAAAGGAAAATAAATATAAAAATACACATGTAAATAAATGTGACAAATAGCAAAAACAAGCACAGTAAACTTTTCAGGTTACCAACTTGCATTTTCGAGCAATGTTGGGCAGGTGAGTTAATTGTTGAGCCAATTTCCCTACACCTTTATGTACTCCCTTTGGGAATTCCTATTGGGGTTCGGAAAACAAGATATTAACCTTATTTGGGGGTTAAGAAGTTTAAGATAATACCCATTGACAACACTTCCACAATAGCTATATAGGAAATTGATGTCGTGCCACGTAAGTTTTAGGTTGAAAAGCCTATTTAATCAGCTGACACAACTAACTACCCTATAGAATTTGGGCAAACACTAGTCGGGCCAAATACCATAAAACCTAAGGGTACTCAACAGTAACAGATCTAGAAGGAACCTCACCCAACCTTCCAGGACTGCCATTAAGGGGATAAATATCACCCTAGGCACTCTATTGTCCTCTATGTCTCCCTTTAGACAATACTTAATATGTACGTCCTCGAGAATGGCGTATCTGGCCTTAAAGGTTGCCACGACTTCCGTGGTATTGACTAAGTGGGCAAAACCCAAAGCTAGAGAAAACAAAAGGAATAAATAAGGCAAAGGAGAGAAGAAGACTTATAGAGGGATGGGCTTTCTTGGTAAGAAAAGAGTTCTTGGAGAAGAGAGAGAGCTGGGGACTAGGAAGGCTCTAGATTGAAGCTTGATAAAAAATTAAAAAAAATTTTTTAAAAAAAAAAAGAAAAAAAAAAAGAAGAAGTAGAGAAAGTAAATCTAAAGGAACCATATGATATTTATAGGGGTAAAAGGGCATTAAATTCTTTGGGCGGGAAAATTTGATAACTGCTCCAATCCACTGTCTCACGCATACCTCGGCATTTGAATGGACAAATAATCTTGGCTGTTGATCTTGACAGATAGCCTTGCATGTGCATAAAGTGCAGGCTATCGAATTTGGCGCATTTATTGCCTGACTATTGGAATCCCCGTGAGGCAACGGTCATATCATGCACGATTCCTTATTATACTGAGAGCATAACCACAATCTCATTCCCATGTTATGAAAATGGGATCATGCGGGGCTATTGTACGAGCCACAACTATCGGTCTTTACTGAGCTCAGGACATGTTTCCTAAAACAGGCCCTTCCAACCTTGCTTACTAACTGAGCACCTAGCCTGGGAGATGGGCTTGGTCTAAGCTCACATCCTGACCAAGCATCACCTATTATGCCAAGATCAAGAGATAATGCCTTGGGGAATCAGCCAATCAAGCATCAATTGGCGCTTTGTGCAAGTTCCAAGAGAGTCACATCAATCATGAACAACAAGTCCCATCTGGCTAGGAATATGGCTCAAATGGACCCACCAACATGGGAAACACTCCTCTCATCATGACAAATCCCACTATAGGAAGTCTATAAATAAAAACCAATGGGTGAGAGAGATGATGTTGGAAAAATTAGGGAAGAGAAACACGAGAGTAGAGAGGAAAAATACTTTATGGGGAGAAAAAAGTCCAGTCCGAATTTCACAGAGAGGGGGCAGATACACTGTGATGTTCTCAGGAAATGTAGGAATTTGAGAAAGGAAGCGAGATAAAGAAAAACTTTCATTTGTCTCCTATAAAAACTACATCGCCATCTTTAGGGCCTCCCGTTATTGGATATTCTTGACCCATAATACAAGTAATTTGGCTCAGCCTAAATCCTTCGTTCCATAGGACTAAGCTACCACAATAGCAATTTGTTCATGGACCAAATAGGTTATTTCTGAAATGTCTTGGTCCCTTTTTTTTTTCTTTTTCTTTTTCTTTTTTTTGATAAGTTTGAACCTATTCGATATTAGTCCAAACCTTATGTGTGATCTTTGTATTTTACCATTTAAACTTTACTAAGATAGAAATTACTTGTCACTTTAACTCAAAATGACATAATTTTTATATTCAAATTATATAATTTAGAGCATACAAATTTTTTTTTTTTTAATCTTATTTCATTTTCTTTGTTTTTGTTTTGTTTTGGGTTTTTTTTTTTTTTTTTTTTTTCACTTTTCCTATTTTTCTATATTTGGTTGTCATTTGTCCTTTTCCAGTTACCATTGTCCTCCACCACCGGACTAAAAAATGAACTTGATATGTTAAGACTAAGGTATAGAGTAAGAGTTATTACAATAACTCTCATAATACAAACAAACATAATCATAGAGCAAAAGCAAATTGATCTTCGTGGGAGGATTATCATAAATCACAAATCAGTTATTTTTATTATAAAGTTTCAACCTATGGTTGATGGAACCCACATATATATTCATTTATTAAGGGTCCGTTTGGTAATGTTGTTCTAGCAACGTTATTTGTATTTTTTAGAAATACATGTGAGTGAAAAAGTGTATGAAAATATGTGTAATATTGTTTAAATGCTGAAAACTGTTATTTAAATAGTGGTAACAAACGGGCCCTAGATTGTTGAAGTCTACCAATTTATTACCATATTAATTTGTAAGCTTTATATACTAAAATTTGGAGTAATTTTAACATTTAAAAACAAGTATTTTGTTAACGATGCTCTTTAAAGGGGATTTATTTATGGAATACTCTTTTTTTAAAATATAAGAAAGGGGAAAAAAATAACTGATTTTTTATTTATAATCTTTTAAATTTTCATAAAAATAGTATTAAAACCTTTTAAAAATAATATATTAACCGATAGCCTAACATACCCCATTAACCAGACCATGAAACAAATAGCCTTCACAACAAATATTTTGTTGGTGAGTTGGTCTACTCTTGAATCTCGGCCTTGTTAATCTATGTGAAATACTAATCTATATATATATATATATATATATATATATATATATATATATATATATATATATATATATATATATATATATATAACCGAAACCTTTGAAACTCCCACAATTTTCCACGTCAGTATTTTTAATTTATATTTTTTTTTAGACTCAAATAATCATTAATTAGACTATAATCATTAAAATGACTCATGTTAGGGTTCAAAAAAGAAGAGAGAGAGACTCACGTTATAACTCCTCTCTTCCCACCTCAAAACCCTAGTAAACCTATCCCTCTCTCAAGTTTAAAAAATAAATTGACCATTCCTGCAAACTTTCTCTCTCCAAACGTAGGAAGCCCTAAACGCTCTCTAACATCACCCAATTATGGCTTCAAGATTTACCACACACCCTCATACACATGGTAAGTATTTTGCAATCCATCTTTTGCTTATCAAATCCTTGAAAGAAAAAAAGAAAAGAAAATATAGTTTTGCAATCCATCTCTGTTATCTTGATATTTCTTTCTCCATGAACCTTAAACTGCTAAACGTAAATGTAATGGGTAAGGCAATGGGTTCCATGTCTATTTTTTGTTTTTAATTTTTTAATTATGTGAAAACATTTTTTTTATATATATAATTGTTAAAAAATTAAATCAGGATTCATATGAGGAATAATTTGATCCTATACTTTTTTTTTTTCTCAAAAAACAAACAAGGATGAGGTATATCTAATTTTATAATTAATATATATATATATATATATATCATTGGTACTTGCCATCAGCAATTTTTGGACCAAATTTACTCATTCTCCAGTCACTACCATTGAGAAATCAAATCAATGTTAGGGTTTTTCTATTTAGTTGAAAATTTTATTTGCTTATTCGTTTTGTTTTCACTGCGAATCAAAAAAAAAAAAAAGTACAAAATTTATTTCTAGAGTTTTCATTTGTGATCTAATTCAACTAATCTAGGAAAATTTTTACATTACTTAAAAAAAAAAAAAACAAAAATTCTAGGAAAGATCACAGATTATCTTATTTCTCAATAAGTATTAAAAAAAATTTTGTTGTCCATTTAAAAATTTCACATGCAGATTAATAAAGTTATATTTCTTGGCTGTATTTGCTAGGTTTTCAGCAACAAGTTTAACTTGGCATTTTGAACCTATGGCTAAAATTTATGCTGTTCTTTGGAAGTTCGAATTTGAAATCTTCATTCATTGTGGTTTTTCATTGAGTAATTTCTTTCTCTCTTACTCCTCTTGATGAGTTTTTCCTTTTCCCTAAAATTTTAATAGGTTTGGTATTTGACTAGAAGAAAGTTGTTTAGAATGCACCTATTTCATTCTATTTGTCCTCACCACGAGGAAAACATTAAGGTAAGACACATAATCTATTTTAAAGTTTGAATGAAAATTACCATATCATAAAAAGTACCAAAGATAAATTTTTAAAGGATAAGCTTAATTGTTTCTTATATATAACCAAAGCCTTTAACTTTTTTTAGACATCAGCATTATTTAAATAAAAAGAAAACAAAAATTCTAATATGACTAAAAAAAAAAAGAGAGAGAGACTCATGTGTGTGTGTGTGTGTGTATATATATATATAACTATTGGGATTCAACATAAAAGATAATGGAATTAGGTATTATAATTTTGATATTGTTCCAAATTTTGAATTGTCTATATTATTATTACTACTAGAAAGTTATATTACTACTCAAATTTGAAGTTTAGTATGTCTTTCTCATATCATGGTTTTTGTTTATATCTTTTTGGTTTATATTAGTTTTGAGTGTGTGTATATATATAACTATTAGGAGTTTTGCATTATAAATTTAAGAATTGTAAATTACTTTATAGGTTTCGGTAACTATGCATTGAAAACTCAATAACATTCTATGTTAGACAACACTTCTAAACTATGAAAAAACATAGAAGTTAAATACTTCTTCATTTTTTAAAAAGTATTAACTAGCAAAATATCTATTTACTCATTGTTAGATTTTTTATTTTTTAGTCAATAGCATTCCCGTGCTATGCACGGATTTAAGCGACTAGTATAATATAATGGTGTTAAAAGTGTAAATGCCTAGAGAATAGTGCCACTTCATGGATGGATAAGCTAAAAGTTAGAACTAAGGGGCTGTTTGGCTTCATTTTTTTGATCACTCAATTTCCATCATTCATCACTCATAACTCATAACTCATCACCCATCACTCAATTTTTCACACCCTTTTGGCATCATCACCCAATTTCCATCACTCAATATTTTTCACACTATTTATGGGTCCATACCTGTCAGATGGTGCAACTTTTATTTTTTTTTTTTTCAATACCCAAACTCACCAAAGCTAATATTTAATTAAAAAAAAAAAAACCCAGAACTGAAGACCGAACCATTGGAAAAAAAATAATAAAAAAACCCAGAACTGAAGACCGAACCAATGGAAAAAAAAAAAATAAAACGAACAACCAACCCAGGAAAAGAAAAGTCAAAGTGGTCAAAAGTTGCGACTGGTACTGTTTACGGGTCCCTCATATGTGTTTAATTACAAAAATGCCATTAAATTATGAGTTATGAAAACTGAAAACAGCCAAAATGTGTTTTCAATTTCCATAACTCATAACTCAAAAATCAGAGAATTGAGTAATGGAAACAGAATTATGGAAACAGACTTATCGTTTGCCAAACAACCTTTTTGCTATGGGTCCCACCATTTTTGAGTTATGAGTTATAGAAACTGAGAATTGAGTTACCAAATTTGCCAATCCAAACGCCCCTTAACTTCCTAGCCTACCTTGTATTGATTGGACGGTGATGCGGTTTGACGTCACTGTTAGTCCGACCTTTCAGTACCAGATTCACGCCGTATCTGATTCTGCTAGTCGTTTTCACTTTCAACCATCACTTTCCTTGTGAGATCAGATCACAACTCAAGCGCCGTTTTACCAATAGTTGAGGTCCATTATTGCCCATATCTATCTTCATATTTCACCTAGTTGCCATTCATAGATTCAGGTGAATTATTAAGGAGCAACTACTTATCTCTCTTCCGTTCAAAACTTTCAAACTTTTAACACTTGAGGTTATGTTAAGGCCCCATCAAATGGATCAGGATGTACTACTACAACCACTGCATCATTAACTATAAAAAATAAAAGTGGTCCGCGGGGAAACAGAAAAACGGGAATAAAAGTGGTCCGCGGCGAGACAGGAATAAAATATTTATGAATTTTTATTATTTTTAAAGGAATCTTGTAGTTATGTATGCCTCGAGGTTCACTTTATGGTAGCAAGGTATGAATTTTGGGCTCTATTTCTTAAACAACTTATATACAGTATAAGTATCTAGACTCTTGCAAGAATTAGTTATATGATCACACATCTAACGGATAATCCCTCTACGTAATAATGAGTATAAGGTTTGATTTATTTATGTTTGTATATATAGATATACACACCCACAAATTTGAGATTAGATTATTTATATTTGCAAATAAGTTCATAAGATATCAAATTATTATTTACAATTTATAAATTTTATAAATAGTACACTTTGTAATTGTGGGAGGACGAGAATCCGAGAATATGGATAGATGGGCCAACGACAATGTCAGGAATACGGACCTCGAAAAGCACTGACAGTAAATCCTTGGGAAAATATGAGCAACCCTCTGTAGATACAAGGAGACTACAACGCCCAAGGACCCCGAGGATACCAACATGCCCTCGGGAGGCCAAGAACCAATGCTAAGGGCACAAACCGAGGATGAGAAGGAAGATTTGTTATCAAGCTAGGAAGGAAAGAAGACCGATAAAGTATCCATCACCTCCGCATTCAATGCTCAGCATCCACTTAGCTAACCACATTAATGAGGAAATGATCCCTAAACAATGTCAACACAACGTATAGTCTAAAGTGAAAGCCTTCCAATAAGGCCCTAATGGGACAAGTATCAAAGGAATTGAACCTTGACCCTCTAGATGTAGGGCTCAGATACACCTTAGTTGATTATATAAGGCAAAGAAGCCCCTAGAGGAAGGGGATTCACTTTTTGTAGCTTCAAACCAATTGTAATCACTACCTCGGACAAAACCCGAGGAGCTCAATACAGGCTCTTTGAGGCTATTTCTCACCCATACTCACATAACTACACTTAAAGATAATTCTATCCACTCCAGTTAGTTCTTTCCATCTAATTAAGGGTATTCAAGGTTGATTAAGCATCCCATCTCTTCAAATTAATTGTGTGAGCAAAAGTAGCAAGTTTTAACACATTGTTGTCTTGTCTTATTTTTGCCTGCCACAATTGGCATTCTCTGTGGAAATATCTCCTAAGTACCCTTGAGATTAGATTATTTATATTTGCAAATAAGTTCATAAGATATCAAATTATTATTTACAATTTATAAATTTTATAAATAGTACACTTTGTAATTGTGGGAGGACGAGAATCCGATAATATGGATAGATGGGCCAACGATAATGTTAGGAATACGGACCTCGAAAAGCACTGACAGTAAATCCTTGGGAAAATATGAGCAACCCTCTGTAGATACAAGGAGACTACAACGCCCAAGGACCCCGAGGATACCAACATGCCCTCGGGAGGCCAAGAACCAATGCTAAGGGCACAAACCGAGGATGAGAAGGAAGATTTGTTATCAAGCTAGGAAGGAAAGAAGACCGATAAAGTATCCATCACCTCTGCATTCAATGCTCAGCATCCACTTAGCTAACCGCATTAATGAGGAAATGATCCCTAAACAATGTCAACACAACGTATAGTCTAATGTGAAAGCCTTCCAATAAGGCCCTGATGGGACAAGTATCAAAGGAATTGAACCT
Organism: Quercus parvula; assembly: GCA_030820535.1. Taxonomy (NCBI): domain Eukaryota; kingdom Viridiplantae; phylum Streptophyta; class Magnoliopsida; order Fagales; family Fagaceae; genus Quercus; species Quercus parvula. The sequence goes on along the minus strand of JAUAME010000011.1, from coordinate 24,541,201 downwards.
TGACCCTCTAGATGTAGGGCTCAAATACATCTTAGTTAATTATATAAGGCAAAGAAGCCCCTAGAGGAAGGGGATTCACCTTTTGTAGCTTCAAACCAATTGTAATCACTACCTCGGACTAAACCCGAGGAGCTCAATACAGGCTCTTTGAGGCTATTTCTCACCCATACTCACATAACTACACTTAAAGATAATTCTATCCACTCCAGTTAGTTCTTTCTATCTAATTAAGGGTATTCAAGGTTGATTAAGCATCCCATCTCTTCAAATTAATTGTGTGAGCAAAAGTAGTAAGTTTTAACACATTGTTGTCTTGTCTTATTTTTGCCTGCCACAATTGGCGTTCTCTGTGGAAATATCTCCTAAGTACCCTTGAGATTAGATTATTTATATTCGCAAATAAGTTCATAAGATATCAAATTATTATTTACAATTTATAAATTTTATAAATAGTACACTTTGTAATTGTGGGAGGACGAGAATCCGAGAATATGGAGAGATGGGCCAACGACAATGTCAAGAATATGGACCTCGAAAAGCACTGACAGTAAATCCTTGGGAAAATATGAGCAACCCTCTGTAGATACAAGGAAACTACAACGCCCAAGGACCCCGAGGATAACAACATGCCCTCGGGAGGCCAAGAACCAATGCTAAGGGCACAAACCGAGGATGAGAAGGAAGATTTGTTATCAAGCTAGGAAGGAAAGAAGACCGATAAAGTATCCATCACCTCCGCATTCAATGCTCAACATCCACTTAGCTAACCGCATTAATGAGGAAATGATCCCTAAACAATGTCAACACAACGTATAGTCTAATGTGAAAGCCTTCCAATAAGGCCCTGATGGGAAAAGTATCAAAGGAATTGAACCTTGACCCTCTAGATGTAGGGCTCAGATACATCTTAGTTGATTATATAAGGCAAAGAAGCCCCTAGAGGAAGGGGATTCACCTTTTGTAGCTTCAAACCAATTGTAATCACTACCTCGGACTAAACCCGAGGAGCTCAATACAAGCTCTTTGAGGCTATTTCTCACCCATACTCACATAACTACACTTAAAGATAATTCTATCCACTCCAGTTAGTTCTTTCCATCTAATTAAGGGTATTCAAGGTTGATTAAGCATCCCATCTCTTCAAATTAATTGTGTGAGCAAAAGTAGCAAGTTTTAACACATTGTTGTCTTCTCTTATTTTTGCCTGCCACAATTGGCGTTCTCTGTGGAAATATCTCCTAAGTACCCTTGAAAGTCTTCTTAGTATGGCCAATCCCAGAAGAAGTGGTTCGTTGGAATCTGTGGGGTCCTATCACAAGGACCAAATCGTAAATTTTGAATGGATGAGGAGCTATGATATGACCCACACCCATAGCAAAAAAGTCCCATCTGTGCATTCTAAACGAACTGGTCAGCATCAAGCCAGTCAAAACACGCATGACGCAGAGGTATATAACCTCAAGAGGAAAATAGACCGATTACGCCGACGCCTCCATCACAAGGCTCAGATAAGGGAAGAAAGGACTCCCACCCTAAGCCAAAGTTCTAGCTCTAAGGACAACAGAAGTTACCGATGAAGAAGCAAAACTCTACCTAGTGAATCTTTCACATCATCATCCCGTAACACTTTAGGAGAAAGGCATCATCACATGAGGTCTAGAACCCTGCCTAGGAGAAGCCAAGGAAATGATGCCATGGGAAAGGCTCTCCTTCAAATATCCTGTTCACCCATTTCCAAGAGTATTGAGTAGGCCGAGCTCCCTCGTAGCTTCAATCAACCCACTTTCACAATATACAATGGCAAGATGAATCCTGTTGAACACGTAACCCATTTTAATCAAAGGATGGCCATCCATTCTAAGAACAAGGCATTGACTTGTAAAGTCTTTCCCTCGAGCCTCGGTCCTATTGCCATGAAGTGGTTTGATGGCCTCGAGGAGGGATCTATAGGCTCTTTTGAGGAGTTAACAAGGGCATTTGGAGTGAGATTGGTGACATGCAGTTGAGTTGCAAGGCCTCTAGATTATTTGCTCTCAATGTCTATGAGCGAAGGAGAAACCCTAAAAAGCTATTCTGATAGATACTGGGAGCTTTATAATGAAATTGACTAGGATTTTGAGGATGTTGTTGTCGAAACTTTCAAGGTGGGTCTTCCTACGCATTCCGATCTCTGGAAGTCTCTTATCATGAAGCCTCCTCAGAGCATGCATCAATTAATGGACCAAATTAAGGAGCATAAGAGGGTCGAAGACAATCAGAATCAGGGTAAGGGGAAGGCAAAGGCTTTTACACCCGACTAAAGTGATAACCCGGTTGGTCGGTTTACGCCGTCCCAACCGAAGAGAGAATTTTTCAACCAAGCATCCCACAACCTTGATGGACCCCAGATGGTAAACTTGATATTTAAAGAGCCGATCTACCGAGTGTTGGAAAAGATCAAGCACGAAACTTACTTTAAATGGCCCAACAGAATGGGAGGAGACCCCACCAAAAGAAATTAAAATCTATATTGTTTGTACCATCAAGATCGAGGTCATACCATGGAGGACTGTAGGACCTTGCAGATCTTCCTTGATCAATTAGTCAAAGTTGGGAAGCTGAAGCAGTTTTTACACCAGCCTACATCTCAAGGGGAACAGCCCACAGTAGGATCTCAAAGTAGTAGTGTTCCTCGATCTTCCCTTGGAATAATCAATGTCATTTTTACGGCCCCGAGAAAAGGTTCCAGCTCGATTAATGGGGTGATGACAATAGCCCCACAATCGATAAGGGGCAAGGAAGGTGGGCCATCTAAGAAACTCAAGATGCTGGACCAGCCAATCTTGGGATTTTTCAAGGCTGACAAGAAGGGAAAATTTCAGCCCCATAACGATGCACTTGTGGTAACCCTGCGCATCATGGGATTCGATGTCAAGAGGGTAATGATCGATCAAGGAAGTGAAGCTAAGATCATGTATCCAGATTTATTTTAAGGCTTGGGATTTAAGCCAGAGGATCTAAGTAAGTATGATGTCCCTTTGGTCGAATTTGATGGAATACTATTATCCCTAAAGGGATTATTAGGGCCCTGTTTGGTTTTTAAAATTTCATCACTCATTACTCCTCACTCAATTTTCGTCACTCATCACTCATCACTTAAAATACCCCAATTTCCTAAACCCCACCTGTTTGGCACACTTCATTCAGCTTCTTATCACTCACAATTTTCTGATTTTTGTGGAACCCATATTTGTAACTTGGTTAGACCAAAGATGTTAGCCTACCCGCGAACCCATCTTTTTATCTTTTCTCATTTCCCCTTCACCCCTTCACCCTTGTTACTCTCCTAAAACCCAAACTCGAACCCATAAAAAATTCAAAAACTCCCTTGCCTCATCAAGACTATCACCAGTAAACAACACCCATCTCTCCGATGTGTATCGGCAGTGCTATCTCCTCCGTCGTGACCCAGCAGCACCGACGAGCATAAAGAAACGTGACCCATTTCCCCAGCGACGGCACTCTCATGTAAGGTCAGTGTAAGGTCTCTCATGTAAGGTCAATGTGTAGCTTCCCAAGCCAAATTCTTTTATTCTTTTTGTAGCATTTGGTCATTTTACCTTGGACTACTTTAATGCAAATATGAGAAGTTCTTTCTTATAAAACTTAAATAAGTTTAACAAAAGTTTTGAAAAAGACAATAATGCTCAGGTAGGGATAAATAAACCAAGGAAATGTGGTTGCTTGTGGGTATTTTCTGTTTAAGAAGTTGGTTGCTTGATTTTGGAGATTAACATGGGTCTTAAAACCCAGATGTAAAAGACGTAAACTTCATCACCACGGATTGAAAACTCATCACCACGAGCACCAAAATGGAACAAATCAAATGCGAAAACCCAAACATCAAATAAAGAAAAAAAAGAAAAAAAAAAACAGAGAAGCAAACAGGTTCACCACGAGTTGAAAACCCATTACCATGGGATTCAATAGATCAAATTAGATGCAAAAACCCAAACATCAAACAAAGAAAAAAAAAAGTAGCAAATGAGATGCGTGCGTGAAGATGGAGTATGGTGATCTGCATGAAGGTGAGGGCAGGCAGATTTTAGCTTTAATTCATGTGAGGACTTTCTTTGGTATAAGATGGAGTATAGTAATATTGGTAAAGAAAGTCGTTGGTCTTGTTGTCAAAAGCAGCGTCTTGTGTGACTTTGCACTAACAGTGGGTCCCATGTTTGTGGGTTTAACTACGAAAATGCCATGGAAACTGATAACTTGAAAATACCTAAAATGTGTTTTCAGTTTCCATAACTCATCACTCAAAAAGCAACGTCTTGTGTGACTTTGCACTGATAGTGGGTCCCATGTTTGTGGGTTTAACTACGAAAATGCCATGGAAACTGATAACTTGAAAACACCTAAAATGTGTTTTCAGTTTCCATAACTCATCACTCAAAAATCAGAGAATTGAGTGATGGAAACAAAAACTGGAAACAATGCCAAACACACTACTCAGTCATGGGACCCGCATATTTTGAGTTATGGGTAATGGAAACAGGGTTATGAATGATGGAAACTGAAACTCCAATAGCCCCTATGCTACCCATTTAGATGAGAAAAGAGGAGGTGAACGTGGATTTCATTGTGGTGGAGGCTTATTCACCCTATACGGCCATCCTGGTAAGGCCGTGGCTCCACGTTGTGAAGTATCCTATCGAAAAAGGTGTTAGAGAGTTATTAGGATGCCAGGCAATGCATGGTAGCGGCGATCAGGCACCAAGCATCTCAAGTAGGCTCCTCGAAGTCAACTCCTACCTCATAGCAATCACTGCCTATATTACCAACCCCCTTGGATTCCTTAATATTGTGGGAAGGGCTGGATAAGATTTTCATCGGAAAGGATGACAAAAGGTACTTCCAGATTGGGACTGAGCTCTCATCAAACAAGAAGGAGGAGTTAGTGAATTTTTTGAAGAAAAATTTAGATGTTTTTGCTTGAAGTGCATATGAAACACTTGGAGTTAACCCAAAGTTCATATGTCATAATTTGAATGTGAATCCAAAAGCAATCCTGAGGAAGCAGCAACCTTAGCAGTCTTTCAAGGAACATGCCAAGGCAATGAAGGAGGAAGTCCGGAAGCTTAAGCAGGCAGGAGCTATCAAAGAGGTTTTTTACCCAGAATGGTTGGCCAACACAGTAGTTGTTAAGAATAAGCCCAAGAAATGGAAAGTATGTGTTGATTTTATGGATAACAAGGCATGCCCCAAGGATCCATTCCTCGTTCCGAGGATTGACCAACTTGTTAATGCAACGTTTGGCCATCCTAGAATAAGCTTCCTAGTGCTTTCCAAGGATATCATTGGATCCTGCTGGCACTATCAGATCCATAGAAAACAACCTTCCTCACCCCAACAAGGAACTACCATTATTGGGTGATGCCCTTCGGCTTAAAAAATGTTGGGTCCATATACCAAAGAATGGTGACGAGGATGTTCGGAGGCCAACTAGGCAAAAATGTAGAGGCCTACATCAATGATATGGTAGTAAAAAGCAAGAAAGTTTCTGAGCACTTGACTGATCTTGATAAAGTCTTTGCAGTATTAAGGAAGCATAGGCTTCATTTAAATGCTTCCAAATGCTCCTTCGATGTAGGGTTAGGGAAATATTTTGGTTACATGTTACCCACCAAGGAATCGAAGTTAATCCCAACCAGATCAAAGCCATTCAAAATTTACATCCACCTCGGAACCATAAGGAAGTCCAACGTTTGACTAGGATGATAGTGGCTTTGAATAGATTCATATCATAGTTAGCAAACCGATGCAGACCTTTATTCCAGCTGTTGCATAAATGGAAAGACTTTTCTTGGTAATGTGACAAAGCTTTTGAAGATCTTAAGGCATATTTAGCTCAGCCTCCAATCTTATCTAGGCCAGAAAAAGAGGAGGTCTTATATGCTTATATAGCCATTACATTGAATGAAGTAAGTCCAATTTTGATACAAGTTGAAGAAAGGATCCAAAAGCCAGTATATTATGTCAGCAAATCCCTCTGAGAACCCGAGGTTCGATACCTTCCCCTAGAAAAAGTTGTCCTAACCATCATTCATGCCACGAAAAAGCTTCCGCACTACTTCCAAGCTTATACAATCATCATCCTCACCCAGTTACTATTGCAGGTGCTGCGAAATCCGACTACACCGAAAGAGTGGCTAAGTGTGGAACTATGCTAGGAGCATTTGATATCAAATATCTACCTCGTACGGCGGTGAAAGGACAAGTCCTCGAGGACTTGGTGGCAAAGTTCATTGAAAAGCTAGAGTAAGTTGGTTCTAAGGAGGTAGGAATGCCCGAAGAAGGATTAACGATAAACACGATCTTGTCCCAATAGACTTGGCAGTTGTTTGTAGATGAGGTAGCTAACCAAAAGGGTTCAAGGGTTTGAATCATGATAATCTCCCCAGAAGGAATTACACTAGAGAAATCTTTGAGACTTAGCTTCTCGACCACAAACAATGAGGCCAAGTATAAGGCCCTCCAAGTAGGATTAATTTTTATCCAGAAGCTTGGGGGGAAACTCGTGAAAGTTTATTATGATTCAAGGCTCATAATTGGGCAAGTTTTGGGTGAATTGGATGCAAAGGATTCGAGGATGCAGCGGTACTTAAGTCAGGTGAAGCATTTGCTAGATAGCTTCGAGTCCTTTAACTTAGAGCAATTTCCTCAGAGTAAAAATTATCATGCTGATTCACTGGCAACTCTGGCTACCTTGGCTGAAGAGAGACTTCCGAGGATCATATTGGTGGAAAACCTTGTAATTCCTATTTATGACAAATAAACATTAGTGGGAGTGAACTTTACACAAGTAAGCCCTAGCTGGATGGATCCGATAGCCTCGTTCCTCAAGGATGGAACTTTGCCGGAGGATAAAACTAAGGCAAAGAAAACTTGCAGAAAAGCATTGAGGTATTGACTTTTCGAAGAACAAAAATTGTACAAATGCTCGTATTTGGGACTGTACTTGCTATGTGTCCACCTTAAGGTAGTTGAAACGTTGCTAGAGGAGCTTCATAAGGGAGTTTATGGTAGTCATACGAAGGGTAGGTCCTTATCACATAGAGCTCTAACACAAGGTTAATGGTGGTTGAGCATGCAAAAGTCCTCCCAAAAGATTTTTAAGAAGTGTGATCAATGCCAAAGGTATGCCCTGAATATCCATCAACCAGGTGGAGCGCTCAATCCCTTGATTAGTCCATGGCCCTTTGCACAATAGAGATTAGATATTGTTAGTTCGTTCCCTAAGGCTACAGGAAATCAAAGGTACTAAGTGGATAGAACCTGAGCCTTTTGCAAACATCCGAGATCAAGATGTGAAGAGATTTCTATGGCGAAACGCCATTAAAAGATTTGGGATCCTAAACACTCTCATCTCGGATAATGGGCTTCAATTCAATAGCAAGGCCTTTCAGAGATATTATGCTCCACACCAGCATACCCTCAGGGCAACGACCAAGCAGAGGCCACAAATAACATCATCATGGATGGATAGAAAGAAAAGGTTGGAGGAAGCTAAGGGTAAATGGGTAGACAAGCTGCCCCATGTGTTATAGGCGTATCGCACGACACCCAGGAGGTCCATTAGAAAAACCCTTTACAAACAGGTTTTCCAACGATGAGGACTAACCAATTTAACAGTAGCAACAACGAGCAACTTCTCTCCATCAGTCTAGATATGGCCGAAGAGCGAAGAAAGGTCGCCACTGTCAGGTTAGCCCAATTCCAGCAAAAACTTAGGCAAGGATATGAGAAGGGAGTAAAAGTTAGGGCGTTTGTACCAGGGGACCTCATCCTAAGAAGGGTGGTCAAGAACATGAGGAATTCTGCTTAGGGAAAGCTCGGGCCTAATTGGGAAGGACCTTATGAGGTGACCTCGGTAGCTAGAGTGGGGGTTTATCATTTAGAATATCTAGATGAAATCTAGGTCCCTCGACCGTGGAGTGTAAATAATTTACAAAAATATTACTACTAGTGCAAGAGTTTGTATATGATCATGTTTATATGTATAATGGTGATGTATTCACAGGACTTTTCTTTTATTCTTTGTGTTGATCAAAATATTAGTTATTGGTTCAAAGCGAACACCCTTAGGGTTAAACAGAACCTTGACCAAGTTCGATTTCTCAGATCACCTTCCTTGGGTAAATTAATGCCTAAATTCTCCCAAGGGTTAAACAGAACCTCGGTCAGGTTCAATTCCTCGGATCACCTTCCTTAGGTAAATTAATGCCTAAATTCTCTTATAGGTTAAACAGAACTTCGGCCAGGTTCGATTCCTTTGATCACCTACATTGGGTAAATTGATGTATAGATTCTCCTAAGGGTTAAACAGAACCTCAGCCAAGTTCGACTCTTCAAATCACCTACCTTGGGTAAATTAATGTCTACATTCTCCTAATGGTTAAACAAAACCTCGGCTACGTTCGATTATCACCTTCCTTAGGTAAATTAATGCCTAGATTCTTTTAAGGGTTAAATAGAAATTCGGCCAGGTTCGATACCTCAGATCACCTGCCATAGGTAAATTAATGCCTAAATTCTCCTATGGGTTAAACAGAACCTCGGCCAGGTTCGATTCCTCAAATCACCTACGTCGAGTAAATTAATTCCTAAATTCTACTAAGGGTTAAACAAAATCTCGGCCAAGTTCGATTCCTTGGATCACCTGCCTTGGATAAATTAATCCCTAATTTCTCTAAGGATTAAACAAAATCTCGGTAAGGTTCGATTCTTTGGATCACCTACCTTGAGGGAATTAATGACTAAATTTTGTTAACCAAAGATAGGACCTTCTCTATACTAGGTTCGTTGGGTTATTAAACAAAGCCAAATAACAATGTTAAGAGAAAACAATTGATATGAACTTAGAGTAAAGTAATGCAAATCAAATTAACCGAAAGTAGCAAAAATTAATGAAAGTACACGTACACTAAATAGCAAAATAAAGATTTTTCATTAATAGAAAAACAAACATGAAAGTAAAAAAAGGGACAAAATACCAACAAAAAACCCCATGTAAATAAGTCCCAAGGGAGTACAACCAGCCACTTTCAAAACAAACCAAAAAAAAAAAAAAAAAATCCAAACCTAACCCCTACTTTCGCAACCCTTTCCTTTGTTCTTCTGGCACCTTTTCTTTCTCAGACTCTTTGACCCCTCAGTGAAAGGTTATAGTACTGAGCAAGGAGCCTTGTCCAAGGTTGGGACCTCCTTTTCAATAGATGTTGGGGGAGATGCTGGGGCCTTGTTACCCTAAGTAGGATCAAAAGTCTCAAAATGAGATTGGTCTAAAGGAGCAGCACTACTTTGAATAGGGGCAGCTGCCTTGACTCTGATAGCTGGGGGATAGAACACTTTCTCTGGATCCCTTAACTTTGAGGATTGATCTTCCCTAACAACATTCAAAGCCTTTGTCCAAGTCCTAAGGTAGAAACCCCGACACACAGTCATGATCTGAGACTTAAGATGTGCCCCAGTCCCTTTCTGCCCCATGTTGTAGGCTGCCTACTCGACTTTGGCAATCTCTTCGGCCTTTTAACCCAACTCCTTAGTCAACTCCCCAATTTTTACCCAAGCGTGAGTGAGCTGATCTTCAACCTCCTTCAGATGACAAAGCTACTCTCGAACTTGCCTCTTAGAATTCTCTATTGAGGCCTCAGCACTTTTCTAAGCCTTGTCACACTCGATCAGTTTGAGGAGAGTCTCTTTTAACTTCTTGTTAGATTGAGCTTGAGCCTTCCAGGCAGCATAGCGCTTGGACTCCTCCCCTTTCTTTTCATAGAAGGTTTGGTCCACCCATTCCTCGGCAACGTGAGCCGCTTGAGTTGCCTAGTGTTTTAAAGAAGAAGGAAAGAATCGGTAATTAAGCTTATAAGCAATTAAAAAAAATTAAAAAAAACAAAAAAACAAAAAAAAAAAGCTAGGATACAAACGTACCAGGGCTAAGTCCCTCTTTAGGGACAGAAACATCTCGTGCTTCTTCAGATTTCGGAGATCGGCCATATCTTGAGGCAATAGGAGCGCTTGCTCCACAAAGTTGGCAACATATCCTGCCCTCCCAATGTCGAAGTCTCAGATGGAGGAATCTGAGGTAAAGGGAGCTTCATCCAAGACTAAAGGTGGATTCCGGTTAGGAACTCAAGGCCGACGTTTAAAGGCAACCTTAGATACTTCTCCACCCCTCCTCTGCTGAGACCAGGTGACCTTTGAACCCCTAGTTTGCTTTTGGGGGGAGGGGAGTTTCCTCCTAGATCTCACCCTTTTTAACAATCCCCTTTCCAACTTTCTTATCCCTCTTTCTCTTCTTATCAGCAGGGTCATTTTGGGGGGAGGAGGAGGGGCAGGAGTAAGCGGCCTTAGCACTACCGAAATCTTTGGGGTAGCATCACCAGCATGAGATTCCAAAAGAGATAGCAAGTCAGGTAGTCCTTTCTCGATCACCATCCCTTCAGGCACTTCAGTGGCCCCTTGGTCTCTACTAACGACAACAGTAGCTAGAGTGGAGGTTGTCGTTACATCCTTGGTCACGTCGGAACGGTAGAACACCCAAAGTCTTCCTCATAAGCCAAGCTTTCAAAACCCTCCTTTTCGACCTCTTCAGATTGAACATTGGCCTCGTCCTCTGATTGGATAATCTCTTCACCCTCTGCAATAAGTTGGGCTACCTGATGTGTGGGAAGCTCCACGTATTGAGTTCTAGCATGAAAGGCTTTTCGAATGAACCCTTCAACGACCACTTCAACCCTTATGAGACGAGGATCTTTAGCCTTAATTACTTGCTTCAAGATCTGAAAACGGGTGGAGATGGGCTCGAAACCAAGGATGACATGCACAGCTTGGAGTTGGCAATCGCAATGAAGAAATATCTCGAATCTTAGGATTCGATTGAGCTCGTTGAAATTCACCAAACTTCGTCTCTTAACGATGGCCTTTTTATCTAAAAAGAAATCATAGAAAAAAAAAAAAACAAAACAAAACAAAACAAAAACATATATCCACTCTTAGCAGCTAAAATTTTAAGATCTTTAGGGTATTCCTAAACCACCCCACCTAGTACACCATCCTTGGTCAGGCGGTGCAGTCCATCACACCACTCCCCTAAAACAATGAGAAAATCCTCATCCATGCCCTTATTCATCTCAGTGAGGCAAGAAATTAACCTTACGGCAGGGACCCTAGTTTTTAGGTAGTATCTCGCTTCATTATTCTTCTGACAACTATATATCCAATTTAGATGATGATGGGTGAGATTTACACCCAGCTTTTCGTTTATCGCATCTACACTACCTAATATTCTAAATATATTGGGGGCACACTAAATAGGACAAAGTCTAAAAAGACATAAAAAGTCCCTAGTTACCCTACCCATGGGAACCCTCATTTCCCCCTTTATAAATGCTATCATAAGAATTACTACTACCTCAGAAGGTCTTCTCTCATGCCACTCTCCTAATTGGCAGTGTTCTATGTTTACCCTACTAGGAATCCTACACCGTTTCTTAAACTCTTTCTTGTGCTCGGGGGTATCAACTAAGCTAAAAAACCTACCCATTTTTAAGAAAAGAAAGAGAGAGAAGAGATCTAGATTCTAATAAAAAGAAGAATCACGAGACACTTACAAAGAAATAAGAGAAGAAGGGCTCATCGAGCGAGTTATCTGGATGGGGGACTAGCTATTTCTTCTAAAGGTAAAAATGGGGAAAATTCACCACATCCGCTCCTTTATAGAGATCAAGAAAGCAATGGCAATTTCCCCACACCTTTAATTTGAAAAATGGGGACCATTGGATCATGATCTCACCATAAAACGTGGGGAGCAGGGAGCCATCTGCAACATTTATTGCTGCATCTTGGATCCTGAATTGTCAGGAGCATGTCTCAATCAGTTGAAAAGACACCCTTATGTGGAAATGCATCAAGAGCATGCCAAAATGCCTCCCCTCAATTACGAAAACCGCCCTTCCCTAGAAAGAATGGGAAGTGAGGTTTTGGGAGGTTATTGTGGGAGAACGAGAATCCAAGGATATGGACAGATGGTCCAAGGACAATGTCAAGAGTATGGACGTTGGAAAGCTATGCAGATACAAGGAGACTATAACACCCGAGGACCCCGAGGATACCAACATGCCCTCAGGAGGCCTAGAACTAATGCTAAGGGCCATCAGGTACAAACTGAGGATGAGAAGGAAGATTGGTCATCAAGCTAGGAAGGAAAGAAGACAGATAAAGTATTTTTTCACCTCTGCATTCAATACTCTACATCCACTTAGCTGGCTGCATTAATGAGAAAATGACCCCTGAACAATGTCAACACAGCGCATAGCCTAATGTGGAAGCCTTCTAGTAAGGCCCTGATGGGACAAGTATCAAGGGAATTAAACCCTAACCCTCCAGATGTAGGGCTCAAATACACCTTAGTTGATTATATAAGGCAAAGAAGCCCTTGGAGGAGGAGGATTCACTTTTTGTAGCTTCAGACCAATTGTAATCACAACCTCAGACTAAACCCAAGGAGCTCAATACAGGCCCTTTGAGGCTATTTCTCATCCATACTCGCATAAATACACTTAAAGATAATTCTATCAACTCCAATTAGTTCTTTCCATCTAATTAAGGGTATTCAAGGTTGATTAAGCATCCCGTCTCTTCAAATTAATTGTGCAAGCAAAAGTAGCAAGTTTTGACATGTTACTGTCTTGTCTTATTTTTGCCTGCCACAATAGTAAAAATTCTATATAATTCTTAACAATAGAAAGTTGATGAATCTAATTTTTATAATTTCATAAATGAAAATCATATGATCTAATTAACTCAAATAATATAATTTCTTTAATTTAGTTATTATTTATTGGCATAAATTTCTTAGGAGTAAAAAAATTTAGTTGTAATGTCAACTATATATAGTATTAGAAAACTGGCGTGTTGGGGATATTACAAAAAGTAATAATGGAAGAACAAATTAACAAGAAAGACAAATAGAAAATAGATAACTTAGAGGCACAATATCGTTTTTCTTAGACAATATTTGTCCTCACACTATTATTGCTAAAGGGTTATCGCAAATTTGTGCCCAGGATACAACAGATGTCAAGTTCTACAAATAGCAATTCTGGAGAATGACCACAGGATTTCTTGTATTATTTTTCAAGTGAACATAAGCCTCTATTTATACCATAGGGTTATATTTCAATAAAAGGCACGTATGGAGAGTCAAAATGTTTCATAAAACTGTTCAAAAAGCTTGATACCTCTTCAAACATTCAGAATAGTTACTAGAAAATTCTACAGAAAATCATGTTTTACAACTTTCAATCAATCGAGTGCTCTTTTCGACCAATTGAACAGGAATCGAATAGCGATCAATTCATCCAAAGGCTCCAAGATTATTTTCTTACCATTTCGATCGATCAAGCCAAAGCTTCGACCGATCGAAAATGATGAATTTCAAATTTTCACTTAGAAAATTCTAGAACTTGAATTTTCACTTTAACAACTTTATGAAACAATATTCTCCAAACTCAAACATCATTATTACAACCTATCCATCTATATACCTATATATACAACAAAGCTCAGGTCCACTACACTACACTTGTAATATTGGTACAACACACATGCCATACCTATGTAAAAGGCAATCCCTTATACATTGCCAATCAATTTATGAGTGCACCATGCTCCTTCCACTCAACGGCTATCCTCATAATTCTTTAGTATTTGAAAGGCACTGTGTTTCATGGACTTCACTTTTCTTCCCAGTCATTCTTGACTCTCCAAGCCTACTCTGATGCAAACTAGACATGCGACCCCACAAACCATCAGTCTACTGCATGGTATTACTTTCTTCTCTTGGCAATTCTCTCATCTCTTGGCAAAGCCAAAAACAAACTATTGTTGCTCGATCCAATACTGAGGCAGAAATAGCGCTCTTACAGACACCACAACCGAGCTTTTGTGGCTACATTGGCTACTACAGGATCTTGGAGATAGCTGCTCCACTACACCCATTGTGAGTATCAATATGCATTCATATTGCCCACAATGACGTCTTTCGTGAGCATACCAAATTTATTGAGATTGATTGCCACTTTTTTGGTCATCATTTGCTCTAAGGTACCCTAAAATTGTAGTTTTTTTTCCTCCCAAAACCAATTGGTTAACATCTTTACTAAGTCTCCCCCACAAGGATTCTTTCATGTATTGGCTTCTAAATTCAATTTTGTCTCAATTCACCCAATATGAGTTTAAGAGCAGCTGTTCAAACATAATCCTAATGGGCTTGGGTCTACTATACTACTTGTCCTACACTCCTATTACCTGTACAACACATATATCATGCCCATATAAAAGGCAGCCATTTCGACAATATTTTACACAATTCAATATAATAAGTCATTTAGACTTTATCCTATGGGGAAAAAATTAAGTAATTAGTTCATGAACAATATCAAGCGTATTCAACTAGCAAATGAACAAAATTTAATCATGTAATCTATTTTTGTAATGAGCTTGAGCCATACATGTGTTTGAAATACAATTAAATTAACAATCATAAACTTATAATTTTCGACTAAGCTTGAGTTGTTTACAACTCTATTTATCACATTTATAAGTCTTCACTAGTATTAATATGATTGTATATATAATACCTATTTCAATTATTATATAACTAATGTAAATAAAAAATATTCTACCAATATCATCTATATATATAATAATAGGTGAAGTAGAGAGAAAATCTAATTAGATTTCAATTGGATTCTCAATTTTGCGCCACTTGTCCTAACCAAAACTCAAAAAAAAAATTAATTAGATTAGAAATTTGACTTCAATTTTGTGTCATATATCTTATCTAAATTTTCTAATTTTTGTGCCCAAATAAATGATGCATTAACATTTAACACGGAAGCCAAGAAAACCACAATAATAATACTCATTGGCCTAAGCAAGAACATCTCACTTACACACTTTTATAGGTGATCTCAATAGAGTCTGGAGCTCTTCTAATCCCACAACCCGAACCAAGGAGTCCAACAAGAAAGACTATAAAAGTAAAATATCATCTCCTCCTAATTCCATATTGTCATCCCATGTCTCCTCCTCTCTCAACCACTACCAACTAGATCCACACACTGCCCTCTCCTCCTCCATATGGATTTCTTAAAGCAAGGCCGGGTTCAAACACAATGTTCAATACCACTCTTCCTTGCTTCACACTCTCATACATTAGTGCTTCATTGACGCCTCCAAGAAGATTCCAAGCTCAATGATCAGTTCTTATTTTTTTAATAGTTTTTAGTGTGTCTGGATTAAGATTTTGTTAATTTGTTAAAAGTGACAAAAATATAATCATATATATTATATTAAGTTGAAGTTCAATTTTAGAATTCAAATTGAATCAAATTAATTTGTAATTGTAGTTTAATTTTGTGCTATGTGTCCAATTTGATTTTTAAATGTTGGTGCTAAGTTACTTCCATTCATAATGCTCAATGTGGAAACTGAATCTACTAAGATAAACATCTTATCATCACAATTGTTAATATTTCTATGCGTAAGCACGGACTACATGCTAGTTTAAATAGTTCACAGAGCAACAGATGAGAGAAAGAAAACCCACCATAGGACCTGTCTTTCATGAGAAATCAACGTATAATAACACCAAATTCTTATTAGAACAAAAAAAAGTTTAATAAATGATTAAAATATTTATTTAAAAAAAATAAAGAAAATTATGTATAATTTCTTAAAAGTTTAGATAATAATTGGAATAGTATCTATATATTTTAATATATAAAACTGAGAGAAAATCCAATTAGATTTAAAATTGGAATTCAATTAAAGTCTAATTTTGCATCATGTGTCTCATTTAATTTAAGTTTTTAAATTTTTGTACCAAGTGAATTAATTCAGTGTAAAAATTGGTTTTCAATTAGAATTTAATTTTGCGCCACATGTCCCATTTTAACTAAGTTTTTTTTAATTTTTGTGCCAAATGAATCAATTTTGTGTAAAAAACGAGGAGTCTAATATAAATAAACCATAAAAAAAAAAAACATAATTTTTGAATTATTTTATATTTATGAGCCTTTTTTTGTATAACTAAAAACAATTCAAGTTTATAAGTCATTTATGGGAAATTCTAGCATTTTGCCCCTATTTTGTAAAAAAATTGGCAATATGCCCCTGTTTTGAAACTATTTAGGTCCATGCTCTTGTTTTGAAATCAATTTACTCAAAATCGAGTTCAGCGTCACTATAGGTCCTTAAAACGTCGTTATAGGAAGAAAAAAAAATTGCATGGAACTCGATTTAGAGAAAATCGAGTTTCAAAACATCGTTATAGGTCCTTAAAACGTCGCTATAGGGCTCCTTAAAACACCACTATAGGGTTGAACTCGATTTAGAGAAAATCAAGTTTCAAAACAAGGGCATAGACCTAAATAGTTTGGAAATAGGGGCATATTGCCAAATTTTTTACAAAATAGGGGCAAAAGGCTAGAATCTCCGTCATTTATGTAATATACTATGACTATGTACAGTCTATTACTAACTATGTAATATATATATATATATATATATATATATATATATATATATATATATATATATATATATATTTTTTTTTTTTTTTTTTTTTTTTTTTTTTTTTTTTTTTTCTTTTTTAAAACCAAAATTTAGAGAAAATTCAATTAGAATCAAAATTAGATTTTGCTTTTGTTAGCTTTCCATACAAATTAAATTTTCTAGATTTTTGCTGTTATTATTTTTTTCTAGTGAGCATTTTTTTTTTATACTGTTACTATTAAGATATTTTGTATGCAAAAATATTGAACGTAAAAAACTTTAATTCAGCTAAACAATCTCATGCACCTATCCTTATTCAATTTAGGAAATACTATTTAATCAATTTATTATTTTATTTTGTGTTATATTTAGTAGAATTTCAAAGACAATAACTATGAATTGATATTTTATATGTAGTATCCAATAGTGATTTTCAAAATTATATATGTAATAGCAATGTAATGATAAACTTGGCATAAATGAAAATTGCAAGAAAAAACTATTTTAGTACCACCAAATGTTCTGGTCAAACTATATCCTATATGTTTAATAACTCAAACTAACATCAATAGCACCACTATAATTCATTATTGTCATGTGTAAGCACGAGTTACATACTAGTTTTAATAATATAGTTTCATTTAAAGCAAATTATCTCAATAATTTTAAATGATAAATTGTTTCACCCAAAATTTACTAAGTCGAGAGATAGATTCAATTAGAGTGTATTGCTTGGGTTTAGTATCGCATTAATTGAAGGACTTTTTAAAGCAGGAGAGAGTGAAAAACATAGTAATAGTAACAATAACAAGAAAAATGTAAATAAAATCAACAACTAGAGGGAACTTACTTGCATTAATTGAAAAACATGATACAAGAGATGAAGAATTAAATTGCACTACTCCTACTTGCATTAAAGTAACTGACTATAAAAGGAAATATAATGAAACAACCAAAGCTACACAACTTCTAGTATCCGGTACACACACATCATTGGGCCACGCACATCTTATTGGTCAAAAATGAAAAATTAATAAATATAAATCAATTTAAGTATAAAATATATTAAAAAATTAAATGGCATATCACAGTTTGACCTTAATTGAACATCGGTCTAACTTCAAAAATAGCTTTAAACCTCTTCCTTTTTCAATTCACTAAATGGTCCAGCTTTTAAAACCATATTGTTGAGGTGTTGATATTGGATTGTGATGCCTCTTTTCCATAAGCAACCCTCCTTTTATGATGTAGTTATTGCCAACCAATAAGGAAATAACTACTCTACAACATAAGAGAGCACTTTCTTAACTTCTTAGTAACCAATCTTTATTATTTTCATGTTTATCAAAATAAGAGGAAAAAAAAAAACCTTTATTATTTTCAAGTATTCTTCTTTAAGTGACAAGCAGCATTTATTGCAATTTGCAATGTACGTAAGAAAGCAGTTTTTTTTTTTTTTTTTTTTTCCTATCTTATACGAGATCTTATGATAAACAGTTAGGTTTTTAACTTTAAATAATCTTTCAGACCCCTTTGTTTATTTTTTTTCTTGTTTTCTGCATATCAATATACTTCTAAGTTGTGTGATATTATGCCTTTGTCTCCATTCCCTGTGTGTGTGTTGTTGTTTGTTTACTTTCCTTCTTAAAAAAAAAAAATATATATATATATATATATATATATATATATATATATACTTCTATCTTTTATCTCAAAAAAAAAAAACTTTTAATAATCACTTATCTTTTGATCTCTTATTAGTCTTTCTCTTAATTAGAAGATGGCATAATTGTTAAATTTACACGTGACATAATTACTAAACGTACACATCAAAATAATATAATAAAAATCTATAAAGAGCCCTGTAATTAAGTAATATTTCTTGTTCTCTTTTATAATGAGAATCAAGGTTTGAATCATCCTCTCCTATTATTATACTATCAAATTATAAAAAATTAAATAAAAATAAAATAAAGGTGCGATACTTATTAGCTTAATCACAGTGGACCAATTGTGGCCTTTACAAACATTATGGCCTTGACTAAAAATATACTAATTGTCGTGTACTAGTAGGACATTCAAGTATTGTCATGACCATAGGCCCATAGTGGTGTGCTCGTGGGACATTTAGAGGGGTTTGGTTCACCGTGATGTTACATTACACCATAAT
This sequence comes from Quercus parvula, assembly GCA_030820535.1. NCBI lineage: Eukaryota > Viridiplantae > Streptophyta > Magnoliopsida > Fagales > Fagaceae > Quercus > Quercus parvula. The sequence continues at coordinate 24,522,429 of JAUAME010000011.1, read as the reverse complement.
ATTACATTATTATAATCTTACATTAATGTAATCTCAATACAAGAATATGATGCAAACCTCAATCGACATGCTTTGAGACCCAACAAATAATATTGGAATATTTGCTCAAGAAAGCTAAAATTCAAATTTTGATAGAAATCCTAACCCAACGTTTATAATTGAAACACAAACCAAAGGTATAAGTAACAGACCTCGACCCAATAATTATAACTGAATCACGAACAAAATGTATAAAATTTGAACGCCACAAGGAAGAATCCCTGATAAGTTCACAGTTCTTGAAAAATCAAAAGAAGAAGCAAAACCTCACATTTTTTCTAATTTTTATTCAATAATTCTCCATTACAATGAGTGCATGCTATTTATAAGACATGACTGAAAGTAGGAAAATTTTAAAAAATGTACTAAATAATAAAAGCCTAAATTAAAGTTGATTTGGTCTGAAATTAGCAGCTCCAAAATAAGAAAATAGCTAAAAACGTTCTAAATAATAGAAACCTAAAATTAAGGTGGATTTGGTCTGAAATTAACAACTCCAAAATAGGAAAAATATCTATTAAATGGTATGGAGCTGGAAAGTCAATCAATCATTAATCCACACCATAAATCACGCCCAATTAAGCCAGATCAGCTCTCAATAGCTTGGATTAAATTTATTATGCCTTCATCTTCCTTTGAGCCAAGCTTGGAATGTCCTGTGTTAGAATCAGCACAAATCTCTTGAATTAGCCCATTAAGTGCTTCTTTGATCTTTTTGGATCTTACTCTAGTAATAGGCCCAATTAGAACATGCAATGGATCCTTTAATGCTTATTGATTCTCATCAAAATACAATATTACATTGTTTAGAAATGTGATGAGATTAAGATGATGTGATATATTTTGTAATTTTAGATTATGGTAATGTTAGAAAAAATAAAATAAACCAAAAACCTTAATGTCACATCATCATAATGTGTATCACATTAAGGGCACATCATGGTAAACCAAACGCTCCCTTAGAATTGTGTTCACATGTGATTATGGCCACCAAGATGTCAAGCAAACATGGCAAATTTGAATCGAAACAACATGTAGCTCACCTTCTTCTTTCTACCATAAAAATCGATCATTGAGAGCATAATACCACTCGATATATCTCATCACCTGGCTAGGATTCTTTGTGATAGGCCAAGAATGTATTGACCCCTTTGGTTACTTAATCAATTAATTAGCTAAGTAAATTAATTAGATTCAATTACATGCAATAAGCATAGTAGCACAAACAAATCACCAAATAACTAAATGCAGTGGAAAATAAATTTGACACAGGTGATTTGTTTACAAATGAAGAAAATCACTGAGGCAAAACCCCACCGAATGAATTTAAGGTCACCACTCCCAAGAATCTACTATTATCAAAACAAGCAGTTACAAGAAAAGAAATTTCAGTACCTTATACCAACCTACAGTTGAACTCTTACCCCAATACACGATTGGACTTGTAATGTAGTGACAATCTCTCCTTTCAATACACGGCTCCCAGTACGTGACTAACCAATTAATGCACGGATCCAAATATGTGACTAACACACCAACTTGAGAAAGATCTTAATTGCAAAGTTCTTCAATTCATCCACACGATAGAAATCCAAAAGCTCCTTGGTTACAAAACTCTTGGTGCACAAACGCAACAGCTTCTTCAAGAGAAAGATGAACTTGGGCAAATTGTCTCTAGTCACAATTTGAGTGAATAATCACTTTGCATCACCTTTAATGACCCTTAAAATAATTCTTATATATGTCTAGGGTTATGAGAAAAGAAACCCTACCCAAATAGCTTGGATATGCATGAAAAACATATCTGGAAACCTAAATTTCGTAATTCTCAATAGATACAACTTCTATCGAGAATCACATATTAAATCTCAACAGATACATCTATCGAGCTATCTGTTGAGTTTTAATGAATAGCACTTCTTCACTTGATTCTTGGACAGATTTGCATGGCTTCAATACTTGGACTTGAACTCTTATTCCTTGAAGTATTAAACACATCCTAAATCTACCCAATTACAAGTAAAATGTGTTTTGTCAAAGGATTAGTTAATTCTATATGACATATGTTCTTAACAAGTTCTACATATGTCCTAACACGTTGTCTATCTCTTTCATGTGTAACTACTTCACATAAAGTATCTAGATTTAAGTGATAGTCGTGGGTTCCAGTTAGATCAATTAGTAAAGTCTCTAATAATTGAATAAGAAATCTGGAATTCAATCTCCGCCTACACCAAAAACTGATTAGTTTTTTGGTCTGATAATAAAAAAACTATATTATCATGAGTGGATGCCATAGATTGAAACTTTCTTTAAAAAAAATTTATAAAAAGTTAAGAGATAGTCCAATAATAAATGCAATTTTTTGTGGTACCACATGGTAATTACAACCTCCCATTTCCCATTACTAATCGAAACCAGTTAAAATTTTTATGTATAGTGCAAATATAAATTTTGAAAATTAAAAAGAGAAGTAAAACTACCATAAGTCACGTTAACAATGGTAAAAGAACAGTATAAAATGCTCAGAACGAGATATATAGTGCACAGCAGGTTGTATGTTAAATAAATTATATGAAAGCACAGCTTACAAGATTGGATTATTCTTAGACTACATATAAATGTAATATAAAAACATAATCTGATACAGTGATACTTTTGAAGTATGTGCTCGCTTATATCGATCTTTCTAGATGAGTTTGAAACTTTCATTCATGGGTTTCATTTCATCTATTTATCTCTTTCTTTAATCTCTAAAATACAACTTATTATTTAACTATTTTTTGACCATAGAATATTACATATTACCTAATTAGATAAAGTAAGTGCATATAATCTCTGAGATTTCCCTTTTCCTTTCCTATAGATCTCTACCTATCTCAGGCCTCAACTAGTGTACTAGCCAACATGGAACGGAATCAAATTTTCCCTTGCAAGTGACAACCTCAATCACAATTTTACCTACTTGATTCCTTAATGAATAATGAAGATATAAATACTCAGTCAAAAGCAAATTTGGTTAAAGTACTTCAGGATAAGTCAAATTTGAATGGGATCAAGGCAATCAAATCAATTTGGTTAAAGTTTGATTAGTTTGGGATAAAACTTAAATTCCATTGATTTATTTGAATTAAAAAATAATTTTGGTTAAAAATAAAATTATATATATTTACAATGTAATAAAGTCCAATTTATAAGTTTAAACAACTAGACTTATCTGTTTGGAGTCTGCTTATTTTTCTGAAACTAAAAACTTTTTGCTAAAAGTATTGTAGATAAAGATAAAAATTAACTGCAATAGTATAATGAGATTCATGAATAGTGCCAAAAAGTGCAGTAAGACTCTTGAATAGTAGCAAAAATAATTTTTACCAAACGGACACTTAAAACTTGCTTTTATTTTTCTAGAATTTAATAGCCATGCACTAATTTTGAATTATTTGTTTATTAAGGAAAAGTTTATGAGACATATAAAGTCATGAATTTTTCAAATGATTAGTACTCATATTAAAGTTAATTAATCAATATCACCGCACACATTTGGTGCGATGGTCATTTCACAAATATAAATACTCGTAGGGTGTGAGAGATAAGGGTTGAAGTTAAAGTTTCTAGGAGTGAGTTTTACTCACATATACACTTAGATTAAATTAAAGTAAAATTTCAATCTTGTAAAAAAAAAAAAAAAAAAGTTAACTAATCAATGTATTGAAACTGAATTAGGGCATCGATTTTTCTAGTTCTCTTGTGGTCCCCTAGTTTCACTCGTGGCACCCGTGATTAAAAAAAAAAAAAAAAAGATAAAAAGATTTTTTTTTTTTAAAGAAAAATGAAAAGTGTACCGAAAAAAAATTGATAGTAAGAGCTACAAGACAATGCTTTCGCATTAAAAAGCAAGTGGTGGTGTTTGTGGAGGGAAACAAACACACGTGAGCTTGCATTTGCTTCAACGGATTTGTCTTATACTTTCTATCTCAAGCTTCATGACTTTTAAAAAAGAAGAAAAAATAAAATAAAATAAGCCATGGTCCATGGGGCTTTATATCTCAAAAAGAGTGTAAAAAATATCCTATTTAAAGCAATGGTGATTTTTGTTGTGAGAGAGAGGTGGGACCCAAATGAACAACGAACAATTAGAAAGTTAAGTCCTCTTTGGATCCCTTGTCCTTTTAAGGATCCTTCACACAATTCCCATTCCTATTTTGGGGTTTCCTACCGATTTGGTGAAGATGCTATTCTTTAGCATCGAGGACGCACATATTTATATATTGTTTGGTTGGACTATTCATCTCTACTTGCCTCTTTTTATAATCTAAAATTATGCGCGCACACACACACTTTTATATATATATATATATATATATATATATATATATATATATATATATATATATATATATAATTTGGTTGGACTATACATTTTTACTTGGCTCTTTTCATAACTTAAAATAAAGAAAAAAAGTTCGGTTTCAAACGGATTTGAAAGTATCTTCCTCCAACATTCTCTTTTTATAACTTAAAATATAGAAAAAAGTTCAGCTTCAAATGAGTTTGAAAGTATGTTCCTCCAATCCATTTATGTGGTATTTGAAGAGGCTATTCATATCATATATTATATATAAAAGCAGAAGTTATTTTCCTGCAATTAAGGCTATGATGCCACATATGAAAAAAAAAAAAAAAAAGCCATCTAAAAATCTGCCACTTTCACAATTAAAAAGCAAAAAATTATATTCTTCCACAAGGCCAAAATGGCCAAATACCATCTATTTTTGAAATTTTTAACAACAAAACATTATTTCGAAAATTATTGGGGATCTATCACTTTTTCTAGTACTCGAGCTTGGTTAGCTCAAGTACCATATTTTTTAATCCACCACGGCACGATGACATGAAAAGCTGGAATTAAAATATTCCACTTGGTACTCAAGCACATGGAGCTCGAGTACTGGTTGAACAGTACTTGAATCCGAGTACCATCTGTTCATTTATTGCACACCACTTACTGACAAGTGTAGTGCATGTACTACAAAAGGTTGTGTAGTACTACATCAGGTTACACCTGGTTTTGCATTTACCACTTACTAACAGGTGTAGTTCATTTATTGCACACCCACTTGTGTAGCAAAACCTGATATTATACATGCAAAACATTTATTGCACAACCATATGTACCAAAACACTACGCAATCACAAGAAACCTGAAAGCTAAAAGCGGAAATTACATATGCACCAAAACACAAATAAAATTGATATGGATTGATATTAAACTTTGAGAAATACGTGGACTTTTCAAAGGTATTCGTGGTGATTAAAAAAAGTTAAATACTTTTTTTTTTAATTTTTTTTATTAATGTCTAATAAGTCACTATTATAAATCCGGTTTAAAACACAAATATTATTATTTTTGTGTGTTTTGATAAATATTATAGTTTACTAAAAAAAGAGTTTTTAATCTCTCTATTTTTCTACCATCAACTAAATACACACAAAGAAAACTAAAACATTTTCTATTTTTTCACTTTTTTATTTTTCTCATTATTTTCTATTCTACCTTTTTTTTTTTTTTTTCATCTTCGCCCTAAATTTAATTTTTAAAAAATCTTATCACAAAATAAATATTTTACATTCGTGGATCCCATATTCTCTCTTGTAATACCTTTTCTTTAAAAAAAAAAATGAAGAGGCAAATAAAAATAAAACATAATTGTTTGAAAAAAAGAATTGATTAGATTGAAAGGTTGTTTGTTTGTCTTTTTGTATTTTTCTTGGGTTTGTAAGTTTATTGTTTTTTATATTTTTTTTCCCTTAAAAATTAGAAAGTCGATAAAGTTTTAGAAAAGGAAGAAACAAGAAAAAAAATTTATTTGTTGCTCAAAAAAGAAAGACGAATGATTATAGATTACCATTCTTCTTCTGTTTTTTGGATAAGTAGATTACCATTCTTATTACAATTTTGCATTAAGTATTAAATTACAAGTGATAAGATTGTAGATTTACATAAAATTACCTCTTTTTACTCAATTACTCGCAACTGGTTAGGTATAGAAGCTCTGGCAAAGATGGTAACAAAAAATATGGTCCCAACATATAAAAGAAAAAAAAATAAAAATAAAAAGGGAAACTTATCTCTTGAGTCTTGCCAACTATCTTCTCAAAAAAGAAAAAGAGAAAAAAAAAAAAATTTTCTCTTGCCAACTACAAGTCATAAAGGAAGGCAGTCATAATTATTGGAGTAGGACTCAATAATACAATATACGAACCAAACAATACCCCACTACCCACCCACCATTATCATTTATCATCAAAAGTCATGGCAATGAAAAAGTGGGGAATAAACCATGGTGGTGGTAAAAAGTGAGGGAGAAGAAGGAATAAGGTTTAGCAGGAAGGAAAGGAAGTGACAGAAAGAGACAAAAGGAGAGGAAAAGGCATCTTCGACTCTGTTATTATGGCCAGTTTGCTTGGATGGAGGGATCAAGTCTCTGTATCTTGGGTCAGCTGGCTTTATTTTGTATCTTCATTTTCCGGTAACTCTCTCTCTCTCTCTCTCTCTCTCTCTCTCCTAACTCGGTCCCCCACTGTTCTTTGTAGTAGTATTACTATTATTATGCTTAGATATGCTGATTTCCTTTTGGTGTTCACCGTTCTGTTCACTCTTCGTTCTGTGAAAAAACTCTCACTCTTTCTCCTCCGTCGGCGACAGCGCCATCAACCACCGACCACCAACAGGAACTGAGGTGAGTGAAGGCAGTTAAGGTCATTAATGTTATTAATCAATGCATGCACCCAAATTTCTATATTTCTTTTTTTTTAATAGAAATTTTCTATATTTTTAATAATGGAAACAGCTCAGGTGGGCCCATTTAGGTTCATGTAATGTCAGTTTCGCATGGGCTTCTCTTAAACCCGATGTAGTACTACACAACCTGGTGTAGTACATGCACTACACCTGTCAGGATTTTGGTAAGTGCAAAACCTGTCATGCATGTACTACACCTGTCAGTAAGTGGTTGTGCAATAAATGAACAGATGGTACTCGAGTATATAGGACTCGAGTACTGTTCAACCAGGAGCTTCAGGTGCTCGAGTACCAAGCGGAATATTTTAATTCCAGCTTTCCATGTCATCGTGTCACGGTGGATTAAAAAATATGGTACTCGAGCTCACCAAACTCGAGTACCAGAAAAAGTGGTAGATCCCCAATAATTTCCGAAACGGTGTTTTGTTGCTAAATATTTCAAAAATAGATGGTATTTGGCCATTTTGGCCCTTCCACAACGCTTAAAACACCATTTTATAGGTATTTCAATAAAAAGAAAACTAACCACTTGAAATACACGGCAAAGGCTTGCAATACTCCAAAAAAAAAAACTTGCGAAACAAAGATAGAGAAGAAGAAGAAAAAAAAAAAAAAAACTTGTGATACAGAGATAGAGAAGGAGGAAAAAAAAAAAAAAAAAACTTACGCCACAAATATAGACCTCCGTCTGTTCCCTCGCTGGACTTGGGCAACTAGAACCACAAGCACACAGAGAAAGAAAATGTGCCACCATCAGATAGTCGGAACCAACACCGGTACATTTTTCTGTTTTTTTCTTTTTTCTTTCTTTCTTTCTTTTTTTTAGAGAGATTCAACGTATGGCGTCCGCTCCTGATGATAGCTCTTTATCATCAGACCAAGACACCAATTAGTTTTTGGTGTAGGCGAGGATCGAACCCCAGATCTCTTATACAACCATCAGAGACTTTACCAGTTGAGCTAACTAGAACCCACTTTCTGCAATGTTACTTTTTATTGAGATTTTTTGTTCTATAGGTTTAGATTTGATTTTGGCTTTGATTTGTTTTTGTTTCGGATTTTTGAGTTCTGCATGAAATTTTCATTAGGATCAAATAAGTGTAGAATTGAATGTTACGCTAATATTTCTTTTTTCTTTTGCAATCTTATTTTAGGTTTTTTATTTTTTATTTTTTATTTTTTATTTTTTGTGGTCGAAACCACATGCACACAGAGATTAAGTTTGGAAAGGACAAAGAAAGAGGCCGCATACCCATTACCCCATAATCAGCAAAGTTATTGTTTTTTTTTTTTTTTTTCATTTTCAAATTTGGGGATTGAATATGATTTAGGTTTGAATTTCTTGGTTAGATTGGTTTAGAATTAGATTTAGTTATTTGTACTATATATAAAGCAGAATCCTTTCCCTGTAATTAAGGTTGTTCTGCCATGTAGGAAAAATACCCACTTAAAAAACAAACACGCGTAAAACAAACTTGAAATGCCACACTCAAAAAAAACGATGCATCTATTTGAACCCAAAGAAAAACGATGTATTTGTTACTGTTTCTGTGATGTATGTCCATGGGCTGTATTTTTGCTACTACAGATTCTGTTTTTTGCAAAGCAGGTTCTGGATTTTCTACATAATTTGTGCTCACAAAGGGGCTAAGTGTAATATATGTTGTTGTTTCTTTGATGCATGTCCATAGGCTATATTTCTGTTGATGCATATTTTGTTTTCTGCAAAACAGGTTCAGGACTTTCTGCATAATCTGTGCTTACAAGGGGGTAATTGTAATATCTATTGCTGTTTTTGTTTCTGTATTGTATGTCCATGGGCTGTATTTATTTTGTTGCATATTTTGTTTTCTACGGAACAGGTCTTTGCTCCCCTGTATTTATGCTTACAAGGTTGTTATGTGTTTGTACATGTATTTCCCTTTTATCAAATATTTACTTTAAAGCATATGTATCCAATTACAAAATGATATGGGTATTTTTTTGTTCCTTGATTTTGAGCTCCACTAGGCTTTTATTTTATTTTATTTTTATGAGTACCTCTTCTTACATATGTGGCAGTAGGGAATGGTTTTGTAATGAGTCCCTATCATTTGTACTCTAGATCATACAAACATGTATATTCATGTCTCCATGTTGATTCTCTAAAATCGTATTTTAGAAGTGATACAAATTATGTTTTCATGTTTTTTAAAAAGGTGATAATTGGGTATATTTGCAATTAAAGGAATAAAGTAAACATACTGCAATGATGCAGCAAGTGAATTTCACCAATTAGAGACGCAGGGAGAAAAGTAACATTATAAAATATTGAAAAAATCATTCTCAACTTACGCCCTTATTGGTATAGTTTTTTACTCAAATCTATAGCCCTGTCTCTAAAAGGCTTCTATTCTTCCTACTAAAATTGATTGATTTTTAAAAAAACTATTAATGTACATCATAACTGAAAGCAAAATACAACTATTGCATTTATGCTTTGATTGCATCACACGGCAGAAATTCAATAAACAAAACATAAGGCAGAAACCCTAGAAAATACAAGATAACCTCTCAAATTAGTTGGATTGAACTAAGGGTGTCTACGATGCAAATACCTACTCTTTTTACTTGGTAACACTATATGAATATTATATTTTTTGTGACCAAAATGAGACCTTGATATCTAATATTTTTTGGATACTATTGATGAAATTTTAAGAGTTCATTCTTATTTGTGAATGTTCAGAAAGTAAGATGACTTTAAAACCCAAATGGATCTCCATAGACTTATGGGGGATAAACTTGGTAATAGATGTGTTATCTCATATAAATTGTGTATTCATCTATTTGCATTTTGTATATAGGTGAATGTTATGATGAAGAGGTTGCTGGTAGAGCTTATGATCTTGCTACCTTAAATAGACAATCTATATCAGTAGTTAAATAAATAACATATTCAGTTTTACACAAGGTTGAGATTTCTCACAATTATATACAAAGAATTGTAATATTCCATATGATTTTTATACATGGTTGAGATTTCTCACAGTTAAACTGGCCTTCATTTGGGTTCTATTCAATAGTTTGTTGCTTTAATACAATTGGTAGGCTTCACCCATGGTTTGTTACATTTTCATATTTTTACATTATAAACATTGTCTGCATTTTCCCTTGGTGTAGTAGGTATTGTCATTAAAAAATTTAAAAAAAAAAAGTGAAATTGATAATTTGGTATAAATTAGTGGCACTACATTTTTGGAATCCCATTTATAGCGAGAATGTGATTTTTTTTTTTTTTTTTTTGGCTAAGTGAATTCCGTGAGACTATTTATTACTGTAGTTGATGTAATTCATAGGTTATTACTATAGGATTTTAATTTCATAATATTTTAATTATTAATTATTGTTAGTTGAAGACATTGGTACTTGCTTCTAGCAAAAATAAAGACAACTATTATCTCTCTTGGACCACCCTAACTTTATTTTGTTTATCTTTTTGGAACTTTGGAACATGCTTTAAATAATTAACTCTTTTTTTTTTTAGAAACAAAATAATTAACTCTTGGAGTCAAAAGAAAGAATAAAAAAATCATTTTCTTTCATTTGCTTGAGTGAATTTGTGATGAAGGAAAACAATTTTTTTTGGTCTACTTCAAATTTTGTTGAATGAGCAAGAAATTTCAAGATTAGATTTCATAGTCTCTATGTAAGACTCCTTGAATTTAGGTTTCTTTCTTGCAATTTTAAAAAAATATATATATATTTTTTGTATTATCTAATTATGAGATTTTTAAATTTTCACCTTTGGTTCGTCTTTTGTAATAAATAAAGGTATCCTGCACATTGTGCGGGTTATAAGCTAGTTTAAATAAAGGACAAAATTTAGCTACAAAATTGGTTGTAGCCTAAGGCTACAATCTTACTCAATATCTTTTTATTAAAGGTAAATTTTGAAAAATCTACCATTAGATTACATATTCTTCTTATATACTTCATAATTGCAAAATTTCAAGAAAATTGAAGATTAATAGCTATGTCATCAAGATTTTTTCATATAAAATTATACATAAAATGTAAGCTTATAGATTATATTGTAAATAATATCCAATTGACACAAAATTTGATAAGTGTATTAAGAATGTAAAGAACATGTAATCCAACAGTTAGGTTTTCAAAATATATAGTAATGTTTATTTTATTGAGTAAAATTGTAGTCTTAAGCTACAACCAATTTTGTAGCTAAATTTTGTCCTTAAATAAAACATGCGGATAAATTACCACAAAGTGAATTAGAAAAGATAACTTCAAACCAATTTGGAGCTAAAATTTGTCCGAAAATAAGAACGAAGTTTTTCTCCAAACTAGTTTGGAGAAAAACTTTTCAAACTTCTCATATCTCTTCTTTTTTAATGTAAATTTTGAAAATCTAAACATTGAATTTCATATTCCTTATATTCTTAACATGCATATCAAATTTCATTCAAATCGAATGTTATTTACTATTCGAGTAGTAAACTTATTTTTTATAGACAATTTAGATCACAAAAACTTGAAATTTTAACATTTTTTTGATGGTATATGAATTGGTCTTTGATCTTCTTGAAATTTTGCAAGCATTAAGGATATAATAAAATATGCAATCTAATGATTTGATTTTCAAAATTCATACTCAATAATATAAAGATATATGAGAAATTTGTAAGGTTTATCTCCAAACTAGTTTGGAGAGAACTTTGTTCCTGAAACAAATAGCTGCAACTGATTTGAAGCTTTTAATTTTCAATGGTTTTAACTTTTGACCTTCCAAAGCCTTTTCTTTTTTTTTTTCTTTTTCAACTTTATTGGCCCAAACACTTTGTTTTAGATTTTCTCATTTTCTTTTCGGTAGCAGGAAGTTTGGGCCTGTTATCGACTGGCCGAAGCATTTTAACTATATATTATGGGCCAAAATGGCCCAATACCACCATTTTTGGAAATTTTTAGCAAGAAAACACTGTTTCGGAAATAATTAGCAAAATACCACTTTTTCTAGAACTCGAGTTTCAGAGACTCGAGTTCCTCATTAGTTTTCCACCGTGGCACAGCTGAGTTGGATTTATGCGATTAAAAAATTTTTTGTGGTACTCGAGATTGGTAAACTCGAGTACCATTTACACAGTACTCGAGTCTACCAGGCTCGAGTACCTTTTTCTTTAAAAAAAAAAAAAAAAAACTTCACAAAAAAATTTACACAGTACTCGAGTTTGGTACTCGAGCCTGGTAGACTCGAGTACTGTGTAAATGGTACTCGAGTTTACCAAGCTCGAGTACCACAAAAAATTTTTTAATCGCATAAATCCAACTCAGCTGTGCCACGGTGGAAAACTAATGAGGAACTCGAGTCTCTGAAACTCGAGTTCTAGAAAAAGTGGTATTTTGCTAATTATTTCCGAAACAGTATTTTCTTGCTAAAAATTTCCAAAAATGGTGGTATTGGGCCATTTTGGCCATATATTATGTATTGGGTATTAGGGAGAGTGGACCTATAGGCCGAATAGCCCAAACATATTTTTCCCCCGGGTCTAATTCCTCTTATGGTGAAGTACTGTTTACAACAAAGCCGAAACCAAAACCATATCATATATCCATATCTATGTAATTTATAGTATTATAAAATAATACCACCGATTTTTTGTTGACTTGTTTTATTGCTACTATACAAGTGATTCTCTATCAAATAAAAAATAAAAAAACTATATAAGTGATTCTATAAATAAATAAAAATGTTACTATATAAATTTTTGAAAACTCCCATTTTCTTCCCCACGTCAACATTTTAGTTGATTTTGAAGCATACAAATAATACTAAAATATGTCAATGGAGTTTCGAACTATGACACGGAGTTATTAATGAGAGCTATGCATTGATCTCAAGTTGCAATGGCAGTCGTCGCCAATTTCCTTTTAGTTAGTGTGAGTTCCAATTACCTCAATTGGTAAGGTTTATTATCGTTGAATAAGAGATTTGAAGTTCTATCCTAGTTGATAAGGATATTTTTGACATAAATATTTTCTTAACTCTTTGACCATTCAGGATGAAAACAAGCTGCCCGATGATTCTTCGAGATATACGCCTCACTCTGCCTCCATAACGACCTGACAGTATGGTCTTCTCAGAGCGACTGTCAGCTTCATAGTGACTCGTCAGGTACCAGTCCCTTGGTCCCGATGGGTGGCATATGCGTAAAGGTCGACGAATGGATTGGAGGTATGGCATGACAAGAGAGATGAAGGAACTCGATGGATGGATGTGACAGATGACTAGCATGAACCAGATGGATGGCTATGCATACCGACGGTTGAGTACATTGGGCCCTACAGACTTTTTCGTGATCCCCACTAATACACCCCTATATGGAAATAACTTGTACATGACGAAAACCCTACTACACGTTTAGATCTTCCCCATATGGAAGGGGAAGCCCTAAGATCTCAAGGCCTTAACTCCAAATCTTCTTCACAAGGAAAGAACTCGTATTTCAAAGGGTCTCATTAGGCTCTACACCACTATGTAAACACCAGACCTTCTCTCCCTTAAGATACAAGAAAATTCTGACCTCTCACACTACTGAGTTCTTGGATATTCTTCTATTACTAACTTAACCTTCAGCAAGTCTCTAGCTAAGAAAAAGAGTAGCCATATCACCACTTCTAAGAAAAAGAGTAGCATGGTCTAGACGCGATCAATGGCTACCATCAACCAGGAGACCGGAAACCCCTCCAATGCCTTGGAAAGGCAAGTGCAAACCCTCACCTCGACGGTCTAGTGGCTAACCCAACACAATTAAGAGTTGGAGCAACAATTGAACCAAAGGAATGAACGACGTCCTGACGACCAACATGACGAACAAGACAATGAAAAACGGAACGACAGCTGCCTCCAAACAAGAGATCAGCAGGAAAGAGATGATCTAGAAGAAAGTAACGTTGCCAACAAGCAAGATCAAAATGAGGATACTAACCATCCAACTGAACTAGAAAGCTGTGCGATATGCATGGCACATGACATGCAGATGATGAAAGAGAAGATGGATATAATGATGAACGCCATGAAAGGATGAGTGTCCATAAAGCTGGATGAACTAGTCCACTAGACCGACTCAACCTTCACAATGCAAATCACCTCCTTCCCTTTTCCAACCAAGTTCCGGATGCCGCAAGAAGAGGCGTACGAAAGATCAAAGGATCCGCTCGATCATCTAGAATCATTCAACACCCTTATCATATGTAAAGGGTCCTAGATGAAATTATGTGCAGAGCGTTCCCCACCATGCTCAAGGGACCCGTAAGAGTGTGGTTCAGTAAGTTAGCCTCAACACCGTCTCTACCTTCAATGAGTTGAATGAACACTTTGTCACCCACTTCATTGAGGGGCAGAGGTACAAGAGGTCTTTAGCAAGCCTACTGAACATCAAGCAATGAGAGGGCGAAAGCTTGAGGTCCTATGTAACTTGGTTCAATAAAAAAGCACTTTTGATTGACAAGGCCGACGACAAAGTCTTGGTCACTACTTTTACCAGTGAACTCTAGTCCGGAGAATTTCTTTTCTCCATCAACAAAAATGAGCTAAAGACAATAGCTGACATGTTATACAAAGCCACGAAGTACATGAACGCTAAAGATGCCGTGATAGCTCAAGAGGCCAGACCAAAGAAAAGGAAAAGGCAAGATGACCCCCATCAAGACAGAGGAAAAAAGTTTTCTCGGATGAATGATAGAAGGGACGACAAAAGGCCAAGACCTCTGCCTAGCAGGGTTACCGATTTCACCCCACTAAACACTCCCATTGACCAAGTCCTTATGCAATTAAGGGACGACCCAGCACTAGCATAGCCAAACAAGCTGAAGGGTGATCCGAACAAAAAGCCAAGGAATAAGTATTGACATTTCCATCGAGAAGGAGAAAGCCGAAGAGAACTTGCCAAGGGACCCAAAGCCCAACTGACGAGCTGAAGAGCAATCGAGAGCTCCACTCAAAGAGATAAGAGTAATTGTAGGAGGAAGTATGATAGTTGGTTCATCCAAGAAAGTAAGAAATACCTACTTGCGAATGGTGCAAAGTGTCTAGATCACCAAACATCTGCCCAAGTTGACAAGGGTCGACGACCCGACCATCAACTTTACTGAAGAAGATGCCCGACGCCTTCCACCACCCCTATGACAATGCTCTAGTCATCAACCTGTCAATAGCTGACCTCAATACCCGACGGGTCCTAGTAAATAATGGGAGCGTGGCTAACATCCTTTACTATCCTACCTTCTAGTAGATAAGGATTGACAAAGAATGGCTTGTACCATTGGACACACCCCTCGTGGGATTACGTGGTGGTACTAAAGTCTTCCCTGTCAGGTCCATTACCTACCGGTAACCACAGGCACCTACCCTCACCAGCTTACCAAGGAGATCACCTTCTAGGTTTTCGAGTGTTCTTCTCCTTACAATGCCATCATTGGGCAACCTACACTCAACACATGGAGAGCAACCACCTCTAATTACCACTTGCTAGTAAAATTCCCGATGGAGTACAGGGTAGGAGAGACGCGCAGAGATTAGATGGCGGCTCGCAAGTGCTACATAACCATGTTGGAAATGGATGATCACTTACAGACTTTGAACATCAAAGAGAGATGGGTGACTATAGACACCACATTTTGAAACCCTTATGACTCGGCCCCCGTTTCCCAATAATGATTAAACTCTAAGGCCCAAGGCCAGTTTAGAGCCTAATTAGATATCAAATAGACTTGAGAAGTGTTAAAATGAAAAATATAACTTTTTAAATGAGCAAAATCTATTCTTGGAAATATGACTAAAGTGGCCCTTGGCCCATGTACGTGGGTAGTGGCCTGCGTACGTTGGCCAAAGCATGTGTACGCAGGCACATTCCTGTGTGCGCAGCTAGAGTTTCAAAAGCATGGAAAATGCAAGTTTTCTGCAATAATGACTAAGATTTGGAATGAATCCCACATCATCTAGAAGTCGTTCCAAACCCCATATATATATCTTTTTAAATGAGAAAAAATCTATTTTTAGAAATAAATGAACAAAGTGGCCCTCAGCCCACGTACGTGGGCAGCTGCCTACGTACGTGGGCCAAAGCATACGTACGCAAGCACATTCTTGTGTATGCAGCTAGGGTTTTAGAAGTATGGAAAATGCAAGTTTTCTGCAATAATGGCTGAGGTTTGGAATAAATCCCACATTGTTTAGGAGCCGTTCTAAACCCCATTTTTTCCACTATAAAAAGCCTTACATGGTATATTTTCAAAACACACAGAAATCTCACGGGAAAAAACTAAGATTCACTAGAAAATAGTGAATCAAAAGGGAGTTTTTCACAAAACATCCTAAATTCAATTTTATTTGATTGGGACATTTTCTGGCCCCACTCCTTTTAGTTTAACGTTGCTAATCGCTTGTTTAATGACTTGTGATAGATTTGACTGAGGGGAACAGTCAAAATCAAAGCTTGGGAACTCCTTTTTGAGGTATTAAACTTCAACCTTTCTTTTCTCTTTTTAGTCTTTCTTTTGCTGCTTAATCTATTTTTCTTTCTTTGTTTATGTTATAACATGTTTGTTTAGTTTAGTCTTATGCTTGATTGATGTTTATAAGTATTCTAGGTTGCTGGAATTAGGGTTTTCCTTTCTACTCTATCTTTCTGCTTGTTTATTTCTGGGATAGGGTTTTGAACAAGTCCCACGCACGCATGCCATAAGCATTCGTACGCAGGTTAAATCTTGCGTATGCAAGTACTTGCCCAAACACCCTAATTCAAATTCCTTATGTTGTTTGGTTTGTTTGATTCATATGTTTTGCCTCTGTTTAAACCCTTTTCATATGTATATACGTATTAGAGTCTCTAGTTCACATACTTTATTTGTTGGTATCTCTCATATACTAGATTAGAGTTTGTCTTCTTGTTTCTTAATCTTAATGCCATGGACATGCATTCACATGCCCATTCATGATGCCATAGGTGTTGAGATGCTGCAAGGTAAGTAAGGAAAGTCATGCATTCACATGAACATGCATGTTGTTTGTTTAATCCTCCCTTGATATATGTGTATGAAGTTGATGCCTTGTTTGATTTATGATATGATTTGCTTGGTTTCACTGTTTGGGTTGCTACCTTGTCTTGAGATATATGATAGGGTTTCACATGCTAAGGTTTCTCATATGTGTTTGGCTCTTTATTGATTTAGGGATAGATATGTGTTTTAGGATGAATATGCCATGTTGTTTGTGTGTGAGTTAGGATACAAGTGTTGAATTGGTTTTTAATAAGGTTAAGATTAAGATACAATGATGGGAGGTCAACCTTAGGGTTAGGCAATCTTGAGTGTCTAACACCTTCCCAATAACATACCTAAACTCCAAACTCGTACTCTGGTAGCAAGATCAAAGGTCCTTCCTCATAAAGGACGCAATATATATGGTTCCTAGACCATTGCAAAAACTAGGTGGCGACTCTCCCCTTATGTCCACAATGACGGTAGAACCAACGAAATCCTTGGAAGATATCTTTCTAGATAACGACTGCTCGGATTGGATTTTGTTAGGACATTTGTGATTCACTTGTTAGGAACATATGTCAATATTTTATGTAATTGGGTAATCCTTTGACAAAACACACTTTACTTGTATTTGGGTAGATCTAGGATGTGTTTAATACTTCTAGAAACATGTTGTTCAAGTCTAGTATTAAAACCATAAAGATTGGACTAAGAAACAGGTGAAGAAAAGCTGTTCACTAAAGCTGGACAGATAGCTCGACACTTATGGACAGATAGCTCGACACCTACAAATAGATAGCTCGACAGCTGCTTGACACCTCTCGATCGATCAAGGTTAAAGCTCGACTCCTCTCGATAGCTAGGTGGATCAATCAAGAAAGCTTCTGTCTCCTCGACAGCTCCTCTATAGCTTCTCGATAGCTGTATCTATCGAAGTTTAAAGCTCGACACCTCCTGATCGATCAAAGTTACGAGAATTCAAATTTCCAAATCTGATTTTCAGCCCAAGCTTATGTATTTGTATAGGGTTTCCTTTCTCACAACCCTAGACCTATATAAGGCTTATTTTAGAGGCCGTCACACAAGAGAATACAAGGGAGAACATATACAAAAGGTGACCGATGCCTTATTCTCTCTGAAAGAAGCTACTGCGTCTTTGCGCCTTAGGGTTTTGTAACCAAGTGCTTATTGATCTTCATTGTTGATGAAGTGAAGAACTTTGAAGCCAACAATCTTTTTCTAGTTGGTGATTAAGTCGCGTATTGTGATCCGCACAATTGGTTAGTCATGCACTGGGATTCGTGCATCAAAGGGTGGCGTTCATATATTAAAGAGTTCAGAGGTTCTGAAGTGGTTGAAGGTTTTGCTGTAAGTTCATCTACGGGGATTGTAGAGTCTAGGGACAAAGGCTTTGTACTAGATCTGAAACTTCTCTTTATTATAGTGGATTGATTTTTGGGAAGGTTTACCCCTAGGTTTTTTTACTGTGAAACTAGTTTGTTTCATTGGTTTTCCTAGGTCATCATATCTTGTCTTATTTATTTTTCCGCTGCATGATTTTGACATGGTATGGATGTTTGTTTGTTTTAACAAGTTTTATTCATAATAAATCTAAATAACAACTTGGATTTAAAACTTGTTAATTCTTTCAACCGGGGTCTAAATTTCCCAACAGATTTCTTGTATTGGCACATAGGCCAGCCCTTTGGTCTACAAGGAGCTCACCCTCTTCCTAAAGAATAATCTAGATGTCTTTGCTTTGAGCCATGAAGACATGCCAGGAATCGATCTGAGTATTAGGGTTCATCAGCTTAACGTCTCTTTATCCTTCCCTCCCATTAGGCAGAAGAAGAAAGTCTTCACCCAAGAAAGGGACAAAGCCATAGCTGAGGAGGTCCATAAGTTGTTGGAAGCAAGCTTCATCAAAGAAGTCTACTTTCCTGATTGGTTGGCCAATGTAATAATGTTCAAAAAGGCAAATGGCAAGTGGAGGATGTGTATTAACTTCACCGACCTAAACAAAGCTTGTCCGAAGGACAGTTACCCACTCCCATAAATTGACCTCCTTGTAGACTCGACGGTTGGGCACCAGTTATTTCATGGTTACAATCAGATTAGGTTGGACGAGTTTGACCAAGAGAAGACTTCGTTTATCATAAACCAATGGCTTTTTTGCTATAAAGTCATGCCATTTGGGTTGAAGAATGCGGGAACAACGTACCAAAGACTTGTGAACAAAATGTTTGTCTAGCAGATTAGATGAAACGTTAAGGTATACGTAGATGACATGTTAGTAAAGAATAAGAGGGAAGATCACCACCTTGATGACCTTTGGGAGACATTTGAAACTCTTCACCTCTATAACATGAATCTTAATCCTAAGTGTGTGTTCGGAGTGTCATCGGGAAAGCTTATTGGCTTCATGGTGTCCCAGCAGGATGTCGAGGCCAACCCAAAAAAATTCAAGCCATATTGGAAATGGCACCTCCAAAGAACATCAAGGAGATGCAGAGTTTGAGTGAAAGGGTTACGGCCTTTAAAAGGTTCATCTCTTAAGCAACAGACAAATATTTACCTTTCTTCAAAACACTGAAGAAGGCCTTTGAGTGGACCGTCGAATGCCAGAGGGCCTTCGAGGAGATGAAGGCGTACCTTACGTCTCCCTCATTACTCAATACATCCAAACCCAATGAAGATCTCTCCTTCAACTAGGCTGTATCCCCCATGGCAGTTAACTCAGCTCTTATTCGGGAAGAGGACCACCTGCAATTACCCATATACTACACTAGTCGAGCACTTAGAGGTGCAGAAGAAAGGTCCCCATGGAGAGATTGGCTTTTGCTCTAATTACAGCTACCCGCAAACTTAAGCTGTATTTCCAAGCAAACACCATAGTGGTCCAAACCAACAAACCTTTATGAAAAACGATAAACAATCTGGACGCAACCAAACGATTGGTTTTGTGGGCGATAGAGCTAAGTGAGTTTGAAGTGTAGTACCGTCCAAGAACTATGATTAAAGCCCAGGATTTGGCTGACTTTTTTGCTAAATTCATAGTGAAGGACGATAAAGGCAAGGGGGCAGCCCCATGGATGGTTCGGACGGACGAGTCGTCCAACTTACATGCAGGAGGAATTGGAGTTGTCCTACGATCCCCAAAAGGGGACTTAATAGAATGTACGGTCTGCCTCCAATTCCTAACGATCAATAATGAAGCTGAATACAAAGCAGTCCTGACGGGCCTTGACTTGGTTAAAGCAGTAAGGCATTGTCGGCAATTATATATAGTGACTCCCAAGTCATTGTCGGGCATGTTAACGATAACTACGAGGCCTAAGGGGAATAGATGAAAAAGTACCTAAGTCTGGTAAGAGAATGGGTAAATTTGAATTTTTTGGGTGAAATTCATGTATATCCTAAGGGAAGAAAATAAGCAAGCTAACCAAGGCAGCATCCGCAGAATACATGACCATCAATAGTCAGGTACTAACCTTCGTCCAATATTCACCTGCCATTGATAAATTAGATATATAGGAAATCCAAACAGGAGTCGACTGTATGACTCCAATCGTCTCCTACCTAAAAAATGGAACACTTACGGAAGACCACAACGCTTCCTGAAGGTTGAAGGTGCAAGCATCGCGTTTTATACTGATAGGAGATGTGCTCTACAAAAGAGGCTTCTTTTGCCCGTATCTAAGGTGCCTAGTTCCTGATGAAGCAGACTACGTCATGAGGGAAGTTCACGAGGGAGTATGTGAAAACCACTAGAGGGCGTAGTCACTAGGTTCACAAGCTCATACAGGTAGGATACTATTAGCCTACCATGTAAAAGGACACCCAATCTTATGTGAAGGCGTGTGACAAGTGCCAAAACTTCAGTAACATTATACTACAACTGTTGGAACAGCTCACTTCGATGAACGCTCAGTAGCCCTTCGCTTAGTGGGAACTCGACATCATGGGACCCTTCCCTATGGCAATACAACGGCTCAAGTTCCTCGTCATAGGAATCAATTACTTCACAAAATGGGTAGAAGTAGAACCCTTGGCTACCATCACCAAGAAGAATATCTGAAACTTCATTTGGAAAAGCATCATTTGCCACTTTAAGATCCTTAGGGTTTTTGTCTCTAACAATTGAAAGCAGTTTGACAACATTGCATTCAGAGACTTCTACCAACAGTTGGGGATCAGAAAACCACTACTCTTGACCCGCCTACCTACAGGCCAACAGACAAGTTCAGGTTACAAATTGATTCTTGTTTAAGATAATCAAGACTTGGCTTGAGTGGGCAAAGGGGATATGGCCAGTGAACTACCAGGTATCTTGTGGGCATATAGGACGACGGCTTGAACACCCACAAGTGAAACATCCTTTCGCATTGCATTTGAAAATGAAGCCATCATTCTAGCAGAAGTAGGGCTTGCTAGCTACAGGGTAGCTCACCATGATGAAGGGACGAATGAAGAAGGAATATGCCTATAGTTAGATCTACTAGATGAAGTCAAGGTGACAACTGAATAGCGGATAGCCCTCTACCAGGACCTCATGGCCAAGCATTACTGATAGGCCAAAAACGAATCAACCCCTTGTGATGAATTATTTGATTAATTAGCCAAGTTTATTAATTAATCAAATTAACATGCAAATGCGTGGTAGCACAAACAAATCACCAATTAAACTAAGTGTAGTGGAAAATAAATTAACACGGTGATTTGTTTACAAATCGGGAAAACCAACACGGCAAAAACCCCACCGGGTGATTTTAAGTCACCACTCTCAAAAATCCTCTATTATCAAAACAAGCGGTTACAAGTAAAGGAATCCCAGTGTTAGGTTTTAAAGACTTAGGTTTTTATGTATTTAGAACTCTAATTTGTATTGTTGGAAAACCATGATCAAAACAATGTGTTTAGTTTGTTTTAGACTTGCTCAAAGTTGGTTTATTGTTGTAAAGTTGGAAGAAGTTATTGCAGGAATGAAAAAAAAGTTTCAGCCTTTTCCGATCGATCGAAACTTAGGCTCGATCAATCGAAAATCAGGTCTGAGCGTTTTTTCTGCAAAATTCCAACTTAGCCCTATTTTAATTAAAACGTTTTGGGTTTTCTAATTTTCCCTAGGTATAAAAGGCAAACCCAAGCCACGTTTTAGTGTTGCTCATATTGCACTTTATGTGAATCTCTTGTGAGATCTTTGAGGGGCTTTCCCTCACATAAACTTAGGGTTTTCAAGGAGAAGAAGTTTTCTACACCTTGATGATCAATTCAGTTGCTACCATTGAAGCCTAAAGAAACACAAGCGGGTGTGCTTGTATCTGGTGGTGAATCCAAGAAAGAAGGAGTCTGTGGATTCGGAGCTTACACGTGGTCATGTCAGTAAGTTCTACTAGTGGGTAGCAATAAGAAGTCGAGTGTGGGGGCTTGTAAGTCTTATTGTATGAACTTCAATTCTTTCAAGATAGTGGATTCAAGTTTACCTTGAGGATAGCTAAGTTAAATCCTCCCCAGGTTTTTACCGGTTTGGTTTCCTGGGTGATCATATCTTGTGTCTTTTATATTTCTGCTACTTTACATTATATGATTATTTGTTTGTGATAATCTAAATCTGTTTAATTTGACTAAGTAACAACTTGGCTAATTACCTAGGTTAATCCAATTGTGGTTTGAAGGGGTCTAAAAACTATCACCTAGTACCTTATACCAACCTATAATTGAACCCTTACCCCAATACCCAATTGGACTTGTTATGTAGTGACAATCTCTCCTTTTGATGCACGGCTCCTAGTACGTGACTAACCAATTGCGCAGATCCCAGTACGCAACTTCAATCACCAACTAGAAAAGGTTGTTCGATGCAAAGTTCTTCAATTCATCACACGATGAAGATCCAGAAGATGCTTGGTCACAAAACCTTACGGTGTACAAACACAGCAACTTCTTCACAAGAGAGATGAACTAGGGCAAATTCTATCTCCGATCACAATTTGCTTGAACAAACTTTGCTCAACACTTGTGCAACTTGTGTCACCTTTGACGGCCCTTAAAATAATCCTTTTATATGTCTAGGATTGTGAGAAAAGAAAGCTCAAACACATAATCATGAATTAGAGCCAAAACAGAACTGAAACTCTGTTTTTCATAAACCTCGACAGATAGCTATCTGTTGAGCTGCTATCGAGCCATTGGACCAGAACAGCTCTTCAAGCTCGATAGATGGCTAGTTGTCGAGCTTTAATGACAGGCACTTTCTCAACTTGAATCTTGAACAGACTTACATGGCTTTAACACTTGATATTGAAACAAGGTTTCTTGAAGTATTAAATACATCATGGATCTACCCAATTACAAGTAAAGTGCATTTTGAAAAAAGAATTAGCCAATTACATAAAATAGTGACATATATTCCTAACAAGTGAATCACATATGTCCTAACAATTACAACACCAAGGTCAAGCCACGGCACTTCAAAGTCGGGGACCTTGTCCTAAGGAAGGTAACAACAACCACCAAAGATCCCACATATGGCAAGCTAGGCCCCAATTGGAAAGGATCCCACCGGATCATCGACTACTATAGAAGGGGCACCTACCACCTAGAAATTCTCGACGAACAAAAGCTCCCTCACCCTTGGAATGTTGAGCACTTAAGGAGATATAACCAGTAGCACATAAACTACAAACTATGTTATCATTTTTCCTTTAAATTTCATTAAATAGACTGTTGAGTTTCTTGGTTGTTTAATTTTTGCTAAGTAAACTCATCGGGCAATTTATCTACATTTTTCATATATTCGAATTATTTTTAATAAGAGGAATTATTCTTGAAGAATTATCTATCTACAACAAGGAAAATCTTTAAAATAAAATAAAATAAAATAAAATAAATCTAAGTCCTACCTTCGAGATGGACCAATGATCAAGGACACTGATGAGTGCCTAGTCCTTCATAAATTTTCGAGTCCTACCTATAGGATGGACTAACTACCAAGGACACAAACAGGTACCTAGTCCTTCATAAGTTTCCGAGTCTTACCTTCAGGATGGACTGACGACCAAGGGCACCGACGGGTGCCTGGTCCTTCATAAGTTTCTAAGTCCTACCTTCGAAATGGACCGATGACCATGGACACCAACAGTCAATGGGTGCCTCGTCCTTCAAAAAAGTTTCTAAGTCCTACCTTCAAGATGGATCGATGATCAGGGACATTGATGGGTGCCTGGTCCTTCATAAATTTTCAATTCCTACCTACAGGATGGACCAACAACCGAGGACACTGACAGGTGCCTAGTCCTTAAATTTCTAAATCCTTCCTATGGTATGAACCTAAGTCGATGAATACAACATATAAATCTGACGGGTACATTAAATGCTCAATAAGGCATCTAAAAGCCGATGGATATGTCGCTCGTTCAACATAGCGCTTAAGGTCGATGGATACAGCACTCATTCATCATGCATATTCATGCATAAAAAATACGTGCAAAAAACTTGGATATATAATTAAAACCTCGTCAAGCCCAACGAAGGCATAAAAAACAAGATACCCAAATTGTTTTCAAATTATTTTGAACATACAAAAAAGAAAGAAGAAAAAAGCGCTTAAAATATAAATTGATCAGGTTGGACGAGCATTGGGCATGGTTAGGCCTTCGATGGTAGTCCACCCGTCGGCCTCCCCTTCAGTCGGACCAACTTTCTCCCCCTACACTCATTCATCGGTTCCCTCATCATCAATCTTAATAATCACATCACCTCCACCAGGAGTCATTGGGACTATAGTATCGATATGGATTTGAGAGAAGTCCAAACTAGGGAAAAGAAGGACGACCTGCTTGCAGAAGTCCTTGAAGCCTTCACCGTACTGGCCACCCAACTCGTCAATATTGGGTTAGGAATCTTTAAACTCCTCAATGGTGTCAGCTTTGACCTTATCAACCTACTCATGAAAAGCAGTCAATTTAGTTGTCAGGTTGGTGTTAGCTTTAGTCAACTCCTCTACCCAACGGGCAATTCCCTCTAGCTGGGTCACCTTGGCCTTCTAGGTGTTGACCTCTCCATTAAGGAGATGGAAGGGTTCCTTATACTACTTAATCTGGTCTCCCTCGGTTGCCAAATGAGTCTTGAGGCGCTTGACCACCGCCTCTTAAGCAAAACGCCTAATCTGAAGGGCCCGCATCCTTACCAAAGCCTGAAAGAAAGGCGACGACTGATTAGACTTAAGATACATATGAGGAAAATGAACAAATAAAATGACATCTTACCCTCATCAAGTCGAAGGGACCAGATTCCCCCAAGAACTCTGTCTCATGCTTGAAGCACTCGTCGAGGTCCTCGTCCTTTATGATTGATTAGACCATCTCGATAGTGTGCTGTTTATTCCTCACCAGTAGGGTGATGGTTGGAAGGGTGACAGGGCCTTGAGAGGTCATGAGACCCTTACCCACGCCATGGCGCAACAGCTCAAGGGTCTTCTTGGAAGTACCCACTTAGTCCAAACAAATGGGGGGATTCGACACCTTCTTGGCCAATCGTTCACCATCGCCCGTGTTCTTCCTTTTTTGGTCGACATTGGATAGGGGGGTAGCCGATCCGCTAGTTTAAGCTCGAGTAGCCACGGCCTTCTTCACCTCCTATGGCACAATGCACCATTTTGGCTTTTAGGGGCGTACACCTTGGCCGAGTGGACTGGAGCAGAGAAAAGAAAATGGAGTCACCATCTTGTTTAGGTTTAGGAATCATATATATAACGCCCTTACAAGGAAGGCCTAATCTTACTATCAGAGTAAAGGTTTGAAGTTTTAAGCATGGAGATTTGAAGGTGTTAGGCTTCCACTCATTATGTCTTACGTCTTAATCTTATTAAAGACATATTCAACATTTCATCTTAAATTCACACACACACACTAGCATACATCTAAGAATACAACATGGCATCAATCATCCCAAAAAACCCTAGCATACATCTTTCATGGCAACTCATATCAAACCTAAAATATATCTATCATGCATATCATATTATCTCATCCAAGGCAACAAACAAACAAGATATCACATGGGCAGAAAAATGGCAGCAAGATATTAACATCAAAATGTAGCCCAGACATCTAAGCATGGTATTAAAGCATCAAGAATACATACTCATCCAAAATGCATGTTCATGTGAATGCATGTTCATGTGAATGCATGAATTACCTCATTTACCTCACTACATCACAACACCTATGCATCAATGCATGATCATATCATATGCATGTTCATGGCAAAAAAAAAAAACATAAAGAAGGAATCCTAATCTAACATGTTAAGGACAAACAATCAAATAAATAGAGAAACGGAAACATATACGTGTGAAAATAAGCTAGAACAGAGACATTTTAGACAAATAAAATAAAGAAACAAAAGCAGAAAATGTCAAATTAGGGTTCTGGGCTTAAGTGCGCGTACGCATACATAGGGTCTACATATGCAGCCCAATTGTATGTGCATGCATACTTCGAGTATGCGTACACATGCAAGAAGCATGGTACGCATACACGCCCAAAACACTAACCCATAAACAGCAAGAACAAAAGGCAGAGTAGAAACTTAAAACAATGAATCTAACAACCTAAATTGCATTAAACGATAAAACCAAGAAAACCTAAGCTAAGCAAACATATTATAACATAAATAAGCAAGGTAAATAAAGAAGACAGAAGGATTTAAACAAGAAAAAAGCAAGGAAATGAAAAGGAAGGTTTAGAACTTATACTTCAAAACAAAGCTCTTTAGCTTGATTTTGACTGTTCCCCTTAGCCAAATCTATTCACAACCAAACAAAATTGATTAGTAAACGTCAAAACTCAAATATCAAGACCAGAAAAGGTCCCAATCAAAAGAAAATTGACTTGAAAATGCTTTGTGAAAAGCTCCCTCTTTGATTCGCTATTTCTAATGAATCTTAGGTTTTCCTTTAGAATTTTCTGTGTGTGTTAAAAAGGTACCATGTATGGCTTTTATATTGAGAAAATGGGGGGCTCCTAGACGATGTGGGATTTGTTCCAAACCTCAATTTTAATGCAAAAAAACTTGTCTTTCATAGTTTTTGGAACCCTAGATGTATACACATGCTCGTGTATGTGTTCACAGATCTGGAACATGCATACGTATACGCGTGTCTGCGCACACATGCCCTAGGGTTTCCATGGCCTTATTTTCCAAAAATAGTTTTATTTAGCTCAAAAAAGAGTTATATTTTTCATAAAAATCTTCCTCAAGTCAATTTAAGTCTGATCAGGCCCTAAACCAACCTTAGGCTTTAGAATTTTGCCATCATTGGGGAATGAGGGCCCAAGTCATAAAGGGTACAAAATGCGATGTCCACACCCCCAACGATCTCTTTTTCCCCAGATTCATTTCTGAAATTGGAGTCAGGCATCTTTGACACTAACTTCAACGTCAGTTTGCGAACTACGAAGTTAAAAAATCCCTTTGACGCTGCAATTTGCTAGGTTTTGTAGCAATAAAAGAATTCGTCGAAGGTAAGGCTACCCACTCATTTGACCCCACAACACTTCTACCCCAAGGAATATCCTCCAAGTATTTGGAGCAATTTGGCAAACGAATACGCCTAGGTAATCCGCCATCCAACAATGTAGCTCGATGAGGGGCAGCCTTAACCCTACAATAAACGCAACTTCATAGAAGCCGACATTTACAGTCCTTCCCAAATAACACTTTTCCCCCTTTTTCACCATCCTTAGGGGTTGTCGTCAGGAATTTGATATCGTGGACGAAGCCTACCAAAAACATCATTTAACATTTTTGGAATAAAATCGTTCACCGACCAAATTCGGGGAAGGATGAACGACCTATAGCTCTATCTCAATGGGCTAGCAGTCTCTTCTTCTCCCTCTTCCTCTTCCTCTTCTTATTCCTCAGAAGAATAGGCCGACAATTGCCTCTATTAGGAACCATGCGAATTCTCCACCATAGGTTCGTATCCCGACGAATAGACCTCATCGTGACCTGTTACCAGATAAGCAAACAACAACTATTCACTCATCGCTTCACTATCACCTGACATCCTTTCACCTACGAGCAATGAATGAATGCTAAATAACTACTCACACGAGAACTAGTGACTAGACCAATGACTATTTAAGTTGATAATACGGATAGAAAATAAGAGAGTGTAAAGGAAAAGGGAAGAAAGAGGACTTACTTGGTGGAAAACTGACAATAGAAAGGAAGGCTGGACAAATAACTCTAGAGAGCGAAGAAGGAGCTCATCGACGAATGAACAAGGAGCTCCAGTTGAGTTGAGAAAGTAAAATGAATAAACAAAAAGGTTAGTAAAGGGATTGGGCTATTTATAGAGCGAAGAGGTGCGAGAAACAAAGCAACGCGACTATTTAAATCACCCACTCAGAGGTCACCACGTGTCACCTAGCTCTAGTCAAAGACCCTTTTGCCCTTACAAATGGCACAAACCCTGAGACGAGATCATTAATGACCGCAAATAGTCCGACATACTTTGAGGTCTATCGACCACCCCAACGAACAACAAAGTAGGGGGCAGCTGATAAGGATATTTTTGACATAAATATTTTCTTAACTCTTCAACCCATTAAGATGAAAACAAGCCACCTAATGATTCATCGAGATATATGCCTCACTTCGCCTCTATAAGGTCTTGATGGTACAATCATCTCAAAGCAACCGTCAACTTCACAGTGACCCGTTAGGTACTAGTCCCTTGGTCCCAACAAGTGGCATGCATAAAGGTCAACGGATGGATTAGAGGTATGGCACAACAGGAGAGATGAAGGGACTCAATGGATAGATGTGACAAATGGCTAGCATGAACCAGACAGAAACCCTACTACACATTTGAATCTTCCCCATATGGAAAGGGAAGCCCTAAGATCTTAAAGTCTCAACTCCAAATCTTCTTCACAAGGAAAGATCCCATATTTCAAAGGGGTTTCAGTCAGCTCTACATCACTATATAAACACCAGACCTCCTTTCGCCTAAGGTATGTGAAATTTCTCAACTCTCACACTACTGAGCTCTTGAAGATTCTTCTATCACTAACTTAACCTTCAGCAAGTCTTTGGCCAGCACCCCACCAGTGCTCTCTGTAGGTTCTTCACCCTTTTATTCTTCAAGTACATAATTAACGTGCGTGTGGACAATCAACTCATTGACGATTTTTGTGCATCATCACTAGTCTATACCAAAAATCAATTAGTATATATCAGAAAGCATAAGTTAAAACTCTCCCTCTCAAAAAAAAATCCTTCTAGTTTTAAACGTAATGCAATGGCCAAAATTGTCTTAGGTGAAACTGTATTAAAGTACGGCCAGGGAACGTATAATTTCATGTGCTATAAAAAAAAATTTTTTTTTTTTTTTTTTTAAGTATTCCAGAGGACAAGAACTTAAATATTTTCCCTATTTTGGCTAAAAATATTTTTAAGAAAATAATTTGATTGATGCAGCTGAAATTTTGATCAATAAATAATTTTTCCAAAATCAATGAAAAATAATATAAAAAAAGGAAATGAAAATAATAAGCCACATCTGATGATTGGGGATTTTAATTGCATAAAACGGGCTAAGGAAAAATGAGGTGGGAGAATAGTAGCAGAAAGCTCAACTAATTGCCTTAGAGATTTTATGATGAATTCGGGTGCTATTGATTTAGGATTCATTGGTCCTTCCTTCACATGGTCAAATAGAAGAGAAGGTCTGGCCAGTATAAGAGAAAGATTCAATCAATGTTTGAGTGATCAAGGTTGGCAGACCTTATTCCCCAAGGTTGGGGTTAGACATATTTGTAACTTTAATTCGGACCATAATCCGATTATGCTGGATAACAATTTGGAAACTGAGATGGGCTCTCAACCTTTTCGGTTTGAAGCAATGTGGACCAAGGAAGAAGAGAGCAAAATGGTGGCGGAAAATGCCTGTCAGACTAGGGTGGAAGGTTCCCATGGTTTTAGGCTAGCAAAAAAACTATCAGTAACCAGTAGTGAGCTAATGAGATGGAATAAAAACTCCTTTGGGAATACAAAGGAGAAAATTAAAGACCTCAAAGACAACCTATTGAAGATACAACAAGCAACACCCACGAAAGCGAACTTGAACCTTGAAGCATCTCTAAATTTAGAGCTTGATGAATGGCTAGCCAGAGAAGATTTGTGATTGCGGCAAAATTCTAAAGAGTTGTGGGTTAAAGAAGGAGATCGTAATTCTAGATTTTTCCATGTTTCAACCATCATTAGAAGGAGAAGGAACTACATTTCTGAAATCAAGCTGGAAAATGGGTCTTGGATCAGAGACTGAGAGGATATTCAAAGATATTTTTTGGATAATTTTTCATCCTTATACAATATGAGCCATCCTCAGTTTCCTGAGAATCTTAAGAGTCTCATTCAACCTTGTGTGACTGACCAAGATAATTTGGAGCTTTGTAAAGTACTCTCTAGAGATGAGATTAAAAAGGTAGTGTTTGGAATGAAGGCTCTTAAAACCCCAGGGCCAGATGGCTTCCCAATGCTCTTCTATAAGCACTACTGGGATATTGTTTGTGATCAACTAACGCTTGCTGTCCAGGGCTTTTTCCGCAATGGCTAGCTGCTGAAGGAATTCAAAAAAACCTTTATTTCTCTTATTCCTAAAAAGAAAGGTGCACACAATTTTAACCATTTTCGCCCTATCAGTCTTTGCAATGTGTGCTATAAGATGATATCAAAAATTATTGTGAATAGGCTAAGAACTTTGCTAAACGAAATGATAGATCCAGCTCAAGTGGCCTTTGTGTCGAATAGGTGGATATATGAGAATGTGGTACTAGCCCATGAGATTGTGCATACTTTCAAACATACAGGGAAGAAAAAAGGTTACCTTGGTATCAAATTAGATTTCCAAAAAGCCTATGATAGAATGGAATGGAGTTTCTTATTAGCAGTTCTTAAAGCTTTTGGGTTTAGCAGCAATTTTACCAAGCTTATCCACCAATGCTTATCTTCAGTAGAGTTTACCTTGCTGTTAAATGGGGGCCAATGTCCAAGCTTCTTCCCTTCTCAGGGTCTTAGATAGGGCGATCCTTTGTCACCTTATCTCTTCATCCTAGGAAGTGAGGTGCTCTTAAGGCTCTTAAATAGGGAAGTATCACAGAAAAGGCTTTCGAGGGTTAAAGTTTCTAACACTGCTCCGCCCATCTCCAAACTATGATACGCGGATGACATTATTTTTTTTGTAAAGCTAAATCTGCTGAGATTGCCATCCTCAAATCCTGCCTGGAGAAATCTTTCTCTTGGTCGGGTCAGCTTATTAGCGTGGAGAAATCTAGCTGTTTCCCTTCTAAAGGGGTAAGTTCCCAGTTCATTAGTCAGGTTAAGCATACTTGGGGACTCAATACATTGCCTCAAAATGCCACCTATCTTGGGTTCCCCCTCTTTCTTTCCAAGAGTAGAAATAAAGATTTCAAATTTATTAAAGAAAATCTGGACAACAAGTTATGTGGTTGGAAAAGTAAAAATTTGTCTTGTTCAGGTAGAGCTATTCTCATCAAATCGGTTGCTCAAGCAATTCCGATCTATGCCATGTCCGCTATTTCGCTCCCTAAAGGTTTGTGTGACCAACTTGATGCTTCAATTAGTAGATTTTGGTGGAATCCAAAAGCAAAATCAAGTCTGTACTGGACTCCGATGTCATTGTCCTCTGTGTTGGCCCCAAAAGGAGGGAGCATTGGGTTTCAAAAACTTTTGGGACTTCAACCAAGCTCTCCTCTCCAAATTTGGCTGGTGGATTGTTTCAGAAAAGGATTGCCTCTATGTTCAAGTGTTGAAAGCAAAATACAAGGTTTGAAATAATTGGCTTTCCCTCTCCTTTTCGGGTAAAGCTTCTCCTTTTTGGAAAAGTTTAATGGGCATCAGACACCTTGTAGCTAAGGCAGCTTGCTTTCAAGTTGGGAATGGTGCTTCAATTAGAATCTAGTCTGATCCTTGGATTTCCAACCTCCCAAGCTTTATCCCTTCTCCTAAAGAGGGTGCTAACGCAGATTTTGCCTTGGTAGTTTCGCAACTATTAACGCCAGAGCAAAGAGTTTGGGACATGGCCAAATTAAATTATTTTTTTGAAGAACTAGTGGTTGAGCTAATTCTAAGCATTCCCATCCCTGTTTTTCAAAAGGAAGATTGTTGGGCTTGGACAGATTCAAACTTCGGGTTGTTCTCTATTAAATCTGCTTATTGGCTCTCAAGAGTGGAATCTCCTCCCTCCAATATTGATATTGTTAGGGGTCAGATTTGGAGGACAAAAATACATGAAAGTTTCAAGATGCTTCTTTGGAGAATTGTTGCTAACTTGCTGCCATCTAAAGAGATAATTAGCAGATTTAATGAGAATATGGATTTATCCTGCCCTCTCTGCAATTCAACAATGGAGACAACCTTGCATCTATTCACGGTTTGTCCCTTCTCTAAATCATTGTGGTACCAAAGCCAATGGGGGTTGAGAATGGAAGTTTTGAATTTTGATTCCCCTTCGGAGTTTGTCAATTTTCTTTTATCTCTGAATTTTGCGAGTAATTTGTTGCCTAGCCAAAGAAAGGACTTTTTGTTATTTGGTGCCATCCTCTGTGATGTTGTTTGGAAGCAGAGAAACCTTTCCATATTTGAGAACATGGACGTAAATTTGGAAGGTGTTGCAGCCAAAATTTCTAGCCTTTTTGTTGAGCATAAAAGTGCTAGACCCCCCCCCCCCCCCCCCCTGTGAGATCTCAAGTTTCTGCATCAGCCTTGGGTTGGAGTTTTCCACTGAGGCATGGCTTAAAAATAAATGTAGATGCTACAGTAGGTCCAAGATTCTCTGTCATTGCTGCAGTCACAAGAGATTGGAGAGGGAATGTGGTTTTTGCTGGTTCAAGGAAAGTGAACACCACCTTCCCTCTTCAAGCTAAAGCGGAAGCAATGAGATGGGCACTCTCTTTAGTTCCGAACTTGAGGTGTGATTCTGTCTCTATGAAAACAGACCCTCAAGTTGTGGCCAACCTCATCTCGAACTCAATAGTGTCTCCCCCTTGGAGAATCAGGTTTTTATGCTCTGATTTGTGATCCTTTTTGTCTAGTTATAGTAATGTAGCTGTTAGTTGGGTGCCTAGGATCTGTAATGAGGCTACCCACATTTTAGCCAAGTGGTCTTTGTTTTGCAATTTTTATGGCTCTTTTGATGTCAGCTTTAGCCCGGACTATTTCTCCTCAGCTGTGTTGAGAGAGTCCAGTGGCTTGTTGTAGTTTGTTTCCTTCTTAATAAAAGTTTCTGATTATCAAAAAAAAAAAAAAATCCTTCACCACTATCGTTTATACGAGACGTTAATGAATATTTGTGCATATCAAATATCTCAAAATGTTTTTTAAGCTCATTTTCTTAATTACAACTAAATATAAGAAAAAAAAAATTTTCAAGAAAACAAACTCAACGCATGCATGGTTATAACATCAATAAAAGTTTTCTGGACGTAAACGAAATTAGCTAAGAACGCAATAGCTTGACGAATATACATTCAAAAATATTGGTTAATTTATTTTTTTTTTTCTTTTTTTCTTCTTTTGGGATAGATAGATAATTAAAAGGACATGTATGAGAGTGTAAAGGAAAAGGGAAGAAAGAGGACTTACTTGGTGGAAAACCGACAATAGAAAGGAAGGTTGGACAAATAACTCTAGAGAGAGACGAAGGAGCTTATCGATGAATGAACAAGGAGCTCTAGTTGAGTCGAGAAAGTAAAATGAATAAACAAAAAGGTTAGTAAAGGGATTGGGCTATTTATAGAGCGAAGAGGTGCGAGAAATGAAGCAACACGACTATTCAGATCACCCACTCAGAGGTCACCACGTGTCACCTAGCTCTAGTCAAAGACCCTTTTGCCCCTGCAAATGGTACGAAACCGAGACAAGATCATTAATGACCGCAAATAGTCCGATATACTTTGAGGTCTATTGACAACCCCAACGAACAACAAAGTAGAGGGCAGCTGATAAGGATGTTTTTTACATTAATATTTTCTTAACTCTTCAACTAGTTAGGATGAAAACAAGCCACCTGATGATTCATCGAGATATACGCCTCACTTCGCCTCTATAAGGTCCTGACGGTACAATCATCTCAAAGCGACCGTCAACTTCACAGTGACCTATCGGGTACTAGTCCCTTGGTCCCAGTGGGTGGCATGCATAAAGGTCAACGGATGGATTGGAGGTATAGCACAATAGGAGAGATGAAGGGACTCAACGGATGGATGCGACAGATGGTTAGCATGAACCAGACGGATGGCTATGCATACCGATAGTTGAGTACATTGGGCCCCAAAAACTCTTGCGTGATCCCCACTTATACATCCCTGTATGGAAATAACTCGCACACCACGAAAACCCTACAACACGTTTGGATCTTCCCCATATGGAAAGGGAAGCCCTAAGATCTCAAGGTCTCAACTCCAAATCTTCTTCACAAGGAAAGATCTCATATTTCAAGGGGGTTTCAGTCAGCTCTACACCACTATATAAACACCAGACCTCCTCTCCCCTAAGGTATGTGAAATTTCTCAACTCTCACACTATTGAGCTCTTGAAGATTCTTCTATCACTAACTTAACTTTCAGCAAGTTTTTGGCCAGCACCCCACCAGTGCTCTTTGTAGGTTCTTCACCCTTTTATTCTTCAAGTGCGCAGTTGACGTGCGTGTGGATGATCAACTCATTAACGATTTTTATGCATCATCACTAGTCTATACCAAAAATAAATTAGTATATATCAGAAGGCATAAGTTAAAACTCTCCCTCAAACAAAAAACAAAAAACAAAAAAAAAAAATTCCTTCTAGTTTAAAACGTAATGCAATGGCCGAAATCGTCTTAGGTGAAGCTGTATTAAAGTACCGCTGGGGAACATATAAAAAAAAATGGTTTTGGCAGAAAATATTTTTAAGAAAATAATTTGATTGATGCAGCTGAAATTTTGATCAATAAATAACTTTTTCCAAAATCAATGAAAAATAATATAAAAAAGGAAACGAAAATAATAAGCCACATCTGATGCCACTATTATAACCTTCACCACTATCGCTTATATGAGACGTTGATGAATATTTGTGCAAATCAAATATCTCAAAATGTTTTTTAAGCTCATTTTCTTAATTACAACTAAATATAAGGAAAAAAAAATTTCAAGAAAACAAACTCAACGGATGCATGGTGATAACATCAATAAAAGTTTTCTGGACGTAAACGAAATTAGCTAAGAACGCAATAGCTTGACGAATATATATTCAAAAATATTGGTAAATTATTATTACTTTTTTTTCTTTTCTTTTTTCCTTTTGGGATAGATAGATGGTTAAAAGGACATGTAAGATTGGAACTTCAGACATTGGACAAAGATAGATACTATTACTATTGCGCTATTGGGATATTTACTTAAAACCATTTTGTTGTGAGGCTTGTATACACTACGCAGGAGCATTTGTAGCTTGGTTTGTCAAAAGCTCGAGATGAACACATACATAAGCATTAAGGAACACGAATTAAACGAGATCAAGGGGCAAATATCCTGAAACATTAATTACAAATTGGCTGGATTGATACACATTCATTGCAAGCCTGCTAGGAATAGTGTTTGGAATTAACTCCCCCGCACATTGTCCATATTTCAGGAGAATCTTAACGCGTTTTGGCTTACAAAAACATTTTCGGGAAAATATACACCCAAATGCCCCTAAACCATGGACTGATAAAAAACCAAACACCTTTAACATCAAAAATCAGCAACAAGAACCAAAATTCTACAATGTTCTTCACTTTCTTCACTGTGATTTTATACGATCAAGACTCTCTGAAACTGTTCGCATCCTAGGCCGCATCTCTGGATCAAGTTCAGTGCAATTTAGTGCAATATGAAATGCTACAACAACTTGCTTCTTTGCATACACTTCAGGCAGAAGTGCTGGGTCTATAACCTCGGATAGAGGGTGTTCTTCTCGAAACGCTTTCCTCACAAAACTCTCTAGCATCTTACCATTGTTTTCTGGTCCTACATCTGGCAGCCTACCAGTCAACATCTCCAACATCACAATACCGAAAGAGTAAACATCACATTTCTGAGTGAACTTGTTGCCAGGCATTCGAACCTCAGGTGCCAAGTACATGTTAGAGGAAGCTGAAATTCTTGAATCCAATGAAGAGGTAAAGATGGGTTGGTTAGAGTTCTCCTTTTTGGATGATGAATTGGTAAATCTAGAGGTACTTGAAACAAGACGGGTGAGTCCAAAACCAGAAATGTAAGGCTGGAGGTTATCATCGAGAAGGATTTTTGTTGATTTTATGTTGCCATGAACATATTTTCGGGGGCTAAACTCATGAATGTACATTAAACCTCTAGCTGTTCCTTGAGCTATTTTTAACCTTGT
The DNA here is from genome assembly GCA_030820535.1 of Quercus parvula. Lineage (NCBI taxonomy): Eukaryota > Viridiplantae > Streptophyta > Magnoliopsida > Fagales > Fagaceae > Quercus > Quercus parvula. The sequence goes on along the minus strand of JAUAME010000011.1, from coordinate 24,486,095 downwards.
TGCCCATGTAAGCGGAGGCAAAGAATTGGCAGGACCAGGACCGCCTGCAATTATTTAACACCATGGAGAAAACATCATCATTACAATGCTCACAAATAATGGTCACAAATTACAACATCCATTAACCAAAGTTAGGGAAAAAGTCACTAATTATGCCACAATATGACAAGTTTTAACAAGGTCACAATAATTGCTTGTTGTATGTGCAATATATGAAACATGTGTCATTGATCCAGTAGAGTAACAAATATTTTATCCATCTGTGAACAAACAGGATAGCAACCATTAGTCGCATGAAATGCAACTTTAAATCACAAGAAGACAACTGTTGCCCGTGGTCCATATTTTTGCTACATGTCACCAATGAATATTGACTGAATGGAAAACCATGCGATTTAAAGTCACCCAAAATGGGGTCTAACAATTACATTTAGGTCTTGTATCTTTAAGAATGATCAACAGGACCACACCACTCAGTCAAGCTACCAAAAGAATACAAAAGAATGATACCAACAGGTGTACCAAAACCAAGCTATCAGACAGAACACTCTGAAAGAGTTTCATTTGTCTGGTGCACAAGCACTAAGAACCACAAAAGGCCCAAAATCATGTGGAATATTTATCATCAGCTCAAAACAGAATATAAAGGAGAGAGAAAAATCAACACTAGAAGGTTCAAAATGACAACTGATCCCATTACCATTGCTTACTAATAGGTTTTTAAATGGTAGCTGTCAAAATAAAATTTTAACTTGGACACCTCAGTATAATCATGCAGTTATACATTCAGCATCATTGCTCATCACAGACAATGGTAACAACTTGCTATAATTCCATTGAATGAAAATACTGCAGGTCATTTTCATTTGTACAAGAAAATAATTCAAATGCTATGTAAAAAAAATAATAATAATAAATTAAAAAATAAAATTCAACTGAAAATACTATGCAGTACACCGTACGAATTTGAGATTGAGGCCCATTAACTCAATGTTTTAGATATTCAAAAGTTAAGCATTAGTGAAGTTGTAAATTGATTCAAATTTCAGAGTTGTTCCTGACAGTTTTATGAATGACCATTTCTTTTACATGAACAATCAGATCCTGGTTAACCCAGCAGATGCCGGATATCAAATTATTGACTGTAAGTTTTGTTCAGAACACACTGATGAAGATCTCTATGATGCACATTATCTTAACTCTATTCTGATACGTTTACATTCAATGAAACCTAAAGATGAGAGGTGATTAGAAGTACATTAGTCTGCCAAAGTAACTCAATTTTACCTCAATGTAATCATAGCCTAAAAGAGCAAACTTAAGCTACATCCCATCACCCCCAAGCAAATAAAATTCTAGCAACAGTGGATACCATGATTACAGAATTTAATGGGAAAAATTTTATATAATTTAAGATTACAGGGTTAATTGGTTAAAGTAATAGCTTATGTTAGAGAGCAATAGCACGAGACACAATGACACATCAGGAGAGAAAGAAGGAAATATAGAGTCCGAGGAAAAAGAAACAACATGAATACACAATCATGGAATACATTATAATTTCTAGCAAATGTAGCAAATATTCCTTACAAGTTAACATTTCTCTTTGTTTAGTATTTTTACTTCTTTTGTTTTTATTCAAACATCAATCTTACATTGGATTTGTCCAATAGTTTGGCACAGGAGAAATTCTATCCAAATCTCTAGTGGTGCGTTTGGATGACATGATTTGGCCATTTGATTTGAATTTTGGGTGATTAAAATCCAAATATCTAGTTTGGACAATTTAAAAAAATCAAGGATTTGAATTTGATAAATCCACCAAGGATTTTAAACCTTTAAAGTGCTTGGATTTGAAACACCTCCTAAAATCAATGCATTTCAAATCTATTAATTTAAAATCCAAATCCAAATCTAAGAGTATGTTAGGTAACTGTTTTTTTCCCTTATTTTCTGTTTTCAAAAACAATTTTCTATTTTTGAAACTAAAAACTTGTTTGGCAACTCAAAATGAGTAGAAAACAAAAACTGTTTTCAAAATTCAATTTGTGAAGGAAACTGAAAACATGCAAAAGGCTATTTTTAATTTCTAATTTTTAAAAGTCAATAAAAATATGCATTTAATTTAATGACTCTGTCTTATTTAATGAGTTAACATTAAATTTCAAATCCTAACTATAACATATTTTAGTATTTTCTATTTTTTTTTAAAACTATCTTTTTAATTTCAACTAACCAAACATGTTTTTGATTTCAAAAATACAAGAAAATTGTTTTTTCTTTATATTCCCAAAAACAAGTTTTTGAAAATAGAAAACAAAAATTATTATCAAACATAACCTAAGTTTTCAAACACAATAATAGTGGTTCTTACAGGTGGGCCCACAGTACTACTCGGTATGTTAAAAGGAGAGAAATATAAAACAAGAGTACAGTACTGAACAATTGTGCTCATAGTAAAGGGCAAATCTAATATTTAATCCCACTCCTCTTGTGGACTTTGACTTTAAGTTGTTGGGTAACCACTAACCATGTGAACACATGATGAGTCTTAAGACACAACTCAATTCTGTTTGAATTATATAGGAAGAATAAATTAAAAATCTTCATTGCTAAAATAAGTGTGATTGTTTTATAAATTATTTTGCTAAGAAAAAAAAAAGCGTTGGGATTTTGAGTTTGACCAAGTTGTACCTAAGAGCAAGTGAAGTTCCAGAAAAGCTATCTTTTAAAATTGCTTAATTTATAAACAATTATTCTACTACCACAACTTGCATCACTGGACTTTCTCATTTATAGATGAAGCTATATCAAATGCACAAATCTGTTAAAGTAAAATGTGGTTTAACTTTAAATGGAACTTGTCTCAATTTTTTATAAGAATCGTATTTTTGAAATTAAAAAAATTATCAACTCCCATTTTTAGAAACTTTATGGTACATTTAGTATGCTGAATGAGAATTATGATATAAATTGTAATTTTTATTACTAAGAATAAAATGTATTGTAATGTAATAATTAAACATATTCATAAGTTTGGTTGTGAGTTATAACATTAAAATAAAACTTAAAATTTATTTTAGGAAATATCTTACTCATATAATTATATCTCCTTAAAAATTGTTATTTTTTAAATTTAAGAAAGATATATGTTATTTTTTATTTTTATAATTATTAGAGGTATATAGAAAGTTTATTTATTTGAAAATATATTAAGTTTTAAAACTATTGCACTTACTAAGAAATAACTAATACAACTCTTTTAAAGATGAATAGTTATTCCTCATTTTAAAAAATAATTATTAATAAAAAATGATTATTTCTTGTAATAAAAATATAATCAAACTATAGGAAAAACTAACTATAGAAATAACTATTACATTACACAGCCTATTATAGTCTACTAGTCATACCATTAATTTGAGCAATATTTTATATATAAAAAATAAAATAAAATAAAAAAAATTCAAAACATTTTCCACTTAAATCAGCAAACTTTTACTAATTCATATATGCTAACATTATTTTTTTTTTTTTATGACACAATGAAAGTAAATAAAAAATAAACTTCAACTACAGAGTCAAAACCAAATAAAACACGAAGTCTTATATGTACGTACTAAAATTCACTTATCACAAAGAACATGGAAGAGAATGGTTACCATGTAGCGCAGTGTACAAGCTCCCATTGCGAATATAATCACTAACCAACAGCTTCTCATCATTTGCATAGTAATAAGCTCTCAGCCGTACGATATTAGGGTGTTGGACCCTACCAATAGCCTCCACCTCAGACTCAAACTCCTTGAACCGCCACGTGGCATCAGCAGCTTCACTCAATCGCCGAACAGCCACAACAACCGTAGGCACCGCCGCATTGGATCCTCTCCCAGAAACCACTTTATACACTATCCCACTCCTACTTTTTCCCACCACGTACGCCGATGCCCTCAACAAATCCTCTAATTCCAAATTAAACCCCTCCTCGTCCACCACCACGAATTTACCCTTTTGCCCTTCCTCCTCTTCGAAATTACTCCTGAACCCCTCGTCATACTCCTCCAACTTTTCTGTTCCCATTTTGCCATCCCCACCCCTGCCCTTCCATTTCCTCCGAAACACAAACACCGAAACCAAAACCGAAACCGAAATAACGCACACCACCGCCACCGAAACGACCGATACGACCCGTACGGAATTCGGAGTACCGTCTTTCTTGAAACTTGGGTTAGATTTTTCTGGTTTTCTCGGAGGCTCTTCGGGACTTTTAAAAACATTAGGGTTTTGAGCTTCCGGGCATGGAGTTTCTAACGGAAACCCACAGAGACTAGGGTTTCCAGAGAAAGCAGTGGGACCCTGGTTCAATAAAGACCCAACCTGAGGAATCTCGCCGGTGAGATTATTATGCCGGAGATCCAAATTCACCATCACCGGAAAGTTTCCGTAAGACGCTGGGACTCCGCCGGAGAATTTGTTGAAGGACAAGTTGAGAGTTCCGGTGAGGTTTAGGAGGTCGGAGAGAGAGGCAGGGAGAGACCCATTGAGGGAATTGGAGGACAAGTCTAGGTGGCGAAGGGTTTTGAGGGAAGCGATTTGAGGTGGGATTGGACCTGAGAGAGAGTTGTGAGAGAGGTCGAGGATGAGAAGAGTTGTGGCGTTGAAGAGATGGGAAGGGATGGTGTTGGAGAAGTTGTTGTGGGAGAGAGTGAGTCGGCGGAGCGAGTTGATGAAGCCGAGTTCGGAGGGGAGGTAGCCGGAGAAGGACTTGTTAGGGAGGAAAAGGGTGGTGACGCGGTTGCGAGTGCAAACAATGCCGGGCCAGTGGCATGGGGTTGGGTCGGAGTCGGACCAGGAGTCGAGGACATGAGTCGGGTCGGAGTCTATGGCGGCTTTGAGAGCTAGGAGAGAGAGTCCGTCTGGGGTTAGAGAAGAAGATAGTGGAAAAGTTATGATAGTGATAACTAGTATTACACTGAGAAAAAAGGCTAGCCGAACAAGCATTTTTTTTTTCTTGTTGTTTTGGCAACAAGGAGTTGCAGAGAGTGAGTTTGGTGTGAAAAGAAGAAGAAGAAGAAGAAGAAGAATGGATGTTGTAGCTGTTGTTGTGGATTTGAAGTTTGAATTTGGGGAGTGGAAGTGTTTATCGAGGTGGTATTGGAAAGTGGAAACTGGAATGCGATGCAGAGCAACGTGGCTATGCGCGGTTTGAATTTTTTCTGAACAGTGAAAACCAATCAGCTTTTAGACTTGCTACTATTATAATTTTATTGTTTTTGTTTGTCGGACTCGGTAAGAGCTACATCTTTATTTTTATTTTTAAATATCAGATAAGGTAGCAAATTTGAACTTATATTTCACCCCAAAAAAAAAATTTTGAACTTATATATATCTGTTTAATTTGAAATTAATTTGAGATATGAACTTTTATATATATATATATATATATATCTGTTTAATTTGAAATTAATTTGAGATAGAAGGCCAGGTACTTGTTTAAACTTTCTAATGTATAACTTGAGCCCAGACAAAACAAATAGTATAATTTTGAAACAAAAGCATCGCTCGCAAAGAATAGGAACAACTCGAAAAATGATTCCAAGTTTTAGTTTATCAAACTCCGCCTTTTACGATGCAAGTTTTGGTTGTAATCCCCACGCTTTCAAAATATACTTTACAGATTTTTCTTTACCACTTTTATTTTTATAAGTTTATTTGGATTAAAGTATAAATATAAATATTTTTTTGAGAATAAGAATATTTTCTTTTCTTTTTTTGAGAAAAAGAATATTTTCTTTTGAATAGACTTTAACAAAAAGTAAATAAATAAAACTAGAGAAAAAGCTCTCTTTTGCAGGTGCTACGTACTTTCCCATCTCTTTGTCAATTACTTCATATTAGCCTTATTGCACGCGCTCTGTCTGTGCATGAGACTCTTCTTTTTGAGAGTTTAGTACGTGCAAAGCCTCTTCTTTTGGGGAGTTTGGTATTTTTTTGAAATTTAAGTCATGTTTGGTATATATGTTTAAACACATGTTTTCAGTTTTTAAATAATATTATACATATTTTCACACACTTTTTTATTTATACATATTCCTAAAAAATACAAACAACGTTATTAGAACGACGTTAACAAACGGCCCCATATTATCGTTAAGTATATGTTCAATCATATTATCCATTTGAGAAATACTGATACAACGAAGTGTCATAAGGCTAATTTCAAAAATTGAACAATGAAAAAAAATTGAAATTATATATTCTGTGTGGATGTGTTCATTTTTTGAAGCTAGCCTCATAACAAACATTGTATCAGTAATTCTCAAATGTATAATATAATCAAACATACACTTAAATCTCAAACATGCGCTCTGTTTGTGCATGAGGCTCTTCTTTTTGAGAGTTTAGTACGTGCAAAGGCTCTTCTTCTGGGGAGTTTGGTATTTTTTTGAAATTTAAGTCATGTTTGGTATATGTGTTTAAACACATGTTTTCAGTTTTTAAATAATATTATACATATTTTCATACACTTTTTCATTCATACATATTTCTAAAAAATACAAACAACGTTACTAGAACGTTAACAAACGGCCCCTTATTATCTATCGTTAAGTGTATGTTCAATCATATTATCCATTTGAGAAATACTGATACAACGAAGTATCATAAGGCTAATTTCAAAAATTGAACAATGAAAAAAAATTGAAATTATATATTCGTGTGTGGATGTGTTCATTTTTTGAAGCTAGGCCTCATAACAAACATTGTATCAGTAATTCTCAAATGTATAATATAATCAAACATACACTTAAATCTCAAATTATAATAAATAGAAATTGATGATACTAAACACCCCCCCAAAAAAAAGAGCCTCATGCACACGCAGAGCGTGCAATGAGACTAATATTCCATAAATTTCATCCATTCAATGTGTTGTTTATAATGTGATTGTTAATTGATTAGTTTTTTGTCCATATATAATATGCTTTTGTTCAATAACATAACTAAAATAATATACAATGAACTCATAAGGTAAACAATATTTGGATTATAAAAATGTATTCTAAAAATTCCATCCACCTATATATACATGACAATGTACGACGGAGAAGATTATAATGCAATGTCTTTTATTGAGCCTTCCAAATATTTTACAGCACCTAATATGTAAATGCTAAATTTATTAATTTTGTAACAGTAACTTAAAAGATGTAATTGCAAAGGCAAATTAAGCCATGTTAATATGTGGGGAGTGTGGGTGTGGATGGGATTAGTTTTTGGTGCTAGATCTCATCACACACAGTACACACTTCAATTAATTTTTGTGATTGGCATACATATAAACTTCATTCGACATACGAATAAACCCCAAATTAAAATTAATGAAATTTTAAACATTAAAAATATAAAAAATAAAAAGCTCTACACTTCTGGAGCATCTACGCACAAATATTAGAAATGAAACATGAAAAATATTGCACAGGTTGTACTAGCCTTAAACCAATGCAACCTACTATTTTCTACAGAATTAAGATAATTTTACAATTAGCACAACCAATATCAATAGGACCACAGGAAAAAAAAATACCAAATATATGCTAATATATACCACTTTTGCTCCAAGCCATGGATCCTTAAACTCTCAAAGGCACTCTTCCTCTTCATTGGGGTTGCCTCAAATTCTGAATGCTTGAAATCCAAAACTTAGCTACATCTTTCCATTAAATTGACTACTTGTATATATTTTCACCAAAAAGAGACCCAAATTGCAAATTCAATATCACATACAACATCAATTAAAAAAATATACTGAGCAAAAAAATAAAACAAACAAATGACAATTCTTCATATTGAATTACCTCGGGGCTGTAAAATGTATATTCAGTGGGATCTTCAGCTTTTCTCATTAAAAAAAAATGCATTTGAAGATGGTAGGAAAGATAAGAGTTTCTTATGTAATTCTTCTTCTTCTTCTTCTTCTTTAATCCATCTGAAGTCATAATCTTGGTCAACCAATGCGCCTCTTAGGCAAGTCTTTCAAATAAGAATATGCATTATAAAGTTAATAAGTGTGTATAAAACAAAAGTAACGGTAAGTGTTCACAGTAAGCCAAATTGACACCAATTAGATTTTTTTATCTACTAACTAAAACTTGTACACAGAAAAATCACCAAGCCTCTCTATCTCAAATTCATTTTCTCTTTTTTTTTTTTTTGAAATGCAAATTCATTTTCTCTTGAACACAAACTTTTTGATTTTGTAATATGTAATACATGACACACATAACATAAAATAAAATGTATATACATGAATTCAAAGCCAGTAGCAAAAAAATAAAGGTTAAAAAAAAAAAAAAAAAACACAAACACAAACACAAACTCACAAAATCTCTAAAAACCCATACCTCTAAACAGTCAACCCACCAATTAATCCCCTTGGCTGGAACTCAAATTCTACTTCCATAGTTGTGCAATGATGAAATCTCAAAGCAGCCTCCATTATGGGCTTATGACCGCATCAAATTAGCCACTATGAACACCAACCAAGAATCCTCCATAGCCCACAAACCACTATCAACCTCTCTATTCAATTAAATGTTTAAAACTTTTTTTTTTTTTTGGAGAATGTAATGTTTGAAACTTGAAAGGTTGGAGAGCTATTATTTTGATAATGGTTTAAATTGGGATGGAGTTGGTATTAGTTTAAATTGGCATTAGTTTTTTTAGTAAGTAGTAATCTAAAATTCTTGTTAAAGATTTGAACGTGGTTTTTTTTTTTTTAATATTTATTTATTTATTTAATGAATTTGAATTTCAAAACATATATATGTGTTGCATATTTTTAACTTCAATCTTTTTAGTAGTAGTAGTAGTTATCTAAAACTCTTATTAAAAAAAAAAAAAAAAATCTGAGAAGACTTGTTAAAGATCTGCGTGGTTTTTTTTTTTTTTTAATTATTTTATATGAATATGAACGTGGGTTGGGCTTGGACGTGGTATTTTTATTTTTTTTAATAAAATTTTGGATGTAGTAGTGGTATTTAAAATTTTATGGATTTGTTTTTAACTTCAATTTTTTTTAGCAGTAGTTATCCGAAAGTTTTGTTAAAGATTTGAAAGTTGGGTTTTTTTTTGGATAAATTTGAAAAAAAAAAAAAAATATATATATATATATATATATTAGGGAAAAGTTGAACATGGGTTTGAAGGTGGTATTTGAAAGTTTTTGGATTTCTTTTGGATATGATCGATTTCTACTAAAATAGATATTCAAATATCCATACATGCCCTTAGATTTTTTATTTTTTGGAAGTGTAGTATGTATATTTTGTTATTAGAGGGGTAATTTTGATAGTACAAAAGGTAATAACTAAGAATCCTCTTAATATATAGAGAATAATACATAAAGATAACTGCTTGGTGGTGAGAAGTTTTATTTATGTAGAAGTGAGTATTTTTAATGTTTAAATTTTAAAGAGGTAAGCTACATTTTAGGATTTGTAGTGGGAATATGTGAGTGGAGAGTGGAGACTCATCAAAGATCAAAGTTGTCTTTTATGAAATTTTTGTTGTGCGACCTATTTTTGAGGGTGAAGGAGGAGAACGTGGATATAAAAAATTAACTGGGAGCAGGTTTTTTTTTATTCATTGAATTATTAATTAAATAGCCTATGATTGTTGGAGAGTGGTAATTTTACTTTTATCTGAACTTATTTGACTTTTTAAACGTGTAGTTATCTACAAATTAAAAAAAAAAATAACGGATAGGTTTTTTTTTTAATAGAATCATAGAACATGGGATAGTTTTTTTTTTTTTTTTTAAATAGAGATAAAAGAAAATGTTTTTAAAATTTAGCTAAAATTTAGGAGTTTTTAAATTAGTAATTTTACATATATAACTCTATTACTTTAACTTTACAAACTGGTAAATTTGAAAGTATTTTAGACATCAAAATTGAAAAATCCTAATAAGAAAAGCCCTTAAATAGTAGTATAGATACACGAAATAAACTGATTTTTTTTTTTTTTTTTTTTTTGCGCAAGATGGAAAGAATGCAATTGTTTCATGATTAGCATTGGCATCAGATATGCCAAATACTATATTTTTAACATTTGATACACTAAAATACCAAAATTTTTGCTTCATAATGTGTTCTAAATCTCAAAAAATTTTTAAACATGCTGATATGTCATTCTACTAGTAGAATGACATTGTATAATGTTCTAAAATTTTTTATTGTTTTTTATTCACCTCAATGGGCCCAGTCTCTCTGTCATATTTCATCACTGTCTCTCTTCCCTCTTATCTATTTGCTCTCTCTCTCTCTCCGACCAAACCTAGGCTAGAAGCCATTATCATTGTCTAAAGCCCATCTCAGCCTTGGTTTGAAGCCGCAACCATCAATTTGAACGCACCACCTCCAGTCTGAAGCAATGTCTATTGAAAAAGCAGCCACCACTGGCTGATCTTCTGCCTCTCTTACTAGCTAGTTTTGATTTGAATTTTTTTTTTTTTTAACGGTTTGAGTTGATCTGATTTTGGTGGGTTGCAGTGGGCTAATTTTGGTGGTTATGGTTGGGGTAGTTTTTTATTTTTTATTTTTATATAAAATAAAAATTCTACTATAACCTAATCTAAGTATATATCTATACTACTGTTTAAAGGGCTTTCCCTATTTGGATTCCTCATTTTTTAGTTCAAAAATGTCTATACACCTCTATGTTTAAGTAAAGACAAGACTAAAGGACATTTTAATAAAAATACAACTCTAACTTCCATTAAAACATTGCCTAAAAAATAGGATTACTTTCCTGTAATTTTTCAAATTGCTTTATCCATTTATAAATTAGATTCATTAAAAAAAAATACACTTATAAATTAGATTCTCAAAATAAAAACACATGATTTTTTTTTTTGCTAAAAAAAAAAAAGCCTCACCACACGCGCGTAGCGCGTGTGATGAGGCTAGTGTGTGTGATGCTCTTACCTAGAGACTTGACCTCTAGCCCTTGCTCTCCACACTCCACAAGCACTTATACTTGTGGAGTGACTATCGCACCAAAAGTGTGCAGTGGTGTGGTTGAGGTAGTTAGTGGTGGTGATTTGTTGATTTTGGCTGGTGGTTGGTGGTGGTAAGTTTGCGGTTGTGATGGTGGTGGGTTGTGAGGTGGTATCATAGGTTTTGTGTTTGTTTTTTTAATTAAAAAAACACAATTGTAGGAGGGTTTTTTTAGGTTATTTTAATGTATTGTATATATCTATCTCTATATATATTAAGAGGATTCAAAAAATTAGTTATCCTGCTTTCAAAAAAAAAAAATAGTTATCCTTTTCTTACAATGTCTAAAATACCCCTAAAATTTATTAAGCACTACTCTAAACAAAAAATAATTGAGTTTATAAAAGTAATTTGAACTACATATATATAATATTTAATAAACATTTAATTTAAACTATTAAAAAAAAAAAAAAAAAAAACCCTAACACGTTTGAATTCCACTCCCACAGTATACTCCTAACAAAATTGCTTGAATTCCACTCCCCTACGTTTTACTCCTAAGAAACTGCTTTACTATCAAATTTAAAATTTGTAACTTCTCTTTAACTTCTTTTACTTATCTGGTTTTTATTTTATTTTATTTTATTTAAGTTTCATGCTATATCCTCCTTCCTCTTCGTATTCTTCTTCTTCTGAAGAAGAAGAAAAAAAAAACTGATAATATTTTATTGCACTAGAATAATAAAAGACTTGATTACTTGACTTCCAAGATTATCCAGATAAGTATATAAGCAAATATTCTTCTTTTACTTATCCTTTTAATTTTCCTATTTCTTACCTTCAATTGCCGTTTTAAAATATTGTATTTGTTTCTCTCTTGCCGCATAACAATTTTCTATTTGTTTATTTCTCTTCTTTGATGCCAAACTTTTCTTCTTTTTTATTTTTTTATTTATTTTTTATTTATTTTTTTTCATTTTGGCTTCTATTAATGCCTATCTAGAATTTTCATTCATTCTTTTTTTTTTTCTTCAAATTTTTTTGCGTCCTTTCTATTTAGAATAATGTTGTTTCAAAGTGTCTCATAAGATTAACACAAAGTTTCTGTTTAAATTCATCTCATGCTGGGTCACCAAGTTATTGAATTTTTTGCTTCTCAAAAAATAAAAAAATAATTGAATCTTTAAAAAGTTTTTATAAAATATGCCCACTACATTGAATATTTTCTTGCGAAATCACATATTAAAAACTAAATTGTTAATATGTCAAATTCTAGACTTTTATATATCTTTCATTTGCTATGCAGACGTGGACTCTATGAAACTCAAAGAGGAGAATGATCAACTGGTGGTGATCAGGAGAGTTGATCTTGCCGAATTGATAAAAACTTTGAGGAATAAGGTTGGGAATGCATACAAAATCACTTTAGAACAAAAAAACAAATTACCATATCCTTATTTTGTTTGTTTACTATGAGATTGGTCTGTGCTTTCTAAAATAAAAAAAGATTGGTTTGTGAGTGCTAAATTCTTTTTTTTTTTAATTTATTTTCCAGTTCAAATAAATATGATTTTGGTATTTGTTGGGGGAATAAAAAAGAATTTTATTGCACACACGAAATGTATGTGATAAAATTAATATAATATTTTAATGTGTTGTATTGAAGAATAAAATATATGATATATGATATAATGTAAAATGTTATTGTAAAATAAAAAAAACAGGTTTTTAGTGCGATCAAAAAGCATTTAGCATAGTACAACCAAGACTAGTACTCTAATGCTGTAATGCTAGTTAATTTACTTTTTTAGTTGCCCTTTTTTTTTTTGGTTTAATTCAATTTTAATTTCACTTTTTACTAAATAGTAGATACTTTTTTCTTTTTTCTTTTTTTTTTTTACCACTCATCTTCAACAGATAAAACTATGGTGCCAAACCCACATTAATGACAACAGAATGATGTAAAGTGCCTCTTTCAAAAATAAAAAATAAAAATTCAAACTCAAAGTTTTCTTCTAGGGGACCAAGATGGTGGAACAACCGAACAACTGCACCATTGCCCACAAAGAGTTGGGAGCCATGAAAAGATTTTCAAAGGAAAAGATTTTTCTTTCAATTTTGTGGTCCGATGGAGAAGCATAAAGTTGTCCACAAAGTGATATTATGGGGACAACTTTGTAATTTAGGCTCCGTTTGTTTCGACTGAATTTGATTTCCGGAAATCAATTTCCGGAAAATCGAGCGTTTGGCTGCGCTGGAAAATTCGGTCAAACTGAAAACATTTTCAGTTTGACCGGAAAATAAGCAAAAAACGACTGAAATTGGATTCAGTCGTTATTTTCGCTTCAAATGATTTCCGGAAACACGCACAAGCTCTCAGCACAAGCTCTGCTCTCACACGCACAAGCTCTCACACGGATCACTGCTCTGTGAAGCCTTCATTGCGCCGGAACCACCCACACCGACGCACCACGATCGCGATCTCGCCGGGACCGGAACTGCGCCGATCGACGTCGATCACGATCGCGATCGCGCCGATCGGCGTCGATCGCGATCTCGCGATCGACGCTTCGCGCGATCGCGATCGCGCCGATCGGCGTCGATCGCGATCATCGAAATCAGCGAGATCGCGATCGCGATCTCGCCGATCTCGCGAAGCGTCGATCGCCGCTTCGCGCGATCGCGATCGAGATCGGCGAGATTGCGATCGCGATCTCGCCGATTGCGATCGCGATCTCGCCGATCGCGATCTCGCCGATCGAGATCGCGCCGATCGCGATCGCGATAGAGATCGCTCCGATCGCGATCGCGATCTCACCGAGAACACAATTTGTCCTTCTGGGTTTTCTCACCGAAAAATTGATTTGTCCTTCTGGGTTTTATTTGAGTTTTTAGGAATGAATGACATTATGTGTTTGTTTGGGAGCTGAGAAAATGTGAGAAAATGTGAGCAACAAGTAAAAAATGTGTTTTTTATGGTATTTTCAAGAATACAACCAAACATCAGAAAATATTTTCCGAAAATTTTTTTGAAATGCAACCAAACACATGAAAACATTTTCTTTTCCGGAAAATAGCATTTCCAGAAAATATCTATTTTCCGGAAATGCTTTTACACGAACCAAACGGAGCCTTTTCTGTTGTTTGCGTTTGTGTCAGAAAATCATTCAACAAGGACACATTGTGAATCACCTTTTCAGTCTGCAGATTTCACTAACAAGGCTATTTGAGTAAATCTCACTGAGATCTTTTGTAATTTTGTGGTCCGATGGGGACAACTTTGTAATTTAGCGTTTTCTGTTGTTTGCGTTTATGTCAGAAAATCATTCAACAAGGACACTTTTTCAGTCTGCAGTTTTCACTAACAAGGCTATTTGAGTAAATCTAACTAAGCTCTTTTGTTCAAAATCGTTGGGGGAAAAAGACAACAGGGCAAAAAAGTACATTTTTCTTTGTATAATCCACCCTTAATATATATTAATACCGCTTCAGCAGGAATTGATTTGTCTCGATTGACAAGTGACAACTATGGTTTGGTTGGGAACAAAAAGATCAAGCTTGTGATTTCACAGTTCTCACTATCTCTTACAGTGGGGAAATATCACACAATCTCGTTTTGTAATTTCTTTGTAAAGTCAATGGCTCTATTTCGTGGCCTTTTGCTTTGGGTAGTTGGTATATGCACTTAAAAATATATATTTTATTATTTAAAAATATGTGTGATGGAAAAGTATATGAAAATACGTTTAACATAGTTTAAAAACTGAAAATTTAATATAGTTTAAAAACTGAAAATTGTTGTTTGAAATAATATATCAAACACCCCTCATAGCCTTCTTTCAAGAACATATACCATATTTTAGGGGTATATTTCCACCCACTCACAGTTAATAAGGTTTATCAACTATTAGACCCACTCAATTGTGAGTAAGAGGAAATATAAAGTCTGATTAGATAGAATTTATTTTGTTGAAATTGAAAACTGAAAACACTGTAGCAAAATAATTTTTAAATGTGTGAATAGTGCCGTGTGACCCACTTTTAATAAAAAAATTGCTGAAAAGTGAGGTTTATGGGTCCTATGATCAATGCACAGGACCCACTGATGTGCTAAAAAAGAGATGAAAAGTCAAATTGTGTGGCTACTGTTCATGAACAGTAGCCGTAACAGTGAAAATTGTCTCCTAAACGCGTGCCAAAAACAAAGGAGGGATAAACGTGAAATAGAAAATGTAGACGCATAATAAGTTCTACCCAAACACTCATATATACCCGAAGCATAATATACTTCTTCCTTTTTGGCTTAGTCACAGTGACAGCTTTAAAAGTATGTTATTAGCTACGTCTTTTCAATGTAAACAATCAAATAATAATTAAACTACTAATCATCCGTTTAATTACCAATATTTTGCCTAAATAAGTAATAATATAAACAAAATGCATCATCTTTTTTATGATAATATAAACTCTTAGGTACTAAAAATATTTTATGTTTTAATTCAAATTATTTACAATTTCACATGCTATATAAATTAAGGGCATGCTTGGTATTTGCTAAATGTAGATTACGTTAGGAATGATAATCACTTTTTTTTTTTTTTTTTGATAGGATAGGAATAATAATCTTATTACTAGAATAGAAAACATTGTAATGGAATAATTATTATTATCCATAAGTTAAGTTGTTACATATGAAAAACTTGTAAAAGATGATGTATAAGGAAAAATTATATTTTTAGAAATATATTTGTGGGAACAAAATCTATTTGTCCGCTTTGGAGGGCAGGCTCAGGCATGTTTATGGTGCAATGTCCTGAGCTTCTATCTCCTCACGACTTTGTCCTCTTTGCGAGTGTGGGCATGCTTTGTGCAAGAGTCCCACATCGCTTAGAAAAGCGCCCCACCTATGCCTTATAAGCATGAGCTCAAGGCATAAGTGTACCACTATTATCACCAGTAGTGGTAGAGGCGTGCCTTGCACTCAGGTGTTGGCAACAAAACCGTGCGGGTGTTAAGCCAATATCGGCTACAAGGCAAGCTCTTGGCCTGAGGTGAAAATCCCCAAAGTGGACAATACTTGAGATGGGCACTGTCCCTCAAAAGCACCTTTTTGTGGGAGCATAATCTATTTGTCTACTTTGGAAGGCAGGCTCAGGCATGCTTATGGTGCAACGTCCTGAGCTTCTATCCCCTCACGGCTCTGTCCTCTTTGCGAGTGTGGGCATGCTTTGTGCAAGAGTCCTACATCGCTTAGAGAAGCGCCCCACATATGCCTTATAAGCATGAGCTCAAGGCATAAGTGTACCACTACTACCCACCTATGCCTTGAGCTCATGCTTATAAGGCATAGGTGGGGCGCTTCTCTAAGTGATTTGGGATTCTTGCACTAAGCATGCCAACACTCGCAAAGAGGACAAAGCCGTGAGGGGATAGAAGCTCGGGACGTTGCACCATAAGCATGCCTGAGCCTGCCCTCCAAAGCAGACAAATAGATTGTGTTCCCACAATATTAATTTTAAAACCTATTATATACAATATACACTAAAGAGGAATAACTATTTTTCAATTTTAAAGAGGAATAGCTATTTTTCAATTTAAAGAATAGTTATTCCTATGTAATAATAAAAGATACAACCAAATAACCGAATTGCTATTACATATAAATAACTATTCTATTATAAGAGCTACTACAGCGTACCAAATTCATGCTAAGATTTTTCATGCATGATCATACCTCATCTAGATCAATTAGGCTTTTCATGGTTTATTTAACATGTCATGTAGAATTGCATCTAGGATTTCCTTATTCATGTCATCTTCTAACTTATATATGCGACATGTTCAATACTAACCTCATTTCTTTTTTCATGCGAATTGGTTTCATACATCATGCACACTATGTAGTTTTTATTTCAATGCTGTATGAATAGTTTTTATTCATTAAAAACTTAGGTTGGGTGGGATGGAGTGCTTAACACCACAAAATTTATTATAGAAAATATTACCATGATAAAATGAAATTTTAAACAAAAGAATTTAGCTGAAAGGCAACATAGGTCATGGCCTTAGGGGATCTCTACATTAATTTCCTTCAAGTCACCAAATTTCACGTGATTATGTTTTTGGCATTGATAATTTGTACTAATGCCGTTTATTACTTCTTGTGATTTAACTTTAATACGATTGCGTTGTCGAATCGAATGAAAATTTGAGTTTTACATTACCTGGACCGATCAGTTTAGGACAAAAAAACTATACAGTCTAAAGAAGAAAGAATGACAAATATTCCTAATAGAATTGGAAAAGGTAAAGGTAGTGGTCCAAAGGCAAATTTTGAAAGAACTAGACGGCCACCTGAGTGGTGTGTACTGGAGTGCACTACTATTTCTACAGATGAAATGAAATAGTGTGGTCTAAAAAGCTACCGACCCCTCTCACGGCCGTTTGCACTTGTTGGGGACCCGTTTCAAAGTTTTCTCCTCTTGGTTTCATTATAGCATTAGGACCACAGCATGGGAAAGGTAACGTGCGTCAATAATTGTCAACCGGTTCGCCATTATGGCTATTACTTTTTCTTTTTTTTAGGGGACCATCATGGCTATTTCGTCTAATTAGCAAGAAATCAGAGATGATAACAAAACATGGAAAAGGTTGCCCTCTTGGACACGGGTTGCCCTTTTCTCTCTCTTTTGCTAAATTTTTAGGCATGGTTTGCCACTTTTCACGCTTTGTTTTGAAAGAGATCCCAAGTCAGCCTAGTCAGAGTTAAAATTATTTGCTAAAATTGACTTTGGCAACTTGCTCACTACTTCTAATCTATACACGGTATTCACAGACCTATGAGCAATCCAAAAAGTTTTGAGTCTTGACCCTTGAGCCTCCCAACCACGTTAATAGAAATATAAAAGTAGAGGGTCCATACACTAAATTATGAAATTACACAAAAACACTCCCTATTGATTTGTACATCCCTTTTCAAAAGTTCCCGAAAACTACCATTTTCTTCTAAACATACAAGAAAACTGTAGCTTTTCTAAATCCTTGTATCATATTTATTTATTTATTTATACTACTATTTAAGGAGTTTCTCCCGTTTAGATTAGACATTCTTTTGTTCCAAAATAACCCTCACTACAAAAAAAAAAAAAAAAAACCCTCAATAGCTGGTAAATAACTCCCACTCACTACAAACAAAAACTTCTCAATAACTAAACTTCTCCCCAGTAGTTTGTTATGTGTACAAAGATTACCATTCCTATTCCTATTCCTATTCCTAATTGAAATACAATTTCTGTCAGGTGGATACTTCTTTGTATAAATGCAATGTAGTTTCTGAAGATACACAAGGAAGATTATTCTTTGAGTGCTATATCTATAGACAATTGAAGTGTGCTACATCCATAGATAGTTGAGGAGCAAAATATTTGTCTACAAACCTTGCTCTATTCATTAAAAAAGGTATGTAAGTTTTCTCTAGGGCACGGTTTCTTTTTTTTTTTTTGAGAATTTTTTTTTTTGAGAATTTTTTTACTATTGCTAAATCCACTAACCACTACAAATCTAAAAATTATTGGGTTTATTAAAAAATTAATAATTATTGGATTTCGGTTGTAAATTTGTAATTGAGGACACGTGCTATAATTAAGAAGTTTTTACTTATAGATGATAGAATTGATGCATCCTTTTCCCTTTTAATATTTGTATTTAGGAATAATTACAGTAAACCTATCTGTGGTATGGCCCGTTTTCACTTTGCCTACCCGTGGTTCAATCATTTACACTTTGCTCACCTGAGGTTAGTTCCGTTAGCCTTCCGTAACCCACCTCTTTGTTTGCCGTTAGAAAAACACATTTTTAGGCAAAAACAAATATAACAAGAATAAAAAAGCTAGGGTTTTTCATTGCTCATGAACTTCAATGAGAACAAACTGGAGGAACAACATGCCAATCAAATGGCTCAATGAAATTATTTTTAATCTATAACAATATCAACAATTTCACAACAACTCAAAATTTTGAACCAAATTTTACAAGAAGACCAACATCTCAAAACAACCAGCAACGTTATCAACAAAGAGAGAGGGAGATAGAGATAAGCTAATAACTGAAGTGTGAGGTATAGGAAAATCCAGTCGTGGATTTGGATCATGGTAGATCAGCCATGGGTTTGGTGTCGTGGTGGTGGCTTCTAGGTGCTAGATTGGAATGTAAGACAGGGAGAGAAATCCAGTAAACCCTCTAGACCAACCTTTCAATCAAACCCCTGTATCAAACCAAAACTTAATTCACAATCCAACACAAAGAAAACCCTCTGGAAAATTCACCCAAACCCACCATTAACAAACCCCCAAAACCCAAGTTAGGCCGAGACGCAGAGAGCAGAGGAACCACCGTGGAGTGGTGGTGGTTGATGATTGGAGATGGGTGACCTTGGAAGTCCGAGGGAGGCTCGGCTTGAGAGGGTTTCAGAGATTAGAGAAAGGGAGCTTGGGTTTGGTGAGGGTCTAATGAGGCGAGGCTGCCTGAGGTGGCGACGTTGATGTGAGGGGGTGAGCTTGAAAGGAGCGGCCATGGAGTTCGTTTGAGAGAGTTTTAGAGATGAGAGAACAGGGGTTTAGAGAAAGCTCAGGCCGAGAGCTTAAAGAGACTGAGCTTGGGTTTAGAGTGAGAGAGAGGGCTCTATGAGATTTATTGTGGGAGCTTGAAGGGTTGGCTATGGAGGTCCGATGGAGGAGCTCGCCGCTAAGGTGGTGCCGATGATTGAGGGAAACGAGCTTGAAGGGTTGGCAATGGAGTTTCATTTTGAGGCAGCTCAAATGAAACCCAACCACAGTAGCAAACCCACCCTTATTTTCAACTTCAAACCCACTTTGAATCCTAGCCACAGTGGGGAGAGAAGCCAAGATCAGAGTGGGATTTGTGTGCTATTCCTCCACTTTGTTCTTATAGAAGTTCTTAAGCAATCAAAACCCTAACTTTTTTATTCTTGTTATATTTGTTTTTGCCTAAAAATGTGTTTTTTTAACGGCAAATGGAGAGGTGGGTTATGAAAGGCTAACGGAACTAACCTCAAATGGGCAAAGTGTAAATGATTGAACCACGGGAAGGCAAAGTGAAAACGGGCCATACCATAGGTGGGTTTATTGTAATTATCCATTTTATTTATTATGTTATTTTGGTATTTGAACTATTTTTTTTCCTCGGCTAGGGCCCGCACCATGGCTTTCCAAGGGAATGAAGAGGATGAGAAATCTAGGATCCTCTCCTCCATTATAGAGATAGCATTCACGTTCCCTTCTTGATAAGGAGGCAAGGGGTTAGTGATGACATTCAGCCCGGCTGTGTAGTTAAACTATACTAACTTGTTTTCAATGAGATTCTAGATTTGGTGTCTCAAATGTATCCACTCTTCGAAAGTGTGCCCCTTCGACCCCAAAATAGTGCTCATATTTTTTGGATGGGTCAAAGCCAGGCAGAGGAGGACCGTCTTTGGGTTTCACGAATATTGGTGTCACTAGCTTCTTCTCTAATAGATAAGTATAAAGCTCTGCCATGGGCATAGGTAACAGAGAGAATTTATGTGGTTCTGCCTTGGGATATCAGCGTTGATCGGGCTTTCCCCTCTAATTGAATGCTCGGTAAGGTGCCTAGGCTGGTTGAACTTGTTGCTGATAAGGCCAGGCATTTGGGGCTGTATAAGCAGGAACGACACCCCTTAGTCCTTCAGGTGCTTTGTCGATCATATGAATATCGGCTTCCTTCCCTTTGTGTCAGATTTCCTTCTTCACTTGTTGTTCTATCATAGAATTTAGAGCATCGGGATTGACTATTTTCTTGCTCCTAATACCCATAAATGCACTCTCCAATAGGAATCAGGCTTGTGAAGTGAGTGACTTGGGGACTAATCATCTTCACATAGTAAGGAGGCTTGAGGTTATCAATGAACCATTTGATCATTTCATTTTCCATCATAGGAGGAAGCACTTGGGTGGCTAGCTCACACCATCTTTGGGCATACTCATGGAAAGATTCCCCACTATTCTTTTCTATCCTCTAAAGAACTGTTCGATCGGGAGCTATCTCAGTATTGAACAGGTAGTATTCTAGGAATGCATTGACCATCTCTCTCTAGCTGGAGGTCTTTTCCAATCTCACATACCATGTGGCTGTGGGGCTAATCAAGCTATTGGGGAAAATTTGGCAGAGTAAAGGATGATTGTCTCCATAGGGTGCCATCTTCCTACAGAACATGCGTAGATGGGCGCAAGGATCTCCAGTGCCATCATACTTGACGAACTCGGGTGCCTTGAACTTGGGAGGCATAATGACCTAAGGGAAATTGGTCAAACTATCTAGATCGACACTTCCTCGAGTATCGAAGCCCTCTATAATACGGATTTTCTCAGTTAGAGTCTCCACTTGACTTTTGACCTAACCGTAACCAGATTTTAAAGTCTTATCCTTAGAAGGATCCACTTTTTAGTTATTCCCTTGTGGGGTGAATGGTGGTGTAGTTTGGCCCTAATTCGGATCTAGTGGTGGCCAGTTCTCGTTTTCAGAATGGGCGCGGAGCCCTTTAGAAAGGGACCAGATGATTCTTGGTTCCCTCCTACAACTAGCCGTTGCATCATGCGCATCATTTTTTCCATATGTTCTTTCATCTGCATGAACTCAGCAACATTTACTTCAGAAGCTGAAGGGTTACTAGTAGATATCTCTCTAGCACAAGACCTAGTGATAATTGGATCACGACATGATGGTAGCTTAGACTGTTTCCTTTTAGCAATCTTTTCTCTTTAGGATCTTGGAAAGGAAAATAATGGGATAGGAAAGAAATGGGGTACATTTGAAAATTTGATAATGTGGAAACACAAAACAAACCCGAAGTTAGTTTATGTTCTTGCTCATTTAAAATGCACCTATCTTTTTTGAGATATTGGCTTGGACTCTTGATTGGGTATTTATCATGGTGAGTTTCTATGGTAATGCGAAATTAATGCACAAGCTTGGCAAGTAACCGAAACTTTCATATCATGCTTGAAATTGTGGGATGGACCTTCTCTTTTGATTACATGGTAAAGCAATGTTTTTTTTACAGAATTTGGCTTTTTTCAATGCCCCAAGATCATAGGATGTAGACAATGGCTCCAATAGTGGGCCTTTTACAATATAAGGAAATTCAAATTTACAATGAAGAGCTTTATTCTTGAAAGCTTGGACTTTTCAAAGAAGATCTTGAACCATGGCAATGTCCACCTTGGTGTGGAGTTTCAGCTACTTGCCACAAATTTTTATCTGTAAACATTTACATGATGGAGCCATTAGTGTATGCATGCATGCCCTTGTAAGGTTGGAAACCCTTAGGGACCGGGTATGATCAAATGTGTGAGCAACGGGGTTGCTTTTCCCTAGGGTCTATCATAGATGCTATGTAAGCAAGATAGATAGAACCTGGAATAGAGCATGACTCTTTGATGCAAGCAAAAAGGGCAAACCTGCAAACAGAAACTGGACACTTTCCCCTTACCTCATTTTGAAAACAATCCCATGAAGGATATCCTACCTTAGGCTAGGATGTTTACTAGGATTTGGCTATTCCTAGTCCTCACAAGTTTGACATAGTTTAGGCCAACTATATGAGACACGACTTAATTGGTAAGTTGGTCCTATTCTTAGGGGGGACCTCGATCATCTAATCCTTCCCTTCATAGAAGTTGCAGGATAAAGTGGATCAAATGGGCCTTTTCAGCATAATCCTATCCACCCATGGACCCAGGAAAAGCCTACAATTCGACATCTAGTAACTATCTAAGGTGTACGTAACCAGCATTAGCCTTCAATGTTGGGCCTGAGTTTGACATAATATGAGGGGTGATGTCATGTATTTTGAAATGAAAGGGGAATGACTTTCCAAGCACAACAGATATATGCATAGATAAAGGTGTAGCAGAAATTAAATCTTACTACCCTAGGTTCATACATGTAAGGGAAAGCTGTACAACATGCTTTAGGAAAGTAGGAAAGCTTCACAGATACGAAAATACCTCAAAGACGGCTTTTGGAAAACCATTTTGAAAATCTTTTTTTTTTTTTTTTGGAAAACATTTTTGAGTTTTGAAAATAGTTTACTAGGATATAGTAAAAGCAATTTTCAAAAAGAAAGTCCCGGAGGCTAATGCCAATTTCAATGTTTTTGAAAGCCAATGTCCAAAGATTAGGATCTTATCAAAAGCTCTAAAGGTTAAACTCTCTAAGTGTCCCTAGTGGAGTCGCCAGTTTGTCGACGCCTCGGGGCTGTTCAACCACCCATCGCGGTGACACTCACGCACCTTTCATCTATCTCAACTTTGATGCGAGAGATGATATGGTATGGAGGTGTGTTGTACCTCGGGTGTGTGACTAGAATATGAATCGATTTTATGGAAATTACCAACGGTAAGTGAAGTCGCCACCAATCATTGGATTTTTCTATGTGTTATTGGTCACCTGACTCTATTTGATTTTATTACCAATCCTAGGCTAAGAAAAAGGTCGTTTCTCCTAATCTAATGTGGATGGGTAAAAAATCTTGATTCTTGAGTTTGGAAGTCTGGTTACATGTGGGGAAGGTGTTAGACACCCTACAACGCATGTTCGTAGACAATTCTTAGTTTTGGTAAAATCATAATTTAAGGACATTGGCAGTTGAAAGCAAGCTATTAGCATTAGCTTTCGGGGCTTTAAATGTGTTGGGCTTTGAGGTTTGATTTTGGAATGGGTATGGTTTCGATTGACACTTTCTAAGTGCGTTTGAAGTCATTGCCAAATTTCCATGGCAAAAATCAAGCAACATTTCACCTTATTTTCATGGCGAAAATCTAGCAGCGCTTCGCCTTAGATGCATTATAGCATGCAAAACATTATTCTTACCAAGCTTTCGACATGAGAATATGGCAATGGGGATGCCCCATTTTCATGGTGAAAATTTGGCAAAGTTTCACGTTTGGTGCACTAGCAGGGTTTCGCATCTGTGTATATGGCGCGCATTGACATGCTCGTACTCTAACGAGTCGAAACCTTTCAAAGCATTAAGCATGTTGATGCGTGTTGCATACACGGGGAAACCAATGTCACATGGTGACATGGATCAAAACAATCACACCGCAATGATCATACACACAATATAGCATGAATATGCACCTATGGCAATTGCCTTAAGCACATATCCACACTACAAGGTCAAAAGCTATCATGACTAGAGAGGGTCACTCACGTAGCCACGAGAGTCCATCTTACAAAGTGCACAATCACCCACACATATGCAGGCATATATATACATACATCATGCTCAATGCTATCACACAGAGTAAGAAAGGAAATAGACGTTGCCAACGTTCCAAGGGTATGACCCAGCAAGGTACAGGAAAAGTAAAACAGATATTGTCACACCCAAGGAACGCGGCCTAAGCAAGGAGCAGGAAAAATAAATGGGTACAAGGAGAGGGGGAACCCTAATACATGCTCTAGAAAAAAGGCTTAAAGAAAGAGAAAGAGAAGACCGCTCTGGAGTGGCTAGGCCCCTTAATCTATTGTACATTGCCCTTTGTGGGCTTGCATCCTCTTGCTTGCATCCTTGCCCTTTTTGCTAGCGCCTAGGAGTTCGCACCCTTGCTCTAAGCGTCCTTGCTCCATGCATGTACATGGAAAGAGAAAAGAAACAAGCTAGCAGACAAGCAAAGAAACAAATGGAAGGAAAAGCATGCTGAAGACAAATTAGGAAAAGATGCTAAACGGGGGCAAACAAACATGTGAAGCACACGAAGAGGGAAACAAACATGTTATTAAACAAAAAGGGGTGTCATAGGAGGACAAATGTATGTTTGAATAGAGTGTCCATAGTTCCATTGGAATGGAATATGGACGACACACAGACTCATGCATGAATATGTAAGCAAGCATGCAAAAGATGCAAAGAAGCAAAGAAAGCCAAATGGGTGACACAAAGCAAGCAAAGCAAGCATATCAACATCGCACAGAGCAGAGAAAAGTGTGTATCAAGCACACCAACACCCCGGAGGTGTGTCTCACAAGTGGTTACACCCAAACAGGCTTTAGGAAGGATGGATGCAACCACACTGAGCTAGTGGCTCTAGGGGTCGACAAGCACAAGCCCATAAAGGGCACAAAGCGTGGAAAAGCCTAGATTTAGAGAGGCTAACATAGAAAGCAAGCAAACATAGACATGCAAAGAAAATTATCCAAACTCTTTAATGTAGGCCTAGGTGTATGGATGTAGGCCTAGACCATAGGATCTAGATCTACGCCTAGACCATAGGATCTAGATCTACGCCCTACCGAAAGGGCCAAAATGCAAGAAAGAGGGATATCAAGGGATGGAAGAGCTTTAAAAGCACATGGCATAGCAACCAACATAGATCTAAGCACACAAGCATGGCATGGAACACATAAACACATAGATCTAAGCATAGGGATGTAGATCTGAGCATAAACATGTAGATCTAAGCATAAACATGGCAAAGAACACATAGACATGTAGATCTAAGAATAAGCATGGCAAGGAGCCTAAAATCATATAAATCTAAGCACAAATATTAAATTTAGACATATCCTAGCCCAAGAAGGCTAG
Organism: Quercus parvula; assembly: GCA_030820535.1. Taxonomy (NCBI): domain Eukaryota; kingdom Viridiplantae; phylum Streptophyta; class Magnoliopsida; order Fagales; family Fagaceae; genus Quercus; species Quercus parvula. The sequence continues at coordinate 24,460,472 of JAUAME010000011.1, read as the reverse complement.
GCCAACAATATCAAAGCAATAAATCATGGCATAAGCAAGTAAACATGCTATTAAAACTATAAAGACATGCTAGGAAATAAGAACATGCTAGGAAAAAAAATAAAGCATTTTATTAAGCAAGATAAAGCTAGGAAAAGTTATAAAAAGAAAAGGGTGTGAATTGTAGCTAAAAAGCTACATCCACACCCTTAAACCTCAAATCCAAGGTATGGAACTAAGGAGAGGAAGATTGGGTGCAAGAACACTACCTTGATGATTGTAGAGAAAAGTGGAGAATCTAAGGTGTTTGGATGTGTTTGGATCTATTTGGATGAGTTTAGGAGAGAAATTAGAGAGAGGAGAGAGAGAATCTGCCTAGGAAAACTGCCTAAAACTCTTTCTTTCTTTTTTTGTGGCAAAATGAGGGGTCTGGAAGCTTTTATAGCTGAAAGTGACCTTTCAGCTTCCGGTGCACCTTGGCTGGTGGCTCTCCGGCCACCCTGCTAACATCAGCAGTTTCATCTTTTTCTTGGTTCAACTTTGGACACGTATTTGAAGGCCTTCCCGAAATTGTATTGAGTTGCTTAGTGTCCCTAGAAATTTTTGGATGTCTAGTTTCCATAACACTAAATAAATTTAAAATCCAACGGTCGGATCAAAAGTTATGGCCTCAGGAAGCGTGCTGACGTGCTTTGCCCAGTTTTCAAGATATCTCAACCGTTTTAACTCCAATTTCGACCCATGAGTAGTCGTTGGAAAGGGAATTTGATAATCTTCGTAATGGTGCTGGTCTTAACCTGTTTTGATGGTCAGATCAAAATTAAGATTTTTGGTGCCCTCGGGAGTCAACCTTGAGTCATGCTTGGTCAAAGTTGACTAAAATCACTGAGTAGCTCAGGTTTGATGTAGAAACATGAAAAATGTTATTTATGGATGATTTTGACTGACTTTGACTTTTGGTAAACCTAGGGTTGACTAGGCGCATTTTGATCAATTTGACCTGAAAGTGCACTTCGAGTGCTCCAATGCCCGAACGGGTTGCTCCACGTTAATGTAGATGTTTTTGCGGCCCCATGGAGAAAATATAATATTTTTGGAATTTTCGAGGTCCAACACACAAATCAAGGGCAGACAAAATACGGTGTCTACAATATATTATCTCTTTTAATGAATGTCTTTCCTATTTGCAAAATAAAAACAAAGTAACTTCCATGTTTAATATATAAAATTAGTGTTTGCTATTTATTCATAGAATATTTAAATTCCATATATTGCTTTTTGGTTTAATTATTGTAAATCTGAATAATATTTTGCTCTCTACTATCAGATTTTTATAAACTTTTACAAAATATGTTACTTTTTTGTCTCTTAATTCACTAATGGGAGAAGCATTGATTTTTTTTTTTTTTTTGGGTTTAGTGTTATAATTTTTCTTTCATCTCAATTTGAAGTTTACACATTTGTCCATTAATATCACACATTTGTGAACTACTAATACACCAAGGAGTGTCATGAGGCTAGCTCCAAAAATGAACAAATCCACGAAAGAACATATGATTTCAATGTCATGTCAGTGTTTATTTTTTGGAGCTAACCTTATGACACTTTTGGTTGTATTAATGTAGACACTGCATTTTGTACCCGTTAATAAATTATGGTCCCTAGCCCCAATGATGAGCTTGACATATTTCAACTAAGGGTAATTAAGGAGTTCATAATATTTTGGAAGTAATCACAACTCAAAAGTACTAAAATCAATTTGAAATCGAAATCGAAAAAAAGACCTTTGCTCATTGTTTTGACTATAACTTTTGATCCACAAATAATTTTTGAGTGAGCTTTGTTGAATTTGAAAGTATACATCTTGGGATTCAATTTGAACATAAATTTGGCCTAATTTGAACTTATATTGAGTAAGTTATGACCATTTGAAGTTGGGCCAACTAGGCAGTTTGATTTTCTAGATTTTAAAACTTTATTTTAAGGGCCCAAAACATCATGTTTTGATGTGGGCGGGCCCATATACCCTTGAGAACGTCCAAAGATCATTAAAAAGCCCCCAAAACCCTAATTTTAACTTATAAATACTTATCTTGTGTCTCCAATCAAAACCCTAGCAAGAGAGAGTTATTTTTTTGACTCAATTTTCTCTAAAGCCCTAATTCTCTTTTCTAAAACACCCACACAGAACCTTTTCACGTTTTTTACAAATTAAAAACCTCTCTTTAGTTAATTCTAAGGCAGAAACTATTTTTCCAAATTGGTTTCTCAAAAAAAATTTCAAAACTAATCTTGTTCTTAAGTTGTGATTATCAAAAACTATTGTATTCTTTAATTCTCTTGTTCTTTCAACTTAATCTTTGTGTTGTAGGCACTGAGGGGTCAGTTAAATATCAACCAAGTTGTGTTCCATATACAAGGTGGGCCTCTCTCTTCATGGTTCTCCCTTAATTTGGATCTTTTATAACTTGTGTTCCTTTTTTTCTTAATTAATTTATTTGTTATATATGTTTTAATATGCTTGTTTAGTTTAGGTGTATGCAGCTTTCATGTTTTAAAGCATGTTAGGTTGTTAGTTTCTTTAGTTTTGTTTTTGCTCTGTTTCTGTGTTTCTGGGTTAGGGTTTTTGGGGGCATGTCTATGGACACAAAATTCTATATGTGCACACATGCTTGAAGTATGCGTATGCATACAACTAGCCCGCATACGCAGGCTTATGTGCACGCATACTTCAACCCAGAAACCCTAATCCAGGTTTTTTTGCTTCTTTTTCTTTATTTCCTTATGTCATATGCCTCTGTTTTGGCTTCTTTTTATGTTTTTTGAGTCTCTATTCCTCTATTTAATTGTTTGTTTGCCTTTAACATGCTAAATTAGGGTTTTCTTTTCTTTTCTTGCTTTAATATCATGAACATGCATTCATGTATCTATTCATTGATGCATAGATGCTGAGATACAGTAAGGTAAGTAAGGTAAATCATGCATCCACATGAACATGCATTGGATATATATTTAATGATGAGTTGAACATGCTTGGTTGGATGATGTGTTCTTAATGTCTAGAATGCAATCACATGTTTCTTTGATGTTGCCACGTCTATGTTTCTGCCCTTGTGATATCTTGTTGTTTGCTGCCTTGGATGAGATGATATGATATGCATGATAGATGTATGCTAGGCTTGATGTGAGTTGCCATGATAGATGTATGTTAGGGATTTTGGGATGATTGATGCCATGTTGGTTGCTAGATGTATGTTAGTGTGTGTGTGTGTGAGTATAGATTACAATATAGAATGAGCCTTTAATGAAATTAAAATGTAAGACACAATGACTGAAAGCCGAACTACGGGTCGAGTGGGGTTGGGTGCCTAACACCTTCCCATCCTTATACCTAAACTCCTAATTCATACTATGGTAGTAAAACTAGCCCTTCCATGTAAATGCCCTATATTTATGGTTTCTAGACCTAATCTAGGTGGTGACTCCATCTTTTCTTCGCCCCCGTCCACTTGGCCGAGGCTTACTCCCCTTTCCTTTAAGTAGGAAACCGCTATGCCCACAATTAGTAGTTCCCGAATGCGTGATATTAATGGACAAATGTGTAAACCTCAAATTGAGATGAAAGAAAAATTATAACATTAAACCCCAAAAAAGAAAAGAGCCTCACACTCATCACACACCCTTAGGTATTTTGGTGATCAGAAAATGTAGTAATCTCAAATTATAATGGATGCAAATTATTAACCTTTACCAAAAAAAAATAGAAGAGCCTCTGAGCATGCACGTGAGCGTGTGCTTAGAAACTAGTACATTTTTATTGCTCTCTCTCTCTCTCTCTCTTCACCGTTTATCCATGGGTCAATTCTCTCTCAAAATCCAAAGTTGAACAAATTTCTGGCAATGGATTTGTTGGTTGGAATTTGTTGGGTCAACGTAGGTCACGCAACTAGTTTGATGTTGTTGTCTATGGTGGTGAGTTTGTGTATTAGGAGTGGTGATGTATTTGAGTTTTGGTGGAAGCAATCATGGGCTCATGGGTTTAGGGAGTGATGGGTTCAGGGTTGACAAGCCCGACAAGTTCAAGCAATGATGGGTTGGGTGCCTCAAATATGTGGTGATTGGGTGGGAGTGCTGGCTACCAAGAGTTTTGATTTGTTGCTTTTGTAATCTATCTATTCTTCTAGACTTCTACTATATATTTATCTATCTGGGCTTCCCCCATGTTAGATGATATTTCGATAATTCAAAAATACCTCTACAACTTTAAGTTTAAGTTGAGACAAAATTAAAGGATAATTAGATAAAAATACATCTCTATCTTCCACTAAAACATAGCCCATAAAAAAGTACCACTAGAGATTTAGAGATTTAAACTGCTCAAACTCTCCATCCTTCAATAAAAATACATCTCTAAGCACACTTTTTTTTTTTCATTTTTCATTTTTCTTTTTTTACATTTTTTTTTCTTACCTTTACTAAGTCTTAACCTTTTTCTTTTTTCTTTTTTTAATTTGCGGTTTTCCTTACTCCTAATTTCATGTTTTTTGTTTTTATTTATTTATTTTAAAAATTGTTACTATAACTTCTCATCCAAATTTAGTTGTCGAGGTTGAAGCGTTGACGTGCCGTCGTGCTGTGAAGTTTGCATTTGAAATTGGTATTCATGAAGTAATTTTTTAGGGTGACTCAATGATTGTGATACAAGGTCTTAATCACGGGCTTGCTAATGAAGCCCCGTATGGCAACCTGATAGATGATATTCTTATCCATGCTTCTCATTTATCCTGCTTTGAATTCTATCATGTTAAACGTTCTTGTGATAGGGTAGTTGATGCATTAGCAAAAAGGGCCAAATCTGGGTTAGAGTTTCAGGCCTGGATAGAGGACCTGCCGGATGATATTACCCCCTTGGCTCTCTTTGATGTTCATTAATTCTTGTTTTTTCTGGTTTTTGTTTCTAATAAAGCCCCAGGCTGCTAGTCTGGTTTCTCAATTAAAAAAGAAAAAAAAAAAAAACTTCTCATCCATAAATTTAGGTACTATCATATATTTTTATTTTTATTTTGAACTGCAACCCGATTGCTAAAACAAAACATAAATAAATGTCTTCTTTTCCCCTCCTTTTGTTTCTCTTTAAGGCATAAAAATGTAATTTTCTTATTACTCAATCTTTTTTATGTTCTCTTTCTCGCATTTCTGTGTGTTTGTTTTTATTTTACACAAGTTTATAGTTTTGAAAATATTTCAAACTCGAAATATTCTTCTACACTAAAATTAGATGTTTCAAATAGTCGTTTTGTATAGAGAAATTCAAAGAGAGAATAGTCAATACAACATAAAAATACAAATAATTTTGGGATGAACAAAAACTTAAGGACAACCTAATAAAAATACATCATTGCTCCAACTTCTCCATATTCCTTCAATAACTCAGAATCCTAAGCCCACATTTTTTTTTATTTGTGGCTTCTTTACTCCTAATCTCACGATTTTTGTTTTTATTTTTTCAAATCTCCTCTTGTGGTTGAGTTTTAAAAACTAAACCGGTGGTTGATTCACGGCTATACTTGTCATGTGGAGCGCTAAAGCCTAAAGATGTTTTTTTTAAAAATTAATTTTTGGATTTTTTTTTGTCTTTATTTTCTTTGTCTTAGAATTTTTATTTTTATTTTTATTTTCTATTTTCTAATTTCTACAGAAAATAGCGTCATTTTTGGGAACATTAACGGAAGAAATGTGATAGAGGGCGACAAATGCCCAAGAAGATATCTTTCACCGTGTCATTACACTTGGCGAAACTGCCAAGGTTTTGCTGCTACAAAAATTGTAACAAACTCACCTGCAAATTATTAATCTCAAGAACTAGCATGATCAGCATTGGAGTTTTCCAGTACCTTTGATCAATATCACCAACTTTAATGAAAGTTACATACATGTCTGACTTATAAATCCTTATTAATTATTCTTTGACTCAATCTATTTCTCTTCACTTCTTCAGCCGTCTAAATTCAACCACATCTGGCTGCAAAGAAGAAGATTGCATAGGAAAGATTCTGTGATTAGAACTAACGTCTTATTCTCAGCTTGTCTCGAGTGAATTCAATTATTTCTTTAACTATGATATCTAGAATACAAATAAGAAGATGATGTGCCAAGAGCCTTATAGCTCAGTGACATCGCCCAATTATCCTCATAAGGAGAACCTAAGTTCAAATCCTCCTTCTTCCACTTATTATAGCAACAAAAAAAAAAAACAAAGAAGATTGCAATTTATAATCCACTTTCGTTGGTTATAGTTCAAAACAACAACCGCTCTGCTGTTGTTCAAATATGAAAACTAAAGTCGTGATCTATCGCTCTTCTTTCTTGGCATCTGCAATGCATCATAGTGACCAAAACCATGGTAGAGAACTCTGATTGGATTTTCTTTTCCATACTCTTGGCCATACTCAGCTATGGATATCAAGCCACCAGCATCCTCATCGTACATGTATACTGTAATTGGCATCCTGTAGCTAATTCCTATCAGTTCAACATCCAAGATTATGTAAAAGATGTATAGTCTGCAATGCAGTAAGTGCATCATGCATTGGTTCTTTTCCCTATATATAACATGAAGATTTCACTTGTCTGTTAATTAGAACCTCTAGATTTAACTCAAGAACCCCTAAAGCAGATGACAAGTCCCAGCCTCCAATCCCCCACAACCCAACTACCACATTGAGCACATTAAGAGAGAGAGAAAGAGAGAGACTTACTGGAGAACATGTGAAGCTAGGAACAATTCAGGCTCACCTCCCCATACATGTGGCTTCCTTATATGTGATACATATGTGTCAAAATCTCCTTCGACAAACCTGTTAACATTGTGAAGCCATCAAACTTGAGCCACATCAGCAAGAATTACATGGAGTAGCCTCCATTGCCAAACTTTTTAACTAAATTTCTTTTCCATTTTAATTAATCATGAATAATAAACAACAGTTTTTTGTAAAATACAAGACATATATAATCAGTAATCAAAACAGGGCAAACAAGCGTAGCACTAAAGTTGTCAGAATGACAAAAGCATACAACTCAAAAGACTTACCATTCGGTCTCTTCCCTTCTTTTGATAAACTCATCTGCAACCTGACAAATGTAAAGATCAAGACATATTAGGAGTCGACTGAATTAAAAAATAAACACGTAAATAAGCCTGCATCAAACATTCAGAAAACCTGTCAGTGTTATTTGTTGAGGACTAATACAAAGAGGTCAATTACGTGTTAGAAATTCATTATTGTTGTGATACCCCAAATTACATGTCAAAAATCCTGTCAGCGTAATTTGGTGAGGACTAATACAAAGATTGTCATATCCCAAATTATGTGGATTGAAATGGATGTGTCTACACAGATGTGAGTTGTGTCCCACATTAGGTGTTTGCTGCAACTTGACTAGTTCTTTTGAGGTATAGTACAGATGGGATTACTACTTCCTCTGGTCATGACATTTTTTTCCCCATCATTCAGATCTTCTTATACAGATAAATAAATAAATATTCCAGTTATGTGTTTCAAATGGTAGATGGAAACCTTGGTATGGGTAATAGAAATAATGCAGTGACTGCTGCAGCAGGTACGCAAACCATGCTTATTAAATTAAAATTTTAAACTTATAACTGTCATAGTGGAGGAGCATAGGAAACATACTTTAGCCCGTAAATCATCTGCTAGTTCTCTTTGGAAGCTTTCATTTGGAGCTGGTTTCCCTGATCGTAAGCAAGCCCCATGAGCAACAGAGCGGAACAGACATCTCCCATCACCAGGTATCCCTGCACAGAATGGAGCAGTTATCCACACTGACACATCCAATAAAATAAAATAATAATAATAATAAAATAATAATAATAATAATGAACAGTAATAATAATAATAATAATAATAATGTAATGGTAATAATAGTAATACTAATAATAATCTAAGTAAGCAGTTTCAAAGTATAGAGAATTTGATGCACCAGAAACAAGTTATTTAAAATATGAATGAAAACTGTATAGATGCTAAGTATGAAATGATGTTCACCAGTGATTGAATAATCCGTATAGACTTTCTTGCCATGTGAGAATTTAACACATGATTCTTCTTCCTTATGCCCCTCCTTGTGAGATGCCTCTGCATGTGTGGGTTCAGAACTTGAACCACAAACCAGTAAGCCAAAAATTAAGCCAGCAGAGGCACATCCCTGGGGCCAAGATACTGGCCCCACATTACACTTGATTTTGGGAAGCATTCCTTGTTTTGGCACCAAAAGCTTCATATTCAAATTTTGGCACGCTAATGAAATTTCAAGATGCCTTTTATGTGGTCCTTTACTGCTTAAACATTTAACTAGCAAGTTTCCCCTTTGATTTGAGAAGTAAGACCTGAAACAGCTTCCATGGAACGTTTGGTCAGCACATGATGGAGTAGATAATATCTTGGAAACAGACATGCTACCATAGTTTGTTTTTGAATGCCCAGGGTACAAATAGAAACAACGCAAATTGGATGGTCCTCGTGACACTGCAGCACAGATTTTGCTGCCCATCTGGGATTGAAAATGGGCACTCAGGTGGAAAACATTCTTAGCACATGTGCTGATGGGAGAGCAAACACTCAAATTGTCATAACCTGAGGCATAGGCACAGTGCATTATTGGCCAACTAATTACGATCACACTTCTTTAAGTATCTCAATATCACTGATTTTCTCATAAAAGGAACAACTACCTATGTAAAGAGCTACTTCTTTTTCCATTAGTGATCTACATATAGAGAGAGATCACAGAATTAATTATTATTAACAAACAGCACCAACAGACAGAATGATCCATGTTTAAAGAATCACTCCTTTCTCATTAAATAATATCCTAAAATATAGATAATTATCAACCTATCTTGCTCTATAGGCAAAAGTTTTGCAGCTCATACTCCATTGCGCAATACAGGGAAGTTTGCTTGGTCACTTCTATAAAAACAAATCTAGCAATATGTTTTTGAGTACTAGGGAACTGTTCGTATATATTTTTCAAAGGAGCATTCCTTGTCAATGGCAGAGCATCTCATGTATCTTTGCATGAGATCCTCATTTATGTTATTAGGTCAGGATTGGGACTTTGCTCATGTAGATACTCAAATTAATTTCCTCAACTCCAAATTAGTTTTAGCTTTTATGGAGACCTGAGGACCTAAGCCATAGAGTAAAATAATCTGGGTAACAAGCCTAGAATTAGACTATAACACCGTGTTTTTCCAACACCAACCTTTGAGCTTTTTCCTGTTAATATAGTTCTCTCACCACTCAAATATGTATTACAAAGATCAACCTGAAGGAACTTACAAACATGAGACATAAAGATCAATTTTAGACACTAGGATTAAGTGAAACATCAAGGTGAATCACACACAAGGAATGGATTAATGCCTTCTTACTCCAGCATTCTTACAAAAATAATATTTTTTTTTCTTCTTTTTATAGAACACACATAATAGGTTCTAAAAAATTTCACAAGCTCCTTTCTGACCAAATATTTTAATGTCATCACCAGCTAGCTCTGAATCTACCAAAAAAGCACTACATTGTTGAAAGGTTCTATACATCTGCCCTTTCACAAGGCATTTCTTTGGACAAAGCCTCCCAAGCCAAACATGATATTTCTTTCACCTATTTATCCCAAGATCAAGAGAATCTATAATTGCCTCATACTTATGGATCAACCAGCTAGAACATTGGAGTATCCACTCCCGCCAAAGCTCTACTATTATGCTTATTCCAGATACACCACATCAAGCACAACATTACTCCCATCTAACCTACACCACCATTCCTTTTCTATCTTCCCATAACCCCTTTAATTCTTCAACAAATCAAATAAGAATTTAGTGATCATCCATGCCAATTCAACCAAAGAGTATTCTAAGCTTAATGACACAAACAATAAGACTATGATGTAACGAATGTCCACATTTTTCTTGAACATAAAGCACCAAACATATAAGACACTACTCCTTTTAATTATATAGAGGCTAAGATATGGCCTAAAAAGGCAAGCCATATAAAGAAGCTACCTTAGAAGGAACCCAGCTCTCCAAACAGTCATCCATAGGAACACCAATGGACAACTATTTTTCTAATTTGAAAACCAGGCTATTTAAAATCTGCTTGCATTATGTAAACTAAAAAATCCAATGCTTATATATTCAACGGTACCATCAAATACGAGTCGATAACTTATAAAACCTGACAGCTCCACTCCTTAAAGAAAGGAAAGCCTTCATGCTTTGATGATAAATATTGTAATTTATGGGACTCACAATTTTTGTTTTTAATTGGTAATAACACACACAACACTCCTAAACTCATGACCGAAAACTCCATCTTGTTCTTACAAGGAGAGGAGATGTCATTTTAGCTAGAGCTCATTGGACATTGGTTTGGACTAACAAAATAGACGAAGGCATTTGGAATTTTAAAAATTAACCCTAAATGGGATCTTCTTTTGAACCATATTATCATCAATGTTGAGTAATTCTCCCTAATACTATTCAAACTCAAAACCTTCATTATACCCAGACTCAATTAAGTAGCAAGAAGCGAGGAACAAGTGCAGGCAATACAAAATTCTGTTCTTCTTGTGACGAAATGAATGAATCGCAATTGCTTACTTGTAAATGCATCATATAATCTTAAACAAACAAAACCCAATTGGTCAATTTTAAGTAGCAATAACAGAAACAAGACAAGGCAAACATGGAATAACCCATGAAGTCATGATCAAGAAAAACAAGAATGAGTTAATCCAATCCAAACAACAGAAAAATCAGAAACAAAACCTCGCTTACTTGTTCTGGTTTTGAAGAAACAGAAAGCTCTTAAATTCTACAATATATAGCCAAAACTGCAAAATAATTAGAAATGGTAAATTCAAGGGTATCATTGGACATTGCCAATTATGAATAACGATGTTTAGGAATGCATCAATGAGCAACATAAAACAAAAAAGAAGCAACTTGCAAGTAACATCGTACAACATAAAATGTTTGAAATTTTTCGCAGACATTAAGAAACCGAACCTGTTGTGTTTTGTTCACACAGAAATGAATAAGGACAAAAGGGCGATTTGTAATCTTTGTAAAATAAAAATAAAAAATATAAAAAAAAACCCAGGAAGGAAAACACGTGATAACTGTGGAGGAGAAAAGGTAATGTATTGTTGAGCGAGATTCTAGAAGAGGGAAGAAGCAAAGAATTAGAATACCTGCAAAATTCTCAACTCGATTTGAAGGTTTTGGATTGTGAGATAAGCCGCGTCTTTTTTGATTTTTGGATTTGTATCTGTAAAGTTTCTCTCTCACCTCAGCTTAAACTCTCTTGCTTGTTGCTATGCTATGGCAAGCGGTAGCGTCTTCTTTGTTTACAAGATGGTTGGCACGTGGATTTTTTAAACATAAATTCTAGTACCACCAATTACCAAAAAATTATGGACCATTTCTTGCCACGTGGTTAATGTAAAAGTGACAAATACATCTGTGACAAAAGTTGTAAATTTGATTGCGGTAATAGAACTCTTATTAAAACCTACTGCTCTAATCTTGTTAAGAGTTAAAAGACCAATGTTGAATCTCGTTAAGAGTTAAAGACCAATGTTTTCAACATTGGTCTTTAACACTTTTTGAAAGTTATCATGGTTTTTTAGTAAGTTGTGGTGTATTTTTGTATTTAAACTAAGAACTCATTTCCCTCTTCCGTTTGTGTGTTTGTTTCTAAAAAAAAAAAAAACTCTTTTTATAATGTTTCAAGGAATAATACTTATCAATTCTTTAAAAAAGGGGAAATAATAATAATAATACTTACCTTCTTAAGGTTTTATTATGAATGTGATGTAATAGGTAAGTGTGGGGGCAAAAGCTCAAATCTGTACATTGGGCCCTAAGTCCTATTTGCTAATATGGATACGTTCGAAGAGGAATAAATGACTGAAAAAGCCCCAGAATAAGTAATCGCGTAAGAAAAGGGTGGAGGGTTGAAGTTCGAGGAGGTTGCCCTCTTCGGACCGAACAAATATCAATCAAGCAAGCACTTGGGTGACTTAGGTAACCTTCCAGGAGGCTCCAACGATGAAGATAGACTTCAGGCACGTACGGAGAGGATAAGGATACAGAAATATCTAAGGGAAAAGCTGCCACCACCGCATTAAATGCACTGCAGCAACTTTCTTGGTCGCATTTATGTGGATAAGACTTCTGAATAGTATAGTCTCAACCACTACCGTTCACAGAAAGCTAGGGAAGATGCTTGATAAGACACATACTCGAGTGCAGGGTTAGATGATGAACAAATATACGATGGAGATGACCTAAAAAAGTTTATATAATGTGAAAGACCATCTATAAGTGGGGGATCGGAAAAATACAGTGGAGGAGAACAGAAAAAGAACTACTGTAGCACCAAACGTTGAACTATCTTTCAGAAATAGTGATTTGATTATTAATCCATCTCCTCGGACCTACATTTCATTCATAATTATGTGCGGTTTCATGCTCAGTTACATTTGAATTCCTAGCTAACCGTTGTTCAATTCGCTAAAAGCCCAGTTCTTTCACCCACTTTCTACAAATTTATTGTATTGGGCTCATAACCCAATTCTTCTAGGCTTAGGCTACAATTTATGACCCTACAATTGGCGCCGTCTGTGGGGAGAGCTAGTACTTCAATGTAGTATAATGATCATGGTGAGATCAGGACCACACCAAACTAGTCCGCACCATGCGGAATTTGCCAATGTTCGTCAACAAGATGAATTCCTCAATCTTGAGCGTGAAAAGGATCTGGACAACTACTAGGAGGGCAGCTTACAAACGCTCCACACAGGTGGAAGTAGTTTTTAAAGGAAATGTCATACAGTTCATGAGCAAGGTGACGAAAAAGCTATGCAACGAGAGATTGATGACTTAAAGAGGCAACTTCGTCGAGCACAACGGAAGCAATCCCCTCCCAGCTCTGATGTTTCTTCTAATGACGAAGAAGATACTATCTACAGACAACGGTCAAGGACTCCACCTAGCGAGTCTTTTTCCTGTAAGGAGGAGTATCTTCACAAAAGGAAATGTAGGAGTCCATCTCGCAAGGGAGTAGGAACTGATGTTATGAAGAAAGTTTTGAGCCAGATTTCTAAATCACCCTTTACATAGGGGATAGAAAAGGCGAAACTTCCTAAGCGTTTCCATCAGCCAACATTCACCATGTATAATGGTCGAATGGATCCTGTAGAGCACGTAAGCCAGTTCAAATAGAAGATGGCTATCCATTCTCAGGACGAGGCTTTGCTATGTAGAGTACTTCCATCCAGTTTAGGATTGATGTTGATGAGATGGTTTGATGGGCTAAGGACAAATTCTATTAGCTCCTTCAAAAAAATCACTCAATCATTCTGTTCTCGATTCATTACATGCAGTAGGGTTCCTTAACCTCTAGATTCCTTATTGTCCATGTCAATGAGGGAAGGAGAGCTCGTGAAGGCGTATTCTGAAAGGTACTGGGAGATGTTTAACGAGATTGATGGTGATTTTGATGAGGTTACTGTTAAAACTTTCAAGGTTGGCCTCCCATCCGAGCATAGTTTGAGGAAATCTCTGACAGGTAAGCCTGTTACCAGTCTACGCCAACTAATGGACCGAGTTGATAAGTACAAGAGAATCGAAGATGATTAACAACAGGGAAAATGGAAGGCTAAGGTTATCCCTCAAGAAATGAGGGATTTCAAGTCGAATCGATACAACAATAACCGGCCAAGAAGGGATTATACGGATCAATCAGGGTCTAACAGTACTTAAGTCGTCGGTGCAGTGTTCCGAGAGCCAGTGCATCAAGTATTGGAGAAGATTAAAAATGAACCATTCTTTAAACGACCAAATAAGATGATAGGAAATCCCGAAAAGCGTAACCATAACTTCTATTGCCAATATCATCAGGATCATGGGCATACCACAGAGGATTGTAGGAGCTTGTTGGATCACTTGGACCAGCTCGTCCGAGAGGGCAAATTGAAGTAGTTACTACATCATTTCAGTGGTCTGGGGAGCCAGGCCAACTCTGGGTCTCAAAGGGATGTTCCTTCAAGACCCCCCTTGGGAATTATCAATGTTATCTTTACTGCACCAAGCAAAACGTGATCATACCCGTCTAGGATAATGTCTGTAGCTCGTCTATCCTCAAGAGACATTAATCAGGATCCGAAAAGGGCTAGAGTGGAACTGCTGTTGGTCATAGGCTTCTCGGATGAAGATAAGATTGGAACCATTCAACCCCACGATGATGCCTTAGTGATCACCCTCCGAATTGGGGGATACGATGTGAAAAAGGTAATGGTGGATCAGGGTAGTGCGGTTGAGATAATGTATCACGACCTTTATAAGGGGATGAATCTAAAAGTTGAGGATCTAATGCCCTATAGTTCTCCCTTAGTGAGTTTTGAGAGGAAGATTATTATTCCGAAAGGTCAAGTCAGATTACCTGTGCAGACTAGTTCAGAAGTGGTGGAGGTAGATTTTATCGTCGTGGATGCATACTCTCCCTATACAACAATTGTTGCTGGACCTTGGCTTCATACCTTGGAAGCAATTTCTTCCATTCTGCACCAGAAGGTTAAATATCTATCCGAGGGTTGGATTAAAGAAATATTAGGAGATTAGTCTTTGGCCAGGCAATGCTTGATGGCTGCCATCCAACATAAACCCGAAGCTGAGTCCTCTGCTTATGGAGAAAAGGGTTTGTAGCAGTTAAAATCCCCGGCATTATCTAGCAATAAGCCAGTCAAGGATGCGAAGTGTAAAGATTTAGCAAAGGTTGTTATAGGAGACGACCCAGAAAAGTTTTTTCAGATTGGATCATAACTACCTCATCAAGAGAGAGAAGAGCTGATAGAGTTCCTTAAAAAAAAACATTGATGTCTTTGCTTGGAATGCCTACGAAGCCCCAAGAGTAGATCCAGACTTCATCTGCCATCATTTGAAAGTTAATTCGGTAATCACACTTAGGAAGCAGCCCCCTCGGCGCCCATCCAAAGAATACGCCGAAGCAGTACGAGAGGAAGTTGCTAGACTTAAGCAAGTTGGAGCTATCAAGGAAGTTTTTTATCCTGAATGGTTAGCAAATACTGTAGTGGTAAAGAAAAAGAGTGGGAAGTGGTGAGTGTGCATAGATTTCACGAACTTGAATAAAGCTTGCCCCAAGGATCCATTCCTTATGCCTAAGATGGACCAGCTAGTAGATGCCATTGTCGGCTATCCTCGGATGAGTTTCTTGGATGCCTTCCAAGGTTATCATCAGATACCTCTGGCCTTGGACGATCAGGAGAAGACTGCTTTTGTTACCCCTATTGGGAACTACCACTACAAAGTAATGTCATTCGACTTGAAGAATGCAGGATCCACTTATCAGAGAATGATGACGAGAATGTTTGAGTCATAATTGGGGAAGAACATCGAAATTTATATAGATGATATAGTGGTGAAAAGTGAGATGGTTTCAGAGCATTTGGGAGACCTTCGAATTATCTTTGAAATCCTTTGAAAGTACAAGTTGCACTTAAATGCTTCCAAGTGCTCATTTGGTGTAAGGTCAGACAAATTCTTAGGCTATATGGTCACTCACAAAGGGATTGAAGTTAACCCCGATCAAATTAAAGCTATTAACAACTTGCGATACCCTCGAAATCCCAAGGAAGTGCAGAAATTGACTAGAATGACCACAGCTTTGAACAGATTCATATCTCGATCAGCAGACAGGTGCAGACCTTTCTTCTTGTTGATCAACAAATGGAAAGGCTTCGAGTGGACTGAAGAATGTGCCATAGCTTTCCAGCAACTTAAAGACTATTTAGCTCTGTCACCGATCATGTCTAGTCCCGAGCCAGATGAGGTCCTTTTTGCCTACATTGCTGTGGCCCCTTATGCTGTAAGCCTGGTATTGATACGAGTTGACTGCGACGTATAACAGCTGGTTTATTATGTGAGTAAATCATTGCATGAAGCCGGTGTGCGTTATCTACCATTAGAGAAAGCTATCTTGGTAGTAGTGTTTGGCACATGTAAGTTGCCTCATTACTTCCAAGCACATACAATTATCGTTCTTACTCAGCTCTAGCTTAAAACTGTACCCCGAAGTACCAATTACACAGGAAGGGTAGCCAAATGGGGTACAATCCTAGAGGCTTTTAACGTCAAATACATGCTTCGTACCTCCATCAAAGGACAAGTTCTCGCAGATTTGATTGCCAAATTCACCGAACCCCCAATAGAAGAGTTAGAATCAACAGAAAACATGGATGAAAAATTGGTTGGCACGATCTCTCAATATGGCCTTCTAGCCTAGGAAGTATATGTTGATGGGGTGTCGAATCAGAAGGGCTCAGGGATCGGGCTAGTACTGATATCCCCTGAGAAGGTCATTGTTGAAAAATCTTTGAGATTGGATTTTTCGGCTACAAACAATGAGGCCGAGTATGAAGCTTTGTTGATGGGAATGGCCATGGTTCAAAGAATGGGTGGAAAATCAGTAAAAGTTTTCTCAGACTCAAGGCTCGTCGTCAGCCAAGTAAAAGGGGAATTCGAGGCAAAAGATGAGAGAATGCAGGGGTACCTGAGTCAAGTTAAATGTATACAGTCAGAGTTCGATTCTTTCGACTTGCTACATATCCCCAGAAATGGTAATGCACATGCTGATTCTTTAGCTATGCTTACAACCTCCTCGGCGCAAGATTTGCCTCGAGTTATCCTTGTTGAGGATTTGTACAAGCCCACAGAGACAAGAAGAGAAACAGCCCAAATTCATCAAATTAAAGCAGGATCGAGTTGGATGGACTCTATAATTCAATTCTTGAAGGAGGATGCTCTGCTTGAAGAAAGGATAGAAGCTGACAAAATACAAAGGAAAGCCACAAGGTTCTGGCTATCCGAGAATCAGAAATTATACAAGTGGTCTTTTTCAGGACCCTATTTGTTATGTATTCACCCAGAGATGACTGAGTCGCTCTTAGAAGAATTGCACGAGGGAATTTGTGAAAGTCATATTGGTGGCAGATCCCTAGCACATGGAGCTATTACTCAAGGCTATTGGTGGCCAAATATGCAGAGGGAGGCTTAAGAATACATCAAAAAGTGCGACCAGTGCCAGCGGTTTGCGCTGAGCATACACCAACCAGGGGGAATTCTTAATCCTCTATCCAGCCCATGGCTATTTACTCAGTGGGGTTTAGATATTGTAGGACCATTCCCCAAAGTAGTGAGAAATAAGAAATATCACCTGGTCAGCACAGATTATTTTACAAAGTGGGTTGAAGCGGAACCTCTAGCAAACATCAGGGACGCGGATGCGAAAAGATTCGTTTGGAAAAACATTGTCACTCGGTTTGGGGTTCCTCATGTGCTCATCTCGAACAATAGCCTTCAGTTCGACAGCAAAATGTTTAGAGGATATTGTGGCGAGTTGAGGATTACAAATAGGTATTCTACCCCTACTTATCCCCAAGAGAACGGACAAGCAGAGGCTGTTAACAAAATCATAGTAAACGGGTTGAAGAAAAGGCTAGATGATGCAAAAGGCAAATGGGTGGAAGAATTATCATATGTGTTCTGGACGTATAAAACTACACCTCGTAGGTCTACTGGAGAGCCCCCCTTTTCGATGATTTATGGAGCTAAGGATGTTATCCCTTTTGGAAACTGGCTTCCCAACATCAAGAACCAGTTCATTTAATCCAAGTGACAATGATGAACAACTGAAAAAGAATTTGGACTTAATTGAAGAGAAGAAGGACAATGTGATGGTCCAATTGGCCTACTACCAGCAAAAGCTAAAGCAAGGTTATGATGCCAATGTAAAATTGGGACCTTTAACTCCTGGTGATCTAGTGTTACGTAAAGTTATAGGAGCTGCAAAGAATCCAGCTTGGGGAAAGTTAGGATTAAATTGGGAAGGACCCTACTGTATCACCTCAGAAGTGGGGATTGTAGCATATTTTCTAGAAGATTTGGACGAGCATGTAATACCACGTCCTTGGAATGTAAACAATCTAAAGAGGTATTACTATTAATAAACATTTTCATGATCAATTTATTTGTTCGTCATATAAGAAGTTTACACTTTTTGCTTTTTAGTTAAGTGTTTAAACTTAAATCCAATCATGCCTGAAGTCCTCGGATCAGATGATTCGGGTTAGTTAACACTCATTCGCAGTTCTCATAAGTGTTTAAACTTAAATTCAATCATGCCTGAATTCCTCAGACCAGATGATTCTGGTTAGTTAACACTCATTCGCAGTTCTCATAAGTGTTTAAACTTAAATCCAATCATGCCTGAAGTCCTAAGACCAGATGATTCGGGTTAGTTAACACTCATTCGCAATTCTCATAAGTGTTTAAACTTAAATCCAATCATGCCTGAAGTTCTCGAACCAGATGATTCGGGTTAGTTAACACCTATTCACAGTTCTCGTAAGTGTTTAAACTTAAATCCAATCATGCTTGAAGTCCTCAGACCAGATGATTTGGGTTAGTTAACACCCATTCACAATTCTCATAAGTGTTTAGGATGATTTGGGTTAGTTAACACTCATTCGCAGTTCTCATAAATGTTTGAACTTAAATCCAATCATGCCTGAAGTCCTCGGACCATATGATTTGGGTTAGTTAACACTCATTCGCAGTTCTCATAAGTGTTTAAACTTAATTCCAATCATGCCTGAAGTCTTCGAACCAGATGATTCAGGTTAGTTAACACTCATTCGCGGTATCATAAGTGTTTAAGCTTAAATTCAATTATGCCTGTAATCCTCGGATTGAATGATTTAAATGGGTTAGCATCACAGTGCCATGTTTATAGATATTTACATGATTTTTAATTTGCGTTTGGATACCTTAGGTCACTTATTAGACTTGAATTAATTTTTAGTATTAACCTTGGTAAGACTGAGATAAATTGCTCAATGACTTGCCTCAATTGCAATGTTTATCAATATTCAATTAAAGCTACTTGCCTGTTTATAGGATGCGGTAGCTGATTATGTTCAAATTAAAGTGGCAAAAGATTATCATACTTGGACAATAAATTTCGTAACACACACTATGAAAATGTATAAAACAAAAGAAAAATGCATTCACTGATCATAAAGAAAATATGATACATTCTTTAAAAAAAAAAAAAAAAAAGGCAAACGAAACAACGGAAAACAAATAAAATAGCTAGAATCTCCTATCCTAAACTGTTGTTTTGGAGATAACTTGGTCAACAGTTGGGCCGAGCTGAGAAGCAGCAGTATCTGAGGCTATTTCTTTGGGGTCAGAAATATTTTTCTTCTTATCTTGACCTTTATCCATGCCTTTAGAGTCTTCAGCCTTCTTTCCTCGGCCACCATCTTGGTTGAAGTCCTTAGGAACTTCCAAAGGAATAGGAGGGGCTTGGTCAGCCATTGACTGTTCAGGTGCTTGGGTAGCCTGTTCGGGGTGAAAGGAGCTAGGACCTGGGAGTTCACGAATTTCAGGATCATAATAAATGCTCTCAGGTCACCTCAAGTCAGAGCCCACAGGGGCCCTAGTGGCATTAAGGGCTTTACTCCAAGAGATACCACAATACTCCCTACATACGGCGGAGAGTTCCTCTGTGAGCCTGGCTTAAGTCTCCTCCACCCCAAGCGTGTAAGTAGCCTGCTTTTCGGCCTCGGCTGCCTCCTTAACCAGTTGGACAGCTTCCCTGGCCTTCCGAAGCTCTTCGTGAAGCTCCGTCACCAGTTGCTTTTCTGTTGCCAGATTGATTTCAGTATAGTGCAACTGTTTACGTAGATCTTCGGCCTACTTCTCAGTAGTTTTAAGGCCTGCTTCAGAGCTGTCCCTCGCCCTAATTACCTCTTTTAGTTGCTTGGACAGTTTTGCGTGGCTTTCTTTTAGGGCGCCCAACTCTACCTCGGCCTCGAATCGAGCATCGAGCGCCGCCCTAGCCTCACTACGGGCATTTTTAACCTAATCCTCAGTTACGTAAATTTGTTGGGTAAGCTACATGACAAAATAAAATTTTATTTTTAGCATAAAACAAAGAGCAAAAATTTAGAAGTAACTAAATGTTTAGATAAAAATTTTTTTTGGGTTGAACTACTTACCATGGCCAGATCCCTCTTAAGGGATAGGAAAAACTCCTGCTGATTGAAGCGCCTGTAAGCCTCCATGTCTTTCGAAAGAAGGAGGGGCTGCTTCAAAGCCTCGGCGATATAACCTGCCTACCCCCCTTGGTAATTTCTGATGGAGGCATCCCATGCGATGGGGAAACCATCCACCTCCAGCTTAGGAGACCATATGCGCTGTGTACGGCACACTTGAGCCATGGGAGGATCTTCTCGGCTTTCAACAGAGTTGGACCTCCTACTTCTTTGGTCCTGGGACTTCCTTTGTTGTTTGTTTCCCTTTGGAGGGCCTATCTCACCCTCCTCATGAGCCTCTTGTTGCCTCTTTCTCCTCAACTCAGGATTGGGCTTTAACCCAAGATTAGCAGGAAGCTGAGGAGGGGGAGGAGGAGGGTTCACTAGGGGCTTGGACTTATGGGCTTCTTGAGGGGTAGGCGCTACGTTCCTCCCCTTCATAAGCTCTCTCAAACTTTTGCTAGATTTTGAAACCATTTCTTCAGCTTCGTTGTCTGAAGAGTCCTCCACGTAAGTGACTATAGGAGCAGGTGTTTGAATACACGAGTACTCGTTGGTTTCTTCCTCGACCTCTGATATAACAATGGCTTCTACTCCTTGCATTTCTTCCTCTTCAAATTGGAACTTGTCAATTTCTTTCTCAAGCGAAGAGGAAGATGCAATTCCTTCCTCGACTACAGCTTGTCCAAGAGGCACTTGCTGAATTAGCTGGGTGGCCAAGGGAACGCCTTGTGGGATTGGATGATCAACTGACGGAAGGTCGTGTGAGGCTAAAAAGTTAGGCCGAGACATGTCTATACGAGCTAGACGATAGTCGTTTGCCCTGATAGCGTTGCCGACGTCTAGAAAGGATCTCGAAAGGGGTTCGTAGTCCAAAATTAGATGGGCAGCTCGAAGTTGTCCGTCGTCATTCACAAAAATTTGAGATCTCAATAAATAATTGAGCGTGGGTACGTTGATTAAGCTTATTCGATGATTTATTTGTGTTTTATCTGTTAAACAATGGAAAATTAAACAGTTAGAAACTTGGAGTTCATTGTTAAAAAAAAAAAAAAAAAAATCTTTTTAACATAGCCAAGCAAAGCTAAGGACGAATAACTTAAATCTAATTTTAGAAAACCTAAATCTAAGGTACCCCACCTGGCTCTCCTAGCTAGGTTGGGCAAGGAAGACCGTCATGTCAAGGGCCTGATGCAATTAGATAGTCATCCTTCATCCTCTTGTTAGACTTGGTAAGACACGAAATGAGCCTGATAGCGTCGGACCGTGATTTAAGGTGAAATCCCGCCCCTTTTTGTTTATGACCCTCGTAAAGGTGGACTACGTCATGCCAGGTTAGCTCCAACCCTAAGTGTCGATCCAGAGCGTCAACTGCTCCTAGAATCCTAAAGAAATTAGGTGTGCACTGTTGGGGGCAAAGCCTATGGTTACGTAAGTAGTCTCTTGTAATCCTACCCATTGGGAGAATCATTCCTCCCTCTATGAAGGCTATCATGGAGATTGTGACTTCTTCCACCTCTCGGTCAAATGCTAATCCTTCCAGGGAATAGTATCGTAATAATACCTCCTGGGGTATGTGATATTTATCTTTGAATATTTCTATCAAGGCAGGGCTATCCACTAAATACTTAAATTTACCAATTTTGAATAAGTAGAAAAGAGAAAACGCTAGGAGTGACAACGGGGTAATAAGGAATGATAGGTCGAGGAGATTGTTTGAGGAAATAGAGAAAAATTCGAAGAAGCTAGAACTTACATGAACTAAATCAGGAACTGATCTTTGAAATTCTTAAAGAGGATTTTTGGAAGTTTTTGAGGAAATAGGATGGATGATCTGATAATCGGTATGAGTTTAAATGTTTGAGTGTGCTGGAGATTCTGAACTATGGTAAAGAAAAGAAAAGGTAACTCTCTTATCAGGCTTTATATAAGAAGCTGAAAATGAGTGGGAATTATCCTGCCTAAATCTTGAAGGAAAATGCGGTCCGTTGGATAAAAACCCCTCCGTTGGATGTCAAAGACACAGCATCGCCCAAGGAAATTAATGACGCTTCGCAAATTCTGAAGCATCAGAAGCAATGGTGGAATGACTGAAGTCACGTTCCTATGTGTGTAAATTTGGATATTTTTATAGTTTTAACCACGGTTACTTTGGCAAGTCAAAATTCTATTTTTTCTTCTCGAATAAAAGGGAAAAATTAAAATTTTGAGGGGCAATTGTGGGGGCAAAAGCTCAAATCTGTACATTGGGCTCTAAGCCCTATTTGCTAATATGGATACGTCCGAGGAGGAATAAATAACTGAAAAAACCCCAGAATAAATAATCGCGTAAGGAAAGGGTGGAGGGTTGAAGTCCGAGGAGGTTGCCTACCTCTAACCGGGCAAATATTAGTCAAGCAAGCACCTGGGTGACTTAGGTAACCTTCCAGGAGGCTCCAATGATGAGGATAGACTTCAGGCACGTACGGAGAGGATAAGAATACAAAAATATCTAAGGGAAAAACTGCCACCACCGCATTAAATGCACTGCAGCAACTTTCCTAGCCGCATTTATGTTGAGAAGACCTCTGAACAGTGTAGTCTCAACCACTACCGTTCATAGAAAACCAGGGAAGATACTTGATAAGACACATACTTGAGTGCAGGGTTAGATGATGAACAAATGTACGATAAAGATGACCTAAAAAAGTTTATATAATGTGAAAGACCCTCCATAAGTGGGGGATTGGAAAAATACAGTGGAGGAGAATATAAAAAGAACTACTGTAGCACCAAACGTTGAACTATCTTTCAGAAATAGTGATTTGATTATTAATCCATCTCCTCGGACCTACATTTTATCCATAATTACGTGCGGTTTCATGCTCAGTAACATTTGAATTCTTAGCTAACCGTTGTTCAATCCGCTAAACTTTCACCCACTCTCTACAAATTTATTGTATTAGGTTCATAACCCAATTCTTCTGGGCTTGGGCTACAATTTGTGACCCTACAGTAAGTTTATACCCTCTCACATTATTACTTCTCCAATGAAATTCCATTTAAAAAAAAAATTAATAATAATCTTACTCATGTGTACAAACCTGAAAGGAGTATGTCATATGTTCACAAAACTATATTTAAACCTTAATGAAAAATTTAAAAAAAAAATTATATCATATTAGGGAAGTTAAATATTTAGAGAATATAAACTAATTTGTTGCATTTATATAAATTGTGTCATTTTTTTAAAATTTCCTCCAAACTGTCTTCTCATGAAACCTCAAGAGATTTTAGTGTAATTTAGATTTATCTTTAAAAAAAAATTGTCAATTTAGCAAAATGTGATTAGTATAACATGCCCTCTCATAAAACTTCAAGGGAGTTAAGTCTAATTTGAATTTGATCCCTTTTATTTTATTTTAATAATTTGTTGAGTTAGCAAAATGTGTTCAGTATAAATATAACATCTTCATTATATAGATTCACCATTGATGCTATTTTTATTATACACCAATTACAATATGTCATCACAACAATTATAAAAAATAAAAAATAAAAATTTAAGAAATTTTTTGAGTTACTAAATTTATCATCTTGTTAGGAGGAAATGTGTCACTCAACATAATTTGTGGGCATCATCATTTGGTTTAAGTTAAATAGAAATGATTTTTTTTTTTGGGTTAAATCAACATAAAAAAAATATTTTAT
The DNA here is from genome assembly GCA_030820535.1 of Quercus parvula. Taxonomy (NCBI): domain Eukaryota; kingdom Viridiplantae; phylum Streptophyta; class Magnoliopsida; order Fagales; family Fagaceae; genus Quercus; species Quercus parvula. The sequence continues at coordinate 24,436,595 of JAUAME010000011.1, read as the reverse complement.
TATATATATTTTTAAGTTTTAATTCTTTAAAAACATTTTTTTAAACATGTCATGTGCTTTTGTAAACAGTTGTTTTTGTTATTAAACAAAATAATGTCACAAGTTGGAATTGTAAACTCTGTTTGTCTTGAGAAAAAAACTGAACAGTTTTAATTGAAAATATTTTCAACTAAACAATTGTGTTCTTTCTAACAATTGGCTTGAAAAAATTATGAATTTGCTATATTTTTTATATTAATATTAAATAATAACTTTGATTCACAATTTAAAATATTATTATATAACAACTAAAATCAACCTAAAAAATAAAGCACAATCAAAGTAAGTGTACAGAAAAAAAAAATTATAAAAATTATCAACTAAACTTACTCATAATAATTTACAAAACTACTATAATTTTTTTTATTAAAAGAAAAAAGAAACTACTTGAAAATTATTTTTATGCGACTTTTAAAAGATTGGGACGCTTCTCAAAGTTTTGAGGGATACCATAGTCATTTTGGTATTTTGCCTTCACAATAGTTTTGGGTAGATTTTTCGTTATTTGATGTTTATGAGTTTTGTTTTTTCAATCATATTGGAGGTTTTGAATGTATCTTGGTCTTTTGGGCTGTTTTTAGAATATTTTGGAGATTAAATGATTATTTGTTTTATTTCAAAGATTTTCAAAGCATTTTGATTATTTCAAATATTTTTGAACTATAATTTCATCATCTTGAAGATTATGAGGGTATCTATGTCATTTTGAAGGTATCATGGTCATTTTGGATTCTTTTGGAAATTTTGAGGGGTACTTTGTTTTTTTTTTTAGAGCATTTCAACCAATGACGTCCATTTTTTTTATGATAGCTCAATATCATCAGACTAAGACACCAATAAGTTTTTTGTGTAAGTGGGGATTGAACCCCATATTCTTTATTCAAGAGTTATAGATTTTACTCGTAAAGTTAATTGGAACCCACTTGAAGGATACTTTGCTTATTTAAAGTTTTAAGGTAATTTGGTCATTTTGGAGGGTTTGAAAATATTTTTGTTATTTTATAGGCATTAAGAGAGTGTGTGCGTGTGTGTGTGTGTGTGGGGGGGGGGGGGGAGAGAGAGAGAGAGAGAGAGAGAGAGAGAGAGAGAGAGAGAGAGAGAGAGAACCTCATAATGCGTGGCTAGGCCCAAAATAGAAGCCCCAAAGGCCGAATGGAAGAGCCCAATCAAGGAAGCCTAGCCGATCAAAACAAGGTGAGCCTAGCCAAATAGTGTCTTGGTTTGATGATAAATAGCACAATCATAAAAAACGGACGTCATAGGTTGAAAACTCTATATTAAAAATAAATAAAAAAAGATTTAAAAATTCCTTTTAATCTTAGCCCTAAAAGAACCTTGGGGACAGGTTAGAAGGCTGAGGAATAAAGAGATAGAAGCAAGATTATCAATGACCTTGAAACAAGCAAGAAAGTCTTTCTAAATTCCTCATCTTAAGAAGTTGATAGCCGTAACCCCCCCCCCCCCCCCCCTCCTTGAAACCAACATTTCAAGTCCTTAGGTTATTTGGAGATTGGAGATAGCTAAAAATGGTAAAATAGATTATATTAAGCAATTTGGATAGTTTTCCATTTTGGTATAAGAACGGCTGGAACCTAAATGACTAGTCATTTGGTCAACATTTAGATGGTTAGACCTTTTGTGTGATTTTTCATATGATGAGAATTATGTTTTAGGCAAAGGGCAATGAGGAGTCTTATTATTTTAAGTGCTATATAACATGGGATGCTTACCAAAGATTACTTTCTACACGCTAACCCGTTTGAGTTCAGGGAATTAGAAAACACGTGTCAAATATCATGTTTATTTTATCAAATTTAAACCGTTGGAACTTTACTAAACATACTTATTGGCCCTCTAAACCATGACTCCTAAGGTTTCCCTTATAAAGCTCATGTGCTTGGATCATGAGCTAAAAATGAGATAATTTGCTTTGGGCTTGAATCATAAGCTTTGATGAGATAAATTGCCATGAGCTTGAACCATGAGCTTAGATGATCTTGTGGGTTGTGAGCCTAGTTGAGCCTAAGTGATGAAATAGAAGATTTTGGCCTTAAGTTCATTCCATAAAGTAGAGAATAATGTGGGTCATAAGCCCATTATGTAATATGGAGATGTGGACAATAAGTTCACTCCATGATGTGAAGGTCTTATGGGCTATGAATCCAATTCATGTAGTTGAATAAAATATGAGTTCTTTTGAGTTTTAAAGGAAATTTACCCAAAAATCCATGGTAATGTTGATATGACATTAGTTGCCAATGAAATAGTGTTACGTGGCGGCAAAAAAGAATCTTCAACATCTGTATATACACCGTGTGATGCACAAATTAATTATAATACATGTAAAGTAAAAAAGGGTTCGTAAATATCAGTAAAATTTTACTACTAAAATTTAATAAAATTTTTTCCTATAATGTAATTTTGAATTTCTTATCAAAACTAGATACTATGGCAGATGAATAATGGAATTATTATTATTTTTATATGTTCAAAATTTAATAGAGTTTTAATTGAAAATGAAATGCTTATAATTTATGTTGAGGCTTAACTCTTTTTTCTTTTTTCTTTTAAATTTTATTTTATGCTCTTTAAATTATTACTCTTTTCCTTTAATTTGAATATTCTTTTTAATTTATTTTTTACAAGAGCAAAGATTATATACAGAATTGAGTATGAGTTTGAGCTTGGTTAACGGCTTGAACAAGAGCTTGCAACAATTGTATCCACAGTTAAAGATATGTCTATTTCTTTCCCTCTCATAGGGCAGAAAGAAAGCAATTCTGACATAACTTCAATCCATAAAAAGATCACAAAAGATAGTAACCCAACATTTTCCGATGCTTGTCTATACTCCTTTCTAACCTCGACATTCATTATATAAAGACCTATCCATACCTTTAACCTCTCCATTTTCATCAACCTCTCATGGACAAAATCTCCAACCACTAGCCATGACATATCCTAATTATAACCTTTTCAAGACAAGTGGAATTTTCCCAGCCATAACATAATCCCAAACTAGGTCATAGAATGAACCCCCCCCCCCCCCCCCCCCCCAAAAAGAAAAAGAAAAGGGATAAAGAACCATTATACCATCCTTCAAATCCAACCATTAGTGCTTCTTCAAAACCTCTGAACATGAATATGTTGGCTGTAGATCTTGACCCTCCAAATCCAATTTCATCATTCCTAAAAAACCTTACCCTTGAAAATCCAAGAGATCCTGTTGTGCTCCCAGTAATTGATGCTACTGATTTAGACCTGTCTGATCCTGATCTAGAAGGAGTGTTTATGACAGATAACCAGCCAACTGTAGAAGAAGATGATGTCCTCCGCCCTAAGCTGCCTCCACTGCCACCTTCAATTTTTCCTCCACCATCTTTTATCCTCGACAACCATACCTATTTAACCCACTCATCAAGCATAGATTCAAATCATTTGTTTACCATTGATAATATTCCTCCTTCCAAATGGCATGATGAATTTTTTAACATGTTTTCATGGTGCATTGCTGAACTCCAAGCCCCAAATTTTATTGTTGCCCAAGTTATTGCTAAGTTTGTTGTAAGACTCACAGGAAGAATAAGAGAATAGTGGATCAATTTAGGAGAATTTTGGCAAAGACAAGCAACTCAATGCCAAACATTAGAAGATTTCTTCATAATGAATTTCTTGGCTTGCTGGTACACTATACAGAAGTAACATGAGAAGAATTCTTGGACATGAAGTGTTGCTCATTTAAAAGAAAAGACCTGGAGAAGCACTTTGATAGGATGTCAAATCGATTTTATTCTATCAATGGCATTGATGATGTCAATATCAAATGTACCTTCCTTAATTCCCTCCTGGATCCATTGGGAGATGAAACTCTTCGCATGATAAACCTCCAAAGAATAACCTTGCAACAAGCCTCTTTGGGAGAAATTTACCAACAGATGCTCATCTAGAAAAGCTCTGCAACTAGAGAAAATTTCTTTCAAAAATTGAAAAAGTTCATGGTAAACTCAAAGACAATTGCAAAATGAAAGATTTGCAGATAAAGTGCCATGAGAAAAACTATGACTACTCTACAAAAAGAAGAGATCATTTCAAGAAACATCCCTTGAAAAGAAGACACCATGCAGGACCAAGGAAGAAATTTTTCAAGAAGAAAAAATAGAAGTTTCTTAGAAGAAAACAATTCAAAGGAAAAACTTCAAAAGTCTGTTTTGTGTGTAGAAGACCAGACCATTTTGCAAAGAATTGTCTAAAAAAAGAGAAAGTAGCAAACCTTCTTGAACAAGCCCAAATTCATGCAGATGACACTCCCTTCTCAAATGTAGAATCATTTTTTTCACTTGATGGTGACTACTCTCCTCAAGCTCTAGTAGTCATGGATTATTCCATATCAGAAGAAGATTTAGACTCAGACAGTTATGATGCCTCAGACCCAAATATCCAAACCATTTATATGTCCTAGTCCATTATAGCTCCCCTAATCAACCCCACTCCTAAAGCCCTACTCCAGACCTATTCTAGTTATAGCCATTTTTTATACTGGAGCTGCAGCAACAATTCTCCATCCTAAGATTCTACTCACTGAATTTTGGTTGCCCCATAACTAGATGACTACTCTCCTCAAGCTCTAGTAGTCATGGCTTATTCCACATCAGAAGAAGATTCAGACTCAGATAGTTATGATGCCTCAGACCCAGAAATCCAAACCATTTATACGTCCCAGCCCATTATAGCTCCCCTAACCAACCCCACTCCTATAGCCCAAGTACATATCATTCTAGAAACCTACTCTAGACCTATTCCAATTATAGCCATTTTTTATACTGGAGTTGCAGCAACAATTCTCCATCCTAAGATTCTACCCGTAGAATTCTGTTGCCCCATAACCAGATGTTCCGTGCAACAAATGAAGAGACATTCTTAATTACCCAGAAAAGTAAGTCCATCCTTATCAAAATTTTCCCAACCCTCACCATAAAACACCAAGTCCTTGGATCCCCCTCTTACTGGCAGATACCTTCTTATAGGATTTGATCTCCTTCACCAAATACCTTAGATGGTCTTCAAAAGTACTTTTGCACAAACAACACCTTCTCACTTGGACCTAGGTTACTCATCTATTTACAGTTGACCCCTTTGACTCTTTTAGAATCTAGATCATCAAAAATTGTTATGCAAATAGCCATTCTGAATTCCTTCTCAAAAACCCAAATCCCTTATGGAAGAACCCAAACTTTTTCATACACCTTCCCTTAAAAAAGAATGAAGATGTAAACCCCACAAGAGCCAGCCACAGAGGAATGAATCTAGAACATTTAGTCTTAGCTAAACAAGAGTTATCTAAGCTCCTCTTAGAAGGCCTCATTGAACCCATAACCACCTCGTGGGCATGTGATGCTTTTTATGTCAACAAGCATGCTGAGAAAATCCGAGAAAAACTCAAATTGGTAATTAATTACCAAGATCTTAATCATTTTCTTGCAGATGACAAATTCCCTTTGCCAAACAAGAGTGCTCTCTTCGAACATCTTTTAAATGTAAAAGTGTTTTCAAAATTTGATCTTAAAGTAGGATTTTGGCAATTAGGAATCCACCCAGAAGAAAGGTATAAGACAGCATTTTGCATTCCAGATCACCATTATCAATGGACAGTCATGCCCTTTGGCCTAAAAAATACCCCATCCCACTTTCAAAAAGCAATGGTAATGTTGTTATAGCCACTCTTAGCCAATGCATTAATCTATGTGGATGACATCCTCCTGTTCTCAAAAGATGCAGAATCCTATGAAAGATTGCTCACTGAATTTTATAATTTAGTGAAATCTCAAGGAATAATGCTTTCAGAAAAGAAAATGGTTATTGGACAGTCCTCTATAGATTTCTTGGGAGTAAGTAGATCAAATAGAACATATACTTTGCAACCTCACATTGCTGTCTCTCTTGGTGAATTTCCAGATAAGCTCACAAGTGCCAAACAAATACAACAGTTTCTTGGGATTGTTAATTACATGTCCGACCTCATCTCGAAGATTTCTAGATACAGGAACTGTTTAGCTCAACTCCTGAAGAAAACCCCTCCAGAGTGGAATTCTGTTCACACAGAAGCAATCCAACAACTGAAAAGATTAGCAGAAAAGTTTCCCCCGCTACAGATTCCAGGACCAGGTAAACGAATTTTGCTGACAAACGCAAGTGACAAGTACCAAGTAGCAGCTCTTTTTGAAGAAATTGATGGAAAAAGAAATATTTGTGGATATAAAAGTGGTGCATTCAAGCTTTCAAAACTTCATTATCATCCCACTCAAGGTAGTCAAAGGCGAAAGGCCTTGTATTGCCCGAGGCGACGAGGCGCCAAAAAGGCGCTAGCCTGAGTGAATCGAGGCGCCAAATTCTAAAAAATTAGTCTCCATCCAAATATCAACAGTCAACTAAGTCTAGATAATTATCAAATATCAACTAAGTCTAAATATAAACATAAATCACCATTTAAAAATTAGTCTCCATCCAAATATCAACTAAATCTGAATATTAAACCAAAATATTGTTCATAACTTCATATTAGAAAGAAGAAAACTCCTAATAAAACATTGAAGATTGAACTTCATGACTATCCATGACAAAACAAAAGCATTTGAAGATGGAACATTCTGCCTATTAGCCTATTTAATAGCCTTAATGTGGTTGTTATTTTAATCTAAAGGTCATCATCAGAGTCTTCACTCAAGTTTCCATCACTTTCAAAGCCACTTGAACCAGATTTATAACCATCAACATTCTCTTCCTCGGTCTCATCAGAATCAGCATCTTCCTCTTCAATATTTGGTTGTGATGTTGAGGCCTTTGAGCTTGCCCTTGATTTTGTTTGGAATCTAGTATTCTTCCTTGGTTCTCCAACACTAGCAGCTCTTGCCACTACACCCCATGTCAAACCATCATCATCATCATCAAAAACCAAATCATCTTCAACATTCATAGATGGTTCAGCACCCATTTCCCCCAACAACCATTCATTACTTTCATCTATATCATCTAAGGAGATGGGATCAATAACATCACGCTTATCATATCGTGCCTTCATCTTTTGATTATACTTCACAAAGACCAGATCATTTAGTCGTTTTTGTGCAAGTCTATTCCTTCTTTTTGTGTGAATCTACAACCATTTATGAAAACTAAGTATTAGACTATAGTGAATAATTAAACTATTGGAATTTTCTATGAAATAAAGTAGCTCATTAAAGGATGAAATCTACTTATTATACTTCAAAACTCACCTGCTCAAACACACTCCAATTGCGCTCACAACCATATGCACTACAAGTCAAGCTCAAGATTCTAATAGCTAATTGTTGCAAATTCGGAGTTGAGCTCCCATACAAACTCCACCATTCAGCTATGTTAAAAAAAATAAGTATGAGTAATGATATATGATAGATCATAGAAGTCAGATTTTTTTTTTTTTTTTTGGTAAAAAGTTCCACTGTTCTAGTCATTATAAGTTAGATATAAATGTTTTCTTACCTGGAGCCCTTGTCTTTCTTGATCTTTTAGCCAATTCAATGCCAAAGAGTCCTTCAACTTTCTTATAGATGGGTAGCTCAGCCATGATCTTGTCCTAAATTTCAACAGTAGGAACTAGTCTTTGTATGCAAGCATACAATCCTGCTGTAATTTCATGATTTGTAGCTATGTTATCATCAAAATAGAAGTACTCAGGATTCAAGAAATGACCCGCTGCATGCAAAGGCCGATGTAATTGACATTCCCATCTCTCATCAATGATTTTAAAAATATTTGAATACTTTTCTTCATTCTCATTAAAAGCTTTTATAATAGCTTTTGTAGCCCTATCCATTGCCTCATAGATGTAACGCATAGCTGGTTTTCTCTCATTATCAACAAGGCGAAGAACCCGAACAAGAGGGCCCATAACTTTAAGAATGTAAACTATAGTATTCCAAAAAGAAGGAATCAAAATCGTTTCTACTACTCGTTTAGCATTTGCTTCCTTTGCCCATCTACTACGAACCCACTCCTCAGAAGTAAACATGGCCCTTAGGTTATGCTTTTGCTTATAAATGGATTTTATTGTAAGATATGAAGTGCAAAACCTAGTTTTTCCAGCCCTAACCAGCTCTCTTTGTTTTGTGTATTCTCTCATCATATTTAAGACACCCCCATGGTTGTAGATATATCCAGTCAATTGAATGGCCCTTTCTAAAGTTTTTGCAATTCTAGGAATTTTCCCAATGTCCTCCAATATAAGGTCAATGCAGTGTGCAGCACATGGAGTCCAATACAAATTTGGCCTTTTTGCTTCCAACAACTTCCCAGCCAACACATAATTAGATCCATTATCCGATACTACTTGGACTACATTAGCCTCCCCAATCTGTTCTACAAATGTATCAAGTAATTCAAAAGTTTTTTCCCCGGTTTTCATAAAAGATGATGCATCAATTGACTTCACAAACATGGTTCCAGATGGGCAATTCACTAAAAAGTTAATCAAGGTCCTATTGGTTCTACTAGTCCACCCATCAAACATGATAGAACGGCCATATTTCTTCCAATCTTGCTTGTGATCACTCAATAACTCATTTGTGTAAGCCACCTCCTTCTTAAGAATTGGAACTCTTAACTCATGGTAACTAGGAGGCTTCATATTTGGACCATACTGCCCAATAGTTTCAATTGCCCATTTAAATTCATCTAAGCGAGCAACATTGAATGGTATACCAGCTAGATAAAATAGCCGGCCAATATACTGACAAGCTTGTGCTCTTTTCTCTTTGTCAAGTTTATCATTGATGTTAGTTTGCTTCATCTTACCCTGTTTCCTAAGTGCAACCACTTTTTCTGGCTTTAATCTTACAAAAGAATCCATGGGACCTTTCAACTTCTTAGACTTTGGCATTAATTTCACAGTTTTCACTTGGGTGCTACTGCCAACCCCTCTCTTACTAGAGCATGATTTTTTCCCTTTTTGGATAACTTCTACTTCCTCTACCTCATCATCATCTACATCCTCAATTTCAATCATATTATCTATATCATCAAAATCAGGCATCTTGTCATAGTTCTCCTTTTCACTCTTCTTCTCTGCCATATACTGTGCAAGCTCTTCTTTAACATGATCAGGAAATTTTAAACACTTTGTACTATTTTTAAAATTCCCTACTTGGTGCTGCTTTGCTCTATGTATCCCTCCCTTTGTGACTTTATTACAAAAGAGGCAAGTCACTGCATTTTTGTCTTCAACATTAGCTAAATAATTATATTTCTATCCAGGATCTTTTCTCCTCCCATTATCTGAAGCCATTCTACATATAAAAAAATAAAACCCAATACAATACATTTAATAGGATTCTATATTAAGCTAGCTATGTATCATTTACTATGGTTTAAGCTCTAAAAATTGAGTGAAGTAATGAGTTCGGGAAAAGGGAAAGTAGCTGGAGACAGAGAGGAGAGTTGCTGGAGATTGAGAGTCCAACAGAGAAGAGAAAAGGGGGAAAAAAACAGAGACGAGAGAATTTTATATGCTCTGAAAAGGGGGGGAAAAACAGAGTCCAACAGAGAAGAGAAAAGGGGGGGAAAAAACAGAGAAAAAACAAAGACGAGAGAGTTTTATATGCTTTGAAAATGGGGAAAAAATAGAGTCCAACAGAGATGAGAAACGGGGGAAAAAAAACAGAGAAAAAACAGAGAGGAGTGAGTTTTATATGCTCTGAAAAGGGGGAAAAAAACAGAGTCCAACAGAGATGAGAAACGGGGGAAAAAAACAGAGAAAAAACAGAGAGGAGAGAGTTTTATTTGCTCTGAAAGGGGGAAAAAAACAGGGAGTCCAACAGAGACGAGAAAAGGGGTACAAAAGTAGAGAAGAAATAGAGAGGAGAGAGTTTTATAAGCTTTGAAAGTGTGGACAACGACAAACTTACCAAAGCAATGTCGTTGTGAGAGAGAACTCAGGAAAAGAAAGTGTAAAAAAAACTAAAAGAATAGGAAAATATTACCTGATGTTGGTTCACTGCCGGCAGCCACTGGCCCACTCTCTTCCAAACCCTAGAAGAAGACGACACACCTCTGTTCTAATGTTGGTTGATTGCTGCTTTACTCTTTGTTTTTTTGCTAAATGACTATTGTTTTGCTCTGAAAGTTAAGTGGCTCCCGAAAGTTATTTGTTTTATCTTTTGTTATGCTTTTTTTATATTAATTTATTTGATATAGTGGGAGACAACTCATCCCCACTGAGGTAACAGTTTAAAACCAACCATACACCTCTTTAAATTTACAAAACTTGCCATTACAGCCCTTAAAAACACAAATCTGCCTCAGGCGCTCGCCTCTCGCCTAAAAAAATACATCTGGGCGAGTGCCTAGGCTCCAGAGGCGAGCGCCTCACTAAAGGCGCCTCACCTCAGTGCCTCTGAGGCGCTTTTCTGGCGCCTTGCCTTGCCTGGGCGCCTAGGCGAGCGCCCGGAACGCCTTTGACTACACTGATCCCTCTTTCAAGGAGATACTTGTAGTAAAACATGGAATTTATACATTCCGGTTTCATATTCGCGGACATAATTTTCTAGTCGAAATGGACATGTCCTCTTTTCCAAAAATGCTTCAGTTCAAACGAAAAATGCTCTCTCATCCCCAGTTACTTAGATGGTCAAATTGGTTTTCACAATGGTCTTTCGAAGTAAAGCACATTAAAGGAAAAGATAACCTGATCACTGATTATCTTTCCATAAAGCCTCCAGCCATTAACACCACAATTGTTCCTTTACCCCTATGTGTTTATCATGTTACAGATCCATCCTTGTCCTTAGGCTCTTCCTCTACAGCCCCTGATGATATCCTTAATATGATAGAAAACCTTCCTCCAGGCATAAAAGACCAAATAAAGACCTTGACCCTTGAAGCCAAATCCAAAAAAATCATCACAGTCCTCCATAATTACCTTAAAGAACACCACAATCACTTTCTTGCTATTTATCCTAACTTAGACCAACCATGGAGAACCATTTTTGCCTTTTGGATAACCAACTGGACTGTCATACATTATCTTTACATGTGGTATTTACTTAATGAGTATTACTTGTGTCTTCATTTTGAACCAGGGTTTTAGGGGTTTACAGACTTGTTTTTCCCCATGAAAATAGATATTTTCAAAAATTCTGGTTTGAAATCCTGAAAAATGATGCTCATAATGGAGATTGGAAAAAGTATCTCATCACAGAACATCCAAGATTTGGTCACAAATTACCACAAGATGTATAATTGCTAAGCTTAATTCAAAAAAGGACATCCGAGCAGAAGATATCTTTCACATGTCAGAAATGCATTAAGTCACTAATCTAGATGACACCCTCCATTTACACATGGACACCACTTAGGCATCTTGTCACCATGCTCTTACAAAGGCAGAATCCCTTAATAAGGGAACTTTATCTTAAATAGGACCAAGCACCCCGGAAACTTATAGACAACAGTGGCCACATGAAGACCATTGGGAAATGCTCAATCCTTTTATTGGTTACGATGACCCCTATTATGATAACCATGACCTAGATGTTGACGTTGACGTCGACGAAAAATAGTTCCAAGGAAGAGATGGATGGGACTAAATAGGTCCAACACTTTAAAAAAAAAAAAAAGGTCCTAGAAACGTCCCAAGGCAGCTCGGCCTTATCCATGCATGTCAGGAACACTTTTTGCTCATGCAGAAGCTTTATCCAGCAACAACTTTGTCACCAACCAAGCCCCTACTTCCTTCAACACCTGTCAATCACAAGCCAGACCCCTACCATCTTATGCAAAGCTAATTGTAAATTGTATCTGAATTTGATTTGAGTTCTATTGTCTATAAATAAATTGTATCTGAATCTGGATTCTTAATTTTGTCATATGTCTCGTCTAATTTTTAATTTTGAACAAAGTGAATTATTGAGTATAAAAATAAAAAAGTCCAAATCCAATTAGATTTCAATTGGAGTTTAATTTTGCGCCATATATCCATCTAATTTTTTAATTTTTGTGGTAAGTAAATTATTGGCTGAAAAAACTAAAGTCTAAATCTAATTAAAGTCTTATATATATGAGAAATCATTACATGTTTTGGAAATGTATAGTTTAAAAAATGTGTAAGCTAATACCATATATAATTAAACTTTTTTTAAAGTATAATTTGAACCATGTAATTGTAATTTATTTTAATTGTATCTGTGTATATGCATGAAGTTAAATACTAGTTTATATAATGCAGCACATACTCATACTAAAAGCCCCACATGATTTACTACCTAACAGAATGCCCTAACTAAATACCTTACAACTCAATTAACATAACAGTAGCTTGTACCAACTTAAATACATTTTCAGCTATTATTACAATTTTTGTCAAACATTTAATTTTCGCAAAAAAATATTATTGAAAAATCTGCCCAAAATTATTTTATAATGTACCCTTTTGGAACTTGAGTTTGCTAATCATGAGTATAGCTTCCCACGTGGATTGTCTGATGTTGTATTTTCGGTCAAACATCAACTATCTGCTTGGAACTCGATTTTAGCAAATTCGAGTTCCAAAAGAGGTTACATAACAAAATAACTTCAAACAGAAGCTTTTCATTAATAATTTTTGCAAAAATTGAATATTTTGCAAAAAATGCCCTCTTTTTCACAACTAAAGTGGAATGTTGTGATTAAATTTCTTTCATTTGAACCCACTTTTGCTTTTATTAGAACCAATCACAATATGTCACCTCAAAAATTTGAAAGGTTGGTGAAGAATTTTGTGTCTCTATTCTTTACAAGTATTTAGAACAAATCCACAAACCAAAACCCACCAATCCTTGGGATGACTTTGCCACTACCCCAATAACATTACGTCCAAAAAAGTTACACCCATATCTTAATAGACAGGATGGCAGGACTTGTTTGGCCCAACCTCCCAACTTTTGAATTTTACGCTAATTATTGTTGCACGTGTTAAGTTATACATTGCCGTACAAACTTAAGCTAAAACACGATTTTAATTATAATTGTAAATTGTGAAATTATGTTTTGAAAACACAATTTTACAATTATAATTTAAATCATGTTAAAACTCGATTTCAGCTGTGTGTGTACACAAAATATGTAACGATCATTGCTCTAAATTTTAATCAAGGAAAAATTTTATTGCATACTGATCTCTCTCTCTCTCTCTCTCTATACACACACACACACACACACACATATATATATATAAATTTTGACTCCAGAATCCCTATAAACGGTGCCTTAAAATGTGGACTCCAGTAACTCGATAATGGACAGGCATAATCCGGGGGAGAGGTAGAAGATGATTGATTTGCAATTCCTACAGTTCGGATAAATCATATGTTAAACAGTACGCTGTGCAAAAAGTTCAGAGTGTTAAGAGTAAATTACACCATCGGCCACAGGAGCCAATTATGATTGAAGCAGTGATACAAGGAATGAAAACTTACTACGAGGAGAAGGCCATCTCCTGAAAAACCAAACCTCTGTGCTCAAAATTTCTGAATTCATCAAAGCTCGCACAACCTGGACTGAGTACAATAGCATCCCCTGCGTTCATTACAAATTAAAAGGTCATTGTCTACAAGTTAGAAATCCTATAATTTAATACTAAAGACCACAGAAAGATTTTTCTAAACACAAAAGCTCACAGTTAACTTCATCAACTTGGTTAACTTAATCAACATCCTTGAAAAACCTAATGGTGCACTATTGGTAAAACAATGGATGAGTTTTCAAAGTTATAGGTGTGGATGGAAGCAACATTACAGCAGCATTGCTTCTTAAGAAGTCCAAGGATAAATTTCAAATGAGACTTTGAAACAAGTTCAATTCTTTTAAACAGTCTCAAAGCTCAACCATAAGAACTTTGGACAATAGATCTGCACTGTAACTTCAATCACTGAAGTTACTAACTCTACCTTGAATAGCTTTAAGTTTTCACATATAATGTTTATCGGATTTGTAAGGAACAGTCTGAGCCTCCAGCTAAACAGGCCACCAAGACTAGAGTCCTACACAATTATTTTACATTATTAGTGTATATGACTACACTGGATTTGAGCTTTGGTTATCTGGTTATGTACAAATTTTAGTAAGTTCAAAGGGGGCAAGAAAGCACAAGTTTCAAGCAAATAAAGGAATACTCTATTGAGGTCATTGTAGACAACTAAGGTAGGAGAATACTTAATAAGAAATTTAACCTAATAAATACTAATAAAATTATATGCTTCCCTTGAAACTAGCCAATGTTCAAGTCCAACATGAAAAGAAATGCTGCCATAACCACTGTCATTTTATTGTAAATTAACACCATGCTATCAAATCTCCTAACAATAACCATACAGGAAAATATTTTAAATACACTTTCTGATCAATAAAGCCTATAAATATAAGTCTTCTGTTATAGCTTTTATGACTTCCAATGTTTCAACAGAGGTTGTTCACCATATGCTCATGTCTTCAAACTCCCATATGTCCAATTATTTGTACCTCATGCTTTAATCAGACAGACTGGCCCTTGACAAAGAAATAGTACCTGCAATTTTACTTTAAAAAAATGGAAATTGCTAGTTTAATTATACATTTAATTGTTCTTGTATGTGAAAACAGATGGAAAGTCCTTTAATTATTTGCTTCAGCACTAGTTAGTTGCTTGCACAATTTTGGTCTTTGAATTTAGTTTTGAATAATACTGTTCTTGAGTTGGAAAGTCCTTGAATTGGTTTATGCCAACTTGTGCTTCAGTTGTTAGTGTAGCTAGAGGGAAGTGGGAGTGACATTTATTAGAGTTATTGCATTCTAAGCAGTGCCATTGTGCTCCTTGTGGAGCATTTAGAAATGAGCACAACAACAAAGCTTCCAAGGGTGTTGAGATATCCAGTCACAAGTCAGAGACGCTTTCCTTTGATTGCTTTTCCATAGTTCTCTGTACATCCAAGACATGATTCTTCCTTATCTTCTTGAAGTTATTGTTACCTTTTAGGAGTTAATTGTGTTATTTGGTACGATAGAAGCTTCCATATCCTCCCATCTCCACCTCTCTTCTTCTTTAATGAAATTTCTATCAAGGAAATAGAATCTCTGTTCTTGTTTTTCTTTCCTGTTAAATGTGTTATAATCAGGATTTATCCAAAGTAACACCAAAATAAGTTCTCTCTTTGAGAATCTTGATGTACATTTAGTTGCATCTAAAGCATTTAAATATCTTTTCCTAAAGTTTTTCTTCATCCATTTATCCAACTTATATTTTCAAAAAACTAATAAACATTACAATGCACTTTATGAATTGAGGCTTATATTTGATCTAAAAAGCTGTATCCATCTCTTCCCTTCAGGAGCTATACTCATTTTTACTTTGGCAACCACCTAATATTAAATCTAACCCGCCTATGAAGAACCAAGCCATCTAAACTACATGGTAAGAATCTGATCCAAGGTCACTAATTGTAAAATGATGTGCTGAAAGCAATGACAGAATAACAAAGTTTCTAGCAGCAATTTCAAGCATTGAAAAAGACAAACCAAATTTTGCCATCCTCTTAGCACAGTTGACTGCATCCTCCATATTTTTAGCTCCAATACAGGGAATACTTAGACCATTATCAGACAGGGTCTTCTGAATCATCTTTCCCGAAGATCCGAACTTGGGTACATTTATGAACAGGTATCATTAGTGTTAAGAATTTTTAAATAAAAGCATCTTTATTGAGTAATTCAGTACAAAACAAGAAGGAACAGATCACGTACAGTGATCACACATCTATGATACTTCAGTGGATCAATCAATTGTTCAAATCCATTAGTTTCTTCCCCATATACTACCTGCAAAAGTATAAAAAGAAAAACAACATAACATGTAAATAATAATAATTTCATTTGAAAGTCACAATGGGATGATCCTGGAAACTCTCCAGATACATACCGTAAATTAATTTGATCCTCCTATACACGTGTTAACAGATAGGAAGCACAGACACGGCACGACATGAAACACAGTGAAACAAAATTTCTTGAAATAAACCAAAGAGAATGATGGCCTTGGATTGCACCAAGACTGAAACCAAGTGGATTAAAAAACCATCAACTTCTTTGTTAGTTTGAATCCTAAGATTTCCAATTTAACAAAAGCTTTATAGCTAAATCTGTCTCATACTCTACACTAGCAACCTACGGTAATTCCTTAAATTCCAACACAACATCATCCTCAAAGAACACTCCTTGTGTTACATATATTTGAGAACATATTGTTGTTACTTAGTCAATATGCGTATTTTTTAATTTCTTTTTCATTAATATCCTTTATGCTATACCCACCAAAAAAGGGGTAAAAAACATAAAACGCAGAGAAAAATTATGCAAAATAAAATAATCTTGTTGTCAAGAGTGAAGTCCAAACTTTCCATTCATCTCTGTCACCTTCTCCTCTAAGCAGATGATCTGACCATTCATCATTGTCGTCATTGAGGTCATCAAGCTGTGAAGCATCCTCTGTGAAGCTCTCTGGTCTTTCCTCTAGAACTCATCGCCGGTCCCTAAAGAGATGCGATGGAGCTACCGATGGGTCGTCAGTCGCCAATATAAGGTAAGTTGCAATGCAAAGGGGGAGAGAGAGAGAGAGAGAGAGAGAGAGAGAGAGAGAGAGAGAGGGTAAGAACTAAGAAATAAAAAGAGCTATGTTCTCTTCGATCAACAGTGGTGATGGCAAAAATGCATAGTTTTGCAATGTATTCATAGTTTCCCTCGCTAAAAAAGGGACAAGACGAGGACAAGGCACCCCTGATCTGACCCTACCCTGCACTATTGCCATCCCTAATTCCATAAACACACATGCAGCCATGTCCAAGGTGTGTCCATGTCTGACACGACATGCAGCCCATTTTGCTGTGTCCATGCTTGCTAGGTTAACAATTACCAACCACATTACAAGAAGCAAAAAGATGTTGGGAACCATAAAATAGCTGTCAACTGGACTTCATAAGAATTTGTTTCAGAGACTTTTTAGCCTCAAGTCACTTTCAATGTTTGACATGTTGATGGATTCAAATCTACTTCAATGGCATGTGCATAAATTAAATCCACTAGAGAAAATTCATTTCATACTCGATTTTCACACATGATCGGTACTTTTATTTATTTATTATAATTAGATAGTTACAACAATAGGATAGTGGGGATTTGAACTTTGAACATCTCCATTGGAAACATTAGGAGGAGCCAGTTGAACTACAAAGCTCTTTGCCACATGATTAAGACAAACAAGCAGCAAGGACATAGGTTTCATGTGTATGCACTGTTCAATGCAAAAAATAAATGTGTAATCATCACATCTAAAAAAAATTGTCAACTGGCTGCTACGCTTCGGTTTGTAGATTCACAATATTGGACAAAATGCATTATCACTGCAGGGTTAAAGAGTTTTATGTGGAAAGGACCTTATTATAATGCCCCAATGTCCCAAGAAGGGAAAAAATGGGAAAAAAAGGAACACAATGATAGTAAGAAACAAACAGAAAGTAAAACTCAATCACAAGTGCTCAAATTCCAATAAACTTACAGCAATATATAGATATCTTTCATTATAAAATTCCAATAAACTTACAGTAATATATAGATATCTTTCAATTACAAGTGCTCAAATTCCAATAAACTTACAGTAATATATAGATATCTTTCATTATAAAATTCCATGGGTTCCAAGTTTTTTCATCTCAACATAAGTATGATAAACAGCTGTTAACACAATTCATTATTAAGAAAAATTAAAGGGAGTATAAAAAAAATAACAGACAAGGACAACAACATGTGCAAGCCTCGTTGCGGTAAAAACACATTGACAATAACCAAGTTTGCTTTTATAGAATCCTCAAAAACAAAGATTTACCACATTGCCATTAGTGGAATTTACAACATAAAATTAAATTGAATAAAAATAAAATTTGTTTAAGGCAAATTACTGATCTCTATCATATGTGGGATGAGGGTTGAATGCACATCGACATACTTTATGTTTCAAACCCTGATTAAGGGTGTCTCAGATAAGCAATACTTTTAAATCCTAAAAGTTGTTCACAGTTGTCTTATATAACTAAGATTTTTAAGTAAATGAAATACTAAACATAACCAATCAATCATATACATGAAAGTAGAGCTTAGCACTAATTTAATATACCTTTGCAAGGCCACCAAGTAGAATTACAGACTTTTGTTGCTTCAGACCCAATAGTCCAGTGTACGTTGCTTCAACATTTGTTGCCTTACTGTCATCAACCCATATTACCCCATTGGCATCCCTGTGTACTGCATAACAATGCTAATCTAGTATAAAATCCAGACTCTTTGATCTATGGGAAATAACACAAAGGAAATAATGGGTGTGCCTAAATTATTGACTTAGCAACTATGGATTAGAGTGATAGAAAATTTTCAAGAATTGGTATAGATGCTAAGACATGACAACAATTTTATTACAAATTCAATGCATTATTTACACACGCCACTTCACACAGGTAAAAAAATATATTGTGTTCTAGAAAATTAAATTAGAATGCCCTAAACACACTTACTGAGACAACAGTTTGTACATAACAATAGATGAATATCCATTATGGCTTACCAATTTCCATCCGATGCGGTGGTGCCCTTAAATTTTCAATTGTTGAACTCATGCCATTAGCATCAAGTCCAAGATCAAGTCCGAGAACACATAATGCAGCCACTGCAGCATTATAATAGTTGTGTGTTCCCATTACATTCATTGCATCCAATTGTAGTTGTGAGACAACTCCCATGGTAGGAACTTCCAAGCTGGCAATTTTCGTCTCAATGTTGATCTGTTGCAAACAAGCAATGACCTCCAAAATAATAAGAAAGCAAAAAAAAATGAAATACCTAATCAATACAAATTATACCTTAAAATCATAATTGTTTCTGAAAGCACTAGACAGGTGGCATGATGTCTTAAAAAAATATACGCCGCTACTATTTTTAGTGGCATATATATTTGTTCTAGACCACAATTGAATAATAATGCTTAGGATTACCTAATGCTATTAATAGGTTAACCCCACGATACAACATTACCCAATTACCCTTACAATATCCCTTCAAGCTAGGGCATATATAAGCATAACTTGTAACATAACAAGTATAAACAAGTCCTGCACAATTGTTTCGTGGACATATTAGCAACTTAAGCCCCGTGGAGACGTACAAGGTAGCAATAAAAAGAGTGACAATCCACCTCTATATGTTTGGTCCGTTCATGGAACACTGGGTTGGAAGTAAGATGAATTGTTGCTTGGTTGTCACAATACAAAATCATTGGAAATTACACAACAAAATTCAATTCCTCTAGAAGATGTTTAATCCACATGAGTTCACACGATGAATGAACCATTCCTCTATAATCAACCTCTGCACTGGAACAAGACACAACACTCTATCTAGCTCTCACTTTTCCAAGTGATCAAGTTACGCCTATACTAGATCTCCTGAGGGTGATCCCATTCCTACCCAGCTTGAATTTGAAAAAACCTCTACATGCAAATTGCCATTGATTCTATATAAAATTCCAAGCCTTGGGTGAGCCTTAAGATACTTCACAAGCTGAAGAACAACCTCCCAATGTGTAAGGCAAGGCGCTACCATATGCCGACTCACTGCACTAACAACAAATGATATATCTAACCAAGTAAAGGAGGGGTAGTTCAATTTACAAACAAAGGATATATTTGGTCAACGTGTAGGGCAAGGTACTACCATATTTTCTGCTTGTCTTGTTACTCAAGAACCCTAGATCACATAACTGGTAACCCAGGTTTGCTTTCTGACCTTAAGCATTCTAATAATCTTCCTCAAGCCATGTTGGTAGATGGCTCAACTACTTCCATTTTTGGTTTGGACACTGCCAACCTTAATCCTACTCTTTTACTATTTTCTTCCTTGCATATCCCTAAATTTCCTTTTTATCCTTTTGTCTATTACTAAGCTTACCAAAACTGTTAACTTTGCTGCAATCTTCTGGCCCAC
Organism: Quercus parvula; assembly: GCA_030820535.1. Classification (NCBI taxonomy): domain Eukaryota; kingdom Viridiplantae; phylum Streptophyta; class Magnoliopsida; order Fagales; family Fagaceae; genus Quercus; species Quercus parvula. The sequence goes on along the minus strand of JAUAME010000011.1, from coordinate 24,416,492 downwards.
TTATGTATATTTCAGGGTCTCAAAACAGGAAAGAAGATCGGTGATGAACATGAAGTCAATAGACTTTATTACCTGGTCAATTTCAACTACTCTATTTTAGTGGCACTTCAATCATTGAATTCTTCCTTTCAACACCAATGTCATCCCGATCATCCTTCTCTTCAAATTTTGCAGTCATTAGTACCATCATGCAGCGAATAAGTGTGTGTGTGTTTTTTTTTTAATTATTTATTTATGAAACTGCGAAGTATTTTACTCCTAAAAACTAACCCAATAAATTATTAGTTTTCCATAAAGATCCCACCAAAAACCTACATAAGATTCTCAACTCCCACAATGAGTACATTTACGAAGGGGTGCCCTACCTCTGTATCGGCCTCCCCCTTGATCACAATCTCCATGGCCTATAGATGTAGTAGTGAAAGCAGATTGATCAGAATAGTGAGCAATGGTATTGATGTTGGAGTCAGTTTAGGAGGCTTCGTGAAGACGATTAAAAACCTGACCAAGAGAAGGGACTAGCCAAATTTTGTGATTTGAAAAGATCTAACCATTAAGGAGACCGAAAAGAAACCAAGCAGCACACATACACCCTTGCTGTCACTGCATGGCTTTATCATCTATAAAAATAGGCTGACAGATATTAAGCTCCCCACAAACGTTTTGAACTAAGCTTTAATAGTCCTCTAAAGTTTTATTTGTCAATTGAATGAAGAAATAATTTTGATGAGGCCGATATTTTAGACAAAAATTGCTCACACCAAAATATATCTTCTGTGTTTGTTCCCATATCATTCCACAGAAAGACACAAATTTGAGCATCCTCAGCTTTCCAATCAAAGTGGCAGAGGATTTGACACTAAGTACCGGAACTTCTTTTTACCAAATAAAATTTCACAAAAAGAAAAAATGGTATCAAACTTCCACTATCACAATAAGTCAGTATCAAAGCCCAAGGTTGAATCTGCTATGAAGGTAATGTCTAGTGCACATATGAAGTTAGTTCAAGATAGACACGTATGACGTATGCGAATTCATTCAAGATAGATTTGAGTTTGGATTTGGCTGTGCAAACAATGATCATCTTATTCAAGGAACCTTGTTTGGATTAAGGTGGATTTATGAAAATTACTAAAAATTTGGTGGCTTCAGCCCATAGATCCTCCCTTAGGGGATGAGGAGAAGACTCTTAGAAAAATATAGAGTGGGTTTCTTCCAAGAGTATAGTCTTTTTTTTGGAGTTGAAAAAAAAAAACCTGTGTGCATAACAGTTTGTTTCTTTTTTAATTCCAAGAATTGCTTGAATACAATTGATCATATATCTTGTTGAGAATGTAGTGGGGCACAAAGGAGTATCGCAAGGGGTGCTAATAAATACTTTAGAGGTTTCCTAGTATGAATTGGTTACTTATGTGAGTTTTCTTGGTGTTGCTTGTCAAAGAAGTAATTTCATTTTCCTTTGTCCACCAAGAAAAGTATTAAAGCCTTACATATAGACAATACTATGAAGGGTTTGGTAGTGTAGCTTGTGGTGTGTGTGAGACTTAGAAGACAAAGTTTTGTCTAGTGTGTTAATGTGAGAGAACCTATGAGTGCATTTGATTGTCTATGGTTGTAATTCTTATCACTGATATTGTATTTTGGCTGGCGTTACTTGTGGATATAAGCATAGAGTTTTCCAAAACATGTTGAATTCTGAGTTGTGGTGCTTGCTATTGGTATCAAGCTTCCATTATACCTGCATGGTAATCACAAAGCCTCATCTCCAGCTGCTACCCAATTCCAGAACCAACAACCATATTCCTAGTCCATTTGGTCAATGATAGACTAGCAGACCTTGTTCTCTTCTCAAAGTTTTCTAACAAATACTTGGTTGTTGTCCCTTTCCACATCTTCCATTGAGCACTACCACTCACCAAGCCTACTGAGCATATCAATCCTTTACTTCTTTCAATCACCCAAAGTCTATCCCTATCATCGCCCTCTTCAAAGGTTTCCTTGAAAGTTCTCTCTCCGATCTTATTGATCATTGTAATCTGGGCTCTTGATTTGTGCCACTATAGTACACTTCCAGTGTACTTGGTTAGTTTTTTTCTAATAAGATTTCTTACGTTACTTATCAAAAAAAAGAAAAGGTTGCCTTGAAAGTTTTCTCCTCAATTTGTAAAATTTTCCATCCTATCAAGCCACACAAACAAACCTCCCCTTGCCCATCAAGATTGACCTCCTACACCACTCCATAATAAAAAGGTAGAAATCTTGATCTAGTTTAGAATCTCAGAATTAAAAACCAGAGGCTTTGCAATAGCAAAAGGAAGCTCTTTTTGTATTGAAATGAAGTTGGAGGGTTTGATGCTTGAGGGCCAAAATGGCCAAATACCATCTTTGGCTAAAACATTTAGCAATCTACCATTGTTTGCGAAATATTTAGCAATCTATCACCTTTTTAAAATTCGAGTTTGACATGAGTTCTATAAAAAACTGCCACCGTAGCACCCACTGACCTGGATTATTTTAATTAAAAAAGGCCACATAGAACTCGAGTTTGTGAAACTCGACCACAAACTCGAGTTCCTTGTAATGTGTTACTCAAGTTTATAAAACTTGAGTACCATAAAACTGAGGTCCATATCTCTAAAACCGAGGTCCTCATTTTTAATGGCAACATTGTAAATTTATCATAAAACTTCTCCTCACCAAAGTGGCCGAATAGATTCATTTTCTTCTTTTCCTTTAGCTTTTCTTCTTCACTTCAGCGTGACCCACACGCATAAGGCCACATTTCTAACATGAAGTAAAGCTTGTCTACTCTAATGACCACACTTGCTCCTAAGGGATGGTGTGGTTCACTAGTTTGACTAGTTTCAACTGAGGCTTGGGTAAGACAATGAAATGGGAAAAGAAAAGGAGAGGTTCAGAGGCATAGGAATCTGAGCTTATTTCTCACTTGTTCAAAATTTTAAAGGAACTCGAGCTTCAAGAGCTCAAGTTTTGCCACTGTGTCACATTTTTTTGGATCTCAATTTTCATAAACTCGAGTTCTATGTAGAACTCGAGTTTCATGAACTCAAATTTCAAAACAGTGGTAAACTGCTATATATTTTGCAAACAGTGATAGATTGCTAAATATTTCAGCCAAAAAGAACTCGAGTTTCATGAACTCAAATTTCAAAACAGTGGTAAACTGCTATATATTTCGCAAACAATGATAGATTGCTAAATATTTCAGCCAAAAATGGTAATTGGCCATTTTGGCCGATGCTTGAGGACTTCCTCTGGTGATGTTTGACTTAGAGTCTTTGAATCCAAATTTACATTTGGGGCAGTTTTTGATTCTCTAAAGAGCCTCTAGATCCGAATTTATGTTTGGTGTCACTTAGGAAAAAAGTGGAGTAACAGAAAATCAGGTCCTGCAATATACAGTCCAAAATCAACTAATGCTCAAGTTCCTAGCCCATAGCCCTTCTTTAACTGAGGGTGGGGCCATTTGCTTTTGGAATTATGTATATACTTTCAAAACATTGTGCTCAATATATGGTCCTCAATGAGTCCTGAGCAAAAAATATATGAAGGAAAGACATCTTACTTTCACTCCAGGAAAGGCTCCTATCCAAGCGAGATTAAAATTTTCAGCATGTTCCCTAACAGCTTCATTCAAATGCTGATTTCCTAAAAGTGATTGGAATACAGCTGTTAAAAGATAAACCAACCACAATCTGCACAACAAGATAAGATACCTAGATCTTAATATAAAATACAAAATGATGATATAAAGACAAAAGTCCAGACTTAATCAGAACGGTCTTCTGACCATCCAACATAAGGCTGTTATGCTTATGGGTTTCAGAATTGCCAATCTTCTTTTAAAATAAGAGCTATGCAGCAGGAGCAGAAAAGTTTACTGCCACAAATGTGTTTCAAAAGAATCAAAACCACAGTAAAATGTATGTATTTCAGCTTGCAGAAACATACATATTTGTTAAAACAACAACTTAAAACTTAAACATTCCATCTTCCATGGCAGTTGAAATTGCAATTAACCTACTCTGTTTTCCTCTAAACTCTAAACTGAGAGTCTATTGGGAAGATTCCTTAAGTGTCACTGAGATCACAGCTTATTTTATGAAACAAGTCCAATTTTGAGTATGTTTTTCAGAAAGTTCATAGTTTTGTTTCTTCTTAGTTCAAAAAAAGGTTTGACATAAACTTTCAACGAAAGATCTCACTTCTATTTTCCAGGTCCTCATTCATGTTACATTGACCAGGTTCCTTATTTCCAACCCAGGTATACAAGAAGACTATTATCACTTATTTACCTATTGTCACTACAAGGACCCTATGGACACTGTTTCCAACTCAAACCTGAAGTCGTATTTATTATAATTTCTCAATTATTTCTTATAATATTTATTAAAAAATTCAATCTTATAAAAAATTTATAAAAAAAAAAGTACGAATATCTCCGGAAAAAAGTTCATATAACTTTCTTGGGACAAAATATGTCTACCTGAGATATGATAAAAGTACTTACCAAAACAAAGAAGTCCCAGTTTGGTGTCAGTCATGTGAGAAAGTAAACTGCACTTGGCCATTGCATAATTCTTCATTGTCTTGTGCCTTTCTAAATGATCAGGGGTAAGGTTTAACACAGCAGCAACCTGCAAAGATGCCCATATATTAGCAGACAAACAAAAAGGGGGAGGGGGGATATAAATGAAACTTGGACTGTTAAAATTTCAAACCGACTCACTGAAGGGCAGAAGTACTTGTTGGGAATTTCCATTTGATAACTGCTAACCTCCACAACAGCAACCTGAAAGAGATATGAACCATTAAAGTTGACCTTGACTTCAAAGGACAATGAAATTCGCAGATAAATACTTGTAAAATGACATTTTAAATATATATGAGTGGAAGGAGAAATGATTCTTACAATCAGACTAACCTGAAACCTGGGCTTCATAGAAGGTGATAAGCACAGAAAAGCAGCCTCCGAGAGTGGATTTCCAAGGTTTCCCCCAACAAACGCCTCAATGCCAAAATGATTAAGCATCTGACTTCAAATGATCACAAAAATATAATATAGCAAATTCACATTGCAACAAGATGAATTTAGAAATGGCAAGGAATCAAAGTTACTCAAGCAATAATTATTAGTAATTCTCTTACACCATGTTTGGGAGTTTATAAAAGAATGGAATGGGTAGATCATAAAGGAATGAATATGGAGTATTTTTATAGTATGTTTTAAGAGTTTATAAAACAAGGAATGGAAGAGTAAGAAATATATAATTTCACTAGTATATAATTCACCTTTTATTTGTATTTTTTTTTTTCTTTCCAAAATGTAGATAATTCAGTATTTGATCTCCATTTCATTGAATAAATCAGAATTCCTCTTATTTTTTGAAAGGAATCCTTAGGAGGGAGTGTAATAGGCATTCCCTTATAACTATTCCATTCCTTTCTAGAGTCTCTCCACTATCCCTACACATATAACACCAATCAACAATAGGGAAACCTCTCCTCCTCAAATTATCACCATTGAGAATCCTCCCCCAAGCCACAGTCCAAACAAAGAAAGAAACTCATCTAGGTACCTAGACGCCCTAGATACCTTTCCAAGGAAATATGACCGAAGAGGAACCTCTTAGTGTATTATGAAACGAGTGAATATCAAATACCCCTTTCTTCTTTGGCACCCACCACATAAGATCCCCACCATCACTAGCAAGAGAATTAGACACCAAAATATGAAGAAAGTCCACTACTATCTCCAATTCCCAATTGTTAAAGTCATGAAAAAATCTAACATCCCATATCCTCCTCTCCCCCACCCCTTGCCTAATCAAAGAAGAATCGACCGAAGCCTCCTTATCAATAGCAATGTCATATAGAATTGGGTAAGCCTCTTCCAAAGATTGATCACCACAACAACAATCATACCAAAACTTCAACCGATACCCCATCCAAACCTTAAACCGGGCAAAATGACTAAAAACTTCCCAGCCCTTATGAATATTCCTCCATAAACCACAACCATAAGAACCCCTACCCAATTTTGATTGCAATCCACCCATATTTTCCTTCTACCAACTGCCTCCAAAGCCTTGTCTTCTCATTTCCAAACCACAACCATATCCCCAATAAACCTTTGTTGAAGGTGGTAATCTTCCTTATTCCTAGCCCACCATTAGGCATAGTGGGACAAACCTTGCCCATCTTACCAAGTGAATTTTTTAGACTCATCCTCCATACCACCCCATAAGAAGTTCCATTGCATCTTCTCAATCCTATTTGCCACACTAGTAGGAATAGTAAAGAGCGAGAGGTAGTAGGTAGGCAAGCTCGAAAGCGTACTTTTAAGCAAAGTCAACCTACCACCTTTAGAAAGATACAACTTCTTCCAACCTGCCAATCTTTGGTCAAAATTTTCCAATATAGGGTTCCAAATAGAAACAGACTTATGATAAGCACCCAATGGCATACCAAGGTAGGACATGGATAAATTTCCCATCAGTCAAAACTATTTTGAGAATCGGAAATAAGCTGATGTAAAACCACTTTTAGCCGGTTTGCCACTAAATTTATGGGTCGAAAGCCTCTAATATTGGAAGCATTTTTTTTTAGGCATTAAAGAAATAAAGGTGGAGCTTAATACAATTGCTTTTTGTGGAACGAGATAAGGCTCATTTGCAACATTGATTCTAAGAATTAATTTTATCATTCTAGATTAATTTAATGATGTGGTGGAACATAAAGCATTTTGCTTCACAATACCACCAAAGGTGCTTAAAGAATTGGTGCAAGTATCACTTGTGACATTCTTATCAGCTATCCTTCACCATCTCTGAACTCAATGATGAGTTTTCCCCAATTAGGGGAGAATGATGTCGGATGTGTAAAGACATTTTATTTTAATTTGATTTTGCATAATTTTAGAAGTCAATTGTATTTTATTATTGGTTGATTGGATTTCATTTTAGCTCTTATTAGTTAATTAAATTATTATTATTTTATTTGATTTCCTAGGCCAATGGCCTTGTAATTAATTGACAACTGTTGGTGTTTCCAACGAAGATGTCCAAAGTTGAAGTCCCCCCACCCCCCCAACTTTTGATTTATTTAAAAATAAATTAAATTTCCTAGAGTCAAGGATATATATGTACTTCATTAATAGGGATTTCCTATATTATAGAAGTCAAAGATAAGTGTATCTCAATAATGATCCAAAATAGTGTTGAAGATTTGTAGAGGAGAATAGTGTGCCTAGGAAGAGCACAAGCAATAGTGGGAAATAAACATGGCATTTGATTTTAGAGAATTCTTTGGTTCTTCTCAAATAAAGAATAGGAGCATTAGAGTGAATTGCATTTTCGAGAGACAAGAAATGGGGTTAGGGTTTAACAGATACAAGAAATTTGGTGGTGGTTAACACATTTTCTATTTCGAGAGCAACAAACAACACTTCTCGTTCTTTAAAAATATGTTTTCTGTTTTTTTTTAAGTGGTCACCAATTCACATAGTTTGGGAATGGTTTCAAATCCAACACTAGATTTTAAGGTTTCAATCAAAACCCTGAACTTTCTAAATTGCTTCAATTCATTTTTTTTAAAAATGTAATATAATTTTATTGGGGAAAAAATACCTTGCACATTCAGGACTCATAAGTAATATAGCCAAAGGAATTACCCAAAAAAAAAGGATCTCATTAATTAAAGTTAACTTCACAGTAATTCACTATTAACTAAAAGTAAAGAAAAATCAAGTAAACTATACTTAAGAGTTAAGACTCATCTAGGCACTAGCTGTCACATGAATGCCAACTGATATTTTGGTGCAAAGAAATCATAAAAGTATGGCTTCTTCATTAAACTATGCTTACTTATGAGGATAGGAAGTTTCGTTTGAGCTACAATGCTCTGGGGACAAAAATGTAGCATCTTACTCAGTTGTCATTTTATTTCAATTTTTCATCTTGTGCTCCCTCAATGGAAATTATACCTTTATAAGCAGCAAAATCGGATTCTAATTTCTTCTGCTATAGCTCACAATAAAAAAACATTTAACAAAGAAGTTATAATGTCTAAATACATATACATGCATGCATGCATGCATACATACATACATGCATACATGCATACATACATACATACAAAGAGAATGGGACTTGTAAAACCTGTCCAGCAAAAGTAACTACAGTTGATTTTCCATTGGTTCCAGTCACTGCTAAAATCTTGATATCTTTTGGAAGAAATTCTGCAGCAAAATCCAACTCAGACATTATCCGCTGTCCCTGCATTTTTTTTATTATTTTATTTTATCAAAACGGGTACAAAAAAAATATTCAGAAAAACAAATATTCATGACAGAGAATTTAGCATTGTTGGTAAGGACTCCATAATTAAATTAAAGTATTTAAACCATCAGTCAAATTGCTTATTTTCTTATATGATCTGCATGGTTATGCATAACTTTTTGAATTGGTGGATAACAGCATCATGTAGAACAACTTCAATGAAGGACATGAAATATTTAAGAGGGTTCAAATTTCATAGGTTGAAAGCAGGTGGAAACAAGTATATAAAAGCATGTCAGTATGTAATATTTAAAGCAATTTTTTATTTGCCCTGGTGTGGAAGGGAGACAGTGCATTTTCCATTTTCTTGTTCAAATATAGGAATATGGTTTTTTTCCTTTATTTTTAACGTCAATCATATAAATTAATTGACTTACTGACTCCAACAATGTGGATAGATCATAATTTTCTGGTGGAACTCCAGGGGAAACAACCACCAAATCGACATCCTTAAGTAGCTGTACATCTTGGTTTCCAAGAATTGTTCTCAAACCACTATACTCTTCAAAAAGTGGATCTTGCTGCAACCAATAAGCAATGGGACTGTTACAATCATATAAATCGGTAGATAGGAAAAGAGACAGAGGAGACCTATTTTAAGCAACATTTAAATTTAAGAGAATCATGAAAAAAGTTATGAAAAAGGATATGCAAATTTACCTCTAACAGACCCAAATTCTTATTTTCATCAATTGCTAGAACTGAAGCACCTCTCGCAAGAGCAAGCCTAGCTGCAGCCCTTCCAGATTTTCCCAGACCAATGATCTACAATTTAATGAAACAATTCAATCACCTCCAACGTGCACATATCCAACAACACCAGTTAGCACATTCCAGGTAATTAGACATAAATTCAATAGTGACTCAAAAGCATTTCCGCAACTTATCTTATATTAGCCTGTGAAAAAGTGTGCATTGTCCAGTTTCTATTTTAGCTTTAGATATAAATAAATAAAAGACAATTTCCAATTCCATAAGGTTGCTTTTGCAATAATCTTACCATATAAAATGGTTTCTTTTATTTTTATCAATAATTCATAATTCAACGTCAGAATCAGCAAAACAAATATAATAAATTCATCAACTCAACAAGATGGGTTTTTGACCAGTTTCTCTATAAAACCATAAGACATCACAAATTCCAAATTCTTCTCACTCCCTTCATCCAAATTATGAAGGCAATAAAAATAATAGAATGTGACTGCGCAGCTCAGCAATGAACAAAGTCCCTTCTCACATTGTATATATACAAAGGGGAAAGTTAATGGATGACCTGATGGCACTGGTTTAGTAACTATTTTCATAAACTTTTTATGAGGAAAAATAAAAAAAAAAGTAACATTTTATCACAGTTTTTTATATTCATCAGTGAAAGTGGTATTAAATTTTCTTAAAATGGTTCATTATCAAATTACCTAAGAGCACCCGTATATAAAATGTAAGTTCCTCTAATTTTTACTATATGGAGAAAACTCAATTGTGAAGCAAGAGATAGATAGCATAATAATCAATTTGTTGGTGAAATAATAAGCTAAAGCAAAATTTTAAAAATGCGGAGCATGAATTAAAGGCTATAGAGAAACTCTTACAGCAACGGATTGGCCTTGAAGGTCCATTCTGGGAGCGCAAGATTTGATGATCTTTGATAGTCTGTTCTTTGCAGGACGATTAGGTCTAAGTGTTAGAGTTAAAGTTTCATATCCATGGCTTAGGCTTAGAGATCGCAGGAGCATCGTGGATTCGTGGTGTCTACACTCTACGGTCTACTCTACATTTACTTACCGTTGGTGTCTAAGTATACTCTACTCTAGAAGCGGAAGAATTCAATTGAGATGGTGCTGACGTGTGACCATTGATTGGTTGCTTTTTTACTGGGTACTGGCTAGTTTTTTGACTTAGGCCTTAGGGATGTGAGTTGCGACTGGGTATCAAATTAGTGGATTTTGGATAGGCATAATTGGTTTGGGTACATAAAAGTTTTATTGCCCATTTAATTAATTACTTCTAATCCAAACTTATCTCAACCCAATTATTATGCATAAACTTCAACCCATCCAATTACCCAATAATCAAAATTACTAAAATGCCTCTAAAACTAAAAATGACCAAAGTACTCTTAAAATCCTTTAAGATTACCAAAATACCCCATAAACTTAAAAAATAACCAATCCAAATATGATCAAAAACCACTAAAAATTACTAAAATACCCCTAAAACCTAAAAATAACCAAAATACTATTGAAACCTTAAAATTGACTAAAATACTCTGTAAACCTAAAAAAATGATCGAAATACCCTTGAAACTAAAAATGACTAAAATATCCCCGAAACTTAAAAATTACCAAAATACCCTCTGAACCTAAAAATTGACCAAAATACCCCATAAACCTAAAAATGACCAAAATACCCCCGAAACCTAAAAAATTACCAAAATACTCTTGAAACCTAAAAATTACCAAAATAGCCCCTAAACCTAAAAAATGAACAAAATACTTCCAAAACCTGAAAATTACCAAAATATCCCCTAAACCTAAAAAATGACCAAAATACCCCTAGAACCGAAAATGACCAAATACCCCTAAACCTAAAAAATGACCAAAATATCCCCTAAATCTAAAAATGACCAAAATACCCTCAAACCTATAAAATGACAAAAATGCCCCTAAACCTTTAAAATGACCCAAATACACCCAAAACCTCTAAAATGAACACAAATAACCCAAAACACTAAAATTACCAAAAATATCCTGAAACCTCTAAAACAACCAAAATACCTCTCAAAATATCTAGAATGACCAAAATACCACTAATCCTATAAGATGAACAAAATACACCCGAAGCCTCCAAAATTACCAAAATAGAGGTTTGGAGTATTTTGGATGTTTCGGCATTTTCGTCAAATTAAAGGATCTAAGAGTATTTCAATCATTTTGTAAGTTTTGAGGGAATGTCACTTGTTAGGACATATGAGATTCAATGTTAGGAATATATGTCAATATTTTGTGTAATTGGCTAATCATTTGACAAAATGCATTTTACTTGTAATTGTGAAGATCTAGGATGTATTTAATACTTTAAGGAACAAAGTTTCAAGATTAAGTGTTAAAGCTATGCAAGTCTGTCTAAGAATCAAGTGAAGAAGTGTTGGATTTTAAATCTCGACAGCTAGCATCTATCAAGGTTTAAAAGTTATTTCAGCCCATGGCTTAATAGCTAGCTCGATAGATGGCTATCTATTGAGATTTATGAAACTCAGTTTTTCAGAGCTAATTTCACTTCAATCCATGAATATGTGTTTAGGTTTTCTTTTCTCACAACCCTAAACATATATAAGGATTATTTTAAGGGCCGTAAAAGGTTGCACGAGTGTGAAGCAAAGTTTTGTTTATGCAAATTGTGATTGGAGACAGAATTTTCCCTAGTTCATATTTCTCTTGAAGAAGCTGTTGTGTTTGTACACCTTAGGGTTTTGTAACCAAGGAGTTTCTTGATCTTCATTATGTGATAAACTGAAGAACTTTGCAGCCAACATCTTTCTCAAGTTGGCGATCAAGTCGTGTACTAGGATCCATGCATCTATTGGTTAGTCACATACTGTGAGCCGTGCATTGAAAGGAGAGATTGTCACTACAGAACAAGTCCAATTAGGTATTGGGGTAAGGGTTCAACTGTAGGTTGGTATAAGCTACTGGGATTCCTTTACTTGTAAACGCATATTGTATGTTAATCTGATTAATTAATCAACTTGGCTAATTAATTGGTTAATCTATCACAAGGGGTCAATACATTCTTGACCTATTAATTGAGGAGAAGAAAAGAAGTATTTTTATTTTTATTATTATTATTTTTTAAAGCTTGTTGGAGGTCTTTTTCTTTGCATTGCCACATGTCACTCTCAAATTGGCATCACATTTTAAACTAGATGAGGGTTGATCAGTTGAGTTTACTGCTCTCATCAACACGTATTGTGGTGAAAGTTAGCAGCGTTATCTAAAGAATTGTGTACAAAAGCATTAACTTGCAAATGAAAGAGTTAGATTACAATAGCAACTAAGCAAAGAGAATGAATTTTAAAATATGACAAAAGAGAGCAAATTTAGAGTGATGTGATAGGAGAGAGAGAGAGAGAGAGAGAGAGAGAGAGAGAGAGAGAGAGAGAGATGATTCTCCACGTATGATCAAGGTTCTAAAAAACTCATTTTGGCTTTTGTTGAATTTGACACAAGAACGTTGTGTTATTGTGGGATAACTAGATAGGGAGATTTAAGCTTTTTTTTCTTCTTCCTCTTGAGTTTCTCCTATTCTCATGTTCCCAAATGCTTGGCTTTTATAGAGATCTTTGAGTGTCTATAATCCTCAGGTGTTGCTCTTAATTAATGGATCTTTCGAGTTTTGATAAGTTTGAGTCATGGATTTCATGGGTAAGTGAAATCTTTAGCTTTGTATGGATTTTGGGCAATCTAATTAGTGGCTAAGGGGGTGTTTGGATTTCTAGTTTCCATAACTCATAACTCAAAAATAGTGGGACCCATGACTCAAAAGGTTGTTTGGATTTCAATAACTTTGTTTCCAGTTTTTGTTTCCATCACTCAATTCTCTGATTTTTGAGTTATGAGTTATGAAAACTGAAAACACATTTTAGGTGTTTTCAGTTTCCAATGGCATTTTGGTAATTAAACATACATGGAGGACCCACTAGTCAGGTTAGCCGCACCTTTTGACCCTTTTTTTTTTCCTTTCTTCTCCACTGTTCTTTAGTTCGTTCTCTCTTCTTTTCATTTTTTTTCTTCCTTTTCACCAAAATCTTGTCAGTTTGTTCTTCCTTCTTCTTTCACTGGGTTCGGGTTTCTGGGTTTAAGCTTTTTTTTTTTTTTTTTTTTTGGTTCTTCATCACTGGGTTTGGGTTTCTTCATTCTTCCTTTTTTTTTTTCATTGGGTTCAGGTTTTTGGGTTTTTGGGTTTTTTTTTTTTTTTCATTGGGTTCGGGTTTCTGGGTTTAAGCTTCTTTTTTCTTTTTTTTCTTTTTTGTTCTTCATCATTAGGTTCAGGTTTCTTCGTTCTTCCTTCTTTTTTTTTTTTTTTCACTGGGTTCGGGTTTCTGGGTTTAAGCTTCTTTTTTTTTTTTCTTCATCACTAGGTTTGGGTTTCTTTGTTCTTCCTTTTTTTTTCCTTCTTCTTTCATTGGGTTTGGGTTTCTGTGTTTAAGCTTTTTTTTTTTTCTTCTTCTTCTTCTTTCACTGGGTTCAGAGAATTTGGTTTTTTTATTTTTTATTTATTTTTTACTGCGTTCAGTGAGTGTGGGTATTGGGGATTGATTGAAAAAAAAAAAATCCTACACCGAGTGACAGGTATGGGGCCCATAAACAATGTGAAAAATATTGAGTGATGACAAGTGAGTGATGGTGCCAAATGGATAGAGTATTTTAAGTAATGAGTGATGAGTGACAGAAATTGAGTGATGAGTGATGAAAAAAAAAAATCCAAACAAGGCCTAATTTTCTTTGAATATTTTCAACCTAAAGAAATAACTAAATTTGTGGGAGGAAATAAAATAAGGGATTAGCATGAAATATGGAGTGAATAAGGAATTTGAGGTAGTTTCTTAGCCTTTGACTTGCATGTGTTACACTTATGGGCTCATGGAAATGCATATGTTCCAAGTCCGCACGATTCTTTTTTCTTTTAGATTCAAACGTGAATCAAAATTCTCTCTTCAATCCTCCAAATCACATCTCCATAAAATTCTCCAAATAAAATATATGAGCTTGGGCCATGTATAAAACTAAGAACATCCACAGCAAATGTGGCAAATGCGCCAAATGCCAATTTGCCACACCAAACACAAAAACAGAGCTTTATTAGATGTTCCAAATCTCAAAAATTATGCAACACGGCTACAGTACCATCTCAAATATAAGATGATACGAATAGAAATGGTATAAATTTTTATATTTTTTTATTCTCTTTTCTCTCTCCTATCTCTTCACTTTTTCTTTTCTCTTCTCTCTCATCGGTTCCCTCTCACTTCTCCCTATACCAGTTATTATCTCTGTACTCATCTTTCAGGATCTTCGACCAGTTCGGGATGTTCATCGACAACGACGACGGCGTAGCTCCGACGACGACAGCGCGCTCCGCCGGCGAGGGCTTGGAGGATAGCTTCTTGGAAACGCGCAAACTCAGAGTGGTTTGTTTGCGGAACTCACTGGTTCCCTCTCTCTTACCTCTGTTCCTCTCACCAATTCCTCTCAATCTCTCTCACCCTCTAAAGCCACCACCGCCGATCTCGCCTAGCCGCTGTCAATATTGCTCAGCCACGCTCAATCTTGCCGATCTCACCCCGAGGTCGCCATCGATCTCACCCTCTTCCCTCTCCTCTCTATCCGCCTTTCACTCTGCCTCTCTCTGGTTGTGGGGTTTTTTTTTTTTTTTTTTTGTTGCAATTTGGGTTGATCTGATATTGGTGAGTAATTGTGGTGGTTGGTTTGCAGTAGAGGTGGGTTGTAGTGGTGGTGATGGTGGGTTCTAATATGATGGGTGAGCTGTGGGTGATGGTGGGTTGTGGGGGTGGTATGGGTTTTGTGTTTGTTTTTTAAATTGTAGTCGACAGGTGGTGGTTCAATTGATCTAGGTGGTGGTGGGCTGTGGGTTATGGGCGGTGACAATGGCATTGGTGGTGGGCTGTGGGGTTGATGGCCAATGGTGGCTGTCGGTGTTGTTCCGGCAGTGGATATTGGTGGCTGGCGGTTGTGTTGTTGATGTTGTTGCTGTTGTTGCTGACAATGGGGAGGAGATAATATATTATTTTAATGTGTAGTAAATATTATTTTAATATATAGAATTGAATTATAAAACATCTGATAAATGAGATATTGTAAAATGATGTGATAAAATAATAAAGTAGGCTTTTGGTGTGTCAAAATGACATTTTTTTTGCAACACCTGCTATGGATGCTCTAAGATGCTATAAATAGATATATTGGGCCCACAAGAATTTGGTCTTTACTTCATTTGAGATTGTAAGATATTTGAAAAAAATAGCCATCAATAGAGGTGTAATATATCAATTCTCTCTCTTTTTTTTTTTTTTTTTTTAAGCATAAATAAAATTTAATGGACATAACAATAAAAGTAATATATAAATTATTACTTGGCATTTCTATCAGAATCGTATAGACATTTTAATTGGAAAATAATATACTACTTTTTGTTAAATAGAGTCGTCAACGATTTATTTTTCTCTTAGCCATGGAAGTCCTAAGACTTCTCTTGACCCAATATCAGTAGTAAAACAATTTAAATATAGTGGTCAATCACATATTAAATAAACGATTTTGATTTTTTTTTCCTCTTGAGGCTAGGGTTGAAGACGAGAAGAAATGTGAAGTCAATCTTCTTATTTTATTGGTCAATTAAATACTTGAAATTCAATAAATCCTTTATTCTCTACTTTTTCTTCATGCGAAAATAAGTGAGATAAATGGATTTTTTACTATAAAGTTATAATAATTTTACTCAATTTAATTTGATACACACAGTGATTCTTAATTTTGTTAAGAAGTCTCAACTTTGTCAAAACCCAATTCCCAGTATATACTATATGATATGGCCGATTTGCTCATTAAAAGTCTCAATATTGTATATCAACAATGATATTCTATTTTCTTTTTTTTGAGAGAACAATGATATTCTATTTTAATTAATGGTAAACCCATGGAGTTCTTCACTCCCACAAAAGGATGGTGTCTTTTTCTTTTTTGTTCAAATGTGTGTTCATCCATACTAAGGAAGATAAATTGCTTATTTGATCAAGAATACTAATTCACTCTTTAACTGAACTGACACCTTTGATGTTTTATATAGAAACGTCTAGATTCAAATCCAACCTCCCCTATTATAACTATCAAAGTTCGAATGATCAAAAAGCATATTAATCCACCCACTCAATTCTTGCCTTCTAATGTAAGCTTTTTATTTATTTATTTTTTAATTGAGAAGTTAAAACTTACTTGATTATTTTTGCATAATACATAAACTGTTATTATTGCTTTGATGTTTTTTTTTTTTTTTGATAATCTGCTTTGATGTTAATTTACTAGCTGTTAAATATTTAGCAACGCGATGTGTTATATCATGTTGTGTATGCTAGAGTGGATACGGAAGGAAGCATATGATAAGAACACCTAGATCATGAGGGTTACGTGGTTCAGCCTTGTCGGCCTACGTCTACAGAGGAATCCCTTAAGGGCTACATCTTTATTATGTAAGAGTGTAGTACAATAACCTATGTTACAATGAATCCTAATATGAGTATATATATGCGATTAAACCCTAGACTACTAGTACAAGTAGGAGTGGGCTTAGGCCTATTAATATGTCTAATATATCTCTAACACCCTCCCTTAAACTCAAGGCTAAGCTTGATGAAGGATTAAGGTTGGATAAGCATGAGAAGATCCCTTGGAGATGCCTTAAAGAATGCCTTTGAAAAAACCACAATGAAGAATGTGCCAATTAACCAATTTCAAAGCTTCAAATGAAGAAATGGAGTCCAAAATTAGAATCTACGTGAAAAACTGAGCAAGATAGGTCCTCTCGAAAATTTTAACTTTTGGTCAAAGGTCAACACAAAAGTCAAACAAAAAAAGGTTCAAAGTCAACGGTCAATCACAGTTCGGGTCGATTCCAGGTTTTTTGGGTCGGGTCATGGATCGGGCTACAGAGTCCCTAACATCATTTTGATGATGTGGCATTGACTAAGATTAGGGCTTGCGTGGCTGATGACATGGCACGCTTACATGTTGATGACTTGGACAAGATGATGTTAGCATGACATCATCAGGGTTTTTCGACATGTGATGGCGTCTACCAACTCGTGGAGGCGAGACAGAATTCCGGAAGGCGCATGAGGGCGTGTATGAGGACGTATAAGGGCTAGTTTCTCAAGTTACGTAAATTAGTGGACGATAAGGCCGTCATGGCGACGCATGTGCCATAATCCAATCTGTAAGTCAAGAAAATTTGGCGGTGTGTGGAGTCAAATCCAGAGCTAGTGATCACGCATGTGGCTGCCGATAGAGTCCTAGATCTTGAATTTTTCTTGCGATATGCCATGGGGCATGTTTATGTGGTTGGTTTCGTTAGGCTAAGGCTTATAAATCTAAGAATGTAAGTCACGGTTTGCTTGGTTGTTGGATTTTGACATAACGCTGAGCCACAGTGGCTGCAAGATGCCGTGGAGTCCTCTCAAATTTTATACTTGTTAGGCAAACCCAATGTTTTCTTGTTTTTTATTCATTAATCTTCTATACTATAAATAAGAGGAATCCTTTGTTTTGTCTTCAATTTTTGGTGTACCAAAATATCCTCATACAAATTTTGAAATAACAAGCCCTTTAGTTTAATTTTTTCCTTACCAAAAAAAAAAAAAAAAAGAGAGGTTAAAACAGTAATACTATCTCAAGTACAAAAGGAGAAAAAAAAAACCATTACTTTCACCATGCATTTGAATTCAAATGTCTGATTTTTATTTGTATTTGTTATTTATTTAAATTCAAATACTTCAGTTATCTTTATCAAAAATAAAAAACAAAAACAAAAACAAAATTACTTCTTCCAAAAAATGTTAAAAGAGTAATACTATCTCACATATAAAAGGGAAAAAAACACCATTATTCTCACAACCCATTTGTATTCAAATGTCTTATTCCTATCTGTATTTGTTATCTATTTGTATTTAAATGCTTCAATAATCTTCATAAAAAAATACAAAATTACTTCCAAAAAAAAAAAAAAAAACACGTAAAAACTAATCATTCTTATTTTGAAATTTCTATGGTTTGTTTGTTTTTTATTTTTATTTTTATTTTTAATTCTTTAAAACATTTCAAAAATTTTATTATCCAAATTCTATATAGTTATCACGAATCATCATCCATCCATACTAACGTATATCATCTTTCTTTTGTTTAAATGTCAAATTTTTTTCTCATCTTAATTTTTATCCCAATCAATAAATTCAAATGTCCCATTGAGTTTCAACTTCTTATAGTTCTCTATTTCTTTTTTAAATATTATTCCACGATACCTTACATTTTTCTTTTTAAAAAAAAAAATACACACAGTTGTTTATATATCACTTTTAATCATTATAACACTAAACAAAAAAAATAAAATAAAATAAAAAAGAGCATTATTGCTCGCGAGTGGTTAAATTTTACTTGGAAATTGTTTAATTTTTTAGATAAAATTTAAATAAATGTTGATAATTTTCTACAAGTATATCTTATTGTGGGGCCAAAGGATCTGGGGACCCTGGCCCATTTCATATCTAGCCCAAGGCCCATGCCAAGGAGGAAGAAATTCCCAAGAACGAACAAAGGGAATCCAGACTGCCAGGATATACTACCAAGGACGACCCTGTCCTCGGCAGACCAAAATCACGAAAGGGGAAAGCGCTATGCCGCTAGAGGCAATCCCCTTGAGCATCCCAAAGGAAGTTTCGATCCCAGTGGGCCAGCCATAGGAGCATAGTAGAAAAGCAATTCCGGGAGATGCTGTCACCTCCGTATTAAATACCCACAGCTAACGCCCTGACCCCATTTATGTGGACGTGACCCTTGGACAGTGCTATCGGGGCCACAACAACTCATAGAGCATCAGAAGGAGTGGCTGATGGGACGTGCACTCAAGTATGGGCATGGATGACTAACAAGTGTAGGAAGATGATGAACCAAAGGAAGGGATATATAATATCAGAGATCTCCCACAAAGGGGGTGGGGGGGGGGGGGTTGGGAAGTGAGACAAGGTGGGAATTCATATTCTCGAATGAGGAGTCCTCTCCCCCAGGACGTTGGGCCGTCTGGTTCTGTTCTTTGCTCCTGCTTGATCATCCCTAATTTTCACACAAGCCGTTGCCCCATCAGAGCCCAGCTTTTGGACCCACCCTCTACAAATTCATTGTACTGTGTCTGCTGGGCCTAGATCCCCGTCCGTTGCTGGGCCCAGCCCGAAAATCGTGACCCTATAATTGGCGCCGTCTGTGGGAAGAGTTGCTTGTGCGATGATGAGTGCAACGGCTTGTTAAGGAGGGATCAAGTCTCTTAAGGGAGGCGCCTAGGAAATGAGACTAGGTGGAAATTCATATTCTTGGACGAGGAGTCCTTTCCCCCGAGGTGTTGGGCCGTCTGGTTCTGTTCTTAGCTCTTGCTTGATCATCCCTAATTTCCACACCAGCCGTTGCCCTATCAGAGCCCAGCTTTTGGACCCACTCTCTACAAATTCATTGCAATGGGTTCGTTGGGCCTAGATCCCCATCCGTTGTTGGGCCCAGCCAGAAAACCGTGACCCTACAATTGGCGTCGTCTGTGGGAAGAGTTGCTTGTGCGATGATGAGTGCAACGGTTTGTTAAGGAGGGATTAAGTTCCCTAGGGGAGGTTATGGTGGCCAGTCTACTGTACCATGAGCGGAGAACTGCCAGGTGGTTTATAGCTCAACGGGCCTCTGGCATCATATGCGTGGCCCTCGCCCCCACTAGGGGTCAGACCCCCGCGAATCTAGTGGCCAGCTCCGTTGGGCCCTGGTTGAGGGAAGTGGCGGCCGCGCAAAGCAATTCAAGGGGGCTCTGTGGTTGAACTAGTTCTGGAAGATAGGTATGGATATCTTCTGACCCACTGGAGCGGTTGAATGAGGCTTTAGCAACAACGAGTCCTCGGAAGACAGAACCAAGGTCTTGCATAGTCCTCAGACTCAAGCCTATGGGAAAACTAATAACTCTTGACAAGTATCTAAGTGTTAGACAGAACCAAGGTCTTGCATGGTCCTCGGACTCAAGCCTATGGGAAAACTAATAATTCTTGACAAGTATCTAAGTGTTAGATAGAACCAAAGTCCTGCATGGTCCTCGGACTCAAGCCTACGAGAAAACTAATAACTCTTGATAAGTATCTAAGTGTTAGACAGAACCAAGGTCTTGCATGGTCCTCGGACTCAAACCTATGGGAAAACTAATCACTTTTGACAACTATCTAGGTGTTAGACAGAACCAAGGTCTTGCATGGTCCTCGGACTCAAACCTATGGGAAAACTAATAACTTTTGACAACTATCTGGGTGTTAGACAGAACCAAGGTCTTGCATGGTCCTCGGACTTAAACCTATTGGGAAACTAGCTACTTCAAAAAAAAAAAAAAGTACTAGACAGAATCGAGGTCTTTCATGGTCCTCGGATCCAAACCCACAAGGGAGTCTGCACTGGAGGCTTAACACTTTTTCTTTGCTACCTATAGAGTCTCAAGTATGTTCGGTCCCCTAGACTTCCTGCTAAGCATTAAGTAAAGCCTTGGCTGGGCCTGGGTCCTCGGACCAGACGACTGGGAGAAATTGACGCTCTGGCATCCCTATAAGTGTCGGACAGAACCATGGCACGCCATGGCCTCCTCGGATCGTTTGTTTTAAAACTAGCATTTTCTAACGGTCGCACGGTTTGCGACATGAAACGCATCGTTGAATGCTCGGCCGTTCCTACATAGTTAAACTATTTAAAGAAGGCAGTTGGGCGCCATCACCGACCGTGTTAAATTCACGATGCCGATGTCTCGTTGCCAATAGTGGCAACAACACTAGATCCTAGGAAAGGTAGGGGTAATGCACCCAAAAAAAAAAAAAACAGAAGAAAAAGAAGAAGAAAAGAAAGCAAGCAAAGTAAAAGTCACAAGTCCCTTTTTATTAAATAAAATAATGGCACATCAACTACAGAACAGCCGAGGAAGACTTGTTTTACAACTAACTATAGAACAGCCGAGGCAGGCTTGCTTCAAATCTAGCTAATAAAAGGAAGAAGACTGGTGGTGATGGTGGATTCGCAGTCTCGCTCCAGCAGCCACCAAGCCCGTGCGCTTGGTGCAGGCGATGAGGAAGAGGAAAAAGCGGGAGCGCCTGAATTGGTTTCCACCTGTTGAGGCCACCCTGAAGCGAACTCTTATCCAGAATCTAATATCAGTACTCTTAAGAAGTCCTTCTCTAGGGGTCTTGCCAGCTGCTTGCAATGGCGGAGACGGCTCCCTCTGATATCTCAATTGCTCCCCTCAACTTCGCTTCACTTTCTTCCCTTTCCTCTTTAGCCAACTCCTGCACATTCTTGGTTGGCGTTTGGAGGATAATCAAGGACCTGGCACGATCTGCACTAGCTACGGTTCTCGGTCGAAGGAGGAGAGTTCTCTTTCTTGTCCGGTTGAAGAATAGGAAGATCTTTAGCCTCCGCTTTCTTTGCCTCAGCTGCAACGCCTATAATTCAGGTGGCATTTTTAGTTCATGAAAGTGGAAAAAACTTGGAACTCCTACAGGATTCCAAGGCTAGTAGATGTGGAAAATAGTCCTCCTAGGGCACCTTATATAGAAGGCGAAATCTGGGAGAATTCACTGCACATAAAGCTCAAAGAGGGAATGTCAAGCGAAATAAATTTCGCCCAATTCCCAAGAGAACCTTCAACCGCCAAATCACGCCACTTTATAAAGGCGCCATTGAATACACACTTCGTATACCGAAGCGATTCACATCATCCCATAAAGGCATTAATGACAGTGCACCTCGTACGCCGAAACGCCAGGAGCATACCTTGGGCAGGCGAAGAGGCCCTGACACCCCTAAGGGAACAAGATTCAACCGACCATGACATAAGCCCGAGAACATCAAAATCCACCTCCCCATCCGAGGAGTCGGACAGTAGGATTTTGAGGGGCTATTGTGGGGCCAAAGTCCGACTCATTTCATATCAAGCCCATGGCCCACGCCGAGGAAGAAGAAATGCCTGAGGACGAACAAAGGGAATCCAGACTGCCAAGATATACTGCCAAGGACGACCCTGTCCTCGGCAGACCAAAATCACGGAAGGGGAAAGCGCCACGCCGCTAGAGGCAGTCCCCTCGAACATCCCAAAGGAAGTTCCGAGCCCAGTGGGCCAGCCATAGGAGCATGGTAGAAAAACAATTCTGGGAGAAGCTGACACCTTCGTATTAAATACCCACAGCTAACGCCCTGATCCCATTTATGTGGACGTGACCCCTAGACAGTGCTATCGGGGCCACAACAGCTCACAGAACGTCAGAAGGAGTGGCTGATGGGACGTGCACTCAAGTATGGGCATGAATGACTAACAAGTGTAGGAAGATGATGAACCAAAGGAAGGGATATATAATATCAGAGATCTCCCACAAAGGAGGGGGGGCCTGGGAAGTGAGACAAGGCGGGAATTCATATTCTTGGATGAGGAGTCGTCTCCCCTGGGGCGTTGGGCCGTCTGGTTCTGTTCTTAGCTCCTGCTTGATCATCCACAATTTTCACACAAGCCGTTGCCCCATCAGAACCCAGCTTTTGGACTCACTCTCTACAAATTCATTGTATTGGGTCCGCTGGGCCTAGATCCCTGTTCGTCGCTGGGCCCAGCCAGAAAACCGTGACCCTACACTTATCTATTTATATTTTAGTTAATTAATACTAAATTGTTTAAAAAAAAAAAAAAAAAACTGCTTTGTATTTTGTACTAAGAAAAACCAAATGCTTGTGTTAAATTTTAGATGATGGTGTAGGAATGGAATCAAAAGCAAGAAATGAAAATTGCAGGCCTTGACACCAATAGCAACTAAACAAGTTAGGACGAAAAATAAGATTAACAATAAGATGCAATCATCAGCACTTTTTGAAATTCTTTTCAATCCCGCGGTGGTGCATCTTTGACAGATACCGAACAGTGATAGATAGCCGAATGTGGCGTGATTTTGTGAGTTTTTAATGAACAATATTTTCTATTTTACATTTTTCAGGTTTTAGATATCGGGACGAGAATGCTCTAATAAATAATGAGTCAAAGGCAAAAAGAAACCCATAGGGACTTCGGTGATGAAAACCAGTTTACAAGTATTGGAGCTGTTTGGTAAGAAATTTTTAGTATTGTTGTTTAAGTGTTGTAGAAATACATGTGAATAAAAAAGTGTTGTGAAAATACATGTTGTGAGATTTAAATGCTGAAAACTGTTGTGGTGTTTCCAGATGGTATTCTACACAAAAAATGTCACATCATCCTTTTTTTTTTTTTCTTGGTTGTCCCAACCCGCAATATGATTGGTTTGTTTCTTTAAAAAAAAAAAAATTCTTTTAATATTTTTCTAAAAAAAAACTTTTTTTTTTTTACAAGATAGAATTTTAATCTAATTGTATATGTATGTGAAGTTCCCTCCTGAAAACTTGAACTCAATCCTTATCCCCACATTTAGTCCATTGAAGATTAGGAATAGCTTGAAGTAATTAATTTAGATTGGATGAGAATTCAACATAGAAGACCGTTAGACAAAAGGTTGAAACTGTGAGAAAATTGTGAAAGTGTGTTGTAGTGTACTTCGGTTGACACATTTCTCAATCTTACTTCATTTCTAACACTTAACTCAATTTTTTTTTTCTTTTTCTTAGTGCTCTTTTCATTTTAGAATAAAAATAATTCTAAATTTCTTAGCTTTTTTTTTTCTCTCAAAATTGTTTTACAATTTTTT
Organism: Quercus parvula; assembly: GCA_030820535.1. NCBI lineage: Eukaryota > Viridiplantae > Streptophyta > Magnoliopsida > Fagales > Fagaceae > Quercus > Quercus parvula. The sequence goes on along the minus strand of JAUAME010000011.1, from coordinate 24,392,588 downwards.
AATTAAAGAAAATAAAATTTTAAAATTTAAAAGTGTAGCTTTTACACAGAGCAACTCACTTAATTGAAGTGGACAGAAATTGACTACATTGAACAAAAATAAAAACTTACAAGAATGAAATAAATAAAAATAAAAATAAAATTGAATTTAATTTTAGACAAAATTAAAAAGGTGTAATTTATTATTTTGTTTAAAATAAAATAAAAAACCTCATCCTACTCTTTTAAAAGCATCAACGAAACCACCATCATTCCAAATTATATTACCAAGATTCAACCATGGCTGATTTGCACAGCTACATCATAGTTTTCCTCATATGGCCAGTCTCCACCATCCTGGTCCGATACATAACCAGAACCAGGACTAAAGGTCGTGTTCCACCGAGCCCATTAGCCCTGCCAATCATTGGTCACCTCCATCTTCTTGCCCCATTACCTCACCAAGCTCTTCACAAGCTCTCAAATCGCTTTGGACCCTTAATTCACCTCTTCCTTGGGTCCGTCCCTTGTGTCGTTGTTTCCTCCCCAGAAATGGCAAGAGTTCCTCAAAACTCATGAAACTTCTTTCACGAATCGACCCCAAACCGCTGCTGTTGATTACATAACATATGGCTCCGCTGATTTTTCTTTTGCACCTTATGGACCCTATTGGAAATTCATGAAAAAACTTTGCATGTCTAAACTTCTAGTTGGTCAAACTCAAACACTAGATCAGCTTCTTCCAGTTAGGCATGAAGAGATAACAAGGTTTGTGCAGTTTATACTGAAAAAGGCTCAATCAGATGAGGCTATTGATGTTGGAGAAGGGCTTATGAGGGTAACCAATAACACTATATCAAGAATGACCATGAGTCAAAGGTGTTCTGAAAACGAAAATGAAGCTGATGAGGTGACAAAGTTGGTGAAAGCTACGGCTGAGCTTACAGGGAAGTTTAATTTGTCAGATTATATTTGCAAAAATTGGTTTTGTAAAAATTTAGATTTGCATGGATTTGGGAAAAGGCATAAGGAAGTTCGTGATAGGTTTGACAGTATGATGGAAAAGATTATAAAGGAGCACGAAGAGGCAAGAAAGAAAGAGGAAAAATATGGATGGAGGTCATGCAGTGAAGGATTTACTTCATATTTTACTCGATATTTCTGAAGATAAAAGCTCTGAAATGAGATTGACAAGAGAAAACATAAAAGCATTTGTCCTGGTAAATGATCCTTTTTTCTTTATCAAATACTGCATTTCTTGTTCATTTGCTATTTTCTGTTTCTCTTACTAATATTAATAGCTAGAGCTTAGAACACGAAGGCTATTTTTCATTTTCATTAACTAGTTTTTCTCTCCATTATATTTTGTTTGCCATCAATTATTTCGTTCTGTAATGTCCCAAGACATTATTTACTTTGAAAGGTTCAATAGACACAATTTTCATATATAACTTCGTTAACTAAACCATTATTTATTTGAAAAGTCAATGCTAATATGATTGCAGCAATATTAATAGGGTTCTATATGGATATTTGATGATAAGTCTTGGAAACAACTCCTCTTTAATATCTTTTTAGCATAACAATATCACTATCAGTATATATATATATATATATGGCAATGACTAGGAGTATAGTTCTTCTGCCGGCCTCGAAGGTTGAGTGTTAGCTTGTTTGTTATATGACTTATTCAAAATCATAGATTTTTCATTGCTTTCAAGTCTAGTTTAAGCATTCCGTTGTCTGATATAGCATTGGACTGTGCTAAAAGCATATACTTTGAACTTTGCTGACTTTCTCTACTTGACTTTCTCTACATGAATTTCATAAACTCATATACATGATTGCTATAGAAAGCAAGCTTCTATGCAACATAAAATCAGACAAGAAAGCATGAAATTGTGGGTTCAAATAATTTGTAAAGCCCAGTTTGATGAACCATACATATATAGTATATAGATATACTCATACGTATGTTGGAGTATTGAATCATATTTGTTTTTGCATCATTTTAGCTTGGGGGCCTTATGGGCGTAGCGGAGTGGAATGGAGTATAATGAGTGGAGTAGAAAGGAGTGAAACCCATAAAGCCATGAATGTTTAATTAAACTTTGTAAGGTTGAATAATAGGGTGGGGGTGTGGGGGCAATGCCCTGCATTGTATGGTATAGAAGTATTTTGGGAATTCGAACCAAATAGGGTTTTGCTAGATAAACATGGTTGTCACCCTATTTTTTCATATATTTAATTATCAAGCCTATTTTCTATATTTGATTTTTCTCTTCTTGTCTTCTATGTCTTGCGTAAATTGATTCTTTCACAACATCGTATATAACAATGTAACAATGGTGATGATAACAGTGATAAGGCCAGGCAACAAATTAAAATATTAGAGAATAAACTAATATGTTTAAATTTCACAGGATATATTTGCAGCTGGGACTGACGCATCCGCCATAACAACAGAATGGGCACTAGCAGAGCTAATCAACCACCCAAATATAATGGAGAAAGCAAGACAAGAAATTGATTTTGTAGTTGGAAAAATGAGACTAGTAGAAGAATCAGATATTGTGAACCTTCCATACCTCCAAGCTATCGTAAAAGAGACATTAAGACTTCATCCAACTGGACCAGTAATTGTGAGAGAGACATCTAAATGGTGTACTATTTGGGATTACGAGATGAATAAAATTTTTCTCCAAACTAGTTTGGAAAGAAACCTTTCAAACTTATCATATATTTTTATATTGAATGTGAAATTTAAAAATCTAACCATTGGATTGCATGTTCTTATTATATCCTTCATGCTTGCAAAATTTCAAGAAGATCAAAAATCAATTGCTATGTCATCAAATAAATGTTAAAATTTCAAGTTTTTGTAATCTAAAATTGTGTATACAAAATAAGTTCATTGATCACATAGTAAATAAAATCTGATTTGAACGAAATTTGATATGCATGTTAAGAACATAAGGAACATGAAATTCAATGGTTAGATTTTCAAAATTCACACTCAAAAAAGAGATACATGTAGTTTGAAGAGAAACTTTGTTCTTCCACCAAAGACAAGATTGCATGTTAATGTGTGGGCCATTGGCAAAGACCCCAACCATTGGGAGAACCCATGGGAGTTCCAACCAAATAGGTTTATTAGCGAAGAGGAGTACCAGTTGGATGTGAGAGGACAACATTTTCATCTGTTGTCATTTGGGAGTGGAAGAAGAGGGTGCCCTAGAACTCCCTCGCATTACAGGTTTTTCAGACAACCCTTGCTACTTTGATTCAGTGCTTTGAATGGAAGGTAAGTGGAGGAAAAGGTACTATTGACATGGAAGAGGGCCCTGAGCTAACCCTTCCAAGGGCTCATCCCTTAATTTGTGTGCTAGTGACTAGGCTTAATCCATTTCCATCAACCTAAACAAGCACTAAGAAAAAATTGAAGTACAACGAAACAAAGTTATATAATAGACAAGTATTGAAGTATCTCACTGCTATTTTTTTTTTTTTTTTTTTGACAAATTATCTCACTACTTATGAGACAAAATGTACTCATGAGTAATGATTATGCCTTATGATGACTGTGGTCCATTTTAAAACCTGAAGACCCAAGCAAATATAGAAAATTATATCATTAATTTCGACCTCAGATAATGCATAATTCGAGTTTGGCAATTTTTTTTAAAAATAATAATAATTTTATAGGAAAATGTTAATGAATGTGCTAAGGCATTAGTTTATAAAAATTTTTAGAAACTTTTATCTGCTAACCAATAATAAATTGACACAAATTTCAAAACTCTTTTTTTTAATGACAATTTATGTCCAAAAAAAAGAGTGGAACAGTGCTTTTTTCTTTTCATAGTCAATTTGACATTCATTAATTCACCCCATATTTTAGCTTTATAATGAATTAACACTCATGAAAAAAGTAATGGAATGGTGGACAAGTGATGTAGGGTGCGTTTGGATACCATTTATTTTGTTGAAAATTGAAAACGCTGTAGTAAAATAATTTTTAAATGTGTGAGTAGTGCCGTGGGACCTATTTTTAATGAAAGTTTTGTTGAAAAAAAAGTTTGTGAGTCCTGTGAATAGTGCATACAGCTACATAGAAACGTGCTTCACAAAAAAAAAAAAAAAAAAAAAAAAAAACAACCGCAGACACAGACGCTAAATAATCACTATCCAAACGGTCATGTAGTCCATCATAAGGACTGTGGGTGCTCGAGGACCGAGGATGAAGTTGAAGAGTTGCAGCATTGGTGTGTGAATGCCATAGGCCACGGGCCTAAGGAGGAAGGTCACTCGAGGGGAGGAAGGGATGAATCAAAGTACTATGAGGCAATCTAAGTGGGAATGAGAATCTAAAGAGAGAGAATCAATGGTCACCAGGGAAGTTTCTAATTTAGTATAGCCTATTGCCTCCGCATTAAATGGTGGGCAACAGTTTTATCAGCTGCATTGATGAGGAAGTGACCTGAACAGTGTAAGTCATAGCTAAATAGACTCCTTCCACCACCTTCTTCAGATGTAAAAAATGACAAGTGTTAGGAGTAGAGGGATGTTAGGTGAGAATGAATGGTTGAGATATAATAAAGGGAGGAGTATATAAGGAAAGAAAGGGGCATAAGGAGAGGGATTTGAATACAAGTATCCAAAGACAAAGAAAGAAACAAGAAGAACACTTAGAGAGAGAGAAGAGTGAATAGTAATAATTCTTATGTAAATGTGGTCTCCTCGGGCTGATCCGTATTAAGAAGGTGGTTCATCCCCATAAATAGATTGGCCTTTTCTTCCTTATTTTTCTCCTCGGGCGGAGTCCCCCTTTAGTTGTTTATTTCCCTCTCTTATAAATTCATTGTTTAGGGTCATAGTTGGACCAACCCAGCCATAATTCTAAGTGGGCTTGGGCTGCTAGTTCTTTTGTTCCCTACAATTGGCATCGTCTGTGGGAACAACAAAGTGTGGTGGATTTGTCCTAAGTATTCATGGCTAATGTAGGCCAGGATAAGGAGGAATCAGTTGGTTTGCAAAGGGAGAATCAGTTTGTTAACCTATAGAGAAGAAGAGATAGATAGCATACACCAAGCGTTATGGTAGAGTCTTACCATACTAAACGTACTAAGCGGAGTCATTCAAGGCCTAAGAGTCAGGTATCGCATGATTAGGAGACAAGGAAATTGCAGCTGGAAATTGATCACTTGCGTAGGACGTTGAAGCGTAGAGGACGTGATAGAAGGAGTCCATCCTTCCCACCAAGTGATGGTTATAGGGGAAGCAGGGACCGTTCATATCATCGTAGGTCTAGAACTCCATCTGGTGAGTCCTACTCAGCTTCTTCGCGCCGAGACAGATTGGATAAGAGTAGAAATAAACATGAGAAAAGGTCTTCCCACCATGGCATAGGAAACAATGCAATAAGTAAGGACCTACAACAGATTTCTAAATCATCCTTCCTCAGGAGGATTAACAAGGCAAAACTTCCTTATCGTTTTTCCCAGCCAACGTTTATCGTTTACAATGGGAGGACTGATCCCATGGAAAACGTGAGCCACTTTAATTAGAAGATGGTGGTCCATGCCAATAACGAAGCCCTTATGTGCAAAGTGTTCCCCTCCAGTCTGGGGCCTGTGGCTATGCTTTGGTTTGATGCCTTGGAAGAGGGATCGGTAGGTTTTTTCTAAGAACTAACGAGGGCATTCGGGGCAAGGTTTATCACATGCAATAAGGTCCCTAAGCCAGTCGACTCTTTGTTTTCTATGGCAGTGAGCGAAGGAGAGACCCTCAAGACCTACTCGGATAGATATTGCAAAACATATAATGAGATTGATGGAAATTTTGAGGATGTAGCCATGAGGACTTTTAAGGTTGGGCTCCCTACCGAGCACGAGTTGAGAAAGTCGTTGATGATGAAATCTACCTCGAACATGCGCCAACTCATGGATCGCATAGATGAATATAAGCGGGTGGAGGAGGACCAGATGCAGGGAAAAGGTAAAGCTAAAATGTTCCCGGAGAAGAGGGATTCTCAGGAAGGAGGATACTAGGGTAGTTACCTTTAAAGGGAGTTTTCCAATCAAACGTCACATTCGGGAACTCAACTGGTCAACTCATTGTTTAAAGAGCCAGTGTATCAGATACTAGAGAAAATTAAGAATGAGCCTTATTTGAAGTGGCCTAATAAGATGGGCGGAGATTCATCCAGGAGATACCAAAACCTCTATTGCCACTACCACCAGGACAAAGGGCATACTACGGAGGATTGTAGAACCCTATGGGATTACTTGAGCCAACTAGTAAAGGTAGGGAAGCTTAATTGGTTTCTACTTCAACCTCCCGGACAGCTCAGTCACTCGGGAATTGAGTTTCATAGGGATAGCGCTCCTCGGCCAGCATTGGGTACTATCAACGTGATCTTTGCCAAGCCAGGGAACAGCGGGGACTCAGGTGTTAAAGTTATGTTCGTAAGTGGAGGTTGTGACTTGGAGGTCAGTGATTGGGCTCCTAAAAGAGCCAGGCTGATGGTCACCCCTACCCTGGGTTTCTCGGAAAAGGATAAGGAGGGAACCCTCTAACCACATGATGACGCTTTGGTGGTTACCATTAGGATTGGGGGCTATGATGTAAAAAGGGGGCTATGATGTAAAAAGGGTGCTAGTTAATCAGGAAAGCGGAGCAAAGATCATGTGCCCTGATTTGTACAAAGGGTTAAAATTGAAGCCCGAGGACCTGGAAAGGTACGACTCACTGTTGATGGGCTTTGATGGTAGAATGGTGGTTCCCCGTGGAATGATAAGATTACCTGTACAAGTTGGGGTTGAGGAAGTGCAGGTTGACTTCATTGTGGTAGAGGCGTTTTCCCCCTACACGGCTATCTTGGCTAGACCCTAGCTTCACGCTATGGGTGCCGTGTCCTCGACCTTACATCTAAAGGTTAAATGTCCTACTCAGGGGAGAGTGGGAGAGTTGGTGGGTAGCCAAGCTACGGCTAGGCAATGTTTGGTATCATCAATCACATAGCAGCCTTCAGATCCTACTATGGTGATGAAAGATCCAACCCTATAGCAACTAAAGGGCCTTACAGGGGGGCAACAGATCGAGGCATCAATATTTAGAACCCTTCTAGTTAAGAACTTGCTTACAAAAACAAACTCTGAATGAGAATATTTTTGTCGATATTGACATATTCTAACCTCTTTTTTTTAAAGAGAAAACTTGTTCCAATAATGAAGAACAGACTCCAAGATAAATAGGGAAAAATACGTGAAAAGAGAAAATAAATAAATAAATAAAAGAGAGAGAGAAAGAAATGACTATTTCCACACCATAAAAAAAAAAAAAAAAAAAAAAAAAAAAACCAACCTTACCAATATTAGTGTTAAAAGAGGGAGAGAGGTCAGAGAACTATCATTCAAGGGGATAAGAAATTCTACTACTTAGAGTCTATGACAAAGAGTTATTGAGACTAAGACCCAAAAAAAAAAAAAGGACTCTCATTGGGGGAGGTGCCAATTAAAAAGCAGTAATTTTTCAAAATTCTAAACTCTGAAATTTGTTTAGACAGATGTCTTAAGAGTCTTCTATCCTAGATGCTCAAAGAGAATCTTGGATAGAAGTCAGAGAACTATCATTCAAGGGGATAAGAGATTCTACTACTTAGAATCTATGACAGAGAGTCACTGAGACTATGACCCAAAAAAAAAAAAAAACCAACTCTCATTGGGGGAGGTGCCAATTAAAAAGCACATCATCCTTGTAATTTTTCAAAATTCCAAACTCTGAAATTTGTTTAGACAGACATCTTGAGAGTCTTCTATCCTAGATGCTCAAAGAGAATTTTGTTTTTGTTTTTGTTTTTTTATAGGAAGGAGAGACTTTTGTTTATTTTTTGATAAATTGGAGAGACTTTTGTTTGTACTAGGTAATATTTTGTTAGGAAAAATGCCTTGATACCCCCTAAACTTTATTGTAGTAGTTATTACACCCCTTGAACTTTTATTTTAGCTAATTTACTCCCTAAACTTTAATCATGTGCCAAATTAGTACTTCAGTTGGTTTGCTGTTAATAAACTAACAAAATACTCACATGATACGCATGTAAGCATTAAAATCACCTAATTCAATCGCCTGAGACCCATAGAGATAAGAGAGAAAACAATTTTGAGAGAGAGAAACCTAGGAGAGAGACGATCCATATAGTCAAGTGCCAATTTGAATCCTAGGAGAAAGAGACGATCATAGTCCTGCAGACAATCTCGCCGTTTAGTTTTGTGCAAGGGAAACATAAATTTGAGATGTGGAGGTTAGATTTGGGTTTAAATTTGAGAGGCTAAAACTTGAGAGTTTTAGATATGGAGGCTAAGGTTTTGGCCAAAGAGAGAAAGAAATCACAAGAGAGAAATTAGAGAAGAGACCTGTACTGGCAATGGAGGTCTTGAGTCAGCCATGGTGGCTAATCTATGGGTTTAGAGAGAAGTTGTAAAAGAGTAGCTTCAACTTGGGTTTGGAAACCAGAGATGAGATGTAGAGACTGAAAATAATTGTGCCTTCCCGTAACTATTTCTTGGGAGCTTGTACGTGTATTTACAATTGTTGTACATATTACAATTTATTTGAATATAGTCATATATAGATAACAATTTATTTGATAGAGTTTGATCTAATCTGGTATGCTATTGTGTTTAAGCTTTATTTGCAACGGGAGATAAGGATGTGGCTGTCTTTTATTTAAAAATAAAAAATAAAAATAAGTTGCACATGCCTGATAATTCTGTTAGTCACTTAACGTTCTGGCTAACAAATGGTCCTATTTGGCACATATGCAAAGTTTAAGGAGTAATTGACTAAAATAAAGGTTTAGGAGGTGTATTGGCTACTACATTAAAGTTTAGGAGGGTGTCAAATCATTTTTCCCTATCTGTTTTGAGGTAATATTTCAGGGTTGTCATAAATCCTCTTGAATTCCTAAGCATTTCTATATTTGGTGGTAAATACTAAATAGCTCAAGGGTGTGGGCATATGGATTCCCATTTTGAGGGTTTATATGGACTCCCTATTTTTTTGAGAGAGTTTCAACTTATGACGTCTACTCCTGATGATAGCTCTTTATTATTAGACTAAGACATCAATTAGTTTTTTGTGTAGGTAAGGATTAAACCCTAGATCTTTTACACAATCATTAGAAATTTTACCCGTTGAGCTAACTAGAACCCACCCCTATTTAAAAAGTAGGGTACCCCAACTGTGTGAATTGGAAAATTTTATTTTTTAAAGTTACAATTATGGCCCCAAATTAATATCCTTTAATTAGCTAAAATATGATTCAAAAAACAAAAAGGCTAGATATATAATTTTTTTTCTTTTACAAAGTATTTATGCTAAGTAATCATCTTTTTAAAAATATTATGGTTTATTCATCTTTATGGATTATACTTTTTGATGATGCTTGGAAAATCACCAGTGAGGTACACGGCAAACACGCGATCCAACGACACCTGCGCAACACAAAAAGAAAGGACCTAACAGAGAGCACCGGTGTGGTGCCAGCCAAATACCCTCCGAAGGTCAAGTTAGAACTTCTCGCAACTCTAGAGTGCTAGAGAGGGGTCAATTATGCGTACTTTGGTTGGTGAGGGTATTAGGGCTTTTATAGTAGTAGGGCATGAGCGTTCCCTAATCGGATTAGAAGTATTTTCCTTTTAGGAACCTCCTTGGAGCGTGATTTACGGGATCCTTTCCTTATGAGAATCCATTTAGATTTGGTGAAGTGTGGGGAGCAAGCTATTTCGTGATACTTGGGTGGCAAGCAAATATTTAACTAAAGCCGTCAGTTTACAAAAATCCTTTAGCTCCAATCTTGTCATCTCCTGAAGGCGTCAGCCTACTTAAGGCGTCAGCTTATTAAGAACGTCAGCTTTCTGGGAGTCTTTTAAGGTTTCCTATGGCCAATGACGAAACGTATTGGAACTCGGCTGAAGCGACATTCCCGTCGGCCAGTACCGTCACCGTCGCCGTCGCCCTATGTAGTCGTCGGTCTATATTCTTTTTTGTCCCTACATCAGTTGCCCCCTACTCCATAATTCCGTCGGTTATGGATTGTCGGTTTTGTGGAGTCTTGTTGAATTACCATTTTGGGCCTAGAGAAGCGGGAAAATTAATTGATGAACTCTTCGTCCCGAGATGCATTTATTGCTCTAAACACGTGTTATCCACTTGTTGGCCCTGTTCCTGATGAAGGTGTCACTTTGTCTTCCGTGCGTTTTTCCCTCCTATATATACAGTGCTCAATCCTCATTTTTTCCTTATTTCATCTTTGCTGATTATTGAGAGAGACAAAGAGAGAGACCGTCGCTTGTTACTTTCGTCGTTTTTAGCTCCTGTCAACAAATCTTCCGTCCCCTCAAGCTCCGTCAGTATTCAGACCTTCCTTCAAAGTATCTTTTAAAAGTAAGTTTCCATTTCCTTGCATTTTATGTTTGTAGTTAAATAATTCTTTTGGTGAGGACGTCAACTTAGGTACTTAGACTGGATCCGTCACTTGTAGGTAGTCAGATGTCAAGTGACGCGATGAGTGAGGAGTCGTCAGTCCGCGAAGGAGCGGGCTACAATGAGGCTTTCGGTTCAGGTGTTGAATCTGAGGATTTTTCACCTTCGTTAGGGAGAGAAACGTCCGCCTAGTCCTTTGACGGCGAGGATGAGTGTTATGCCGAGGACTTAGAAATTGAAGTAGGGAAGGAGAGCTGGGTTGATGGTGGAGACACCCTCGACGGGGAGGAGAATGACGGTGACGAGAGTGACGATGGGGAGGGGTCTAGCGAAGGGGACTCAGCAGGTCCGGGAGATAACCGTCCCTTTATTCTTCCCGCGGAATGGGTCGTCAACAAATTTCTACCGTCGATGAGTGATAAAGTTTTTAGTGAATTGCACGTCAGGTATCAGATCCCAGAGCATATCCCAATCCGTCTCCCTTATGAGAACAAGAAGTGTTACACGGGGAGGACGGCGGACGTTGGGATGTATGACGCTATGTTTGCTACCGGACTTAGGCTTCCGCTGATGGCACTTCACCGTCAGCTGGTTGACTACTTAGGTTTGTCCGTCAGCCAAATTGCTCCCAACGCTTGGAGGACTTTTATTGGAGCAAAGGTACTGTGGGGAAGTCTTAGTGGAGGGAACCGTTAGCTCGCGCTGGATGAGTTCTTTTACTGTTACAGGCCTCATCACATATCTTCTTCCAAGGGGACATACCACTTTGCCATCAGGGAGAAGGACTTGAAGTTGGTGTCCGACATGCCAGACTCCAATAGGAATTGGAAAAGCAGGTTCTTCTTTGTTGAAGGGACGGATTGGCTATGTCGTGAGGAAGAGTGGGCGATGATGCCTCATGGCTATTTTGATAATACATGGGCTTACGTCAAAGAATCAGGTTAAAAACATCAGCTACCCCTTTATTTGTTTTATTCTGACGTTTCTAACACCGTCTTCTTTTTCTTGATTGCAGCTACTACGCGTCCCAACATATCTGACGAGCAATTGGGATATATCCAACGGATTCTTGAAATCCCCTTGGATCAGAGAAAGTGCTGGAACTTAATCAACCTCGACACTCTTCATTTGTATTGCGGAGGTCCTGATCCGTCACCTAAAGCTCGGAAGTTAGGCGAGTACTCCTGACGGCGTAAGTGAATTCTTTATATCACTTCTAGAACTGACGTCTTGTTTTTGTTTTTGTTTTTTTTTTTTTTGACGTTTGTTGTTTTATTTTGTAGAGATGGACGTTGCCAAGCAAAGGATTAGGGCAGCGGCGGCTCGTAAGAAGGAGGAAAGAATGACGAAGGGGGCAGAAGTGGGAGACTCGTCAACTCCCGAAACCGTCAACAAGACTTCAAAAAGAAAGGCTAACGGTGATGGCACCTGTCCCTCCAAGAAAACCGTCACCATCCCAGGTGACGCCACCCCAAAAGGGAAATCGGCCCTTAAGCCAAGCCATGGTGCAGGCAAGGGAGCAATGACTTCCTCTGGCCCCATCCCTGAGGGCCCAAGTTGCCTATTGACTCACAAGGCATACGCCGTCAGGGAGGTGGGCTCTTTTGTGAAGCCAACGGACCTTGAGCCTTGTGACTTGGTGGGGACGAAGGATTTGGGGGCATCAGCCATTTTTGATATTACTAGGGTATGTTTGCTTTTTACTAGTTCAGCTTGGTTTTCTCTCCTTCGTCTAACTAATGTTTGCGCCCTTCTCTTTGTCAGGCCTTGGTCCGCGTCAAGGCTCTTCAGGAGCGTTGCCTTGACAAGGAGGTGACCGTCACCCGTGTCAGGAAGCATAACGCCACCTTGATGAACGAGCAAGGCTAATACAAGGACGCCATGCGTACGTTCAACAAGGAGGTGAAAGAGCTAAGGGAGAAGTTAGTAAAGGCAGGTTCCCAGAAGCAAAAGCTCCAGGAGGAGATGACGGCTTTGCAAGAGAAAGCAAAGACGGCTGGAGCTAACGCCGTTCAGAAGTTCAAAACGTCGTAGTCATTCATAGACTCCTATGCTAATTACTACGGCACCGGTTTTGATGATTGTCTTAAACAAGTGGCGTAAGCTTTCCCAGAGCTGGACCTATCTGGTATTTCAATGGACGCGCCTGAGCCGGTTACGCCTGCAAGGGACGTCGCCACTGAGGATGATGATGTCGTTCTACAGTCCCAACCTTCGCCAGTGGCTGACGGCGGCGTCGTTCTAGCCCAGCCTGCTATTACCCCTCCAGCTTCTGTTTCCAAGCCCTCTGATCCAACTGTTGACGCTGACGGCGCTCTTCTTCAAAAAGGTGGCGACATTCCTGCTGACGTTCTTGACGTGTGACGTTTTGTTGTATTTACTTAAAGAATTTTAAGAACATTGTTCTAAGTGCCCTTTTGATTTTGGGCTTTTGTATGTAGACAATTTATTTTAAATATTTCTTTCAGGTTTGATACTTTATTTATGGTATTCTTATTAGTTTCCATCTTTATTTGTTTATGGAACCGTCAGCTTTACGCTTATTTTTTTCGTTTAGCTTTTTATAGCTTTGCCCATCTATGGCGTTCTAAGTTTTTCAGGGCTGTTGACGTTGTTGCTAGGATTATGTGAATCCGTCACTTTTGTGAGGGCTGTTTTTCACCGTCGGCCTAATAATAGACTTCGTAGGTCCGTCACTTCAATGAAGGTTGTTGGCTTGTTTAAGCCTTGTATTCGTTATCGGTTATTAGTGATCTTGCCACTTTTGTAATCGTCAGCCTACTTATAGGCTTTCTAAGTCCGTCACTCTTATGAGTGTTGTCGGCTTAATTGGGCCTTGTATTTGTTTAGAGGCTATTAGTGATCGTCACTTTTTTAACCGTCAGCCTGCTTATAGGCTTTTTAAGTCCGTCATTCTTATAAGTGCCGTCAGCTTAATTGAGCCTTGTATTTGTTTAGAGATCGTCACTTTTTTAACCGTCAGCCTACTTATAGGCTTTCTTGGTCAGTCACTCATGTGAATGCCGTCGACTTATTTAAGCCTTGTAATTATTAGAGGCTATTAGTGAGCTTGTCACTTTTTTAGCTGTCAACCTAATTATAGGCTTTCTTGGTCCGTCACTCATGTGAAGGCTGTTGGCTTATTTAAGCCTTGTAATTATTAGAGGCTATTAGTGAACTTGTCACTTTTTTAGCCGTCAGCCTAATTATAGGCTTTCTTGGTCCGTCACTCATGTGAAGGCTGTTGGCTTATTTAAGCCTTGTAATTATTAGAGGCTATTAGTGAATCTTGTCACTTTTTTAGCCGTCAGCCTAATTATAGGCTTTCTTGGTCCGTCACTCTTGTGAGGGCCGTCGGCTTATCAAGCCTTTGGTATGTTGAATTTTGTCCATAGAAACTGGCTATTTTCTGAATAAACTCCTCTTATTGTCATGCATCCATAAAAAAAAAAAAGTAGTTCTTTAAAAACAAAAACCTGCCCTTTTGGGCTCTAAAAAGTAGCGAAAACTAGAGTAAAATAAAGAAGCTGAGGAGTGTAGCTATAACTAAGCAAGAAACAAAAAAGGGGGATGTTGCTTCTTCACGTCATCCTTCTCATTGGTAGTACTTTCACAGGTGCTCGGTGTTCCATGGATGTGGCAGCTTCTGTCCGTCATTGTCTCCAGGTGGTAAGTGCCCTTTCTCTGCCATGACGCAATTCGATAAGGTCCTTCCCAGTTGGGGTCGAGCTTTCCTTGCATAGGGTCTCTAGCAGCGCCCATGACTTTCCTTAGGACGAGGTCTCCTACCTTGAAATCTCTGTGTCGGACCTGGGAGTTGTAATGCTTTGCCATGTGTCTTGGTACCGTGCGAGCCTTTATTCTGCTATTGTCCTGACCTCATCTATCAAATCGAGTTGGAGGCGTATGGCCTCGTCATTCCTTGCTTCGTTGTGGTTGTCCACCCTGTAGCTTATGAGTCCGATTTCGGCTGGGATGACCACTTCATTTCCGTATGTCAGTCGGAATGGTGTCTCTCACGTGGGTGTCCTTGGCGTTGTCCTGTATGCCCATAGTACACTCGGCAATTCCTCAGGCCATATGCCCTTTGCTCCTTCGAGCCGAGTCTTGATGATCTTGAGCAAGGATCGGTTCGTAACCTTGACTTGCCCGTTGGCTTGTGGGTGGGCGGGGGAGGAGTAGTGGTTCCTGATTCCTAACTGTGAGCAAAAGTCCCGGAATGTGTCGTTGTCGAACTGTTTCTCATTATCCAAGACTAAGACCCTAGGAATGCCAAACCTGCATATGATGCATCTCCAAATGAAACTCCATATGTTCTTTTCTGTAATGGTGGCCAGGGCTTTAGCTTCCACCCACTTGGTGAAGTAGTCAATGCCTACTACCAGGAACTTCAGCTGTCGGATCGCTGTAGGGAATGGTCCCATAATTTCTAGTCCCTACTGAGCAAATGGCCAGGGGGCCGTCATTGGAGTCAGCTCTTCGGTTGGTTTCCTAATAATGTTGCTGAACCTCTGACACTTGTCGCAGGCCCTAACATAGGCTTCGGCGTCCGCCTGCATGGTAGGCCAATAGTATCCCACTCGTATGAGTTTGTGTACCAGCGACCGTGATCTTGAGTGGTTTCCGCAAATCCTTTCGTGTACCTCTTCATTACCTAAGCATCTCAGGTATAGGTGGGAGAAGCCTCTTTTGTACAGGACGTCTTTTATCGAGACGAATCTTGCTACTCGGACCTTTACCTTTCTTGCGGCTTCCTTCTCGTCGGTAAGATGTCGTCCTTCAAGTATGAAGCTATTGTTGTGGTCCAGTTGCTTTCAGAACCTATCTCTTGCACTTCGCTTGAGTCTATTAGTGGAGAAAGTTGAACAAAAGAAAGTACATTACCATGTGTGATCATATGTTCTGCTGAAGTAGCTTTGGCAAGGCAATCGGCTTGCTCGTTCTCTCCTCTGGGGATTTGGATGATTTTGGCCTGCAAGTCGTCTACCCTCTTTTTCATTTGATTCAGGTATAGTTTCATCCTTTCGCCCTTGCACTCGTAATCCCCATTGATTTGGTTGGTAATGACTTGGGAGTCGCAGTAGATAACTATGCTTGTGGCTCCTACGGCTCTGGCGAGGTCGAGGCCTGCTACTAATGCTTCGTATTCTGCTTCATTATTGGTGGTGGGGAAGTCGAGACAAATCATGCATTCAACTACATCTCCTTCAGGTGACAGTAATACTACGCCGGCCCCCCCGGCCTGTCTATTAGACGATCCATCCGTGTGCACACTCCATTGACTAGGTTCTTCTGCCCCCTTATCCTTGTCATGAGTAAATTCTGTTATGAAGTCCGCGACGACCTGCCCTTTGATAGCGGTTCGGGGACGATACTGAATGTTGAACTTGCTTAGTTCTATGGCCCAGAGTGCTAGTCTTCCGGCGGCGTCAGGATTGCTCATAGCTCGCCATAAGGGCCTGTAGGTCAGCGCGAAGGCTAGTTTCTCCATGGGTGGATACCTTTCTTCTGCTCTGCGAAGTGCCCGGTTGGTGTAGTATATAGGTTTTTGTACTTTTTCTTCCTCCTTGATCAAAGTTGTGTTAACGGCGGTGGGTGAAACGACTAGGTAGAGGAAAAGTTCTTCACCTGGTTGTGATGGACTTAGCAATGGTGGGGCAGAGAGGTAAGCCTTCAATTCTTCGAACGCCTGCTGGCATTCGTCCGTCCATTCAAAGGACTTCTTCAGTGTGCGAAAGAAGGGTAAACATTTGTCTGTTGCCCTTGATACGAACCTATTCAATGCTGCTACTTTCCCGTTGAGGCTTTGTACTTCCTTCACATTTCTCGGGGGCTTCATCTCTATTATGGCTCGAATCTTATCCGGGTTCGCTTCAATCCCCTTTTGCGACACCATGAACCCTAGAAATTTTCCTGCCATCACTCTGAAGGCGCATTTTCCCAGGTTGAGCTTCATATTATAAGAGCGGAGGGTGTCAAATGTTTCTCTGAGGTCTTTTAAGTGATCTTCCTCCCGTCGGCTTTTTACTAGCATATCGTCGACGTAGACCTGTACATTCCTTCCAATTTGTGGTGCAAACATTCTGTTCATGAGCCTTTGATATGTCGCGCCTGCATTCTTTAATCCGAAGGGCATTACCCTATAGCAGAAGAGGCCTTGACTAGTTACAAATAAAGTTTTCTCCTGATCATTTTCGTGCATCCGAATTTGGTTATAACCCGAGAAGGCGTCCATAAAACTTAGCAACTGATGCCTGGTTGTAAAGTCTACTAGTATGTCGACTCGTGGGAAAGGATAGCTGTCCTTGGGGCATGCTTTGTTGAGGTCGGTAAAGTCTACGCACATCCTCCACTTCCCGTTAGCTTTTTTGACCATTACCACGTTCGCCAGCTAGTTCGGGTAATATACCTCCCTTATGAAGCTCGCTTCTTGAAGTTTGCGGACCTCTTCTGCAATGGCTTGGTCTCGTTCTGGGGCGAATACTCGCTTTTTCTGTCGGATGGGGGGAAAGGAAGGTGACACATTCAGCCTATGTACGATGACTGACAGATCTATTCCGGGCATATCCTCGTGGGTCAAGGCAAATACATCTCAATTGCTTCTCAGAAAAGCCGCGAGTTCTTGGCGGATGGCAGGACTGGCGAGAGTCCCAATTTTGGTGGTTCGTTCATGGTCCAAGTCGTCAAGAAACACCTCTTCAAGTTTCTCTACAGGTTCCGTCGTAGTTCGGTGTTCTTTTATGTTCATTGCCTGTAGGTGGTCATCTATTTCCATCATGGCTATATAACACTCACGTGCGGCCACTTGATCTCCTCGCAATTCTCCCACTCCGTAATCGGTAGGAAACTTAATCACCAGGTGGTAGGTTGAAGTTACGGCCTTCTATGAGTTGGGGGTAGGTCGCCCGAGGATAGCATTGTAGGCAGATGAACAGTCAACCACTAGGAACATCGCGTCCTTGGCAATCTGTTGGGGGTAGTTGCCTACTACTACGGACAATGTGATTGCATCTAAGGGGAGCACCCTTATTCCTCCAAAGCCGACGAGAGGTGCGTTCGTCGGGATCAACCGTTCCCTGCCAATTCCCATATGCTAGAAGGCCGGATAATACAGGATGTCTGCTGAGCTTCCATTATCGACTAGCACCCTATGCATGTTGTAGTCTTCTATTCGTATGTTGACGACCAAGGCATCATCGTGCGGGTGGTGAAGGCGCCTTGCATCTTCCTCCGAGAATCCGATTACGAGGCTTTCCCTTCGTGCTATCTTCGGCACCGAGCCCGTCAACTGAACATTCTAGACCATCCTGAGATAAGTCTTCTGAGCCTTTTTGGACAACCCAGTGACTGCCGTTCCTCCCATAATCATTCTTATGTCCCCTATGGGGGGTCTCGGTCGCTCATTATCCCATCAGGGGTTTTGCTCCTGAGGGGGTTGATCCGTTCTCTCCTTTCTGACGAACCTCTGTAACTTTCCTTGTTTTATGAGGGCTTCAATCTGCTGTTTCAAATCATAACAATCGGCCGTGTCATGGCCGTGATCCCGGTGGAAGCGGCAATACTTATCCTTCGGGCGTCTGTTGGGATCTCCCTTCAGCTTTCCGGGGTAAGTCAGGGCTTCCTCGTCTTTAATCTGCATTAGGACTTGATCTACCGAGGCCGTTAGTGGGGTAAAGCTCGTAAATCTTCCCCCTGGGGGCTTGGGGCAACATTCGTCTTGTCGGTCTCCTGTCCGGGACTTCTTGCGCCCTTGGTCTTGTCGGATATTATCCTGCCTTTCCCTTTTTCTAGGCTTCTCTTCCCGGGCTGACAGCGCGTCTTCAGCGTTCATGTACTTTGTGGCCCTGTAAAGTACTTCTGACATGGTCTTTGGATCATTTTTGTATAAGGAAAACAAAAACTTACCATTTCGCAGCCCATTCGTGAAGGCTGCCACAAGTATCTTATCATCGGTTTTGTCGATCGAGAGTGCTTCCTTATTGAAGCGAGATATGTAGGATCGTAGCGTCTCATTCTCTCGCTGTTTAATGCTCATCAAGCAAGCTGTGGACTTCTTGTATCTGTGTCCACCAATGAAGTGCGCGGTAAACTAAGCGCTCAACTCCTTGAAGGTGTTGACTGAGTTGGGCGTTAGTCAGTTGAACCAGATTCTGGCTGCTCCCTTCAGCGTCGTAGGGAAGGCCCTACACATGATTTCGTCGGCCATGCCTTGAAGGTGCATCAATGTCTTGAAGGTCTCCAAGTGGTCTAGAGGGTCCTTGACTCTGTCGTAGCTATCTATGTGGGGCATACGAAATTTATGTGGTAAGGGGAAAGAGTTGACGGCGGCAGTGAACGGGGAATCAGTGCGGTTGACGAGATCGTCAAGATCGCTGGATACTCATCCTTTGAGAGTATTCATCATTACCTCCATTTGTTCCTTCATCACCTGCATCTCCACGAAGACGGGGGGTGGAGTTGCATCCACGAGGGATGGGATGCTTACGTTTCACCGCTTCAGTCGGCTTGGGGCGTTACTTCCTTCTGGTCCTTCGCGGTCTCGCCGCTCAGCACTAGAATCTCCCAGGTCTTCTGCAATATTATTATCCGCCTTCCGATGTAGCTGCTCTTCCAAGACCTGGTTCTGCTTGGTGAGGCGCTCTACGGCCGCAGTCAGGACCTGTACCTGCTTCTCTAGAGCAGTCGGTTGCGGTTCATCTTCCGGAACATTGTTGATGGTTGCCATCGATTGAGAAAGTACCATGCAACTCTTTTGTCGGGGGAGCGTTAGCTGTGGCTTATGACACTACACCACGATTTCCCACAGACAACGCCAACTGATGATGCTTGGAAAATCACCAGTGAGGTACACGGCAAACACGCGATCCAACGACACCTGCGCAACACAAAAAGAAAGGACCTAACAAAGAGCACCGGTGTGATGCCGGCCAAATACCCTCCGAAGGTCAAGTTAGAACTTCTCGCAACTCTAGAGTGCTAGAGAGGGGTCAATTATGTGTACCTTGGTTGGTGAGGGTATTGGGGCTTTTATAGTAGTAGGGCATGAGCGTTCCCTAATCGGATTAGAAGTATTTTCCTTTTAGGAACCTCCTTAGAGCATGATTTACGGGATCCTTTCCTTATAAGAATCCCTTTAGATTTGGTGAAGCATGGGGAGCAAGCTATTTCGTGATACGTGGGTGGCAAGCAAATATTTAACTAATGCCGTCAGTTTACAAAAATACTTTAGCTCCAATCTTGTCATCTCCTGAAGGTGTCAGCCTACTTAAGGTGTTAGCTTATTACGAACGTCAGCTTTTTGGGAGTCTTTTAAGGCTTCCTATGGCCAATGACGAAACGTATTGGAACTCGGCTGAAGCAACATTCTCGTCGGCCAGTACCGTCGCCGTCGCCCTATGTAGTCGTCGGTCTATATTCTTTTTTGTCCCTACATCACTTTTGTCTCTTAATTAATTGAAAACATTATGGTTTATTCATCTTTAAGGATTATATATATATATATATATATATATATATAGTTCAGCCTTAGCTGCCCCTGCACCTAAGCAAATCACTCCATACACTGTTGAAGACCCTTTTGGCCCTATCCAGTCCCAAAAGCCTTCTTCCTCTGTTCCCTCTAGTAGAAAGAGATCCCCTTATGTCACAAAACCATTTGTCCAGCATATATCCTACATTGAACCACATCTAGTTCATATCAAGGATCCATTAGCCTTGTCAATGGAAGTACTGCCCGAAGGTTGGCATTTTCTCCCAAAACACCCAGGGAAAAACATTAAGTTCTATAAAAGCATCCTTATTCAAGAAAAGTCTGCTCAGGTAGAAAATATTATGAACAAGAATGGGGACACCTCAGAAGTCCTCCATCACAAGTTCATCATCACAGGGTTTACCAGCTGCCAAGAATGGGGACATCCCTCCATTCTTAAGAAGCTCACAGACTACAAAGGTTTAGAACTCTACTATAGTTATTATGACTATATGGACGCCTTTGAAAAAATCTTGTTCTTCCAAACAAAAATTATGATCATTCATGGTTCATAATGTTTCACAAGAAGTTCCACAGCACTATACCGTCTTGGTTCCTCAAGTGGTGGGAAATGTTCGGTCCAATACCGCAAATTCTCCCGAAACCCCTTCAGGATGCCCTCCGGTATTTCAGCTCAAGATACAATACTACTGATCATGGTTCCCAGTTTCCAGCCATTCTCCACATGACAGCCATGTACAGAATTCACTGGATCAGCATGTGGAAATATACCATCAATAATAACCTGTTAAACAGGGAATTTTTGGTAAAATGGTGGGATAACTTCAGGTTCAAAGAAATCATTGAAAAGATTCACATGAATTCCCCCCCTCCTATCCAGAAAGCCATTACTTCCCAAACAGCAATTGCTCACAGAACAAGGTCTCAAACCTCCCTAGATTCCGTTCAAATTTCCGGAAAGGCTAGCAAGGAACTCCGTGATCTTGGTCAGCAATTGATCCTTCAATCAGAACAGTTAGAGTCACCGGAAAAGAACTTTCCTGCCTCTTCTGAAGCTTCAGTTGGTTTCTGTCCAAATGACCCATTATTCCAAGATTCCCAGGATCCTTATGATGGATACAATTTAGACAGTCCTTAATCAAAATCGAGATTGGCTCCGGTTACTATTCAATACCCGCACCTAGCAGATTCCAGATAGACTACTATTCATCCCACAGTACCAATCATTGTGCAATGAACAGTACTCCAGAAAAGCAAGGGGACAAATCACTATTCATGAACAGTGACCGTTACTGTTTATCAAACAGTGCCCCGACAGCATGGAACGAACTACTTCCTTGGTATCTTCCTTCATCCAATTTGTTTTGGTAACAACACAATTCTTTTTGTGTCATTCAAAATGGTTCTCAAAGTATTCAAATAAAGGAACAGTGCTGGATGTCTCTTTCATGAACTTTTTCCATTTTGCCAAAATTTCTTGCTTCTGTTCACGGGTATGGTTGGCTCTATAGGCTTCTCTTTTGACTTTATTTCTTTCTAGGTCAAACTCTTTTCCTAAGGCTGCCATATCAGGGGTGAACTCTTTCTTGATGGTCATGAGTCCTTTATAAGGGTTGACTGGTGACTCATCTTCTGGTTCAACAGGGGCTTTTAGATCCGAATGGGATGGAGAAGGGATTCTTCTACTGTTGTTGTCTTCTTGATCAACAACTGACTCTTGTCTGGCTGTGTAACAAGGGGTACTAACCTGGGATTTGGTTTGGACACCTTGGAGTTCTAGACCTAAGTCTCTCCTTAATCTGGGGAAAGGTACATGAGGTCTGGAAGAACTACACTGGGATACAGGTCTATCTATAAGAGGGATAGGTGACTGCTTGCTGGGTAGGGGTAGATTAACTGGGGATCTAAACCTATGGTCATCCAAGGATGGAGGAAGTCGAAACCTAGACTGGTCAAAACTGAGTCTAACCGAACCATCGGCTAACTGTTGGACAAAATCTAAGTCTGGATTCCTAACTGTATCTTGGATTTGGAGAGGGAAATTCTCATTCTCTAGAGTCCAATTTTCTGGGAAGGTAACCTCTGACCATTGAAGGATTTTGGGTACTTGGATGTTGGATCTAGGATCTGTGGTTTGAATGAGAGTTGTTTCTTTCGGTCTTCTTTTGTCAAGGGCTCCTGCATTGAGGTTGGTCCTTAAACACTTGTAATAAATCCTGTATATCAGAGCCAAGTTTGGCCAGTCGGTTGTAAGTTACTGTTTATATATTTTCAATCAAGTTGGCAGGTTCTACCACCATAGTTATCCTTTATTTTGTGCATTATTCATTATTTTGAGTATGTTATCTCCTACAAGTTTTATTTTATTTTACATCTATTTTTTAATAGCACTTCCCTTACCATACAACATCTTCTACATCTATTATCTCTTCTTTGTGATCTATCATTTGGTAGGCTGAGCCTCCTCCCTAACCAACTGTTTATCTTTCTATGTTAACTGTTCAAGATAATCTTTCATTTCCCAGTTACCAGCTTTTTCTTGTTTCTGTCTTTTAGCCTGAAAGTTTGTTGCAGATGTATACTATAGAGACCAGAAAAAGTAATTCCAGATCTGAACCGTTTACAACCCGGTAAGCCTTCAAGTGTCCCATAGCCGTGCAGCCGTTTAGCCGAGGGTAGGCGTTTAGGCGTTGAGGCGAGAGTGGACATAGAAGCGATGAGAGGTGTGTAGGTGTTCAGAAAAGGTTTTTGGAAAGTCTCGTGTGTATACCCTGTTTCAGATCTAAGGTTAGATCCAGAAATTTTAGGATAAAGGTGATTAGGTTTTGATTGTATTTTCTTAAGCTTTTGTCACAAAATGATGAATAGGTGGTTGTCTAGGAGTAACTCTTCTACCAGTTCTAGATCATCCATTGCCCCTTTCATACCAGAGATACCTCAAGAAGATGGAGTTATCAATTCGGAAGATTACCAGCTTTCAGATTTAGATCTAAAATTAGGAGATTAGAACATCCCAAAAATGCCCATTAGTGAGATCTACATATCGTCTTCATGGATCAACAGAAAGATCTTCAAGACAGATTACCATGTTAAAACCATAGAACAAGTCTATGGAATTAACAAAGAATTTGAAACTTGTTACTTGCTTTCTCCTGCAACCATTAAAGCGCACAAGAAGCAAGGACACAACTTTCTTCACATAGGTTTAGTCCAAGTTGGAGTTAAACCCCTCATCCGAGAAGGTTTGAATAGTTCAATCCTCATGGCCCTTAGAGACACCCATCACCTAAGATTTGCTGACAGTCTTCTAGGCACCATAGAATCCAGTCTTAGTGGTGGACCAGTTCATTTCAACTGTTTCCCCAACTTTGTTGTTCATCTCCATAACCCCCATGTCATGAAAACCCTTACCTTGAATATCAAGACCCATGGTACCCTGATGGTGCAGGGAGCAAGCCAGATTGCCTTGATATACAGGATTTATTACAAGTGTTTAAGGACCAACCTCAATGCAGGAGCCTTTGACAAGAGAAGACCGAGAGAAACAACTCTCATTCAAACCACAGATCCTAGATCCAACATCCAGGTACCCAAAACCCTTCAATGGTCAGAGGTTACCTTCCCAGAAAATTGGACTCTAGAGAATGAGAATTTCCCTCTCCAGATCTAGGATACAGTTAGGAATCTAGACTTAGATTTTGTCCAACAGTTAGTCGATGGTTTGGTTAGACTCAGTTTTGACCAGTCTAGGTTTCAACTTCCTCCATCCTTGGATGACCATAGGTTTAGATCCCTAGTTGATCTACCCCTACCCAGCAAGCAGTCACCTATCCCTCTTATAGATAGACCTACATCCTAGTGTAGTTCTTCCAGACCTCGTGTACCTTTCCCTAGATCAAGGAGAGACTTAGGTCTAGAACTCCAAGGTGTCCAAACCAAATCCCAGGTTAGTACCCCTTGTTACACAGCCAGACAAGAGTCAGTTATTGATCAAGAAGACAACAACAGTAGAAGAACCCCTTCTCCATCCCATTCGGATCTAGAAGCCCCTATTGAACCAGAAGATGAGTCACCAGTCAACCCTTATAAAGGACTTATGACCATCAAGAAAGAGTTCACCCCTGATATGGCAGCCTTAGGAAAAGAGTTTGACCAAGAAAGAAATAGAGTCAAAAGAGAAGCCTATAGAGCCAACCATACCCGTGAACAGAAGCAAGAAGTTTTGGCAAAATGGAAAGAGTTCATGAAAGAGACATCCAGCAATGTTCCTTTCTTTGAATACTTTGAGAACCATTTTGAATGGCACAAAAAGAATTGTGTTGTTACCAAAACAAATTGGACAAAGGAAGATACCAATGAAGTAGTTCGTTCCAGCCACCCACCCTTGGATAGGATCACCTTCAAACACAAGAAAGTTGATGTAGTTGCGTCACCTTTCCAACAACCTACCAGTGAGGAAGTTGTAGTTAGCAAAGTCATTGCACATAATAACTACACCAACCAGTGCCTCCATGTCATAGGAAAATAGCTTGATAGGATGGAAGAAAAGGTTGAGAAAAAGGTTATCCTTCAACCAAGAAACCCTAGCTAACCCAGTCCAGCCCTAGAAAAGCCTTTAGTAAAGCTTCCTACCACTAGGCAAACCAGCCTTAAGTCTAAGGACCAAACAGCCTTAGAAATTTGTTTGCAAAAGATGGAAGAACTCGTGGAGAAGGAACCAGTCACCCCTTCACCAGATACCACTTCATCTAGCAGACTAGTAACCTTAGAAGCCCATAAAGTTCCTAGAAGTCCCGTGAAGAAGAAACCAGTCATCTCTTCACCAACATCTAGAAAACTTGTTGTCTTAGACGTCCACACAGCCTCTAGCAGCTCTAGTAGAACCTCCTCAGAAAGTGATAAGGAGATTGAAAAGCTAGAAAACCAATTTCGAGGTTTAGAAGTGAACAGGCTTCACCAACCAACCCCAACTACCCTAACCAAGAATTGGTATCCCAGACCAACACCCCCTGACCTCCAGTTTGAGGAAAGGAATGGCCACCAATTCTCAGTGTCTTCTGGTAAACTCTATGAATGGAACATAGATGGTTTAGCAGAACAGGAAATCCTAAACAAGATCCAGCATATGACTATGGTAGCAAATAATTATGTTAATGAAGGACGCTCCCATACAGAAGTCATAGAACTCTTGGCCTTAGGATTCACAGGTAAACTCCTACAATGGTGGAACAATTGCTTGACAGAAGAGTCTAAAGAAGACATCAAGCATGCGATCCAAAAAGATGAGGAAGGACACCCCATCTTTGATGAAAGCAGAGGAAAAGGAGTTCCTGACGGAGTCAATACCCTGATCTATACGATCATGAAACACTTTGTAGGAAAGCCCAGCAATATCACATCTAGGATTTACGACCAGTTGAGTAACCTTAGATGTAGGAACCTTGGTGAGTACAGATGGTATGAAGATGTCTTTACCACCAGAGTTATGCATAGAAGCGATTGTAACTCTCCATTTTGGAAAGAGAAGTTTATCAATGGCTTACCCAGATTGTTCGGAGAAAGGGTCAAAGAAACCCTTAGTACCCCCTTAGGTGTCGTAGATTATGATGACCTAACCTATGGAGATATCTCTAGCACGATCCGAAGTGAAGGGATTAAGTTGTGCAGAGATCTGAAAATCCAAAGTAGCAAGAGCAAAGCCAAGTACAAAGTAGGAAACTTCTGTACACAGTATGGCTTACCTTCTGTCATTCCTAAAAGGAAATCCAAATTCAGAGAGAAAAGTTCCTCTGAAAGACCCTATAGGAAAATGACACATGCCAAGTATTATAGAAAACAGAAGTTCAAAGCTGATGATTTCTATAAGAAAGGAAAGTCCAAATCCACAGGCAAACCAATTTCCAAAGCATCAGGAAAATGCTTCAACTGTGGGAAAAGAGGTCATTTTAGAACCGAGTGTAAACAGAAGGCTAGAGTCCTCATCAATACCCTCTTGAGTGACCAAACCAGTAAGAATGAGATCTTCAGACTCCTAGAGCTCGACCACTCAGACAGTGAGTCTTCCAGTAGTTCTAGTGACCATGGGATCCATCAGATTTATCAATCACCTTCTGAACCTTCTAGAGCATCCTTTAGTTCCTCTAGTGGCCCAGATATTGGTATGGTATGCAAAGATAGTTGTTGTAGGAACAAGACTATCAATGTTCTTAGTAAGCATGAAGAGCTTATCCTAGATCTCATAGAACAGATCGAGGACCCAATTCTCAAAGCCCAAAGGCTTAACGAATTCTATAAGACCTTGGAACCCAGTAAACCTGAACCCAGGATCTTAGAACCCAAAGTTGATTTGGAAAAAATCTAAAATAGGTTTACCAAGTCTAAAAAGGAAGTCACTGTCAACGATCTTCAAAAGGAAATCAAGGAAACTAAGTCTAAGGTCAGATCCCTAGAACAAGAAGTGACCATCCTTAGAGTTGTTCATAGCCTCTTGGACCAAAGAGTGAAACAATTAGAGAACACTTCTCATCAAGGCAATGAGGAAGGAACCTCATTACAGAACCTTTCTGATGAAGAAGTAGATGAAACAGTTAACCCTACAACAGAAATGGGACAAGAAGAATCCAGTGAAAAATTTCTTGAAACCATCAGCAGGATTAACTTCCAAAAATGGCACTCCAAAGTCAGGATTGTCATTAGCAAGGATTTTTAATTTGAAGTCATCGCCTTAATAGATTCAGGTGCTGATCTCAACTGCATCCAAGAAGGAATCATTCCCTCCAAATACTTCAAAAAGACTAGGGAAAGATTAACCTCCGCAAGTGGCGGAAAAATGCAGATTGAATTCAAAATACCCAAAGCCCATGTGTGTCAGGACAACACATGTTTCAAAACTACGTTTTTCCTAGTCAAGAATATGACAGATAAGGTCATCTTAGGAAACCCGTTCATGTGTTTGTTATATCCTTTCACCACAGATAGTGAAGGAATCACTACCCACCCTTTTGGCCAGCCAGTCAAATTCAAGTTTCTTAGGAGCCTTGAACTACGAGAAATCAGTAATCTCCAAAAAGTTTCTGTGTCCAAGACCCTTAATCCTTTGACTGCCAAAATCCACAGAAAATGTAATCAAGCCCAGAAACTTGATTCTTTTACATCCACTGCTTATCCAATTGTTGAATTTCCTCAGTACCGAAATTCACCACAGCATATTCAGCATACAAATATTTGTGCATCATCACCATCTCATGTTTTTAACAAAAGCATTTTTGAAAATCCATATAAAATTCATCATGCTCATTTAAACATGTTTTGGCAGGAAAAAAAAAGCCCCACCAGTGTGTGGAAAATGGCTTCTTCTTCAAACAAAGGGAAAACACCTATGCAGGGGTCCTCTTCTAGAAGAGCAACATCTCTCCAAGGCCTTATCCCAGCAACAATAACATACTCTAATGGTACTTTGGCTATCACTTTGCAAGAAGTTTTGAAAAGGACCCTACAATATTGTAATGGAGTGTACCCATATTTACCACCCTCCATTAAAGTCCTCCTTGATAACCTTCAAAGAGCCTATACCAAGAGCAACCAGAACCTTTTCCAAAGAACCCTCAATGCACTAGAAATCCACCTAGTCAACCTTGAGATTGGAAATATTGTTCTCCCTAGTCAACTCTTTGGCAAAGAGGATGTCCATTCAATGGATAAAATGACAATCATGGGCACTAACTATGCAAGGCTTGGTCTTAAGACTCAAGCCTCCCTAAGAAGTGCTATTGCCAACTTGCCCACCGATATACAAAATCGTATATTACAATGCAAGGCTATGTCCGAATCATATGACCAATGGTTCGCATATTTCAAAATACTGGTCACCACTCATTTCCCAGTGTACGGCGAAGACTCAGATGACATTGATGACATCTTCCTCTACACAAATTGGGGAGATTATTATGGGTGCAGTCTCAGAGTTTATGAGAAGAAACATCCTTTTCCAGGCCTCATAGTCAATTTCGAAGATTGGAGGGAGGATGAAGACAAAGAGCAGAGTTGGCTCTCAATGATGTTTGAATATGGTTTCATCAGGCTCATCAAGCTATCAAACCATCAACAGATCAGCCAATTCCCTCAGATCATTCAGCAAGCAGTTGCCAAAACCAACAGCCCTTTTGTGACAATCAGATGTTGGAGCACTCTCCCACAATGGGACAGTAATAATTGGATGGATGTCCAACCAGCCCACCATCTTGTTCTCATCAATGGATACACCCACCAAGGCCCTTGGTATGATGGAGACTCCTACCTATCTTACAGAGACCCTCATGCTCTTGCAGATTGTTGGAGGAGTTCATAGGTAACACTGGCAGAATTACAGTATTTACTAATAGGCCTTATTCTGAAGCCCTCAACGTCAAAGGTACCTCTCATATTGATCCCTGATACTTCGTGAAAAGAAACCCAGACTATGAAGCAATATTATGGTGTGGAGTCTGCAACGAATTCGCCAAGTTCCATGAACATGGTTACAATGAACCATGGGATCCCTATGATGGTTACAATACAAGTGATTAAACAGTTCAGAATCAAGTTTGGCTCCGATTACTATTCATAACAGTACCCGCACCTAGAAGATTCCAGACAGACTACTATTCATCCCACAATACCAATCACTGTGCAATGAACAGTACTCTAGAAAAGCAAGGGGACAAAACACTATTCATGAACAGTGATTGTTACTGTTCATCAAGCAGTGCCCCGACAGCATCATTCAGTTTACTGTTTACTTTCGGCTGAAAAAGAAATTCACCCATGGTAAAAGTAATTCACCTTCCTTGATTCCAGCAGTCTCCTGAAGAATCCAAAGCTTCCTCCAGTCTATAAAAGGAACCCTCCTCTTCATTCTTCAGCAGGTCCGATTGTACATCCAATTGAGTGGAAACACAAGAGAGCACCTCAGAGATAGTTTCAGTTTACAAAAGTTGTAACCTAACCTTTCTCTTATAATGGCAACCTTAGCCCCAGTTTGTAACCTAGTGGCCTCAGTTGACCTTTTATTTTCATGTAAGCAGATGGCCCCAATCGGCCTTCTCCTTATATATATATATATATATATATATATATATATATATATATTTTTTTTTTTTACATTCAATTTTGTGTCTTAAAATAATTTTTTTAGTCTTTTAGGAAAACAAATCCTAAGCAGTGATATCCTAATAAATAATTAAAATAACTATTTTAGTATTGTATGCGTTGATGTTAGACAATTATTTTAGGATATTTGATTTTGATCACATTTATATTATTATTATTTGCTGTTGAAAACTTAAAACTAGTTATCATGGGATGAAAGTATCTCTTTTGGTTAAGTAGTTACATGGTTGAATTTTAAGACATGAACTTAAGGAATAACATTTATGGCCTGTTTGGAAGTTTAGAGAGGGAGGAGAGTAGAAGGGAGTAGAGGGGAGGAGAGTAGTGGGGAGGAGAGTAGAGGGGAATGGTTATCCTCCACCTTGTTTGGATGTTTTTAAAATTAGTAAAATGGAAGGGAGTAATTAGCCATTCCTCTTGTTTGGATGTTTTAAAAATTATGATGGAAATGAGAGGAAATGATTTAAATAAACAAATTTACCTCTATTTGAAAATGGACTTGCAACATTGGTCTATGATTAATTTTTTAGATTAAATAATTATTTAATCAACATTCTCATTCCATCAAATACCACTAATAAAAATATAAAACTACTATTGTTTCAAAAAAAAAAAAAAAAAAATATATATATATATATATATATATATATAAAACTACTATTAACTATTATAAAATAATTTTTATTACCTCAAAAAAAATTATAATAAAAATAAAAATCCTTCATAAATTTCTACAGTTTCCTAGCATTTCTCACCAACCAAACAAAAAGCTAGCTCCACCTCAGTCTATCATATGACGTCTAAAAAGTAAAATTAGAATTCAAAATTTTTTGAGCAACCAAACAAAGACCAAGAGAGAGAGATAGATCAAAATTTTCTAAGCTAGCTCCACTGCGAACTTGCTCTAGATCCAACACAGCACAACGAAATAGAGTCCTTCATCGACATCGACGACAAGAAGGAGTCTTTGTATTCCTCGCCGTCGTATTGGTTCATGCGATCTTGACTGTTGATCTTCTCGTTAGCCATAGCAAATCTCTGAGAAAAAATATATCAATTTTCCCAGAAAGTTCGGATCAAATCTCAATCGGAAACCCTAGAATCGGGGCTCAAATCTTGAAGAAATGATGGCGATAAGGTATATGTGCGTGTGAGGAAGAGAGAGAAAGAGCGAGTTTTGGATTTGGGTATTGGATTGTTGGATCTATGCAATTAGAGACTTTGTGTAGTATTTGGTTTTGGGTTTCTCTTTTCTGTTTGGTTGTTGAGAAAATATTGGATAGAAATTGTAAAGGTACTAAATTTAGTAGAAATTGTGTTTGGTTTGTAAGAAAGCACTAGGAAGATTTGTCATTTGTAGTGTTAAATTTTCTTAAGAAACAAACAAAGATTATTTATATAATCGGTTTGTAATTTTGTTAATTTAGAAAAGGTAAATTAGGGAATTTATTTGGTTAATAATTTATTCACTCTACTTTCCTTCCAAATCTCTCCAATTTGGGGAAATTAAAAATGAGGGATTAGAAGTATTTGAAACCCCTCCAAACCCCTCAAAACTCCTCCCCTTCCTTCCGTAAAAAATTTCCAAATAAGGTAATTGAATTATTCTTCCTCCTTTTACTTTACTTCCAAATAGGCCATTAAAGTACTATATCTAAGTTTTATCCATCTAAATATATATTAAGAAAAGGAAATAACTCCTTTTTTTCAAGAAGTGGAAATAATTATAACTAGCCTTTGAGCACGCGCTTACGCGTGTGCTCAGAAGCTCTTCTATTTTTTAGGTAAAAATTAATAATTTGCATTTATTATAATTTGAGATTTTTACTTTTTCCAATTACCGAAAAAAAAAAAAAAACGTGGAGTGAGTTTTGTAGATTGGAGGAGTTTTAAAACTAACAAAAGAGTAATCTTATTTTATAGGGAGTTAATGAGTAGAAGTAAGAATTTAAATCAACGTAAAAGTAGGAGTTTATTAGAATCAAGAAGGCATTTCAACGTAAAAGTAGAAATTTATTATTTTTGTTAATTTACTATTTTAACCCCATTTTTAAGTTGTTGGTTAATTAATTTAGGGGTATTTTTTACAGGAAAAAAAAGAAATAACTAACTTTCTAAATCCTCTTAATATATACAGATAACATTCTTTGAATAAAGATATCATATTCCAGAGAATATTATTATATTCCAAACCAAAAACTAAAATTGGGCTAACTTTATTCAGCAAAAAAATAATTGGGCTAACTTGTTTTGTACTTTTTTTTTTTTTGGTTGAGAAAATGTGTTGTACTTGAAATCTTATATTTTGCTTGAATCTAATAAACTCTTTTATTTTGCCTATTATTATGCATTTACTTTAGGCAAAAAACACATTTTAGTCTCTACATTTTATTTTTATCGCTTTTAGTCTCTATATTGAAAAATGCTTCCTGTTTTGGAGGTGAAAGAGGTAAAAATAAAATGTAGAGATTAAAATGAAAATCGTTCGAAAATGTAGAGACTAAAATGTGCTTTTCGTCTTTATTTTATCCTACCTAGAATTAGAAAAAAAAGAAAAAGAAAAAAAGAAAAGAAACCGTGGATTTAGCGTGAGAGTGAGAGGTGGCACGTGGGACCCCAATCCTCCGCCCACGGTTTTTCTTTGTAATTTAATTGGAGTAGATTTCTCTCTCTTATTTTCATATTTTGATCTCCCTCGGTTTTCTTTGTCATTATCAAGTTTAATTTATTCTTTCTGGGTTCGACTAATTTTCTCTTTTAACACCTTTCCTTTTAATTATTTATTTATTTAATTATGGCAAACAGACTTCGATTCATAATTCTTCATAGTTTTATTCCTTGATTTCTTTGATTCGAATTTGAATTTCTCATTCATTCTGTGATTTATCTGATTTCAATTTACTTCCACTCGGTTTCTCAAAATTTTATGTCATACTCGATTGACTAGATCTACTAATTAATTAGAAATTCTCAAAAAATCTGATTCTTTTCATACTTTGACTAATGGGTTGTTATTGTTTGTTTGTAAAAGTTTTGAGCTTTAGATAGACATTTAACCCAAAATTTTCTTTTGTTAATTCACTATTGTGAATAACATTTTCTGGGTTTCTCATAAAAGTTTCAAAATTTGAGTAAAATATTCAAAATTTTCGTTAGTTGTTTGGTGTTTGAGTTTGTGGGGTTCTCTCGGAATGGTCACAGTTAATGTTGGAACGCTCCATTATGTGTTGGACCACGTTTATGGTGCATTTATGCACAGAACAAAGATAAGCCCACTATTTTTCTCTGGAGGATGGGGTGGCTCAAAGCTTGAATTGCTGGAGAGAATGATCAAACAGCTTTTCCCAGAAGTGGTTGGTCAGAATTGGCCTCCCACATTGGTGAAACCTGTTTGGAACACAGTTTGGGAGACCAAGACTGCTTGTTTAAGAGAAGGGGTCTTTAGGACCCCTTGTGATGAGCAGCTCCTAAGTGCATTGCCTCCTGAGTGCCACAATGCAAGGGTTGCTTTCCTTACTCCCAAGTTTGTGCCGCCACAGAAGATGGCCTGCGTGGTTCATCTTGCAGGTATATTGGTTTTATTTTCTTCTACAGTAATTCAGAAATGGGACTTTGCATTGAACTTTAGCTTAATACTACATTGTTGATGGAGGGTTTAACCGTTTAAGCGAGTTTCTTGTTTTATTGCTTTGTTTATCTGTCACAAAGTGTTTGGTTTTGGTGCTGTGGTTAATGTATTTGCTTGTGCATGGTTCATGGTAGGATTTTTTATTCTCAATTGGTCAAGCCTTAATTTGAGTTTACATTGTTTTACTGGAGAATTCATCAGGGTCTTTATTAGCCTTATGATGATTTGCTGCAACCAAATAAGGTTTTGACATGCAGCAAAGTGAAGAGGGCTGGTTTAGATTGATTGGATTGGCTTTACGCTGGCTGAAATCCCTACACTAATTATGCATTTCAATAAAGAAGTAAAATCTGGTGTTTAAGTAATGTTTATATGGGAACAGCTCAAGCTTTAATAGTTGACTTGGTAAATGAATGGCTTCCATTTGTTTCATGAGCTAAGTTTTTGGATTAGCTCCATTGGCTATCAATTGGTTGGAACTTTAAGTTTTGGTTTAAATGCAAGGAAACGATTCAAAGCTTTAATATTTGACCGGGTAAATGAATGGCTTCTGTGCGTTTCATGAGGTAGGCTTCTGGATTAGTTCCATTGGCTATCAATTGATTGGAACCTTTAGTTTTGATATAATTTGTTTCCTTTTGAAATGTTTGACTCCTTTCATTTTTGCTTCTGTTTTCCTTCCCCCCTCGGATGCAGGGCCAAGGGGTTATCCAAAGGGAAAATTCCTCAATGAAGTCTAACTTTAAGGATAATGTGATAACTACACTTAGTAAAGGTTAACTAAAATATTTTTAATATTTTTGGCAGATTTATATGTTTTTGCATTAGGTTTTGTTTATATTCCTCCAATGTATGTTATTGCTGGAAAATACTGTATCCATTGGGAAATAAGTATTGAGGTTTGTCCTCTTGGCAGTTAGAATGTAGTTATTAGTCAGTTGGTGAAATGTTTAATTTTTGGTTTATTAATTCCAAACTGAAATGCAGATATTTTTCATTTGAGCATGCGTCTTCCATCACTATTGTGAATTATTCAAGTAATTAATTATTCATGGGAATTTCTATACTAACTACAGTTGATATTATAGTGACCTTTCTGATACTATGAAAACTACAATTTTTTTTTATTCCTTCTGCACACATTCATTTGAGTATATTCTTGTTTGTGCTACTTTCCAGATTAATTTCTGAATTTGTTATACTAATTTCAGATATTAACAATGTTCATTATTTCCTAGTATCCTGCCAAATCTCAAAATTCTATTTCAAATTACACTTTACCACTGAAGGAAACTCCACCCTTCGGTGCATTTGACATTTGGTAGTTAGCCATCTGGACTACAACTTGTAGCCTCTTTTTGCAGGCACTGGGGACCATACCTTTGAACGGAGACTGCGCCTTGGTGGGCCTTTGTTGAAGGAAAACATTGCAACCATGGTGCTTGAGAGGTAAATGCCAATTCTGTGTATTCCTAGAAATTGATAGAAGTGCTTCTGTTTAAATTACTTAACGTAAACTATGAGCTTTTGAATAAAGGTAAATATTTAATTGCAGCCCTTTCTATGGACAAAGACGCCCTATGATGCAGTTTGGTTCAAAACTTTTGTGCGTTAGTGACTTGCTTTTATTAGGAAGGGCAACCATTGAAGAGGCCCGCGGACTGTTACATTGGTTGGACTCTGAAGAAGGGTTTGGCAAGATGGGTGTTTGTGGATTGAGCATGGGTAAGGCTCAAACTGAATCCTTCGCTAGAGATTAAAGTTAGCTAGATCTAATCTAGCTTTGAGATCATATCTTTTGTCGGTCAAATTTGTCATTTCAAACTTTGAATTAATTTGTTGGGTTACATAAAAATATTATTTCAGTGTGTAAAAAGAAATGTATATATTGTTAACTCTACAAGTGGAGCACTCACACCCCAAAGATAAGTCTCTTTTTTCCCTCCGAACTTTGATGGTTTTTGGGAATTCAGGAGGTGTACATGCTGCAATGGTTGGATCACTTTACCCTACACCTGTTGCAACCCTTCCTTTTTTATCTCCACACTCTGCTGTTGTGGCATTCTGTGAAGGAATATTACAGCATGCTACTGCATGGGAGGCACTAAGAGAGGATCTTGCAGCACAGAAGGCTGCAATGACTCTTGAGGAGGTGAGAGAACGGATGCGAAATGTATTGTCTCTCACAGATGTCACACGCTTTCCGATTCCCAAAAATCCTGATGCTGTAATATTTGTTGCTGCTACTGTAAGTACCAGATCTCAATATTACCTTCTGAACGTGTCATTTAAGAAAATTTATGAGGACTCCATAGTTGTTTTCTTTATCCCTATTAATTGTCTTATCTTTATAGTACTTATAGGCATGTTTTCTAAGCATGGCTGACAAGGAGTTGGCAATTTCCCTCTTTTAATAATTTGATGATTTATCTAGTGAAAAAGAAAAAAAAGAAAAAAAAAAGCAAAAGAAATAGATAAAAAAGAATGCTGTTAGATAGAATTGAAGCAACCTTTGAAGCTTGTGTTCCTCTCTCTCTTTCCCATCCTTGCAGTTGACTGTCATTGCATTGTAACACCTAGGAAAGAATTTTCTGTACTCTTTTCTTTCTTTTTGTGGGTGTTTTTTTTTTTTGGGTGGGGTGGGGGGCTGTTTAAGAGCCTTTAGCTGCAATTGGTACAAAGTTTATACCATCTGAAATTTAGTATTAATCAATCCATGGGAGTTAATATTCTGTAGGTAAGTCTTGTATGCATTAGGAAGTTCTCATTATAAACTGTAGTTCTCTTGGGCATATAAATCTTGATGTGCTCAAGCACAATCCACATGCATCTCTTTACAACAGCCTCAAAATTAAGAAGTTAACTTTTCTTCATGGCCGTCCAATTAGGCAAAAAAAGAAGTTAACTTTTTACCTTTTTTCTTTTTGCATGATCAGATGTCTGTGGAGAAAGTTAACTTTTTAACTTTTGCTCCCAACCATCGATCAGGTATTGCATCCTGTGCAATATCCTAGCTACTGCACAGGATCCATACCCCTTATTGCTTATGATTGGTGTATCTTCATTGTATAATTTATTGCTCTTTATTTTTTACTGCTTCCTTGCCAAATTTAGCTTTGGCAGCTATATTCTTAAATTGCAATCATGCTTCAGGATGATGGGTATATTCCAAAACACTCTGTGATGGAGCTTCAAAAGGCTTGGCCTGGTTCAGAAGTGAGATGGGTCACTGGTGGGCATGTCTCATCCTTCCTTCTACACAATGGTGAGTTCCGGAGGGCAATCGTTGATGGTCTTAACAGATTAGAATGGAAAGAGTCTCCATCATGAGAGTGGTGTCACCATATGAGAAGATACTGCATTTATTCTCTTGGTAATCTTCTTCACCTCACTAAACATGTAAAATGAATCATAACTGATGTTTGTGAACACGCCCCCCCCCCCCCCCCCCCCCCCCCCTCTCCGGGCGGGGGTTCCAAAACAATAACCAAAAAAAAAAAAAAAAAAAAGAGATAGTATGAGGGGGGGTTGTTTTGTGAATTACTATTTAATGTGTATCAAATTCAATGTGTACTATCATCTGATAAACTTCATTTGTATGTGACATTGAAATCAATGTTAAATGGTAAAAATGCTGATGAAACTTTTACTCAAATTTGGTTTGGAGAAGTGTGGATTTGTTTGTTACAATGCTGATGAAAGTGAGGCTGGGATAGAGCTGATGAAAGTTCACCCCCCCTCACTTTCACAGCTTCCAATTGACAAACGGATGTCAATAATAAATGTCA
Source organism: Quercus parvula (assembly GCA_030820535.1). Taxonomy (NCBI): domain Eukaryota; kingdom Viridiplantae; phylum Streptophyta; class Magnoliopsida; order Fagales; family Fagaceae; genus Quercus; species Quercus parvula. The sequence goes on along the minus strand of JAUAME010000011.1, from coordinate 24,356,069 downwards.
TTAATACAATACTGATTCTTTGGTTACAAGTTGGCCCACATTGCTGATGAAAGTTCTATTCAATTCTGGTTTGGAGAAGTGTGGATTTTTTTGTTAAGGACATGTTGTCCAAACTGTGATTTTCATTTTCTCCTGCCATTGTTACGGACCCATCAAGAATAGAAAGTCATATGTATAAATGTCACGTTGATGCTTGTTTAGTACAGTTTATTTTTCAGTTTTTGAAGTATATTTTCCATTTTTTGAAAATGAATTTGTTGGACAAATTGCACCTAAATGTTAATAGGTCTTTTTGATTTTTGTGGTTTCTTCTCTATTTTTATTGTTATAGCACTTTAGCAAAATGGTAATATTTATTTAGATTTTAGTTTTTTTTTTTTTTTTTTCCTTGTTATTGGATACCCAAATCTTAACGGATTAAAAACAAACTATTACCGAAGACTTACAGCTTTTGTAAAACTGAGTACATTGTCGTAGTAGTAGTAATTTAAAGATTACGGTGGAACCCACTTCAATTTCTGGGCAAATCATTATAAGATCACTTGCAGCTTGCAAGTGGAGCACCACTCAAGCACTGGTTATGGAAATAAGTCGAATAATCGAAGTTTTGCAATTTACCACCTATTGGAATCTGACCACAAAGCCTATTATAACTCACATTAAAGAACTGCAACTTCAGTGCCGTAATCTCAACAGGAATGCTTCCATAGATCTTGCTGTGGTTAAGATCCAAAGTAATCAAGCTCTTGGCGAACACCACCTTGGGCAGATTAAACTCCAACAATTTCCTCAGACAAGTCCACGATCTGTGTACTGTTGTACGATCTGAAAACCACGGACGCATCACCTACGAGTTTGTTCCTCGACAAGTCAATGTAAGTGAAGTCCATTTGAGCAAAGGAGGTTGGGATTGGACCGGTTAGTTGGTTGTGAGAGATGTACAGGTATAGTCCCTTGGGAAAATTACCGAAAGAGTTGGGGGTTTGTCCCGTGATTTGTTACGGTACAGGCGAAGTCCATTGAGGTTTGGAAGCTGTGGAAGTCCATTGAGGGTGGGATAGACCCAAATAGATTATTAAATGAAAGATCAAGGAAAGCGAGGTTTTTGAGCTAGCTGTGGAAGTCAAGAACTTGGCCAGAGAGATTGGTCCAACTGAGAGTGAGGGATTTGAGGTTTTGAGTTTGACAATGGCAGGTTGGATAGGACCAGTGAGATTGGGAAACTTGTGAAATTCAAGAGTGTCGAGAAAAGGAAGGTCACCCACTTCATGTGGGATTTGGCCAGAGAGATGGCCAGAAAAGATGGTGAGGTAGTTGATGCAGTTAGAGGCGGAGTCACATGTGACACAATACTGGTCACAGCAATCGGTGTTTGGGTCCCAAGAGGCAAGTACGTAGGGGTTGTTGAAGGCTTGTTTGATTTGGAGTAAAACTTTTTTGTATTGTGGGTTGCAGAGTTCGGAGAAAGTAGAGGAGATGAGAAGGGTATAGCAGAGGAGGGAGAGAAGGCTAGTTGTACTACCCGTGTTTTAGTATTCTTGACGAGAATGGTGGTGTGAAATTTGTTATTGAAAAAGAGAGATTTATCCCATCAAAAAAAGAAAAAAAGAAAAAGAAAAAGAGAGATTTATGGCTTGTTTGGTTTAGAGTAGTTTTGAGTGATATGATCCAAAACTCATAACTGAGTTATCAAAACACATGGGATCCACACAATTTTTTTTGTTTGGTTTGATTTTCACATTGTGTTTCCATCACTCAAAATTCACAAATTTTGAGTTAGAGTGATGGAAACACAAAACAAGAAATAGGTGTTTTCAGTTTTTGAGAATTGAGTTTTAGTGGCATTTTTGTAAAATTAAGCAAAGAATGGGACCTGTCCGTATGACTTGTCCCATCAAATAATGTCTCTCTCCAACTTGTTCTTCTTTGTCACTTCTCCTCTTCATTTTTTTTTTCCTTTTACCCAGAGCTCTCTCTTCCCATTGACCCATAACTCTCCTCTTTTTTGTGTGGCATCAGAGAGAGAGCAAGACCAGAGATTGGAAGCTTCGCCATCGATAGGGGATTTGAAAAACGATGTCGGACTAAGCCCAGGCCGGATCATGAGACACGCGGACCTCGAGATTGGAAGCTTTGCTGGCGACAGGGGATTCAAGACCTAATGCTTTCTATCTCCCAACGTGATGAGACCTGATGCTTTCTTCTTCATTTTTTCTTTTACTTCTTTCTTTTTCTTTCCTTTTTTCTCTTTTGTTTCTTTTCTTCTTCAAGGTGGGTTTTTGCTCTTAGTTTCTTCTCTCTCTTTCTTTTTTCTTTTCTCTTTCATTTTTGTTGTTGTTGTTGTTGTTTTTTTTTTTTTTTCACTTGGTGATGGCAGAGATGGCTGAGTTTGGGTCTCCAATCTAAGGATTTGGGTTTGGGTTTTTTGTTGTGGTTGTGGTGGTTTGTGGCTTAGGCTATGGTGGAGCTTGTTCGCTTGGATTTTTTGGTGGAGGTTATGGTTTTGGTTGAAGGCTGTTGGTGGGTTTGGATTTTTGATCCATTTGGATTTATTGGTGGAGGTTGTGGTTGTGTTGAAGGCTGTTGGTGGTGGTGGTTGTGGTTCTGGATTAATGGGTTTGTGGTTGGTGGTGGTGGAGCTTAGTTGATGGTGGTGGATGAAGGGTTTGCCGTTGGTAGTGGTGGAGCTGGGTTTCGGTGTAGCTGGGTTTGAAGAGCAAAAAAGAAAAGGGACGCGGGTAGCAACCATATTCTTTTGTGTAGTGTCAATGGGTGGGTCCATCATTTTGGCAACAAGTGAAGTTAAAAATTGAGATACATGACTGAGTTATGTGACCAAACAAAAGTGTTGGATTTTTTGAGTGATAGTGGAGTTTGGGTTATGAGTTATAGGTTTTGAGTTTGAGTTATGAAAACTGAGTTCTGAGTTATGAAAACTGAGACGCCTCTAAACCAAACTGGCCTTTATTATTGGGCATGGGTTGTCTAGCGGTCTCTTTCTTAGGCATTGTTTGGTGAGGGATTAAAAAGTTGAGGGATAGAAAAAAAATTTAATTTTTTCTGTGTGTATTTGGTTGGGAGGATGGATAAGAAGGTGGATGAAAACCTCTTTTGTTTGGTTGAAAAGAAGAATTAGAGGATAGAAAATTTAATTTGTAAAAATTTGCTCTGTTACCCTGATTACGTAAAAAAAATTTGATAGTTTAAAAGAGAAAAAATTCTGTTAGAGACTAAGCTCTTGTTTGGGAGGAGAGAATGAAATGGAGTGGAAAAGAATAAAAAAATAATTTTAGAATATTCTTCCTTTCTCTTGTTTGGGAGTTTTAATGGAGAGAATGGAAAATCCATTCCTTTATTCGTGAGTTTAAGTGGGAGGGAATGGAATGGGTAAGAGAGAATACTCATTCCTCTCTATTCCCTTAAAATCTCAAATTTTCATTTTTCCTGAAATTAGGAAGAATAGGAGGGAATGAAATTAGATTTAATGAATTTTTTACTAAAACTCTCAAAATACCCTTATGTATTCAACATTTTATTTTAAAATACTTTCAAAATTCCATTCCATTCCCTCTATATTACTCTCAAACAAGATTACTTACATTCCATTCATTTTCATTCATTTATTTTAAAATATCGACTTAAGGTTACTTAATTCTATTCTATTTCATTCTTTTTCCTTATTTAAATACATTCTATTCTATTCTATTCATTTTCATTCCCATATGATCATTCCATTCCTTTATGAACTCCTAAATGAAGCTTAAGAGTATAAAAATAAATAAAAACATAACATTGAGTTAAAAAAGTTGGCCCACCAAAATTGCCTCCTCTTTCTCCTCCCAACCAAACAACCTCCCTCGTCCAAGCCCTCCTAATTTCCCTTCCCTCTATTCCATCTTCCCCCAAAAATCACTTGAACCAAGAACTACCTTAGTCTGAGGCAGTTAGTCTAATGCAGTACATAGAGGGTAACTGACATGTCATCCAAACTATGATTTTCATTATCTCCTGTCATTGTTTCGTACAATCAAGAATAGAATGTTTCTATCATTTCGGTCAAAAAAAAAAAAAAAAAAAGAAAAAAAAAAGAATAGAATGTCATATGTATAAATGTCACGTTGATACTTGTTTTGTACAGTTTATTTTTGGCTCTTTGGGTGAAATATAATTACTTTTTCGTACCAGTGGTCCACCTTACAACAATTAGCAAACATGTTACATTGTCACCATCATTTTGGTTGGGCCGACTGCACTGCACTACTTTTTCATTTTCATTTTCTTTTTCTTTTGGGTGGTGGTAAAGTTAAAGATGGATCTTACCGTTCTACTTTACCAAAGAAATTTTTTTTTAGAAAAACCTGTTTGACAAGATCAGCCCCAAGAGTCTTTTTGGTCAAATATTGCTAAATTCGGAATTTATTTGTGTTATAGGCACTGTTTCAAGTTATTTAAGAAATTGAGGAAAAAAAGTGAATTTCAACAACGGTGTTGCCGAAATTCAACAAAAGTATGAGAGAGAGAGAAAAAGTGGGAGAGAGAAAATTTTGAATTTCGGTAATCTTCCTGCTGTCCAAATCTGTTGACTGAAAATCAATTGTGGTAATGCCATTGCTGAAAATGGAAGGAAAAAAAAAATAATGGTTGTCGAAATCTGAGGAGGAATTAAAAAAAAAAAAATGTTACGTCCACAATATTTTTACAACATTTTCACAACAAATCATGATTAGTTATTATTAGTTCAAATTTGAATTTAACACTGAGATTACTTTTTTAATCCAACAATAACAATTTGCCACTTAAAAATTTGTTGTAAAAATATTGTAAAAATTATGTGCACATATTATAAAAAAATGGAATGGATTTGTGGCAAGGAGGGAAATTTTTTTTTTGAAGGAACAATCTAATCCCACACCACCCAACCATTATGTTGCAAACTAAACTTCCCTAACAATTCTTGGTTGTATTTGCCCACACGACGACACACATACCGTTGAGAATTGGGGCCTAATAGTTTACAAGACATGGGCAACAATCTATGAGAATGGCCATAATCCTCAAACATGGAACCTTCAAAGGTTTTCAAAGTGTACTCAGTATTGCTCGGCTTGGCCTCGAATTGAATAAAATACATTCTGGGCATCAACTGGATCTTCACAAGTCTCACAAATTCAAAATTTGTACCCTACACCAATTGTTCATAATCAAAGAATTAATAAAGAGTTATAAAGCATATATAGATGGATACTAAGAAGAAGAAGAAGAAATAAACCTTAATTTCGTTGTAGTGCTCTAACAACGACTGTCCATTGAGAGAAAATTCATTTCGTTCCTGTTCACAAAGCTGAGAAACAAGTAGATTTAATTGAAAACCTTCTCATAAAAAAGAAAAGAGACACACTCACCCACACAAAGTAGCACATACCTGTGTCTCAGGGATCCATTTCGGATCCTTAACAACGATTGTCCATTGAGAGAAAAGACAGGGGCAAGGGTGGACGTAGGGGGTTGAGGGGACGACGAGTGTGGGATCCAATCTATATTGGGATTGGATTCATCCTCTTTTTCAAATTGACGGGTGAATTCATTGAAGTCTGGAAAACTACATCCTTATAGTCCTCATAATCTGCCATGATTCGATCTCTAAGACCAGAGAGAGAGATAGCATGAGTTTTGCATATTCCACTCACGGGCAAGGAGCACAGAATATGGAAGAGAAAAATCAAGGCAATCTGAACAAAAAGGTAAAAAGGAAGTAACATACAACTGCAAGTCATTCACACAAGCATGTTTTGGACACAAATCTCAGAGCATAACACAAACCACATCAACAACATGTCCAAACGCAAGGCAAAACCAAGTCAGATTGACACACCCAAAACGAAAGAACCAATTTTGAAATCATTAACTTGAAACCCCAAAACCCAAATCAAAATACCAAATACACAGAGGATCCACAAACCAATTGTTTTGCACCTAAAAACAAAACCCCAATTTTTCAAACCCTAGCAAGCGGGAAATCCAATCCATGAAGAAGCACTAGGAAAGAGGGGGAGGAAAATACAGAAATTGAAGACAGAAAATAGAATTGGGTTTTGGTATATCATATACGGTCGATCGAAACCCTAATTAGAGAACTACAAGCCAAACAAGAAGAAAAACCATAGGCAAACAATTCGCGCTCTACATAGCCATAGCATTATTTGATCATCTAACTTTGAAACCATCAACAAAACCTAATACGACATGGATTGAAAATCTAAGTAAACCAAAACAATAAACCATCAAATTTACAGAAGCCAAACAGAGGGCAATCAGAAAAAATGAATCCAATAATTTTGCTAAGTTGCAGAGGATATTAAAAAAATTTACGTGGTTTTAAAAGCCTAAAACCGAAAAAACACAGAAACAAACCCTAATAGATCAAACAAAATCAACAAATTTCAAAACCCTAATCCCGCAGAATACAAAAATTTATAACAGTGAATCAGCGTACTTTCAATTACTAACTAATAATATTCTTAGACTAAATCCAAGATAAATTTGATGAATTAATCCTAAACCTTATGCATGATTACCAGTGTAGGCGAAGAAGGGAAGGAGAGAGCGGCAAGTGGCTAAGGGGCTGTTTGGCTTCATTTTTTTAATCACTCAATTTTTCACACCCGTTTGGCATCATCACCCAATTTCCATCACTCAATATTTTTCACACTATTTGTGAGCCCATACTTGTCAACCGGTACAGCCTTTTTTTTTTTTTTTTTTTTTTTTTTTCAGTACCCAAACTCACCGAAGCTAATATTAAAAAAAAAAAAAAAAAAGAAACTAGAATTGAAGACCGAGCCAGGGGAAAAAAAAAATCTAGAACTGAAGACCGAACCAGTGAGAAAAAAAAGAAAAAACCAGAACTGAAGACCGAACCAGTGAAAAAAAAAAGAAGAAGAAAAGAACCGAACAGTCAACCCAGGAAAAAAAAAAGTCAAAGTGGTCAAAAGTTGCTACTGATACTGTTTGCGGGTCCCTCATGTGTGTTTAATTACAAAAATGTCATTGAGTTATGAGTTATGAAAACTGAAAACAGCCAAAATGTGTTTTCAGTTTTCATAACTCATAACTCAAAAATCAGAGAATTGAGTGATGAAAACAGAGTTATGGAAACAGAGTTATTGTTTGCCAAATAATCTTTTTGTTATGGGTCTCACAATTTTTGAGTTATGAGTTATGAAAATTGAGAATTGAGTTACCAAATTTGCCAATCCAAACGCCCCTTAGGATTTCTAAAAGCACTGACAATGAGAGAAAAACCCCAATTTAAATTCAAATGGGCCTACTACAATAAAAATAAATAAACAAAGCCCATTCTTTTTTATTTTCTTTTTTTTTTTTAAATTTTTTTTTATGTAAGTTATAATTATTATTCCTTGTGCAATTCGGATACATATCACCAACAGGCCCTTTAGACCCAAAAATTTAGATAGGAAACCACAAAATATTGCTCTGACAGACGCTCTAACCCTTCAATATATATATATTTTTATTTTTTAATTTTTAAAATTTTAACAATATTCAGCAAAAATACTACAGCCCCAATTAGCCTTGAATAGAAAAACTTTGCATTTTTAAAAATTTGTCTCAGTACAGCAGAAGCACAAGTGGAGTGACAGGTCGCCGGTGACAGAGTAGGCCTCGCCGGTGAAGAGGTTGGGTCTCAGGGACACACAGAGAGAGAGAGAGAGAGAGAGAGAGAGAGAGGTAGATCTACCTTGGTGTGACAGCCCAAACAACGAATGAAGTGCTCGGGGTTATGGTCAAGGTCTCGCTGTGGTCGTCGCCGGTCTGAGTAGTGGCCGCCTTTGCGTTGGACGACGTCGTCGGATCGGTCGGCGTGACTGGGGTGAAGGATGAAGAACGAAAGGAAGATTGGAGAAGAAATGTGAGATATCGTGTTGAAAAATCATGTTGTGTGAGTAGCAGAGAAACGAGCATATCGTGGGAACAGTCCAGCTTTTTACTTTTTGATAATACTAGTACATTGTAGTAGTAGTAGTAGTAAATTGAAAATTACAGAGAGACCCAACTTCAGTTTCTGTGCAAATCCATTATAAGATCACTTGCAGCTTGGAAGTGGAGAGCCACACAAGCACCGGTTGTGGAAATAATTCGAATAATCGAAGCTTTGCAATTTACCACCCACTGGAATCTGACCACAAAGCCTATTATAACTCACATTTAAGTACTGCAAATTCAGTGTGGTCAACTCCAAAGGAAGACCTCCATAGATCATGTTATGGTTAAGATCCAGTGAAGTCAAGCTCTTGGGGAACACCACCTTTGACAGATTAAACTCCAACAAGTTCCTCGACAAGTCCACGATTTCTGTGGTCTTGCTCGATCCGAAAACCACAGATGCGTCGCCTTCGAGTTTGTTTCGCGACAAATCAATATAGCCAAAGTCCATGTGGGCGAACGAGGCTGGGATTGGACCGGTTAGTTGGTTGTGAGATAGGAACAGGTATAGTCCCTGAGGAAAATTGCCGAAAGAATAGGGGAGTGGTCCGGAGAGTTTGTTACGGTCCAAGCGAAGTCCAACGAGCTTTGGAAGCTCCGAAAGTGACGGTGGGATTGAGCCAGAGAGTTGGTTGAATGCGAAGTCAATGAGAGTGAGGTTTTTGAGTTTGCTGAGGAAATCAGGAATTGGGCCAGTGAGATTAAGCCAGCTGAGTCCGAGGAATTTGAGGTGTTTGAGATTGACAATGGCAGGTTGAATAGTACCAGTGACGTTGGGTTGTTTGTGGAATTCAAGGGTTTCGAGGTATGGGAGGTCACCAACTTCAGGTGGGATTTGGCCAGAGAGCTGGTTGTCAGCAGTGATGGTGAGGGAGTTGATGCGGTGAGAGGTGGAGTCACATGTGACACAATACCAGTCAGTACAGCAATCGGTGTTTGTTTTCCAAGAGGTAAGGACGTAGGGGTTGTTGAAGGCTTGTTTGATTTGGAGCAAGACTTTTTTGTCTTGTGGGTTGCAGAGCTCTGAGAAAGTAGAGGAGATGAGAAGGGTGAAGCAGAGGAGAGAGAGAAGAGGCCTACTTGTACTGCCCATTTTGGAAGGTAAGAGAATGGTGGTGCATGTGTGTGAAATTTGATGCTGAAAAAAGGGTTGATTTATAGGGTGTGGCGGTCTAATGTCTACGTTTTTGTGTTGGAATGATGTAGGAGCTGACGGAAGCTTTGAGATCCAGTTCCAGGGCAAGTCAAGGCAAATTGCAATGTGATCCCATTCAAACAAGTCAAATAATGCTTGATTCAGCGATAAAAAGTCAAATATTGTTGGATGTTTAAAATAGGCTTGTATTAAGCCTTCTATCTTATCTCAACTAGATCAAATAAGTAGGGTTACTTAAAACCTAATCTTTTATCTGCGTGCGATTTGGGTCTAATTTAACTTAACAACACATGGTTTCAAATAATATACTTTATCATATATGGTCTAGTCTATCATCATGTGTTGATGCCCACTTTGGCAAGAAGGCCCAATAGCAAGAAAAAACCCAACAATATGGGAGACAATAAGGGAGAAGAATTAGCAAAGTCAAAAGAAAACCATTAAGCCCAAATTGTAGGAATAATGGTCCAACTGTAAGATATTCAGAAGGTCTTAAAAGAAGCAAGTGGGCCTAAGGGAACCCAAAGAAAGAAGTAGGAAACCCATGAGAATTATGAAAAATGGAAAGCAAGCAAGAATGGGCAGAAGGAGCCCAAATGAAGGAACTAAGTAAATGGGTTGGTGAAAAAACCTATAAACTCCGAAAGTAAATGATATGGTAATTTGGGCCGAGGAAGCCCAAAAGACTTAGCAAAAGTCGATGGGAATGAAGGATTGGAATAGGCCGAGGATGCCTCAGGAAATGAAATGGGCCGAGGATGACTAAAAGAATAAAATGGACCAAGGAAGCCTCAAAGGGATGAAATGGGCCAAGGAAGCCCAAAAACAGCGTGAGTACAAGCCCATCGATAGTACTAGGCTACTGGAATTAAGTAAAAGGAAAGTGTACAACAAGCTCAAAAGAGGCCCAACAAGCACAAGTCAAATGATAACATGGTAAAAACAACGGGGCGACATGGCAAAGGTGTTAGCTGATCCACAAAGAGGATACAGATTGGATTGAAGAAGGAAATGTCCATGCCCAAGCAAGACCCAGCCCAAGGAGGAAGCAAAATATAAAGAATGAAAACCTAGTGACTCATCCATGCCATAAGAGGTCAATAATGAGTAGCAAAACGTGTAGCAAAGGCCAAATAAGCCCCTAGGTTATGGCAAACGTATGAACAACAGACAAGTCATGGACATATATGGAAGTGGAGCATGCACAAGGTATAGGCATCACCCACTTGTACCCAGTCAATACAGGAGCGGTGGGCCAGAGGTCAGAGGTAAGAGAGGGTATGGTTCAGTGGTGGGGAGAAGGGGGAAGCCTATTTAGGGGTTTCTGCTTAAACTCTTTTGGGGGAAGTGTCTTACTAGGATGACATATCACTCAAAAGAGAGAAAGATGAGCTGGAACCACTAGGTGTATGCCATAGGGGTTAGTAAGAGAGAATGACCACCCTTATTTGGATGAGAATGCCATGGAGGGCAAGAAAACAAAATGAAACCCTTTTTTCTAGGAATGGAATGTGGCACGGCTAGTACAGATAAGTGGTGATGGCTAGACAGCTGACAGATTAGTGGGTGATCTGGGAAGGACATCTATATTAGGACAAATCAATTAAGGGGTAAAATAGTAAAATCCCGTCACGATAGGCAGTATAAAAAGGGCCTTAGCTGTGCACAGTAGGGACAAGGGAGGAGAACAGAAGAAGGGGGAAGGAAAACACGGAGAGATAAAACAAGAGAAAAACAAGTAAGAAAATGGGTGAAAGATAAGAGAGAAAACAGGAAACTTAGAAAGGAAAAAGGAACCAGAAAGGAAAAACAAAGGGTGAGCAAGAGTGTGATGGTGGGCATGAATCAATAAGCTATTCCCTTCTCTTTCTCTAATAGCTTGCTCTCTAGTGAGGATTAAGGAATTCGAGAATAAGCCATCTAGGCCCATTCTCTCAAAGTGGGCAATTTCTGTGGCAGGACTTCCCTATGAGATTGCCCACATTGAAGAGTGGTTCCCTTTCTGAAGATAGAAAAATAAAAATAAAAACGAGGTTTGAAGAGTTTTTTATATTCCCAGATTTTCAATGACCCGCCCATTCACGCCTAAATTTTTGAAAAATTTTAAATTTGTTCTAACAAAGCTAACAGACGTTACAACGAGACAACCTTATTGGGTTGACATAGCAAATATGGTGATGTAACCTCATTTTAGTGAGGTTGCTTAATTTTATTGGCTGGGACTATAAGGTTGGCTTGTTGACCTTGTAGTCCCGAATTATCCAATAATTTCTCATTTTTAAAACACCTCACATCGAATTATTTATTTTATATCACATTTCATTAAAATATAAAATTTTCTTAATTTTTTAAAATTGTTTTTTCTTCTTCACACACAAAACTGTTATCCATTCTCTTCTTTCTTCCCTGAAAATGTAAAGAAAGAATAAAAATTAAATGCAAAATGAACAGTATCAATATAAATTTATACAATTATATATAGACTAATGTAGGTCAATTTTCAAGCAAAGTTGTGTAAATTTTTCAAACTTTTTTCTATTATACAACTCATGTGAATGCTGTAAATTTCCGCAACTAATTGCGTGTTCAAAATATTTTCAAAATGGATAAATTCCTGTATTGAGAAATCCTGTGCCTGGCTGTAGAACACCGACTCTGCAGCCTAATCTCTTAGCGCAACGCGGCAAAAGGAAGAGAACACAAATGCGGGGTACACTAAAATCTAATAAAACAAAGGACATGTATCTTTATTACATAGTTCTCCTCTGTTCTGGATCTTTATAAATTTGCAATCAAACAAACTTATTAGTTATTACCAGAGGCTAACAGCTATTGAAAAACTTAGTACATTGTAGTAGTAGTAGTAGTAAATTGAAAATTACAGAGAGACCCACTTCAGTTTCTGTGCAAATCCATTATAAGATCACTTGCAGCTTGGAAGTGGAGAGCCACACAAGCACCGGTTGTGGAAATAATTCGAATAATCGAAACTTTGCAATTTGCCACCCACTGGAATCTGACCACAAAGCCTATTATAACTCACATTTAAGTACTGCAAATTCAGCGTGGTAAACTCCACAGGAAGACCTCCATAGATCATGTTGTGGTTAAGATCCAATGAAGTCAAACTCTTGGGGAATACCACCTTTGACAGATTAAACTTCAACAAGTTCCTCGACAAGTCCACGATCTGTATGGTCTTGTTCGATCCGAAAACCACGGATGCATCGCCTACGAGTTTGTTTCGCGACAAATCAATATAACCGAAATCCATGTGGGCGAACGAGGATGGGATTGAACCGGTTAGTTGGTTGTGAGAGAGGAACAGGTATAGTCCCTGAGGAAAATTACCGAAAGAGGAGGGAATTGGTCCACTGAGTTTGTTACGGTCCAGGTGAAGTCCATTGAGGTTTGGAAGCTGTGAAAGTGAGGGTGGGATAGAGCCAGAGAGTTGATTGAATGCGAAGTCAATGAATGTGAGGTTTTTGAGTTTGCTGAGGAAATCAGGAATTGGGCCAGTGAGATTAAGCCAGCTGAGTCTGAGGAAGTTGAGGTGTGTGAGCTTGACAATGGCAGGTTGGATATGACCAGTAACATTGGAAAGTTTGTGGAATTCGAGGGTTGTGAGGTATGGAAGGTCACCAACTTCAGGTGGGATTTGGCCAGAGAGGTTGCCTGCGAAGATGGTGAGGGAGTTGATGCGGTGAGAGGTGGAGTCACAAGTGACAGTATACCAGTCACAACAATCGGTGTTTGGGTTCCAAGAGGCAAGGATGTAAGGGTTGTTGAAGGCTTGTTTGATTTTGAGTAAGACTTTTTTGTCTTGTGGGTTGCAGAGCTCGGAGATAGCAGAGTAGAAGAGAAGGGCGAGGCAGAGGAGAGAGAGGAGAGGCCTACTTGTACTGCCCATTTTGGAAGAGAAGAGAATGGTGGTGTGTGAAATTTGGTGCTGCAAATGATAGATTTTATAGGGTGTGTTGGTCTATATTTTTGTGTAGCAATGATGTAGTAACCGACGGAAGCTTTGAGATCTAGTTCCAGTGCAAGTCAAGCCAAAATGGCGATGTGATCCATTCCAATAAGTCAAATATTGTAGATTCAGCAATGAAAGGTCAAATATTGTTGGATGTTTAAAATAGGTTTTAGTTATTCTTGCTTGCTTATCTTAAAGTCCAATTTATTAGGGTCAGAAACACTTATAATCTATATATATATATATATGTTTCTAAAAAAAAAAAAAAGTGAAACTGAGAGAAACTAAAATTAGAATTACAAATTAAAGTTCCAATTTTGCGCAATGTGTCCTAAATTATATATTCTTAAAAGAGTTTTATTTCTTAATTTTAGAATCAAATGTGGGACTACATCATAAATATTCATCTAAGTGAGTTATTAAGTACAAAAACTAAAGAGTCTAGAATAAATGAATTAAAAAAAAAAAAAAAGTGTTTCACAATAATTTTTTAGAAATGGACAATTTATATTTTATACCTAATAATATCCTTACAAAATTTTTTGAAGAGTTAAAAAACAATAAAAATGACTATCAATAGTATTTAAATTATATATATATATATATATGAATTATATTATGCATCTTATTGTATAATTTTAAGTGTACCCATATATATACATGGGGTTACAAGTTAGTAATAATAATAATAATAATAATTATTATTATTATTTTGAAGAAATCATGGAATTAAAAACACTTGTATCTACTTGTGATTTGGGTCTCTAATTTGACTCATGGAATTATTATTATTTTGAAGGAAATCATGGAATTAAAAACACTTGTATCTCCGTGTGATTTGGGTCTAATTTGACTCAACAACACATGGTTTTAAAAAGATATTTATCATATATGGTCTAGTCTATTAACATTGAAAATAAATTTACAAATGCAAATTACGTACCTGAAACTCAATGTGCAGCCTCATCTTGTTCATGAGATGAAAGCAGGGGCTGCTCCATATGCATTTTAGTGTGTTCAATGAACACCCTCACTTGACAAAATAAAATTTTATACTTGAAAAAAAATTATATGGATAATTATTTTCAAACTAATATATTTTCTCTAAATATTGAACATCATGACTTGAGAATGACAAGTATTTGGGTTCAACAAAAATAGAATATTGCTATGAATATGATCACAATAATTTTATAACAAATTTTAAGTGACAAGTTGTTACTAGTTTTCAATTTAGCCCACCATTGACATTATTTTTCTATCCATTAATAACAACTTGTCACCAAGGATATTTTGTAAAATTGTTGTTTACCTAACATTTCTCACAAAAATTATCTTGGTCCCTCAAACATATTCTTTAAAAATAAAATAAAATCCAAATAACAATAATAAAAATTAGTCTAAATAACAGCAAAAATAACCCAAACAACAACAAGGTTAGGTTAAACAATAACAAATGAACAAAAGATTCAACAAAAAATAAAATAAAATCCAAAATAACAATAATAAAAACTAATTAAACTAAATAACAGTAAAAATTGCCCAAACAATAATAGTATTAGGTCAAATAACAACAAATGAACAAAAGATTCAACGAAAAGCCCATTCAAAAACAAAAATTAAAAACCTCTAATCATTTATATTTGTAACTCGTTTAATCCATTACATAAAAATAATCCTTAATTTTATTTTTTTCCTAAAAAACGATACTAAGAGAGATACTGTGGCCATGACTTCTCTTCAACGGTGCCAGCAGCTTTGCTCTCCTTAGTTTTTCAGTCACAACAACTCTGCTCTCTTTGGTGGATTAACTCGCAGTCACAGTGGCTATAATCTATTACTCTCTACCTCTCTCTCACTTTATCTATTTTTCTCTTCTCTATCATCATTAGACTCTCTCTCACTTTATTACTCTCATATCGGCATATCGACATTATTAGTTCTCACTTTAACTCTCATCCTTCACTTTTGGATGTTTCATTTTATTAGTAGAAGAAATTTGTAAAAGTCATTTACTTGTGTTTTTGTTGTTGTTGTTGTTGTATAATTCAATTTTCTATTTGACCACCTTAAAAGAAATTCCTATAGTCACCACTGGATGAAAGGTTCTTAAAAGATAGTGGCAAAGAGCTTCACTATACAAAACAAAATAACCCGTTCCTGAAAATCTTGAAATGAAGGATTTATGTGAAGTCTCTTAAGCTATTGGTATAGAGATTCGTAGAGAGAAATCACAATTATTTTAAAGTGAAAAATGTTTTGAAGATATTTCATAATAAAAGATTATACACCTAAAACACGGACATACCCAAGGGGGGTCCATGGGGGCTTGGGCCCCTTGGTCTGGAGAATTTTTTTTTACTTGTAATATTTTTTATTTTTGTAGTTGGGCCCCTTCATACAAAACCTTAGGCTTCCCTCCTCTTCAATCAGCTTAACTAGCCTAACCCAATCTGCAACTATCCAACTCAAAAATTTAACAAAAACAATAAAAGCATTTACAATGGTAATTGTATTTTAGCAAAAAAAGCTATTTTACCACCAAAGAACCAAAAAATCATGTGTTATTGGGAAGATAAAACTAAATTTTTTGCATCTACAGCAAACTGGTATAAATATTAGTTGATTGTAGCAAGTTGTTAAAAATATAATATAATATTTTATTAAGATTCTCTCTCTTCCTTCAATTAAAAAACTTAAATTCTCCCTCTTAATTTATTATTTTAATGAGTTGTTTATATTATTTTAAATGAATTAGTAAAAAAATAAAACATTTGTTATTAGGTGTATTGTAAATTGAGGTGGTAAAATAGATAAAATTGAGGTGCTAAAAGCTAAATTTTTTAGCTCCACTATTGTGAATACTCTAATTTCAACCAAAAAAAAAAAAAAAATTCTAGCCAGTCTAGTATTAAAAAAATACATATTATTTTTTGTTTTTTTGTTTTGTTTAGTTTAGTTTTCTTTTTTTGGTAAATAATTATATCTTAATGTACTAAACTACAATGATTTTGTGCATTTATAATTTGTTAATACCATATGGATGCTTATTTGGCATTTTTTTTTTTTGCTTATAATCCGGCTCCTTCTAACTTAAAATTTTAGGTCCGTCCCTGACCTACAATAACACCCATTTGTGAAATAAGAGAAATTTAGTCAAGACCAAAGTTCCCAAAATGTATTACAAACAGAACTTACAGAAGCAACTGAAGAACATATCAAACGCATTTGTAATAGATAATCAGTTGGATGCAGAACATATGTCTGTACAAGGTCTGATCTGGTGATGGCATTATCCTAGTTTGGAGCATTAGAAACCCACAAAGAAGGTTATGAAATACTTCAGGAAACTAAGGATTACAAGATAGACTTACCGACATGCGAATGAATTGGAGCTGATTGGTTATTCATATTTAGATATTCCAGGATGTATAGGCTCAAAAAGTGTACTTTATGATATGCATTTTTTTTTTTTGCTAAGGTGTTGTATCTTGTAGAATTATTAATAAATTATTGTTGTTTATCTACCATAAAAGGTAGAATTCATTGTTTTTCTATAAAGCCAGAACACAGGTTAAGAAACTTTATCGTAGGTCTAACGGTTAATAGATTCTCCCAAAAAAAAAAAAAAAAAAAAGTTTTGAAGCCTTTAAATTTTAGGGTAAACTACATAATTAATCCTTAACCTTTACACTATATCTCAATTTAATCCCTAACATTTCAAATGTATTAATTTGGTTGCTAACATTTTAGTATTGTGTCAAAATGATCCCAACTGTTAAGTGATGGATGAAAAATATTGACATGACTAACGGTCAATATAAAATATTATTTTTTTGTAACATAGACTGCCACATGTATTGTTATGTCAGCATAAGCTTTAAAAAAAACTAGTGCCACGTGTCCTTCAAATTGTTTTTCCTTTCATTTTCTCTTGCTTTCCTTTCTTGGGAAACAAACAAGATTATAAATCCAGAATTGAAAAATTAAACTTTATTTTCCTCGCATTTTCCTAGCAACCAAATCAGGGAAAAACAAAACTTTGGAGCTTAAGCCACTCACCCAATTTCCTTGTTCTCCTTGCTCGCTGTCAACACTATCGGGCTTATTGGAATCAAAATTTTCCTCTTCTTTAATTAGTCTCAATCAATGATAAAATCTTTTACCCTTGCTCTTCCTACATGCTATCAAATTGCCGTGCTTGTTAGCATCATTTTATATTCCTTCTTTAATCCCAGTCCCACCCAAAGATCAAAATAGTCCATAAAATTCTTTAGTGTTACTAATAATTTGTTGCTAGGCCTAGTATCAAGACTTTATCAGCATCAATACAATTACGCCTGTGAGCTATGAAAATAATAGTGGACTTTGTGAAGGGCCTTTATATTTTTGTAATCAACATAAATATTGTGTACTTGAAGTTTCTTTTAGAAATGGATTTGTTGTTAGTTTCGTAATTTTTTCTTTTTCATTAATATTGTTTTTCCCTTGTTTGATTTATGAAAAAATGTAGGAAAATGAAGTTGAATTTTTCAATTATGGGTTTATAATTCCATTTGTTTCCCAAGAAAGCAAAGCAAAAGAAAGTAAAAAAAATAAAAATGAAGGACACATAGCACTAGATTTTTAAAGTTTATGCTGACGTGGTAATACATGTGGCAGTCTATGTGGCAAAAAAAAAAAATTTATTTTGACTGTTAGCTACATCAACATTTTCCATCCATCACTTAATGGTTGAGACCATTTTGACACAACACCAAAATGTTAGAGATCAAATTGACACATTTAAAATGTTAGGGATTAAATTGAGATATTGTGTAAAGGTTAAAGACTAATTAAGTAGTTTACCGTAAATTTTATATGATAATTCAACTATAGGTTTCACATGTAAGAAAATTAAGAGTGGAAGGCAAAGTAATAAATTGACATAAAGTAAGAAATGACTAATGTTCAACTTTTCCTTCAACTATCAAATTATAAATTAATGCTTAATTTTTGTAATTTAGTAATTTTGTCAAAATGAGTCAATCGGGTCATTTTGTCCAAATTTATTAATAAACAAAGCCATTTGAACATTAAAAAAAAAAAATTAATACTAATAATAAAAAAAAAAAGATCTATTAAATGGAGCTTCTCATATATAAGTATTGAGGAAAACAACATTACATGTCCATTGAGCATATATAAGTATTGAGCTAATGATTGCTGATATCGGTACGTTGTTATAGAAGCTCATGGGGAGATATAGCTAATTTCATGTTTAATTTATTTATGATATGTTTTGAATAAAATTTGGTTAATAGAGAATAAAAGACTGTATATTTAGTACATAATAATATGTTTTAGTTCAAATGAAGAAGTAATGACTCAACCTAATGGCAATTTCTGAAATTTTCAATGGAGACATTTAAGATTCAAATATTTTCTCCTTCAAAATATTGATTTATAAAATTTAAAAAACTAACAATGGCTCATTGATTAAAGGAATTATCTTTTTTGTTTTATGTTTGATTGATTAAAGGAATTAAAAAATAAATAAATACAAAAGGACTTCGTCCTAACCTTTATCTCCATAAAAAAAAATTAAAAAAAGAAAGTTTTATTAAGCTAGGCATTAACTTCTTCTCCAGGAAAAAGAAAATGAAAAAAGAAAAAGTTAGGCATAAACTAGAACGAATCTCTCTAAAACAATTATGATTGAATGTTTGTGTTCAATTCCCTAGTACGCGCTGGGTTTCTCACTTTCCGCCTTCGATGCCGCATTTTAGTTTTTATGCTTTTGGAATTATTGGTGGCCGACTGGCCGTGGGGACCCCATGGTTTGACTTTGGCAATTTTGAAAGAATATTTATGGATAGGCAAGTAAACTTTGGATGCATACTGAGTCTCAAAAAATGTCACTCAAAACTCATAGCAGTCTTATAATAGGGAAAGCGATAAAAGAGAAACCACCGCGAGAACGAGAAGTTCACAATTCGCCACTTAAAATAGATGTCTTTAGCTGTTTTATTTTAAATTTTGATAATTTAAATGCCATTAGAATTTGGACAAGTAAACAATGAGGGCTTCGAAATCGTTATCCTTTGTGTGCTGGATTTATTATATATTCAAAGAAGATTTCCTCTTTATATAAACTAATCTCATTTGCACACTCGTACCTTTTGCTTCACCTAGCTTCTTTTCATTTGCACATTTATCCCTCCACCACATAGACCTTCACCAATCCAGGTTTCTTCCTGCAGATCATGAAAGAGAGGGACATTATCAACGGCTAAATATGTTCAAGACTCTGAGTGATGCTTGCTTGCTAGGTCGGCAATAACTTTTGTTATCATCCAATTATGTGTATCGGATCCACGTATTACATCCTCTTATCGGGTGAATTTGTATAATAGATGTGCATAACACAATTCAACAGTCCCATTTAGTTGCCTCGCATTTTGTAGCAAAGTTTGCAATTCTCCAAATATTTGAAGAGAAAGATTTTGGATTTTAATTTATAGTTTAAAGGACTTAAATTAAACATATATAAGATATCAAATTGTTAATTCGATTAATGAAATTTTATGGATGCATCGTTTTATTTTAAACCTTACGAACACATTAATTTAAGGTGACTAAGTATAAGATGTCATTTTATCATGTCACAAGTGTTTTTGTTAAAACAAAATTCCTAAGTCTTGAATCCATAATGTGTTTTTAACTTAAAACAAAACAATTTTTCCTAACAAATATTCTTTGAATCCATTAATTTAAATTCCTCAAATCTAACTACAACTTAAACATATTTAGCCTCTAGGAAGAAAACTTATACCATTTTTAGGGACAAAATTGGCTTTTGCCATTTTCGGGCAAAATAAGTAGCATTCTACCCCATTTCCCAAACTAATTAGGGAAATGCCCATCTTTTGAAACTTGACTTTCTCAAAATCGAGTTTAAAAAAAAAAAAAAATTTCCTGAAGCCCTATAGTGGCATTTTAAGGAGACTATAGTGACGTTTTAAGGACCTATAGTGATGTTTTGTAACTCGAGCTCCATGAACTTGAATTCTATGCCAGTTTTTTACCTATAACTCGAGTCCATGGAGCTCGAGTTACAAAACGCCACTATAGGTCTTTAAAAACGTCACTATAAGGCTTAACTCGATTTTGAGAAACTCGAGTTTCAAAAGAGGGGTATTTCCCTAATTAGTTTGGGAAATGGGGTAGAATGCTACTTATTTTGCCCGAAAAGGGTAGAGGCCAATTTTGTCCCCATTTCTAGTAATGAAGTGGTAATTAGGGCAAATGAACCTTTGATGAGCCAATCTACAACCAAGTTGAAGTAGTTGGTTATTACTATTAGCGATCCTATAAAATCAAATACATCACTTGGCATTTTGGTTAATTTCAAGTTTAGAATTTGTTGGTCTCTTTTATGTTAGCCATAGCCCAAACTATTCTGAACATGGCTTTGTTTTGTTTTTTAAAGTCATATTAAAATTGTTACAAATTTCACTATGATAATGATAATGGGTGAATTTTATTCTATAAATGATGCTTGTTTCTAACAAACTAAACAATTTTTAGTTTGTATACAAACATGATTAGTTCTCTTCAATTGTAGTTTTTTTCACACACACACACACACACACACACATATATGTATATGTATATATATTGTGAGAGATTGGGGTAAAAACTACTCCTAGGGGTGCTCTCAAAAAAGGGGTGAGGCATCTGCACCTTCCCTTTTTAGGATTATATGTGGAGTCGCCACTTATTTTTTTTGTAACGAAAAAAAAAAAAAAAAAAAAGAAAGAAAGAAAAGAATATACAAAGTACATACTTGAATAATACAACCTCTCATTAGTTTAAATGAATTACAATTTGATAAAATGAAATATACATGGCTTCGTTTCCTAGATTATAATCTAGTAAAAGATTACAAAGTTTTCTTTCCTAGATTACAATCCAAAAAAGAAAAAAGAAAAAGATAATGCACTATCCTACAAACCAAAGTCTAGATTTGGGGGCTAGGTTATAGAATGAGAAGGTGTTAGACACCCATTTTGCCCAAACGGAGTTTGGTCTTCTAGACTCAAAATGACCATTTATATACCCATTTGAATGATGCATCATATTTACCTATTGAAATTTCCAAATTTAAGATTAATTCATTCTTTAAGAATTCAGAATCTACAATTTTTATTTAAAAAGAAATAGAAAATTGGTGAAATTTGATATTGAAGAAAACATTTTTTTATTATAAAAAAGCTTCAGATCTATATTTTAGTGAAAAATATAGATTAGTTTTTATATGCAGGAATTTTTTAGATCTGTATTTAATTAAAATACAGATCTGTTTTTATATGCCGAAAAATTTCAGATCTGTATTTAATGAAAATAGAGATTAGTTTTGTATGCAGAAAAATTTCAGATCTGTATTTTCAGCAGAAAAATTTCAGATCTGTATTTAATGAAAATACAGATAAGTTTTTTTATACAAAAAAATTTCAGATCTGTATTAAATGAAAATACAGATCAGTTTTGTATGTAGAAAAATTTCAGATTTGCATTTAATAAAAATACAGATCAGTTTTGTATGCAGAAAAATTTCAAATCTGTATTTAATGAAAATATAGATTAGTTTTGCATGCAGAAAAATTTCAGATTGGTATTTAATGAAAATACGGATCTGATTTTTTTGTTGCCGTTCTTTTTTCTTTTAAAAAAATGTTTTTAATAGTTTATTGCAAATCTCAAAATTTAAAGAAGAATCAAATCTTAAACTTGGACATGTTAATCAACTATTAAAAACAAGTTAAGCATGTGAACATGGCAGAAAAAAATATGAACAAGATTGTATTGACAATGAGTAAAATTAAACATACATCCTTGAAAATATGCGGTGAATAGAACATATATATTAGATAGGAAAGAAAAGAATAAACAAGAGGGTGAGATTAAAGACATACTTGCATGAATGTACCCTTTAATGAAAGAATATTTTATAAATCAAAGAAGTTCAACCTCTTTGAGATCTAAAATACGTTCACTTACAGAAAAGAAATTCTTAAAGCCAAGGCTTCCAGAACGTCTTTAACGTAAGGTGAGCAAAGAAGTCAGAAAAAGAAAGGCCCTGATTTCTGATATTTTTCCCCCTATTTATAGAGGTTGAATGCTTGAAAAATAAGCTGGATTGGATCAAATATGAATTGGGTTGATAGAAAAGAAATTCTTAAATTCAAGGCTTCCAGAATGTCTTTAACGTAAGGGGAGCAAAGAAGTCAGAAAAAGAAAGGCCCTGATTTCTTATATATTTTTTTTCCCTATTTTATAGAGGTTGGATGCTTTAAAAATAAGTTGGATTGGATCAAATATGAATTGGGTTGCGTCCTTATCCCTAAAAATTCGAAACAAATGCGTTTTATCTCGATCGGAGCATTTCTGGGCCGAGCCTCAAAGCTGTGCCAATCGGCACTTGGGAAGTTACGATCGACACTCCTAGAATGCTGATTGGCCCTTTCAAGTGTTGAGCCCAATTTCCAATTTTTGTTCAATTTGGACT
Source organism: Quercus parvula (assembly GCA_030820535.1). NCBI lineage: Eukaryota > Viridiplantae > Streptophyta > Magnoliopsida > Fagales > Fagaceae > Quercus > Quercus parvula. The sequence goes on along the minus strand of JAUAME010000011.1, from coordinate 24,333,386 downwards.
CTTTTTAGGGATTTTCTGAGTCGAAAATTGAATCTGGACATATTTTTAACTCATATTCTAAAATTAATCCTCTTTATTTTGATAATCAAGTCTTTAAAACAATAATTATCTGATAGATAAATGTTCTAAAAAGACTTAATTTTCAACAATTCCCTTGTTGTTTGATTATCCATTTTATTCCTATGCAAGCAGGCTTATTTTTGACAAAAACCAACAACCAATCACATTGTTATTTATTTAATTTTAGTTGTTTAACCAATCAAAATTAATTTCAATTAATCACATGTGATTGGTTTCATCGCTATACAATGCACGCAGACCGTGAACATTTGATCTTGTGATATCTTTCATTCTGACGGTCTGATTCGAGAATCAGGCATACCGTCACGATTGTTAGAATCTCAAGCTCATTTTTATGATATGCAATGAATGGTTTAATGCATGTAATGCAATTATGATTTTTGGGTATTTAAAATGATCATTTTAGTCATCTTCCAAAATTAAATTATGGGTGCAAAATTGAGTGTCTACAAAATGCCCTTCATTGACAGAGCTTGAAAAGTGAATGTTAATGTAAAATAAAGACACTGATTTTATCAACCATGATTTAACCGAGGTTGATTTTTCAAATATTTCCTAGACCTAGAACCTAGAATCTTTGGGTGTAGAACTAGGGTTTTATTGTTTTGCAAAAAATGAGAACTATGGACACCTAATCTACTAGATAATTGATGAACCTGGATAAAATCATGAATGCTGATGAGGTAATCGAGAACTATATTTGCTTGATTCAGAATGAGATGATTAGAAACTATATTCACCCAATTTGGAATGAATGAGATGACTAGGAACTATAATCGCCTGATTTGGAAGTTTGGAGATGATTGAGAACTATATTTGGCTCGGTTTGGAATTCTAAAGGCGACTAAGAACTATATTCGACTCAATTTGGAATTCTGAAGGCAACTGAGAACTATATTCAACTCAATTTGGAATTCTGAAGGCGATTGAGAACTATATTCGGCTCAATTTGGAATTTTGAAGGCGATTGAGAACTATATTTGGCTTGATCTGAAAATTTGGAGGTGATTAAGAACTATGTTGGGCTTGGTCTAGAATTCAAAAGGTGACTGAGAACTATATTCACCTCAATTTGGAATTCTAAAGGCGACTAAGAACTATATTCAGCCCAGTCTAAAAATTTGGAGGCGATTGAGAACTATATTCGGCTCGGTCGAGAAATTTGAAGGCGACTGAGAACTATGTTCGGCTCGGTCTGGAATTCTGAAGGTGACTGAGAACTATATTCAACTTGGTCTGAAAATTTGGAGGCGACTGAGAACTATATTCGGCTTGGTTTGGAATTCTGAAGGTGACTAAGAACTATATTCGGCTCGGTTTGGAATTCTAAAGGTGACTGAGAACTATATTCGGCTCATTCTAGAATTTAGAAGGCGATTGAGAACTATATTTAGCTCAATTTGGAATTCTGGAGGTGACTGAGAACTATATTCGGCTTGGTTTAGAATTCTAAAGGCGACTGAAAACTATATTCAACTCAATCTGGAATTTTGAAGGCGATTGAGAACACCCAATCTAAAAATTTGGAGGTGACTAAGAACTATATTCAGTTCGGTCTAGAATTCTGAAGGCAATTGAGAATTATATTCGGCTCGGTCTGGAATTTTGAAGGCAATTGAGAACTATATTCAGCTTGGTTTGAAAATTTAAAGGCGACTGAGAACTATATTTGGATATGATTGGAATTCTGAAGGTGATTGAGAACTATATTCGGCTTCGTCTAGAATTATGAAGGCGACTGAGAATTATATTTGGCTCGGTCTAAAAATTTGGAGGCGACTAAGAACTATATTCAACTCAATTTAGAATTCTAAAGGAAACTGAGAACTATATTCGGCTCAGTCTGAAAATTTGGTGGCAACTGAGAACTATATTCGGCTCTGTCTGGAATTCTGAAGGCAACTGAGAACTATACTCCACACTCATCCAAGCAACCATACTCCAAGAAACCATACTCCATACTCCACACTCATCCAATAGGGGCTCCTTCAAGACCCAAGCAACCATACTCCACACTCATCCAAGAAAGATTTCAAGGTGAGCTCATTTTTTGCTTTTTGTTGGTAAATTTGTTGATTTCATATTTTGTTGAGAACTTTATGGTGGGACATTGTCATGTTGCTATTGTTTGCATTTGTGGGAATTTTGGACATTGTATGATTTGATGGAAAATCATTGTGTGGTCATGTTGATTTGTTTTTTTTTTTTTTTTTTGGGGACATTTTTGAATTGTTGAGTTCTTTGATATTGTGAGGTTTGGACAATGTTGATGGTTTATGAAGCTTTGCATTGTATGCAGCTTTAGGTATTGTTGGATGAATTTTGACTTTTTTTTTGTGGGTATGAAATTATGAGAATTTGATGTGTAGCCATGATTGGGTAAACCCATTTTTGATGGGTGCAGAAATTTTGTTGGTATGTGTAGGCATTATTTTCATGGGTATGGAAAGAAAATTTTTCTTTGGGTCAAACATATGTTTGATTCATTGTTGAATGAATTTATGAAAATGAAGGATTTTTGGGTTGATTGGGATATTGTTAGGATGTTGTGGAATTTAAATTTGTGAAATGGAATTTGGGTTCGACTATATTTTTTTTATTTTAATGAGGGGCATTGTTTTGTTAGTTGGGATTTTGGAGTGAGTATTTTTGGAACAGGGCATTTGTTATGACCCTAGTGTCCCACATTGGTTAAGTGTGAGTTTAACCATGTGTTTATAAGCTCTTGGGCACCTTCCCCTTGCAAGCCAGTTTTCAAGAGTGAGTTCTACCCATGGGTTTGTAACAGCATTCTTGTGAACATCATAATGATTGGCTAAACTTTTTTTTGTAGAATCTCAAGCGTCGGGGTAGTCTCCAGTTGCTGAAGTACAGGTGGGCAGAAAATTTCATTTATGAAGCCGACTTTCAAACCTTTTTTCGTGCTCTATTGGATCATGACACCAATGAGTATAAGGACCTTCAACTGCTTCTCACATTGTCAGAGTGATTTTGAGATACCACTTACACTTTTCATTTTTCGGGTATTGGTGAGGTGATGTTGACACCCTATGACTTCTCGGCCATTACTAGCTTGAAATTGGATGGTGAGAGAATTGAAGTTAATGATTCCATCTCATCAGTGGAAATTAAGGGTATTTTGGGTGTGATGCCTCCACGAGTTAGGAGTAAGAATGTACCTTTGATGTGGCTGTATACCAACATTGACAAGTGTGAGACTATAGCAACTGGCACCCATATGTTCATGCTTCTCTTCATTGGAACTCTCTTATGTCCAGACTTGAGGAGCACTATGAGTTTACGTTACTTGTGGAGTTTGAGGGATATTAATCAAATTAAAAATTATGATTGGGGCAGCATGGCTTATGCGACCCTTTTGCACTTCATGACTCAGCTTTCTTGGCACAGTCTTTCAAGCTTAGGAGGCGTGCCATTTGTTTGGCAAGTGAGATTTAAATTCTTGATTATGTGTATTTTGTAAGGATTATTTGTATTGTTGTGCTATTGTTGATGTGTGCTGATTTTTTTTCAGGTCTAGATGTATGAATACTTTGGAGTTGGTTCGCAACTTTTGGAAGATGTTGATGATATGTTTCCAAGGTTTCTTCTTTGGCTGCCTAAGTATCATTTGTCATTACCTCCCAAGTGTTCTTTGTAGGCTTGGTGGACAGCGATTGACGGCTTAGCTACTGATAAGGTGAGTTTTATTTTTGTTTTTTAGTTTTTTTTTTTAATTTTTTGTTTTTGTCTGTGTGTGTGTGTGGCTTCTTTTCATTTTGGGTTCTTTGTAATTTTCAGATGTCCTTAAACCCATGGCTTGGATCTGAGGAGGGTGTTTAATTCATGGTACTACAGGTTAAACTTCTTAATAATGGATGAAGTGTGTTTTTACATTGAGAGTGACCACGCTATCGTGGAGTTACTTGGTGACTCACATAGAGTCTAAGCAATGGTATATACTAGACTAAGTGTAATGTTAACCTCCCTACGGAGCTATGTCATTATTACTTAGAGGCTAAAGGAAGAGCGGCAAATTATTTTTGTTTGATAAGAGTTACCATGATAGCATTAATAATGAGAATAGTGCTCACCTAATCATAGTGATTGGTATGACCTCGCTTCCGAGGAGTATTAATTGCGGGATTAGGTTGTTGTTGTACCTAGTATAGTATGGTTTTCGGGTTCCATATTATATGGTTATAGATGCAAAATATAACGTCCTGGTATTTAAGTTCATAGTCTCAAAATAAAGTTGTCATAAATTTTTGTTCTCTAACTACTATTTTATTTGAATCACATTAACTAAGAAATAATTTTGGACATGGTGCTTAAAGGAGCTGAAGTACGTAAATATGTTTTGGTTCAGCATTGTCATAATTTCCTACACATGATGCATTTATGGAAGATAGCTTATGATGTGATCATAGTCTCCATTGAAATTCTAAAATGTTACATTGACTTCTATCTCAATTGTACTACAGCATAAGATGCAAGAGTTAGTACTAGACTTAAACTTTATATTAAGTCTAAATGAGATGTTTGGTATGAATCATAGTGTGCTAAGAAAGGCTTTAGGAGTTCCAATTTTGTATCATTTTATGAAAATATTTTATTTTTTTAAAATGAATTGGAATTCTTGGATGTTGAGATTAAATGTTAATCTCATTGGATATGATCCACAAGTCCTTGTTAGAATCATTTGATCAATTCAGATTGTTTTGAAAATAATTTATTTATTTATTTTTATGTTATCTGAATTGATGAGTGAGTTCTACGCAATGGAAGACATCCTAAAAGCTAAGGCTAGGATCAATATGATTTAATTCAAATTCTTAACTTAAACTGATAGGTAAGGGTGGTAAGAAGAGGAATTATAATACCAAACAGTTGGACAAGCTAGTTGCCCTAGTGGTTGCCAAAAGGAAATTAGACTCAAAAGTATGACCAAAAGGAAAGTGTTTCTATTTTGGTAAAGTTAAGAAATGTCCATGATTGTTTTCTAGATGGAAATTTACAAGTTTTACATTTTAAAGAGAAAGTTTCCATCCTTAGGTATTGTATGTTTTGGCACTTATGTCTAGATCTTATTAATCTAAATGATATTCAAGATTGGTGAAAGATGGGCTTTTAGAACCATTACTTTTGTTACATTCTCAGCCTATGAATTCTATTTAGAGGATAATATGATCTAGTGTTCCTTTTTGTAAAGGAATGAAGTTTCAATGACTTCTTTAAGTAAGTGCATACATAAAGGAGGAATAGGGCTCTTTTAAAGATAGAATGTTCTAGAAGAAAAATGTCAGAATTTGGTGTAAGACAACTATAAAATACATTTAGAAATGAAATGGTTGTATTAGATACTCCACAAGACATTATTTTGTAGATAATTATTACACTAGTACAATATCGTAGTGGGAGGATTATCAAATAAATTCATACTTTTGGAATAAACTTTTGAAGTCATTCTATAAGGATATGAATTTGATCCTTGGTCCAACGTAAAGGAAATAGATGATATGAATATGGATTACTGGATCAAAGTTATGTCAATAGAATTAGATTCTATTTAAAGTCTAGAACTTGTAAAGGTACCTAATGGCATTAAGCCTATTGTTTTCAAATAGGTCTACAAGAAAATGAGTTGAAGAAAAATGTCAGAATTTGGTGTAAGACAACTATAAAATACATTTAGAAATGAAATGGTTGTATTAGATACTCCACAAGACATTATTCTGTAGATAATTATTACACTAGTACAATATCGTAGTGGGAGGATTATCAAATAAATTCATACTTTTGGAATAAACTTTTGAAGTCATTCTATAAGGATATGAATTTGATCCTTGGTCCAACGTAAAGGAAATAGATGATATGAATATGGATTACTGGATCAAAGTTATGTCAATAGAATTAGATTCTATTTAAAGTCTAGAACTTGTAAAGGTACCTAATGGCATTAAGCCTATTGTTTTCAAATAGGTCTACAAGAAAATGAGTTGATAGATTTGAAGGTGTAAACCTTCAAAGTCAAGACTAGTGGCGAAAAGATTTATTCAGAAAGAAATGGTTCGACTATGAAAAGATTTTTTCACCAATAGTCAAGTTTGACTCTATCTAGATTCTCTTATTCATTATATTTCATTTGGATAAAATATGGCAATGGATATCAAGAAAGCTTCTTTTAGTAGCAATCTTGAGGAAGACATCTATATGATGTAACTAGACTTGTTCATAGCAAAGAACCAATTTTGTTTAGTATGCAAGTTGCTTAAAATCCATTTATGGACTAAAGCAAGCATCTAGATCATAAAATATCATTTTTGATCAAGCAATCAAGTTGTTTGATTTTGATCAAGTATTCAGAGGCCTTATGTGTGTAAAAGCTATATAAAATAATAACTATCTTAATATATGTTGATGACATTCTAATCATTTTGAATGATGTAGAGTTATTGTCATCAATGGAGCTTTTTGTTGTCTAGTCCAGTTTGATATAAGGTACTTGGGAAAGACTGGCCACATCCTAAGAACTAAATTGTTAAAATTCAGAAATTCGGATGTTGGGTCTATCTTAAGCTGCTTAAATAGATTAGATTCTAGCCAAGTATAGCATGTAATACTTCAAGAAAGGATTCTTTCCTTTTAAGTTTGAAGTTCCTTTATAAAGGACTATATTCCTAAGACATATAAAAGAAAGAGCATATTAAGACAGTTCCTTATACCATATCAATAGGAAGTCTTTATGCTATGCTATATATTAGGCTAAATATCTATTTTGTGGTGGGCATGGTAAGCAAATATCAATTAAATCTAAGATCACTTAATTTAGTGGGAGTAAAGCATATACTTAAATATCTTAGGAGAATAAGGGATTATATGCTTGTCCACCAAAGTGAGGATTAGATGGTTACTGGTTGTACAAATACTGAATTGTAATTTGATTGTGATTCATGAAGTTGGACTTCAAGATATGTGTTCATCCTAGTGGTGAAGATACACATTAAGCGTAAGTATTGTCTCATTAGATAGATATGAGTATGTGAGATGTAGTAGTATAAAAGATAATGTATGCAATAAATCTGGTTGAAACTTGTTTCCAAACCTTGCCTTAGAGTGACTATGAATTACTCTAAAGGGAAATAAGTGTCGTGTATATAGTAAATTGTCTTTGAGGGCAAGTGGGAGATTGTTGGGGTTTATGTCCTAAAATCCAAAAACACATAGTGGAAGCAACAAACACGGATCTGCTTCATTCATGAGAGATAACATGTACTATGTAAATTTTAGAATTTAAGAACAAGAAAGCGTACCTTTGTGTGGTGAAATTCAAAACAAAAGATTAGAAGTACTTGAGAACACTTTTAATCTTTACTCCAGTTCCACTTTACGCCCAAGAAGTGTGGTCTCTCAATTAGTTTCCAAGGGAGAATAATCGAGTGGCTTCTACTCACACACATACACACCATTTCACAATGATGTGTCATATATAAAATTTTGTATGTTTCTCCCTTTGTATCTAACTGATTATCTAGTTAGGCTGGCCTATTAGGCCTTTCCAATTGGGCTTTAGTGTGTGGCTTGGAGTGGGACCAAAAGGGAACAAATAAGACTCTAGCTCTAATGGGCCTTAGGCTTTTTTGTCAATTTTGGCAAGTTCAAATTTACTATTAATTATATTTAATACCACTATATAAATATAATTGCACTCTATGCCTTATTAATAAATTATATCCCAAGACTTTAATATACATGCAACCCTTTCATAAAATATTCGTAGTAATACAAAGTCATGGATGTAGACTGTCACTTTGAAGATTACTACATCTTAATCCTTGAGTATTTGATTTAATCCTTCAAATTATTCATCATATATTTATGAAATCTAATTTCATAAATATATACTTTAGTAACTTCTTACTAAAGTGGTTAGACTTAACACTCTGAATAACAAAACCCATTAAACTTATCTCAATAAAATATTTTATATCTCCATTAAGAGATTATGAATTTCATCTTGAGAATATATGTTCCATTAACACTAAATGTGACCACCCAACATACTGAGGTTTTGATCGTGACTTTAGATCTCACTCTTGATATATCAAAACAACCTACACCTGATGATCAGGTCCATTATTCTCTCAGGATTAAGAGTTCATGTAAATAGAAGTCGTGAGATTTATCATTCATTTGACAGTTGTTAGGAGAATAATAAATCTCACAACAGTCTAGTTCAATATGTCTTAACTCTTAAAACATATCAACATATCAACTAGAAGTCTTCACTTCCATGATTAAGATAAATCATCTTAGTTAATATGTTATAGTCTTTGCAGATGAAATGCTCAATTTCATCACTGACTACGAACCAAAATTCTAAGTTTACAAAGAACTTGTGATCTATATCTTTTGTGACTAAATCACATAAATCACATACTATGCATCTCAAGGGTTATATGATAATGTCCAAATATTCCTGTTACCATTATTTTAGATAATAATAAAACAACTTTATTAATCATAACATTAAATCATACATAATGTCATACATAGCATCATACAATAGAATTTAAGGACATTAATCCTAATACCTAATACAAACCATCTAAGGGAGAATGAGAGGAGGAAGGAGGGGGTTTAAAAGAATATATAACCGAAAGGAAAAGCTAAACTTCTAAACCTACTGATTACAGTCGCTTGGCTCATATCCGCGTGCTTACATCCTTGCCCTTTTTGCTTGTGCTCAGGAGACCGTGCCCGAGCTCCATGCGACCGAGCTCTTTGTGTGTACACGCAAAGGCAAAGACAAGAAACCAACAGAGAAGCCATGGAAGGAAAAGATGCAAAGAGCACAATAAAGAGGCATAACGCAGATAAACATGATAGACATGGCAAACATAGAAACTAGGATGCGAGCAAAAAGAGAAACAATTAAAAGATAGAAAACAAACAAGGTTGGTGTCTGCGAGGGACAAATGTAGGTTTGGATCGGATGTCTATAGCTTCATTGTGTTGAAGCATAGATGACACACTAGCAAGAAAGACTTATGCATGGACATGTAAGCAAGCGTCTAAAGAAGTGTAGAAAGCCAATGAGTGGCACAAACAAGCATGGTAAGCATATCATCGTGCGGAGAGGAAAAGGGAAGGGTGTACACAGAGCAACCTGATATCCGAAGATGCCTCCCAAGTGGCTACATCCAGACATGGCCTCCTGAGTGTCGAATGCAACCACACAACCACATACCCATTAAGGGAGTCAAACGTGGCAAAGCCTAGAACAAGAGAAGCTAACACAAGCATGAAACATAGAAGCAAGCAAGCATAGACATGCAAATAGGGGTGATCCAAACCCTTTGATATGGGCCAAGGTGTATGGACGATGACAAAGACCATAGGGTTTAGATCGGGTTCGAACCACTAGGCCAAAATTCAAGAAAGAAAGGTAAAGCGGCAAAAGGGCTATAATAGCACATGGCAAGGCAAACATAGCCTAGGTCTAAGCACACAAACATGGCATGGAACAAACAAGCACATGGAAGATGGCATAAAGCAAGCAGAGCATAGATCCGAGAACACAAGCATGTGAAAACATAGATCTAGGCATAGGCATGGCAACACGTGTGTGGGAATGTGAAAGCTAGCACATAGACATGGAAGAACATGAATCCAACTATATGGTAACTATAGCTCCCTTATGTGAAAACCGAACCTTTTGATATAGGGATGAAGGCACGACCTCTGTATCATGAATCCATGGTCACCCAAGAAGCACGTTGAAGCATGAAGCTATGTTTAATACTTGAAATTCCACTTTTTGGATCATGGGTCCTATGGTGAGCTCCAACGTCACTATCCCTAAAACCTTCCTTTTGCTATTATCATATGCTCTCACATGCTGATCAGATGGCATAAAATCTTCAATACTCAAGTCTAGGCAACTTGTGGTTTTTAAAGGACACACATTCAAAGTCCATCGTCAATTAAGACCATTGGTATCCTTTTGCCCTTGGCATCTACAATAATGTGCAACGGGTCATTATGATGCTTCCCCTTTTTAGTCAAATCTTTATGGGAGTAGGAAATAGTAAGCTCCCTACTTATAGACCCAATCATGGCATTCAAATCTTGAGAAATAGTGGTTGTAGGGACTTGGATTTGATTGAGAAATTCTACCAGATTCTGGTGATGTTTGTTTGAGGCCATGAGTGAACCCCATAAGGATATTTTGGCTTGCGTCTTCTGCAGCTACTTAAGAACTTCATCCTCTTCATTGGGTGCTTGTTAGGTTCCCTTATTCAAGGCTTCTACCAAGTTGTTTGTCTCCAAATGTGGGGGGTTTGAATTGTCTTCCCCCCTGTGATATGGGCAATTTTCGATGGGTAAATGTCTTAGGGTTTGAAGTGTCTCCCCCCATAAGTGGATGTCAGATAATCTGAGTAGAGTTTGAGGTGTCTCCCTTCATATGTGGATGTTAGGTTGTCAAAGTGGTGTTTGAAGTGTCTTCGCCCATATGTGGGTGTTGGATTATCTGAATGGGGTTTGAAGTTTTTTGTTTTTAGACCCCTTAAAACACAAGTTGTTTAACCTAGTTATTTAGCCAAGTGATTACTTAGGTAAATTATTCAAATCTAGGTTAACACAAGTAAATCATATCAAGTAAAAAATGTGGAAAATAAAGAACACAACGATATGATAACTTAGGAAAACCAAACTGGTAAAAAACCTGGGGAGGATTTAACCTATCTATTCTTAAGGTAAAACAGATCTATTATGAAAGAATTTAAGTTTTACAATAGCGACTTAGACCACTAACATCCAATTGCAACCTTGAGTAGAAAACTTACTACCACGACCACGTGATAGCTATATGAGTCCACAGACTACTTCTTTCTTTGATCTACAGCAACCATAATTACTCTCACTTGTGTTTTTATTTAAGCTCTTTAAATAGCAACTGAAGCGATCACCAAGCTCTCAACATCAATCTTGATCTTGATAACCCTAAGTATGTATGAAGACAAACACCTCTAGATCTCATAAGAGATTCACACACAGAGCATATCAACAACCTCTAAAACGTGGCTAGGGTTTTTCCTTTTATACTTATGGAAAAACATAAAACCCTACACGTTATATAGGCTTGGGCTGAGTTGAAAAATTCTGCAGAAAAACAATCTGCACGAGCTTCGATTGATTGAGTCTAATTTTTGATTGATCGAGCCTTGCAAAAATTGAATAGTAATTTCCTGCAGTTACTCGATTCCAACTTTATACAAACACACACTTTAAGCAGCCTAAATCTAAACTAAACATTTTGATCATGGTTTTTCAATATATACATATTGAAGTTCTAATACATTAATTCCTAATTTCTTAGAACCTAACAAACTCCCCCTTTGGCAATCCGTGAAAAAACACATACCAAAATAAAAATGCTCAAAGTTACAAAATAGCCCATTACAACAAAATGCCCAAAAACAATTCAACCTAACTACTATCTATCAGTTGCCAGTATAGACAGCAGCACGATTGAATCAACATGTATATTCTTGTAACACTCAACAAACACATAAACGCATGTGTGGAAAATACAAGTAAAAACAAAATAAATTCTTGATTTCACAAAACAGAAAATAAAAGACATATATCATGAATAACCTCATAATATAAATCAATAATCAATGTAGCACATGTGAAACAAGAAACAATAAAAGAGATAAAAAAAACATAATGTCTCCCCCTAACATATACATCCCATAAAAACAAATACATCATAAATCTCCTAAATACAATCTAAAGCTCCCCTTATCAACAAAAACACAGAAGCTCCCCATCAACATGTATAAATACTCCCCCTTTTTGTGACGAATTGCCAAAAGGCACTCAAGACTCATCATCAAAAGGTGGAGGTGGGGAAGAATGTCGAATACTCGCCAAATCTGCATGTAAAGCCTAAAGCTCAGCCAGCACATCCACCAAAATCTGTCCATGCGCCGTCTGAACGGTTATGACAGTCTCCAACATACCCCGAAGGCTGGAATCATTTGAAGTAGTAGGTGGAGGATCAACTGTGGTGGTGGGATTGACAAACTCTTCAGCAGATGGATCACTAGATGGAGGAGGCCAAGATGCTTCACCTATAGAAGACTCTACATGAAGGCGTTTAAAGCTAGCTTTCATCTGAGCTGCTCTTTGCCTAAGAAAGGTGGCACCTATGGGGGTGATGATATGAATAGGCTCGGATGTAGGAAAATCCTCTAAACCCAAATCTAACCAAATCCTGTGAATGAAAACCGGAAAGAAAGGACCATGCCCTTTCGAGCTACTCCTATAAACCTTAACTAATGTGCTAATAAAAAGAGAGGGAAAACAAATAGAAGCATCGGTGACAAGAGCATACAAAAAAGCACATCTCTCAATGGGAATAGTGTATAAATGAGAGATAGGCCAAATGGAATGACATGAAATCCGAAAAAACAGATAATTGAGCTCAGTAAGCTCATAAGAGGTGATACGAGGATTAGTACCCCACTGAATGGTAGTACCAGTGATGAGTGACATGATGTCGTCAAGGGGAGGGGTCTCATCATAAGGATAAACAAGTTGTTGTACCAAAGATACATCATGAGCAAAGGCCACTACCTGAGGAGTAATGACATACTCCTCCCCTTATCCAACTCTTCACAAACTGAATGTTGGATGAAGTGGAGTGAACAGAGAGGTTCCAATAGAACTCTCTAATCAGAACAACCGGAGGAGGATAATCTACATCTAAAAGACGAAACCAACCCCTAGATCAAAACTCCTACGAATCTCAGGATCAACTTCATCTAAAATCACTTTCCTCTCAGCCCACACCTTCCTATACACATTCAGCTTCTCAAAAGTTTCCTGATTTTTCGAGCTAAAAAACCTATCACTCTGGAAAATAAGGGTAGAGGAGGTGGAGATTTTCTTATGGGCTCTAAAATTCCTAACCATGATGCTAAGGGTAGGAAAGGAAAGACCAAAACAGAAACCACAAAAAGAAGAAAAAGAAAACTAAGGGCAGACTACATCAGACAAGGTTAGAGAGAAAACAACAATAGAAAATATCATTCTATATGATGCATGAACTAAATGAACAAATGATGCATGCTCTAATGCATTGAAAATTGATCAATTATACTTTAGAAACTAATTATTGACTTGAACATAGAGTTTTAGTACAAAAACCCCAAATTCTAAAAAATCCAAGTTCACAAATTTAATCAAATTGAGTAATTAATAATTACACTAGATAGAAATCATCATATAATGATATAATTAATCAATTATAGAAGCCAATTTTACCAATTATAGTCCAATTGAACAAAAACCCCACTTTCATGTAGTTTCAAACCCTAGAATTTCAAATTGTTCTCAAATCACCAAATTGATCAAATTAATGCATGGGAAACATGTTTATAACATCTAAGAACAAAAAACCAGTGATCAATTTTGAACGAAACCAACTCAAAAATCAAAAACCCCAAAAATCTATAGGTCCGAAAATTACACCTAAAATGCATGAAAAATGTAAGTAAAATGAAAAAGAAGGGGTAATAAGGTCTTTCCGGCACTTGAAGACAAAAACCCTTGAGAAAAATTAGGAAGAAAACGACAAAAAATAGATTTTAGGTGGATTAGTCCAAGAAGGAGAGAGAGAGAGAGAGAGAGAGCTTTTGAAAAAGTATTAACAGTGTGATGAGCACATGAGAAAAAGCCTTTTAAAAAATGGTTGATTTTTGATCGGTCGAAAAAATAGATTCTATCAGTCAAAAATCATATTGGATCGATCCAACACCAATCAAGAATCGATCGAGCCAAGTAGATTCAAACCTAATTTTTGGTCACATTTTCGGTTGGATGAGCAACAGGTTTGATCAATCGAAAATCTGGAAAAAGTAGTTTTTTGAAAAATAGAGCATTTTAATGCAGAAACTTCTCAAATCACGTTGTTTTATGAATAAAATGCATAAGTATGAGATGTAAAGTTTTTCAAAAACAGTTAAATTCAACCCAGATCTTCCAAAAACAAGATTTTTAAACAATTTGTCCTCAAAGCTCAAACATTAAAACATATTTTGCATCAAAATCAAGGAACTTTTAATCTTGGATGGCCATAACAAGTTCACACTCAATATAATGTACTAAGTTTAGCAAAGAATAACTTGTGTAGTGTGTGCAACTAGAATAGCTTGAGATACATGTGAGGTGATAAATAAATAGTGATCAATCACAATTTCTACAAAATTCATCACATAAGTTTGAAAGTGACTATCACCTAAAGAGTTACATCATATAACTCTCACATTTCTTAGAATACAAGCTTGCAATCATGTAAGTTTTTTGTTTTGCCTCTTAATGTACACACCAATTTTATTTTAATTTGAGTTTTATTATATCCCAATAATGTACACAACAATTTTATTATTATAAGTCGAGGCTACACCTTATATTCTTTTTGTGCATGTGCTACACTTTCTCGAGCACAAAATCATATGATATGCATTAAGGTGTTCATGATTGGCTAGTAAACAGTGGTGGGATGGTTATTTATTCATTTCTCTTAGGATTTTTTAGTCCTTACAATCAAAAGCATGTAACTTCAAAATCAAGATCATGTGATCAAAAACTATAAACAACTCCCACACAATATGCACTACAGAGTTAAAACTAGCAAGGTGCAATAAAATAAGCTCATCCAAGCTAAACAAAGTACATAAACATGTTATGTAAAAATAATATGGCCAACTTTGATTTCAAATCCAAGAAAAATAATGCAAAACACATTTTTCTTTCCTTTTCCCTTTTTTTGTTTTTTTGTTTTGTTTTGTTTTGTTTTTGTTTTTAATTTTGAAAAGAATTAACAAAAACAACCTAGCATGAAATGCATGAATGTTATGCAATGCAAATCCTAAAAACAAAGAAAACAAAAATAACCAAGAAGAATGGTCACAAAGAATAGAGAGAAGAAGCACAAGGACCAAGAGAGCCAAAGATGACTAGGGACGCAAAATCACACCAATTACTTGACGAAGTGTCTCAAACTTACTTCTATCAAGAGGTTTGGTGAAGATGTCAGCATTCTGACGTTCAGTAAGGATATATTCAAGAGCCACAATCTTTCTTTCAACTAGATCCCTAATAAAGTGATATCTAATCTTTATGTGCTTAGTCTTAGGGTATTGAACAGGATTCTCAGAGACATTGATAGCACTAGAATTATCACAATAGAAAACTATGGTGTCTTGTGATATCCCATAATCACTCAAAAGCTTTTTCATTCAAAGAAGTTGTGAATAACAACTTTCAGCCGCAATATATTTTGCTTCTATAGTAGATAGAGAGACAAAATTTTTCTTTTTACTCATCCAAGCAACAAGATTGACTCCTACATAAAAACACCCACCAGTGGTGTTTTTTCTATCATCGGCATTGCTGGCCCAATTTGAATATGAAAATCTAGCAAGAGACAAATTTGACTCTTTGCTATAAAACAATCCATAATCACAAGTTCCACTAACATATTTTATGATTCTTTTAATAGCATTCAAATGTGAAATCTTAGGATTAGATTGAAACTTAGAACATACACCAACACTAAAAGCAATATCAGGTCGACTTGCAGTTAAATATAAAAGACAACCAGTCATGCTTCTATATAAAGTAACATTAACAAACTCACCCGATGGATCATCGGTTAACTTTGCATTAACAGCCATTGGTGTTCTAGCATGTGCAGCCTTGTTAAGTCCAAATCTCTTGACTAGATTTCTAGCATACTTTGCTTGGTTGATGTAAATTCCAGAATCCTTTTGCTTCACAAAAACAAGCTTAGGTAGAGGAACTGGAGCCTTAATAGGAACTCCCTGGGTAGCAGCAGTAGTGGTAGAAGCCATGGCCTTAGCAACAACATCTGCACCATCAAAGAAGCCCTCTATATGCGTATTAGTACTAACAGGATTCTTCTCACACATAGGATGGTAAATGAAAATGGGCTCAGGATCGACCTAAAGGAAGGATATCAAAGCAAGAAAATGGGTGAACAGGCACAAAAAAAAAAATTAAATAAAAAAGGGATGCATGCACAAATAAGGAAAGGAAAAAGGGGGAAAGGAATGTACCTTAGCCTCGGGCTCATCAAATAATATAGGGCGGGTGGCAGAAGTGTCCTCCTTGTACCTAGACTACTAAATGAAGGGAGAACACATACACAAAGTTAGCCATAAGAAAGCCCAATAAATAACTAAAATAAAGAAGAAGCAAAATTTAGAGATAATATACTTTCCTCTTGGCAGTGGCAAACGGTGCTAGAATAGATGTCTTCCTCTTGCTGAATCCTGCTAGAAGGAGGAGCATTCACAAATGGCTTCGGTGTGGAAGGCCTAGACCTGGCTGCAGTAGAACACTTGGTGGAACGGGTCTTGGCAGAAGGAGGGGGAGAGCTCTCAAACTATGTTACCAATAGAAGGAAGGCCTTCCTTGTATAGGACAGTATTAGAACAACTCTCAAGTGAGTCATCACCTTTTTTGGCAGACTTAGACTTAGCGATCTGAGACACCGAGCCTTTCTTTGTTAGTGTAGGAAGGTTCACAACCTTCACCTTCTTTTCCCAATTAGGAAGGAACTCACCAGCATACCAAGACCACCCCTCCCTTTTCTCTTACCACTCAAATATGGCTGACCTACTTTGCTTCCTAGCATATGCCACCACGGACATGGTGGGAAGCAACAACTGTGGGTTCGCGGAGATAGTGGCATGTAGACCCTTAGGGGGGGACAAGGGAGAACCTACAGCCACCCAATAACTCTTGGCCAAAAGAAGTCATCACCGCTTGCCAATAACCATGTATTTGGGCAGTACAAATACCCTCTCTCTAGGAACTCGGAGTAGTAACTGTTGTAAAGAGCTTGCTCCAAAACTTAAAAGCACTAGGACACAAGAAAGGGCAAATTGAAGTAGTAGTATCCAAGATCAAAGTGAAATCATCAGGTATGTCTTGGTCGAGCCCAAACTACCTCTTCACCCTATAGGCAGAATAATGTACATACCGAATACTCTCTTCAGCCAGGTAAGGCAACCACCTAGCATTAGTGGCTGCCAAGTAAGTAATCCTTCTCTCATCAAAGGCTGTCAAAGGGGTAGTAGTCCTAGCAGTAGCCATGAAAGGGCCTATCACCGAATCAGCCCAAGTGAACCCACTACCCAGGTTCCTATAAGCCTTCCATTAAAAACCCACCTCTTTATCGAAAAACTCCACAATAGGATGCCCAAATGGCTTTAACCCAACCTAATGGTATGCTAAAGGAAACTTAGTAAAAAAGTGACTGCAAAAATCAGAAATTACCTTGGGGCAAGATTGGTACTTTTCCTTAGCATGGCGGACTAGCTTACACTTGGCCAAATGCCCAGCACAACATTCCCAAAGAAGATGCTGCAATATGGTGATGTGGGTAGAAGAAGTAACTATATGGTAAGAACCTACCTGCCTCCCATCACTCTATAAGATGTCCAATTGGACATATAGATGACCTAAGAACATAAGGGCCAATGGCAGACTCACTCCACAAAAATCTTTATGGCTAATCGACAATAAAGGGGCTTTACAACATAGTGTAGGTACAAACCAAAGACGAACTTATAAAGCCAAAATGTAATGAAGGCGGCACAGTGAGCGATGGTGGAAGCCTCTAAGAAAGCCCCAACCCAATGGGATAGCTTCGCATTCCCATTTACCCCCTTCTTCAACTCGGCCTCCACAGCCTCCTCCTCGGCAGAAAGCTCAATGTTGTTAGGGTCTGTGCCACTAAGGAAGGGTAGCAGTAATTGATTGGCCACGTCCTCTAAGGTCACGATGATCTTACAGCAAGAGAGAAAGAAAGTGTGGCTGGCACTACACCACCAACGAATCAAATAGCAAAGATTGAATAGGTTGCAATAGTTGGACAAACACCGAGAGGAAACTATAGCCTTCAACATGCTAACCCATTGAAGCGCCTTCACCAAACCCACATCGGATAGCTCTGTGTCAAACCCACTCCTTCCAACCCAATGATGTGCCTAACCTAAACTCAAAAAGAATGGGCACGGGTAATGCGGTTCCTTGGCGGATGTTGAGGTTGGGAATAGAGGAAGCCAAGAGAGCCCAAGAAACTTTGGAATCACATCAACCAAGGGAAAGCCATACACGGCCCGGTGGAGGAGGCAAATAGTCATTGAACACCACTGAAAAGTGGATGTGAGTGTCATACCACGGGTTGATGAGAAGAGGACACTCACTACTTAGGGCACGACCCTTTTCCTCCTCCTCAGAATGGGGAGCTTCTCCACCCACGGCCTTAATGGGAGGATCATAAGTGGCAACCTCTTTTCCTTTAGGGTAGGAAGAACCCTCACCTTTTGTTGGCAACGTGGTGGATGGATTAAGTGTTAAAGGAAATGGGTAAAGAAATTTGGAGAAGATGAGACGGTGAAGGGGATAAGAGAGAAAAAAAGGAGATTGTAAGAGAGTTGAGGAAAGCATGAGAAAAAGAAAATGAAAAGGTTGAGACAAATAAAACCGCTATGAAGGGAAGCAACGAGCTAGCCATCAAAAGAAGCATCGTATTAAATGAAGCAGAGGTTGTGTTTCAGAATAACTGCTAAACTAGGAAATTCGAAAAAACAAGCCTGTTTATGGCAGAAAAGAAAGCAAGGTGGGGTCTAATGTTTAAAAAGCCCACGAAAGAAAAACTGCATAAGTGTTCGTATATGAATTGCAGGAGCAATACATATGCTTAGGGGGTTGAATGTTGATGCCCATTTTCTATGAAAGACCCAATAATAGAAGCAACCCAACATTAAAGGAAATGGAAAGAAAAAGAAATAAGAAAGGTAAAAGTAAGTTAGCAAGGCCAATGGACCAACATGGCAGGAATGACAGCCAGCAATCCCATAGGAAGAACAAGAGGTAAAGATGAAGCAAGCGGGCCAAAGAAGCCCAAGAAAAGAGGTAGCAAGCCCAATGGGCCAACATAGCAGGAATAACAGCCAATAGGCCCATGGGAAGAATAAGAGGTAAAGGTGAAGTTAGTGGGCCGAGGAAACCTAAGAAAAGAGATAGAAAGCCCAATGGGCTAGCATGGCAGGAATGACAGTCGGTAGGCCCATGGGAAGAATAAGGGGAAAAGATGAGGAAAATGGGTCGGAGAAGCCCAAGGAAAGAGGTTATAAGCCCAATGGGCCAACATGGCTAGCAAGCCTATGGAATGAACAAGGAATGGCAGGAATAGGCACCCAATGGGGTATACGAATAGAGGCCCTTGTCTAGGCAATGCCTGTTCCATGGCGGGTAATGCAAGCCTAAAAGCCCACGTATGCCTCACGCCACAGAGGACAAACTTTACCCAGTACGCGTGGCGGAAGAATACTGCGTAGAAGTGGCAAGAATGGCGTAGGAATGAAAGAAGACAAACCTAGATAGTAGTGGTACTCGCACAAGGCCCAGGGCACTACCTATATGTACCCAGCCAATCATGGGAGGTGGGTCCTCGGTCAAGGGATTCAAGGGGTGTGGTTTGGCTGTAAGGAGAAAATGGATCTTTTCTGGGGGTCCTACCGAGACTCATTTTGGGAAAATGCCTTGTTAGGATGAAATTTCTCCCAAAAAAAGGTAAACACAAGTTGAGACCACTTGATGCATGCCATAAGGGTAGGTATAGAGAGCCCTCAACCCTTATCTATTGGGGGGAGGTAAGGTAATGAGCAGGAGAGAAACAAAAACAAAAACTTTTGTTTGGAAATGGGGAGTGGTGTGGTTAGCACCCTTTGAGTAGAAGTAATGGCCGGACAACCAACAAGCTAGTGGGTAGTCTTGGAAAGAAGCCAAAAGTGGTTGGTACAACCTTAAGTACAAAAGGGAGAAATCCCATAAATTCGAGCAAGTATGAAAGGGATAGAAGTAACTAAGAACGGGAAGAGGGAGTGACAAGAGGTAGACAGAAAATACCCAGAGAAAAAAGAGAAAGAAACTTAAAAAGAAAATAAGAAAACCAAGTGGTAAGGTAGAAAGAGTTATGGCAGAAATAAAGACATGCATCAATAGATCGACTTTTCTCTCCCCTTAAATTTCCCACTCTCTTGAACCCATAATCCAAGACATGAAACCATTTAAGCCGTCTTCCCAGCATAAGTAATTTCTACAGCAAAAACCTGCATTGAAGTTTTCTGTGTTGAGGATTGGTTCCCTTTTTAACTCATTCTTACCATATAGCCCAACCCAAGGTTGGGGAAGATCATGGTGCCTTCATTGCATCACTAGACATCCTGTGACGTATATTTCTGGTGTAACAACCATCCAACCATAACAATGCCTATCATTTAGCCTGCAGTGCTCTCCACGGCTTGTCTCAACATTGGGTGAGCCCAATTCGTGTACAAGTTGGCCTACGGTGCACTTCCAAACTAGGCTAGTCCCAACTCCCTTACCCCAAATTCTTAGGCCTTAGTACGACAGAAGAGCAAAGGCCCAAGCTCGCAAAAGACCTCACAACTGGTATGGCGCTTCTCTGAGATGTGAACCAAACTATTTTTGTTCTTTTGTCAAGGATCCTTTGCTTTGGATCCATAGTTCACATTGCTTGTCATTGTGGGTTAGATGGCCACACCAATAGCATAAATTCGGGAGTCTCTCATATTAGAAATGAACCCATGATTTCTCACCATTTTCTAGGGTGATAACTCATCCACGACACAAGGGAAGATAGATATCAATTGTGACACGCACTCGTATGAAATTGCCTCCATTATCGTCTGTTGGTTCAAATGATCTCTAGACTTCTCCAATGATGTCGCAAATACTCTCAGCCACCCTTTTTGACATGAAACAGATTGGGATGTCATGGACTTGAACCCAAAAAATTGCTTTGTCAAAAGTTGGATCTTTAAGTTTCAAAAACTCATCAAACTTCTCTAACACCACCAAGTGTTTATCAAAACTCCAAGGTTGATTCTCCATAATTCTTTCCACATCGGAGTTGTTATCAAAAACAAAAAGCACAATATGATCTCCCAAATTACGTATTTTGAACCCATTTGTCGACCTCCACAGTTGCCTGAAGGTGCACACTACAGCTTCCATCACTAAGTAGCGTGAAGTTAGAAATTTTGCCGCTAAAATGAACTCTCTGGATTTATGAACTTTTGGTAGGACAAAACCAGTATTTTCTTTCTCGAATAATGATAAATTATTCCAATTTTTTGTCAAATCCTCCATTGCGAATGAATTGCATGGTGAAAAGGACTATGCAGGAGAGAATAATTAGGACTTTAAGAGTGTGTTTTCCACAAAATCCCACAAAAAACAAAGCAACACGCTCTTGAGGCACACTTGGGGCCTGTTTGGTACATGTGTATAAACGCATGTTTTTAGTTTTTAAATAACATTACACATATTTTTAAACATTTTTTCACCCACATATATTTTCAAAAAATACAAATAATATTATTAGAACAATGTTATCAAACGGCCCCTTGATGACCCAAGAAAGGACAAGGACAAAGAAACTCTCCTTCAAAGAAGGGACAAAAAACTTTTACTGCCTTAAAGAAAAAACGATAATACCCAACTTCCTTAGCGACAAAGAGACAAAAGGACTTTGGGAGGTGGTGCCTACAACACTCATTGAATGATTTTAAAGGTGTTACTGATACCATCTACGAGCACAGCATTTCTAGAAGTTTAGTTGCATGATATGATATATTATATGATAAAACAAAGTTTCCACTAAAATGACTTAAAAAGGAATTAACTTTAACCCATTGCGCAACAATTCAAGATCATCCATGCATATTAAATTGCACAATTTATTAAATTTTTTAAATAAATCATGTAATTATTAAGTAGGATATGATATAAACGGTGAACAATCTTTTTTTTACGTAATGAAGTGTATGAAGTTTCAGTTTGAAAGAAAATTCTATACTATATCATATATTTATAACAAGGATTCCAAGTTTAATTAATGAAGAATACAAATCTGTTAAGTTTTAGAACAAGCATGTGGACGTATTATCACTAACAGATCTCAAGGCAGACCTGCTTACATCTTCAACTCTTGAGTCTTGACAGATTTTCGTCCTTGACGTTGACGAAGTTTATTGAAGTAGAATAGGGGCTTTCCCTTGCCAAAAAATACGCTTACGTTTCAAACATATAAATATAATAACAGGCAATTATTGGCCCTGAAAACGAAACCGCAATTGTTGGAGTACTGGAATCAATAATGCGATATATTCTTTTGTTAAGGAATTATTTTAAGAAAGTTTTAATATCACTTTTAGTCTTTTACTTTAACAAATTCTCGTTAGCAAAACGAAAACAACAAATTAAAACTTGCACTCCGCTTATCACTGTATATCACTCAGATCTTTTTTAAACTCAAGGGAAATGGAGATATCTCATGTAACTAGAACTAGAACTAGAACCTTTTTTTTTTTTTTTTTTAAATCTTTTTGATAACTAGCTGTAGAACTCGGTTTCCTAGTCAAGAACACATTACTTGAGATTTCCAGAATTTGTCTCCTGTGTTAGATGCATACAACTTTTTTTTTATATAAGGGTCGTCAATGGGCTGGGTTAGGTTAGCCCAGCCCATTTTTACTTGGCCCATGGGCACAATGGGCTGGACATAATGGGCTATTAACTAGTTAACGGGCCGGGTTGGACTGGGCTGAAAGAGAAAACCTTAGCCCATGACCCTGCCCATAGGCAATGCCCATTTTGTCTTTAGGGAGCTAGGCTATCGAGTTGGGCCTAATGGGTTACCCATGGGCTTGTGTTATCATATTATTTTATTATTTTTATAAGGAAAGAATCAATATTTTATAACAAAATAATCAATCTACTTTTTTAATGGAAAGAATTACAAAATTTAATACTTAATTACAAAATTTTTTACAATCAAATCTATTTAATTTTTTGTTTCGTTGATGGAAACCTATTTAATTTTTTTTTATTAAGGCTTTAAATTGTTTTTTATTTTTATCTTTAATAATAAAAAAATGTCAAATGGTTAATTCAAATTTGCTAGACTACTAGAAAAATATATATTTAGTAAACTAAGTTTAGCACAATTACTTTGAGTATCTTAGTGGTTGAGGGAGTTCTCTTAAGAAATTCCTCTATAATATCTCAAAATCAATACTTCATACACTTCCTATATATCTTAGTTATGAATTATGAGTTATTGGGCAGGGCCAACGGACTGGGCAACAGGTTGGGCTATTAGGCTAGCCCACCGGGTACCCATGGGCATAAAAACTAACCCACAGCCTGACCCACTGGGCTAATGGGCTACCCATGGGCCTCAATAACAACGGGTTGGGCCACCGATTAGCCCTGTGGGCTGTCGGGTTTTTGGGTTGGGCCATGGGTCATGGGCTATTTGATGACCCTTATTTTTATACGTGTTTTAGATACATACTACTTAATATAATAACCCCGTGTAATGCATGAATTAATAATAATAATTTGCATACAAAGTAAATCAACAACAACAAAAAAATTTTGAGGTCGAATTTTGATTTTCTACCGATTAATTAGAGTTAGTCATATGTATAAGATGTAGCACAACATTAATAAGAGACATCACAGTGAGTATCTGTAATGTATTCATTCATAATAAAATAACTTAATTTTATACTGGTCGTCAACCTATTGCAACCATTCTTCTTTTCCTAAGTTTGAGACTAATTGTGAAAAAATATGACACTGTGCATAAACATTAATCATTTGCATATAAAGTAATAAAAGATAGTAAATACATGTAAAAAGAAAACAATTGAACAATAAAATTATTAATAAAAATACCTTGAGTTATAATATGATAGAAGATTATAATTGATATACTTGTTTATATTATCGAATTAAAAAACTTTTTTTCTATAAAAAAAAAAAAAAAAAAAAAAACCAAAGATATATATATATATATATATATAGAGAGAGAGAGAGAGAGAGAGAGAGAGAGGGAGAGAGAGAGAGAGAGAGAGGATTACCGGAGATTTAGTATATGTTGCTATGCGGATATACTGGAGATTCGGATATGAGATTGACTTTTCTCAATTTTGATCCAAAGCCAAATAACATTGAATGATTTGCTGATGTTATATTATTTTATTTTTAATCGCATTAATTAGACATGTGCACATGCCGTGATGTTAATGATTCTAATAAGAATGAAATTAATGGAAGGCCAAGACTTTGAAGTTTGGACAATTCCAATATAGAAGGTGCTAAAGTTGAAGCATATCCGACCATACCACTGATAATCATAATTATAATATGCTTGTTTGGCTGTCAAGCATTTAACTTACACACCATTAAACAATTTGGAGTCCACACTAGTAGTTTTATTGTCGGCAATGATTTTTGAGAAAAAATTTATAGACACACAAAATTGATAAAAAATTTCACAACTTTTGTAACAGTTTGATAATAGTAAGTAAAAAAATGTTGTTAATGATAATCTAATAGGGTTAGATAAAAATCAGTAAAAATTTGTTAACTCATGAAAAAAAAATTATAAAATTTGTTGAGACAGTATATAAATGGTCAATATTTTTTGTTAACTAGAGCAAGAACTAATTCGGCTCTGTAAATGACTACAAGCCCAAACTTCATCCTACCCGATAAATATGCAATCAAGCCCGATAAGTTTAGAAAGAGGATGGCCTATCAGGCCCAGACTGAAACACAATGTTCGGAGAAGTGTTTCTCACGTACAAGGCCGGAATATGGCCCAAGTTTACTTTGTGTTAAGTTTGATATGACTTACCAAGTCTAAACATAGCTTTCTGGCTCATAATTCAGAACCAGGATTTAAATGGTGTTTGCTTTAGGAAGGTTACCCCACCAAGGCCGGCCCATGGGCAACGCCATTTAGCATTTGCACCCGGTATGCTAAAATAGTATAAGACCCAAATAGCTAATGAAGCTCAAAAATCACCTATATTAGATCATGAACCAGTTATACAAAATAAGATTTTTTTTTTTGAGAGAGAGAGTTTCAACCTATTACGTCCGCTCTTGATAATAATTTTATCATCAGACTAAGACACCAATCAGTTTTTGGTGTAGGCGGGGATTGAACTCCAAATCTCTTATACAACCATTAGAGACTTAATAATAACTTTATCATCAGACTAAGACACCAATCAGTTTTTGGTGTGGACGGGGATTGAACTCCAAATCTCTTATACAACCATCAGAGACTTTACCAGTTGAGCTAACTAGAACTCACATACAAAATAAGACTTTGTTATTGCGCCTGTCCAAACTAAATAAAGAGACATGGCCTCTCAAAATAAAAGTTAAGAGACACGGTAGCTCATGCAAAATATTTATATATATATATATATATATATATATATATATATATATAATATTAATGTGTAGAAATTTTTAAAAATGATTAGCTAAAATAGAAAAAGTGGGTTCTTATTATAAAATAAATATTAATTTTGTGTAAACTAAAGTAAATGCTCTATTGCTTATTGCTTAGGGGCCCAAAAGAAAATATGTCCCAAATTTTGAAATTATTAATTTAGGTATTTTTAACCCCCCCCCCCCCCCCCCCCCAAAAAAAAAAAAAAAGGATGAGCTCACTTCAAGAAAGCCCCAAAATTGTGAGATAATAGAAATTTAATTTTAGTCCTAAAGTCTTTGACAAAAAAATTTATATGACCAAATTATCATTGATGATCAGTAACCTACAACCACTAGATATTTCTTTTTTTATAATAATTTTACTTAGATATTGTGCTGACATGGAAAATTGTGATAACTTTAGAGGTTTCAAATTTATATATACTAGTATTATGCCCATGCGATGCACGGCTTAATAAAAATATTTTGATAATATAATTAAATTGAATAACAATTAAAATGAAAAAAAAAAAGTTACATGGAAGATGTATATTATATAAGTTCAAGTTTGACATTTTTTTTTTTCAAAAACAAATATTATAAAATATTTTAAAAACATGTCAAATTGTAAAAATAGTATAAAAATTATTAATGAAATCTCTCTCTCTCTCTCTCTCTCTCTCTATGTGTGTGTGTGTGTGTAAAAGATAAAAACAAAAAACAAAAAATCTATTTTTTTTAAATCTAAAAAATAATTGAATTTTGTATATTTGTCCTTATATATAATATATCTAATTACAATGATCAATAAAAACTTTTATTAAATTTTTTTAATGGTTCCTATTTATTTATGAAGAGGGGATCATCCTAATTCAAAATTTAAGATTAAAAAATAAATTGTACTTGTACACTTAAAAGAAATTTAATTTTTATTTCTTATTTTAATATTTAAATCATTTGTTTTAGTAATTTTATTCAAATGGTTATAAGTTATATCACACATTCTAACTTAATAATAAATAAAAATATAATACCCTAACTTAATGTAACATTTGAACTTATTAGTAAATAAATATAACACCCTAACTTAAAGTAATGTTTGTAATTGTATTGTGCTTTAGCCTTTAAGAACACATATATATTTTTTTTCTCATAAAAAAAGCATAGATATTAATATTACACATGAAAATAAAAATGAATTCAATAATTGAAACAGTTGAAAACAAAATTAAGGCAAAATCCCAATTCATTAATGAAAAAATATCCAAATTTCTGAATTTTTCAAAAAATGAAAACAGATTAAAGAAGATAGATTACATGGAACAAAGCACCAAACAAAAACCATAACAAATTAAATCCTCGTACAATAAAATATTGATGTCAACAACAAATAATCATGTGATAAGAAATAAAAAATACAAATATATTGCTTGCTATATTGACATCTAAAAAAAATACTAAAAGGTGCGATAAAACATAGAATTTCAGCCTATCTATAAAACTTGTTGATAAAAATCA
This sequence comes from Quercus parvula, assembly GCA_030820535.1. Lineage (NCBI taxonomy): Eukaryota > Viridiplantae > Streptophyta > Magnoliopsida > Fagales > Fagaceae > Quercus > Quercus parvula. Next base: position 24,306,356 of record JAUAME010000011.1, on the reverse strand, counting down.
CATAAAATATAATAAAAAGGCAACAAATACACAAAATCTATTCAATTTGATGAAAGAAAACAAAAATACCTGCAAGGTTGTAAATAGGGTAGAGAGGAGAAGGGAAGAATATAGTAAATAATTGTAAGATAGTACAAAGAATAATACACTAAAAAACTGTGTATATATAGAGAGAGAATTTTAAGTTGTGAAGAAGATGATATGAACAAAAAGAAAGAGTTTAGGTAAAACTCAAATACTTATTTTTTTTAACATTATTATTAGGAAAAAATGACATAAGATGCAAATTTATTCACAAAAAAGAAGAAGAAATGTAGTAAAAAAAAAGTACTTTTGTTTCACGTATTTTTTTTTAAATTCTATCTTCTTTCCTTCACGTATTTTTTATCTCTATTTTTTATTTAAATTATATCCTTTTTTATATATAGGTAATTCTATCATATTGATTTTAGGCTTTGTTGATAACATTTTAGATAGACACAAATGTAGTTGTAGTTGTAAATCAAATACTACTTTATTTTGTTACTTGATTATTAGGAAAAAGATGACATAAAATGCATATTTATCCAAAAAAAGGAACTTAAAAATATTAACAAAAATGAAATCAATGTTACTTTCTAATATGTGAAACAAATTGAATATATTAACAAAAGGAACGTCATTTTAGTGGGGTCATTGTTACTTTCTGTTTCTCTCACTTTTTTTAGGTAATTCTATCTATTCATTGTAAAACACTTATTATTATTTTATCTAAAAAAATTAATAAGAAAAAATATATTATAAAAAATAAGGATTAGATGGATTAGATGAAGAATTTGGATTGTAATCAAATTAAGATAGAGTTTGGATTGTAATCAAATTATGAATTTTATCAACTTAGAAATTATAAGAGAAGAAAAATTGTATATATTTTTTCTTAAAATCTAAAAATCTAAAAAAAATTCTGCAATTTAGTGAAGCCACTTGGCACAATCCCAACTTTTAAACCCAACTTTTATTATATAGTATATGATATGATATATATAAATGATATAGATAATATATATATATTTATATATATTAAAGGGGGGTAAGTTACACACGGTAGCAGGCGACTGGGCTCTGATACCAAAATGGGGGTATGTTACAGATAAACGGCCGACAATGGCCTTATGCGGAAGTTACAGATAAAAGCCGACTTTGGCTTACAGTTGGGGAAGGGGGACTGTGTTTAGGAGACTATTCCTAAAACTGGACTGGACCTCTAAGGTATTTCTGCTGTGAAAACCTTTGCTGAAGAGGGAGGTGGCTGCAATTGGATCTCTCAATTAGACCTCTCAATTGGACCTTGCACTGAAGGGAGGTGGCTGGTATTGGAACTCTTCCAATTGGACCTGCTGAAGACTGAAGACTTGGCTTCCTTAAATAGGCTGGAGGGAGCCTCGGATGCTGTTGGAGATTGCTGAAATCACGGAGAGTAAATTGCTTTTACTGAGGTGAAAGCTGTTTCCACCGAAAGCAATAGTGACTCTGAATGATTGTGTTGACTTTTACTGTTGCTGCTACAGTGACTTGTCCCCTTGCTTTTCTGATTGGGGTACTGTAGAAATAGTAACCTGCTGATGCTGTAACTGTTGATAATGCGGATACTGTTCAATTCAGTGGCTGGTGCTGATCTTGAATAGTAACCGGATTGCTCTCTTTTGCTGGACTCCCCTGGAGTATCAGTCTGTGTCATATCCAGAGGGATATCCTTCATATGGATCAAAGGCTGGTGGATCATCATCATGGCCGTGCTCATGGTACCTATCAAACAGATTACAAAACCCGCAATACAGGAGAGGTTCGTAATCTGCCTTTTCGGTTGTGTATTCAGGAAAGCCTGTGAAGTCAATCCTCTGGGTATTGAAGGCTTCTGAATATGGCTTGGTAGTAAATACAGTAATTCTGCCCGTATTCCCTACGAAGTAGTACTTTTCCCATAATTCACCGGTGACATCTCGGATTTCATTGCTGAAGTAGTTTGACCAACATTCTACGAGTGCCAAAGGATCTGTATAGGATAAGTAGGAATCACCGTCATACCAGGGGCCATTGTGGGTGTACCCATCAATAAGGACAAGGTGGTGGGAAGGCTGAACAGTCATCCAATTGTCACTGTCCCATTGTGGGAGAGTGCTCCAGCATCTGATAGATACAAAGGGACTCTTGATCTTCCTGACCACTTGTTGGATTATCTGGGGGAATTGGCTGATCTGAACATGGTCCGTTAACTTGATGAGTTTAAGGAAACCATATTCAAACATTCTTGAAAGCCAGCTTGGGTTTCTGTCTTCATCATTAGCTCCGTCTTCATAGTTTACTATTAAACCAGGAAAAGGGTGCTGTTTTTCATAAACCCTGTGACTGCTTCCAAAATACTGGTTCCAGATAGCTAGGATAGAGGCAGTGACTCTGGGGACTGCTTCTTCTCCGAGGACTGGGAAATGGATGGTGACCATAATTTCAAAATGCCTGACCCATTGGTCACATGATTCAGACATTGCCTTGCTTCTAAATATACGCATTTGTATATCAGAAGGCAAGTTGGCGACAGCACTTCTAAGCTGGTTTTGAGTCTTAAGGCTCATCCTAGCATAGTCTGTGCTCATAATAGTCGTTTTATCCATGGAATGGATATCCTCTTTGCCAAAGAGTTGACTAGTGAGAACCATATTTCCTTTTTCAAGCTCAACTAGGTGCAATTCTAGTGCTCTGAGGGTTCTTTGGAAAAGGTTCTGGTGTTTTTGGGTAAAAGCTCTTTGGAGATTGTCGAGGATGAATTTAGTACTAGGAGGGAGTTCTGTGTATATTCCTTCGCTAAATTGCAGGGTCCTTTTTCTGACTCTCTCAAGAGTTATAGCCATAAAACCACTGGAATATGTAACCATTTCTGGGTACATAATTTGAAGGGATATTGCTCCTCTATGGCTGGTAGAGGAAGCGCCTTCATGCTTTTCAAAAGACTGTCCCGCTGTTGGTAGTCTTTTGTCTTGAGGGTAGTCCCTTGCGGGTACTTTCCCTTTGCCTTTCTTCTCTGCTGGAGAAGACATTGTTGCTTTTTCCTGCCAATAAAGTTTTGGATGAAATAAGATTTTCAAGGGCTTGTTAAAAATCTTTTTTCTTTTAAAACTGATGGATGCAGGTATGCAAATATTTTTATGATGGATGCATGATGACAATTGATTGGGGCTGAAAGGATCATCAATTGTTTTGGCTGAATCAAGGTTTTGGGCTTGATTATAAGCTGTGAGAGTACTGAGAGTTTTGGATATAGAAGCTTTCTGGAGGGAGCTGACTTCCCAAAGTTCTAGGCTTCTTATAAACTCAAATTTGACAGGCTGGTTGAAGGGATGGGCTGTGATTCCTTCATTGTCTGTGATGAAAGGGTATAACAAACACAAGAATGGGTTTCCTAGGATGACTTTATCTGTCATATTTTTGACTAGGACAAACTTTGTCATAAAGGATATGCCGCTGTGGCAAACCTCAGCTTGTGGGATACTGAAATTAATATGCATACTTCCGCCATTTGCTGACGTCAGTCTTTCTTTAGACTTCTTGAAGTATCTGGAGGGAATGATTCCTTCCTGAATGCAATTAAGATCGGCACCTGAATCAATTAAGGCTATGACTTCAAATTCAAACTCTCTGCTAATGACAATTTTGACTTGGGAATGCCATTTATGGAAGTTAACTCTACTGATGGTATCTAAGAACAAATCCTTGCTGGGTTCTTGGATAAGATCAGCTGTGGGGTTGACTGGGCTCTGTTCGAGATCTAAAGGTTAGATCCAGAAGTTTGAGGATATAAAGGTGACTAGGTTGTAATTGATAGTTTAAACTTGTAACCCCAGAATCATGAATAGGATATTTAGAAGTAACTCTTCCACCAGCAGTAGATGTAATCAACCCACATCTATCCCAGAAATCCCCGCAGACATAAGAGCAATTAATTCGGAAACTTATGAGCTATCCGATCTAGATCTAGACATAGGAGATTGGAATATCCCAAAAGTTGCCACCAGCCAATTCTATAAGTCTTCATGGTCTTTGAAAACAGCTTTCAAAACAGACTACCATGTTAAGACCATAGAACAAGTCTATGGAATAAACAAGGAGTACGAAACGTGCTACTTGTTATCTCCTTCAGCCATTCAAAAGCATAAAAGTAAAGGACATAATTTCCTGCACATAGGATTAGTCCAAGTTGGAATGAAACCACTCACCAGAAGAGGTTTGAACAGCTCAATCCTCATGGCCCTTAGAGATGCTCGTCACATTAGATTCGACGATAGCCTCCTAGGAACCATTCAAACCAGTCTTAGCAACGGACCAGTTCATTTTAACTGTTTCCCAGACTTCAGCTTCTGTCTTCATGACAGCACAGTCATTAAAGCCCTCACTTTAAATATCAAGACCCATGGAACCCTCATGGTGCAGGGAACCAGTCAGATTGCCTTGATATACAGAGTCTACTACAAGTGCATGAGAACTAACATGAATGTTGGAGCACTTGATAGGAGGGAGAAGGGTGAGACAACCCTGATCCAGACTACTGATCCTACAGATGCTCCTGATACTGACTAAAGTATTCTGACTCAGCACTCAGGATAAGTTATCTATCCGGTTACTATTCAGCACCAGCCACTGAATTAAACAGTATCCAACAGTACCAGCATCAGCAGGCTACTATTTCTACAGTACCCCAATCCGGAAAAGCAAGGGGACAAGTCACTGTAGCAGTAACAGTAAAAGTCAACACAATCATTCAGAGTCACTATTGCTTTCGGTGGAAACAGCTTTCACCTCAGTAAAAGCAATTTACTCTCCGTGATTTCAGCAATCTCCAGCAGCATCCGATGCTCCCTCCAGCCTATTTAAGGAAGCCAAGTCTTCAGTCTTCAGCAGGTCCAATTGGAAGAGTTCCAATACCAGCCACCTCCCTTCAGTGCAAGGTCCAATTGAGAGGTCTAATTGAGAGATCCAATTGACACAATCATTCAGAGTTACTGTTGCTTTCGGTGGAAACAGCTTTCACCCCAGTAAAAGCAAGTTACTCTCCGTGATTTCAGCAATCTCCAGTAGCATCCAAGGCTCCCTCCAGTCTATATAAGGAAGCCAAAGATCCTGTCTTCAGCAGGTCTAAAACTTCTACCCTCACAACAGAAGTCAGTAAGAGGTCAAATTGAGAGGTCCAATTGGAAGAGTTCCAATACCAGCCACCTCCCTTCAGTGCAAGGTCCAATTGAGAGGTATAATTGAGAGATCCAATTGCAGCCACCTCCCTCTTCAGCAAAGGTTTTCACGGCAGAAATACCTTAGAGGTCCAGTCCAGTTTTAGGAATAGTCTCCTAAACACAGTCCCCCTTCCCCAACTGTAAGCCACAGTCGGCTTTTATCTGTAACTTCCGCATAAGGCCACAGTCGGCCGTTTATCTGTAACATACCCCCCTTTTGGTATCAGAGCCCAGTCGCCTGCTACCGTGTGTAACTTACCCCCCTTTTGGGCTGATTCATAAGGTCTTCTCCCAAAAACATAGATTCTGTCTGTAGAACCTATAAAGTGGTAATCTTTCCAAAGCTCCTGGCTGATATCTATAATCTGGTTGTTGAAGTAATTCCTCCAACGTTCTGCTAGAGCCCTAGGGTATCTGTATGAGACGTATGTGTCTCCTTCATACCATGGGTTCTGATGAGAAAAACCATTAAGGAGGACAAGATGCTTTGAGGGATGAACTTCCATCCACTTTTCTTTATCCCAATCTGGTAAAGTACTCCAACATCTGATAGAAGCAGAAGGACTATTGGTATTTTTGACAGCATCTTGGATGATCTGGGGCATTTGGCTGATTTGGTCAAGGCTTGTTATCTTGATGAGTCTGATGAAACCTGATTCAAACATTTGTGAAAGCCAATCAGGGTCTCTTTCATCTTCGTCTGTTTCATCTTGATAGTTGACCAAGAGTCCTGGAAAGGGATGTCTGCTTTCATATACTCTGGAACTGCTTCCAAAGTAGTCTTCCCATTCAGCTTGTGCCAGGATATTGTCCATATCATCTGAATCGTCTGGGTTAGGAATAGTGGTTGTAACCAGTATCTTGAAATGCTCATACCAGAGATTCCTGCTTTCATTCATAGCCTTGCTTTTCAGAATACGATTTTGTAAATCTGAAGGCAAGTTGACAGTGGCACCTTTTAGGATAGTCCGAGTCTTAAGACTGAACTTGGTATAATCCGTGCCCATGATAGTCATTTTATCCGTTGAATGGATATCCTCTTTGCCAGAGAGTTGACTGGTTAAGACTTTATTTATAGCCATGAAACTACTGGAATATGTATCCATTTCTGGATACATACTTTGAAGGGATGTTGCTCCTCTATGGCTGGTAGAGGGAGCGCCTTCTTGCTTTACAAAAGACTGTCCCACTGACGGTAGTCTTTTGTCTTGAGGATAGTCCCTTGCGGGTACTTTCCCTTTGTTTTTCTTCTATGCTGGAGAAGTCATTGTCCTACCTTTCCTATACAGACCCCTCGGCCCTCGTTAGAAGTTGGAATCACTACTTCAACAATAGACTCCGAGTTGTCACCAGAGAGTTATGGGAAAACTACCATTACCATTTCGTAGGAAATACTGGCAGAGTCACAGTATTCTCTACCAAGCCATACTCAGAAGCCTTCAATACCCAAAGGATTGATTATACAGGCTCTCCTCAGTACACTGCGCAGCATGCAGACTATGAACCTCTCCTTTATTGCGAGTTTTGTAATCTGTTCGACAGGGACCACGAGCATGGCCATGATGATGATCCTCCTGCTTTTAACCCATATGAAGGGTATCCCTCTGGATATGATACAGACTAATACTCCAGAAGGGTCCAGCAAAAGAGAGCAATCGTTTGAGGTTCTCTATAGGATTGGGGTTTCCCTTTTTATAGGAGTCATTTTTCTTGAACATTTGACGTCTGTTTTTATAGAGGTCATTGTTCTCGAATTTTTGACGTCTATATTCTCTAGCGACTGTTCTCTTTCTCTCAAAATCCTTGAAGGCTGGATTTCCCCTGTATTTGGATTTCCATACTTTAGGAGGAGGGGGTTCATTAGAACTGCTAGAGGACTTGTGGGCACCTAAGACTTTGACTACAAGTGAAGGAGGGGCTGTTGTAAGTTACCATTAATACAATCAAGTTGGTCGGCACTGCCGCCATAGTTATCCAGAAAATATTGGCATATTTTGGCATTATAATTATTTTGAATTATTTTATGGATATATCTCCCATTCCCTATATTTTGTTTTACATCTATTTCATGATAACTCTTCCATTTCCAATTATTTATTTCTTAGTCTGCTACTACTTCATCATCTTCTTTTACATCTGTAAATGGTAGGCTGAGCCTCCTTCTAACCATTCTATTTGTTATTCTGTGATTATTTGTTCAAATTAACCTTTGCTCCCCTGTTATCCCTATTCTTCCTATTTTTGTGTTTAGCCCTAAAGTTTGTTGCAGATTCATATCCCTGTGAGATTTGATACCTTGGTTCTGTTTGTTTCTCCGTTGTTATAAAGAGGTCGAAAATCTTCCTAGGTTTGGTTGGTCAGCCCATTGAAAGCCGAGAGAAGGCGTGTTAGGGTGGTCCCCATTATTGGAGGAGAGTCCGACAGGGGGGTAAGTTACACGGTAGCAGGCGACTGGGCTCTGATACCAAAAGGGGGGTATGTTACAGATAAACGGCCGACTGTGGCCTTATGCGGAAGTTACAGATAAAAGCCGACTGTGGCTTACAGTTGGGGAAGGGGGACTGTGTTTAGGAGACTATTCCTAAAACTGGACTGGACCTCTAAGGTATTTCTGCTGTGAAAACCTTTGCTGAAGAGGGAGGTGGCTGCAATTGGATCTCTCAATTAGACCTCTCAATTGGACCTTGCACTGAAGGGAGGTGGCTGGTATTGGAACTCTTCCAATTGGACCTGCTGAAGACTGGATCTTTGGCTTCCTTATATAGACTGGAAGGAGCCTCGGAGGGAGCCTCGGATGCTGCTGGAGATTGCTGAAATTACGAGAGTAAATTGCTTTTACTGAGGTGAAAGCTGTTTCCACTGAAAGCAATAGTGACTCTGCATGATGATGAACAGTAAAACTTTTACTGTTTATGCTACAGTGATTTGTCCCCTTACTTTTCCGGATTCGATGACTGTGGAAATAGTAACCTGTCGGGGAAATCCGCTGAGGGCTGATACTGTTGATAGTGCAGATACTGTTCATATCAGTGGTTGGTGCTGATTTTGAATAGTAACCGGACTGCTATCATATTCTGAGTGCTTGGGTCAAGATACTTCATTCGCTGTCCAAATTATATCCACTGTAAGGATCTTGGGAATCTTGGAAAGGATCAATTGGGTCATGGTTGACTGATCCTTCAGAGGCAATAGGAGAACCCTATTCTTCTGACTCTAGCTGTTGGGAATGGGCTATTAGTTGTTGGGCCAATTCCTTTAGCTCTTTGCTTGATTTCCCGGTGATCTGGACAGAATCAAGGCTAGACTGGGATCTTGTCCTGAGGGCAATGGGATTCTGGACAGGGGGAGGATAATCCTTATAGACTTGATTAATAATTGAATTAATCTTAAGGCTGTCCCACCACTTTACTGAGAATTCCCGATCTAGGAGGTTGCTGTTAATTGCGTATTTCCACATACTGATCCAATGGATCTTGTATCTCTGGGAGAAGACCAAGATTATTGGGAATTGGGATCTGTGCTTAGATGAAGTGCATCTTGAATCAAAGTACCTTAAGGCATCTTGTAATGGCTCTAGGAAGATCAGAGGAATAGATCCAAACATTTCCCACCACTTAAGGAACCAGGAGGGGGTTTGGCCACTAAATTCCTTGCCGAACATTAAGAACCAAGAATGATTAAAGTTTTGATTCTGGAAGAAGAGCACTTTTTCAAAGGCATCCATATAGTCATAATAACTGTAATGGAGTACTGAGCCTGATGGAGATTTGTAATTCTTGAGGATCCTTAACAAGGAAGGATGCTGTCCCCATTCTTTACTACTGATAAAACCATTGATGATGAACTTGTGATAGAGGACTATTGGATTGTCCCCTTTGCTGTAGATGTTCTCTATTTGAGCAGACTTTTCCTGGGAGAGGATGCTCTTATAGAACTGGATATTCTTTTCTGGATGTTTGGGTAGGAAATGCCAGTTTGGTGGCAAGACTTCCATGGCTAAGGCTAGGGGATCTGTTATATGAACTAGGTGGGGTTCAATATAAGAGATATGCTGGGTAAAAGACTTTTTGACATAAGGTGACTGTCCTCTTCTTTGGATTGGGTAGGAAGAAGGCCTCTGGATAAGACTAAAATGTTCTTCTACCTTATAAGGATTGATTGCTTTGGGTGCTGGGGAGGCTAAGGCTGAACTGTAACTGGGCTGACCATGGGATGGCCTTTCATAGTTTGGTTTTGCTGAAACCAAATAACGATTGGCAACTATTGATGGTGAAGCAGGGTTATCCTGTGAAGGGATTTTTGACTGGGATGACGGGATAATTTGGCTGGGGGTTATCGGTACAATCTTCCCTGGGTTTTGTGATTGGCTGGAATCACCAGGGTTTTGCTGTCTGGATAACCTAGGGGGCTGGGGCTGGGATTGCCTCCTGGACATCTTGTCTGTGACTCTGCAGAAATTCACGGGTTAGGAAATCAGGGATACTGTTTTGGCTTCCCTCAATGAATTCTAAATCAAAGTCAAAAACTGAAAGGATGGCTTGCCATCGTGCAAAAATTTGTTTTGATGCAATGTTTTGAACATCTTTTTCTAAAACATGTTTTGCTGATTTACAATCAATTCTAATAAAAAACTTTTGATTTAAAAGATCACTTTGAAATTTCGAAATGCAAAGTACTATGGATAATATTTCTTTTTTAATAGTACTATAATTGATTTGAGTAGGGGTCCATATTCCTGAATGGAAACAGACTATCTGTTCTGGGGAACTAGGATCAACTCTTTGGAGGAGAATGCCGCCATAACCTATGTTTGAGGCATCTGTTTGGACAATTTTGAAAGAATTGTCGGCTGGAATTCCCAAGCAGGGGAGGGTTTTGACATACTGTTTGATGTGTTGGACCACTGAAGTATGGGCTGGGGTCCAGGGTGATGGATTGGTTCGAAGTCTATCAAAAAGGAGTTTGCATTGTTGTCTGAGATTTTGATAGAAATCTGAGATGTAATTGAGAGAACCTAGAAATCTCTGAAGCTGGGTTTTGTCTAGGATTTCATCTGGAAATTTGTCTGCAAACTGGATAGCTCTGTCTATGGGTTTGATAACACCATGATGGATATCAAAACCTAAGAAACGAACTCTAGTTTGGAAAAGTTTGATCTTTGGGGCTGAAACAACAAGACCATTGAGTTTGATAGTATTGATGAATGCTCTCAAGTGCTTTCGATGTTGTTCCAAGGATTCTGAGAAAATAAGTACATCATCGATGTACACAATGGCATGACTGGAGAATGGATTAAAAATCTCATTCATGATGTTTTGGAATTCAGAAGGTGCATTCTTAAGGCCAAAGGGCATTACGTTCCACTCATAATGACCGAAGGGTGTGGTGAAGGCTGTCTTATACCTATCAGGCTCTCTGATCTGTATTTGCCAAAATCCACTCTTCATATCAAACTTGCTGAAGATAACTGCCTTGCTAAGCCTATTGACTAAGTCTTTTTTGTTGGGAATAGGGTACCTTACCCATTCTAAGACTTTGTTGAGGGGCTTGTAATTGATGACTAATCTAGGAACACCTCTTTCTATCTCAGCATTTTTCTGGACATAAAAGGCTGGAGAAGACCATGGTGATCTAGATTTTCTGATGATTCCTTTCTTAAGGAGGTCCTTTATTTCAGCTCTACAGGTATCCATAAGTTCCTGATTCATTTGGATGGGTCGAGCTTTGGTAGGGATATCCTTTTCATTGAAATTTTTGACATATGGGAGAGCTACCTCGTGTCTCTTTCTATGCCAAAATGCTGTGGGTAGATCAGAGCAGACTTCCTGCTTAAGTTTTTCCTCAAACTTTCTGATCTCTTCTTGGAGGGTTTTACAAGCTAGTTGGTCCTCAACTTTCTTGTATCTAATTTCCTCCTGAATGTATTTAAGATGTGTGGACTTGGCACTAATCAAGTCTGAGACTATGCCAGCTTGAATGGTGCTAATATTCCTTGGTATAGGTTCACTTGTGAATCTAAACCTGATAGTTTGGCCAAAGGGTCGGGTAGTGATTCCTTCACTATCCACTGTGAAAGGTTAGAGACTGCAAAGGAAAGGATTTCCTAAGATGACTTTGTCTGTCAAATTTTTGACAAGAACAAATGTGGTTTTGAAGCACATGTTATCTTGGCAAACATGGGCTTTGGGGAGTTTGAATTCAATCTGCATTTTTCCGCCACTTGCGGATGTTAATCGTTCCCTAGACTTTTTGAAGTACTTGGAGGGAATGATTCCTTCTTGGATGCAGTTGAGATCAGCACCTGAATCAATCAAGGCTATGACCTCAAATTCAAAATCTTTGCTAATGACAATCTTGACTTTGGAATGCCATTTGTGGAAGTTAATCCTAGTGATAGCATCTAAGAACAAATTTCTGCTGGGTTCTTGGATGTGATCAACTTTAGGGTCAACTATTTGATTAACCTTATTGTCTGAGGGACTTTCCTCATTGCTTTGACAAGAAGTGTTTTTCAAGGATTGGGTTTTTTGGAGGGCTTGTAGATTTTGCTTTAAGGCTCCAATTTCACTTCTGGTTTCCTTGGTTTCTCTTTGAAGGTCATCAATTTTGACTTCCTTCTTGGGCTGGACAGACCTATTGTAGATTGGTTCTACCTTGGGTTGCTGTGTCACAGGATTACTGGTTTCCTGGACTAAAGGCTGGGTTGTGCTAGGTTCCTGGTGCTCAGGGTCTCCTTCCTTTAGGTGGGAGGTTCTGGCCTCACAACCTTTTCTGTAATGGCCACGCTTGCCACAACCATAACATTTTTGAGGCTTGTTTGGCTTTGCTTCTTTGTAGGCTTTGGAAATGGGTCTAGACATTCTATTAGCACGTCGTTCAGGCCTTTTCAATCTTTGGCGCGCCCTTTTGGCTTCTAGAGATTCTTCATCTGTGTCAGAGGAAGAACTGCTAGGGGTTGTACGGAGTTTTATTACCTTAAGCTGGCTAGGGCTTTTGGGTAAAGGGGCGGCTGGTTTCTTTGCTAGTTCTTCAAGTTTCTGGACAACTATTTCTAAGGCTGTTTTATCCTTAGAGTGGCTGGGGTTAGTTGGTAGAGACTTGACAAGAGGCTGCCTAGGAATAGGACTGCTAACTGTATTCTTAGTTGGGTTGGGTTCAACTAAGGTCCAGGTTTTGGTAGATGCATCAAACTGCTTTGGCTGGCCAAAATACCTTTCGAAGTATATGAAGAAGGGGACATTACGGGATATTTCCCTCATGAATAGTACCCATGCATCATAAACTTTTCCCTTTTGATCTTTGGTATAGTTGGCTTTGTAAGCTGCTCTTTTAGCCCTGTTTTCCTCAGAAGTAAAATCCTTACCTAATTCTTCTAGGTCTGGATCAAATTCTTTGGTTAGGACCATGATGTTCAAAGGTTCCTGATCTGGAGGCTGTTCCATATCAGTACCAGATGGGGATGGAGGGGATTGCTCACGATCGTCTTGCTCATCGATAATCGAATCCTCTCTGGCTGTGTAGCAAGGTGTGCTAAGTTAGGAATTGGCTCTAACTCCCTGAAGCTGGACACCTAAGTCTCTTCTAGACGTTGGGAATGGTGATCCTTTGGGTCTAGTTGAGCAATGCTGGGATGCTGGTCTATCTCTTAAGTAGATAGGTGACTGGGGCTGGATCGGAGATCTAAACTGGGATGTATCCAGAGGCTGTCTACACTCAGGAGTGCTAGGCCTAGATCTATCGAAACTCAACCTATTTATAGGAGATCTAAACTGGGATGTATCCAGAGGTTGTCTATACTCATAGTCTAGAGGAGTACTCAACCTAGATCTATCAAAACTTAATCTAACCGTGCCGTCGGCTAGTTGCTGGACAAAATCCAAATCTGGATCCTGTGCTGGATTTTGGATCTGTAGAGTATGGTTCTCATTCTCTAGAGTCCAATTGACTGGGAATGTGATCTCATTCCATTTGAGGTTTCTGGGGATACTAATCCTGGCTGTAGGATCAGTAGTCTGGATCAGGGTTGTCTCACCCTTCTCCCTCCTATCAAGTGCTCCAACATTCATGTTAGTTCTCATGCACTTGTAGTAGACTCTGTATATCAAGGCAATCTGACTGGTTCCCTGCACCATGAGGGTTCCATGGGTCTTGATATTTAAAGTGAGGGCTTTAATGACTGTGCTGTCATGAAGACAGATGCTGAAGTCTAGGAAACAGTTAAAATGAACTGGTCCGTTGCTAAGACTGGTTTGAATGGTTCCTAGGAGGCTATCGTCGAATCTAATGTGACGAGCATCTCTAAGGGCCATGAGGATTGAGCTGTTCAAACCTCTTCTGGTGAGTGGTTTCACTCCAACTTGGACTAATCCTATGTGCAGGAAATTATGTCCTTTACTTTTATGCTTTTGAATGGCTGAAGGAGATAACAAGTAGCACGTTTCGTACTCCTTGTTTATTCCATAGACTTGTTCTATGGTCTTAACATGGTAGTCTGTTTTGAAAGCTGTTTTCAAAGACCATGAAGACTTATAGAATTGGCTGGTGGCAACTTTTGGGATATTCCAATCTCCTATGTCTAGATCTAGATCGGATAGCTCATAAGTTTCCGAATTAATTGCTCCTATGTCTGCGGGGATTTCTGGGATAGATGTGGGTTGATTACATGTACTGCTGGTGGAAGAGTTACTTCTAAATATCCTATTCATGATTCTGGGGTTACAAGTTTAAACTAACAATTACAACCTAGTCACCTTTATATCCTCAAACTTCTGGATCTAACCTTTAGATCTGGAACAGATAAACACAACTATGGGATAGATACCTAAACTGTAAACTCCTTGTCGTCGGACTCTCCTCCAATAATGGGGACCACCCTAACACGCCTTCTCTCGGCTTTCAACGGGCTGACCAACCAAACCTAGGAAGATTTTCGACCTCTTTATAACAACGGAGAAACAAACAGAACCAAGGTATCAAATCTCACAGGGATATGAATCTGCAACAAACTTTAGGGCTAAACACAAAAATAGGAAGAATAGGGATAACAGGGGAGCAAAGGTTAATTTGAACAAATAATCACAGAATAACAAATAGAATGGTTAGAAGGAGGCTCAGCCTACCATTTACAGATGTAAAAGAAGATGATGAAGTAGTAGCAGATGAAGAAATAAATAATTGGAAATGGAAGAGTTATCATGAAATAGATGTAAAACAAAATATAGGGAATGGGAGATATATCCATAAAATAATTCAAAATAATTATAATGCCAAAATATGCCAATATTTTCTGGATAACTATGGCGGCAGTGCCGACCAACTTGATTGTATTAATGGTAACTTACAACTGACCGGGCCAAACTTGGCTCTGATACCAAAAGGGGGGTAAGTTACACACGGTAGCAGGCGACTAGGCTCTGATACCAAAAGGGGGGTATGTTACAGATAAACGGCCGACTGTGGCCTTATGCGGAAGTTACAGATAAAAGCCGACTGTGGCTTACAGTTGGGGAAGGGGGACTGTGTTTAGGAGACTATTCCTAAAACTGGACTGGACCTCTAAGGTATTTCTGCTGTGAAAACCTTTGCTGAAGAGGGAGGTGGCTGCAATTGGATCTCTCAATTAGACCTCTCAATTGGACCTTGCACTGAAGGGAGGTGGCTGGTATTGGAACTCTTCCAATTGGACCTACTGAAGACTGAAGACTTGGCTTCCTTAAATAGGCTGGAGGGAGCCTCGGATGCTGTTGGAGATTGCTGAAATCACGGAGAGTAAATTGCTTTTACTGAGGTGAAAGCTGTTTCCACCGAAAGCAATAGTGACTCTGAATGATTGTGTTGACTTTTACTGTTGCTGCTACAGTGACTTGTCCCCTTGCTTTTCTGATTGGGGTACTATAGAAATAGTAACCTGCTGATGCTGTAACTGTTGATAATGCGGATACTGTTCAATTCAGTGGCTGGTGCTGATCTTGAATAGTAACCGGATTGCTCTCTTTTGCTGGACTCCCCTGGAGTATCAATCTGTGTCATATCCAGAGGGATATCCTTCATATGGATCAAAGGCTGGTGGATCATCATCATGGCTGTGCTCATGGTACCTATCAAACAGATTACAAAACCCGCAATACAGGAGAGGTTCGTAATCTGCCTTTTCGGTTGTGTATTCAGGAAAGCCTGTGAAGTCAATCCTCTGGGTATTGAAGGCTTCTGAATATGGCTTTCCCATAATTCACCGGTGACATCTCGGATTTCATTGCTGAAGTAGTTTGACCAACATTCTACGAGTGCCAAAGGATCTGTATAGGATAAGTAGGAATCACTGTCATACCAGGGGCCATTGTGGGTGTACCCATCAATAAGGACAAGGTGGTGGGAAGGCTGAACAGTCATCCAATTGTCACTGTCCCATTATGGGAGAGTGCTCCAGCATCTGATAGATACAAAGGGACTCTTGATCTTCCTGACCACTTGTTGGATTATCTGGGGGAATTGGCTGATCTGAACATGGTCCGTTAACTTGATGAGTTTAAGGAAACCATATTCAAACATTCTTGAAAGCCAGCTTGGGTTTCTGTCTTCATCATTAGCTCCGTCTTCATAGTTTACTATTAAACCAGGAAAAGGGTGCTGTTTTTCATAAACCCTGTGACTGCTTCCAAAATACTGGTTCCAGATAGCTAGGATAGAGGCAGTGACTCTGGGGACTGCTTCTTCTCCGAGGACTGGGAAATGGATGGTGACCATAATTTCAAAATGCCTGACCCATTGGTCACATGATTCAGACATTGCCTTGCTTCTAAATATACGCATTTGTATATCAGAAGGCAAGTTGGTGACAGCACTTCTAAGCTGGTTTTGAGTCTTAAGGCTCATCCTAGCATAGTCTGTGCTCATAATAGTCGTTTTATCCATGGAATGGATATCCTCTTTGCCAAAGAGTTGACTAGTGAGAACCATATTTCCTTTTTCAAGCTCAACTAGGTGCAATTCTAGTGCTCTGAGGGTTCTTTGGAAAAGGTTCTGGTTTTTTTGGGTAAAAGCTCTTTGGAGATTGTCGAGGATGAATTTAGTACTAGGAGGGAGTTCTGTGTATATTCCTCCGCTAAATTGCAGGGTCCTTTTTCTGACTCTCTCAAGAGTTATAGCCATAAAACCACTGGAATATGTAACCATTTCTGGGTACATAATTTGAAGGGATATTGCTCCTCTATGGCTGGTAGAGGAAGCGCCTTCTTGCTTTACAAAAGACTGTCTCGCTGACGGTAGTCTTTTGTCTTGAGGATAGTCCCTTGCGGGTACTTTCCCTTTGCCTTTCTTCTCTGCTGGAGAAGTCATTGTCCACTTACTAGTGGTATTGAATATTGTTTTTTCCTGCCAAGAAAGTTTTGGGTGAAATAAGATTTTTAAGGACTTGTTAAAAACCTTTTTTCTTTTAAAACTGATGGATGCAGGGATGCAAATATGAATGCAAGATGACAATTGATTGGAGTCAAAAGGATAATCAATTGTGGCCTTATTCGAAATCCATATTCCCGAATGGAAACAGACTATCTGTTCTGGGGAACTGGGATCAACTCTTTGGAGGAGAATGCCGCCATAACCTATGTTTGAGGCATCTGTCTGGACAATCTTGAAGGAATTGTCGGCTGGAATTCCCAAGCAGGGAAGGGTTTTGACATATTGTTTGATGTGCTGGACCACTGAAGTATGGGCTGGGGTCCAAGGTGATGGATTGGTTCGAAGTCTATCAAAAAGGAGTTTGCATTGCTGTCTGAGATTTTGATAGAAATCTGAGATGTAATTGAGAGAACCTAGAAATCTCTGAAGCTGGGTTTTATCTAGGATTTCATCTGGGAATTTGTCTGCAAACTGGATAGCTCTGTCTTCGTACTTGGCTTTATTTTTGTTGATATGGCTTTGGATTTTGAGGTCTCTGCACATCTTCATTCCTTCACTTCGAATGGTGCTAGAGATATCTCCATATGTTAGGTTATCATAATCTATGATACCTAAAGGACTGCAAAGGGTTTCCTTGACCTTCTGGCTGAAGAGGGTAGGTAAACCATTGATAAATTTCTCCTTCCAAAATGGAGAATTACAATCTCTTCTGTGCATGACTCTAGTGGTAAAGACATCTTCATACCACTTATATTCTCCTAAGGTTTTACACCTAAGGTTGCTAAGCTGCTCATATATCCTAGCTGTAATGTTGCTGGGTTTTCCTATGAAGTGTTTTCTCTGAATGATTGTGTTGACTTTTACTGTTACTGCTACAGTGACTTGTCCCCTTGCTTTTCCGGATTGGGGTACTGTAGAAATAGTAGCCTGCTGATGCTGGTACTGTTGGATACTGTTTAATTCAGTGGCTGGTGCTGAATAGTAACCGGATAGATAACTTATCCTGAGTGCTGAGTCAGAATACTTTAGTCAGTATCAGGAGCATCTGATGGATATCCATCATACGGATCCCATGGGGACTCGTTGTTGCAGTCGTGCTTGTGATACCTGGTATAGGTGTTGCAGAGTCCGCAATAGAGGACAGGCTTTTTCCCTGTAAGGAACTCCTTGGGACAGTCAGGACTAAGTCTTTCTATATAAATATATATATTAATGATTGGATTTTTTTCAGCTTTACTTATTAATATATACCTATATCTATATATATATATATATATATATATATATATATATAATAGATATAGATATAGATATATAAGTGAGGACCCTTGTTTATAGGCTACTATGGGATGCTTAATTTGGAGTTCCTCCAAATATTTAATGATTTTAATTATAAAATTTTAATTTAATGTTGCATTTAATTAGAATTTTCCATTTAGGCCTTTCATTCATTTTATACTGCCACCTGCCGCCATGAGGCTTCAATCAGCTTGCAACAAATGTTATTTTTTGTGACTCAAAGGACTTGATAGGTGGGTTAATTTTTCATTAACTTGGAACTTGGAGATGGTGATCAACTTCAGAAAACATCACCACTTTGATATTTTCCCTAATAAAACATATTAATCATTGATAAATTATAAGGCTGCTGATGCATACTGAAATTTTTTAAGTTTGCAGGTAGAAAGTATGTTTAGAATAGGAAATTATGTTGAATGAAGAATAAAGAAAGAGAATAATGTTCAAAAGCATCTTTATGTGCAAGGTCACCAACCCTTAGCCTTAGCTTTATGTTTTTGCTTTTGCTTTTCTCTAAGCTAGCATACTCCGCTTTAGCCTTTAGCCCCCTTTGAATTTTTTTTTATCCGTTTCTCTTGCTTTACTTCCCATTACCGTTCCTGCAAAAAGAAGAAAGTTGTCCACATAGCAAAA
Source organism: Quercus parvula (assembly GCA_030820535.1). NCBI lineage: Eukaryota > Viridiplantae > Streptophyta > Magnoliopsida > Fagales > Fagaceae > Quercus > Quercus parvula. The sequence continues at coordinate 24,287,769 of JAUAME010000011.1, read as the reverse complement.
GCAATTTGGTGAAAACAAAATTAAGAGAACACATTGCTCTTACTTGTCTTCAATGTTGGAAAATCAAAAGCAGGAAGATAGGGCGGGTGGGCGGCAATTGTGAGCGGTCATTTCTGCACTTTGATAATTAAACAAAGCTACGAAAGTCGAAAGAATCCAATAAAGTGCTTTATGTATTACATGACTGAGATTTTTACCTGAAAGACTATCTTTGTCCTCTCAAGTGGGGTACACAAAATCTTTTAGAAGCATGGAATTTTGACAACCATCCCACTTGCTTTTTCAGCACTATTATTAATCTGCGTTTAAACAAAGCAAAAGCTTTCTCCATCATTTTCCTTCCAGCACACCTTGTAGTGCGTACAGTAATGACCATCAATCAGCACCTATATCATTAATTCATTATGTTCTGTTGTCCTTTATAAAAATTAGGATTCCTTTTAGTTTATTAAATCCACATAAAGGGTTTGACAAAAATTACTCATAAAAGGTATTATGGAGATGGTAGTGAAGTTGCAGAAGCCACATTCTTAAAGTTAAAGCCAAGAAATGCAAAGAACCATCTAGCCCGGTTGTAATAGTTTACTCTGAAAACTACAGAACCAAAACTCAATCTGTACCTGCTTCCCTTTGGGCAGCTTCTTATTTATCTTCCAGGATTTGAAGTGTCTTGATATCACTATTGATCATAACTATGGTGAGGAAAGATATTTCACTATCTTACCCATAAGATATGAAGAACACATGGCAACAGAGGCGATGAAGACGGTTCCAGCTAGTAACAAACTTTTATAGTATGTTAAAGGTAAGAGAAACTTTAGACTAGAGAGTCTGGACAAATATCTCTACTCTATTTTCTGCAATGTATCTTGCAATAGCTACTATTAATATTATGTTCATGTTTCAACTTCAGGCATCAAAGCTACAAGAGCAGTGATTGATACCTCAACTACCACACTCTTCTTGCTGGAATTTTTAATGCTCTTGCAGTAGCTAATCAGCTGGTGCTACAACCAATTATATCTACAAAGAGTAGATTTTGCAGCAAAAAGGAAATTTTAGCACAAATATTGCCAGAAGAAAGGAACTCAACCTTCACCAATGAGTACACCAGCTGCTCCTAAACAGCAAGAGGACTACAAACTGAAGGACATGAAACCCCAGCTGGGGGAACGATGGCCACATGGACTACGTGGTGGGGGTGGGTGGATTAGCAGTGAAAGAGCTACGAGCACTTATGATCTAGTCGAACAGATGTTTTATCTATATGTTCGAGTTGAGAAAGCTAAAGATCTTCCCACCAATTCTGTAACCGGAAGCTGTGACCCATATGTAGAAGTGAAGCTCGGCAATTATAAGGGAAAAACTCAGCACTTCGAGAAGAGAACAAACCCTGAATGGAAGCAAGTCTTTGCCTTCTCAAAAGAGAGGATTCAATCTTCACTTCTTGAAGTTTATGTCAGAGACAAAGAGGTGATGACAAGAGATGACTATGTAGGGAAGGTGGTCTTCGACATGCATGAAGTGCCAACAAGGGTTCCACCGGACAGTCCTTTAGCACCTCAGTGGTATAGATTAGAGGACCGGCAGGGAAATAGTAAGGTGAGAGGAGAGATTATGCTTGCTGTTTGGATGGGAACACAAGCCGATGAGGCTTTCCCGGAGTCCTGGCACTCAGATGCTGCTTCAGTTCAGGGAGAAGGGGTTTTCAACATCCGTTCCAAGGTTTATGTTTCACCAAAACTGTGGTATCTCAGGGTTAATGTGATTGAAGCTCAGGATGTAGAGCCACTTGACAGAGGCCAACCACCACAAGCTTTTGTGAAGGCTCACGTTGGAAAGCAGGTACTGAAAACAAAGTTATGCCCAACTCGGACCACTAATCCACTCTGGAATGAAGATCTAATCTTTGTAACAGCTGAACCTTTTGAAGAGCAGCTGACTCTTACAGTTGAGAATAAAGTAACCTCTGCAAAAGATGAAGTTATGGGAAGGATAGTCTTGCCACTCACCATTTTTGAGAGGCGCTTGGATCACAGGCCAGTCCACTCTCGCTGGTTCAACCTTGAAAAATTTGGGTTTGGTGTCTTTGAGGCAGACAAAAGGCATGAGCAGAAGTTCTCAAGCAGGGTTCATCTCCGAGTCTGTCTTGAGGGTGCTTACCATGTACTAGATGAATCAACAATGTACATAAGTGATGTACGGCCAACTGTTAGGCAGCTATGGAAGAATCCAGTTGGCATCCTTGAAGTGGGTATTTTGAGTGCTCAAGGGATTCTTCAAATGAAGACCAAGGACGGTAGGGGAACCACAGATGCTTATTGTGTGGCCAAATATGGGCAGAAGTGGGTGAGAACCAGAACAATAATGGAAAGCTTCAATCCGAAATGGAATGAGCAATATACTTGGGAGGTCTATGATCCTTGCACCGTGATCACCATGGGAGTTTTTGACAACTGCCATCTGGGTGGAAATCAACCAGCTGCTGGTGGTGGATCTCAAAAAGACTCTAGAATTGGGAAGGTAAGAATCCGGCTATCTACACTGGAAATGGATCGAATTTATACAAATTCTTACCCTCTTCTAGTTCTACACCCATCTGGATTGAAAAAGATGGGTGAACTCCAATTAGCAGTTCGATTCACCTGTCTCTCTTTGGCAAACATAATTTATCTTTACGGACACCCATTACTGCCAAAAATGCATTATCTACAACCCTTCACTGTTAACCAATTAGAAAGCTTGAGATTTGAAGCTATGAATATTGTAGCATCAAGGCTAGGCCGAGCCGAGCCACCACTAAGGAAGGAGGTCGTTGAGTATATGCTGGATGTAGATTCCCACATGTGGAGCATGAGAAGAAGCAAAGCTAACTTCTATAGAATTGTATCATTGTTTGCGGGAGCAATCTCTATGAGCAGGTGGCTCCGTGAGGTGTGTCATTGGAAGAACCCAGTTACTTCAGTCCTAGTTCATGTCCTGTTCTTTATATTGATCTGCTACCCGGAATTGATCCTTCCAACTATATTCCTATACATGTTTCTTATTGGGATATGGAATTACCGGTTCCGGCCAAGGCATCCTCCTCACATGGATACTAAACTCTCATGGGCAGAAGCAGTTCATGCAGATGAACTAGATGAAGAGTTCGATACATTTCCTACCAGTAAACTTCAAGATGTAGTGCGTATGAGGTATGATAAGCTTAGAAGTGTAGCTGGAAGAATTCAGACAGTGGTGGGAGACATTGCAACACAGGGAGAGAGATTTCAGGCTCTGCTTAGCTGGAGAGACACAAGAGCAACCAGCCTCTTCATCATCTTCTGCCTTATGGCAGCTGTGATTCTCTATGTGACACCCTTTAGGATAATTGCTTTGCTTGCAGGACTATTTTGGTTACGACACCCCAGATTCCGAAGCAAGCTACCCACAGTACCAAGCAATTTCTTCAGAAGACTCCCATCTCGCGCTGATAGCATGCTCTGAGCTAGAAGCAGATAACACCAGCAACTTGCCATTCTAATCGAAAGTGTAGTTCTAATGCAAAGCAAATTTCCATTTCTTTTCAATTCTTCTGTTCCATTGAATGGACATTGCTAGTATTTTCCTTTTGAATTCCTACGTTGTTTGGAACTTGTATGTCTAGAAAATAAAGTGATTCTAACAATTTGGTTCACCAAATTTTGCTTGAGGATCTTCAGTCATAATATTAATCCAAAAGGGTCCCAAAATTCAAGTCACAAGAGTACTCATTATTGGCACAAGGCATATAATCTTAGAACCCGGTAGCTCTTAACTTGACAAAAGCTGACCTCAGAATTGCCCAATGACACTATGAAATTCAAGTTGGTAGATATATATATCACGAAATTGAAATTTGAAACATGAGTTCACAAATGGAATCAGTTTTTTTTTTTTAAGAAAAAAAGGGACTAGCAAAACTGCTGCTAATGGCTAATCGTAGTAACCCGAGGCAAACCAAACGTGTCCCCAAAGACAGGAAACCAAAAATTTCCCAAAGATGCTCCGATTGTTCCAGTGTTCTTTTTTCTTTTTCTTTTTTTAATAAAAATTGTTCCAGTGTTTTGGTTGTTCTTAAAAATGTTTTTTTTTTCCTAGCATTTTCCTCGTATAAAAAATAACAAATTTTATTATATTTTTATATAGAGATTAAAGAAAAACCTTAATTCACCACTTTAAAATATTAATACAAAATAATTAAAATCAACCGACAAAATAAGTAAAATTAAAATAAAATTATACTAATAAGTACAATGAAAATAAGAGTGCAACACCAAAAAAAAAAAAAAATTTAAAATTTAAAATTTTTTTATAAAAAAACTAAAATAATTATTAAAATTATCAATTAAACTTACACAGTTACATCATCACATCTATAATTACAAACCCAGATACCTCCAAAAGGTCACTTGAAACTTGTTTTAGTATGAGTATTTCAAGCATACTACAGATTTTTAAGGTATTTTGATTATTTTAGACATTTCAAAGTTATTTGAGCCAATTTTAGATGTAGGAATTTTTTAATCATTTTCGAGGTTTTCAAGGTGTTTTAATCATTTTAGTGGCTTTGAGGCTGTTTTAATCATTTTGGATATTTTAAGGATATTTATATCATTTTAGAGATTTATATGGCATTTTAGTCATTTTGAAGATTTAATTTACAAGTATTTTGAAAGCCCTTAGGACATTTTGAACATTTTGGAAATTTTATGAGTATTTCCATTATTTTAGAAGTTTCTAAGATATTTGGCCATTTAAAAGGCTGTCAGTTTCCAAGTTTCCAAAATATTTTTTAAATGTTTAATAACATTTTGAAGATTTTAGGGGTATTTTAGTTATGGCGAAAACAACATTTTGGTCCCTATATTTTGGACTTACGATTAATTTGGTCTCTACATTTTAGTAGCAGTCAATTTGGTCTATGTTATTTTTAAGTTGCAATTAATTTGGTCCCTACCATTAATTTATTGACGGAAAATGCCTACATGGCAAAAGGTTTATCTTATTGGCACACACGTGACTAATATAATAATATATATACATTTTAGTTGCAGTAAATTTGGTCTATGTTATTTTTAAGTTGCAATCAATTTGGTCTCTACCATTAATTTACTGATGGAAAATGCCTACATGGCAAAAGGTTTATCTTGTTGGCACACACGTAGCTAATATAATAATATATTTAAATATTTAAAAAGCCGCAATTTAATTTAAAAAAAAAATCCATTTAAAAAAAAAACTAAAAGATTAATTGGAAAATGGAAATTACAAAAATAAAGAAAATGAATTTTTTAATCTTTAATTTATTTTCTTTTTTTTTCATCCTTGGACTTTCTTAGCTTAGATACAAAACACAATATCCAGCAAGTCAACAATACAACAATCTGAAACCAAACATTGCAGTAGCACTTTCTTTTATTTTCATCTTCGCCTCCCTCTCTCTCATTCTCTCCCACACACAGAAGCAAAAATCCAAATCTATTTTTCCAATAATCGTGGCTGAGCATGGTGGAGCAAGAGGGGACATCGGTGGCTTCATGCGAGGATTCAACATCAAATGCCCAAGGGGAACCGTGGGCGTGGAGTACGCCATCGTGGACGACGCGAGGAGGAGAAGTGGGTCTCATCCATTTCAATAACTCACCAGAACATATCTACCTCCACTCACTTCATGATGGGTGATTGGGATTCGATATCGGCGAACAGATCTAGGCCTTGTGGTTTTGAATGCACTATTTGATTATAAATGGCAAAACCAATTTCTAGTAGTTGAGGGGTTTCGGTCTTAGGTGTTGAGTTTTTCAACCTTCAATGGTTTGGATATTGATGTTGGCTGTAAATGGTTAAATTTAGGGTGTTGATAGTTGGGCAGTTGTGTGAAGTTGCTAGGAAAATAGATAAAAAGGGAAGAATATGAAAGAAAATTAAGTCTGGGTGATTATTATTTAGTTTTAGATTGTTGTGTTGCTGGGAATAGTGTTTGGAAGCTAAGAAAAGTTTTTGGGAATAGTGTTTGGAAGCTAAGAAAAGTTTTTAAGAATACAGAAGAAAATAAAAGAAATTGAGGACTGTTATAAAAAATAATATATATATTTTTTTTTCAATTAATCTTTTCGTTTTTTTTTTTACACGGATTTAAAAAAAAAATTAAATGCTTAGGTGGTTTTTTAAATATTTAAATATTTAACTTTATAATATTATATTATCTATGTGTGCGCCAACAAGACAAACCATTTGTCACATAAGCATTTTTTGTTAGTAAGTTAACGATAGGGATTAAATTGATTGCAACTTAAAACTAATAGGAACCAAATTGACTGCCACTAAAATGTAAAAACTAAATTGATCGTAAACCCAAAATGTAAGGACTAAAATGATGTTTTCAATTTTAGTTAATTTGGAGAGATTAAAGATAATTCTATTATTTTGAAAGCTTTTGCTGTCTTGAAGCTAAAACTAAGGTTAATAGTGTGATTTCCTGATCAATGGTGAATGATTTTCAGTTTGACCAAGTATTTCAATCATCCCTAAAACCCAAAAATGAAAGAAAACAAATGAGACCTAAGAGTGTAATAGGTCCACGAGATCCATGTATCCGCAAGTTAAGATAGAGAGTAGGAGGAAAAGGGAGAGAACCCCAAACATCATTTCCTTATTTAGCATTCAAAACTATAAACCAGAAAGGTGATCTGCTGCTTTAGTAGACAACCAAAATGGCAAAGAGAATTTCTCGCATAAAGCAAATTTTCTCAATACAAAATTTTGGTTCTGCAAGTAAAATTTGAAATAATGGCAACTAATAATCTAGTAAAACAAAACTTCAGAGTCAAAAATTGTCACAGTAAGAACTGAGATATTTTGTCTAAAACACTAGCTCATGAGGCTTCATGCTTGACTTGAGAGAAAATCTTGCAGCCAAATAGCTCTTCAGATCTGGAACACCCTCAATGGACTTGATCAATGAGTCATCAACAAGCTTCTGATCATCTTTCTTCTGTTGTGGGATTGCCTTCTTTTCCTACAGATTTTCAAGGTAAAACTAATTAACAACTATAAATATTCAAGCAGACATTGTTTTGAGCTTGGTATTCCAAATTCTTAAAACTATCTCATGAAGGAAAAACAGACAAAAAATGGAGCAGATGAATCAGGTCACCACGAGAAGGTTATTTTAATATAGAAAAAGGATGCTATTTACGCATCTTGTGGCAAAGGAATCCAAAGTTACACCAGTGTCTTATCAATTCTGAGGAAGGCATACTGAAGATGATTAGATGGGAAGTTAGAACTAGGATTGAGGCAGGTGAACACTTCAGCAATTCTGTCCTAAATAGGACTGTTTTCTGCTTGTGGGGCATTTCCTCCTCTGTTCTCAATAGCTTGGCAACCTGCTCTTGTCTGGGTTGTGACAGTTCAATTTTTTTTTGGTGGGGGGGGGGGGGGGGGGATGATAAGGGATGTTAGTGTAGCTTGTTATTGTGCTGGTTGTTAACTGATGTTAGTGTTTGTGCTGGTGGTGTTGGGTTGTATCTGTTTCTTTGATCTATACTGAACTTTTCTTCATGGTGATAATTTTACTAATTCCTAATATTTATATATATATATATATATATATATATATATATATATATATATATATAAAGAAGATATAGAAAAAGAATAATTTTAAATGAGGTTAAAACTTAGAGATGGCAAAATAGAAGATAAAAAGTATTAGCAAAACAACTATCGTCTATAGATAAACTACACTTATATACATAACTACATATCATCCCTATGTGTGTGCATTTATGCACGAACGCATGCACACCATCTGTGCATGATAATCTCAGGCTTCCAGCAATGCTCATATCATTTCCATGCTGGATGGATTATGTTGAATCATTAACAAGTAGATGACAGCTTTTAATTGAAAAATATCTGTAAAACTTAACTTTGATAAATAAAATATACAACAAAAACAGACTGATGGACAAACCTCTTTCTCTGCCTCAAAGAACTCCCCCTCTCCTTTCTTTTTCTTCCTCTCTACTTCCTTTGCGAAGTAACAGTCATCAAACTTTTCTAAATTGACCCCAGAAATTTCAACCTTGGTGGAAGTTGCAATCACATAAGATTGGTTCACACGTCTTAAAGGAACACCATTGATCCTGAATGGCCCTGTTACAGAATAAATTCAGCAATTAAGCAAGATTCATACAAAATCAAATTTCTTCTAAATTTCCATTTTTCCCTAGAGGTAGTGGAGTAGTGCTAGTAATACTAAACACGCATAGGAAATAACAGAAAATTAGTGAAGGTACATAATCCTTGGAAAATATACCACACACTTAAGCATCTTATGCAACAATGACTAAAAAATTCCTAAAGGAACAACGCCATAGGGAGATGCAGGAGCATCTAAGCCAAATGCAAAGAACGCCAAGGAATTTATTTTGTATAACACATAATCATTAGCACAAGACTAGTCTTTTATTTCTCTATGTTTAATATATTACTATGTCTTTACTTTATGAAATTTCAGATTTGAATACTTCTTGAGCTGTGCCTAGGAATACATATTTGATTGTTCTAACTCCAATCCCATTATCTTTTTCTTTGCGTTAATCTTGTGTTGTTGCTAGAATCTCTTCTTAACCAATTCTTCTACACTTCAGCTAAGTTCTCCTCACCTCATCATAGAAGCAATTTGAGGGATTCCTTTTATAGTGTACAATGTACCAAACATCAACATGCCATGACAATATCTATAACGCACCAAATCATGCTTTCTAGCACTATCACCGGATACGATTCAACAATGAGAACAATCAAGTATAAACATAATCCTTGCCAACAACAAAACCTAACCCAAGATCATAACACCAAACACAACTCCACTTAACAAATGCATGACACATATAAACTATACAATGAAGTAATAAAAATGAATTTACCAGTAACTAGAAGTAACCCAGATGAGAGTTGTTTGAGAAAAACAACTCTCTTCCCCATGAACCTCCCAGCCAACAAAATCAACACCGTCCCTGGAGTAATACTCGCTCTCAGCTTCGTGGGTTTAGGCTTCCTCTTATTTATTAGAGGCTTCTTCACGTCATCAGCTGGGTAGAACTTTGGAGGCTTCTGAAGCTCCGCCATTGGTGAAGCTGGCTTGGCATCGTGGCGGGGGAAAACGCCGCCATTTTTGGCCTTGATAGCCCAGAGACCACGCTTGTGATACATCTTTGACCTTGAGTACTTGCCCACGCCTCGAACAAGATCTGGGTTCCTGCTCTTTCTTGCGCTTCTCACTGTACTCGGCGCCATTCTATTCTTCTACCACTCTCTCGCTCGAGCCAGAGTCAGAGCGAAACAAAAATGAAAGGCGCAGATACTGTGTCTGTGAGTGTGTGAGGGCAATTGGAGATAAACCCTACGAGGGGTTTGGGCCGGTTTCGTCCAAATATTCTTGGACTGACTTCCTGACTACGGCCCAAAATAAAAAAGGAACTTTTAAGTTTTAAACCTTTTGGTGTAAACCGTAATAGCATTCGCATCCGGACTTCTAAATACCATATATAAGCATATTTTAGCATTAAGGCATTAAGAGTGAGCTACATCCAGACTTGTAAAATTGTAAAAAAATTTACAATTGTACTACAGTTCCATCTTAGATGTAAGAGCATTCTTATCAACCATTCTAAAATAATTAGCATTTACCATTTCAAAACCCGATTTTATAACATATAACACACCACTTTACAATACAACATATCAAAACTTCTATTTTTTTTTACCATTTCATTTTAATATTGTTTCTTTATTATTTTTCCTCTCTCCTCTATCTCTCTCTTTCTCAACCCAATTATTCTCAGCACCGTTGGCCACCACATCCACCCACCCACCCATACCACAACCACCACATCCACTCGCCATTGTCGCCACCAGCCACCAGCTAGATCCACCACCACCACAAACAATAGCAGAGAGAGAGAAAAAAAAAAAAAAACCTTCCGCATCCACCCACCACATCCACATCCACCATCAGACCAAACCACAGCCAAATCAGACCGCCAACCACCACATCCACACATGCATCACCATCAACCATAGTAAGAAAAAAAAGGAAAAAAACCCACAAACCACGGCCAAATTAGTTCCGACTAATCAGTTTGATCCACGACCAAACCACACTTCGACCTATGAACAGTCAGTTCGATCCACCCTTCAATTCACCCTTTGATCCATGCTCCAAACCAAAAACCCACACTCCGACCCACAACTCCTTCAATCGGCTTGGCTTGATGCTCCGGCTTGGATTTTGTCAAAGAGGGAGGTAGAGACGTCGAGTAGAAGGAGACAGAGAGCAGAGAAATGGTTGGCTCAGAGCAACGAAAATGAAATGGAAATGAGAAAGAAATAATATGTTGAAAAGAAAGTGGGCCTCTCTGAATAAAAAATTAATATAAATTTTACAATTGGTGAACAGTGCGATCTCAAATATGAGATTGCATTGTTCATCAATGCCAAAAATTATGGCATTTAAAACCCTTGATGGAGCAAGCTTTTGGGTTAAAAATGCTTTAAAAAAAGCATCTTTAAGCACATACAAGGCTTTATAAGAATGCTTTAAGATGGTATTGTAGCTCAATTCTAAAAATAATATATTGTTTTTTATTCAGCACTCTCTCTCAGCACTTTCACTTTAGCTCTCTCTCTCTCTCTCTGTGTGACTTTGTACTCACTCCCTCTCTCGTTCAAGACTTGCCATTGGAGCTGCTTGGGCAGTTTTGCATGGAGTTCATCGTGGGGCATGTGGGTTGTGGTGAGTCGTGCATGGAGATTGGTGTGGCGAGGTGGGTTTTGATTTTGGGTGGGTTCAGATGGGGTTTTGATCGGTGGAAGGAGATCGGTCCATTGATTGGGTGGGTTCCGATGGAGTTTTGATCGGCGTGGGTTTTGTGGAGATTGGAGTTTTGAGTGACGTATATGGAGATCGGGTTTTGATTGCGTCGGTTACGTTTTGGTGGGGTTTTGATCAAGTGGGTTCCAACGTTATGTGGGGATTAGGTTCTGATCGGTGTGGGCTCCGTTCCAATGGAGTTTTGATCGACGTATATGGAGATCGGGTTTTGATTGCATCGATTACATTCTGGTGGGGTTTTGATCAAGTGGGTTCCAACGTTCTATCGAGATTGGATTTTGATTGCGTGGGTGCTGAAATAATGGGTTTGTTGGTTTTCTAATTTAATGGGTTTGTTGGTTTATGATTTAATGGGTTTTTCCGGTGGGCATGTGGTGTGGTGGTGGTTTGTTAGGGTTCAACGGCAGTGGCAAGTCTGATCACTTTAAAGATCATCATGGATTGTTGATGGTGGGTTTTTCTTCAAATTTTTATTTTGGGATTGTTGTTGTGATTTACTAGGGTGGCTAGTGGTATAGCAATGATTTGGGTCCGTGTTGTGGGTGATTGTTGCTAGGCAGAGGACTGGGTAAGTGATTGTTGCTGGGTGGAGGAGGTGGTTATGGTACTGATCTGGGTTTGTTCACGGTAGAGAGAGAGAGAGAGAGGGGAAGAAGGAAGAAAGACAGAAATTAGATAGAGGAGATTATTTTTTTGGATACTATATTTTATTGTGTAGATATATTATTTTAATGTATTGTATAGGAAAATAAAAGTTGGGATGTTTTGTGTATTGAAAAATGGTATGGTGTAAATGATAAAGTGGGTTTTGAGATGGTAAAATAGAATTTTTTGTAAATTCCAAACGCGAATGCTCTAATAGGGGTGCGTTTGTCAAGCCCGAAAAGAGTCGATCTTCTCAACTTTTGGAGCTTACTTTGACAGCCTTGTAAAAATATTTTTTCCTTTTATAAGGAATTTGTTGAGATTGAGATTAGCTAGGTATTGCACTATTGTTAATGGCTAAGACTGAAAGTTGAAAGAAAATAAAAGAAATTAAATTTTCTATTTCGGTCTTTGGAAGATTTTCATTTTCTTTCATCTTTGGTGTTTGTTTATGACGTGGCATTTTTATTAATTAAAATAATGAGTTGTCAGTTCCTAAAAAATAATAATAATAATAATAATAATAATAATAATAATAATAATAATAATAATAATAATAATGATTTGTCAATTTTTAATATTATTATATAAGCTAGATGTTAAGATTGGACTAGATGGATTTGGATTTCTCTAGCTGATTCGAGGTCAATTGGTCCTCCAATGGAAAAGATAAGATAACAGAGAAAGGAAACAGAGAGAAATAAAAAGTAAATTTGGGAACAATCATCTTATTCCATATTTTCTGTACAGACTTCCTTTTATACCCTTGACTCATGCTTTACCCTCTAAACCCGTGTCTGGTGTATCCTAACTTTAACTAGCTAATCTGCCACCCAATCATTGCCTTGTATACACATTTGCAACACCAGCAATTGCAACCCAACACTACACAATACTAAGCTACTACTACATGTGCACAATGGCCTTACAATCAAACCCCCAAATATCCCATTACAATCATATTACAAAATATCTCACAAATATCCCTAACAATACCCTCCCCTTAAAACACCTTTCCCACAAGGTGAGGATACTGTTGTTGTAGCACGTACAGGTCTTCCCAGGTGGTATCATCCACTCTTTCCCCTTGCCATTGTACCAGGACTTGAGTAATAGTTCTGCTTCTCAGATTATGAGTTCTAGTCTTCTAGACAGCCACTAGTTCAAGACTCAAATTGCCAGTTGCATCCATCGAAGGTAATGAAGGAACAACAGCCACATGCTTGCCCAGCTTCTCCTTAAGACAAGAAACATGGAATGTAGAGTGGATTCTAGAATCTGGTGGTAGATCTAACCTATAGGATACCTTGCCCACTCTATGCAAAACTTGAAAAGGTCCATAATATCTAGGTGCCAACTTACCCAAATGCTTCTGCTTCATTGATTTCTGCTTGTAGGGTAGCAATCTGAGGTATACCCAATCACCCACAACAAATTCCTTTTCAGTCCTATGCTTATCAGCATTCACCTTTATCCTTTCCTAGGCTGCTACCAAATTCTGTTTCAACAAAGCCAGAAGCTACTGTCTAGTCCTCAATTTCACATCAACATTATCAACTTTAGTGGTACTTGGAATATAATCCAATAGCTTGGGAGAAGGGTAGCCAAATAAAGCCTCAAAAGGGGTTAACTTGGTGGAGGTATGGAAATTTGTATTGAACCAAAATTCAGCCAATGGTAGCCATTCCACCCAAGTCTGAGGTCTATCAGCTACAAATGCTCTCAAATAATGTTCTAGACTTTTGTTAACTACTTTAATTTGTCCATCTGTCTGAGGGTGATAAGCTGAGGACATAGCTAGCTGCACCCCTTGCAACCTCATCAACTCTTGCCAAAAATGAGAGGTGAAAACAGGATCCCTATCACTTACAATTGTAGTTGGCATACCATGCAATTTAAACACATGTTGCAAGCAGAGATTAGCCACCTTGGCAGCTGTATAAAGGTGAGATAAGGGAATAAAATGGACAAACTTGGTAAGCCTATCCACTACCACTAGAACCACATCTTTGGATTGAGACTTCGGAAGGCCTTTAACAAAATCCATGCTTATATGAAGCCAAGGTTTGTTAGGTATAGGTAGGGGTTGTAACAGTCCAACCACATGACAGGTTTCATACTTAAGTCTTTAGCATACATCACATTCCTTAACATGCTTCTTCACATCAGATCTCAAACCAGGCCAATAAAAGTCTCTTTGCACCTTATGTAAGGTCTTGAGAAACCTTGAATGCCCTTCTAGAGGATTGTCATGGACTTGCTGCAGTACAGCAGCCTTCAAAGCATCATATGACCCAAGAAAAATCTTACCTTTATACAATAACAACCCATTCTGCACAGCATACCCTTTTGGGACCCCCTTTCCCAACTGAAAAGCTTGGAAAATATCTTGTACTTGCTAGTTAGAAGCATAACTGGCCTTAAGATCTGTTAACCAAGCTGAAGAGGGAAATGAAACCATGCACAAGACCCTCTTATGAGCTTCTGAAACTTCCCAAGAAGTATAATCATCAAAATCAGCCTTCCTAGACAATGCATCAGCCACTAAATTGTCTTTTCCCTTCTTGTACTCCACAACAAAGACATAGCCTAGCAATTTAGCAAACCATTTTTGCTGGGTTGGTGTGCCAATTTTCTGCTCCAATAAGTACTTCAAACTTTGTTGGTCAGTTTTAACAGTGAAAGGCCTGCCCACTAGATAAGCTCTCCACCTCTTGACAGCAATGACTAAGGCTAGTAACTCTTTCTCATATGTTGACAAGGCCAAGTTTTTACCTTTAAGGGCCTGACTGTGGTAAGCTATTGGCCTGCCATGTTGCATAAGCACTACACCAATCCTTCTCCCAGAAGCATCACACTCCACTACAAATGGATGATCAAAGTTTGGCAAAGCTAACACTAGAGATTTGACCATAGCATCCTTAAGTTGATGAAAAGCCAACTCAGCCTTATTAGACCAACAAAAGTAATATTTTTTTAATAAGGCTGTCAAGGGGGTTGCAATTTGGCCATACCCCTTGACAAACTTCCTATAATACCCATTGAGCCCTAAAAACCCCCCCTCAAGGACTTAATATCCTTAGGAATAGGCCATTGCTGCATTGCAGCAACTTTCCTAGGATCAGTATGAACCCCCTTACAGTAATAACATGCCACAAATACTTTACTTCCTTACAAGCTAAAACTCATAGTGGTTCTCATGTGTTCTAAAAGCTGTTTTTGGTATGTCCTTTTCCCTCATTATGATTTGATGATATCCAAACCTCAAGTCCAGCTTGGAGAAAATGACAACTCCACTCAATTCATCCAGCAACTCATCAATAACTGGAATTAGAAAATTATCCTTGACAATGATATTGTTAAGTGTTCTATAATCAATGCACATCCTCCATGATCCATCAACTTTCCTTACTAAGAAAATAGGAGAGGAAAATGGGCTGCTGCAATTCCTAATTGACCCCACAGACAACAATTCCTTCACAATCTTCTCAATCTCTTTTTTTTGGTAGAAGGGATACCTATAAGGTCTTTGGCACATAGGTTGAGCTCCTTCTTTAAGAACAATGGGATGCTCATGACCTCTAAGAGGAGGTAACCCTGTAGGAGTCTCAAAAACATGCTGAAACTCTTGTAACAATAATTCCACTTTAGTAGGTAGCCTAACCTCTAATACAACAGCTTCCACACTAGCAATCCGTAACGGCAGTCCCTTCTTCACAGATGCCTTGAAAAACTGCTTACAATCCACAATGGAAGACCCCAAAGATGGAGTTAACCCTTGAAGCAGTAATTTATGACTCTCATAACAAAAACCCATGGTTAAGAGTTTAAAATTCCATTGAATCTCACCTATAGTTCTTAACCATTGAGTGTCCAATACTTCATCACAACCCCCCAATGTTAAAACATGGAATTGAATGCAAAACTTCACTCCCTAAATGCACACTGGCACATTACTACAAAAACCTTGAGTTTTAACCACACTACCATTGGCCACCTTAACCTCCAAAATCTTAGAAACATCTATCCTTAACTGCAACCTAGAAACCAAGGAAGCATCTACAAAATTATGGGTACTTCCAGTGTCTATTAGGATTACCAACCCATTCCCATTAACCTTACCCCTCACCCTCATAGTACCAGGTGTAGGAGTTCCTATGAGTGCATACAGGGTAATCTCCACCTCATCTTCCTGACTAACAACCTTAGTAGCAACCTCACTTCCTACTTCTTCCTCTAATTCAGTGATTTGTACCCCAGACTACACCCTACAAGCCAATTCAATTCCCTCTAACAAAAACAGTTTAGCATTCTTACATTTGTGCCCAACCCCCCACTTGTCATCACAATTATAGCAAAGCCCCCTTTTTCTTCTTTCATCCATCTGGGCAGGGGTTAATCTCTTAATTGGTATCTCAGATTTAGCTTCTATTACTACATTATTCTTTGGTTAGCCCAAGATAGAACCTTTACCTGTTTCTTGTTGAAATATGGAATTCTTCTTGCAACTGAGCACATATTCCTCCTGAATCTTGGCCAACCCAAATGCTTCATTCAAGGTGCTTGGATTCAACATCCTTACTGGAAGCCGAATTTCATCCTTCAAGCCACTTAGGAAGCAGCTAAGCTTGTGTAAAGGAGATAGACCCTTAATCCTATTAGACACAACTTCAAACTCTGCCTTGTACAATGCCATTGTTGAAGATTGTCTTAGCCTTGTTAACACTTCCATAGGATCATCATAAGCAGTTGACCCAAACCTCAGGTGTAGAGCCTTCACTAATGAATCCCAATCCGTGAACACACCTGCCTCCTCAGCTTCTTGGAACCAAATCAAAGCCCCCAATTCCATGTGAAACAAAGCAATTAGCAACTTCTCTGTAATAGGGGTTTGATAATAACCAAAATACTAATTGGCTTTATAGACCCAACTAGCAGGATCATCACCTGAGAAGCGTGGGAAGTCCAATTTCACAAATCTTGCAAATGACAAAGCTGAAGAACTCTGATTCACCGGACTTGTTCTTTGAGGAGAATGTGAATGGCTATCTTGAGAACTTAACTTCTATAGAATGACATTGAGGTTTTGATTCATTTCATTCAAGGTCCTGGTATGGATTCCTTGAATCTTTTGGATTTCTTGGATTTCTCTATTGTAGTGGTCCAAGGTAGTACGCAGAGAAGCAAGAGCTTCATTCACCATGTTCATGGTAGTGGCACAAGTTTCAGTCATGGTGATGCAAGAACAAGGCTTCGATACCAAATGTTAAGAGTGGACTAGATGGATTTGGGTTTCTCTAGCTAATTCGAGGTCAGCTGGTCCTCCAATGGAAAAGAGAAGATAACAGAGAAAGGAAACAGAGAGAAATAGAAAGTAAATTTGGGAACAATCATCTTATTCCATATTTTATGTACAGACTTCCTTTTATACTCTTGACTTATGCTTTACCCTCTAAACCCGTGTCTAGTGCTACTCCAACTAACCATTACTCTAATTAAACCAATATCCTAACTAAATTGTAACTAACTGATCTGCCACCCTGTCACTGCCTTGTATACACATTTGCAACACTAGTAATTACAACCTAGCACTACATAATACTAAGCTACTACTACACGTGCACAATGGCCTTACAGTCATACCCCCAAATATCCCACAATTATCCCAGTACAATCATATCACAAAATATCTCACAAATATCCCTAACAATAGATAAGCATTATATGTGCCAGCAGTGTACACTATTTGCCACATAAGCATTTTGCGTTAGTGAGTTAATGGTAGGTACTAATTTGACCTCAAATTAAAATAATAGAGACCAAATTGACTACTATCAAAATGTATAGACCAAATTAATTATAACCCCAAAATATGCTTGGGATCACAAGAAACCGCTATAGATTTTTTGCTTGGATCATAGCCCAAGATAGCGGAAAACTCTTCTATTGTGGGATAGAGTTCAGCAGTTTTAAACTAGAACACATGATCTTCAGGATCCCAGAATTTCAAAGCAGCGCGAAGGAAATCCCACTTGATCTTGACGTTCCTCAGAGCCTTAATTCCCTCTAGTTTGCAAGCTGTAAAATTGGTCTTGGTTCTAAAATCAAAGCTACGAACCCATCTATTGATATCATGAACTATTGAATGAGAAAAATTTTGATTGCTAGCCATGGATGACTTTTGCTTGTGATTATTGTGTTTTGCTAACCTTGATGCAAAGATTTGTTGCAGGAGAGATCATTAATATAAGCTACGTCAATTCCTAATCAGGTTTTAGATAGGTTTCATAGAGTTTGTAGTTGAATAGGAGAGTGTTTCATGATTATAAATGAAGAAAATATTTTTCAAAAAACATGAAAACATGAAACACACATTGGGAAAGCGTGAGGAGTCGGCTCTCCATGGCGTAAGTTTCATGGCGTGGTCAAGTGCCATTCGACACTCTAAAAGTGCCGAACAACACTCCTCAAATGCCAAGAGGCACACGGCCTTGCCATCACTCATTCATGCAATTTCATGCAATTTTGCGTTCTCAAACATTTTTTTAAGGATCATCTAACACTCAAATTTTTTTTTTTTTGGGTTAAATTGGGGCATTTAGACATGCCTAACTTATCTGTTTTCAAAAATCATCAATTGTATCATTATTTTTGAAAATTGACCAAATCAAGATTTTTCCAAACTCATGAACATGTCAAAAACTAGGGGCCTTCGCCCATAGCCCATTCATTTTCCAAAAAAAAAAAAAGACCACCATCATCATCTTTTCAAAAAAAAAAAAAATCAAATCAAACCATCTGATTCTAAGATTTCCAACAGATAATGTATTCATTTTTAAACTAGGGGCATTCAGCTCCACCTCAATCAAGTAAGTGCAGATTCCATCAGAGCCAATCAAGATAAGTTTAAATTGGTACTACAAGATCTCATCAGGTGAATTCTAAACTTGTCTTATTTAAAGTTTCTACATGATCAAGGACAAAGAGCTAAGCATGCAAGTTAATACAAGATTATTTAAGGAACACTTCCTTTTGTTTTACAGGAAAAATTAAAAATACAAATCAAACATCATTGGGACTCCGGGTCCGCCTGTGAGAAGACCTCCTCGACCCACCTCTAGAAGAACTGCCTTCAGTATTTCCCTCTTGACTTGCATAGAATCGAGGATCATACTGACGGTTCTTAAGTTCAAGGTTTCTGATCCTATCCTCCAAAGTTCTTTTGGTGGAATCAGCTGCTCTCATTTGATTTACCTGAGAAGTCAACAAAGTCGAGTGTTAGATCCATCATCAAGAAAAATCCAATCAAAAGCCACTTGGAAAGCATCATTGCATACCCAGCTCACCTCATTGATCACATATCGGGAAGACTGAGTATGAGCCAACAGTTGCAAACCTCCAATCATTTGCATACTTTCCTCCACGAGATTGACATCAACCTGAAGCACAAATCTACCAAGTCAGGAGCCATTTAGTAAGCCAAGAAGAGATAGACAAGGAACTAAAAAATTCAAAAACACACTGGATCGGGCCAAGGGATGTTTGATGTGTGCTTTAGACTACCCAAAGGCATGGAAATATATGTTCCATCTAAATTCATCACTTCATATTACCATGCCGAAAAATGGGGATAAGTCTCCATGAAAGAACTAGAAAAGCTACTAGCAGGGTGAGGAGAGGGAATCTCTTCCTCCTCCTCTCCCTCTTCCTCTCCATTAGAAGATGGAGTCTGAAAATACAACATGAAAATGTTATCACCAAGCAAAAATATGGAAAAGGGATATGCAAGATGAAAATTTGACTTCAAAAGGGAAGAGAAATGCCGATATGCCAGCCAGGCAACCTTGCAGATGAGTTCGAATAAATTCAGAATAAGTCCCTGCTACTCCTAAATCCACAAAGCCAATATGAGCCTAAGCAATCTATTCATCAGTCAGAATGTCAACCAACCGGACGGAGGGACAAGGAGGAACTGGAATTGTTGTAGGAGCATACATATATTGAACTTGAGGCAACACCTGATTACCAAGATACCAATACCTTCCATGCCCACACTCAAATAATACCTAACGGCTATTCAGCTCCAAAGCCCACTCACACTCCACATACTCCTCATATCCAACCCAAGGATTCAAAGACATCTAAAAAATCACAGCAGAACCCAGAATGAGAAAATGACCAAACCACCATTAAGCACCAAATATCCCACAAAAAAGGGGGGAAAGGACTCACATCAACAGTAGTTAAGTTGTCAATCACCAAGTGCCAAATTTCCAAAGAATGCCTAGAGGGCGTTGTTAAACGATGTTTGGGCAACCAATGGAGAAATCTTGGAAAAATTTCATTAACCTCCTCCCGAACTTGAGGGCCAACTCTAAAGTATTCATACATCCAAATCTAAAAAAATTTTCACAACACCATTACAACTTAGACAAAATAACTTTCCAAAACCCACACATAGCCAAAAATTCCAAACCTCACCTACCATACAAATGGAGCCCCACCCCAAGTTTCACAGGCTCCACCTAGAAAGTTGAGTCATGAAATGCAAAAGGGTAGCATAAGCCATACCGCCCCAGTCATAATTCCTGATTTGCTCAATTTTTCTTAAGCTTCACAAGTAACATAGATTCACTGTACTGCCTAAATCCGAGCACAAGAAAGTCCCAATGAAAAGACACATGAACATATAGGTACCCTTTGCCACAGTATCACATTTTGAAATATTCCCACATAGCCAAGACAAAGGAAAATTTTTACTCCACATTTTGGAAGGCACTACACCTAGAAGTTTCTTGATTTCATTTGACGAAAGGGAGTCATGGACACAGATTCTCTCACCACCCAACCTTAGACCGGTGATAATAGAAAAGTCGTAAGGTGTTAACATTACCTCACCAATGCTTAGAAAATGGAAGGTACATGTAGTGTCCCAAAAGTGCTTTGCCAAGACAAGGAGTAACCGAAGGTCCTTGTATTCATGTGTTTCTTGATTTAACAGAGCTTCAAAGAAAGTGTCAGAGCCCACATCATTGATGATATTTTTTTATGTTTGGAGACAAGGCTTCCCACATGGTCTTCAACATTGGAGATTACCTCGACTTTGGAGTCTCTGCAATGCAAAAGTTTAGCTCATTATTCCATGACCAAAATTGCATGTCCAAAAAATTTTTTTCCCATGCCAAAAAAAAAAAAAAAATCACATGTCAAAAAAAATTTCCCATGACCAAAATTTTTTTCATAACCAAAAATCATGCCCCCAAAAAATTCAATGCCCCACAACAAAAAAAATCAATGCCTCACCAAAATTTTACCTCAATAAAAAATTTTCACATGTCCACACACAACTACCTATTTGTTTCCTATAACCATACACAATAAAAAATTTCCTACATGTCCAAGATAGCCACCAAAAATAAAATTCCCACATGTCTGTGTCCATGCACAAATGAATTCTCACATATCCAAAATCCTAGCCACAAAATTTTCCATTATCAAAAATCACATGCCCAACAAAATTTTTCCATAACCAAAGTTTCATGCCCATAAAAATTTTTCTATGTCCACAAAAATTTTCCATACTCACAAATTTACCCACAAAAATTGTCATGTTCATGAAATAAAATTTACACATGCCAACAAAATTTCCCACATGCATCATGAAAATATTCGTACAAGCCAACAACACAAATTTTTCATATTGCCAATGCTCCCAAAATCCAAGCCAAAATTCATCCAACATCACAAACTATCAACATTGTCAAAATTCCATAAGCCACCAACATTGTCCAAATTACACCATGATAAAAAATAAACACTTAAAAAATGCTCCAAAGGCAACATTACAACATGATCAATCATACAATGCCCCAAATTCTAACAACACACAACAAAATGACTATGAAACTTTCAATGAAGCATGAAACAACATTTTTCCTAGCAAAGAAACCAAAGAAAAACTCACCTTGATGTCCATGTGAGAATATGGAGTATAGGTCTTAAGGTCTTGAAGGAGCCCTTCCTCATCATGCCAATCAAATGTTGGATCATATATCTTGCCATGAAAAGAAAGAAAATAGGATCCATTGGAAGAAGAAGACATGTTGGTGCAAAGAAAAGATGGGTTTGAAAATGGGTTTCACCAAAAATTGGTGTGGCAAAAGTGCTCAAAAACACAAGGATCTAAGAAAATATTGAAGGAGATGAGTGAAGTGAAGGAAGGTTGAGAAGCTTGGAAATTTATTTTTTTTGGAGAAGAAATGGTGAGATGAAGAAGAAAAATCAAGTGGAGGAAGAAGATGAATAGTGTTAATGGTGGAAGAAAGGTGATGAAGGAGGAAGCAAAAAAGGAAAAAGAAAAGAGAGACAAGACAAATGGGGGCAAAATTCAGCCCCCACACTTTCAGCTGAGTTGCTAAGTCAACACCCAAAAAAAAAATTCATTTTCATTTTCATTTTCTTTTCTTCTTCTAAAAAAAAAAAATCAATTCTAAAAAAAAAAAAAAAAAAGAGAAAAAATTCTTGGAGCGGATTAAGGAGAAAAGATTCAAGTTCAAAGTCTAAAATTTTCAAATCCCTAATTTTCAATTCAAATTCAAATTCTCAAGTTCCAAATTTTAATTTTCAAATTCAATTTCAAATTTTAAAGCCTCCACTTTTAAAATTTCATCTTCTAAATTTCTAAATGTCAAATTTCAAGTTTACAATCTTTCAAATTTCATGTTTCAAAATTCAAAATCTCATGTTCAAAATTTCAAGTTGCAAAATTTCAAAGTCTCAATCTCAAAATTTCAAATTTCAAAAGTTCAAGTCTCAAATTCCAAGTTCCAAATTTCCAGTTTCCAATTCCAAATTTCGAGTTTCAAAGTCAAATCTTTTTCAAAGAACTACCAAAAATCAATCAAAGTTTTCTTAATAAAAATGAAAAAAAAAAAAAATCAAATCAAGAAGGGATAGATGAAAATCACACATCTTAAAAAACAGGGGAACAACAAAATACTCACCTGCTAAAGAATAATTCCAAATTTTGACTTTTGCAGGTAGCAACTCGATTTCAAGGTTGATAAGCCCCTTGATTACCCTTTGTCAAGATTAAGGTCCCTTGGTCGCAGACATTTCCTTCGTCAAGATCAAGATCGAGGAAGCAGACATTTCCTTCGTCAAGATCAAAGTCCCTTGGTCGTAGACATTTCCTTTGTCAAGATCAAGGTCCCTTGGTCGTAGACATTTCCTTCGCCAAGATCAAGATCGAGGTCGCAGACAGTTTCTTCATCAAGATTGAGGTCGTAGACAATTATCCTTCATCAAGATCGAGGCCGTAGACAATTCCTTCGTTAAGATTGAGGTTGCAGACAGTTCCTTTGTCAAGATTGATGTTGAAAAGCCCCTTGGTCACAAACAGTCCCTTCGTCAAGATCGAGGTTGAAAAGCCCCTTGGTCATAGATAGTTTCTTTGTCAAGGTCGAGGTTGAAAAGCCCCATAGTCGCAAACAACTCCAGTTTCAAGATAAGGATTGAAAAGCTTCTTGATCAGATCTGTAAGGTTGAATTTAATCAACCATCTTGTTGGCTTTATTTCGTGCCAAATTTGCTTGTATTTTAGCAATTAGTAACCCTGTATTTAGGTGGGAATCATGTAAGGGTAGTGTGTGAGAGAGTGTGAAGAAATGCTCAAGTTTGTGCAAAGTAGCAGGGACTTGCGACTCGACCTCGCGGGTAGCTTGCGGCTTGCAAGCCACCAAAAGTTGCACACATGCCAAGCATGTTGCGAAGTTGAAGCGTCATGCCAACTAAAGCACTACAGGACAAAAAGTCCAGACTGGCCATTCTGTTAGTTCGCAGCTTGAACTCACGACTCAGTCAAGTCGTGAGGCTAAGCCGCCAGCCAGCTCTGTTTTGGAAAAACTAACTCTTCGCATTTCAAACACACACAAGTATAAATAACCCTCATACTCACAAAATATTGAGAGCTTCCAGAAAGAATATTGAGAAAAATAAGATTGACTCATCCATAATCTTCACATAGAGACTCTTCAAATTCCTCTACTCTCACCCTCTCCATTGTTATATCCTTGAGAAGTTCATTACCAAAACTTTTTCTCACCATACCTACATCTATGAGAAGGCCATTTGGTGCTTGGGAAGCAGTTAGGAAGGGACCAATTTCATATTGGTTGATGTTATGGTTTATAGCAGAATTCGGTAAGCTAAAGTAGGTTTGGCGTAACCTCGTTGGAGTAGGAGCTTGAAGGGCTTAGGTACACTGGGTAGATTAGGCTTGGAGGGTCTTCTGCTATTCATGTATCCCAACTACATTCTTTAGTAGATTATTTATCGCTTGGAGGGCAGCAGAGAGATTTTATGCCGAGGGCTTCGGTTTCCTCTTCGATAACACATCGTTGTGTTGTTCTTGTGTTTGCATCTCTCTTCCCTTAATCTTTGCCATTTAATTTCTGCTATGGATGTGATTTTATTTGGTTTAGATTGTTTATCAATTCTGTTATAAGTTTATGTTCATATTCCGCACATTAATTGTTTGATATTAAGTTTGAATTGGTAATTTGTTAATTGGGAGTCTAAACGTTCATAGTGTTTTATACGCTAATTGAACATTCAACATCAATTACCAAAGTTCATTAGCTATCAGTTAGGTCAAGTATTTTCATTTTTTATCAAAAGGCAAGGTACTAGTTCTATGATCTTTTAGGTTTGAGGGCTAGAAAATCTTTGAAAATTCAACCTCAATTAAATCATGGCCACTAAAATCAGTGTCTTTGTTTTACATTGACATTTGCTTTCCAAGCTCTGTCAATGAAGGGCATTCTGTAGACACTCGATTTTGCACCCATGATTTAATCGAGGAAGATGATTAGAATGACCATCCATGTACCCCAAAAATCATGATTGCATTACATGCATTAATTTATTCATTGCATATCATAAAAATTATCTTGAGATTCTAACGGTCATGACAGTATGTCCGGTTTCCAAATTGGACTGTCGGATCGAAAGATATTATATGATCAAGTTTGTATGATCAGCATGCATTGTGTCTAAGCAAAGTCGACCACGGATGATTAGTTTAAATTAATTCTGATTGTTTAAAAAATTAAAATTAATAAAATAATTTTGTGATTGGTTGATAGTTAGTATTTAAAATAGGATTGCTTGCATAGGAATAAATGGGATAATTAGATAACAATAAAATTGTGGATAATCTGAACTTTATCAAGATTTATTCTAGAGTATTTATCTACAAGATAATTGTTGCCAAAAAGACCTGAATTATCCATAAATGAGATAAAAATCTAAGAATACGAATTGAAAACAAGTCTAAGTGCAAGGCCCAACTTAAGAAAACCTAAAAAAGGAATCCAAAACACACCCGAACACGAAAGTGTGATCAGCATCCAAGAGTAGCAATCTTCACTTTTGGAGTGCTGAATGGAAACCTTAAGGGCTAAGGCCCAACTATCTTCGGGTGACAATAAAGTACATCCTTTTTGACTTTTTCGTAGAAAGTCGCGTCCCAATTTGCATTCTACTCGTTGTTGCTTATTTTTTAAGCATTCCAGCTTCTATTATTAGAGATTGGATCTCAAAATTCAGCAGACTCTTTTACGCTCTCCAGGGGGGACACTTTCTCCCACTCAAATTTCTCATATTTCTAATCCACATTCTGATATTCTCTCAAGCTAGGGTTTTTAGGTTTCAAAGATAATTGGATAAATTTCTTTGAACCCTAAAATATCCTCTCAAGAAGAAGAGTGCTCCATGCAAGAGGTTGTTTCTTATTAAACCTTTTTTTTCTTATATTGCTCTTGTTGTGATGATGCATGGTTATTTATTTTAGTGTAGTTGTGCCAAATATTCATATCATGAATTGTTAATTTATATTGTTAAAACATGTTCTTGATTTTTATTTTTAATTTATTATTGTTTTGATCTTTTCTTTAATTTCAAAAATCTACATGTAATCAATTCTTTTTCTTAAAATAAAAATGGATCTGCATCTTCCTTAGATGTAGATCTGAATTTTCTCAAACAAAAAATGGATTTGCATCTTCCTTAGATGTAAATCTAAATTTTTCTTAAAATAAAACTGATCTACATCTTCCTTAGATGCAGATCTGAATTTTTCTTAAAAAAAAAAAATTGATTTGCATCTTCATTAGATGCAAATCTAAATTTTTCTCCCAAAAAAAAAAAAAATTGATTTGTATCTTCCTTAGATATAGATTTGATTTTGTTTAACAAAGCAGATTTTGAAATAAAGAAAAATATCATGAATGGTTGTGTTTGTTTTGTTTAATTTATGTTGCATAAATTTATTTCATGAATAAAACCCTCTTCTCAAAAAAATCTTTTTCTTATTTTGCATATATAAAAATAGATTTGATTTTTTTTTAATGCACAAATCTGATTTTTTTTTATTATCACAAAATAGATCCGATCTTTTATAAACCAAAACCTTTTTTTATTTTATTTTTTTAAGTTCTCAAAAATAGATATGATATATATATATATATATTTTAAAAACCAAAAGACTTTGTTTTATTTAATAAACCTAGATCTGAATTTTCTCTCCAAAATCTTTTTTTTTTTTTTTTAAGTTAACAAAAACATATATGATTTTTTTTATAAACCAAAATCAAATTTTTTTAATCACTAAAACAGATTTGAAATTTTTTAAACAAAGAAGAGGATGCATTCACAAATAAATGTGTGATTTAGTTTTGTCCACATGTGCAACATGTCATTCATAGCATGCATAAAAGGGGTACATTGGTCATAAGAGTCTAGAAGACCAGACTCTATCTAGGCAGAATGAGTGCTTAACATTTTCCCATTCCATAGCCTAGCCTTCGAATTTAGTTCTTTTGGATAGGTAGATCTAGGCCTTGTCTTTATTTTTTATTTTGGGAAGAATGTAACTAGGATAAAAATGCATGTAATTATTTGGTAGTTTGTAACTAGGACCCAAAGCCATGTAATTTTCAAATTTTCAAATATGTATTATTTTTTATTCCATCAATGAAAGGAAACAATCCAATCATGTTTTTTATTTTATTTTATTTATTTATTTATTTTTTTTTTATATTTAGTTTTTCTTATTTTTTGTATAAAATAAAATAAGTGACGACTTCACACCTCTTACCCAAAAAGAGAGGTGCCCTGAAAAGCACTCAAAAATCTCTCTTTTTTGAGAGGTACCTTTTGGTGGTCTCTCACAGCCGTTACAAATGATGCAACTTGATGCAAAGTGATAATACATGCATATTATGACTGGAGACAATTTGCCCTAGTTCATCATATTCTTTGTAGAAGCTACTACGTCTTTGCGCCAAGGGTTTTGTAACTAAGGAGCTTCTTGATCTTCATTGTTGGATGAACTGAAGAACTTTGCAGCCAACATCTTCCTCAAGTTGGTGTGTTAGTCACGTGCTGGAATCCGTGTATCATTGGTTAGTCACGTACTGGGAGCCGTGCATTGAAAGGAGAGATTGCCCCTACATCACAAGTCCAATTGTGTATTGGGGTAAGGGTTTAAATGTAGATTGGTATTAGGTACTAAGATTCTTTTTACTTGTAACTGCTTGTTTTGATAATAGTGGATTCTCGGGAGTGGTAACCTTAAATTCACTTGGTGGGGTTTTGCCTCGATGGTTTTCCCCATTCATAAACAAATCACCTGTGTCAAATTTATTTTCCGCTGCATTTAACTTAGTTAGTGATTTGTTTATGCTACCACGCTTATTGCATGTAATTGAATCTAATTAATTCACTTGGATAATTAATTGATTAATTTACCAAAAGGGATCAATACATTCTTGGACTATCAAAAACTTCCAGACATCTTGAACCTCATTTTTCTAAGCCTGGTTCAAGGGTTGGTTCAGCCTTGGTAATCAGAGCTACAACAGAAGGACACTAGAACCTGTTCTCAGCCGCGCGATAGCTTTTTTAGCTTATTTGGAGGACAGAGGGAGTCGTTTCTCATGATGTTGCCCCAAGAAGCCTATCTTTGAATTATTAGCCCACCTAGGCAATAACTGGAGCGATTAGTGCATATCGCCTCATGGCATGTTTAAGGAGATCTTGTTCAAAATGTTCACATTCATTACCAGCATTTGGTATGGCCTATGAAGCCAAGGCCATTTTCAGCCATTATGCAGGCTTCAAACCCTGCAAAACCCTAAACTGGGGCAGTTTATTTCGCATGGTTCTCTCTGCCTTATCCATTATGCAAGAACGGGTCCGTCCCACTAAGGATATTTCCTTCATGATGTGAATCATATGAAACCCTAAACTGGGGCAGTTTATCTTATGCGATCTCTCCATTCTCTTTCCCCTTGGTGGGACAATCATTTTCAAGACTCATGGATAAAACCATAAAGCTATGGTACATCAACAGCCCTTTCAAAGGCAATTTTCTAGAGTTATACATGTAAGTCCTACCCAGAGGCATTGTTTTTCACACACGTTAGTAGCCCTCTCAAAGGTGATTTTTCTATGGTTGTACATGTAAGTCCTAATCAGAGGCATTGTTTCTCCTACACCAGTAGTAGCCATCTCAAAGGCAATTTTCTAGAGTTATGCATGTAAGTCCTATCCAGAGCCATGGTTTTTCACACACATCAGTAGACCTCTTAAAGGCGATTTTTCTATGGTGATACAGTAGCCCTCTCAAAGAAAATTTTCTAGAGTTATGCATGTAAGTCCTACCCAGAGGCATTGCTTCTCACACACGTCAGTGGCCCTCTCAAAGGCGATTTTTCTATGGTGATACATTTGTCCTCTCAAAGGCAATTTCCTAGAGTTATGCATGTAAGCCCTACCAAAAGGCATTGCTTCTCACATATGTCTACAGCTCCCTCAAAGGCAATTTATCTAGGGTTATACATATTAGTCCTAACCAAAGGCATTGTCTTTCATATACATCAACAACACTCTCTCAAAGGTGATTTCCTAGAACTAAGCATGTAAGTCCTAATCAGAGGCATTATTTTTCACATATATCAGCAGCCTTCTCAAAGGCACTTTTCTTAAAGTCATACATCAACCCTCTCAAAGACAGTCTCCAGAATCATACATGTTGTTGATACTGTATTTTGTCCGCCCTTGATTTGCGTGCCAGACCCTGAAAAATCCCTAAATATTATTTTCTCTCCATGGGGCTGTGAGAACATACAGAATGACGTGGTGTAACCCATTCGGGCATCAGAGCACCCGAAGTGCCTCTTTTAGCTCAAATGAGGTCAAAACCCTCATAAAACAACATTTTCCATAGTTTTACATCAAACTTAAGCTTCTCGGAGATTTTTAATAACTTTGACTAAGTTTGACTCGAGGTTGATCTTGGGTGGGTCGAAAAACCCTAATTTTAATTTGGCTGTCAGAATGGGTTGAAACCAATGCCATTACGAAGATTATAAAATTCTCATTCCAATGACTCTTCATTGATTGAAATCGAAGTTAAGACGGCCGAGATATCACAAAAATCGGGATAACACACTGATTGATGCACTGCTAACTTCCAAGAGCCATAACTTTTGATCTGACCATTTGATTTTCAATATACATTCCTTTCTAGAAACAGGAAGTCAAGATCTTTCCAAGGGTGTCAAGATCAACCCAATTAGGGGCCTTTTGAAGGTGGCAGCCCTACAAGGGCCGCTGCCTCAAAATTTGTGCTAGGGCTATAAAAATCCCCAGGCACCCTTCAAATTGGGAGGAGACCATTTTTTACTAGGTTTTACTCTTTGCCTTTTTTTTTACACGTTTACCCTCTTCCAAATACAAAAAACACCTAAAAACACTTCAAAGCTTCTTGATTCTTCTCTTTCCACCAAAAACACAAGGTATTGTTCTTATACCCATTCTTCTTTTCCTTGGTTCTACACTTTGGATTTGGGGTTTAAGGGTGTGGATGTAGCTTTTTAGCTACCATCCACACCCCTAACCTACTAAATCTTTTTCTAGCTTTTTATTCTTTCTTTTTGCTTGAATAACATGATTTATTGTTTTCTTTGGCATGTTTCTTACTTTATTTGTTTTTCTTTGCTTTTATACCTTATGCCATATTTCATGCTTAGATCTACATCCTTACATGACTATATGTCTAGATCTACATGCTTTAGGCTTTATGCCATGTTTTCCTGTGCCTCTTTTGTTCTAGGTTAATGTTAGGGTTACATGCTCACTTGCTTGTATGACGTTGTTGGCTATGCCTTGCTTGGATCTATGTGTTTTATGTGTTTATTTCCATGCTATATGGTTAGATCCTTGTCTTCACATGCTTATATGCTTGGATTCATGTTCTTCCATGTCTTTGTGCTATGTTTCTTCATGTCTACATGTATGTTTCTATGCCTATATGTCTAGATCTATGTTTTCACATGCCTATGTGCTTGGATCTATGTTCTCTAAATGCTTTATGATATCTTTCATGTGCTTGTAAGCTCCATACCATGTTTGTGTATGTTTGTCATGCCATATACTATTGTAGTCCTTTTGTCGCTTTGTTTTTCTTTCTTGTGTTTCGACCTATTGGTTCAAACCTGATCTAGACCCTTTGGTCTTTGTCACTGTTCGCACACCTTGGCCCACATCAAAGGGTTTTGGTCATCCTTGTTTGCATGTCTATGCTTGCTTGCTCCTATGCTTTATGCTTCTGATAGCCTCTCTTGTTCTAGGCTTTGCCACACTTGACGCCCTTAGCGGGTTTATGGTTGTGTGGTTACATCCGACGCCTATGAGGCCTTGTTTAGATGTAACTACTTGGGATGCATCACCATGATGCCGGTTGCTTCGTGCACACCTTTCTCGCTTTCTGCTCCGTGCAATGATAAGCTTTCCATGCTTGTTTATGCCACCCGTTGGCTTTCTATGCATCTTTACATGCTTACTCACATATCAATGCATGAGTCTTGCTTGCTAATGTGTCATCCATGCTTCAGCACAATGAATTTATGGACATCCAATCCAAACCTACATTTGTCCCTCGCAAACACCACCCTTTGTTTGCTTTCTTGCTTGTTTGCCTTTTTGCTTGTTTGCTTGCTTTCTTGCTTCTTTGCTTGCCATTCCTATCATGCTTATCCATTTTATGCCTTTTCATATGCTCTTTGCATCTTTTCCTCCCATTGCTTGTCTGCGAGTTTCTTTTCTTTGCCTTTGCATGTATAAACATGGAGTGAGGATGCTTAGAGCTAGGGCATAGTCTCCCAGGCACAAGCAAAAGGGGCGCGGGTGCAAGCATGTGGATATAAGCCAAGCGACAATGCTCAATAGATTTAATAGTTTAGCCTTTCCCTTTTGGTGTTGTACTCTTTAAAACCATTTCCTTCTTCCTCCCTTTCTCTCTTAGAGGGGTTGTATTAGGTATATCATGCCATGTAACATTCGTCCTCGTCTCTAGAGTATGGTGACCCCTGTTTACTTTCCTACACCTATATTTTGGGCCATGCTCTAGGGATGAAGACATTTACTTTCTTGCTCTGTGTGCTTGCATTGTGCATGATGTATGTATATATATATATATATATATATACCTACTTGCCCCTTCCAGTGTGATTGTCATAGTCCATATCACCTAAGGCAAAGCAATGCCTAATTTCCACTGCAAAAGTGAGGTGACATGTCACTGGATTTTTGCCATGGAAATTTGGCACTTTGCTCGAATGCCTTAGGAAAGCATTGTTTGGGACCACAACCATTCAAAAGCCAAACCTCCAAGCCCCCCATGCATGAAAAGCCCTGAAAGCCAATGCCAAAATCATGTTTTTACTGCCAATCTTTGAAAATTAAGGTTTTATTAAAACAAAGGACTGTCCTTGGACAGGCGCTGTGGGGTGCCTAACACCTTCCCCACACGTAACCAAACTTCCGGACTCAAGAATCAAGATTTTTTACCATCCATATTAGATTAGGAAAAATGCCCTTTTTCTTAGCCTAGGATTGGTAATAAAATCAACTAGAAACAGGTGGCCAATCACACCTTAAAAAAACCCATTGATTGGTGGTGACTCCACGTATCTTTGGAAATCTCTTAAAATTTGGCCCAGAATCCTGCCATAACACCAAAGGTAGACCTACCTTCCTCCACTGAGAGAGAGAGCACTCAAAGTCCCGTGCAAACCACAACACACACGCACACACCACGCAATACCATTATTGAAAGAGAGGCCTCCAACGGGGCCCTACGTACACGAGAGCGTTGCCACGGTGGGTGGTCAAACAAAGGCCCACGACGGCGGTTTTCCACTCCGATCGAGGCCAAGCATCGACACGTGTAAGTCCTAACAAGAGTCATTATTTTATACATACATCATGAATCAAAGAGATAATATCATACATCAAGGCCCACTATGGGCCAATATAATACACACATGTCTAGACCTATCAAGAGGTGATGCATAATATACATACATAGCAGGCCCACCATGGGGCGATGTCTACAAAATACATGGAAGTTACATACATGCCCATGCAGGGGCTACATCATGCTACAATAGGAAGCTAACCCTACTGGGAATCATCATCTCTAAAGGAGTCACTAATAAACTGGTCAGCATCATCATCATTGTCGTCGTTGTCATCATTGCCAATAAAAGGGCTAGTAGAAAGACCGGCTCCACCTGAAGCACCTGGAGTGTATCCTGGATCCTAAGAAGATCCTTGAGTCTGAGCATAAGGACCCCAACTACCTGCCGGGTTCGGAGGAATTGGCATATACCTGGGCTCATATAAAGGAATAATGGGCCCCCGGCTTGGAATGTGAGGCAGAGGCGGAGGTGAAATATGGCCATAAGCCACCTACAACTCTCCTATCAAAACCATGGTATGGCCGTGAAGTATGGCTAGCTCACCTTGAAGCTGGGTCTTCTTTCTGTCTGTGGTAGTAGCACAGGCCTTTCTATCCCTCTGCCAAAGCTCTCTCTCTCTCTCCCTCTCTCTCGTTAATGCTCGAGCAATCTCCTTTTGCATATGCGCCTCCCTAGAAGTAGTAGCAGTCTCAAGCTTTGTCACCCTAGCCTGCAAAGTCTTGGCCCGCGATCTCCACTTAGCTTTAGAAGCTACATGGGCACGAGCAATGCCTCCTAGCACTCTGCCCTTACTCACAGGGATGTCTCCCATAATAGGTCTCGTAGAGGACGCTGCAAACCTAGTGGCATAGTCTATGCTAGTATCCACATATGGATCGAAGGAGCTCGTCACATAATTTGGATCATCCTCAGCAATGGACTTTGTAAAGTTGTATTTTACAACTAGTTTATGTTGGCTTTAATTTTGTGCCAAATTTTATTGTAATTATGTTCAATCTTATGTACCCTGTATTTTATGTGAGATTTATTTGTAAAGGTTGTGTGTGAGAGATAGTGTAAAGACTCAAGGCAATTGAAGACTAAAGCTATTTTCGTGAAGTGAAGCATGTGCCCTACATATAACTGGAATGCGAAGAGTTAGGACAGGATGGAGACAGCTGGTTTTCTCGAGTGTCTTGCGGGTAAGGCCTTCCCACGAGATACCTACGATACATTCTGTTTTGCTAAACTGTCATATCTAATACACACTTTCTGTACCCACACTATTTATACCCCTATTACCCATATATGTTGAGGAGTGATTCTGAGAGAAAACTCTAGCCACAAATCTTGAGAGTTAGAGATTGTTATACCCACAGTTCTCTACACAATTCATTGTGGATTTTCCTCAACTCCTACCTTTCCATTTCCATATCCTTGAGAGGTTGATAGCCCAAATACTTGCCACACTCTTTTAGAGTGTCAAGTGAGGTTTTGGTACTGTTGGGAAGCATTAGAAGAAGCCAAGCTTGTAGGGAATTAACCTAAAATTCCCAACTTGTAAGAAACAAAAATAGAGAAAACACACGCCAAAGAAAAACAATCATACACACAAGACAATATTTACATGGTTCAACAATTTGCCTACGTCCATGGAGTTGCAAGTATTTCACTATTATCAGGGAAAAAAATACAAAGTGCGGCTACAGTGTTTTCACACACTCTCAAGACGACGACAATACAATAAAACCCTAATCACCAAAAACGGTTTTTACATCCTACGCATAGGATTCACAATGGGCTACAAAACGAGCCAAAATTGTTTCTTGGGGACAACCTATCGGCCCAAGCCTTCACTCCATGGACTAAGCCTCAAAAAATCTCCCATTAAAAACCACGCAACATTATTTGGGTCGGGTCGTCAACCGGATCAAACATAAACTAGGCTCCACAAAGCCTAACAACTCCCACTTGGAGACTAGTTCGATCACCAACATCAACCACAATCCTCCAAAAACAATCCCTTATCCCTGCAACTCATCCTCCTGTCCTCAAGATAGAAGACTAACTGAAGCTGCGCACAGCTTCAACTTCTCAATAATGACACACTGATCCACAAATCTTCTCAAGTATTACCAGTTTATCTTTAACAAGGTAATGGATAAAGTGGTATTTTGTCTGTATATGCTTCGACTTTGAATGAAAAGCCGAATTTTTAGTAAGAAAAATTGCACTATGACTGTCGCTATGTAGAATGCCCATCTCCTACTTCTTACCCAATTCATCTAAGAAGCCATGTAGCCAAATCATCTCCTTTCCAGTCTTAGTTGCTGCAACATACTCAACTTCTGTAGACAAAGTAACAATCTTTTGTAGATTTGAAGCCCATGATATAGCTGTACCACCTAGAGTAAATACAAACCCAGTAGTACTCTTTCTACTATTAATTTCACTAGCAAAATCAGCATCTACATAACCCTGCAATTTCAAACTTGCAGCTGTGAAACAAAGACATGTATCTGATGAACCCCTCAAATATCTCAGAATCCACTTAACTGCCTCCTAATGCTGCTTTCCTGGCCTACTCATGAATCTGCTTACAACTCCCATTGCATGTTCAATGTCTGGCTTTGTACATACCATAACATACATCAAGCTGCCAATAGCTGAGGCATAGGGCACCTTGCTCATATAGTCCCTTTCTTCTTCTGTCTTCAGTGATTGTTCTTTGCTTAATTTGAAATTACTATCTAAGGGTATGCTCATTGGTTTAGCTTCATTCATGTTGAATCTGCTAAGAACTTTCTTTACATACTTTGACTGTGAAAGCTTCAATGTACCATTAGCCTTGTCTCTAATGATTCTCATACCAAGGATTTGCTTTGCAGCTCCCAAATCCTTCATTTTAAACTGTTTGGACAATTGCTTCTTCAGATTATTAATCTCCTCAATGCTAGACCCTGCAATAAGCATATCATTCACATACAACAATAATATGATGCAAGAATTGTCAAAAGACTTAACATAGCAACAGTGATCAGCTTCACATCTCTTGCACCCAATTCTATGCATAAAACTATCAAATTTCTTGTACCACTGTCTAGGAGCTTGTTTTAGGCCATACAAGCTCTTTCTCAATTTACAGACTAGATTCTCTTGTCCCTAAACAATGAACCCTTCTGGCTAAATCATGTAAATGTCTTCCTCTAAATCACCATGAAGGAATGTCGTCTTCACATCTAATTGCTCAAGATGTAAGTTTTCTGCAATCATCATTCCCAGTACCAATCTAATTGTTGACATCTTTACAACTAGAGAAAATATTTCTGTGTAGTCAATGCCCTCCTTCTGCTAGAACCCTTTAACAACTAATCTGGCCCTGTAACGTTTGCTACCATCATGCTCATTCTTTATTATGTATACCCACTTGTTGTGTAAAGCCTTCTTTCCTACTGGTAATTTAGTCAATTCCCATGTCTAATTCCCCAACAAGGAATCCATCTCATCCTTGGCTAACTCCCACTTGCTTGAATTCTCATCTTGCAAGGCTTCATCATAATATTCTAGCTCACCACCATTAGTTAACAGGAGATAATTTAGAGTGAGTAAATAACGTTGTGGAGGTCTAATGTTCCTAGAAGATCTGCGGACTTCAGCTATAGGTGTACTCTGATCTACCTGTAAATTTACATTCTCCTTATCTTCTTCACCCATTTTCTGGATATTACTTTTAGTCAATTCATCTAAGTTGGCAAACTTAGATTTATTTTGATCTATCTCTGTAACATCTGGCACTACATTTGACCTGTCCTTATACATAACCTGTTCATTAAATATCACATTTTTACTTCCGATGACTTTCCTGTTTTGTTCATCCCAAAATCTCTAGCCAAATTTCTCATCACCATAGCCAATGAAAAAACATATTTTAGACTTTGCATCAAGTTTACCATGAGCATTAGAATCAATATAAACATAAGAAACACAACCAAAAAATTTTAAATGGGAAAACTTTACCTCTTTACCTCTCCAAACCTCTTCAGGAAGTCTGAACTCCATGGGAATTGATGGTCCTTGGTTTATTAGGTAAGCTGCAGTGCTAACAACATTAGCCTAGAAAGTTTTTGGTAGTCCAGCATGCAACCTCATACTCTTAGCACGCTCATTGAGAGTTCTATTCATGCGCTCAGCCACACCATTCTACTGTGGTGTCCCAAGAATGGTCTTCTCCATCCTAATTCCCTATGCAACACAATACTCACTGAACCCTTCATCTATGTACTCTCCTCCATTATCTGACCTCAAACATTTTACTTTCAAACTTGTTTCTATTTCAACCATGGCCTTCCACTTCTTAAAAGTTTCAAATACATCAGATTTATTTTTCAGAAAAAAAAACTCATACCTTTCTGCTTAAGTCATCAATGAAAGTGATGTAGTACCTTGAACCTCAAAGGGATGTAACCGGAGAAGGCCCCCAAAAATCAGTGTGTACTAACTCCAATTTTTCAGCCTTCAGTGTCCTGCCAGTTTTCAAGAAGCTCACCCTTTTCTGCCTTCCTAAGATGCAGCTTTCACATATGTCAAAATCAACGGACTTCAATTCTGGTAGTTTCCCTTTTGACAGTAGCATCTTCATCCCTTTCTCACTTATGTGACCAAGTCTGTAGTGCCATAGGCTTGTATCAATACTTGCTTCAGCAACTGCAATTGTGTCTCTTGGACTTGAGGTCATATACAGAGTATTAGTCTTCTTTCCACGAGCTAATACTCTAGTTCCCTTTGTAACCTTCCAAGTACCACCAACAAATAGTATTGCATGCCTTTCATCATCAAGTTATCCAATAGAATTCAGATTTCTCCTCAGGTTAGGAATATATCAAACCTTCTCCAATAACCAAACAGATCTATTGGGCAACAATATCCGGACGTCTCCCATACCTACAACATCCAAGGCTGAACCATCAGCCAAATACACCTTACCAAAATCACCTACAACATAATTCTATATGATTTCTCGATGTGGAGTGGTATGAAATGAAGCTCTTGAGTCCAAAACCCAATCATCAAGTGGACTGTCTACTGCAAGAAGTAATGGATCATGTACCTCTTTTGTTACAGCATTAGCAGAATCATCTTCATTCTTCTTCTTCGGACTTTTTCATTGCCTCCTAAAGTGACCTGTTTTCCCATAGTTCCAGCATTTTACTTGTTGGCCTGATCTAGATTTACTTCTATTCCGATTAGAATTTTTGGATTTTGATCTGCCCCGATTTGAATTTCTGTCATTACCTCTGCCTTTTGTCTCAAGGTTTAAGGTAGAACCAGATCCTGAGGTTTCACCTGCATCTCTTTTGCGAATCTCCTCAACTAGAATTAAATCTCGTATATCATTGTACTTGAACTTTCCTTTCCTATAGAATTGCTTACTGCCATCCTTATTGCCTCCCAACTGTTTGGCAAAGAAGTCAAGATGATCAAAGCACGAATTTCATCATCAAAATCAATTTCTACAGAAGACAATTGATTTGTGATAGTGTTAAATTCATTCAGATGTTGTGCTACTGATGTGTTCTCTACCATCTTCAGATTGAACAGTTTCTTCATCAAATGCACTTTGTTGTTTGCTGACGGCTTTTCATACATACCAGACAAAGCCTTCATCAGATCTGCTGTGGTCTTCTCCTTTACAACATTGTGTGCAACATACCTAGACAGAGTTAACCTAATAACTCCCAGTACTTGTCTATCAAGAAGAGCTCACTCCTCAACCTTCATAGTCTCAAGTTTTGACCCCAAAAGAAGCAGATGCAATTTCCTCCCATAGAGATAATCTTCAATTTGCATCCTCTAATACGCGAAGTCTGTGCCATCAGACTTTTCTATTCCAGACGTCTTTCTTGCTTCCTCTACCATTGCTCCCACTCAAACCTAACCCTAGGCTCTGATACTAGTTGTAGGGAATTAACCTGAAATTCCCAACATGTGAGAAACAAAAATAGAGAAAACACACGCCAAAGAAAACCAATCACACGCACAAGACAATATTTACATAGTTCGGCAATTTGCCTACGTCCATGGAGTTGCAGGAATTTCACTATTATCAGGGAAAAAATACAAAGTGCGGCTACAGTGTTTTCACACTCTCTCAAGACGATGACAATACAATAAAACCCTAATCACCAAAAATAGTTTTTACATCCTACGCACATGATTCATAATGGGCCACAAAACGGGCCAAAAATTTTTCCCGGGGGTGGCTTATCGGCCCAAGCCTTCGCTCTATGGACTAAGCCTGAGAAAATCTCTCATTAAAAACCACGTAACATTATTCGAGTCAGGTCAGGTCATCAACCGGATCAAAAATAAACTAGGCTTCACAAAGCCCAACAAAGCTTTGACGAATGCAATCAGGTGTATTGCGGGAACTGGAGAGCTAGACAAAACACGGTTTTGAGAAGCCTTGTTGGAGTAGGAGCTTGGAGGGCTTAGACGCATTGGGTAGATTAGGCTTGGAGGGCCTCTTGCTATTCGTGTATCCCAACTGATTGTCTAGTGGATCGATTTACCGCTTGGAGGGCGACGAAGAGGTTTTACACTAAGTACTTCGGTTTCCTCTTCGATAACACATCAGCGTGTTATCTTGTATTTGCATTCTTCTTCCCTATTCTTTTAGCTTTCATTTTACTGCTATGTTTTAATGATTATGGCTTAGAGTAGTTATATTGTTTATCCGCTCGCCGCCCTACTCACACTCAGTATAAGTTAAAGTAAAATTAATAGAGTTGTTTAACTTTGATTTGGTGGTTTGAACAGCTCTTGTGTTTTTAACACATTTTCGAGCTTTCAATTGGTATTAGAGTGGGTACACTTGCTATGATTTTTTTACGTGAGTGTGATCCTTAACACCTTTGTGATAGATAGATCAAAATTGCTCAATGCTCCACCATTCTTTGATGGGAGCAACTATGTGTTTTGGAAAGTCCGTATGAGGGCATTCCTATGTGCTATAGATGAGTCAGTATGGGACTCTGTCAAGAATGGGTATGTCAAACCCACGACACCCAAGTCTGAATGGGACAAGGTAGCTCTTGCTTTGGCTAATGCAAATAGTAAGGCTATTAACACTATATTTTGTGGTGTGTTTACTGATGAATTTCACAGGATATCACATGTGGAGATTGCCAAGGAAGCTTGGATGATTCTTGAGACTACCTATGAGGGTACCAAGAAAGTTAAGGACACAAAGCTCCAAATGCTTACCACCAAATTTGAAGAGCTCAAGATGGGTGACGATGAGTCTTTTGATTCATTCTATGGGAAGCTCAATGAAATCATAATTGCTAAGCTCAATCTCGGAGAGAAGATTGAGGATGCTAAGGTGGTAAGAAAGATTTTGATGTCCTTACCGGAGAGCTACTGTGTGAAGGTCACTGTTATAGAAGAAAGTAAAGATTTGGATGAGATCAAAATCCAAGAACTCATTAGATCTCTCCAAACATATGAACTTGGACTACCTTCCCACAAGACGAGCAAATCACTTGCTCTCAAAACCATCACCGAGAGAATGGATGACTCCTTTGGAGAAGATGATATGGAGAAGGAGGTAGCATTCCTTGCAAAGAATTTCCGAAAATTTTTGAAGATGAAAAACAGTGGGAAGTCGTTCAACAAAGGAAGGTTTTCATCCCCCAAAGGTGACAGCAAGGAGTTCAAGAAGAGAGATAGGAAGGATTCTCAATCCCCTTAAGGAATCATGTGTTACGAATGTAATGGTCATGGACATCTCAAGAAGGAGTGTCCCAACTATTTAAGAGGGAAGGGTAAAGTGTTTGCCACTACCTTTAGTGATTTTGACAGCTTAAATTCAAACATGGAAGGAGAATGTGACAGTGAAGGAAACTACAGAGCCTTCATGACAATTGCCTTCATTGATTCAAAGAATGATTTGAGCAATTTGGTTGATGAACTTGGTGAGCTTTCCAAGGATGAGGAAGTTGAAGAATCGGAAGACGAAGATGTATACCAAAATGAAGGCAAGAATAACCTTCAAGAAACTTATGATTCTCTACTGGAAGATTGTGGAAAATATGCCAAAGTTGCAAACCTTGCTGTGAAAAAGATGTAAAAGGTTGACAAAGAGCATAGGTGTATACTTGTGCAACTCAAGGATGCAAAGTGTGAAGTAGAAGGACTCAAGGGAGAGTTGGTTAAAGCTTACTCAAAGATCAAGTTCCTTGAACTTGAAATTATCCAAGCTAATGTCAAGGTTAAGCGTATCTCCACCAAGAAACTTGACAACGTGATGTCCTCACAAAAATCTTCACATGATAAGACCGGTTTGGGCTATACTGGAGAAGGAAGCTTTAGCAGCGAACCCAAGAAGGAAGTAAGATTCGTTTCAGCCAAGAATGTTGAGAAACTCAAGGAAATGAAGCTTGAGATTGAGACCCCTGCTACTGTAAAAAGAACCAT
Source organism: Quercus parvula (assembly GCA_030820535.1). Taxonomy (NCBI): domain Eukaryota; kingdom Viridiplantae; phylum Streptophyta; class Magnoliopsida; order Fagales; family Fagaceae; genus Quercus; species Quercus parvula. The sequence goes on along the minus strand of JAUAME010000011.1, from coordinate 24,247,419 downwards.
TGGTGCAAGACCAAAGGAAAAAGGGAAGTCATTACCCAAAAATCAAAGGGGGCCTCATTGTGGTGTACAAGGGCACACAAGGCCGAATTGTTTCAAGCTTCATGCACTCAAGAAGGCTGACTCTATGTGTGACCAAGAAATTTCAAAGCAAAGGCCAAAGGCAGCACAAGCTAAGGGAGGTAGTGAGGGACATCTCATTGGAGACGTTATGGAGATGTTGAAGAACATATCACTTTGCCTTGCTACCTTCACTCCGAGGTTTGAAAGTTATGTTGGTCATACCCCGCCATCTAAGGCTCTCACCCAAAATACTCATAAATAGTGGGTGAAGAAGGGTACTTATGCATGATCACTTCCTATGTCCATGCATTAATTCTTCCAATGTTTAGGGTCATAGGTTCATGCATCATGACATACATATTTCTCCTATGTCATTGCTTCCAGTTTATAGCAGGTTTCTTTTACAAGTTTTGTTATGTACTTGTTGTTTTGTTGATCTTACTTTTTATGTTTTGTTTTTGAGTGTGTTGAAAAAAAAAATTCAAAAAACCCATAAAAATTCAAAAATCTCCAAAAAGTTTGATCGCTTGTGTTGTGCATATCACATGTGAGCTTGGCCTAGTACCTTTATATTAATGGTGTAGTGCATTTACGAGCTTAGCTTGTTATGTATACACATCTATCTGTGTGGGAAAAATCTTGAAATCTGTGCGTGACAGTTGTAAATCGATCTTCAAGCTTGTCATGAATGATTGGTTAATAGTTTTGTTGGTTTTGATACATGCATAGACTTGTGTCTATATCTCTTCCCACTTTATTTTTATGTTTTTGCTAAAAAAGCTCAACAAATGTAAATCTCAAAATGAAAAGAGATAATGAACTGTAAAAGCCGTCGCACATACTAGTATTTGACTAGGAAAAAGGGAAAGTGACTTTTTATTGAAATGTATGGTGCTTAAAAAGCCAAAGGCTTATTCTCAATATTGAAATATCAAAAATTTCAAGCATCGATCTCACAATGAGATGTACTGTTCAAAATGATCAAGTGTTATGATTTGTAAAGAAGCCAAATGAAAAGCTTCTAATATTTGTAATGATTTTCTTGTGGGAGGTCATATATGTTCACTTCTATAATTGAGATAGATCACTTGGCTTAGTACCAGTTGTATATGACTTGATTGAATTGATCATTGAACCTTCACTCTGGTCTAAGGACTATTCCACATTTAATACTCACCCATAACACACACAAGTTTTTGTTCAATTAATGCTTATTTCATTTGTGTGATTGTACATGATCAAATGTGATGTGTATGCTCAATTGCTTGCCGATCAAATCCAAAAAGATTTTTGAGTATTTTATATGTTTTTGAAAGTGATTTTGTACTTTTGTGCTTTAAGTTTTTGTTCAAAATGCATTTTTGTGTTGTTCTTCAAAAACTTGTTCAGAGGCCTTTTCACGAGAAATTTGCGACTAAGCATTTCCCGCGAAAAGAGGTTAAGGCAAAAACGGGAAAACACAAATTTCAAATAGAGACTTTTGTGATTGTCTTGCGACTGTTTCGCAACTAGAAGCTTCCCGCAATAGTTTTTGTGCTTTAGTGGTTTTTTTCGCAAGTAATTTCACGACTATCTAACCCACAAAAAACGTGTGTTTTCAGTTTTATAGGGCTGATGTGACAATTTTTTAAAACACTCTTGAGTTCCCTCATTTGCCTCACTTGAACCTCTCTCAACCCAAATTTGATTTTCACTTAAAACCCTCAAAATACACTTAGTACGGATCTGTGGCGACGCAATAGGCCCAAAATACACTTTTGTGCCCTCCGTCAATGGGAGAGGAATCCTTAAGAGCTCAAAAGCCATCTCGAAGCACATGGCATCAGTCAAAATTAGGTATCCACTAAATCTAATGCCCAGGATGGCCGTCTAGTCAAAAGGGAGAATCGCATACTCCCCGCAACTCAAATGAAAGGTGCTTGTCTCAACATGAAACCATCGCACCAAAGCCTTCTCAATCCCGTGTCTCATGGTATATGGAGGGATCCTCAAAAAATCCTTGAACCCCACTCTCTCTAGAAATCTGCATAGCGCCTATTGGTTTTAGGGTCAAACAGCCGCCGAAGGAAAGTAGACCCAGCACCCCGACCACGGATCTTGTCGGGCCCCTGCATTTAGAACCAAAAGCTACCCGTTAGCACATGCATTCAACAAGAATCTAGATGATGAAAAATGAAGACAACATACCTGTCCCTTCTACGCCGAAGCGGAAGAATGCCCCTTCAGCTCCCGTTGAAGGTGAGTGTACCTGATATTGTCATCCACTGCTCCAGTGTAAGCATCGGCCTCGGCCTAATGTGGCGGGAATCTCAGCCTCAAACTGCACCTCTGGGCGCCCAGATCTGGATCAATCTCCTCCTCGCTTGACAAATATGAGATCCTCAGCCATTGTCGCTCCACTTGAGCCCTCCCTCTCCATAATTGGCGTGCGCCATGAGGAAGTCCTAGTAGAAATAGTGCGAGACTCAAAGGAAGCATTAATTGTCTTGGCTGAATGTTATCTCCTAGATCGGATCTCCATGGGAATCCTGCCAGGCGCCAGTGGGCCTGATGTCATCACCCTCGCAGTCAAAATGGCTTTGTAGAACTTGAGCTGCCAACTCACTAGTAGAAACAGTCTCATCATTAGAAGAAGAGCGGGGGCCTTCCCTCGGTCTCCTCTTGAACTCACCCTTCGAGGCATAATCTAGAAAACAACCAGAAATTCAAACATAAGTGGTAAGCCCATGAAACAAATGACAATGCCTATAAACTAACACTATTTCCTAAGCATGTTGTGCAGGTTCAAGTCAAGCATATGTTCTCACAAGAAAATAGATTCTTACAAGAGTCTCTACAATGGGTTAACTAACAGTCGTGCCGTATGCTCACATCCTACAGTGGGTTAACTAGCGGTTGTGCCGTACATTTCTACAATGGGTTAACTAGCAGTCGTGCTGTATGCTCACATCCTATAGCAAGTTAACTAGCGGCCATGTCGTATGCTCACATCTTATTTGGAAGCTAACTAGTGGCCATGCCGTATGCCTCGCCATCACAGCTATCGAATTCCTAAAAATTTTTCAAGTTCCTAATCTATAGTGGGTTAACTAGTAGTCGTGCCGTATGCTCACATCCTGTCTTGAGGTTAACTAACGGCCTTGTCGTAAGCCTCGCCATCACAGCTATCAAGTCACTAAAAGTTTTCAAGTTCCTAATCTATAGTGGGTTAACTAGCAGTCGTGTCGTATGCTCACATCCTGTCTTGAGGTTAACTAACGGTCTTGCCGTATGCCTCACCGTCACAGCTATTAAGTCACTAAAAAGTTTTCCAAGTTCCTGATCTACAGTGGGTTAACTAGCAGCCGTGTTGTACGCTCACATCCTATCTTGAGGTTAACTCCTGCCGTGCCGTACACCTCGCCATCACAGTTATCAAATTCCTAAAGAGTTTTCAAGTTCCTAATCTACAGTGGGTTAACTAGCAACCATGCCATATGCTTACATCCTATCTTGAGGTTAACTAGCGGCCGTGCCGTACGCCTTGCCATCACAGTTATCAAATTCCTAAAGAGTTTTCAAGTTCTTGATCTACAGTGGGTTAACTACCAGCTATGCCGTATGCCTCGCCATCATAGTTATTAAGTCACTGAGAAGTTTTGAAGTTCCTAATCTACCGTGGGTTAACTAGCGGTCGTGTTGTATGCTCACCATCACACAATTCTCTTGGGTTGGGTTGCCCAACGTACCTTCTTGGGTTGCCAGGTCAACCTAGCGCACCGTGAAGGGCCGTCGATCAGCGTTGACCAAGTCAACGTTGACTAGTTGACCCAATCAAACTTACCAAAAAAAAAAAAAAACCTTTTTCTCTCTCAGAGCTCTAAGACAGGTCCAGAAAATGTTTCAGAAGCAGCTACAACAAATCGGTCCAGTCAGGTAAAATCCAATCTCGATCCGTCAGTAGTATCCACACGCAATTTGGGGGCGTCAAAATTTGAAATCACGTTCTTTATTCAACACCTCTCATTGCACTCGAGAAGTTAGATAAAGTAGGGGCAGCTATTGATATTATATTTTGTTCGCCCTCGATTTACGTGCTAGATTCCAAAAAATCCAAAAAATCATCTTCTCTCCATAGGGCTACAAGAACATCTAGAATGACGTGGCGCAACCTGTTCAAACACCAAAGCACCCAAAGTGCATTTTTCAACTAAAATGACCAAAATGCCCCTGGTTAACCCTGTGTTGATCGAAAGTCAAACAAATTCAAAGTCCCCTCAATATAGCACTATTCATTGTTTTACATCGAACCCGAGCTTTTCAGAGATTTTTAGCAACTTTGACTACGTTTGACCAGAAGTTGACTCTTTACAGGTCCCAAAAACCCTAATTTTGATTCGGTCGTCAGAATGGGTTGAAACTAATGCCGTTGCGAAGATTATCAAATTCTTAATCTAACGACTATTCATGGGTCGAAATCGGAGTTAGAACGGTCGAGATATCATGAAAACCAGGTTAACGCATTGATTGATGCACCACTAACTTTCGGGAGCCATAACTTTTGATTCGACCGTTGGATTTTCAAGTTCAAGACCTTTTTAGAAACTGGAAGTCAAGATCTTTCCATAGGTTTCAAGATCAAACCCATCTAAGGAGCTTCACAGGTGGCGGCCTTACAAGGTGCGCCACCACGTAAAGCGTGTCGGGGTTGTAAAAGACCCTAGGCACCTCCAAACTAGAAAAAATAGACTTTCCTGGGTCCTGCTCTCTACCTGGGCATTTTTTGCACGCTTCCTCTCTCCTCCAAACACATTTCTACACACAAAAACACCCAAAAAACAAATCAAAACCTTTTGATTCTTCTCTTCACCAAAAATACAAGGTATTGTTCTTATACCCAACCTTCTTTCCCTTGGTTCTACACCTTGGATTTGATGTTTAAGGGGTATGGATGCAGCTTTTTAGCTACTATCCATACTCCTTTTTTTCTTCAAAGCTTTATCTAGCTTTTATCTTGCTTGCTCTTGCCTTAATAACATGATTTATTGCTTTACCTAGCATGTTCCTTGCTTTATCTTGCTTTTAGCATGCTTTTTAGCTTATTTCCATATGCTTCCATGTGTTAGTTGCCTTTTCTACATGTTTTATGCTTTATGCCATGCTTTAGGAGGTTAGATCTTTTCTTTCCCATGTACTAATGTTTGGGTCTACATGCTCACATGCTTGATATTATGTCTCTGGCTATGCCTTGCTTAGATCTACATGTTTGTATGCATGTTCTATGCTCCTATGCCTATGTCCATGTCGGTCACATGCTTGTATGCTTGGGTTTGCATTCTCCCATGCCTTTATGTTTATATCTACATGCTTATATGTATATCACATGCTTACATGCGCATTTCCATGCTTATATGTGTAGATTAGTGTGTTTACATGCTTAGATCGATGTTCTCTACATGCTTTATGCCATCATCTTTGTGCTTGCATGCTTTACGCCATATTTATGTGCTTAGGCCTAGACCTTGTTTGTCATGCCATATGCTATTGTAGCCCTTTTGTTCATTTTATTGCATTTTCTTGTGTTTTGGTTTAATGGTTAGGACCCGATCTAGACCCTATGGTCTTTGTCATCATCCATACACCAAGGCCTACATCAAAGGGTTCAGATCATCGTATTTGCATGTCTATGCTTGCTTGCTTCTATGATTTATGCTTATGCTAGCCTTTCTTGTTCTAGGCTTTGCCTTGCTTGACGCCCTCTGCGGGCTTGATCTTATTTGGTTACATCTGATGCCTATGAGGCCTTGTTTGGATATGACCATTTGGAAAGCATCTTCGGATGCCGGGTTGCTTTATACATACCCTTCCCTTTCCGCTTCATGCGATGTTATGCTTACCATGTTTGTTCACGCCACCCGTTGGCTTTCTATGCATCTTTGCACACTTGCTCACATGTCCATGCATGAGTCTTGCTTGCTAGTGCGTCATCCATGCTTCAACACAATGAAGTTATGGACATTCGATCCAAACCTACATTTGTCCCTCGCGGACACCACTTTTTGTTTGCTTTCTTGCTTGTTTTCCTTGCTTGTTTGCTTGCTTTCTTGTTTCTTTGCTTGCCATGTCTATCATGCTTATTGCTTTATGCCTCTTTCATATGCTCTTCGCATATTTTTCTTTCATTACTTGTCTGCTGGTTTCTTGTCTTTGCCTTTGCATGTACACACATGGAGCGAGGACACATGAAGCTAAGGCACGGTCTTCTAGGCACAAGTAAAAAGGGCGAGGATGTAAGCATATGGATATAAGCCAAGCGGCTATGTTCAGTAGATTTAGGGGTCTAGCCTCTCCCATTTGGTTATGTACTCTTTCTCCTTCCTCCTTTCTCTCTTAGATGGGTTGTATTAGGTATATCATGCCATGTACCATTTGTTCTCATTTCTAGAGTATGACGACCCTAGTTTACTTTCCTGTAACTATATTTTAGGCCATGCTCTAAGGATGTAGGGATTTACTTTCCTGCTCTGTGTGCTTGCAATGTGCATATGTATGTGTATATATACCTACTTGCCCCTTCTGGTGTGATTGTCACAATTCATGTCACCTAAGGCAAAGCAATGCCTAATTTCCACTGCGAAAGTAAGGTGACATGTCGTTGGATTTTCGCCATGGAAATCTGGTACTTTGCCCAAATGCCTTAGGAAAGCATACATTGGGTACACACCTTTTCAAAAAGCCAAACCTAAAAGCCCTTTATGCATGCAAAGCCCTGAAAACCAATGCCAAAATTATGTTTTTTACAGCCAATCTCTGAAAATTAAGGTTTTATCAAAACAAAGGACTATCATTGGATAGGCATTGTGGAGTGCCTAACACCTTCCCCACATGTAACCAAACTTCCGGACTCAAGAATCAAGATTTTTTTCCATCCACATTAGATTAGGAAAAATGCCATTTTTCTTAGCCTAAGATTGGTAATAAAATCAATTAGAAACAAGTGACCAATCACACCTTAGAAAAACCCAATGATTCGTGGCAACTTCATTTACCTTTGGTAATCACCTAAAATTTGGCCAAGATTCCTGCAACACCTCTAAAGGTAGACCTACCTTCCTCCCCTAAGAGAGAGAAAGCACCCGAAGCTCTGCATGAACCACACAATTATCGAGAGGGGCCTCCAACTGGCTCCATGCGTGTGGAAGTGTCACCATAGCGAGTGGTCGAACAAAAGCCCAGTGATTTTCTAACCGTTCAAGGCCCGGGTGTCGACAAAGCTGCATACGCAAGCCTAAGCCCATGCACGCAAGAACATAGACAGAAGCAATTCTTTGACATTTTCAAAGAAGTATCATCCAAAATCAATCCTAGACATATTCCTACCCCTCCTAAAATGTCAGGTTTTCATCTAAACCCATCCAATAGCAAAACCCAATCATTTACATGGCCAAAAACACATTGAAACAAAAGATCGGAAAGGGACTTGAAAATGAGGAAAAGTTTCAAAACTTATAGGTTTAGCCGCAGGAATGTGAATCTCTGGCTGATATGTCAATGGTGGGGGCCCCACCAACCTCGTTGCTCAGCTCCAACAAGTGAGATGGAATACATCAAAAGATAGGACGTATAAGGTCTACTTGGCTTTGGGTACCATTATAAAAGATGATGAGAGAATGAGAGAAAATGAGGAAATGAGAGAGTTTGAGAGGATGAGAGAGTCAGGAAGCGAGGAAAAGAAAGAAGAGAGGGAGGTTTTTGTAGAGAGAAAAGAGGGAGGAATTATGGAGAATATGAAGAGGTGAGGGAGATGAAAAGAATAAAGAAGATGAAAAAAAAGGGTTGGTAACCATTGGGAAATGAATAGGTGGAAACACAACTGATGGCCAAACTACATTTAGTTTAGACCTCACCACTAAACTTCGTGTAGTTAAGTCATGATAGTTTAAAAAAAAAATCTTTCAAAAAAAGAAGAACATCTTAAGATTACCCCAATTAAACACAAATTATCAAAGGACTCCCCACTGTTTCAAGCACATTAAAAACCTTCACTAGCGGATCAAGCATATCAAGAACATCATCCTCAGTAAGGAAGTAGAAGATTCTTCCTCAAAAAGGATCAAACCTATCAAATATCATCCCCATGAAGGAAGCAAAAGACTTTTCCTCAATAGTTCAGGCATATCGAGCATCATCTCCATGGAGGAGGCAAAAGATTCTTCCCCGATGGAACCAAGCACATTAAAGCAAACCCCTAGTAACGAAGTAGAAGATTCTTCCCTAGTGAGTCCCATACACCAAAAAAATCTCAGTAAGGACGCAGAAAATTCTCCCTCAAAATTCTCAGTGAACCATATAGGAAGCAAAAGATTCTTCCCTAAGTAAATCACACATCTACACTACTCTTCAGTGAGTCTATCCATATTACTCCTCAGCGAGTTTTCATGTCCAAACAAGTCATGAGAGGCAGAAGATTCCTCCCCATCTACTCCTCAACGAGTATTTCACCATCCCTAGTGGATCCTACTCATGCACATATTTTCCAGGAATTGAACATGCAGGCATGGTAGAAAAAGGTAGAGATAGTGATAGAGAAAGAAGCTAAGGCCAACTCGAGGCAAGAGCCTTACTAGAAAAGGTAGGGAAAGAAGTGAAACAGATAAGAGGAAGAAGTCACCCGGAGAAGTTTGAGGCAAGAGTCCTAGATGGACACCATAGAGACTATAACCTTTTGTTGTTTGTTGGGTTAGCTCATAAGAGCACCCTTGTTTGTTTTCTTTTCTCTTTTTAAGTAACTCTAGGATAGTGAGTTACTCGCCATTTACATGCAAGTGGCAAAACAAGTTATGGGATGGTGAACCTGTTGTTGCTTGTTTCTCGAGTGACAAAGGTGGGACTTCAGACATACGAATCTCACGCAACTCTTCGGAGTTGCACCCTGCCACATGTATGCGTGATGTGTGTTGTGTGTATGGGTTGGGCCTGAGCCGTATGTCAAAACAAAACATTTTGCCTCTTATTCTTTTGATTCCGTCAGCGAAGCACATGAATCAAAAAAGGGCATCTGTAGACATCGCATTTTGTACCCCTTATGACTCAAGTCCCCGTTCCCCAATGATGCTCAAACTCTAAGATCCAAGGCCAATTTAGAGAACAATTAGATATTAAATTGACTTAAGAAGTGTTAAAATGGAAAATATAACCTTTTAAATGAGTAAAAATCTATTTTTGGAAAATTAAAAGACCAAAGAGGCCTTCGGCCTGCGTATTTGAGTCACGGCCTGCGTACGTGAGCTAAATCATGCGTACGTAGGCACATTCTTACGTATGCAACTAGGGTTTCAAAAGCATATGAAAGACAAGTTTTTTGCAATAATGGTTGAGGTTTGGAATGAATCCTACATCGTCTGTGAGCCGTTCCAAATCCCATTTTTTCAACTATAAAAAGCCTTACATGGTACATTTTCAAAACACAAAATTTCCATGGGAAAAACTTAAGATTCATTAGAAAATAGTGAATCAAATGGGAGTTTTTCACAAAACACCCTTAAATCTTTTTTATTTGATTGGGACCTTTTTTTGCCCCAATCCTTTGAGTTTAAGATTACTAATCACTATTTTATTGAATTTTGATAAATTTGACTCAAGGGAACGGTCAAAAATCAAGCTTAGGAGCTTTTGCTTTAAGGTATTCTTCTGAACTTTTCTTTTTCTTTTCTGCCTTTAATCTATTTCTTTTTTTAGTTTATGTTTATACGTGTTTGTCTAGGTTAGTTTTAGGTTTTCTTTATGTTTTTACGCATGTTAGGTTGCTAGATTTGCGTTTTTCTATTTTGTTTGGTTTCTGCTATGTTTCTATGTTTTTTAGGTTTTTGTAAGGTTGAATTTTATCAACCATCTTGTTGGCTTTATTCCGTGCCAAATTTGCTTGTATTTCAGCAATTAGTAACCCTGTGTTTAGGTGGGATTCTTGTAAGGGTAGTGAGTGAGATAGTGTGAAGAAATGCTCAAGAGTGTGCAAGAAAAACAGAGACTCGCGATTGGATCTCGTGGGTGACTCGCGGCTGCAGGCCGCCAGAAGCTGCTCACATGCCAGGCATACCAGAAGTTGAAGCATCATGCCAGCTGGAGCACTACAGGATAAAATAGGACAACTGGCCATTCAGTTACCTCACGGCTGGAACTCGCGACTCAGTCAAGCCGCGAGGCCAATCCACGAGTCAGCTTTGTTTTGAAAAACCTGACTCTTCACATTTCATTCTCATCCCAGTATAAATACCCCTTTTACCCACGAAAGAAAGAGAGCTTCCAGAGAGAATTTTGAGAGAGAAACCCTAGAGAAAAATAAGATTGATTCATCCCCAATCTTCATTAAGAGACTCTTCAAATTCCTCAACTCTTTTCCTCTCCATTGTTAAATCCTTGGGAGGCTTATTAGCAAAACCTTTTCTCACCATATCCATTTTTGTGAGAGGGCTATTTGTTGCTTTGGGAAGCAGTTAGGAAAGAACCAATTTCACATTGGTTGATGCTATGGTCAAGTAGCGGAATCCGGGAAGCTAGAAAAGAAATAGGTTCGGCACAACCTCGTTGGAGCAAGAAGCTTGGAGGGCTTAGGTACATTGGGTAGATTAGGCTTGGAGGGTCTATTGCTGTTCATGTATCCCAACTACATTTTCTAGTGGATTACTTACCGCTTGGAGGGCAGTAGAGAGGTTTTACGCCGAGGGCTTCGGTTTCCTCTTCGATAACACATCGTGTGTTGTCCTTGTGTTTACATCTTTGCCATTTAATTTCTGCTGTGGATGTGATTTTATTTGGTTTAGATTGTTTAATTTCTGTTGTGGACACTTTAAGAAAGAATGTACAAATTATTTGAAATCGAAAGGCAATGTGTATGCCATGACACTGAGTGAATAGGATTCATCCAACTCTGATTCTGAGGAAAGCTGTGATGAAGAAGGGAATTACTTTGCTTTTATGACTATTGCCCATGTTGAGTCTTCAGATGAGTTGAATTTGCTTGTACAAAAGCTTGGAGAACATAGTGATGAAGAATCATTGGGAGTTGTTGAAGAATCAGATGCAAAAGAAGATGAAAGCACAACCAATCTTTAAAAGATTTATAATTCACTCCTAGAGAAGTCGGGTGAGTACACAAGGGTGGCCAAGGCAGTTGTGAAAAAGATGAAGAAGGCAGAGGAGGACTATAAAAGTCTCCTAATTCGCTATAAGGAGGCCAAATGTGAGAGAGAGACACTGAATGGTGAGCTGTCAGAAGCCTACACAAAAGTGAGATTTCTTGAGCAGGAGGTTGTGCAAGCAAATACCAAGATAGAGAGGGTCTCCACCAAGAAGCTAGATGATGTTATTTCATCTCAAAAGCGTTTTTCAGACAAATCTGGGTTGGGATATACCGAAGGAAGTAGCTCATCGGGCAGTGTCACCAAAGAAGTGAAGTTTATAAAGGCCAAAGAGCAAATTGAAGTTTGTCCTACTGCTGAGAAGCCCAAGATGGAGGAGAAGAGGAATGTGGATGACCAACGGATGTTGAACAACTCCTGTAAGCAATTTGTGGGTAGGTCTAAATCCCGAGCCAAGTCTCATCCACGATCACAAAGAGGTCCTAGATCGAACTATGTGTGTCACCACTGCGGGCTTCAAGGGCATACTCGACCAAATTGTCAAAAGCTGAGAGCAATCAATAGTGCAACTGCTCCAAGGTCACGAGGACCTAGAAATGACAGGAGAAATTGGGCTGGTGAACCATCAAGAGATAGAAATGGTGATCCTAGAATGATGGACGTGATGAAGATGATTGGTGCATTCACCAACTGCTTGGAAAGCTTTACACGAAGGTTTGAAAGCCCTAACTCCCGTACCCAATCCTATAAGGAAATCAACCCAAACGCAAGTGACGTGTGGGTGAAAAAGGGTACTCATGCATAAGCATTACAACATGTCCATGCATCAATACTTCTTATGCTTTGTGACTTTGTTTTGTTGTTTTGATTATCGATTGTATGGGTTGAAATTTGTTTGTTTTTTTTTGCATACTTTCATTCATATTTTTTTTTAATGTTACTTTTGATCAATCTTTTCCTTCTTGTGTCAAAAATCCAAAAACCACATAAAAAGTAGAAAATCAAAAAGTTTGATTGACATTGTTGAGTTTTGTCTCAAAACCTGTTTTGCCTTGTACCTTTGTGCTAATGGCTTTATGCATTTACGAGCGTAGCTTGTTCCTTTGCACTCTTATCACTGTGGAAGAAATCTGGAAATCTATGTAACTGTTATAAATAGATCTTCAAACTTGTCATGAATGATTAGTGAATGGTTTTGTTGATCTTGAGACATGCATAGACTTGTGCCTATATATCTTCCCACTCTTTATTTTTTTGTTTTTGCTAAAAAGAGCTCTCCAAATGTAAATCTCCAAATGTAAAAAGATATTGAGTTGCAAAAGCCTCTCGCACATACTAGTATTCGACTAGGAAAAAGGGAAAGCGACCAAAAATAAAGTGTATGATTTTTCAAAAAGCCAAAGGTTATCCCATCAAGGTGAAATATCAAACTTCATTCTCACAATGAGATGTGATTGTTTCAAAATGATCAAAAAGATCTTATGTTATGATTGAAAAATGGAGCCAAATGTAATGCTTTAAGTTATGTAATAAAGTCATGTGGGAGGTCATATATGTATACTTCTATAATTGAGATGGGTCACATGATCTAGTGCTAATTGTGTATGCCTTGGTTGAATTGATCATTGAAGCTTCACATTAGACTAAAGACTATCTCATTATTGATATCCACACACAATACACAAGTTTATGTTCAATGAATGTCATATTCATTTGTGTGATTGTACTTGATAAAATGTGTTTTCACATGCTCAATCTTTGTTGATTCAAACACAAAAAGATTTTTGAGTGTTTTAGGTGTTTTTGGAAAGTATTTTGTTTTTACAAAAACTGAAAAATTTCAAAAACAGTGTTGCCTTGTTTTGGCGACTCAGTCGCGGGTCATTCAAGTCACATGCTACAGCCACGAGCTCGCGGGTCGTTTTTGGCGACTTGTTCACGAGTGGAAGGTCTAGTCATGAGGGGTACACAGAGATTTTCGCAACTTAGCTTGCGACTCCCTCGCAAGTGAGACTTCCAGTCGTGAAAAACACTTAGCAAATTTTTCCAAATCTTTAGGCTTGAAGTGCTTTGGTGGGTGACCCTGGCAACTTGTTTCAGTCGTGAAAAACGCGTGTTTTGCGTTTCAAGGACAGTTTTTAAAACTTTTTTAGTTTTTCCCTCGAATTTTTGTGATTGTTCACTGTCTTCCCATTTCTCTCTCAACTGAAACTGACCCAAACACTCCTCAAACTCCATTTCTGCATCATCTCATCTCAAGATCTTCAAGAAAAAGGTATGGGTTTTCCTTGTCTTACTTGATTTTTCATGTTTCAAGTATTATTTTCTTGATTTTTGAGCTGTCACTGTGTTTTGAGATATACTGTGTTTGAAATTTTTTTGTTTAGATTAATGGGTTTGGGTTGGTTGTTTTTGTTACTAATTTCCTTTGCTAATCATAATCTATCTCTTTATGCTAATCTTTATTCTAAGCTTTTCCGTTTGTTGGGTTTCATACTCATTAGGTTTATAGGTTTGGAGTTGTCTGTCATTTACACTGTTTGTGAGTTTGGGTGTTTAAATTTCTCTGGGGCTTTGGTTTGATTGACTGATTCAAAATGATTGAGTTTGTTTTGTTGGGATATATTGATTTGATTTTGTGTGCTTCTGTCTTGAGTATTTTGAGTCATTTCATACTCATCATGATATGTCACATTGACATATGTTTGTCCTTTGGGTGATGTTCTATTATGCTTCATTAGAACTATTCTGCAAAATGTTGTCTGTTCTTGAGTTTCTACCAATGGGTACACTCATTTGAGTTATTGGTTTATGATTGTAAATGTTGCTCTAAGCTTATCTCTTTATGACACTAACAGAATACTGATTTTTGAGTATACATATACTGTGCTTTGTTGTTGTGGCATTTTCTGATTGTCCACAGATGGCTCCTTCATCCCCAAATAAGAAAACATCTGTCAAGAAATCAGATAAGAGAATGAAAATGGACCATAATCTGTTTAGGTCTGTTCCCCATTTTGAGAGATACAAGAATTTTTTCTTAAAGGCAGGCATCATACAAGAAAGGTATGTGGATTTGGAGGATTTGAGAGACACCTTTATTCCAAATTGTTTTGAGGGGAGAGGATGGAACAAGCTGCTAAGTGGTTTACCAGTTATGTGTGAACCCTTGATTAGGGAGTTTTACTCCAATATTGTGATAAGGGAAGATGAGTTGAGCTGCTGGGTTAGAGGAATAGAATTCACCTTAGATGCACATGACATTGATGATGTGCTAGGTCTTGATGGGTTAGAAGATCATGAATTCATCAACTATAAGGATAGGATACTTTCCATAGAGACTGTACAACAGAGGATTGGTGGACAGAGAGAAAGGAGATGCCTAAATACCACAGCCTTTCCAGTGGACATGAGGTGTCTCACTATTATCATGATGTTTAACCTGTATCCTATGAAGAAGTTGACTACAATTAACGATGCCAGAGCAATTTTTCTGATGGATCTCAAGGAAAAGACATTTATTGATATCAGCTCCCACATATTTGATACTATTGTGGATGAGACTAGAACTACTTCTAGGCTTAAGCTGATCTTCCCTAGCCTATTCATGAGGATTTTCAGAAAGAAGGGTGTTGCAATCCCTCAAGACATCAGTCCCATGTCCACACCTTCAGCCATTAACAAGCAAACCTTCAAGAGGATAAGTGTTCGTCTTCCAGGTGAAGAAGATGAAGGTGATGAAGGAGAGGGTGACCCAATGGAGACTGAAGCAGAGGCAGCAGGTCAGGCATCAACTTTAACACCCGGAAGGAAAGGCAAGAGGACTAGAGCATCAACTTCTTTAGATATACCTCTAGATGCATTTCAAATCATCCTGGAAAGACTTGATGGACTCAGATAGGTCTAGACAGAGCAGTCTGAGAGGATGGCAACCATGTAGGACCAGCTTGATGTTCTTTCAGCAAAATTTGACAGCATCACCACACATCCTGAGCACTGACCCTTTGACCATTCCAATCAAAAAGGGGGATAAGGTGTTTTTGTGAAACTGCTCTTGAGGGGGAGTACTAATTTGAGGGGGAGCTGTCAAAGTGTTTATCCTGTTGTTTATTTTTTTAGTGATAGTACTATGTTTTGAATAACTGTTGTTATTATGGGTTGGGTTTGATACACTGTGTTTATGGTTAATGTTTGGTTTAAACTTAACTCATGTATATAATGTGTTTTGTACCCATGTTGCTTTTGTAAGCTTTTAGGGTTTGTTTTCATTGGTTTGTAGGCTTTATGGTATGTACCATGCTTTAGGCAGCCTTTATGTTTTGTTGAATTAGTACTTCTAACAAAATGTCATGCATTTTCTTTTAAGTATTGTCACTTTTGTGCCCTTGTAGGATTGTTCCTAGATGCATATACTTAGTGTATTATGCATTGGTTGAGTGTTAGGCATGCAAGTGATTTGCATTGATTAGCTTGTATGTCCAAGTGTTCATTCCAAGTATGAATGAACATTGTGATCACTACCTTATAATGATTGCTTCTTTGGTCAAGTCATGGTTTGTTTCTTTACTCCATCTTTGCTTGATCACATCATGCCTGCTTCATATGCATTTTATGCTTTTCTGCATACAATGATCATGATGTATTCTTGTGTTTCAGGAGATTCATGTTCATATGATTCAAGAGCTTCATAGTTTCTAAAGTTAGGTGTGAGTGAGTTATGTTCAACTGTTCCCAACTCACATGTTAAGTCTAGAGTCCGTTTTAGGGTTTTGTCACAGAATAGCCAAAGGGGGAGATTGTAAGGTTGAATTTTATCAACCATCTTGGCTTTATTCCGTGCCAAATTTACTTGTATTTCAGTAATTAGTAACCCTGTATTTAGGTGGGATTCTTGTAAGGGTAGTGAGTGAGATAGTGTGAAGAAATGCTTAAGAGTGTGCAAAAAAAACAGAGACTCGCGACTGGATCTCGTGGGTAACTCACAGCTGCAAGCCACCAGAAGCTGCTCACGTGCCAGGCATGCCAGAAGTTGAAGCGTCATGCCAGCTGGAGCACTACAGGACAAAATAGGACAACTGGCCGTTCAGTTACCTCGTGGCTAGAACTCGTGACTCAGTCAAGCCGCGAGCCAACCCTGTTTTGAAAAACTTGACTCTTCACATTCCATTCTCACCCCAATATAAATACCCTTTTTACCCACGAAAGAAAGAGAGCTTCCAGAGAGAATTTTGAGAGAGAAACCCTAGAGAAAAACAAGATTGATTCATCCCCAATCTTCATTAAGAGACTCTTCAAATTCCTCAACTCTCTTCCTCTCCATTGTTAAATCCTTGAGAGGCTTATTATCAAAACCTTTTCTCACCATATCTATTTCTGTGAGAGGGTTTTTTGGTGCTTTGGGAAGCAGTTAGGAAAGAACCAATTTCACATTGGTTGATGCTATGGTCAAGTAGCGGAATCCGGGAAGCTAGAAAAGAAATAGGTTCGGCACAACCTCATTGGAGCAAGAAGCTTGGAGGGCTTAGATACATTGGGTAGATTAGGCTTGGAGGGTCTATTGTTGTTCATGTATCCCAACTACATTTTCTAGTGGATTACTTACCGCTTGGAAGGCAGTAGAGAGGTTTTACACCAAGGGCTTCGGTTTCCTCTTCGATAACACATCGTGTATTGTCCTTGTGTTTACATCTCTCTTCCCTTAATCTTTGCCATTTAATTTTTGCTGTGGATGTGATTTTATTTGGTTTAGATTGTTTATCAATTCTGTGTTAAGCTTGTGTTCATATTCCGCACATTAATTGTTTGACATTAAGCTTGAATTGGTAATTTGTAAATTGGGGTCTAAACGTTCAAGGGTGTGTTATACACATATTGAACTTTCAGTTTTCTAGGTAAGGATCTGCGTACGCATGATCTAGCCTATGCACGTAGGCTGAACTCATGCATACGCAGACCTTTTATAGTATGCGTGATGCCATTACCCAGTAACCTTCATTTTTTTTTTTTTTGTTTTGTTTCTGTATTCACATGTTTGTTCTATGTAGGCTCTTTTTCATATGTTTTAAACCCCATAACCATTTGTTTATCTTTTAACATGTTTGTTTGTTATCACATGTTTAGATTATGGTTTAGATTAGGGTTTCTTAGTTTTAATGTCATTCATTCACATGTTCATGCATTGATACCATAGGTGCTGTGCTGTTGAGAGGTAAGTAAAGGGTAAATCATGCATTAGTAATGTCCATGCATTTGTGTTAGGGTTTCACTTTGATGATATGATGGAACATGCTTAGATGTATGATTAGGGTTTGTAATATGTTTGCCTTGTTATGATGATATTGTTGCTGCCTTGTCATAGATGTATAATAGGGTGTTCACATGTTAGATGTATGCTAGGGTTTCTTATTTATGTTCGGGTTTGGCTCTCTTTTGTTTTATTATGATATATAGATATGTGTTTTGGGATAAATGATGTCATGTTGTATGTTAGATGCATGTTAGCGTGTGTGTGAGTTAAGATACAAGTGTTGAGTTGGTTTTAAATAAGGTTAAGACATAAGACACAATGATAAGAGGCCAACCTTAGGGTTGGGTAATCTTCGGTGCCTAACACCTTTCCAAGAGCATACCTAAACTCCAAACCCATACTCTGGTAGTAAGACCAAAGATCCTTCCTCGAAAAGATGATATATTCATGGTTCCTAGACCATATTACTAGGTGGCAACACCGACATTACCTTTCCCTTACGCCCATAATCGTTACTCACATAATAGAAATATCCTACACGGCAAACGGTACACTGTGAACACAATAAATGCTGACTTTGCCCATTAAAATAATAATAAAAATACAACATCAGCATCCATGTCAACCTCTAACTTAAAAAAATAAATTTATCTATTTTGAAAATAGGAAAAAAAAAAAGAAAAAAAAACATAATTAAAAAAAATGGTGGAATTTACATCTGTGTGTGTTTTTGTTTATACTTGTTTCAGTTTCTCCGAGTCCCATTCTTTCTTATAACTTCTTCTTCCTTCTTTCTTTATCTTCCCAGATCATTATTTCTCCACCTCCTCTTATTTCTTTTCATTTTTTTTTCCTTTTTTCTTCTTTCTTCTTCTTCTTCTTCTTCTTCTTCTTCTTCTTCTTCTTTCTTTTCAGTTATTCTCTCTTTCTTTCTTGGTAGAACCTCATGATTTATTTCTTTCGTTCTTCCAAATCATTAGTGTAGTGTGGGCCATTGGCTAGCGATGGAGCAATTTGAGATCGATAGTGTTTACAAGTAGTGGGTCAGTTTTTTGGTTGTGTGTAGTGTGTGGTGTGGGTTTCCAAGTAGATCAGAAGCCCATTTGGGATTGAATGTGAATCCTCTCCCTCCTCATTTTCTCATCTCACTCTCTCTCTATCTTGGGGTTGAATTTGAAGCCGATCTTGGGTTTGTTGTATTTGTTTTGGATGTTTTGACAAATTTGAGAAGGGATATAATGGGTTTGTGAAAGGAAAGTTTTGGGTTTGGGATAGAGAATTTGTTGGGTTTTTGTATAAAGGGATTTGTTCGATTTGTGAAAAATGTTTAGATCTTAGGATTGACATTAAAAATTTGGTTGGTTGTCAATCTGATTTTTTTTTTTTCTTTCTTTTTGGTGAAACTGAAAATTTTGTTTGGTTGCCAAGAAAATGGATAATAAAATTTTATTTTCTTTTAATTGTTAATGATTTTGATATGTTTGGTTATAAAGAAAGTACAAGAAAGACAAAGAAAAAAAGAAAAAAATAAGGATTAATTTACTAAGAACATGAAAATGATCAATTATGTTCTAGGGAAGAATACAAAGAAGATGAACAAGTTCTTCCGAAAAATAATGAAAGGAATAAAAAATTTCAATTTATTTATTTTACTTTTATAAAAATTTGAAGTTCATAATTTTATTTTAATTATTTTATCTAATGTGGCTTTTTTTATTATAATTATATTGCTAACATGGCATTTTAAAAAAGCTAAATAATTTTTTTAATATATTTTAATAGACACGTCATCATTTACTGTGCCAACAATATACTCTATTTGTCATGTATTATATTTCTGTTAAGTAATAAAAGTAATAAAATAAAAACGTAGGGATCAAAACGGAAATAGGGTCAAAATGTAGGAATGAAAAAAGTATTTCCGCCAAAAAAAAATCCTTGTTACATATTTTAGCTCCTTTTGTTTTTCTCTCCTCCTTTGGAGTGTACTTGGGTGACTCTCAGGTTCTTGTGTCACCAAATGGCAACATCAAAAGAGGATAACAATGACTTTGAAGGAGTAGAAAGGCGACTTTAAATGAGATGGTGTTGAAGGTGAGAAGGCTATTTCGTTTAGATCGATGGAAATCGAGTTACAAAAAAGTGGAACCGCCACTCAAACCTATCTAATCGGATTTTAGAGTCTCAACCAATTTGATTGATTGAATATCCTACTTGTCCTCTCTAATATCAACAAAATCAATTTTACCTATTAGTTTTATAGCATGTTCAGATGTCAAACATACAGTTTCTTCCAATATCTTAAACAAATATAAAAAGAGTATAAGAATGAGAATTTATATACTTTCTGAATTAATTTGATTAAAATATCTCTCATTCTTATCGTATAATGGTAAGTAGTTGATTTTCATTTGAAAAAAAATGGTGATAAATATGATAAGCACGAGATAAATGCTAAAAATATGATACATAAAATGTGTGTTTGTCAAAAACAACAAAATTGATAGGTAAGATGCGTGTTTCGAACATGAAGTGTCTTTATATGAAGACTAATAAACGTTCATTTTCTTACCTTAAGCTCAAACCAATGAGACTATATATTACATGTAATAAATTATTGGAGAACTAATCATAATTAATAGATTAGCTTACAATTAATCATAAGCTGATTATTAATTATAGGAGAAATTACACTTTACCACCTTAAACTATGCACTATATTACATTTTGCACTCCAGTGTTATTTTTGCTGTTATTTTTAATAGAATCTTGCTGCATGCATGTGCTTCTAGCTTAGGTAGAACAAAGTTAAAAGACAGAAACACCCTTCTTTAAAATTAATTAAAAAAAAACTCAAAAATTTCCACATCTCCCTCTGTCTCAAGTGGTGTCATCCACTTTCCCAAATTCAGTTTCAAACTATTTAAATTTACCTCTCTAATTCCATAGCATAATTCACAGCACTATCGAAAGGATCATTCAGAGAGTTACACCTCAAAGTGTTGTCAACATATAATACTATTGACAACACTTCTCTTCTCAAAGTGTTCTCAGCTTTCTCTCAAACCTCTCTAATTGATCTCATCAATGGCTCAATTGACCGCATATCAGGTTCACTACCCATTTCTTTCATTCTATCTATCTCTTTTTTTCATTACCCAAAACAAAAACATGGGTCTTTGTCTTTTGGGTACTTTTTGGTTTAAACTTTTGACTTTCGTTTTACTAATGTTTTTGGTATGTGGGTTTGTTTTCAAGTTGTTGTTACTGTTCCTGTTGGAAGCGATTTGTCCACTAGGAGATCTGTGTTTATGGTTTTTTTTAATCTTTTTTATTTTTCTCTAATTAATTTTGTGCTTACTTACTTTGTTAAATCCATAATTAAATGGTTTAAGTGTTTTTGTTAGTTCTTACCTCTTTGTTTGATTTTTTGTTTTGTTTTGTTATGGATCATATAAATTAATGGGCTTGTTTGGTTACTTTTGGTTTTAATAGTTGTGCAGTCTTATTTTAAGTCTACATTCGTCTGTGAATTCGTTCAAAGGAGAGAACGATAAAAAGAAAAAAAAATCAGTCAAAGAATTACATCTGTGGATTCTCAAGCTTTCTTTTTACCGGGGAAGGTGGATGGGGAAGAGGATGGCACCATGTGAAACAGAGGGAGAAGTGAAATTTTTTGAGTTTTGTTTTAATTGATTTGAAGAAGGGTGTTTCAGTCTTTTAACTTTGTTTCATCTAAGCAAGAAGCATGTGCCTGTCACACTTAGCAAGATTCTGTTAAATATAATAGCAAAAATAATTCCGGGTGCAAAGTGTGATAGTGTAATAATTTAAAGTGCAAAGTGTGTAATTAGATAATTTATGGTGCAAAGTATAATCTAGTGCATAGTTTATGGTGATAAAGTGTAATTTCCTCTTAATTATAGTATGTGTGTATGTGTCATGTGTGTGTGTATAATCTAGATACATGAATTTACATGTAAATATAATTGACAAAAAAATATAGTATAATTAGAATGATACATGGCATAAAATTAGAGTGCATTGAAAACATTTTTCATCAAATATAATTCAATTAGATGAACAATTAGAATTTAATTTGGATTCCTGATTGAGCTTCTACTTTCATATATTATATATATGATAAGTCTTTATGATGATAAAAGAAAGTAAAGGGTTGAAGTAATAAAGTGACAATGACACCTTTTATAGTATTTGATATATGTAATTATACCCCCACCCCCAAAAACAATATACAAGCAAATGTAATATATTCTTTCACCCTCATTTCACATGCAATGTACACTTTTATTTATTTATTAATATTCATATTTAAAACGTCAAATGAGTAATGTGTAGTGATGATATACACGAGTGTGTAAAAATCAATGCCCAAAAGTAAATAAGTCATTAAGGCCTTGTTTGGTTTGTTTTTTTTTTCATCACTCAATTTCCTGTCACTCATTGCAGGCTTTTTTATTTTCTTTTATTTTATTTTTTCAGTACCCAAACTCACCAAATCTAGTGGAAAAAAAAAAAAGAAAAAAAAAAAGAAAAAAAAAAAGAAAACTGGGACATGAAGATCGAACCAGTGAAAGAAGACCAAAAAAAAAAAAAAAATAAAAAAAATAAGAAACCCAGAATAGACCGAAGTGAAAGAAAGAAGAAGAAGGAAAAAAAAAAAAAAGAAAAGAGAAGAAACCTAGAACAGACCGAAGTGAAAAAAAAAAAAAAAAAGAACCGAACAGCCAACCAGAGAAGATAGGAAAAAAAAAAGGTCAAAATTGGTCAAAACTTGTGGCTAGGTACTGTTTGTGGGTCCCCTATGTGTGTTTAATTACAAAATTGTCATTGAGTTATGAGTTATGGAAACTGAAAACAGCCAAAATGTGTCTTCAGTTTCCATAACTCATAACTCAAAAATCAGAGAATTGAGTGATGAAAACAGAGTTATGGAAACAGAGTTATCGTTTGCCAAACAACCTTTTTGTCATGGGTCCCACCATTTTTGAGTTATGAGTTATGGAAACTAAGAATTGAGTTATGGAAATTGCTAAACCAAACACCCTCTAAGTATTTTTTTATTTTTTTTGGGTGGAGACAAGCGGTTTGAGTTGAGTTGTGGACATAACTCGCTACTAGGAGTAATTGGATCCTCTCCATTTCAAGGGAAATGAAGAGTTCCAATAATAACCATGATTTTAAAATGTGGAATAAATGTAAGGTTTAGATTTTGCTAATTCATCTTTTTTTTTTTTTTTAAAAAGGATTTTGCTAATTCATCAAGTCTTGTTTTATATAACTACAATTAAGTTTTAAATGAGTTGGCAAAACCTTTTTTTGTAGGAACATAAGTTGGCAAAACCTAGTTCTTAAATTTATTCCACTTTTGAATCATAACATTTTTCTTTTTGAGAAATAATTACAACATGCTGCTAATTTCGCAACTCGAACCATTTTTCTACCCTAGCACTTTGTATATGGGGAAGTGTTAATTTAGCTACAATACTCTTGACTGAATCATAACCTTTAAATGAACATTCTCAGTAGACATGGCAAAACGGACGGGTCGGGTCGAGTTCGAGTCGAGTCAATCGGGTTGCGGGTTGGGTCGGGTTGACTTGTATTTTTCACTTGATTTTTTTTTTTTTTTTTTAAGAAAACAACATGTATTTGCATTTAGAAAGTCATGCAAAAAATTACTTGATGTAAAATGCATTGCTTTGAATTCACCATTTATATCAAGAATGAATTACACTTATTAATATTTATTCAATAATTTTAAAATTATACAAATCCTAACATTGCTATCTAAAACAAAATAACACAAAGATAAGTAAAACAAATACATAAGTTTTATTTCTATACAATATCAACATCCCAAAATATAAAACAAAATTACAAATAACTTATTGGATAATTTATTTGACAAAGAATAAAAACATGTAAGAAATTTACTATCTTGAAAATTAATTTTATAATCTATTGTCAATTGTGGTTGGCATTTTATTTCAATTTAAGATATATATTAAAGTTTGATTGTTTACTTATTTATACATGGTCTCTTTTATGAATATCATATTATTGTTAAGAAATATACACTCTAGGAAATATCATAATTTATTTTGAAAAGTCGTTTATTTTGGACATACATTATTAAAAAATAGGTCTAAGCATTCATAGTTTATGTTAATTTGATACTTTGGCTTCACTATTTTCACACTTGTGAATGTTTTTCACACATGTCTACAATTTTAAATCTATGGTTTTAACTATACTGTAATCAGATTA
The DNA here is from genome assembly GCA_030820535.1 of Quercus parvula. NCBI lineage: Eukaryota > Viridiplantae > Streptophyta > Magnoliopsida > Fagales > Fagaceae > Quercus > Quercus parvula. The sequence goes on along the minus strand of JAUAME010000011.1, from coordinate 24,223,704 downwards.
TCTTAGCATATACTTTGCTATTTAATATTTAAAAATCTTTACTCATTACAGAATGCTCAATCATTCATTTTTCAATTAATTTGCATATAGTTATGTAAATATCTCAATTATTTTCTTAAAACTTATAATAAATAATTAAACCAATTTTTTTTTTTTATCAAAAAAAAAGTTTTAAAAAATGGTTCGGGTTTAGGTAGGGTTGACCCACAAAAAACACAGATCGAGTCACGGGTCAACCCGTTTTTGTTTCAGGTAAAAAAAATTGAGTTTAAGCCAGCTATTTTTTAGGTTGGGTCGGTCGGGTCAGAAAAAAAGGCCTGAGGCCGAAGTCCAACATGAAATCATATTTGTCAGCTTCTAGGAAGTGCGTGAGCGTGCATGCAGCAACCCAAAGCCACATGGAGGTTTCAGTTTCAAACTTTCAACACCCGGCTTCAATTTTTCTCTAAAGCCAAAACATTTCCTGTCACACTCTTACAAAAACTAGTAAAATCATAATAACCATACACCAAATCAAACCTTCTACTTCTTCCTCTCCTCTATTTCTAAGTCAAATATGGCTGCTCATCGAAATCAATTCTTTTCTAAAACTTCTTTATCCAAGAAAGAAAATAAGAGAGAAAAAGAGATAGAGTCAGAGAGATAATTCTACTGCTTAATTAAGATTTAAACATGTCTATCTATTGTTCTATACATCTCTATAGAAATGATAAAAGGGATATCAAAAAGACATTAGCATTTATATTTAGGGAAAGTGATTAAAGATGTGAAGTGGGTATAGGGTTTTCTTTCTCATTCCTGTCGAGGACGTGCTAGCCAGAGAGAGCTCAGAGCTCGGAGACGATGGAAGTACTCTGCAATTGCCAGAAAGCACCTTGCAGCTTGACGGGTTGTGAGGATTTGATGCAGCCTGTGGATCATCTGGTGCCTCAGATTATCTGCCTGTAAGTTTATTCATTTTTTTTTATTCAAGAAATATTGCATAGAATACATCAATACAAGAAAAAATGTATAATATATAGTATCTAGAACTGACTTTAAGAGAAGAAAAAGCACTATTTGGTTTATTAAACTTTAAATTTGAATAGTTTTCCTGAGTTGGACCTTAGCGCAGCCAGTATAGTTTGCTTGTCAAATTGGGTATAGAATAGAATTGTGAGAATGTGTCAATTTTATGGTAAATTGTGGACATGTATAATTATTCTAGGTAAAATATATATGTCATATATATAGACACATTTTTCTAGACATTTGACAAGAACAAACTTTACCCTTTTCATTTTTCTTTTTGTTCTTTTCTAAATCATTCAGAACATTAGAAAGCCTTCTTCTTTTTTTCCCCTGTAATGCATTTATCTTAATTAACACACAAAGGAGTTACTATCTCAATTTGACGCATAAGTAGGTCATATATTTGAAATTGAAACAATAATGATGATAGTGTACTAGGTCCAAACCAGGGAAAACAATACCACTATATAAGTCAACTTATGACTAAATGGTCATGCTTAGGTGATTGATTTGCTAATAATCATTATGATAATGAATTTATTACCTTCGCTTTCTAATGTTCAATTGGTCAAAAACTGGCTTAAAATCCCACTTTACCATGTTTCTCGCTAAACATCAAATTTATCTAAAGTCATGTCATTTTTTTCTAATTAGGGTTCTAATTTTTCAACGGATTAAGCCTACATTAATTCCAACCTAATTCCAACCTATGGCCCGCCCTAACCCTAAATATCCTAAAAGCATGATGAAAAATGTGTAACTTTATTTTTTAGCTAAAGAAAGAGTAATTTTTTCAAACAGGTGGTATAGCACTTCCGTGTCAACTCATGCAAAATATGCTTTGCTAACATTTTACCATAACTTAATAACTTGTACATCTATAATTGGTGTACTATTTGAATCCATAATTTTTTTTCTATAACTCTGAATCACACATGTCATCAAATTGTGACAAAATGTGCCGCAAAATGTGTTTTCATACTTTCGCCCATATAATTTCTCACCTATATAAGCGCAATCATAATAAATTTTTTCTTTTTTTTTTTGAGAAGAAGCGCAATCATAATAATTAAGAATAGAATAGTCAGTCAAAAAAGAGTTACGGTGAAGGGCTAAAAGGATCTACGGGTGGTGTCACAAATTCAAACGGTTACGACCCTGACATCATGCAGAAATGGAGCGGCCAGATCATTTCGATGTGGATGTATGTATATATATGAGTGGGGACCACTATTATTTAGGAGAGCCCACGTGTTCTTGATGCTTTGTAAACCATTACCACGTGGCAGCTCTCATGCCAGCTAAGTGAGTTTGTGACTAGTCTTTAACTCTAGTGTAACGCAATGACATTTGACAAAACCCATGCTTTCATAAATCAAAACGTGCCTCTGTGTCTTTTGAACTTTGTTCCTGACCGATTCCTTTTAAGGCTGCTTAGTTTTGACTGTTGAAGAAGAAGAAGAAAGAAAGGAGCTTGCTTTGTTCTCAAGAGTACCCAGAGCCATATTTTAGAGAAACATTTTTTGAAGTACATTTTTGAGTCACAAAAATTGTTTTTATGAGATGGCTTGGTTTTGATTTAGACAATAAAAATATCTTTGGTTTATTTTCTTTATTTTTTCAATTCAAGAAGAATAAAAACCTTTAAAAAAATAACATATGCATACAGTTTCTTTATCATTAAAAAAAAAAAAAAAAAAGCAAAATAAAGACTTCCTTATAGGTTCCTATTAGGGGTGACAAATGAGCAGATTTGGTCATAAATGGGTTAGATGTGTAATTATCCATTTATCCATTTATGATACATTTATATATAAATTAATTATCCATTAATAACACAACTCATTTAATTAGTAACCCACTCATTTAACTCAACATGACCCAAATATCTCTAAAACTACTTAAATACTCTCTTGAACTTCAAAATTACCAAAAAAAACCCTTAAATGCCTGAAATGACACAAAATATGGTTTTATAGGAACTTCCTATAAAACCATATTTTGTATCTTTAGCCTTCCTACATAAGATTCGTTGTAGTGGATAAAGTATAAAGAAACGTTAATTGCGTATATATATATTTTTAATATCAGCATTGAGGCAAATATAACATTTCGATCATGTAATTATAGTTAGTTCTAAAACTACATGCATCATTCTATTCTATATATTTTTATATGTAGCACACCTACTTAATCTTAATTTTTATATATTATTATAAAATATGTATTACAGGTTAATATCAAGTATAATTCGTACCAAAGAAGAGACAATAAATGGGTTGGCCTAGTTTAATCGGAAACCTAAGGGGTTGTCCTAGATTGGGCTAAAATACTCAAATCCAGGTACAGCGTATTTGGAGTTTGGAGGGAGGGGAGATGAGATGAGAGGGGACGACTAGGGGAAAGGATAATGGTTACCACGTCCTTTTGTTTGATGTTCCAAAAATTAAGATTAAGATAGAGGTGAATAGACATCTTTCTCATTTGTTTAAATATTTTAAAAATCTAAAATTATATTCCTATTTTTTAAAAATAAAATAGATATAAATTAACATAATAAGAGCAAATGGATAATTAATTTTTTTTAATATAAATGGAATTCTTCCCCTCCTCCAAATTTCCCACAATTTGGGGAATATTAATATTAGAGGTTTGGAGTAGACACCCATCCAAATCTCCTTAATTTTTTTTTTTTTTTTTTTTTTTTTTTTATAAACATTCAAACTAAGTTTAATTAAACACCCTTCATCCCATCCCTTCTACTCCCCTCTTTCTTTTTTGAGGAAATGATAAAATATCATACTAATTGAAAATTATACTAATCTTTTATTTAATTTAAAGAAATAGATATAAATTGTCACCATTAAGATTTTTTTTATAATATAATTTGAAACTTTTGCCTCTAAATTCTTCTAATTTTCAGGAATTAAAAATGAGGGCTTGGAGAGTAACTTATATACCCTTTAAACTCCATCAATCTCTTTCCTCTCTTAAAAAATCATGGTAATTAAAAACCCTTATTCACTTCTCTCAATTTCCCTCTCCTCCCCCTTCTAACCAAACACACTGTCAAAGTGCATTACGTACCAAAACAATTTATGAGTAGATATATTTTAGATTCCATATAACCACTAGCCATCTCATTAGGGTGAGACATGGAGTAGTTCATTTGTTGGGGTAGGTTTCCAACCCAAACAGGAACATATTCTTGTTCCTCATGACCCCACGTTATTTAGAAGTTCATTGTGGGGGACCACAAACGAATTAGACAGTGATGATACCCTCATCCGCATCAGAAAAGAGAATATACCCACTTTGAGTTATTGATGATGATAATCGTACCTGTCTAACAAAGCCTTCAATGGTGGACAACTTGTTAATAGCCATAGCCATCTGCCCCATGTAGTTAGCCATGTTAGGTGGAGAGCTCAACGAATCGGAGGTTATGGTATCTGTGAGAGACTGATTGAGGGCGTCAAGCCCTTGAGAAAGAGCCTCTTCAGCCTCCTGTGTAGATTGTTGCAAACCACATATACCCAATATTTGCTGCTCCGTTAATGGCTCTACTTGATTCAATAGAATCTAGCAGACAAACACAATACAAAAAAGAAATATTTTAGATACCCCAGTACGTAAGACATATAAAGTTGGAAAATGCTAAAAATGTTATCAACATTACAACCAAAAAAAAATTAACAGATCGATGTAACAATAAATATAATTATTATCATATTAATAATAAAAATAAATAAATTTCTTACTATTTTTTTGTGCTTAACTTTTTTTAAGAATCATTATGTGTTTAAAAATTGACACAATAATTTTTAGAATAAAATATTTCATATCCTGAGAATCATAAAATTACAGTCCTAATATTAATGAAGAAAAGTAAGAAAATATATAAAACAATAATATGTACTCGAATTTCTTCTCAAAAAAATAATAATAATATGTACTCGAATTCTCTTCCAATTAATAAAAGAGAATCAAATCTTCTTGGATATGATGTATTCTACATTTGCGCAAGGGGTTGTTATTTATTTACTAGAGACCAAGGTAGGAATGAACATGGTTTTCAAACCTTTGTTTCCATCAACGAGAAAGAAATAGAAGACAGGGGGAGTAGAGACACGGGAAGCTCTCTTTTTCTTTCTCTCCCGAAACCAGAAATTGCAATAATATACATGGCTTTACTGGAATAATACCTAACTCGACCTTATAGTGGAAACCTTCACAATACCTTTCGTCATTCATTGATCCTAGTTCTTTATACGATATCTTCCTCACCAGTGCCACCGACACAAGTTGCACACTAGTGCATTTAGCCTCTTCTACACCCTCATGCTACTGTATATCTAAAGCTTTTTATGTATATATGTATAAATATATTTACACTTCATTCATAAAAGAAAGAGATTAATTATTAGTTCCTAAAAGAGAGAGTAGTGTTAGCTGTATCAAATCCTTTCCCCTTTCAGTGTATCTAATAAATCTACTAATGTTAGTTCTTGACCTAATTCATGCTTAGGGATTTTTTTTTAGTGATTTCTTTCATTATCTTTTTTTCATATATATTTTGTGTTTTACGTCCTTTACCACATACATTTGGCAATGTGATTAAACTGAAAAGAGCTAAGAAATATAAGTATTATTTTTTCTTAATTCGATAGTATATCGAAAGTGGATTTAAACTCTAATAGAAACACAAATTGAAAATAGGTTTGGGGTACCTTAATGAGCTCAGATGGGCGGAATCCACCCATCCACATAAAGCACCGTTCGGCTGGAGTCTTCCACATGCCAGAAACAAGATGGAACACATCGGCTTTGGCAACCATGCTTTTAAGATTCAGCTTCTCATCAAAGTGTGCTAAGAAATTGTCCACAAATAGTCGAAGCTCATTCTCTGGCAAATGCTCCTGTACAGCCGCTCGGAGCTCACAAGCGATTCGATGGTGTTCCTCGAGCCATCTCGCATACTCCATGTCAAAGAAAGCAGCATCTGATAAAGAAAGAAAAGAAACAATAAGATAAAAGGTTCACGTTCAACCCTTGAAACAAAAATGAAAAAATTTGAGGTAATTGCAAAGAATAAAAAAAGTGAGAATGATTTTTTTTTTTTTTTTTTTTTGGGGGGGGGGGGGGGGGGGGTGTGAATTAGAAATACCTGAGCTAACGTTATTCACAGCAAGTGGATGTCCCTGGTCTCCTCCTATAAGAGCTCCTCCCCCAAAAAACATTCCCTAAAAGAAAACCCAAATATTAATCGTAAATGATCATTTCATGGTATGATTTAGCAGTAAGAATGGTTCAATGAAAAGAGGGTCCTAATTACTTGAGCTCTAGCTCTTTGTAGCTCTTGTTCCAGCTGCGTAAGCTTTATCCTACTTGATTCTAACTGCTGAACATATGCCTGTAGTGCAACAAAAAAAGAAAAAAGAAAAATAAGATGAAGATTAGAACTCATAAATTAAAATGATTCATTTTTCAAACCTTGTCTGAAATGTTACAGTCACAAACAATTGAGTAGTTATTTTGTTACTTAAAAAAAGCAATAATTTTAGGCGGATTTTACCTTCTTTCTAAGCCTGCTCTTCCTAGCTGCCTCTCTATTTTGAGCAAGTCTTCTCAGAGTCTGCTTAAAATAATCAAACAGTACAGGATCAACATTAATTGTCCGAGAAGAAACAAGAGTTGAAGTAAAATACTATAAGCAAAGAAAGCAAAACAGTACCTTAGGATCCGGTGTTTTAGGTCCTTCCTGCTCTGAACTTGAGGTTGGACCTTTGCGGTTACCTTCACGCTGACAAAACCCACAAAATTTAAAACTCAAAATTATAATCCAGAATCTCAGTTGTCAATACTATACTGAATTATATATTATTAATTGTTGGTTTAGTTAGTATAATTATTATATTAAATTAGTAGACTATACCTTGATAGCTTTGGCAGGTTCAGGCCCTGTGGGAACATCATTGCGTGCGTTGGCCAACTCCATGGACGGCTCTGATGGTCTCTTGGAACCACTCTTTGAAGGAGAAACCAACCCCGTACTAGCCTACCAAATTCAAATAAACCTTATCGCTCATTGATTTTGAAAAAAAAAAATTATATATATATATATATATATATATATTGTGCTTAAATAAAATATGAATAAATTAAAACAAGTCTAGTACGGGTTAGACTTAGATACTTTTGTCGATGATGGCTCTACGTGCATAGGCTGAGATGGGAAAATGTTCAGAGTCGGAGGCCTCATTCCTTGGCTCTCTGCAAAAATAAATTCTAACCTCATTAATTATATTTATATTCAGAGAGAGAGAGAGAGAGAGAGAGACAGGTAGAGACATAATGATTCAAGGAAGATCCAAGTGAAAGAGAAGTGAGACAAGGCAAAGGAAGGTATGTTAGCTATGGGATCGTAGTCATGCATTTGTGGCCTCTGCCATCCCAAACAGAAAAGGGCAGAGAAAACCAAGACCCACTTCGTACCCTTTTTCAGCACATGTGGATTCGCGATGAATATACGGTCAGTGGGTTTGTTACAAGTCATGGTCCAAGCTCCATACAATAAGAAACAAAGAAAATGAGAGAGAGAGATAGGGAGAGAACATTTTTTTCTTGATAAACGAAAAATTTTCATCTGTTTTTTCTCTCTGCAAGGATTCGGTCAAAGAAAGTACGAAGGAGCAGATTTCAAACTGCTGGACATGCTTTTCCTGTGACCCAAACAACCGTTTCCCAAAGAATCTCTCCAAAAGAAAACACAAAAGCAGGAGGGAAAATATAATTCCTTATAATTTGAGAGAGAGAGAGAGAGAGATAGCTCACGTCTTTGGTCCTGTACAGTAGAGGGGTCTTGCCCATCAAGGTAGAGAAAAAGGGCTTGATCTAATTCTCCTAGATCATAAGCTCCTGTGTCTTTGTTTCTGGTGACACCAATATAACAGCGAAAAAAAAGAGAGTTAAAAGATGTGCAGTTTGCAGAACCTGATCAATTAAAGGGGTGTGACAAAAGAAAATGAAGATAGAAAAGGATTCTAAAGGCTGTACATGAAGTTTCCTGGGATAGAGGATGATGAAGATGATTGCATCATTCCATAAGAAAATTCATGATGATAATGATCTTGTAATTGAAGCTGATGCTGCTGTTGATGTTGATGATGATGATGTTGTTGTTGTTGCTGCTGCTGTTGTTCTACTTGGGTTGGGTGGTTGGTGCTTTTGATATTGGAAGCCATAAAGGGAGCCCTTAAAAGCTTGGTTTTTTGCTCTTCTTCTACTTCTCTTGTCCCTGAAAACCCCATTAATGGAAAACACGCTTCCTGCTTTTTCCAACTAATATCATCTCCTCCAGTTCATCACCAAGATCAAGAGTGAGAAAGCAATTATTTTGAGAGAGAAAGAGTCGGTTATGAGATTAAATGGAGAGAGAGCTTGATAGGAAGATGGGAAGAGAGAGAAGGGTGGAAAAGAGAGAGTTGAATTGAATGCAAAGAAACAAAACAAAACTCTTTTTAGCTAGCTCTTTATCTCTATCTCTCTCTAAGAAAGCGGACGACTTTCTGAAAACCAAATTTTCGGATAAAGCGGTTCTTATAAGAATAAGATATCCTATTCAACTTTCTCTCTCTTCAGAGAAACTACAGAAGACCTGGGAGAAGCAGCCTTTTTTAATTTGAGGAAAAACCACTTTGGGAGTAAATTGAAAACCGCCAATGGCTTCATTGTATTTGTTCCGGTCTAAACTTATTCTATATATGACTTTGAAATGACCAAAAACCCTTTATTGGTGTTTCATAATTTGGTATTGACATTTTCACGCAAACTTACACGTAGATGGCTGAGGCGGCTCCTGTCTCTAGTGCAAAGATCAAAGATCATAGTCTCTAATTAAACCGCTTCTTTTTCTTCACTCTTTTCTTGGTTTTACTAGAATTGCTTTTATACTAAATTTTAGTATGATGTGCACTTAAGATGACAATGATACACAATTCAACTGCATGACAAACATAAGGTAAAGGTTTATATGGGTAAGCATATTTTTATAGGTGTATTTTATTTGAGATATAAATTACTGCAACCACTAAAGGTTGGGTTTTTCTAAAGTTAGGATTCTCTTTAGTTTAACTTTTATCCATTTTATGATTAAGATTTTTTTTTTTCTTTTTTTTAGATTTTTTTTTTTTTTTTTTTTTTTTTTTTTTTTTTTTTTGTATTTAACAACGTATAAACTATCGTCACCTTTAAAATTTTGAATCACATGACAATCTTAATACCTTGAAATATGTAAAATTTAATATGATGAATTTGATCAATTTTAAATTGAGAGGAAGGAATATCAATAGCTCAACTATCAAAGTAAAACCAAATCACATTTCACAATTGTAGTAGTCCTTGTTATGCACTAAAAATGATAATAAAAAGAGAAGGCCATATCATAAATGAAGTTATTCATTTTTTTTTTTATAAAATAGAACTTCTACTCTAACCTAATCTTAGTGTATATATGTGTGAAACTCCCTTTTAGATACTTGAATTTCGGTCATTGCCCCCCACACCTCACAAACACTTATGTTAGATTCTAAAAACTTAGGTTTTTATGTATTTAGAACTTTAATTTGTATTGTTTACAAACCATGATCAAAACAATGTGTTTAGTCATGTTTAGACTTGCTCAAAGTTGATTTATTGATGTAAAGTTGGAATAAGTTGTTGCAGGAATTAAAAAACCAATTCAGCCTATTTCGATCGATCGAAGCTTAGGCTCGATCAATCAAAATTCGGTTCTGAACGTTTTTTCTGCAGAATTCCAACTCAGCCCTATTTTAATTAAAATGTTTTGGGTTTTCTAATTTTCCCTAGGTATAAAAGACAAACCCTATCCACGTTTTAGTGTTGCTCAGATTGCGGTTTGTGTGAATCTATTGTGAGATCTTTAAGGAGCTTTTCTTCACATTGAAGCCTAAAGAAATACAAGCGAGTGTGCTTGTATCTGATGGTGAATCCAAGAAAAAAGGAGTCTGTGGATTCAGAGCTTGCACGTGGTCGTGTCAGTAAGTTCTATTGGTGGGTAGCAATAAGAAGTCGAGTGTAGGGGCTTGTAAGGCTTATTGTATGAACTTCAATTCTTTCAAGATAATGGATTCAAGTTTACCTTGAGGATAGTTAGGTTAAATCCTCCCCAGGTTTTTACTGGTTTGGTTTCCTAGGTGATCATATCTTGTGTTTTTTATATTTTCGCTACTTTACATGATATGATTGTTTGATTGTGATAACCTAGATTTGAAAGATTTGACTAAGTAATAACTTGGCTAATTACCTAGGTTAATCCAATTGTGGTTTTAAGGGATCTAAAAACTATCAAGTGGTATCAGAGCGGGTAGCTCTCTTGTTGTTGACCTTTTGATCACTGAGCTGATCTTTAACCCCTGCTGTTATGGAACACGGATACTCTCTAGTTATTCCTCCTCACTTTGATGGGAATAATTATACTTATTGAAAAGTAAGGATAAAATCATTCCTAAAATCGATTGATGAGAGAGTCTGGAACTCCGTTGAATATGGATGGGAGAAGCCCACTACTCCTGTTAGTGAGTGGCAAACTTCTCAAAAAGAAGCAGTCGCATTCAATAGCAAAGCTCTAAATGCTATCTTTAACGCTGTTTCTATGGAGGAATTTAAGAGAATCTCTAATGTTGAGGTTGCTTATACTACTTGTAATATCCTCTAGACTGTGCATGAAGGCACAAAGGCTGTCAAAATCAACAAATTGCAGCAATTAACTTCTAAATTTGAAAGCATTAGGATGTTTGATGATGAGTTTTTTGATAAATTCTATGCTAAACTTAATGACAATATTAATTCTGCTTATAACTTGAGTGAAATCTATGATCAACCTAAAATTGTTAGGAAAATACTTAGATCTTTAACTGAGAACTTTAGACCCAAGGTGACTGCCATTACTGAGAGCAATGATGTGGACTCCATCCCTGTTGATGAACTTATAGGATCACTTCAATCTTATGAGTTGGACCTACCCAAAACTAACAAATCCAAATCAATGGCTCTTAAGTCAGTTGATGATGTTGAGGTTAGTGAATTGATGATGAGCTTTCTGCTACAGAGATTGCTTACCTTGCCAAGAACTTTAGAAACTTTCTCAGGAATAATAATAGAAAGGCAAGAGGTAAGAATACTGCTAAACCTAGAAATTTTAGGAAGAATGATCCCACTAAGGTTAACAATAATGATAAACCTAGAGAAAAAGTAGGTCAATTTTCAAATAATTCTATGGGTCCTCAGTGTTTTGGATGTCAAGGGTATGGTCACATGAAATTTGAGTGTTCTACTTACTTGAAGTCTAAGGGTAAGGCTATGACTATAACCCTTAGTGATGGTAAAGTTTCTGATGATGAGTCAGAATGTGACGAGGATGGAAACTTCATTACTTTCACTGCTACTGCTATAGCAAATGAAAGCATATCTGCTGAAGAGAACCCTTTTGATGGGGAACTCTCTGAGGACGCAGATCTTCAAGAGGCCTACAATAAACTTTGCAAAGTTGTTGCAAAAGATGCTATGAATGTTGAACTTGGCCTAAAGAAAATTGAATCTCTTGAGCTTGATAAGAAAAGTTTGCTTGTTAAACTTTTTGATGCTAATGAACTTTTGAACAATGTGAAAACTGAGAATATGCTATTGCTTGATAAAGTTAAATCTTTGGAACTTGATTTATCTATTGCTAAATCTGCTAATTCTAAACTTGATCAAATGCTGAGTGTTCAAAAGTCTCCTTCTGACAAATCTGGATTAGGTTTTGTTGAAAGCATCTCTGTGTCTGCTCCCCATTTCACAAACTTTGTCCCTTCATTTTCTTTTGAACCTTTTGTAAATGAGGTTGTGAGTGAAACTATCAAACCCCCTATGAGTGAGGTTGTCAAACCCATAGAAGTTTCTACATCTAGGAAGATTAGGGTTGATCTGAAAGAATCTAAACTTAAGGAGTCTACCCTTTCTAAGGACAAGATGCATGGTAAGCCTACTTGGGTTTGTCATTTTTGTGAGAAGTCTGGACACATTCGTCCAAACGGTTACAAGTTACAAGCTGCTAAGAAAGCAAACAAGCCAAAAGTGTCAGTGCCTCAAGCACAAGATCCTATAGCACTTATTGGTGAATTGGTAAAGGCTCTAAACCTTTATTCCAATCCTGGAAATGGAAATCACTCTAAGGTGAATACAAACTCCAATGCTCATGGTTCATCTAAAAGGTCTTGAATGCAAAAGACTCGATCTAATTGAGTCTTTCTGACTTAGTCCTTGTGCTTCATTGTTTTTCCCTTTGTGACCATTGTTCTTTGTTCTTTGGTTTTTTGTGTTTTTTTTTTCTTTTGTTTCTAGGATTTGCATTGCATAACATTCATGCATTTCATTCTAGGTTTTTTTTATATTAAAAAAAAAAAAAAAAAAAAGAGGAAGGAAAAGGAAGCAAATTGTGTTTTTGCACTATTCTCTTTGTTTTTGAAAACAATGTTAGTCAATTTATTTTCACATGATATGTCTTTTGTACTTTGTTTAGCTTTGAAGAGCTTATTTATTGCACTTAACTAGTTGAAGTTTTGTAGTGCATGTTGCGTGGGAAAGATGTTTATGGTGTTTATCACTTTATCTTAATCTTGAAGTCACATGTTATTTGACTGTCGAACTTGAACCTTTTGAGAAATGCATAAATAACCATCTCACCACTATTCACTAACCAATCATGAATACCTTAGTGTATATTATAAGATTTTGTGATCGAGAAAGTGTAGCACATACACAAAAAAAAGAACATAAGGTGAAGCCTCAGTTTAATTGCTTAATGCTTAAAATTGGTGTGTACTATTAGGCTTGATACCAAATCACATAATTAAAATTGGTGTGTATATTATGAGGCAAATTTCAAGAAACTTACATGATTGCAAGCTTATATTCTAGGAGATGTGGGAGTTATATGATGTAACTCTTTAGGTGATAGTCTCTTTTAAATTCTATTTGATGAATTTTGTAGACTTTGTGATTGATTGCTATACACATATCACCTCACATGTAACTCAAGTTTTTGCTAGTTGCACACACTACACAAGTTAATCTTTGCTAAACATTGTACATGTTATTGTGTGTGTCTTTCGGTCTGACCAACCAAGTTTGAAATTACTTTAAGTATTTTTTTGTGCAAAACATATTTTGTGTTTGAGATTTTAAAGGGAGAATGTTTGAAAATCTTAATTTTGTGAAAACTGGGGTTAAAACTTGTGTTTTGGAAAAGCATTTCATCTCATACTCATGCATTTTATTTCTTATATTCAATGCTTTAAGGAGTGTTTTCAAAAATCAAGTTATTTTTTCTACAATGATGTTTTTCCAGATTTTCGATTGATCCAAATTGTTTTTCGATCAATCGAAATTTCTTTTAAAATTTTAGGTGAGCTTCTGTCTGTTTTGATTGATCGAAACTGTTTTTCGATCAATCGAATATCGTGAATTAGGTTTTTAAAAAACAGATCTTGACTTTTCAAAATCACTTTTTCAAAAGTTTCTAAGCTTTTCTCTCTCTCTCTCTCCGATTCGAACTTGGCTCCACCTCAGATTTTTGTCATTTTTTATCATTCTTTTTGCAAGGTTTCTCTCTCCAAATACCAGTAACACTCTTTTACCCTTCTTTTTGCTCTTATTTTCACATTTCATGCATTTTAATTTGGGGATTTCGAACCTATACATATTTGGGGTTTTTGATGATTCAAGCCATATTTTCTAAAATTTATCATTGGGTTTTGTTCTTATGATATTTTTAACATGATCTTTGTTGGAAAATTTGATCAATTTGGGGATTTGTGAAAAATTTAAAATTTTAGGGCTTGTATTGAACCCGATTTGGGGATTTTGTTCAATTTGGTTTAATTTGATGAAATTGGCTTGTTGACTTGATGTAATTGATCATTATTTTGTGTAATCTATCTTATGTGATGATCAATTAGTCAATTTGTTACAAATTTTTCAAGTGATTTTTCAAATTTTTGGGGTTTTTGTTAGAAACTCTATGCTTAAGCCATTTTTGTCAAATTAAACTTAATTTGAACTTAATTGCACTGCATTAGGACATGCATCATGACATTTATTTTTTTCATGCATCATATAGTTTTTGTTTTATATTTTTTTGTGCTAACTTACAGTCTGCCCTTGGTTTTGTGTTTTTTTTTTTCTCTTTGCTGTGTGTTTTGGTCCTTATCCTAGCACCATGCCTAGGAAAACTAAGCTAATAGGATTCCCTCTACTCCTTCTGTGTCTCCCTTTAGGAGTCAGCTTTTTAAGAACGACCGTTGTCGAGAGGCTTTTGAGAAACTGAACAGTAAGCGTAAGATATGGGCTAAGCATTCTGTGATTCTTGATGAGGTTGATCCGGCCATTAGGGCTAACCTAGAGTCTAGAGGTTGATTGCCCTTGTTAGAGATAAACCATCCACCCCCGACCGCCCTGATTAGAGAGTTCTTCTCGAACCTCTCTTGTCACGTTTATGATTCCAACACACTAGTTAGGAGTTGGATACGAGGTGTTGAGTTCACCACTACCCCTAAGGTAGTGGCTGAGGCTCTTGGGGTTCCAGTCATTAGGGAGCCTGTCTATCCCTATGCTAAGGCTCCTCCATTAAATGTTGTCATGTCATATATCACTGGCTCTTCTATCTAGTGGGGTTCTGATCCTCGGATTACGTCTTCTGCACTTTCTGAGACTACCTATCTTTTTCTTAGGGTAGCATGTCATTCTTTGTGGCCTATTTCTCATCTCCACACCATCCCTCTAAAGCGATGTGTGTTTTTGTACGCTTTCATGTCTGGTGTGTCTATTAGCTTTCTTCATTCGTTTCTTCGTTCTTTGAACGAAGTTCATAGGAGTTCTGCTGTAGGGCATGTGCTTATCCATCATATTTTCATTCATAGGATTTTGTTATTTTTTGGTCTAGCTGATTTCCCTTCTGGTGAGCCTATTCATGTTATTGCTCCCTTAGGTGCTACCTTTCTTAGACAGAGGGCTGCTCACTTGAGAGTTGATACTTCGGGTCCTAGAGGTGCATCTTCTGGTAATGTTCCCCCTCCTTCCTCTTCTACAGGTGCTAATGCTACTGAGACGTCTGGTGCTGCTGCTGCTGATGCTAATGTTCCTCCACCGACTACTTCGGATGATTCAGAAATTCTACATACGTTGGATCATGTCTTGACTGTTCAGGTAGCTCAAGGACAGATTTTGGTGGACATTCTTGATGATATTCGTGGTTTGCGAGTGGATTTGGCATGGTTTCGACATTCTTCACCGCCACCTCTTTTTTATGATGGATTTTGATTGTCCTTTGACATTCCGTCACAAAAAGGGGGAGTACATATTGAGAGCACTTTGTTTTGTTTTCAGGGGGAGAGTATTTTTTGTTGGTTGGAGCTTGTGGAGTTGTTTAAATTGTATCTAGGTGCTTCACTTTGTACTCTTACTTTTTTAGCTCTTGCCACATTTGTTTTGTTATTGTTTGGATATTCATGTTAAGGGAAGTATATTTTCTTTGTTTTATATGTTTCTTGTTTCAAATGTTTATTCACTTATGTTTATGAGTTCTTCATTAATATATGTCTTTATTGTGTTTGTTTGAAATCAAGAATTTATTTTATTTGCTTGTATTTTCCACACATGCAGTTATGCATTTTATTTTAAGTGTTTCAGGAAATATACGGGTTGATTCAATTAAGCTGCTGTCTTCTCTTGCAACTGATGGATAGTAGTTAGGATTGAATTTGTGTTTTTTAGCATTATTTTGTAAATGGCTTTTATTTGTAAACTTTGAGCTTCTAGTTGTGTTTTATCATGAATTGCCAAAGGGGGAGTTTGTTAGGTTCTAAAGACTTAGGTTTTTATGTATTTAGAACTCTAATTTGTATTGTTGGCAAACCATGATCAAAACAATGTGTTTAGTCATGTTTAGACTTGCTCAAAGTTGATTTGTTGATGTAAAATTGGAATAAGTTGTTGCAGGAATTAAAAAACCAATTCAACCTATTTCGATCGATCAAAGCTTAGGCTCAATCAATCGAAATTCGGGTCTGAACGTTTTTTCTGTAGAATTCCAACTCAGCCCTATTTTAATTAAAATGTTTTGGGTTTTCTAATTTTCGCTAAGTATAAAAGGCAAACCCTAGCCACGTTTTAGTGTTACTTAGATTGCGGTTTGTGTGAATCTCTCGTGAGATCTTTGAGGAGCTTTCCTTCACATTGAAGCCTAAAGAAACACAAGCGGGTGTGCTTGTATCTGGTTGTGAATCCAATAAAGAATGAGTCTGTGGATTCGAAGCTTGCACGTGGTCGTGTCAGTAAGTTCTACTGGTGGGTAGCAATAAGAAGTCGAGCGTGGGGACTTATAAGTCTTATTGTATGAACTTCAATTCTTTCAAGATAGTGGATTCAAGTTTACCTTGAGGATAGTTAAGTTAAATCATTCCCAGGTTTTTACCGGTTTGGTTTCCTGGATAATCAAATATTGTGTCTTTTATATTTCCGCTGCTTTACATGATATGATTGTTTGATTGTGATAACCTAGATTTGAATAATTTGACTAAGTAACAACTTGACTAATTACCTAGGTTAATCCAATTGTAGTTTTAAGGGGTTTAAAAACTATAAACTTATACTTGTGAAGTTATCATTGCACTAAGGGTGTGCAGTGGTATGAAGTGATTCATTTAAAATGAAGAGGATCTTAATACATTAAGAAAGCCCCCAAATATATCTTTCAGGGAAAAAGAAGTACTATGTCCCGTAACATTTTCATAACAAATCATAAGTAATAAGTTGTTACTAATCCTAATTTAAACCCACCACTGAAAATTTTTTTTTTTTCCTACTAGTAACAACTAATAATAACGTATCACTTAACATTTGTGGTGAAAATGTTGTAAAGATTCTATTTCTTTTGAATTAATATCTAAAGAAATGCGACTACCTCCAATAGAAACTTTGTACCAAAAGCTATGGGAATCCTAAATTTTAGTGGCACTCTCTAATTGCCAACTAATGTAACTCATAATCCTAGGGGTTTGCGCTTTTAAAGCTTCTCTTTTGCTTATTTAAAAAATCATCTCAAAACCATTTATAAATAGACACTATATGAAAGATATTGTCCCGCACGTGTACATTATATTTGTGTTTTATCTTTTGGGATGGTTCTAGGGTTCTTAATGATTTTTTTATTTATTTATATTATATATATATACAAGATAGAATTTCTACTCTACCATAATCTAAGTGTATATGTATATGAAATTCCCTCCTAGAGGCTTGAACCCAGGTCCTTGCCTCCCACACCCCACAAGCACTTATATTTATGAAATGATCACTGCACCAAGGGTATGTAGTGGTGGTTCTTAATGATACTTGAGCATTGATAAGAAATTCTTCTTTTAATTAAAGGGTGAGATTAAGATTCAATCCAGGTGAAAGAATGGACTTAATGTGAAAGAAAATTATTTTATTTTTTTTATTTATACTATTGCCTTTTTGTAATTAAAACTAATAATAATAAAGAAATTGGTTTTAAAAAGGAGAGATAGAGAGAGTACCTATATTTAAACTCGTTTATAAGCTTGGCTTTCCCCACCCTCGAGCTAATAGTTAGATTTGATGACCCAATCTTAAGGATTCTTAAAGGACAATAGCAAATTATATTCCCAAATTTTAATTAATTAAATTCCACTTGTGCTTATTATTGACAACTTATTTCTTTTGCATAAGTATAGCAACTAAATGAAAATAATTAATTTCCATATTAAATCTTTTAAAAGAAGTTCGAACACTATCTTCACATAATCGAGTGCCTTAATGGTTCAAAAGAGTATAGACCTCTCTATTGAACCTGGGTATAATTTGGCTTGAGTTCAATAATTGAGTGAGGAATGCAATACAGTCCCTTCCTTTAATTATCATAACAAACCCAAACCAAAACAAAAGGCAATAATTAATTTTTTTTTTTTTTTAAAAAAAACTTATATGCATATACACACACAACTAATAAGCTAAAACAAATTTGTAGCTCAAATTCCTCTTAACTCTTGATGTATATAAAAATAAAATAAGACAAAATGAACGAAACGACGAGTATCAACTTTTTAATAGAAATAATTAATTAATTAATTTTGTACGGTTCATTTAAAAAATTAATATTGTAATCTTGACCATATGATTACATACAAAGTAGATTTATTCAATCTTGAAATAAAATTCGTTGACAAGGAAAATTTTCAAAAATTATATTTTAAAATATATATATTATAATAATATAATAAATTTAACATCTATGAAGTTGAAATGAAAACTGGTAAATAATAAAAATTAATAAATATATGATAAATAATAAGCATAATCATATATTATATTAGGACATATGTGATTTAATGTTAGGAACATATGTCAATTTAGAATTGGTTAATCATTTGACAATACGCACTTTACTTGTAATTGAATAGATCTAGGATGTGTTTTATACTTCAAGAAACAAGATTTCAAGTTCAAGTGTTAAAACCATGCAAGTCTGTCTAAGAAACAAGTGAGAAAGTGTTAGATTTTAAAACTGTTGAAAGTATAAAAAGCTGCTGAAACCCGAAACTCAACAGCTGGTTCGATAGATACCCTATTTGTCGAGGTTTATGAAATTTAATTTTTCAGAGCTGATTTCACTCAAATCTGTAAGTATGTATTTAGGCTTTCTTTTCTCACAACCATAAACATATATAAGGATTATTTTAAGGGCCATAAAAGGTTGTGCAAGTGTGAAGCAAAGTTTTGTTCATGCAAATTGTGAGCGAAGACAGAATTTGCCCTAATTTATCTTTATCTTGAAGACGCTGCTGTGTTTGTACACCTTAGGATTTTGTGACCAAGGAGTTTCGTGATCTTCATTGTGTGATGAACTGAAGAACTTCGCAGCCAACGTCTTTCTCAAGTTGGTGATTAAGTCACGTACTAGGATCCGCGCATATATTGGTTAGTCACGTACTAGGAGCCGTGAATTGAAAATGAGAGATTATCACTACAGAACAAGTCCAATTGGGTATTGGGGTAAGGGTTCAACTGTAGATTGGTATAAGGTACTAGGATTCATTTACTTGTAACCGTTTGTTTTGATAATAGTGGATTCTCAGGAGTGGTGACCTTAAAATCACCTGGTGGGGTTTTTGCCATGTAGGTTTTTCCCATTCGTAAACAAATCACCGTATCAATTTAATTTCCGCTGCATTTATTTAATTGGTGATTTGTTTGTGCTACCACGCGTTTTACATGTTAATTGAATTAATTAATTAACTTGGCTAAACTAATTGGTTAATTTATCATAAAGGGTCAATACATTCTTGGCCTATCATATTATATAATAAAAGCATTGTTATATATATGTTGTTGTACCATCATCTTTTGTTTATTTTTTTGAAGCAAAAAAGTAAAATAATTTCCATTATTTATTGTAAATAATTTTAATAAGCTATGATAGTTCTTAGCTAGTTTTGAAAAAAAAAAAAAAAATTACGCCTTATAAGATTACATCTACAATATTTTCACATGACTTTCACAATAAATCATTGGAGGTAAGTTGATATTGGTTCTAATTTGAGCCTATAATTGAAATTACCATTTTATCCACCAATAACAACCTATAACAAATTGTTACATATAATTTATTATGAAAGTATTGTGAAAATATTATGAACATAGCATTTTTTATAATTTATGTTAATTTTTATTTTTTATAATTTTATTAAATTTATATTTATATATATTTTATAGAAATTAAATTTATATTATATATCTTAAATTTTTAATATACCCATATGGGCATAATGGTACAAGATTGATATGCTGTTGATGTTTTAACAATGTAATTGACGCTAAAATTTTGATCGAACAATATGTGGGTACACATTTTTTCTTGCCAAGAATCCCTTTGAAAACAACAGAAAATGTACACCTGCCATTTGTAATGATCAGACGTCAATTTCTTGTACGTTTGAGTTTTGCACTTACAATAAACAAAGTGCAAGGTCAAACAATTCCAATTGTTGGAATTTATCCTCCTGATCATGTTTTTAGTTATGGTCAATTATATGTAGCATTGTTAAGGGAAGTCTCCCAATCCACCACAAAACTATTGGTGCAAAAAGGAAAAATACCTAAGGAGAAAGGTGTTTACAGAAGAAATATTGTGTATAAAGATATTTTGTTCCCTTCATCATAGGTATTAATTAACAATTGGAAAAAATTGTCTTACATATGAATTTATTTTAATAATTTACAAATTTGAATGGTTATGGTGTCTTCGTTTTAATATTTCATTTCTTGATATTTTTTCTATATACAATTAACTGATAATAGGAAGAATGCCTAACTCAAACCTATGGATTGAGTCCACTATACTAAATAATAGAGCGCATGCTGTTCCTACTGCTCATTGGGAGAAATGGAAGGATGATCAATCAATATTGAACATGGAGGCCATTGATAACAAGATATATTTCTTTTTAATGATATCTTTAATCAACATCCCTTTCTATTGTTTTATCAAAATTAATATTAAAAATATCATGCTGCATATGGGAGATTTGCAAATTTATTCACTTGGTAGGGGATTCATTGTTCGAGCTGACAAGAAAGAGATTTGGAAAGAAGTGAAACAAGTTTTAGAATCACAAGAATTGGAAAGGTGTGTTACGCTATTTTTTAAAATAGTATAATAACTAATTGATATACTTAATATACAAACAATTTTTTTTCTTCATTTTGAAGTTCCAAGAACAAAGACAAACAACAAATCAATGTCAAGAACAATGAGGTTTCCAACATCCATAAGAATAAAGACAAAGGAAAAATGAAGGACGATGTGATCTCTAACACTCATGCCAACAGAGACAAATGAAGAATGAAAATCAAGGACAATGTGGTTTCTAACATCTATGAAAAAAAATAATAAAAATAAAAAATAAAAAACCGATGCAATTTTCAACATCCAAAACAGTAAAGACAAATAGAAAATGATAGTCAAGGATGATGCGATAATAAAGCAAGTACAAATCATTACCGCATCTACTTTTTTTAACTTAATTACATAGTTTTTATTTAAAATTTTTATAAAAATTTTGGTAATTAAATGACAATTCTTCAAGTCCCAAGCTGAAGTAGACCATTTCACATACATGGAGCTATGCAATATCATCACAAAGTCAATTCAAATATTTCATTTCATAGGTTTATGCTTGATGTTTATTGTACTTATCATTATTGTGTACGGTTTAAAGTCTATATTAATAACACAAAGTAACACATTTTGTATCATAGATTCATGGCAAATGCTGCTGGAAAGCAATTAGAATGTAGAACAAATAACATTGCTCCACCAACTTCTCCACCATAGATGGCATAATATTAATAAGTTCACCTATTCCATGTTTCAAATATAGTGAATTATTTTATAGTTTTACCTGATGTAAATATTTCACTTTTCTACATTGATCCATCAACTTCTTCATAATAGTTTTAGTAAAGGTCATCACATGTATTTTGTAAGTAGTTTTATTGTTACAATTTCATTATGCATTTTCAATATATGCACTATTTATTAGATTTATTCATAAGATATTTTTTTTCCTCCCCCTAAATGTTAATACTAAATTATAGCATCATCTTCCAATTAATAACATGTTGATTACTACATAACCAAAATTGGCAAAAATTGATAATAATTACGGAATATTAGAATCTGAGCATGCATTCTCGCGTGTGCTCAATGGCTCTTCTATTTTTTGGGTCAAATTTAATAAAATTCATCAATTAAAATTTGGGATTACTACATTTTCCAATCACAAAATACTTAGGGGTGTGATGAGTATTATGCGTTTGTGGATGAAATATTTTTTTACCACACCACTAGGTATTTTTGTGATTGGAAAATGTAGTAATCCCAAATTATAATTTATGCAAAATATTAAATTTTACCCAAAAAATAAAAGAGTCACACACGTGCTTAGAGGTTGGTATATCTTAAAATTTTTAATTTACCCATATGGGCATAATGACATTGCCAATACTATTATTTAAAAGTAAAGCACTCCCGAACGAAAGGGATATAGGGCATTCAATTTTGGGTCTGAATTCTAAAATAGCCATTATAAAATCATCTTCAGGGGTAGTACTGGCATAGAAACTTTAACATTTTGAGTGTGGCGGCCAAAAACTCTTATAAGTGTTGGTATTTGGGCCTCAATTTATTTATATGTGGGATATGTCACGATCTTACAGACTAGGCCCTAAATTTCGCCTGGCTTGTCTTCCCCTAACCCTTAACACAATGAAATTCCTTTGGTTTCCTTGTGTTTCCCTTGCTCTCACTTTCTCCCCCCAATTTTTCCAACCCCCTAACATGTTCACCTTCTCCTCCTTTTGTTGTCTCTCCTTAGTGGGGGAGTTATCATTACTTCCCCACTTGACATATATTCCCACATCTATCTAAATCCCCAGGAATCCTCACAACTTCAGAGGATTCCCTTGGAACTCGTTCTAGATATCAATTAGTGTTCGATAGCAAACTCCCCAAAGTCATTTGATAGTGTTTGGTTTCGACCTCAATTTGGCTATCCTCTCACACCCTTTCCTTCAGCTAGCTTGTCGGTATTGGGCCTAACTTGGCCCAAGCATAGCTCTATTTCACCGAGGACTTGCCCATTTTATCAACGAGCTAATTCCATCTCCTCCATGTCTTACTCGAGCCACATGGGCCAACCCCATTGTAATGGGCCTTAGCCGTATAGGCCCCTCTCTGTGTTGGGCTTTGGTGATGTGGGTCATTCCCAATTCAAGGGCCGAAGCCCCTATAGAAATTATCAGAGGCAACTGTCGACCAAGGCATATTGTAGGACCGTTGACTCTTTGACATGTGTCAGTTTGATTTTTGTTTTACTTTTGGGAGTTGAGAAAGGTGTGGGACCAACTTAAGATGTAAAAAGTAAAACGAATCGAATGGCTGAGAGATGGGGCCTCAAAGTCTGTCTAGGGACGGGGCCCACCAGGACTGGCCCCCACCTTTCCCGCGATTTTTTACTCCTGGTTTTCAACCACTCCTGAAATAAAGATTGTCTACTAACTACAAAGAAAAGGATATAAAATAGAAAAAATAAGACATGATATGGTTTATGATGTGGCCACCTCCCAATCTGAAAGCTCATGCCAATATTTCTCTAAAAACAATAACATAATCGCAATATTCCACGTGTGAACATATTTTTTTTAAGGCAAAATACTATTTTTGGTGCTTACAATTTGATCTCTATATTTTAGTAATAGTCAATTTGGTCATTGTTACTTTCAACTTGCAATACATTTAATCCTTACCATTAACTCACTAATAAAAAAAGTTTACGTGAAAATCTGTGTGCACTGTTGGCATCAGATCCTAAATAATAATAAAAAATTAATCTATCAATTTTATTTATAAAAAAAAAGGATTAAATTAGATCTGGAACATAAACCCCAAAACATAAAACCCAAATCAACTGCAATAGTGCAAATTAATCATCTATGTACATTTTCATTCACATCAACATATCACTTTGCACGAGTGGTACACAAACACACATAATTCACAAATACATGAACACAGTACATAGACCCAAATCACAATCAGTCAAACACACATGCTTCATAATCAAATTTATTCCCACTTCAACACATACAAGATATCATTCTACCACAAATTTAAAAAATCAAACACAAACACATAGTGCCCACTTACACATTTACAGCCAACCTGCTCACAATTGCTATTCCAAAACATCCATGCACCATCATCTCTTTTACTCTTCCCTGAACTATGACCTTTAGATCATCCTTAGGCCCAAAAAAAAAAAAAAATATATATATATATATATATATATATAAAGAGAGAGAGAGAGAGAGAGAGAGAGGCCATCATCAATTCTAGAGGAGTTGAAATGTTTCGCCATAGGTTTGACAACTAAGAAATAGAGAGGATTTGGGAGTTTAGCTGAGAGAGAGAGATGATAGGCCAAGAATGTATTGACCCCTTGTAATGAATTAACAAATTAATTAGCCAAGTTAATTAATTAATTTAATTAGCATGCAATACGCGTGGTAACACAAAAAAATCACCAAATAACTAAATGTAGTGGAAATTAAATTGACATAGTGATTTGTTTACGAATGAGGAAAACCTACACGACAAAAAATCACATCGAGTGATTTTAAGGTCACCACTCCCAAGAATCTACTATTACCAAAACAAGCGGTTACAAGTAAAGGAATCTTAGTACCTTATACCAACCTACAGTTAAACCCATACCCCAATACCCAATTGGACTTGTTATGTAGTGACAATCTCTCCTTTTAAAGCACGGCTCCCAGTATGTGACTAACCAATCAATGCACGGATCCCAATATGCGACTTACTCACCAACTTGAGAAAGATGTTGGTTGTAAAGCTCTTCAGTTCATCACACGATGAAGATCACGAAGCTCCTTGGTTACAAAACCCTACAGTGTACAAACACAGCAGCTTCTTTAAGAGAAAGATGAACTAGGGCAAATTCTGTCTCCGGTCACAATTTGCATGAACAAAACTTTGCTTTACACGTGCGCAATCTTTGACGGCTCTTAAAAAAATCCTTATATATATATTTAGGGTTGTGAGAAAAGAAAGCCTAAATATGTACCCACGGATTGGATGAAAATCATAACTAAAAATTTGTTTTTCATAAATCTCGACAGATAGCTTATCTATCTAGAAGCTATCAAGCATTGGGCTAGAACAGCTTTTTAAACCTTGATAGATACTAGCTATCGAGCTAGTTTTCAAGCTTTAAAATCTAGCACTTCTCTCTACTTGTTTCTTGGACAGACTTGCATGACTTTAATAATTGAACTTGAAACCTTATTCCTTGAAGTATTAAACACATCCTAGATCTACCCAATTACTAGTAAAGTACGTTTTGTCAAGGATTAGTCAATTACATAAAATATTGACATATGTTCTTAACATGATTCATATATGTCCTAACAATCTCTTCATTTGGCAATCTGTGACAAAACCACAACAAACAAATAAACATATGAGAGAAGTCATAAATCACTCAACTCATATTCATTTGTTGAATACAATAAAATCTATCCTAACACAAACTCTTGAAATGTTTTGTAAGAAGAGAGTTTATGGCAAGAAGACTTTGACAACCTGTATTTCTGAAATACTTTAAACAAAACTCATCACGGCATCTTAGTGTGAAATAGAAATAAAAGATTGCATACAATATATAAGAATCATGTGCATAAAGAGAGAAAAGAAACAACACATGTAAAGATAGGTGAAAGAAAGTAATAACAACCTCGATATATATCAACATAAGTACAAGGTTTGCTGTCACTAAGTGGTCACAAGACCGATGTACAAAAATAATGTATCTAAAAGAGAAAGAAAAGAAAAGATACAAAAAGCCCTCACTACATCCCTCATAAACACTCCCCCTATTACAAAAACCTCACCACATCCCTCATAAACGCTCCCCCTATCACAAAAAAATCTCCTATGCTAACCCTCCCCCTATGTGTGTAACAACTCTCATATCAAAACTACTTCCCCTTTTTGTCACGAGTGACAAAGGGTAAGTACATTAAGTAGACATCTTATCATCACTGGGCTAGCTAGCACCATCATCCTCATCAACATCATCACTGTTGGAGCCATCATCACTCTCATCCTTGGAAGCCAATGGAGATGGAGAAGAAGCAACAGTGAAACCACCCATGACAGCCTATCGTCATGTGATACGACCAACACGGGTGTTCACCTAACATAACTCATCACTGAGGGTGTCAAGGCAATCATCCATGAGCACAAGCTATGCCATGATGGCCTCGAGAGTCACTCCACCCGTCAAAGATGAAGGAGCAAAGGTGGAAGGAGCTGAAGAAGTTAGAGGAGCCGCCATCTCGGTCCGTGGCCACCTTAGTCGAAGCTGAGCCTTGCTTCGTCAAACGGTCGCAGTGTCTATGGCACATATGACAGAAAAGTGTGTAGACTTTGGATAGGAGACGAAAAAATGGTGAAGAAGCCTCATGATAGCAGAAGAAAAAATGAGCTTATCACAAGTCGTTGTATCCTTATAGACATCTATAAGGGAGAGTATGAAGTGAGAAGGGAAGTCAATAGAGATGTCCTTTAAGAGGGATAACAAAAATCGAGCACGAGGCTCTGTGATAGAGTTATAGTAAGACAAAGGATGAAGAATAAATGTCGTCACCATGTTAGGGAATCTCTGACCTTTTGTAAAGCCCAAGCAAGGGGTATTTTGACGCTCAACCCAAGATGAAGGTGTCCCAAAGAAGAGAGACGAGAGTTTGTCTTTAGACACAATCTTAAGATGGTCACAACCAGGGTAGTTAGGATGCACTACCCTAGGAACATGTAGCACCTCAGATACAATATCCGAAGTGACTACGAAGCGCTTACCTCAAATGTGAGTGATAAACTGAGGTACAGAATGGTCAAATCCATGCATATTGGAGTAAAACTCCTGTATGATCATGGAGGGACAAGTGACTAGGGCACCACATAGTGACTTCCAACACTAACTGTAAATGACAGTGGAAAGGTCAATATTGGAAAATTTTGATAGGATGACTTGGCGTTCCGAATGAATGCCTCATCTAGAAAGTTCTCCAAAAAGTCTTTTTGGGCTTTATCATCAAGGAACTATATATGAGAAGGAGTAGTATCATAAGAAGAAATGGATGCCCTAGAATGAAGAGGGTTCTAGGACGGAGTGGATTTGCATTTAGGTGCCATAGAGCAGACTAACGCAAGAAAGAAAGAGAGAGAAAGCATCATACCAGATGAAGAATGCAAGGAAGAGACCGAAGAAAGAGTGAGGAAGTTGAAAAGGTTGAGTTTAAGGTGTTTGGGAGAGGGAGAGAACCTTTTCTGTCGAGAGAGATTGGGAAGAAATGAGATAGAAATCACACAAATCCTTTATATAGAAAAGTCATAATGCTCGACAGATCGACAGGTGTCAAGAGGTGTCGAGATTTAAAACGAGTGAAAAAGCTATCGAAGAGTTGTCCAGAATCTGTTGAGAGGTGTCCACAGCTAAAGGATCTTGATGGATTGAGGTAGCTATCAAGAGGTGAGAAACTTTCTTGATGGATCGAGTAGCTATCGAGAATGTGATAAAAAGCAGCTAAAGGGTCTCAATAGATAGCCTAGCTATCGAAAGGTGTAGAACAACTGTTGAGATTGCTTAAAAATAGTTTTTCAAGAAGAGAAAAACACATATATGAATGCAATCAAGCTTGCTTCACAACTAAGAATCCAAACAACATTTTAAGCTCTCAAAATCATCTCTTAACAAGAAAAATGTCAAGCACATAGATCCAAAACACACACACACACTAAATAAGTATAATCAATTTTATATTTCAAAAACAAGTCAAGACAGTTTAATGAACATACATTAACATATGTATTCCTTGTGATGGCCAAATCACATTGTACCTGCACATGTATCAAGAGTAGCAAAAAATATTGCATATTGTGTGTGAAAGACAACGCAAGATTGCATAAGTGTCTACATGTTATGACGATTTAAGATATAAGAAAATCACTTTAACTCGCACACAATCATAACTGTTTGATGGGGACTATCACATTTGAGGTACATCCTATAACTCCCACATCTCCTAAAAGACACGCTTGCAATCATATATAAAATATTTTGATTCTTTTTGCTTTTTATTTTTCTTTGCATATTTTCTTTTGTTAAGCATATCATGCATGGGCATATAAGAGATAGAAAAGAAATACCCAATTATATTAAGCTATTGACATTGCACTTTTGCTATGCCGAAGCATACAGATGTCATTTCATGATTGGTGGGCAACAGTGGTGAGATAGTTATTTATGCCTTTCTCTTAGGATTTTTTAGTCTTTCTCGTCAAAAAGAGTGATACGAGTGTTAAGTACAAGAGATTACTTAATCTTACTCATCACAAACACGAGCCACAAAGCTCACTTGCTTAGTTGTGCATAGAAATACTTATCTAAGCTACAAAAGATACAAAGTTTAAAAAACTTTATTTTGGATGGCCATCCAAGGTACACAAGTACCAAAGTACACATACACACACTATTTTTGTATTTTTCTGATTTTTCAAATTTTTATTTTATTTTTATATGAAAAACAAAATAAAGCAAAACTGAAAAACAAACAAACAAAAACATGTTAAATAAAGCAATGCATAAAACTAGACTGACTCAAAACAAGAAAGCAAAACACACAAGTAATGCAAAACAAAAACAAGTAGAGGAGAGAGAGAAAAAGTGACAGAATCACTTAGAGCCTTTTTCTTTTCACACCTCAGAAGAACCTTTCCATTTTGCAAACCCTTGATTCGGCGATGAAGGGGAAGAATTGAAACCATTCAAGTTCGAAAGGGACATGAGGGCCTTGAGAAGATCTCCAAGAGGAGCAAAGGAGGATGGAAACTGATTCTGGCTTCCTAACGAGATCATATTGTTACTCTGTTGAGTTTCTAACCACTTATAGCAATTAGGTCAAGTATGTCCAGCTACTCTACAATGATGACAGAGATGCTGCTTCTTCTGTTTAGGCTTTTAAGTGTTTCCCTTCTTAGCCCTAGGGTTCTTAATCTCTTTCTTATCAAGCTTGGGGGGTGCTCGTAAGATAGATTTATCATTGTCTATGTTCTCACTAGCTAATTCATTTTTAACATCATTATTCTCAATTTCAATATTATTAGTAAGAGAAGCAAAAACAGTAGTACTAGCAGAAGCAATACTAGGAGAAGAGAAATCATACCCTAACCCGGTTCGATCTAAAGCAAATTTTTAAAGACTGAGCATCTCATCAAGTTTTGCACTTGAAGTCCTTTCCAATTGAGCTCTTACTTGGAACAGTTCTACCTCAAGTTTCTTGGTCTTCTCAGCCAAGAAATTATTCTTAAATCTCAGTGCTCCAATAGTCTAATTGGCTTCATCAAACTTTGTAGAAATTTCTTCTTATTCAAGCTCCACTTCACTAAGTTTCTTGTTGGCCAACCTATACAACTTCTCATGTTTTTCGGAGACCTTGTATAATTTTGCATAGGCTGTGTGGATGTCATCTTGTTCATCCATCTTCTCAAATTTAGACTCCACCAAGTTCTCTTCTTCATCCATATCTTCAATAATCCCCCCCCCCCTTAATAGGATTTACATTGGTAGTGAAGGCATTTAGGATTCCATCATCCTCATTATCAGAATTATCCTCAAGCTCAGTGTCGCTTAACGTAGCAGTAAGTGCCTTGCTCTTCCCATTGGTCTTGAGATATGTAGGGCATTCTTGTTTCAAATGACCGAAACCCTGACATCCAAAGCATTTTGGTCCTGAGGGAACATTATACTGACTACCATCCCTAGCATCCTTCTTTCCTTTATCCTGGTTCTTGAATTGAGATGAGCTGGATTGCTTGCGGTCTTTGCCAAATCCTTTCACATTGGAATTCTTCACAAACTTTTTGAATTGCCAAGTAATATAGGATTTCATCTTAGAATCTTCATCATCTGAAGACTCATTAGTGTCACTACTCTTGACCTTCAATGCCATGCTCTTGCTCTTACTTGATTTCCTTATCCTTGTCAAATCCAACTTGTAGGTCTGCAGATTGCCAACCAACTCTATCAAAGGAATTTTTTCAATATCCTTCAATTCCTCAATTGCGATGATCTTGGCATGAAATCTCTTGGGTAGAGATCTAAGCACCTTTCTAACAATCTTGGGTTTAGGAATGGTTTCCCTAAGATTACAGGCTGAGCTCATTATGTCCTTGAGCTTAACATAGAACTTATCGAATGACTCATCCTTCTCCATCTTAATCTCTTCAAAGCTCGTAGTAAGCCTCTAAAGTTTCAAATCCTTGACAGCCTTAGTTCCTTCATAGGTTGTCCGGAGAATGGTCCATGCTTCCTTTGTGGTTTCAGTGGAGAATATCTTCTTGAACTCCTTATTCATGACTGTATTGAATAAAGCATTCAATACCCTATTGTTGAAGTTTCCTGCCTTGATCTTAGCATCATCCCAGTCAGCTAGCGCTTTCATAGGCTTGGTCCAGCCTATCTCCATAGTTTGCCACACCTTTTCATCTAATAATTGCAAGAAAGCTCTTATGCATACTTTCCAATATGCATAGTTAGTGCCATCAAATAAATGAGGTATAATAAGAGACTGTCTTCTATTCATGACAAATAGGGGTTAATGGATCACACAGCAAAAATTAACCCTAATCAGAGTGTGCCTGCTCTAATACCACTTGATAGGCCAAGAATGTATTGACCCCTTGTGATGAATTAACAAATTAATTAGCCAAGTTAATTAATTAATTTAATTAGCGTGCAATACATGTAGTAGCACAGACAAATCACCAAATAACTAAATGCAGTGGAAATTAAATTGACACAGTGATTTGTTTATGAATGGGGAAAATCTACACGGCAAAAAACCCCACCGGGTGATTTTAAGGTCACCACTTTCGAGAATCCATTATTATCAAAACAAGCGGTTACAAGTAAAGGAATCTCAGTACCTTATACCAACCTACGGTCGAACCTTTACCCTAATACCCAATTGGACTTATTCTGTAGTAACAATCTCTCCTTTTAATGCATGGCTCCTAGTACATGACTAAACAATTGATACACGGATCCCAGTATGTAGCTTCCTCACCAACTTGAGAAAGATGTTGGCTACAAAGTTCTTTAGTTCATCAAACGATGGAGATCACGAAGCTCATTAGTTACAAAACCCTACAATGTACAAACACAACAACTTTTTTAAGAGAAAGATGAACTAGGGCAAATTCTGTCTCCGGTCACAATTTGCATGAACAAAACTCTGTTTTACACTCGCGCAACCTTTGATAGCTCTTAAAACAATCCTTATATATGTTTAGGGTTTTGAGAAAAGAAAGCCTAAACATGTACTCACTAATTGGATGAAAATCAAAACTGAAAATCTATTTTTCATAAATCTTGACAGATAGCTTATCGAGCTAGAACAGCTTTTTAAATCTCGATAGATACTAGCTGTCGAGCTTTAAAATCCAGCACTTCTTCACTTGTTTCTTGGACAGACTTGCATGGCTTTAACAATTGAACTTGAAACCTTGTTTCTTGAAGCATTAAACATATCCTAGATCTACCAAATTACAAGTAAAGTGCATTTTGTCAAATGATTAACCAATTGCATAAAATATTGACATATGTTCCTAACATGATTCACATATGTCCTAACAAGAGAGAGAGAGAGAGTTGGGTTGGAGGAGAGAAAGGAAAACACCGCTAGTGGTGGAGGTGGTGAGTGGCAAAGCTTAGAGATTCAATAATGGAGGTTGATATAGGGATTTTTCTGGGTTCATGCTCTATAATATCGTGCAAATATCTATTTCCTTGAAACATGATAGTAAAACCAAGGTAGTAGAGAGCGTTTCCCCCACCACATCAAATTGATTTAAGATGGAAAAACTCTAACAAAATGGTGAAATTTAAAACTCTAGCTCAAATCTCAATTTTATCAATCTAAAGTGAACGAAATCAATGTAAATTGTTTTAAATTTCTATTTGGATTTGATTTTCTTATGTGGAAGGAGACTAAATTTCCTATTGAGATTCATATGAACCACACACATTAATTAAATAGTTTGTCTTGTATGGTCATTTTATCTGTTATTCAAGTAGACACACACTTCCACAGTGACTAAATCATAACAAGCTAGAATTGTAACTTAAGGTGGATCCTAGCAGCATGAAGCACAAATTTGACTTTGGTAATTTGAACTATAGTGGTCTTCTTGAAGGAAAGAATTCTTGGATTAAGGTGGAGCTATCATGATATAATTAAAATGAAATTTCTTGATGGAATTTTGAATCAAGGTGAAATATTTTATTTTATTTTTGGAAATTGCCTTAATTTTATATTTGTATTTAATTTCCTTTCCTTGTAAAGAAAATATTTTCTTTGTCATGGAAGTGTCCAAAAACTTTTATTATTTTCTCTTTTCTATCTGTTGGGAATTTATTAGTAAATTCGCTATTGGGATAATGGGTAAAATGAATGTTGGAAAATAATGGATAAACTAGCCATGCATTAGGAATTTAAGCAACCAATAATGATAAACTATTATTCTAATTAGTAGCATATATAATAAGAAACACTATGTCTACAATATTTTTACAATAACTTTTACAACAAATTATATGTGGTAAGTTGTTATTGGTTTCAATTTGAATTCATAACTTAAATCACATTTTTCCCTCCCATAACAACCAATAACAACTTACCACATATGATTTGTTGTGATAGTGTTGTGGAAATGTTATGAACATAACATTTCTCATATATAATATCCATTACAACACACTTTCCTATCCCTTTTTTTTTTACTTTATATTTTCAAATACACAATTTCTATTCTCTTGTGAACCCATTAAGTTTCTGACCTAAAGTAATTAGTTATAAATGAAATTACCCACATTGAAAGGGGGGGGGGGGGGGAGTATGGGGATTTTATTGATACCTCAAGGGTAAAATTAGGGCTCTAATGTATTTTTAGGACAAAATAGTAATTTAAAAGTGGGGTGCAAAAAAGGTAAAGGTAAAATAGTGATTTAATAAACTAACCTAGGTTAATGTAGAAACATCAATGCTTAGCCACTAAAACACAACTTTTACCACAACTTGCAAATGTGGCAAGTCGTGTAAGAGACCACACCCCTAGCCTATCCTAAATATACTTTGGCATAACCAACACAAATGGGTGGAGTTATGTTTATGGCTTCTTAAGAGAGGGTGGAGGTTCTACTATTGTTATCTACCCCTCCTAGATCAAGGGTTTTATAATAGATTTGCCACTTATTTTAATAAAGAAAATAAAAAACTAAAATAATTGAAAAAAATACATCACTGTTATTGATGAATTGAAAAAAAAAATTGAATTTTCATCCCTTTGACATAATTAAAAACTACATTGCTTAGATCTTAGATACAATTTAAAACAAAAGTACAAATATTTAATTCCTAGTTACAATCTAAAAAGATAAAATTACAATGATAAGTCTAACCTACCAACCCTTTTGGAGGCTAGGTTATAGAATTAGGAATGTGTTAGGCACCCAACCTGCCTGGTGAAACCAATCTTTTAGACTGTGGTGGCCAATAATATATCATATCATTCAAGATTTTATATCATCCAAGAAAATGTCATTTCAAAGATCGAAACAAACATAAGCTTGACAAAACCCAATTCTAGGCATGCAAAGATTGATATTGAAAAAGATGGTGAATACGTGTCTGATGTATGACAAACCCTAATCTAAGAGCAAAAACATGATTTTTAAGATTGAAAAACTCTAATCTAAGTGTATGTGAATATGTAATTGAAATTGAAAACCCTAATTCATGCAAAGTTTAAGAATATCCTAGATCTAACATGCTAACACTTAAGAACTTGTGGTTGAAATTACAATCTTTCTTGGGAGATATGAGATGGTGATGATATGCAATACAATGTAAGTGAGTTTAAATAGGAGTTGCAAAATGAGGTGTCTACAAGTTGCGAGTGATGGAGTTATTGACCCACAACCTTTTCTCCACCACTCACAACTCGTAATGTTGGCAAGTTGTAGCAAAAGTTGTGCTACTTGTTGTGGCATGCATTTTCCAAAAGTTAAACATGCTCTTCATGATGTTAATTCAAAGTTGGTTTTTGGGGTTTAAATGTCATTTTAGCTGAAAATTAGGAAGAGTATTAGGTCTTAAAACTTTATGAGAAATTTGTGTAATTTATTTGAAAAAATAATAACATTTATTTACCTTCTGAGTATGTATTTGATACATTGGTAATCAACTAGAGCTAATTATATTTCTAGTCCTAGGGTTTGACTTAGGCCTAATGCATTACTCGACATGATTCAGTCACATGTCTAAAATTGACCATGTGTCTGCATTTTGTTCATTCCAGTGCACTAAACCAATAGACGGAAGCTTTGCTAGTAATATTGTGTATTTTAATCTATTATAATAAAATAAAAATTATTGAAATTGTTACATAAAGTGTTAAAAATATATTAAAAATACTATTTTCTTTATAAAAAAAATTAGATGTCCTATTAAACAATTAGTTCAAATGAATATTCTAAAAGATTCTTTCAAGAAGTGCTCAAATGATTTTTCCTATCATTCTTTTAAAAATATAAATCTAACATCACTCATTCAAAAATTCTTGTCATATAGTTATAATATTTTATGCAAATCACATTTTAGGACGATAATAATTGGCTACATATTTTTAATTGGGCCACATCATGCATGTGCTATGTGATTTAATGTAAGTGCTGTTGTTTAACTTTTTTAAACTTTAAAATAGTGTAATTAAAAGTGTATTACCAAAATTATCAAGAATTTTTGTTTAAAGAATTTTTATTATTCATTTTAAATTATTTTACTAATTTATCATAAATTTTTAGTTTTAGTATAACCTGGTTTTATACAATGTATTTCTATCATGTAAATTAAGATCATTTTTCATTTTTATTATTTAATGATAATACTGATTTTTTTTTTTTAATTTACATGTATTTTATTTATTTTTTGACTTGTACCACATAATAAAAAATTGTGTCCTACCCATATTGGTTATATCAAGTGGACGCCTCTAATTTTGGTACCTCCCCATCCATAAAGTTCTAGGGTTTTTAGAGGGGGGAAAGGGTTTGAGTTGCTAGATTAGTAACATATTGTAATTATTTCCAAAAAATAGGATGCCTCTCAAATTATTTTTTTTCCCTTTCCCCTTTGTGTTAAATCAAGTGGATGCCTCTCGTTTTCCTTTTTTGTTTTTCCTTTCATTATGTGGAACACTATAAGTACATTAAAATTAGTAATATATTATGAATTTTTCCCTCTAAATTTAACATATTTTACTTTTCGTCGCTATTGTTTCAATCATTTTTCCAATAATGCCCTTTGACTTCTAAGCTTTTTTTAATGTAGCCATCCATCCATGTTTCACCCTAAACAATTTTATTTTTTTTAAATAATCCAAAACAATTATTACAAATAAATAAATAAAATTATTTTTTAAAATGCATTTCTTTTTTATTCCCCTATCTCTTTTAACTTCTCTTATTCCCTCTTTTCTCCTTAGAGCTCCTCGCTCCTCATGCTGGCCTGGAGGTTACAATTTGGTGCCAATGAAAATTACCAATGGCAAAGAGTGGTGGTGGTTTGATGTGGGAGCATTTTGGTTAAATGGGGTGTGGGCGCAAGCGCCCACCCAGTGGGCAAGTTCAACTCCCCTTGCTCTGCACAGCCATCATGCTCTAGGAAATACACCTCAGTCGAGTGGATTGGAGGCGAAGCATGTGATGAAAGTCTCCACCTAGATTAAGTCTAAGAAACATATTAATTTGTGCCCCTTGTAGAGGGCCTTGTTTATTTAGAGTAAGTGTTCGAAGTTAAGGTACAAGAAAGGGAAGGTGTTAAGCACCAAACCCTACCCAAACTATAGGTTGGCCTCGACTTATTGTGTTCCACATCATAATTCCATCAAAGAGTCCTCTACTAGGCTATCCTATAAACACACACACACACACACACACACACATACACACTCTCTCTCTCTCTCTCTCTCTCTCTCTCTCTCTCTCTCTCTCTAACATAAATCTAAGCATATCCCCTAACATTTATCTAAGCATGCATATCTCATCACATCTCATAGATCCTAATCATTCATCTAAGCACCATCATGACATCTGATCATCTCATTCAAGCATGTATCCTAGCATTCATCTAAGCATGGTATACACTCACATCATACAACAACACCTCATATCACATTACATCTTACAGTATCTCACGCATCTTATGGGTTTGATGTATGTCTTTAGGTGTAATGTTGTTATGATTATGGGTTTGATGTTTGTTGATTTGATGATTCTAAGTTTGATGATTATGGGTTTCATGTTTGTGTTTTGATACTATGTTCTGTTTTTCAGATGATGTTAAGAGATCATTGGACTAGTGAAGGGTCTTCTTCGGATGAGGTGAGAAATCGAAGGGAGGAAGAAGAGAAGCAATGTTCTTTGGATGCAAGAGTAAAGGCAGGGATGAAATAAATGAATGTTCAAAAAGTGTATAAAACGCCTTGGAACGTTTAGACCTCCAAATTACAAATTACCAATTCAAGCTTATTATCAAACAACGTATGTGCAGAATATGAAAATAAGCTAAAACATAATTGGTAAAACAATCTAAATAAAAAATAATCACAACCACAGCAATAATTAAATGGCAAAGATTAAGGGAAGAGAGATGCAAACACAAAGACAACACAGTGATATATTATCAAAAAGGAAACTGAAGTCCTCAGCGTAAAACCTCTCTGCCGCCCTCCAAGCAGTCAATAATCCACTAGAAAATAAAGTTGGGATACATGAATAGCAGAAGAGCCTCCAAGTCTAATCTACCCAGTACACCTAACCCCTCCAAACTTCTTGCTCTAACAGGGTTATGCCGAACCTTGTCTTCTCTAGCTTACCGGATCCCGTAATTAGCCCATTGCATCAACCAATATCTATTGGTCCTTTCTGAACTGCTTCCCAAGCACCAAATAACTTCCTCACAGATATGGGTATGGTGAGATAAGGATTTGGCTAATGTACCTCTCAAGGATGTATCAATGGAGAGGGTGAGAGTAGAGGAATTTGGAGAATCAAAAGATGAAGATTGTGGATGAGTCAATCTTGTTTTTCTTTAGGGTTTCTCTCACAAAATTCTCTCTGGAAGCTCTTTACATTTCGTGGGTATAAGGTTATTTATAGTAGGGTGTTTATGAAATACGAAAAGTCAGTTATAACCAAACAGGGTGTTCTGGCAACTCGGGCTCATGACTGGAACGAGTTACAAGTTTGAGTCGCGAGCTAACTACCTAGTCAGACTGGAAGTTTTGTCCTGTAATGCAATAGCTAGTGTGACCCTTCAGCTCTCCTGCATACTTCACACGTGTGCCAGCTTTGGCGACTTGCCAATCGCGAGCCAATCGCAAGATCCAGTCGTAAGGCCCTTCTTGAGTGCACACTCTTAAGTTTTTCTTCACACTTTCTCACACACTACCCTTATATGATTCTCACCTCAATACAAAGTTTCTAAATGCTGAATTACAAGAAAATTTGGCACAGGATAAAGCCAACTAATGATTGAATAAATTCAACTTTACAATAAAAATAGAGATGACAGAGAAATAGCCATTGGGTCTTTACTGCTAATTGACTTGATAGAGACTAGTCATGCGTGTGGGTCCCAGAAACTTTTTTTTACAATTATGCCACTAAACTAATTTCTCATAACTTGAAAACAAGGCCATCGTGTTTTCAAATTTGTTCACTCATATCCCCAAAAACTGAGATATTTTAATTGAGTTAAGAGTTTGATAAATCATCCAAACAAGCTTTGTACTCGTGGGGCCCACCGTTTTTAGGTTATGAGTTAACAAAATTGAGATATGTTAACTCAGTTTACCAAAATCCAAACAAGGCCTAAATCACCTATGTATGACCTTTTCATTTCGTTCACTTTTGTACTCTACTCTTTTCTGTCCATCCTTTTATATCATCTCACTTTTTTCACTCAACCAAAGGTATTTTAATGAAATTCTATTATAAAATTTTAAGAAAGTAAAAATATTACTCTAATTAAAACTCAACTACTAGAAGTTTTAAAAAATGTAAAATAGGTTTCAGTATTTATTGTAAATTATTTAATTAAATTATCATTTTAACATATTGCTTTTGATGAAAACTTTTCTTTGTTAGAAGAAGGAATGCAACATTTTACTAATCAGGAATAGGTAAATCCGACAAAATAGAAGAAAAAACATCAGGTGGAATAGCCTCCATCCAGACTTCTAAAGGAAACGATAATCTTGCTCTCTGGGCTAAGACGCGTGCAACTGCATTACCTTACCAAATAATATGAGAGAAAGAATAATTCTGAAAAGAGTTAGCTAAAGACAAAATGTCTTTTATAATATGACCAACCTGAGAATTAAGCATACCAGGACCATGCAAGGAATTAATCACAAACTCGAAGTCCCCTTCAAAGATTGATTGCTATAAACCAACCTCTAGAGTGAATCTCACTGCACGACGCATTGCCAGCAACTCCAAAATCTCCATTGAGGGTGGTTTCTGTATCTTCTCTGAAAAAGCAGTCATAACTTCTCCCAGTGAGTTACAAATCACCATTCCAATACCGGCCTCATCTACCTCACCAAGCATTGCTCCATCAAAATTAGTCTTCAAAAAATCCAACATAGGAGGGCTCCACTTTTTCGAGATAGGCTGCTGAATTTTGTTACACAATGCTAGATCTTTCACCGTGTCATTTAAAGTAATTTTGTTATTTTATTTTTATGGGTCATGCTAACAAGTGCTCTAAGGGCATTGGTTAACAATTCATTTTAGAAAATTTTTTACACCACTTTTATGAAAAATGAAAAATGCTGTCAAAACATTAATTGCTTTTTTTATTTTCTTTTTTTCCTATAAAAACTTTATTTAAATGAATTATTAACCAATTCCCTTAGGGCATTCATTAGCATTTCCCTATTTTATTATTAATTTTAATTATATTATTGAAATATTTTCTTTAATTTATACATGAGTTTTATCAATTTACGCATTATATAGATATAGTACTAGTCAATATAAAACAACATGGTAAGAATCAATACTAACTGAAAATTGTTAAAACTACTACAAATTTTACAACATAAAATTTGTAAATAAATGTGATAATAAATTTAATTGGTGGCCTTCAACCCACCTCTGAACTAAAGTTTTAATTATTTTTGTTATTGTTGTTTGTTTTTGTTTTTTGTTTTTACTTCAACCACTTTTAAACTAATGTTCTAATTATTGTTTTATTTATTTATTTAGATATGATAGAATTTTTATTTATATATGGTATCCACTTTATAATGACCGCTCTTTATTATCAGGTTAATACACAAATTAGTTTTCGGTGTTGGTGGGCCCACACCAAAATCCAGATCTCTTATTTGACGATAAAAAACTTTACCGATTGAACTTTCTATAAATTTTTGAATTGTTTTGTTTTGTGATTGATGACACCTTAATTTGTACCCATATACTAATATATTTCTTGCACAATTAATGATAAGGCTAAGTGCCTATAAATAATTACAAGGCGGTTGTGTATTGTAATCAACTAATCATAATATAAAATTCAACTCCAATAAAAATAAATAAACAGAATTAATTAGTATGGTAGAACTGAAAGTATGAATATTTTCCATTTTAAGAAAACATATTTTCCATTTGTTTATTAAATAAGAAACAAATGAATACTGAATAAATAAATAAAACAAAAGAAAGCAGACTGATCAACTAAAGAATTGAATAGAGGACATATATATCGGAAGAAACGAGGGGCTTAAGAATTAAGATGGTCGACTCCATAGCCATACACAACAGCAAGGAAATCAGGTAGCTGACTCACTAGCAGACTATGCTCCCCAGGTGTACATGGAGGTTTGGGATAGAAGCTGAACCAGATGGTCCAGATTGTATTGCGAAACATACAACAAAATGTAAGCCAACTTCATGAATGAAAAAACTACCTAAATTCTCATATGTATATATATTAATTATCGCAATTGCTTATATACGAACTTTCATTATTATCAAAGAGTCTTATAATTTAGCTAATATATTTTAATATTTTCAATAGAAATGTGCAGTTTTTTTTTTTCTTAGTTGACTGAAACGATAGAAAGAGAGATAGAAAGAGACATGTAGTTTTAAATCTCATCTCCTGTACTATTAAACTATTAAAAATAGAAGTCCAATTAACAGGTACCTTTAAGATATTTGTTAGTAAATTATTTTAGAAAAATTTTAATATTTTCAATAGAGACGTGCAGTTTTTTTTTTTTTTTTTGGTTGTTGACTGAAACAATAGAAAGAGACATGTAGTTTTAATCTCATCTCCTATAACTATCAAAGTATTAAAAATAGAAGTCCAATTAACGAGTACCTTTAAAATATTTGTTAGTGGATTTTTTTAGGAAAGTTTTAAAACTATTTTTATGGGAAATATAAAAATGGTTTTTTTTTTCTTTTCCTATTAAAATTTCTAAAATATTTCCTAAATTAATAGCACCCTTAGAAAATCCGTTAACTTTTCTCTTAAATTTTTTATATTTTTTATATTTTAGGGTATTGATATAAAAAGTGGAGGAGAAAAAATAAACACAAATTTTTAAGGAAGTAGGTTTAGAGTTGAATTTATTATATTTATAATATTCCTAAAATCCACTTCAACCCTTCCACAGTTCCACTGCAAAGAGACATTTTATATTTAGGGAAAGAAAAAATGTGAACAACAAATACTTTGGATTAGGTGTATCGGATCACATCCAGAAAGTAAACTAGCTTTATTATTAGAAAATAATTGGTCTGCTTAAGGCCATTCAAGTAGCTAGGGTTTCCAACAACTCTTTCGACTGGCTTAGTCGACGTTTCCAAACTGAAAACGACATTAATGCCAAATAAAACAATCACACTCCTAATTATAAGTGTGCGTTATTTGCTCAGCTTGTGAGCCTAAAATTTTTTTGCCATAAAACATCATTTTGACATTACACGTATGTCATTGACTCAAAGTTTTAAGCAATTTATGTCTTAAAATATCCCTATAGATTTCAAGTGTGATCCCGCCAGAGTTGACATTATGAATGATGACCATATATGATATGTTTATGCATTGTATTTAGATTATGGAATGATTTTTTAATGTCAAATAAATATGTGTCAAGAATATTGTAGCATACTGATTACCGAAAAACAAAATGTAGCACATTGGTTGACCTAGGGAAATGTAGGAACTAACTTATATGTAGATGTAGATTCTTCTCAAAAAAAAAAAAAACCCTTATACGTAGCATACTCATATCATGTACAGAATAATTAATAAAAGAATATAAATTTAAAAATTTTATAACTAATACATTATTGATAATTACTAAACAGGGAAAATATACCAAAAATAAAAATAAAAATCCCATTATTTCCCCTAGTGGTAAAGCCAAGATTTCAGTTTGGAGGGCAATGTTGAAATCAAAAGCAACCTAAAAACA
Source organism: Quercus parvula (assembly GCA_030820535.1). Taxonomy (NCBI): domain Eukaryota; kingdom Viridiplantae; phylum Streptophyta; class Magnoliopsida; order Fagales; family Fagaceae; genus Quercus; species Quercus parvula. The sequence continues at coordinate 24,182,360 of JAUAME010000011.1, read as the reverse complement.
ATTAATTGATATTAATAGCAAACTAAATAAACAAATACATAGTAATGTAATTTAGAGATTAATCTAAATAAATAGAGTTTAAACAAGTAATTTGATTTCTTAAAATAAATTTCTATAAAAGTGTTAAGAATATAGCTGTTAGGACATATGTGGAATTTGTTAGAACATATGTTATTGTAAATTGGTTAATCCTTTGACAAAACGCATTTTACTTGTAATTAGGTAGATCTAGGATAAGTTTACTACTTCAAGGAATAAGAGTTCAAGTTTAATATTGAAACTATGCAAGTCTGTCCAAGAAACAAGTAAAGAAGTGCTGTTTATTAAAGCTCGATAGATAATATCTATTGAGATTTAATGCTTGTGCTTGACAACTGCTCGATAAAAACGGTATCTATTGAGAATTACGAAATTCAGATTTCTAGATCTGTTTTCACGCATATCCAAGTGTATTTGTGTAGAATTTCTTTTCTCGCAATCCTAGACATATATAAGGATTATTCTAGGGCCATAAAAGGTGATGCAAAGTGATGCAATTCAATGCAAATTTATTGTGTATGCAAATTGTGACCGGAGACAGAATTTGCCCTAATTCATCATATTCCTTTGTAGAATCTGTTGCGTCTTTGCGCCAAGGGTTTTATAACCAAGGAACTTCTTGATATTCATCGTTGGATGAACTGAAGAACTTTGCAGCCAACATCTTTCTCAAGTTAGTATGTTAGTCATATACTGGGATCCGTGTAGAGTGTATTTGTGTAGAGTTTCTTTTCTCACAACCCTAGACATATATAAGGATTATTCTAGGGTTGTAAAAGGTGGTGCAAAGTGATGCAACTCAATGCAAATTGATTATGTATGCAAATTGTGACTAGAGACAGAATTTGCCCTAGTTCATCATATTCCTTTGTAGAAGTTGTTACGTCTTTGCGCCAAGGGTTTTGTAACCAAGGAACTTCTTAATATTCATCGTTGGATGAATTGAAGAACTTTGCAGTTAACATCTTTCTCAAGTTAATATGTTAGTCATGTAATGGGATCCGTGTATCGATTGGTTAGTCACGTACTTGGAGCCATGCATTGAAAGGAGAGATTGTCACTACATTACAAGTCCAATTAGGTATTAAGGTAAAGGTTCAACTGCAGGTTGGTATTAGGTATTGAGATTCTTTTTACTTGTAACCGCTTGTTTTGATAATAGTGGATTCTTAGGAATGGTGACCTTAAATTCATCCGGTGAGGTTTTGCCTCGATGGTTTTCCCTATTAGTAAACAAATCACCCATGTCAAATTTAATTTTCGTTGTATTTAGTTATTTGGTGATTTGTTTGTGCTACCACGCTCATTGCATGTAATTGAATCTAATTAATTTCACTTGGCTAAATTAATTGATTAAGTTACCAAAGGGATCAATACATTCTTAACCTATCAATAACAATGTACTAGCAAGGTCATATCCTTACTGCCTTGAATGCTCTTAAAAAATTATGTTGAATTCAACATTTTTTTCTCTATTCTTTTAAGCAATTAAAATTTGGATTATAGCAAAAGGACAAAGTTTGAGATTCAAAATAATAATAATAATAAAATAAAAAACTAAGAGATAAGAAAAAGAGTGGAAGATAGGGTTTTAGTGCTATATATGAATATAAGTAGGCCATTTTTTTATTAAAAAAATAATGATTATGTAGAATCCACCAACAAGAGAGCTAGTATTTTCACAAGTTGCCACTGGGAATTATATAAATAGTAGAATAAAATAATGTAAGTGGTGAGCCTAAATAAAAATTGATGGTTCACCAATTGTGAAATTTATTGTGAGAAATAATATTGTTCGACAATTGTGAAATTTGTTGTGAAAAAAATTGTGTATGTACATTATTTAGTATTAATAGCTTAGAAACTTGTCAAATGGACCATGCTGTTAGTTTTAAGTGGGTCATTGAACTTTGTTTTCATTGGAAAAGGACTAAAACACAAAATTAACCCCCCCACCCCTCTTGTGAAATTGGTTTTTATTTATTTTTTATTTATATTGAGTTTATTAGTTATTATGTGTAATGACCTAAGATGTCCAAATATATTGTAACACACAAATTTATACAGTAAATATGTAGTCATTAAAAGATTTTTTGAACGTAGGTGGTGAGGCTAAACCATGTAACCTCAATTTTCTCATGCTTCTCTAAAATCTCCAAAATTTCTCCGTGGACATAGGCCATCAAGTTGAACAATGTAACCTTGATTTTCCCATTCTTTCTCACTTCCTCTTCTCCAAAATCTCTACATCAATCATTTCTTTGTTTTAAACATTGAACATATGTCATCATATGAGCAACTCGCTATTTAGTTTTACAAACATTTAATAACTTTCACAATAAATAATACTACAATGGGATTTAAGTATTACACTCAAAACTTAAGGAGCAATTTTTTGTTTTACAAAGAAGAAAGAAAAAAAAATAGATTTGAGTTTGTACAGTTAGTATAGTGATGTAGAACAGATAGTACATGCCTTCTTGGAGCAGCAATGGCACTGAAAGTCACAACGCAAGATCAAGGAGGGGTACCAGTAGAGGCCATTGGGACAACAGTATTGGAATTGCATGAAATTTGGCAAATTGAAGAGAAACGACATTCAGATCTAGACTAGAGATAAATGCCTCGAGCGTCGCCTAAATTTAGGCAAATTCCTTCATTAAGGCCCTGAAAATAGTATTTTTGCTATTTATAGTTATATTTTTTTTTCCTTAATAACTTTAGTTTAAAAGTTAAAATAAGATCTCGTTTGTTTTAGGACGACCCTTCAAGTCATTAGTTTATGATTTTGCATTTAACTCAATTTTGTAATTTTTAATAAATTTCAGTATTTTGTCACCTAATCGCATAATTAGTGCGAATTAGGGTTTTAGACATTATTCTTAGTATTTATATGTTTTGTAGCCATTAGAAGCAAATTAGAGTATTATCAATAAACACAAACTTTTGTCAATTTTCTTCTCTGGTAGATTCTAGTTTCGAAGTTTACTTCCCAGAAACTAACCGTTTAGTTTTTGTCCATCAAAGAGAGTATTGTGTGTGCTTTTTTCAGGCTTCCGCGACATCATATAGTCGCTACCTATCATTGATATTTCTAAGTGGAATTAACTGTCGGGTAATTGATTTTATTCAAAATTGTAGTTACATACTTAGCCTATTATGGCAGCTTTTATAAACCAACATTATAGATCACGTATGTATCAACAACTTTATATACCATCAATATAGCACATTTAGAGCATTCAGATTGGATCTTGTAAATCGTATATGTTGGGGAATTTTAGTATCAAAGCACAAAACAAGCCATTACCCAGACTTCTAATTGTAAAAATTTTTACAATATTTCTACAGTATCATCTTGTATGACAATACTATAGCAACTAGTATAATATTAAATTAATTTTTTCTCTATGCTCCTCACAATCTCTGTCTCCCACTCTTCCTTTGATCTCATTTCCCTATTCTTTGATTCTATCTCTCTCTCTCTCTCTCTCTCTCTCTCTCTCTCTCTCTCTCTCACACACATAATGTGGCATGGGTGTGCTTAGTCCAACGTGGGTAGTGGGTTGGTTGAGATCGATTGGGCTTCCAAGCTAATAGAACAAAGAAACAAAGAACTGTCTAATCTCCACCTATTTGCTATGCTTCAGTGGTGGATGGCTACGGTAGTGATGGGTTTTGATGAGTGTGGGTGTGTGTGGTTAGATTTGTGATTGATGTGGTGGTAGTGGTGGGGGGTTGCGGTGGTGGTGGGTGTTGATGATGGTGGAGGTGGGTGTTGCCATGGTGGTTTTGAAGGGGTGGGTTTTTGTTATAGGTCATCTATGGGTGTGTGTATGTGGAGGTGGGGGTTGTCGTGTTGGTGATGGGGGGTGGGTTTTGTTGTTTGTTGTTGTGTTGAAGGTCTGGTTCATGGTGGTGGTGGGGATGGGTGAATGATGGTGGTGGTTGATTGTTTATTGTGGTTGTGGTTGTGGTTGTGGAGGTTTATGGGTTTGGGTGTTGTGTGTTGTGTGTGTGGTAGTGGGTAGTGTGTTGATGTGGTTATTGGTTGCTTTAAGGTAGAATGTGAGTGACTATGGTGGTGATCTTTTAGACACAATGAAATGGAGAGGAAGAGTGGGTTGATGGTGGTGGTTTTGGTTGTGTTGATGGTGGTGGTTTTGGTTGTGTTGATGGCGGTTATTGATGGCAGTGGTGGTTAGTTTTTTTTTTTTTTTTGGGTGGTGGCTGGGTTTTTTAATTATTTTTTATGAAGCGGAAGAGGGACAAAGAGAGAAAGAGTAGAGGAAGAGAGAGAAAGAGGTGGTAAAATTAATATTTTAATGAATAGATGAGATAAATTAGATATGGGGTGTTAGGTTAATTGTAAAATGATTTGATATAATAAATAAAGTAAATTTTGAAATGATAAAATGGGATAAGTTTTAGAAACCGGATGTGAATGCTCTTATAGCGGTAGTTTTATTAATTGCAATAACAAAATAGTCAACAAAAATAAAGCTTTTTTGTAGTGTATGAAACACTTTTAACAATGTATAAGTAATATAGCTAGGAGACCAACATTGTGATTACATCAAATTATAAATCGTATACATGTGATCAAAAGAATTGAAAATTAAATGGCAAAGTAAGAAAAATCAAGTTTGGTGGGATATTATTACATTTTACGCCCAAAAAACTACATTTATAACCTAATATATATCACTTGCATATACTTTGGGAGGGTTATGATATAATTTTCTTAAAATATTATTTATAACTACACTTACCCTAACAAGAATATAATTTTCTTTTTTTAAATCAGGGAACCAAGTAGTATTTTTTTGAAAAATTATTTATAAATATATTTTAATTATAATGACAAACAATAAAAAATACAAAATACAAAATTTGGGGGGTCCCCTAGCTACAAGTGGCTCTGCCACTGACCACCACATTCCATCTTCATCTTTCTTCTGCTATTGTTTCAATCTCTACTCAACTCCAGCATTTTGATCTCCACCAAGTCCACAAAGTCACTAACAATCGCATTCCAGCAGCAATTATTATTTTTTTTTTAAAAGGAAAGAAAAGCAGAAGATGTTCGCACTGGTCGTTGGTAAAGGCCATGTATTGATTTTTTAAAAATTAATAGTAAAAAATTTAATGTGTTTGATGGGCTAGCTTTCGGCCAAGGGATATTGTTGGGTTTTGGTTGGCAATGGGTGGTGGCTAAAGGTTTAATTAAAGGTTAGGTTTGAGTGACGTTTTTTTGTTCTTTTGCTGAATTAGGGGAAAATTTCTTATAAAAAATGGAAAAAGGATCATATTGAACATAATATAGAAATACAGGAAAAAAATTGGAAAACAAAATAGAACGTTAAATATCAAATTAAAAAGAGGTTTAAATCATTACAAAGTGTAATTTATATATAATTAAACCTTGACATTAAAAATAAAATAAAATAAAAATCTAAGATGTTGCGTCTTTTTTTAATTATCTAATTTTATAGTTAGGAGATTGAGATTTAAATCGTGAATATCTCACTTAAAATACCAAAAAATGTCATTTGTGTATTTAATATTACATAATAATATTAAAAAAATTAAATTAGCCTCCCTAGAGGTTTTTTATTATTACACTTACCTCCCCTCTAATTTAGAATAAAACATTCACCTCACTTATAATACAAACTATTTATATTAACCTACTGATTTGACTTGATCAAAAAAATTTAAAAAATTTTGAATTTCTTTTTTGACCCTCCACTTAGGTTATCCTCCATATCCTTACAAATAGGAAATCCAAGATTTTTTAGAGCTTATTTTTCTTGGATTTTTTAAAATTCTTTTTATTTTTATTTTTTCAGTCATCTAAGGAGGTTAGTGCAATGGTGGTCAATGTTTTGTTTCAAACTAGACAAGATGAGCGTGATAACAGAAAACCTCATTGGACATAAGTGAAATTTTTTCTAATAATATTTTATATATTATTGGATCTATATTTTCTTATGGTAGGGATGGAGTGGTGTTGGAGTTAGGGGGGCGACTCTATTGTTGGCTATGTGTGGCAACTCCGACTGTTGGTTCTAATGCTACTTAGACACTTAGGGGATTTTTTTTTTTTTTTTTTTTTGGTGTGTGTGACTTTGATGATGCTATAGGGTAAGAAAAAATAATTTTTTTAAAGGGATAGGTTGTTTGTTTTGAGTAAAATTGGTTTATTAAGCTTAATTTGCATTAGATTTGCTATTGGTGATTTTTGTTAATATGCTAATTTTTTGGGCTTGTATACTTTGTTTTAGATTTTAGATCTATAGATTCTTTTATGGTCTTTACAATGAAGAATGATAGAGTTACAATTTTTTTTTACAAATTGCTAATGTAGTGAGTGGGCCAATATGAACCAATATGAAGTTGTTACCTCAACAGTTTGTAAAAATATTGTAGAAACGTTTGTGACAATAACATTGCTCTTAAAATAATTAATGATATTATTAAAAAGGGGTAAAGTGTAACTTTATAGAACAAAGTTGCTAAAGTTTGTACTAAGTATATACTAATATTTTTTCCAAAAAAAAAATTGGGGAGCATGCCTCCCTCCGTCCATGTGTTATGGGATACCGACACCTAACCAATTTCATAGTCTTTTCTTTTCTTTTTTTCTTTTTTAAAGGAACTATTTCATAGTCTATTGCTTCTGCTGTATGTTATCATATATATATATATATATATATATATATATATATGTATGTATATATATAATTTTCTTTCCCTTTAAGGGTTGCTATGCTTCATTTACTGAAGTTCATTGATTATCCAGAAAATTTAATAAGTCCACAAGGGCAGCTAATTAGAAATTTGGAAATAGTGTAACTTTGACATGGCTGGTTGCCTTGTTTAGTTTAAATCTATTCATCCATAAAAAATGTGGGCAATTTTATTCATATTACAGAATAAAAAAAGAAAAGAATATTTAGACGATTAATAGTCTTCAAATGTTTTCTTTTCCAGATAGTTTGCTTGTTTCTCACAGCTTACTCTTCTTGTTATACTGATGGTGATTGAGTACCAATAAGATCAGATTCAATGAACCCACCTTTTTGAATCGAAATGTTTTATTTGTATTTTGTTTGCACTATCCCATTAATATAATCAATCCATTAATTCTTGATCATTTTTTAGTTGACTTTTAAATTGATCATTTGAGTCAACTAAGCAATCATTATTATTTCTGTCTTGCTAGTCTTTTTCAATTATATTAATGTACTAGCAGGTGTAAAGATTGTTCTACTTCAGGGAAAAGGCAATAATAATGAGGACATGATCATTGTACCTAGCTATAAAGATCTGGTCACTACCTCAACACCACCATAGTTGATGAAATTGCAACAGATCTTATTTGCGAAAAGCACTTTTCTCTGTTTTGCACGAAGTTGACATGACTTTCAAGAAAGGGCAGCCACTTCGCCTTCTTTCTTTATGATTATGTCTTTCCTATATATAATCGATGACACTCCTCTATTGTTAACTCATTTCTGAACTCGGTTGTTTCACAATATCATGATTCTTTTATTTTATTTTATTTTGATAACCTACATGTTAACAGTTCCTCAATTATATATGTTTTACAAAAATGCAACCAAAGTATTAGTTAGGCAGTGAATTGTCCTCTCTTTTTCTCCACACAAATTTAAACTCAGACGAAGTATCTGGTAGCTTTACATCTTCAAGAATGGGAGATATTTCCCAGCGGGAATAATGAGAACTTCCTGTCAGAGCTTCAAATCAAATCTTGAATCTCCTTTGATAATATTTTTGGTTATTCCTGCCATACTTGCTGAGTTAAGAGCCCAAAAAATCGTTGAGTTAACAATATCATAATTCAAAACTAAAGAAGTACGACATGTTGAATCTTGCTTCCAACAAATAGTGATTTTAGAAGTCATATATAGCAATGTAATTGTTCATGTATGGGTAGCAACGTTGTGATAACCTACCTATATACGGTTATTAACTTCACGTTATATCACCCTGCAAGCCTCGTTACCAATTCTTACAACTTGACATTTATTTTTTAAGTCATAATTGAGAAGTACAGGATTCAAATGCCTCATCTTTTAACTGCCTAATTATAAATAATAATAAAAATAACTAAGAATACCTAATGGTCTTATGTTTGATATTGTTGTTATCTATAATGTATCTTATTGTTATTATTAGTGATAGATGGAAAGATGATGTCGCAAATGCAAAATTGGGTTGTGTACACAAGCTCCACAAAATGCATATGCAAGATTGAGTCTACGTGTGCACCACAAGGCAGAATCCTTAGATCTTAACTACTCTAGCTTAAGACATGTTTCTAACCTATCTTAAAAGCAATCAAGTTGAATTAAGCTAAAAAATATTTTATATGTATATAAAACTCAAAATAAGATAAGAATTTAAAAAATAAAAATAAAAACAAGAAAGCCTACCTCAAACAAGAGAAGGTGAAGCTTGGTTTTGATCATTCTACCATCAATTGATCTATCACACAGACCAAAATGATTAATAAACCTATAACTAGGAAGACCAGAGACCAAATATAGCTCTTGCCAAGCAAGAAAATAATTGAACTCAAGGAATTTAAAAGAAACAAAATATCATCTTGAACCACTTTTCTAGTGATTTGATACATATTTGTAGGAAACTTTGCTTGTGTTTTGAAACATGTGCCCACAAGGCCTTTTATAGGAGAAATTTTAAGTGCAAGTTCTTTCAGCAATGTGAGATCAGCCTTGCCTTGGATTTTCAAGAGATATTTCCCATAAATAAATTCACCAAACTTTGCATGTGTACGCAAAATTGGGGTTCTAGAGGGTTTTTGGAAGTTTTGAAAATGTTTTGAGTTCTTTATCATCTCACTTGACCAAGAACCCTTGGTAAAGAGTCCCTTTCACGTCAACATTATACAAAATGGGTGCCTATAAGTCTACAACCTCAACTCACCCCGGTTACTCAACAACACAATCCCTGAAAAGAACTCATAACAATCCATTTCTCAATATGTATGCTCAGAACAAAAGGTATCAGAGCCAAGTTTGGAGAAACAATTATTTGAATGCTAGGAGAATGCAATGGGTTTCGTAGTTGCTAGTTAGATTAAAACATTCAAGGCGATGACAAAGATTTTCATGGTCTTGGATGCACACAACTTGACCAGCTCACCAATAATTGTGTTTTAGTGTAAGAAGAGAGCTCCAATACTCAGTATAGTAATATTAGAAGTCAAGCAAGTGCAAATGGGGAAACAACTTAAGACAACTCAACCATTTCAAAAATAGTGAAGTTGGGTCTTCCCTCATTTTAACATGATCGAATAACCCAAAAGAAAGATTGTAGAACCAATGAAATATTTGAAATTCATCAAGTACTACAGGATGAGAAATTATCACTAAAATCATATAGTTTTAAAGAAGATGCCTTAGGTTTCTGTTAGGGTCATATTTTCTATGTAATTGGCTAATCCTTTGACAAAACGCACTTTACAAGTAATTGAATAGATCAAAGTTAGATTTAATGTATTAAGAAGTATTTTGCTCAAACATATCAAGTGGTATCTTTAAAGTCATGAAGACTGATCTAAGAAACAAGTGAAGAAAAACTATTTCATTAAGTCTCGACAGAAGCTCGACACAAGCTCGATCTATTGAGAATTACGATTTCAAAATTTCTAGATTTGAAATTCGGCCAATGCTATATTATTTGATTAGGGTTTCTTTTCTCACAACTCTAGTTATATATAAAGCATATTTTAGAAGTCGTTGCACACGGATATAGAGACCTAGAATTCATATACTCTGTGTAAAGCTACTATGTTTGTATGTTATAGGGTTTTGTAACCAAGTGCTTCCTGATGTTCATCATTTATGAAGTAAAGAACTTTGTAACCAACAACAATCATTCAAGTTGCTGGAGTTAGTCACGTACTGAGATCCGTGCAAAGGAATTAGTCATAGATGGGAGATTTGTGCAACAAAGAAAAGAAGACTACTACAAGGTCAAGTCTGTTAGGACATATGTGGATCATGTTAAGAACATATGTCATTTAGAATTGGCTAATCTTTTGACAAAACACACTTTACTTGTAATTTGGTAAATCTAGGATGTGTTTAATACTTCAAGAACAAGAGTTCGAGTTCAAATATTGAAGCCATGCAAATCTGTTCAAGAATTAAGTTAAGAAGTGTTGTATTTTAAATTTCGACAGATATATCTATCGAGATTTAAAATGTGAAGCTCAACAGATAATCTCGACAGCTGTATCTATCGAGAATTACAAAAATCAATTTTTCAGATCTGATTTCACGCATATCCATGTGTATGTGTTTAGGTTTTCTTTTCTCACAACCCTAAACATATATAAAGATTATTTTAAGGGCCGTCACACTTGATGCAAGTAGATGCAAAGGTTGTTGCACTTGTTGTTGCAAGCATATTGTGACCGGAGATATATGCCCTAGTTCATCTTTCTCTTGAAAAAGCTGTTGTGTTTGTACACCATAGGGTTTTGTAACCAATGAGCTTCTTAATCTTCATCGTGTGGATGAACTGAAGAACTTTGCAGCCAACATCCTTCTCAAGTTGGTGTGTTAATCACGTACTTGGATCCGTACATCGATTGGTTAGTTACGTACTAGGAGCCGTGCATTGAAAATGAGAGATTGTCACTACAAAACAAGTCCAATTGGGTATTGGGGTAAGGGTTCAACTATAGATTGGTATAAGGTACTGGGATTTTTTTACTTGTAATTGCTTGTTTTGATAATAATGGAATCTCGGGAGTGGTGACCTTAAATTCACCCAGTAGTGTTTTTGCCTAGGAGGTTTTCCCCATTTGTAAACAAATCACTATGTCAAATTTAATTTCTACTACATTTAGTTATTTGGTGATTTTTTTGTGCTACCATGCGTTATTGCATGTTAATTGAATTAATTAATTAACTTGGCTAATTAATTGGTTAATTTATCATAAGGGGTTAATACATTCTTGACCTATCAAAGTGTTATTGGGTATTGGAGTAACAGTTCAACTGTAAGTTGGTATTTTGGGATAGGCTAGGGTAGTGGTAAGATTTCTTATACTTGTAACTGCTTGATTATTGATTAGTGGATTCTTGGGAGTGGTGACCTTAAATTCACCCGATGGGGTTTTTACCTTGCAAGAGGTTTTCTCCATTTGTCAACAAATCACTATGTCAATTTAATTTCTGCTACATTTAGTTTAATTGGTGATTTGTTGGTACCTCCACGATTTGCATGTAATTTGACCTAATTAATTTGTAAGGTTGAATTTATTCAACTATCTGTTGGCTTTATTCTGTGCCAAATTTGCTTGTAATTCAGTATTTAGAAACCTTGTATTTAGGTGGAAATAATGTAAAGGTTGTGTGTGAAAGAGTGTGAAGAATTGATCGAGTGTGTGCAATCAAGAGGCAACTTGCAACTAGATCTCGCAACTGACTCGCGAGTGGTGCTTCGTCAAAATGTGTCACACGTGTGGAGCATGCAAGAAGTTGAAGGGTTAGGACAGCTGGATCACTACAAGAAAAAAATTACAAACTGCCATTTCTGTTATTTAGCAACTGGAACTCGCGACTCATCCCAGTTGCAAATGACTCACTAGTGCACCCTGTTTTGCTAAAAACTAACTTTTCACATTCCATCTCCTACCCTACTATAAATACCCTTATACCCACGAAATGTAGAGAGCTTTTAGAGAGAATTTTGAGAGAGAAATCCCAGAGAACAACAAGATTGATTCATCCACAATCTTATACATTTGATTCAACAAAATTCATCTACTCCCACCCTCTCCATTATCATACCTATGAGAGGATCTCAAGCCAAATCCTTACCTCATCACATTCGGAGTGAGAAGGTTCTTGGTTTGTGAAGTAGTTCAAGAGAGAACCAATTCATTTTGGTTGATGCAATGGGCTAATTGCAGGATCCGGTAAGCTAGAAAAGACAAGGTTAGGCGTAACCCTGTTGGAGCAAGAAGCTTGGAGGGCTTAGGTGCATTGGGTAGATTAGGCTTGGAGGGTCTATTGCTATTCATGTATCCCAACTAATTTTCTAGTGGATCATTTTACTGCTTGGAAGGCGGCGAAGAGATTTTCGCCGAATTCTTCGGTTTCCTCTTCAATAACACATGCCGGTGTTATCTTGCGTTTGCTTCTCTCTATCCCTTACTCTTTGCTTTTAATTACTACTGTGATGTGATTAAATTATGGGTTAGAGTAGTTTGCATATTTGGGTATAGCTTATATTTATCATTTCGCACATACATTGTTTGAATATAAGCTTGTTTTGTAATATTTGTATTTGGGGGTTTAAACATTCACAAGTGTTTTATAAACTAGGTGAGCTTTCATAATCAACTTAGGTAATTGAATTAATTAACTGGGCTCAAGCTATCTTAACCCAACAAGTGGTATCAAAGCAGGCACACTTTGATTAGGTTTTAATCTTTGTTATGATCCATTGACCCCTGTTGACATGGATACAAATTACATGAACAAGTCGGTTTCAAATAATTTCTCTTGTGATTCTAATGTTGATGTCTCTCAGTTTCTTAGGATGTGTGGGTTTGAAATTTATTTGAAATTGATATCTTTGTTGATTAAAAAAAAAAAAATTGTGTATAGATATTATGATGAAATCAGCTCAAGTGAGAGAACAGTTGATTCTCAAGAAATGCAAAAGAAGACTAGACTGTCTCAAAAGGTGCATATATCGAGCTACTGGCAAAAGAAAGACAAGGGCTCGGTTAAAGTTACCCAGCAGAAGTTACAAAGAAAGAACTTTGCCATACAACTTGACTGATAAGCATGAAGTATATTTCGTGATGCACAATGCTCTTAAAGTGATGGACACATGTTTATGGTATCTTGACAGTGGATGTTCAAGACATATGATTGGAGACCACTCGCTCTTCAAAACTTTTGAGCCAAAAAGGGGTGGTAATGTCACATTTAGGGATGGAAGCAAATCCCAAATAAAAGGGAAATGAATTCTTTCCTTACCTTTATTACTCGACATTGCAAATGTTTTATATGTAGAAGGACTGAGGGTAAATCTATTGAGCATAAGTCAAATATGTGATCAAGACTTCATGGTGTTGTTCTCTAAAGGAAAATGTTTAGTACTCAATGAACTAGGTGAACAACTTATCAATGGGGTCCATACTTTGGATAATTGCTACGGTCTGGTTCCAAATGTTGAAATAGTCTGTAATAGCATTCGAATGCCCAATGAAGATTTATGGTATCAAAGGATGGGACATGCAAGCTACAAACAACTCTTTGTTGTATCTAAGAAGGAAGCAATGCTAGGCATTCCCAAGCTAGTTAAAGTTGACAATGCTGTATGTGGACCATGTCAACTTAGAAAATAGACAAGAACTCATCATCAGGCAAGCTTAACCACAGCCACAGCCAGACCACTTGAGCTACTTTATATTAATCTCATAGGTCCTACTAGAACAGAATCTCTAGGAGGTAAGAGATACATCATGGTTATGGTAGATGACTCTTAACTAGAGCAATTCTGCACTGAAGCTGGCATAGCTCAAGAATTCTCCACTCCAATAACTCCTCAACAAAATGGAGTAGTGGAAAGGAAAAATTGAGACATTCAGGAGATGGCCAGAGTCATGGTGCACAACGAGGATATTGCTAAAAATCTATGGGGTGAAGCTGGGAACACTGCATGACATATTGTAAACATAGTGTACTTCAGACCAAGAACAAAAAAACAAAAACAAAAACAAAGAAAACAAAAAAAACAAAAACAAAAACAAAAAAAAAACAAAACAAAACAAAAAACAAAAACAAAAAAACACTCCTTATGAGTTGTGGAAAGGGAGAAAGCCAAATGTCAAATATTTCAAAATTTTTGGTAACACTTGCTTTATCTTAAAAGATAGAGAAAATGTGGGAAAGTTTGACACTCATAGTGACGAAGGGATTTTCCTTGGGTACTCGTCATCTAGCAAGGCGTACAAAGTCTTCAACAAAACGACTAATAAAGTCATGGAGACTGTGAATGTTGTGATTGATGAAACCTTAACTTCTACCACACAAAAGGAGGTTGTTCAACTTCTAAAGTTTGCTCTTCCTTCAACTCTTGTGAGTGACAAAGTTGAAGAAGATTCTCCTCCTACTTCTATGCCACATATTACTTAATCACCTGATAGCAATCATGTTGAGAATACTCCAGAACCAACCACTCTTCCTCCAACCGTTGGCCATATGGAAAGGGAACCTTCATCCAGAATTAGATTGAATCATCCTCGAGAAGCAATTGTTAGAAATATAAATGAATTAAACTTGAGGAAGCGAACAATTGATAAGTAGAGGAAGAACCAACAGAAGTAGAGGAAGAACTTCAAGATGAAATCTGGGTGGAAGCTATGCATAATGAGCTCCATCAATTTCAGAGGAATGATGCCTGGACTATTGTCATAGGCACAAAATGGATTTTCCATAACAAGACAGATGAGGAAGGCAATGTCATTCAAAACAAGGCTAGACTCGATGCTTAAGAATACACTCAAGTTAAAGGGGTTGATTTTGATGAGACATTTGCACCAGTGGCTCAAATTGAATACATACGTTTATTACTAGCTTTGGCGTGCCATCTAAAGTTCGAACTGTATCAAATGGATGTCAATAATGCCTTCCTGAATGGGTTTCTCAAGAAGGAAGTCTATGTATCACAACCTAAAGGAATTGTTGATCCATATTATCCCAATCACATGCCTCATCTAAAGAAGGCACTATATGGCTTAAAGCAAGCACCAAGGGCATGGTATGATCGTCTTATAGAACAGATTGACAGCAAGCATCAAGGGTAGGGCATGGATTTTCAAGGGGACAAACAGATTGAACCCTGTTCATCAAGAAGGTTGATGAATAATTGGTTATAGCTCAAGTATATGTTGATGACATCATCTTTGGGTCTACAAAAGATGATCTAGCACATTCTTTCTCCAATATGATGCAAACTGAATTCGAGATGAGCATGATAAGAGAGCTGAATTACTTCCTCAATCTTCGGTAAAATGAGTCAAGTATCTTCATCTCTCAATCTAAATATGCAAATAATCTTGTGAAAAAATTTGGTTTAGAGTCTGCCAGCTCTGTTAGAACTCCCATGAGCCTAAATGTTAAACTTACTGTAAACTTGTTAAGCAAAAGTGTTGATCCTACTCTCTATAGAAGTATGATAGGTAGTCTCCTATACCTCACTGCTAGTATACCTGACATTAGCTACAATGTTGGTATGTGTGCAAGATATCAAGCCAACCCTAAACAGTCTCATATTACTGCAGTCAAGTGTATCATTAAATACGTTAAATCCACAACTAACTTTGGTGTTTGGTATGATAAGGACACAAATGATGTTTTGGCTGGGTATTCTGATGCTGACTAGGCTAGTAATGTTGATGATCGTAAGATTACTTTTGATGCGTGTTTCTATTTGGGAAATAATCTTGTCTCATGGATGAGTAAGAAGCAAAACTCCGTATCTTTTTCCATTACTAAGGCTGAATACATTGCTGCGGGCAGTTGCTGCACTCAACTTCTTTGGATACATAAACTTTTTCTTGATTATGGTATTTGTTAAAAACATCTCACCATATATTGCGACAATACTAGTTGCGAATGCAAGGGGTTGTTTATGGAGTCACCACTTAGTTTTTGCAATGGTTTAGGAACCGTATATATAGCGTCCTCTCGATGAAAGACCTTTTGATCTCACTACTAAAGATATGGGTTTGGAGTTAAGGTACGATCTTAGGAATGTGTTAGGCACTTAAAACCACCTAACCCTAAAGTTGGCTTCCCATCATTGTGTCTTATGTCTTAACCCTATTAAAGGCACACTCAACATTGTTCTCTATCTCACACATACACACTAACATACATCTAACAAACAACATGGCATCAAACATCCTTAACCATACACCTATCATACTTGCAAACAAAGCCCTACCATACATCTAATCATGGCATAACATATCATCATGGACCCTAGCATTCATCTAATCATGGCATCAAAGCATTAACATAAACCTCAATGTCATACATCTAAACATGCTTCATCATATTGCATCATAGCATACCCTTACATCTCATCACATCATCCTAGCACGGCATCACATATCATATCAAATAAGGCAACAACATATAAATCATTGAATCACAGTAAGGATATAGGCAGCAAGCACATTATATCATCATTAAAAGCATTGCATGTACATTTTGGAAATACTCAACCAAACAAGCATGTTCATCTCTATTCGTCAAAGCAAGATCATATCACAAATACATGAACATTACAAATGCATGACTTACCTTTACTTACCTTGCAGCAACTTAGCACCTATGGCATCATGCATGAGCATGTGAATGAATGTTCATATCATTGAATCAATAAAACCCTAATTCTAACATGTGAGACAAACCAAGCAATTTAAGCATTTGAAACATAGACTATGAAAGCATAAAAACATGGAAAAAGAAGCCAAACAAAACAAACATGTGAAAGTATAAGCAAAAAAAAAAAAAATTTAAGGTTTCTGGGCAAGTTCATGCGTACACATGAACAAGCCTGCATGCGCATAATCAAGCCTGCATGACCAGGCAAGATAATACACATGCAAGTTCTTGCCCAGAAAACCCTAGAAACGTAGCCAAGCTTAAAACACTAAATCTAACAACCTAACATGCATTTTAAAAATACAAAAATGTAAACCTAAGCTAGATAAACATATTGAAACAAATTATGGTAAACAAACAAAGAAACAGAAAGATTTAAAGCACAAAAAGAAAAGAAAAGGAAAAAGAAAATTTTAGACTAATGTCTCAAAGAAAAGCTCTTCAAGCTTGATTTTTTGACCATTCCCATCAGTCAAATCTATTCACAAACTAATAAGAAAGTGATTAGTAATATTAAACTCAAAGCTAAAGGCTAGAAAAGGCCATAATCAAAAGAAAATTGACTTGAGGGTGCTTTGTGAAAAACCCATTTTGATTCACTATTTCTAGCGAATCTTAGTGTTTTCCCATGAGATTTCTGTGTATTTTAAAAATATACCATGTAAGGTTACTTATAGTGTGAAAAAAAGGGTTTGGAACGATCCCCAAATGATGTGGGATTCATTCCAAACCTCAACATAAATGCGAAAAACTTGTCTTTTATAATTTCTGGAAATTGTTATGCATGTGCAAGATCAAGCCTGCGTACGCATGCAGAAAGCTGCATGCACAAGCTGATTCTTGCATGCGCATAGCGAGGGTTTCCTTTGGCCTTATTTTTCAAATTTTGATTTGTTTGCCCATTAAATGTTATATTTTTCATTTTAACATTTCTAAAGTCAATTTAACATTCAAATTAGGCTCTAAACCAACATTGGGTCTTAGAATTTAGCATCATTGGGGAACGGGGACCCAAGTTGTAAGGGATACAAAATACGATGTCTATACTAGTGCCATTAATATCTCCCAAAATTATGTTCAACACTCTCAAGCTAAATATATTGAGATCTGACATCACTTCATTCGTGAGTTGGTTGAAGATGGCACACTCACTCTTGAGTTCATTAATACTGATGATCAAAAGGCTGATATTTTCACAAAATCGTTAGATGATCATTGTAGACACCGCATTTTGTACCCGTCAAGAAATTTTGGTCCCCAACCCTAATGATGAGGGAAGGCATGAGGCGAATGATGTTGAACTCCTCATAGTCCAACCCTCAAGAAGCCGCTCGGCATAGGAAACGCCTCTCCCCCACAAGTTGTATTCAGCATCAATCATGGAGTGTGAAGAAAGCATGAACTCAAAAGGGTCCATCGAAATCTATGGGTCATCCCTACCCACCAACTGGCACCTCACCCTCTCTGCCAAATATAGCACCCTCAAGCTCGCTCCTTCAAGGGGTCAGGTAATCTTCGAAGCAATGAGAGCAGCAAGTTCCAAGTCTCAAGTAGCAGGAAGGGGCTAGCCGACCCATAGGGCCTAGTTTACTTATAATGGCACAAGGTTAGAAAAAGAGTATTCTAAAGGAAATTCATGAAGAAGCATGAACAACTGGAACTCTTAAACTTACCTCATCCGAAGTTAACCCCACAAGGTGGGCCCTCACTTGAGGAAAATCCTTCAGGACTAGGTTGGTACCCAAAGTTATGAGGCCATACCTAACGACCCACTATTGCAAAAAGAAGCACAAGCCACAAGTTAGATACAAGATGACAGTTTTCAAGATAACACAGTTTGCAAGACTACAAGCTACAAGTGAAAGTGCAAATAATGAAAAGATAACTAACCTCAAGGAGCTTCCAAGGCCCCATAAGCGGTTGCAAGGTGCCCTAGCTAAGAGTATCAAGAGTGGAGTAGAGATAGGTAAGACATGCTTGCCTACAATTGGCCCTCCGTGCCTCTCCAAAGTCCTGAGAGAGGGTCAACCACCTCAACAACACCATTTTCCCACCATTGGCAAAGAGATAAGCCCCCAACAAATGGAGAAGGAAAGCCCTAGCCATACGGACACACTCTTCCATGGTCCTTTATGGGAGCAACATGTAATCTGACACTAAGTTGAAGTAGCGAATGGTCTCAGTGGAGTGCTTCCTCCCCAACATGTCAAGACCCAACTAGATGCCCCACACACCGTCCAAACTGATGATGGCCCCTTCGAAGCTAAGGCCAGTCATGCGATAAAAGTTGTAGGAAGTCACCGTCATCTCCCACTCAGCAATATGAAAGGTGTAGGTAGTATCCCACCACATCTCAATGAGGCACTACACCAAGGTAGCACTTGCAAACTTCTCTAGAAGAAGACCAATGATAGGCTTAAAGCCCACCTCCCAGATATAGACCCTAATTTCAGGGACAAGAAGGTTGTACCATTCCACCACCTTATTAGTGCTTCCCCTACCCGCATAAGGGGATGATGACTGCAAAAAAGAAGATGACATTAGATTCCTGATCCAAGCAAAATTTGGGAAATATGATGTTTTGATGCAAGAATGAAGATAAAAAGAGTGATATAGTGATATGCATATGCAAAAATGACAAAAAAAAGTGTGTTAGGATTGCACATGGAAGTGAAACAAAGGAAAAATAAGTGAAAATGGGCAAAAAGGGGCTTCGACCAAGCGTCTCATATACGCAGGTCAAAGCCCACGTACGTAGACAAGATCCCGCGTATGCAAGACCATTCCTACGTACGTAGAGCCTCAAGAATAGAACTACGTACACAAGAACAGAGCTGCGTACACATGAATATAAGCTGCGTACACAAGCCCAAGCCCACGCATGCAAGAACACAGACAAAAGCAGATCTTCAACATTCTCAAATATGCATCATCCAAAATCAATCCTAGACATGTTCTTACCCCTCCTAAGGTGTCAAGTTTTCATCTAAACCCATCCCATCACAAAACCCAAGAATTTACATTGCCAAAAACACATTGAAACAAAAGATCAAAGAAAAACTTGAAAATGAGAAAAAGTTTGAAAACATATAGATTCAGCTATGGGAATGTGATTCTCTAGCTGGTATGTCAGCAATGGAACCCCACCAACCTCGTTGCTCCAATCTAGCGAGTGAGGTGGAATGCATCAAAAGATAGGACGTAGGAGGACTTCTTTGCCTTGGGTGCCATTGGAGAAGATGATGAGGGAATGAGAGAAAATGAGAAAGTGAGAGAGCTTGAGAAAATGAAAGAGTCAGAAAGTGAGAGAAAGAAAGAGAAGAATGAGGTTTTTGCAAAGAAAGAGAGTTATGGAGAATACGAAGAAGTGAGGGAGATTAAGAGAATGAAGAAGAAAAAAAAATTGTTGGTAACTGTTGGGGAAAATGAAAAGGCAGGAACACACTTGATGGCTAAACTACGTGTAGTTTAGGCCTCACCACTAAACTACGTGTAGTTTAGTCATGAACAGTAAAAATAATAAAATTTAAAAAAAAAAAAAAAATCCTTTCAAAAAAGGAGAGACATCTCAATATTACCCTAATTAAGGCACAAAATTATCAAATGTCTCCTCGGTGAGCAATAAAGGAAGTAGAAGACTCTTCCCCCAATCAAGCACATCAAAAACCATCCTTAGTAGATCAAGCATATCAAGAACACTATACTTAGTAAGGAAGCAAAATATTCTTCCTCAAATGGATCAAACCTATCAAACATCACCCTTAGTGAGGAAGCAGAAGACTCTTCCTCAATAGTTGAAGCGTATCGAACACCATCCCCATGGAGGAGGCAGAAGATTCTTCCAACCCAAGCACATTAAAGCAATCCACAGTGAGGAAGTAAAAGATTCTTCCCCAAAGTATCTCCAGTAAAGAAGCAGAAGATTCTTCCCTAGTGAGTCCTATACACCAAAAAAACCCCAGCAAGGAAGCAAAAGATTCTTCCTCAAAGTCCTCAGTAAACCTTGAAGGAAGTAGAAGATTCTTCCCTAATGGATCACACAACTGCACTACTCCTCAGTGAGTCCATCCATACTACTCCTCAGCGAGTTTCTCATCCCCATGCAAGTTATGAGAGGCAGAAGATTTCTCCCCATCCACACCTACTCCTCAGCGAGTTTTTCCACCATTCCTAGTGGATCCAACAATCAAGACTACTCGTGCGCATATCCTCCGGGAATTGAACATGCAAGCATGATAGAAAAAGGTAAAGATAGTGATAGAGAAAGAGATCAAGGTCAACCCAAGGCAAGGGCCTCATTTGAAAAGGTAGAGAAAGAAGTGAGGAAGACAATAGGAACAAGTCACCCGGAGAAGTTTGACGCAAGAGCCCTAGATGGACACTATAGAGACTATATCCTTTTGTTGTTTGTTAGGTTAGCTTGTAAGAGCACCCTTGTTTGTTTTCCTTTTTCTTTTTAAGTGATTGTAGGATAATGAGTCGCTTGACATTTGCTTGCAAGTGGCAAAATAGGTTCTAGGATAATGAACCAATCGTTGCTCATTTCCCAAGCAACAAAGGTGGGACTTTGGACATACGAATCCCACATAGCTCTTCGGAGATGCACCCCACCCCATGTATGCATGATGTGTGTCATGTGTGTGGGTTGGGCCCGAGCCTTACATCGAAACAAAATGTTTTGTCTCTTATTCTTTTGATTCCATTAGCAAAGCTCACAAATCAAAAGAGAGGCATCTGTAGACACCGTATTTTGTACCCCTTACAACTCGAGCCCTTGTTCCCTAATGATACTCGAACTCTAAGGCCTAAGGCCAGTTTAGAGCCCAATTAGATATTAAATTGACTTAAGGTGTGTTTAAATGGAAAATGTAACATTTTAAATAAGCAAAATCTATTTTTAGTAATAAAATGACCAAAGTGGCCTTCGACCTGCGTACGCGGGCCAAAGCATGCATACGCAAGCACATTCCTACATACACAGCTAAGGTTTCAAAAGCATAAGAAAGGCAAGTTTTCTGCAATAATGGTTGAGGTTTGGAATGAATCCCACATCGCCTGGGAGCCGTTCCATACTCCTTTTTTCAACTATATAAAGCCTTACATGGTACCTTTTCAAAACACAGAAATCCCACGGGAAAAACCTAAGATTCACTAGAAACTAGTGAATCAAAAGGGAGTTTTTCATGATACACCCTCAAGTCAATTTTATTTGAATGGGTCCTTTTCTGGCCCCAATCCTTTTAATTTAACATTGCTAATCACTATCTTATTGGTTTGTAAATAGACTTAACTGAGGGGAACGATCAAAATCAAGCTTGGAAAGCTTTTGTTTAAGGTATTGGGTCTAATCCTTTCTCTTTATTTCTTCTTCTTTTCTACTTTTTAATCTTGTTTTCTACGTAATTTATGTTTCTATACGTCTGTTTAAGTTAGTTTCTTAGTTCTTTTCATGTTTTGTGCACGTTAGGTTGATAGATTTTTGCTTTAAAGTTCTTCTCTGTTTTTGTGTTTTTAGGTTTTCTGGGCAAGGACTTGCGTACGCATAATCTTGCCTGCGCATGCAAGTTTGATTATGCGCATACAGGCCTGTTCTAGCATGCACGATGTCGTTGCCCAGAAACCGTAAATTTTTTTTTGTTTGTATACGTTTTTAGATCCCTGTAAACTAGATTGTTTAACCTAATTAATTAACCAAGTGAATACTTAGGTTTATTATTCAGATCTAAGTTAAAACAAAACAATAATATCATGTAAAGTAGCGGAAAATATAAAGAACACACGATATGATAACCTAGGAAAACTAAACTGATAAAAAACCTAGGGTGGATTTAACCTAGCTATCCTCAAGGTAAAAAGCAAATCCACTATGAAAGAATTGAAGTTTGTACAATAGAACTTAGACCACTAACATCCTATCGCTACCTCGTGTAGAAAACTTACTACCACGACCACGTGACAGCTCCGAATCCACAGACTACTTCTTTCCTTGATCTGCAGCAACCACAAGTTCTCCAACTTGTGACTTTGAGACTCCACTCAAAGGTTTTGGATTTTCTTGAAAGTTCTTTATGCAGCAACTAAAACCACTATCAAGTTCTTGATGCAAATCTTGATCTTGATAGCTCTATGTGTGTGTATAAAGGTAAACACCTCTCAAATCTCACAAAAGATTCAACACACAACTCAACAAAGACCTTAGAGAGCTTTTGTGTACAAAACCCTAGATCTACAAAAGAGGCACACTCTTCTCTCTCTGAAAAGCCTTGAAAACCCTCTCTAGGGTTAGCTTATAATGTCCTTTAAATACTTAAAAAAAAAAAAAAAAAAAAAAAGGCTTGCGATTTGGGCTTCAAACGGTCAAGTTGTGGCCTTTTTACGTTTGCTGATTTTTGTTGATATGCGACTTTCGATCGATCAAATCTAATTTTCAATCGATCAAGCCTTGTAGAAATTGAATATTAATTTCCTGCAATTACTCGATTCCAAACCTAATTTAAACCAAACTTTGAGCAAATCTAAACCTAGACTAAATGTTTTGATCATGGTTTGCCAACATATACAAATTAAAGTTCTAATACATTAGTTCCTAAAGTCTTAGAACCTAACAGTTTGTTTTGTCTTTGCCTTCACATGTTTGTTCTGTTTAGCCCTTTTTTATATGTTTTAGGTTCTATAGGTTCTTGTTTAACTCTTTCACATGCTTATTTACTATCACATGCCTAGATTAGGGTTTTATGTTCGTCTTTTATTTTGATGCAATGAACATTCATTCACATGCCCATTCATGATGCCATAGGTGCTGAGATACTGCAAGGTAAGTAAGCTAAGTCATGCATTCACATAAGCATGCATGTTGTTTGTTAAATCCTCCTTTGAGATATGAAGTTACTGCCTTGTTCTTAAAATGATTTGCTTGCCTTTAATGATATGCTTACTGCCTTGCTTTAGATGAATGCTAGGGTTTCTTTTGTATGTTTAGTGGATAGATAAGTATGTTTTTTTGGAATGAAAGATGTCATGTTGTATGCTAAATGCATGTTAGTGTGTGTGTGAGTCTAGGATATAAGTG
Organism: Quercus parvula; assembly: GCA_030820535.1. Classification (NCBI taxonomy): domain Eukaryota; kingdom Viridiplantae; phylum Streptophyta; class Magnoliopsida; order Fagales; family Fagaceae; genus Quercus; species Quercus parvula. The sequence continues at coordinate 24,158,777 of JAUAME010000011.1, read as the reverse complement.
TTGAGTTAATTTTTAATAGGGTTAAGGTATAAGACATAATGATGGGAGGCCAACCTTAGGGTTGGGCAATCTTGGGTGCCTAACACCTTCCCAAGAGTATACCTAAACTCTGAACCCATATCTCTGGTAGTAAAATCAAAAGGTCCTTCCTCGAAGGGATGCTATATATATGGTTCTTAGACCATTGCAAAAACTAGGTGGTGACTCCAAAAAAAACCCTTGTGTCCACAATATCCAAATCCCAGCTTTTAATGCCTAGATTAGGAGCATCTCAGCCTCCAACTGCATTACCCAAATAAGTAAAACACTCTAAAAGCAAGTCTCACCATTTTCGTTCAAATCTCAGAGGAGATATTCTGAGATTTTGCTGCTGTCAGACCTGGTCCCTTCTAAATTTTGCTAATCAATCCCTTAAACTTCACTATAAAAGGAACTACCATCAACTCATAAAAGGGGGACAAGATCTTCTCATAAAATTCCTCACCCATTATTCTATTTTCAGCTCATAAATCAGTCCTTTAGTTTATAAATCAACTTTTGACCCATAAATACCCATGTACACTTACCCATAAACATCCCATTCCATCTCCTTAGAAATCCCTGGAACTTAAAATAGTCATAAGTAGCCCCTTTTTACACTATACCCGAAAATGGCTAAACACCACTTCATCTCTCTTTTATATTTCCATATATTCACTCATACTTTCCATAAAGTAACTCCCACAACTTACTATACACATATATTCATTATTATGGGCGTGATATGGCACATGGAGATCTTATTTAAACATTTGCTGCACTAGATGGACATTCTTTTCTCTCCCTTCATTCCATCCTATTTTTTCCTCTTTTACTTGTAATTATGAAGCCTTTAATCCTTGTTTATTGCTAATATAATGAAGCCCATAATGTCTTGGATACTATGGAAGTTTTCTCTTATGTTGACTTAATAATGAGGAAAATATATAATTTTTATCATGTAAACACATTATTAACTAATTAGATGTTACCGCTGGTGGTCTGTCATATTCACTACTGGACCATTTTTCCTCTTATGTATTTGTTGTAACAGACCCACTTTTATATTTACCGACTATGGAGGAAATGCATGATTTTTACTGTGCGAATATACTAATTATTTTGTCAAGCATCTACCGTTGGACGTTTCTCTTTTTACTGGTTGAATATTATTTAAGCACTTAATGTGGTGGACCATCATTTGTGCTAGCTTATCTTTGTAGGAGGTATTTTTGGAGCCCTATTATAATCTTTATTGGATGCAACCCAAACTTTGAGCAAAAATGGGTCTCTCACACTTCACCGATAGTCTTTGGGCTATATTCCAAGCCCAAAGTCGAGTCTCGATCTTGACTTCCCAAATATCATATTGGTAACGAAAAAAAAAATGCCCCTGACATTCTGGTGACTCTACTGGGGAGTCAACCATGAATGAAGAATCACAATGCCTTCTATCTTGTGGAACATCCAGCAGTAAGGAACTCAACATATTAGCCATCCAGCAACACAAAGTCAACCCTCCACAACTACACTTGATGCCAAATTTTAGAAGTAGCGGCCTTCGCTACCCTACTGCACCAGATGCTAATCTCCAACAGTAATTCTCTGCACTATCCAGCAATACCTGATACTAAATTCCAGCAGTAACAATCTACTCTAGCTATAGCTGATGCTAGACTCCAACGGTAACAATCTACACAATTTACCCCACCTGCACCAGATGCTGATCTCTAGCAGTAACAGTCTGAACCATCCAACCGTACAAGATGCTAATCTCCAGTTGTAACAACCTACACTAACTAGCTGCACTAGATGCTGATCTCCAGCAGTAACAGTCTGAACTATCCAGCCGCACTTGATCCTGAATTCCAACTGTAACAGTTTGCACCACAACCACACTTGATGCTGAACTCTAACAGGAACAGTCTGCACTATCTAGCCGTACCTAAGGCTGAACTCCAGTAGTCACAATCAGGATCACAGCCACAACGCTAAATTCCAGCAATAACAATCTTAGTCATCCAAGCCCCTTAAAGGAAGCTCATAATTTGCACAAGAAACCACAATAATTTGATCAACAAGAGAAGGGGTCAACAACTAGAGATCCTCCATCTAGTGTACGAGGCACCTCTCCTTAGCAGTTTGTCACTCTCTTTGATCTCATTATTTTGCTGGAAAGAGAAAGAGACAAACTTCCAAAAAATGCCCAATCATTTTGTCTGTAAGCCACCATATCAAGCTAAGTTGCTCAATGATCCATGCCTAAAGAAGTATGAAGCTCTTTCCTCCATTCTCTATGATGGGTGGAAAGGAGACGTTCTAGAACATGACAATAAATTCTTGAATTCTATGGGTCCTCATGCAAAGAACAAAGAACTTCATTTAAGGGAATTCCCAAAGTCCCTCACCAACCATGCATATACTTTGTATGCAACACTTAAGCCCGGTTCCATCCCCACGTGGGACAATATGATTAAAAGTTTCTGCTCGAAATTTTTTTTTCCCATGAAAGAGAAAAAGATCAACACTGTCACTCTTCACAACACCAAGCTAAAGCCTTCCAAAAAGATTTCTTGATTGCATCTATCAACTTAAATATACCGCTCTTGGTTGTTATGAGTAGTAAGACAAATCTTCATCAACAACATGCTATATGATTATCATGCATACTTGGAAAGTCTTGATATCCCTTTGATCAGCTCTACTACTCCAAAAGACCCACAAAACGGCTGCATCAATAAAATCATTCACCACTGGAGAGCCCTGAAGAGAGCACGCCTCAAGCTCTCATTATCTCTAGCAGTGAACTAATTACTGGAATCAAGCAAAAAAAAAAATTTGGAAGTGAATAAGTAAGTTATCTTCCTACTATATGAGGAGAGGAATGAAGTTTTTTGATAGATAAGTAGCCTACGGGGTGCTTAAGCCATACAAGCCTAACCAAGAGCCAACTCCCGAAGACAAGCGAGATCCATTATATTGTCGCCTCCATCAACATGTGCATCACCGAATCTAAAAGCACTCAAAAATATATTTCATAGAGAGGTTGCAAGCAGAACCATCGACCTCAAACATGGGTAATAGGTCCAGCAGAACCCATTTTCACAACACAATGGAGGGAATGCCATGTCAGCAATAGACATTCATGTTGGGAATGATGTCCAATGCTTCCATGATGCTACCAGAAACTGTCTCCACTCTTCAACAAGGCCCTATTTTGTTCAGACAACCAAGGCTCAAAGAGGATTCAAGAAGAGTAGCACCAAAAAAGCCCTAGTATCAATTACCATTGAATTTGGTGCACACTCCTTCACCGCTGGAGTCCATACTAGCCAAACTTTCCTATTGATTGTGAATGCCACTACTCTCACCAATGAAGATATGGAGGAGCCCAAGAATATATCCTTGGCAGCATATAGAGCTGATTCTTAAAAGATGGTCATATCGTTGCACTTATAAGATTCCATGTGGTTAATCTAGCCATGGCCTATCATGTCTTGCTTAGACCGCCATGGCTCCACAAATTTAAGTCCGTATCTTCATTGACATGTAGAGGGGAGACTCAATGGTAAGCCCATAAACATCCCGGCCAATCTCACTCCATTTGATCCATCCGAAGCTTATATAATGAAACTAGTCTCTATGATGAACTTATCTCATATGGGGAAAATTCTATCACAAGCCTCATTGGAACTCCATTGCCAAATTGAAGGGACATCAAGGATGATCCGAAAATTAGTTTGAAAGTAATTTTTGATCCAAAAGAAAGAAAAAGTATAAAAAAGCATCCAGCAGTAGATCACAGCCACAATGTGAATAGATCCAGCTACTAGGATAGTAGCATAATCTGTCACTTACGAAGATATATGAGGCCTAGCTACCTCAAACAGAAGGTACCTAGATTGAATGAGGCCAATACAATTCCATCTCACAGCTGTATCCAGAAAAGAGCACATCCAGCGGCAGAAGAGTTCTTATCCACCAGTATGGCTGAACCATTTAAGGAACCTCCATCATTACCTAACCTATCTTCTCCATCTAACAAAGAATACATCGATGTCCTCGCTTGGGAGCATTACATGATGCCTAGTTCAGATCCTAACTTATTTATACGTGCTCCCAATATCAAACCATGGAGGGACTTATCATAGTATATTGACTCTCCACCGCTGTACTCATGTCATCGTGCTGCTGGACTGCCATCAGTTTACTGACATACAGCTGGAGTCATGAACTATCCAAGATAACTCATCACATCACTATATTTAAATTTATATTGAATATATGCTACTCTACTATCACTATACCACTTAATACAAATTACTTTGATATTATTTCATATACATCATTCAATTAAAGCTATCACACTAAATACATACTACTTTATCTCGAACATCATTGCCACCATTAATCAAAATTATAATACAAAACATATTATTTAATCAATCATCATCATGATTCTTAAATATTGGGCTTTCTCTATTTTGTAGCCATAAAACCCATGAGAATTTTCTATCCCAATATAAGAGCTCGAATCATCCAAGATACTCAATAACTCCTTGCAATTGAAGTCATCAATATTATCCCAATCACTAAAGAAAATTCTTTCTGAATCAACAGAGGAGCTTTATTATCACCATCAAAGTCGTGGCAGCCAAATGCATATTCAATGCCGTGGTAACCCCATGCATCATGTTACTAGAATCATCATATTCATATGTACCATATCATTAGTACCCTTGGAATCTTAAGCATTATCAAGATCAACTATCTTACACTTGGGCGCTTTGATCTCAAAGGTCCAATATATCTGGCATCTCGAGATCTAGAGACCTTTATCTTGTAAGAGAAGTTTATGATAGTGGTTATTATTGTCTAAGCACAGCGAAAGGTGAAAATCTCACAGAACCTATAAATGGCAAATAGCTGAAGTTATATCATACTTAACTCAATCATCATATTTCCTACAAACTACATCAGAAATAAAGAGTAAGCATTTTTTTGGCTCTAAACTATAAGTATCTTATGTTTATTTCAAAACTATGAGTATTTTAAGATATTTTTCTTACATAGATATTTATATTTCAAACTTGCAATAACAACCATTTATTACTAAATATCTTCAAAATAAACTATCATGAGCCCAAAAAGTTATTTTTGCGAAATAAAATGTATAGCTTCCATGATTGTATTTTAGCTCAAGTGTATCAATCTTTCAATGATCAAAACATATTTCAAACTTACACATTGTAAGGTTGAATTTTATCAACCATCTTGTTGGCTTTATTCCGTACCAAATTTGCTTGTATTTCAGCAATTAGTAACCATGTATTTAGGTGGGATTCTTGTAACACTACAAAAAAATCGTCCTATCCCAGCGTTTTTGTCCCGGCGTTTTTACAAACCGCCGTAATAGGTAAGCCTATACCAGCGCTTTTTGTCGGCGCTTTACAAAGCGCTACCATAGGAGGCCTATAACGGCGTTTTTCAAAAACGCTGGTATAGGAAGCTCAAAAGCGCTGGGATAGGTCATTCTGATAAGGGAATGAGAAAAACCTGTCCCAGCGCTTTTAAAAGCGCTGGGACAGGTCTCTCCATTCCCTTATGAAAAGAGGTCTGTCCCAGCGCTTTTGAAAGCGCTGGGATAGGTCTCTCCAAAACACTGGGATAGGTCATTCTGATAAGGGAATGAGAAAGACCTGTCCCAGCGCTTTTAAAAGCGCTGGGACAGGTCTTTCCGTTCCCTTATGAAAAGAGGCCTGTCCCAGCGCTTTTGAAAGCGCTGGAATAAGGTCCACCTATTCTAGCGCTTCTAAAAGCGCTGGGATAGGTCTCTCCAAAACGCTGGGATAGGTCATTCTGATAAAGGAATGAGAAAGACCTATCCCAGCGCTTTTAAAAGCGCTGGGACAGGTCTCTCCGTTCCCTTATGAAAAGAGGCCTGTCCCAGCGCTTTTAAAAGCGCTGGGATAGATCTCTCCAAAACGCTGGGATAGGTCCCTCACACCACTTAAAAATTTTCAGACTTCCCACTTATTTTTTTCACCTTCCCACCACTTTGGCCTCTCGTTTTTGGTCTCCCTCTTCTTTGCTTCAGATATTTTCCTCTCACCCACATTTTCTCTCCCTCTCCCTCTTCCTTAACCCATTTCCCCTCTTCCTCTCTTCTTCTTTACTCAAAACCCACCATTTTTTTTCTGAAATTTCAAACACAAAAATATTACCCAAAACCACAAACCCTACCCAAAGCAAGGTAAGTCTCTCTAGCTCTCATTTCTATTTTATAGCAATATTTGTATATATATTTGTTGTTAAATTTTTGGTCTTTTATTTTTGATTTTGGTTGAAGTTTGGTTTGGGTTATGTGTATATTTATGTGTAACTGTTGGTTGATTGTATGGGTTTTAGTTTTGGTTTTGGTTAAAGTTTAGTTCATTTTGTGGCTTTTTATTTTTGATTTTGGTTAAAGTTTGCTTTATTTTGGAGGAACTATAGGTGGTAGTAGTGCTAACAAAAATTTTCTCTAAGGTTTACATTAGAAATTGTTAATCTGCCTCTGTACAAAGCAAGGTAAGTCTCTCTAGCTCTCATTTCTATTTTGTAGCAATATTTGTATATATATTTGTTGTTAAATTTCTGGTTTTTTATTTTTGATTTTGGTTGAAGTTTGGTTTGGATTATGTGTATATTTTTGTGTAACTGTTGGTTGATTGTATGGGTTTTAGTTTTGGTTTTGGTTAAAGTTTAGTTCATTTTTTATGTTTCACAAATCAATCTGTTTTCGTTTTCAAACAATTTACCGTTTGATTGATAGTTAGGGTTTAATTTGGTAGAAAAATTCGAATCAGTTCCTTTTAGAATTTCCTTTTTAATGTTCTGTTTGGTCAGTGGGAAAAATGCACGAAACTAAGATTTTGAATGTTGAGTCTTATAAGAATTTTCTCTTCTACCAAACAGCAAACATGGACATTTGATTATTTATGTTGAATATTCATTTTTTGTTGTTGTTCTAGGCATTGTAAAGAGGTGGAGTCCCTAATGGTGATTGAGACTTGTGTGTGGTTGTGATTTGTGTGGAGATGGACAAGAACAAGAGCCATACCGATCTGCTCGCTGTTGGCCGCAAAAAAGGTCCTTGTTCATTATCTTTGTTTATTCATTCTATGTAGTTTGGGATTTTTCGTGTTTGAAACTGTTGTTCATCTGTGTTTGGTTGCTTAGAAATTGTAGGAAAAAAATGGATATAGGTTTTGTTTCTTTGGTTTTATGATATTATCGAGTTCATAATTAAGTTAATTTTGTATTATAGTTAAGTTTTAGTTCAATAACTGTTTGGGGGCAACTAAGCTGGTTACTTTGTTTGAAGGAGTGGAAATAAAAAAAGTAGAAACGAGGTTTTTGCTTTGTGTTTTTTATTATTTATTTTGTATCTCATTGAGCAAATGTAGCACCAGGGTTTTTGAATATTTTATGTCGGGCGTGATTGAGTAAATGTAGCATATTATATTATATATTAAAACATATAATATATAGTCAATCTATTGACTGAGTTGCTAGCTTTAGAATCCATGCATTCACACTTCACAATCATACTTTATTTTTATTGTATATTGTGAAAGTTTAATAATTTTAAGGTTTAAACACTCTGTGGCTATCAAATACAAGTCAAAAGACTTCACGTTAATTGACTCCAACGAAACTCAATCACCTTCATTCACCAAGTTATGAATTAATAATTAATAATATATGTATGTATTTTACTGTTTGTTTGCAAAGACAATTATGTTTGACTTTATTCTCTTTTAAAATTTTTTTTTTCCTTCTCATTGTGTGGATTGCATCATTGTTTAATTAGGTACTGGTTATCTCTCCAAAAAAAGTGCTGGGTAAGTAGTTAGTGTATTTTATTTTATTTTATTTTTTAATTGTGTGGATAATGTCCGGTGTCTTTTTAATTTGCTGCTGCACCGATTCTTGTTGTCAAAGTCAAACAAGTAACCACTGGATCCATTGGTCTAGATGGTACCTTTTCATGCACTTCAGCACTTATAGGTGTGTGGATTATTTGTATAGTTTCTAAGTTCTAACCTAATTCGAAAAAAAAAAACTAAAAAGTCAAAACAAGTGATATATTGGATGTGGTTTGTATAGTTGGATTGTGTGGGGGTGATATTTTGTGGCTTATGGCTTTGTTGCCCCAATTCTTGTGTTTAAAAATTTTCATGTTGTATATCTACTTGGGTGGCAAAGTTTGATGGGGGACCTCAGGTAATAAGCTCTCTTTATGTCTTGATTTCATTATTATTTTTCTTAATTTGAAGTTTTAAGTATTGGAGTAAGATACACATGAGTTAGAAAAACAATTGTTGGACTGACATTGGGTTGAGAACAGGCTTCTATTGCAGCTATGTTTTAGTTTTTGCTTTTGATCCTAATACTCCCTTAACTTCTTGCTTGACCCTTAAGAGGTTTTTGGTTTTCTGTTATATATATAATGATAATAATAACTAATTATTTTAATCTACATTTTTATTATTGGAGATTGGATATCTTGCTTGTCTACTTTGTCAGTTTTTTTTTAATTTAAGTGGTGATGCATTTGTGGTACTTAAGCTAGGTTGATTTTGTTTGGTTGCTTCTTGATGAAACATGCTTTTGAGTAGTCTTGCTCTTTATAAATTTTTTATATTTTCCTTTAGAAGTAAAATCTTATAATTTATAATTATTCCAAACTATGTAGCTGGAATTCTGTTTTTCAGTTTGCTCGTGTGGTCATCTTTCACATAGCACTTGTACATTTGTCTTCTTGTCTTGTTTCTATTGATGTTTTCTTGCTTATAGTGGAACCTGGTTATGTTGTGCTAGCAGCTCTTTTTCTAGTTTGGATTGTCACATTGTCTGTATGCAGGAAGCAAGATGTTTTTGTTTGGGTACTTCACAACTTAAGCAGCTGAGTTTGGCGATAAACTCCCTTTTTCTTCCCCTTTGTTTTTCTCTCCTTCAAGCACAATAATTTTAAGGATACATTTTTGTTGTTTTAATTTTGTCTAATACTTGGGTTTGTGACTAAATTTCCTAGGTTTCATTTTCGAGAAGAATTATAATTCCAAGTCTTGCAAAGTGAGGGTTTGAAATTTCTATTGCAATTTTTCTTCCTTTGTCTTGCTGTCTTATTTTATTTTTGGTCATTATGTGTTGGCAACTTCAATAATGAATTCATAGCTTAATCTGGCAGTGCTTAGTATTGTTGTAGTCCACAATTTTAATCGTAGTGTGTCTTGAGGGAACGCTTTTGCTTTCTCTTCTCCTGGCATTTGTGGGCTTTTTGGGAGTTACATTGGTATGCATCGTAATTTGTTAACTTGGATTGTTCCTACTTGATTTCCTTGTCCCCCAATATCTAGCAACAAAGAAGAGCTTGGCTTTCTAAGTTAGAAAGGATTTATCTTTATATTTTTGCATTCTTTGAAATATAGTTGTTTTTTCATTTGTTGTTTTGCAACTCCTGTGATTCTCTTTGCATGTTAAAATTCTATTACTTATATGTATATAGAACTGTTTTTTTTTTCTTCTGCTGTACTTGGCAATTTAAGCAACCAAGTTTGATTAGGTTGATAAATTCTCTTTTTCTCCTGCTTTCATCATTCTCTTTTGCAATCATGAGAACTTAAAAAACTTTTTGCTTGTTTAATTTCATTTGAAATGGATAGTTCTTTCATTTGTTGTTCTGCAACTTCTGCAATTCACATGTTAAAAATCTATTCTTTGTTTGTCTACAGGAACTAGTTTTTTTTAAAAAAATTTTTGTGTTTGTGCTTAGCAGCTTTAATAAACTGAACTTTTCATTTGGTGATAAGCTCTATTTTCTGCCTGCTTTCATTATTCTCTCTTGCAATCATAAGAATTATAAATTTTTTGTATTGTTTTAATTCTTTTTGATACTTGTGCCTGTAAATTCTTTTCTTAGGCTTTGGTTTCCTTCACATCCATAAATTCATGTCTCACCTAGGGAGGGCTTGAAATTTCCCTTGCAATTCTTCTTGTTTCTGTGTCTTCTCTTGTTTAAATTTTGGTCATTTAGTTTGAATGTGGTAATGCCTGTTGATGTTGAGGGACTGGTAGATTAACAAAGTTTTTGACCTTAATATGGTTGCCAGGGAAAATAATACAGCTTTTTTGGTTCATCCTATAACACAAGTTAGGCTTTCTAGGAATGACTTGGTGCATGGTTTCTTTTTAAGGCATTTGTTGAGGGACAGGTAGATTAAGAATGGTCCAAGTATGACTTCATTCCATTTATTTAATAGATTTGGGTGCAAGGTTTATTTATTTATTTTTAAAGGTGTTTGTTGTAGCAAGCTTTTGTAGATCAATTTTTTTTTTGCTACAATTCTATAGATCAACATGTTTCTTCTATTGGAGCATAATACATGAAGTTTCCTTTCCCTTATTGTTGGCTGGCCGGTAATTATGGGTCTAAAATTTATGACTTTTTTCTAGTTCTCTAGATTTCACTTTTTGCGCATACATTGTCTAATATATTGTTCCCTCAAAAGGAATCATTGTTCCTTGTTGCACGAAACTTCTGTAGAGATCAATTGTTGCTGAATGTGGTTCAATTTGGGGCCATTTTATGTTTGCAAGGTCATCGCTTATTTGAATGTGGTAATTTCTCTTATTGGTATGGTGCAGGTAGATTGATGTTGATCTTGTGGTTGCCTAGGTTGAGTTCTTCAGGTTATTGGTTTGTCCTGTGATTGGCATGACTTAGGCTTTTTGTGAATCAAATTCTTTTAACTTACACATTTGGTCTTAGCATTATTATTGTAAAAAATATATGAATCAAATTCTTTTAATCTATGTTTTTGGTTTTTGCATTATTATTTGTAAAAATATGAATTGTGGTTCATTACAAGTGTTATAAAATATGTAATGGAAAATATGTATTGTAGGTATATTTCAGGTCTATAAAATTAATTTTTTTTTTTTTTTTAAAAAGGACCTATACCAGCGCTTTTGAAAGCGCTGGCATAGGTCCTTTTAAATTATACTGATTCAAGACCTATACCAGCGTTTTTGAAAGCGCTGGTATAGGTTATCTTCACATTTTCATAAAGGCTGTCCCAACGCTTTTAAAAACGCCGGAACAGGGTTTGAAAGCGCTGGGACCTATCCCCGCGCTTTTGAAAAGCGCTGGTAGAGGTCCGCACGACCCTATCCCCACATTCAAAAAGCGGCGGTCTAAAGCGCCGGGAAAAAAAAACGCTGGGATAGGAATTTTGACCCTATCCCAGCGCTTTTTGGGGCTATCCCAGCGCTTTTCAAAACGCTGGGATAGCCCCATTTTTTTGTAGTGTAAGGGTAGTGAGTGAGATAGTGTGAAGAAATGCTCAAGAGTGTGCAAGAAAAAAAGGGACTCATGATTGAATCTCGCGGGTAACTCGCGACTGCAAGCTGCCAGAAGATGCTCACATGCCAGGCATGCCAGAAGTTGAAGCATCACTACAGCTGGAGCACTACAGGACAAAATAGGACAACTGGCCATTCAGTTACCTCACGGCTGGAACTCGCGACTCAGTCAAGCCGCAAGGCCAAGCCGCAATCCAGCCCTGTTTTGAAAAACCTGACTCTTCACATTCCATTCTCACCCCAGTATAAATACCCCTTTTACCCACGAAAGAAAGGGAGCTTCCAGAGAGAATTTTGAGAGATAAACCCTAGAGAAAAACAAGATTGATTTATCCCCAATCTTCATTAAGAGACTCTTCAAATTCCTCAACTCTCTTCCTCTCCATTGTTAAATCCTTGAGAGGCTTATTTCCAAAACTTTTTCTCACATATTCATTTCTGTGAGAGGGTTGTTTGGTGCTTTGGGAAGCAGTTAGGAAGGAACCAATTTCACATTGGTTGATGCTATGGTCAAGTAGCGGAATTCGGGAAGCTAGAAAAGAAATAGGTTCGGCACAACCTTGTTGGAGCAAGAAGCTTGGAAGGCTTAGGTACACTAGGTAGATTAGCCTTGGAGGGTCTATTGCTGTTCATGTATCCCAACTACATTTTCTAGTGAATTATTGACCGCTTGGAGGGCGGCAAAGAGGTTTTACGCCAAGGGCTTCGGTTTCCTATTTGATAACACATTGTTGTGTTGTCCTTGTATTTGCATCTCTCTTCCCTTAATCTTTGCCTTTTATTTTCTGATGTGGATGTGATTTTAATTGGCTTAGATTGCTTACCAATTCTGTTTATAGCTTGTGTTCATTTTCCACACACTTATTGTTTGTCATATAGCTTGAATTGGTAATTTTGTTTTGGGGGGTCTAAACGTTCATAGTGTTTTATACACTATTTGAACTTTCACACATATTCAAATTTGATAACAACCTCTATGGCTGGATCTCTTTAAAATAAAATGGCCATGTGTTTGGCAAGTGATTTCAAAAATTGATATTGTCTCCATGAACATACTTTGATTTTTGAGCCTAAGAATAGTAATTTTCTAAAAATCAAGATATCTTGATAAAAGAAATTTATGGCTAAATAAAACACAATATATACAACAGAACATGTTTCAAGTCATTATATAAAACACAACATATATGACTAGACAAATTTTCAAAACATCACATAGAACATAGTATTTATGACTGCATAAGCTTACAACATATGTCACATTATGTAGTGATTACATCATAATATATCACCAAAGCAAATTATTGAAAAGGACACATAAGAAAATATAAAGATCTACTCCAACAAAGCCATTGCCAAAGGTCTCCGCTGGAGAAGAAGCACTACTAAAAGACAAATACCACGTGATCTCATCCCTTTGATTAAAGGATAAAGTTCAGTCATCATTGATGTAATATTCTCCTCAAATCAAGCATCTTCAACATCACAAACAGTACGTGATTTAGTAGCATGACAAATATGACCAATAATACAACAACCAACGGCTGGAGCAATAGTCCTCTCATACCATCACCAATCTTGCATTCAATTGTGAAGCCATTATGATTCTTTACAATATCTCCAAGTACCTTGAAGATCAATCTTCTTAAGAGCAACATCAGAAAATTTTACATGTACCACTGTAAAGTAAGAGACCCTAGTCAAATATCCAGCGATAACAACGAAAAAGCAACTGAACACCATCAAGCCATAAATGAACAACTTGAGATCACCACTCATGCCTAGAGATTCCTTACTCTGGGGGACATCGTGCCTAACTCAAGTTGCGGAGAATCAAAGCTAGACTCTTAGAAACAATCTCTCCAACTGCAACAACATCAACAAGGCCTTTGTCAATTGCCATTATGTCTTCAGCAGCAAAACCTGAAGTGAAAATACATTAGCAATAAATATAAATGATGAGAAAGAGGAAAGGGGTAGAAAATTACCAAAGTCTATATCCATATCCTCATCTCCCTCATCATACTTCTTCAACTATGTCTTGCACTATCACCAAGCTGCTGGAACTATAAGGACAGAAAAAAGCAAGGCCATGAATGAAGACAAGGAATAGAAGAAAAAATAAAGAAAGGATGTAAGAAGATAACAAGTTTTTGAAGATACCTCTTCCGCAAGTTCATAAATCTTCATCCTACCAGCAATAGTCTCTCTCTTTTATTGCTTCATTGGCAATAACAATAGTTGGACCTATGGAACCAACAATTGCGTTTCTAAAAGTACCATTTGGATCTAAATAAGCATCATTTAAGGATCTGGATTTATCATGGCTGGAATTCTCACCAGATCAAACTTAGGGGCTTCCACCACAACATTATTCTCTTTAATCCACTCATCTGAACATCTCCTCCATGAACCAAAAAATTTATTAAATTCAGCATGTGTCGCTAGATTCTAGCGGTGCATCAAATCATGTGTCACTGTAAAACACTTCATTAGTAGTCTCTCAACTAGATCAACCAATAATGAACCCACAAAGACACATAAATCGAATGGGGGCTAACAGAAGCTCTCACCGCTAGATATAAAACACCAGTAGTAGTTGGAACCCATGTAGCTTTGTGAACATCTTCCCAAGAGCACTAATTAGATTATCATTCAATTACTGCTAAAACAATGGAAATAACAGCACCATAGATCATGCAGTGGCAAAAGAGGCTTAATCTCTTTAACCTCCTTGCCAGCGGCTTTAGTTCCACCAACAACAAAATTATCTCTATCAACCATAAATTAGCTCAATCAAGAAGAACTTTATCAGAAAACAAGGATGAAAGAAGTTAGGAAGGAGATAAAGGGTTCTCTTACTCTTAGAAAAAGAAGAAGAAGCTCTCTCTTTCAAGCTCACCATTTCTTTCTTTCAACCCATGCATCACAAGTTTATGGAATCATTCAAACTCGTATGTGTGACCAAAGGCGAGCTAATCACACATACTTGGGGGGCTAAATGTTGAAGTACAATTTTTTCACTCATGCCATGTGCCCCAATCCTATTTAATCATAATTATTTATTCACCAAAAAATACCAAAATATCACCCATAAATTATTTTGGGCCTCCATGAATATTTCTCATCCCATTGGCCCACAAATATTTCATATCTCATTATCTAGATTAGGTCATGATATAAACTATCACAAAAAGCCCAAAAAACTCATTTCTTATCAAATTCTATTATTATTATTTAGTTAAGCCCAAAACCGACCCTATGAGCCCAATGCACACATCCCATTCTATTAAAAGCCCAAGAATACTTATGTTTGGTAATATTTGAAAAGCCCATAATTCAAGTCCATGACAAAACAATTTTATCAATGGAATTCAAATCCATAATCAAAACCCGTGGTTTAAATCCATGGCAATTTTATCAATGGAATTAAAATCCCATAAGCAAAGTCCATGGTTTAAACCCATGGCAATTTATTTATCAAAAGCCCAATTCACATTGGCAATATTAAAAGCCCAATTCTCATTGACAATATCAAAAACTCAATTCTCATTAGCAACATCACCAAAAGCTGAATTCTCATTAGCAACATCAAAAACTCAATTCTCATTGGCAACATCAATAGCCCAATTTACATTGGCAATATCAAAAGCCCAATTCTCATTAGCAATATTAAAAGCCCAATTCTCATTGGCAATATCAAAAGTCAAATTCTCCTTGGCAACATCAAAAGCCCAATTTACATAGGCAATATCAAAAACCCAATTCTCATTGGCAATATTTAAAGCCCAATTCTCATTGACAATATCTAAAGCCCAATTCGCATTGGCAACACCAAAAACTCAATTCTCATTGGCAATATTAAAAACCCATTCACATTGGCAATATCAAAAACCCAATTTACGTTGGCACTATTAAGAGCCTAAGCTAACTACTTGGCACTATTTTATCAAAAGCCCAAGGGTATTAATATTTGGCAAAATACTATATCGTAAGTATTTCACTTAAAGTCCAATGATAAACAATGTTTTAAGTTCTTAAACCTCTACTATAATATTACAAGCCCATGAAATCTATGATAATTATCTATTTTCAAAACCCACGGCA
This sequence comes from Quercus parvula, assembly GCA_030820535.1. Taxonomy (NCBI): domain Eukaryota; kingdom Viridiplantae; phylum Streptophyta; class Magnoliopsida; order Fagales; family Fagaceae; genus Quercus; species Quercus parvula. The sequence continues at coordinate 24,143,243 of JAUAME010000011.1, read as the reverse complement.
ATCATCTTATAAAATCCCATGGAAAGTTATGATTATTTATCTTAGACCCATTATAAATATTATTCACAAGAAACATTTGAGGTTACTATTTAAAAGCCCTAAAGAAAATATCATTCATGATAGGCCAAAAACGAATCGACCCCTTGTGATAAATTAATTAATTAATTAGCCAAGTTTTATAATTAATCAAATTAGCATGCCAACATGTGGTAGCACAAAAAAATCACCAATTAAACTAAGTGCAGCGGAAAATAAATTGACACAGTGATTTGTTTACGAATGGGGAAAACCAACACGGCAAAAACCCCACCGAGTGATTTTAAGGTCACCACTCCTGAAATTCCACTATTATCACAACAAGCAGTTACAAGTAAAGGAATCTCAGTACCTTATACCAACCTACATTTGAACCCTTACCCTAATACCCAATTGGACTTGTTCTACAGTGACAATTTCTCCTTTTGATGCACGGCTCCCAATACGTGACTAACCAATTGCGCGAATTCCAGTAACCGACTTCAATCACCAACTAGAGAAGGTTGTTGGCTACAAATTTCTTCAGTTCATCCCAATGAGGAAGATCCAGAAGATACTTGTCACAAAACCCTACGGTGCACAAACACAGCAACTTCTTCACATGAACGATGAACTAAGGCAAATTCTATCTCCGGTCACAATTTGCTTGAACAAACTTTGCTCAATCACTTGTAAACACTTTGACGGCCCTTAAAATAATCTTTTTATATGTCTAGGGTTGTGAGAAAAGAAGGCACAAACACAAAATCACAGATTAGAGTCAAAACAGATCTGAAATTCTGTTTTTCATAAACCTCGACAGATACCGTATCTATCGAGTTGCTGTCGAGCTACGGGACTGGAACAGCTCTTCAAGCTCAATAGATGGCTAGCTGTCGAGCTTTAATGGCAGGCACTTTTCAAACTTGAATCTTGGACAGACTTGTATGGCTTCAACACTTAATCTTGAAATAGAGTTTCTTGAAGTATTAAACACATCCTAGATCTACCCAAATACAAATAAAGTGCGTTTTGTCAAAAGTTTAGCCAATTACATAAAATAGTGACATATGTTCCTAACAAGTGAATCACATATGTCCTAACAATTTACAAAATAATTCAAGGCAAAAATTATGAGAAAACTATACAAGTTGTTATTTAAAGCCCATGGAAATTAATACCCAAAACATATCATAAATATTTATTAAAACTCATGAATACATTTCATTTTTACTAACAACTAAAGCCCAGGTGAAATAAAAATCTATGGCAGTATATGGTAGCTTTGTCAATTTTGTAAGGCTCACAATGAGAAAGTAAGAGGATAGGCCCAAGTGGAGAGAACCACCAAGTCAAAGGCCCACCAAAATACTCAACCTTCAGGGCCAAGTCCAACATGAAATTTCAGCCAAAACAGCCTATATGTGCAAACTAACTCAGCTGGAGAACTCCCTTTAGTTTTTCCTTCCGTTGGAGATCACCCCAAGAAGAAACCAAGCTCCCAAACCAAATTAGGAGCTGGCCATCTGTCCCATCAGCTTCTCTACCACTACCAATTCTGACGTGAATAGTAATAGAAGCTAGGCTGACACCTAAAAGCTAATAGGTAATAAATACCCTTCTTCTCAAATTTTTGGTCACAACTTAATAAAGCCATAACCAAAACTTCCAAGCTCATGAAATCCTCAACTAAATAGTTTATTTTATTATTAAAATGTATGTAATTGATTCATGAACCAAGCTCATGAATCCTAAAAGGGAAAAAGTGGTTTGGAGGGCATAAGGGGGTGTCCAGTAGAAGCTCTAGCAAAGGCATCAATGGTTGACACCTGGCTTGGAGTGTCAACCAACCCTCTTGAGCTCTGATGCTAATTGCAACAAGCAAGATCTCTCGTCCTCATACTTACCCTAATCCTTTTGGACGAAATTAATCTCCAAATCCCAGCTTTTAATGCCTAGATTAGGAGCATCTCAACCTCCAGCTGCATTACCCAAATAAGCAAAACACTCTAAAAGCAAGTCTCACCATTTTGGGCCAAATCTAAGAGGAGATATTCTAAGATTTTGCTACTGTCAAACCTGGCCCCTTCTAAATTTTGCTAATCAATCCCTTAAGCTTCACTATAAAAGGAACTACCATCAACTCATCAAAGAGGGACAAGATCTTCTCATAAAATCCCTCACCCATCATGCTATTTTCAGCTCATAAATAAGTCCTTTAGTCCATAAATCAGCTTTTGACCCCTAAATACCCATGTAAACTTTACCCATAAACATCCTATTCCATCTCCTCAAAAAATCTCAGAACCTTAAAATAGTCATAAACAGCCCCTCTTTACACCATACCCAAAAATGGCTAAACGCCACTTCATCTCTCTTTCATATTTCCATATATTTACTCATACTCTCCATAAAGTAACTCCCACCACTTACTATACACATATATTTTTTACTATGGGCATGATATGGCACATGGAGATCTTATTTAAACATTTACTGCACTAGATGGACACTCTTTTCTCTCCCTTCATTTAATCCTAATTTTTCCTCTTTTACTTGTAATTATAAAGCCTTTAATCCTTGTTTATTGCTAATATAATGAAGGCCATAATGTCTTGGATACTATGGAAGTTTTCCCTCATGTTGACTTTGTTAGGACATATGTGATTCAATAATATGAACATATGTCACTATTTTATATAATTGGCTAATCCTTTGACAAAACGCACTTTACTTGTAATTGAGTAGATCTAGGATGTGTTTGATGCTTCAAGAAACAAGATTTCAAGTTCAAGTGTTAAAACCATGCAAGTCTGTCCAAAAATCAAGTCAAAAAGTGCAGGATTTTAAAGCTCGACAGCTAGCATCTATCGAGATTTAAAAGCTGCTGAAACCCATGGCTCAACAGCTAGCTCAATAGATGACTATCTATCAAGGTTTATGAAACTCAGTTTTTCAGGAATATTTTTCATCCAATCCATGAATGTATGTTTGAGCTTTCTTTTCTCACAACCCTAAACATATATAAGGATTATTTTAAGGATCGTAAAAGGTGATGCAAGTTGCACAAGAGCACAATTCCACATGTGTGAAGAAGAGTGTGACCGGAAACCTAGTTTACCCTAATTCTTGAAGAAGCTGCTATATTTATGCACCATAGGGTTTTTTGACCAAGCAACTTCATGATCTTCATCGTGTGATGAACTGAAGAACTTTGCAACCAACATCCTTCTCAAGTTGGTGATCAAGTCATGTACTGGGATCCGCATAATTGGTTAGTCACGTACTGGAAGCCGTGCATTGAAATGAAAGATTGTCACTACAGAATTAGTCCAATTGGGTATTGGGATAAGGATTCAACTGTAGGTTGGTATAAGGTACTGGGATTCCTTTACTTGTAACCACTTGTTTTGATAATAGTGGATTCTCGGGAGTGGTGACCTTAAAATCACCCAGTGGGGTTTTTGCCGTATAGGTTTTCCCCATTCATAAACAAATCACCATGTCAATTTATTTTTCGCTGCATACTTTAGTTAATTGGTGATTTGTTTATGCTGCCATGTACAATTGTATGTTAATTTGATTAATTAATAAACTTGGCTACTTAATAAATTAATTCATCACAAGGGGTTAATACATTTTTGGCCTCTCAAAAAACATGGTAAAAGATATTCAAATTGGCTTATAAGGCATGGTCGAAGTAAAAGTAGGAATGAGAACATAAAAAACTCTCTGATTCTCTATAGTTTCCTCTAAATATTGTGTTCAATCACCATACCATGGAGCATGAGGGTCGTATCATATACATGGTGGCTTCTTCTTCTTTTTTTGTACGTTTTTAGACCCCTTAAAACACAAGATGTTTAACCTAGTTACTTAGCCAAGTGATTACTTAGATAAATTATTCAAATCTAGGTTAACACAATCAAATCATATCATGTAAATAATGCCACTCTCCTGTTTGTGACTCCAAGACCACCCTTGAAGGTTTAGATCATCAGCACCTTTGATGACTAGAGAAGGCAGCAACTTTTACAACACCGGATCTTGATATTCTTCAAGGAATAATACCGATAGAAGCATGAGAGAGCTTTTTGGATACAAAACCCTAGATACAAAGAAGGCACACTCTTCTCTCTCTGAAAAGCCTTGAAAACCTTACCGAGGGTTAGCTATGATGTCCTTTAAATACTGGAAAAAAGGATTGCGATTTGGGCTTCAAACGGATAAGTTATGGCCTTTTTACGTTTGCTGATTTTTGCTGGTCTGTGACTTTCGATCAATCGAATCTAATTTTCGATCAATCGAGCCTTGCAGAAATTAAATAGTAATTTCCTGCAATTACTCAATTCCAAACTTAATTTAAACCAAACTTTGAGCAAATCTAAAACTATACCAAATGTTTTGATCATGGTTCGCCAACATATACAAATTGAAGTTCTAATACATTAGTTCCTAAAGTCTTAGAACCTAACATTTTTTTTTCCAATGTTTAGGAATATAGACATGAGTGGTTTAATTTTAGGTGTTTGAAGGGATCGAAGGAAGAAACACTATCTTCTTTAAAGGGGATTGTGTCTTGTAAAGCCTCTAAATGTAAAAACTCTTTAAGAATATATGGGTTCTCCTTATTTATTATATATATGTGTGTGTGCGTGCGCACTCTTACATATGGAACAAGATCCTTTACATTTCATCTATTACACCTTTTAGATTTTATATTATGAAGCTAACGATGTATAAACTACTACGTAATTTATATTTTTGAATGACAACCGTTTATGCACCTTTATATTTATAAATTTAATCTAAATCATAAATTGAATCTATTTAAAATGGAAAGGATTGTTTTCCCACGCTATTAGTGAGTAAAAACTCTCTTGCAAGGGATGAATCAACCGCTTGTGAGGTTTTTGTTCATTTAAGAGAGATATTGTATGCAATTGTTTGATTTGTTTCCAATATAATAAATAGAAAGAATGACGGTAAGGAATATTATGGGGTTGGAAGGAACTAAACTTTGTTTTAATACAGTTCCATATATCGATCGGCCACCTTTCTAAGTCCCATTATTAGCGTGGACCTTATCCTTCTACTATAAAAGGCAAATTTTGTTATGCAAAATAATTTGAGCATTTAAAGCATGAGATAGACGGTGCTTGGAGTGGACACATCCGAACCAAAGACGTTCGTTCTTATCCAAAATGAGCAAAAGGTTTCGGCGAGGGATCACCTGGCCCATGGGGCCTCTGTGTAAGATTGAATATGCATTAATTTTCAGGTGGGCAAGAAAACAATTTTGCCATATATTTATTTGCTTTGTTTGCAATTTGATAGGTCCTTATTACCTCTTAATAATTCCTCTCTCATCAATATGGTCCAATTTTCCAAGTGGGGCCAATGAGCTTTCTTTTCTAGTTTCTAAATATAGGAACTTGATCTTGTTGGGAGCTTTTTGCTGAGATTTTGGTTTCAGCTGATATCAACCACTTCATTTTTCTAAGTTATCTGTTTTGACTTGACAGAACCCTCTATTTTATTTTTTGAAAATTCTTAAGTACTCTGGAGAATTAATAAATGATGCTCACTCCTCTCACATTCATGGTAAACTTTATTATAGATTTAATAAATTAACACTACCATGAATATGACCACCATGAATGTGTGAGGAATGAGCATCATTCTCTATACTCTGAGAGTACCTAAGTATTATTTCTTCTTTTTTTTAATTCTTAAATTAAGATAACCTACTGGCCTTGAGGGCTTGGCTCTCCCAAAAATTTTAATATCCCTCTTAAAACATGAATATTTTTTATGATATAAATGACATCCAAGATGATACACTTCTTTAATATGACCCAAATGATATAAATGGCCTCAAAACTATCAAAGAAGAGGATACTGATTCCTCTTATGATAAAATGAATGGTGAAGAAATAGCCTCTCCTGTTAAACAATTTAAAATTTTAAAAAATCAAGTACAAAACCTGGAAAATTTTGTATCCACCTGAGAAAGAGTCTAGAGAGAAGTTTAAGGCTAAGAAAGAAAAGAATGCTTATTTAGTGTCATGAATGTTCAGAGTATGGTCATATGCCTTTTTAAAAGATCAATGTAATAAGTGTCTGTTTGGATACCGTTTATTACTAAAAACTGAAAACACTGTATCAAAATAATTTTTAAATGTGTAAATAGTGTCGTGGAATCCAATTTTAAAGAAAAATTTACTGAAATCTATACTTGCGAGTCCCGTGAACAGTGCACGAGACCCAAACAAAAAAACACCAAACGCCTAAACGCAGCTTTTTAGTGCAATCCAAACCCATCCTAAGTCTATGAATGTCACCCGAGGTGATGATGAGTCTGAGAGTAGTTAGCTAGTCAGAGACTCAGAGGGTGATTGAGGAAAGTTTATAGCTTTTGCTGTCTGAGTTGGTAATGATAAGGTAGTGAGTGAGTGTGATCAGCATAGTAGCTCATCTAAGGATGAATAAGTGAGGATCTCACTCCTGCAAGAAGCCTAAAACAAACTCTATAAAAAGTGTGTCAAAGTTGAAAAGACCTCTAGATTAGCCCTTAAGGAGTAATTTTCTTAAATACTCTCGGAACACAAAGAATTGTGCTCCCTCCTCTCACATTCATGGTAGGATCTACTCATTAAATTCATGATGGGATCTACCATGAATATGAGAGGAGAAAGCACCATAGTGCTCTAGGAGTACCTAAGAATTTTCAACCCTTAAGATGCTAAACAAGGGGAGGTTGAAAAGGAGGAGCTTGAAACGAAGCTAGATGAAGTCACCAAGTTGGTGGAAGTGTTTTAAGCTTGAGAAAGCTTCTTTATAAGAGAAAGTGAAGGGTCTAGAATGTGAGTTAGGTCAAGATAGAACTCAATTAGAGAGAATGTCTTGTGTTAATCTTAATAAAGTCTTAAGTTCTTAGAAGCCTAGTTTTTATTAGACTGGATAGGATGTACAGAGATTCAAAAGACAAAAGGCAAAAAAATCCCATAGGTACAGATCATAACTCGCAAACTACTTTTGACCACCACCTAGGAAGCGTAATGTCCTTCAATCTTCTTATTTTTGTCACCATTGTGGTGCTACTTGAAAATTGAAATACGTACTTATCCAAATTGTTAAGTAACAAGCGATTAAGAAAGTGTCTAAGACCAAGGCACAAGACCCTGTGCCTTCGCTTGGTGAGTGTTTTTTATTTTTCCCTCAATTTAGGGGAATGCATTTTCTTTTCAATCCATCTGTAAACGCTCTAAGACCAAAACCTCTTCAACTTCACAACCCAAGACACGTTATGTGGGTGAAGAATGATTCCAAAAATTAAATTTTTTTTTTCATCTCTCTTTTTTAAGACTTCTCTTTTGTTGTTGGATGTATTCTTTTCTTGACTCTCTAGATTACACATCATTCTAAATATTTCATACCAAGAGTCGGTGTATATTAGTTTACGCGGTTTGGCATTTTATTTCATTTCTTTATTTGATTTTCTCCTTTAGTTTAATTTGGTTTGTGTGTTTTTTTTCTTTTGTTATTTATATATTTATAATTGAAAATAAAAATAACAGAAGAATGAAAATTTAAGTATCCAAAAAGAAAGTGTGTGTGTGTATATACACTACTAGTAACCTTGTGTGGCCAAAGTACACTAAATCCGTGTGCTATTTGTAGCTTAGCCTTAGATCTATATGCACTAATTAGTTGAGTTGAGTTTTGCCGCAAGTGTGTGTATCTGGTAGGCAATCGACGTTGTAACTAGTATGTCTTTGCATTATGTCTAGCTATTCACTAGAAACTCTAAAGAGAAAGGCTTATATATGCGTGCACTCTCACAACTGTATGTTAAAAATACCCTTATGCTTGATAGAAAAACTACGGTGTTCTTGAACAAGGTAAAAAGGTGAACACTGCAATGATGATTCCGAAGACATTGATGATGCTGAAGCAGATGAAGATCATCTCGAGCTGCTTCGTCCATTCTTGGTATGGATTGTTTGCATGAGTTTTTGGTGACCCAGCATACCCTTGTCAATGATGTGGTTGATATCTGCACTTAGTTGACTCGCCTAGAGAGCCAGTTCCCTATGGCTGCCAACAATTTAGTATCACTTGTCATTCGTGAAAAAAAATGGGGGATCATGTTGTTGTATATGTGAATGGGAGTGATGTGTTTGTTAGGGAAATTGTATATTCTAAGAGCACTCACAGTAGACGTGGGATATGTGCCAAATGCTAAATATTTGGCACATATCCCACACCAAACCCCTTTTTCACCCATTTAGTAGATGTGGGATATGGTTTTTTTTTTTGCAACATTGAACAGTACCGTGACAAATTTGCCACAGTACGGAAGATGTGTGGTATATTATTTATTGTTTGTTTATTGTGTTGATGTGTAGTAAATATTATTTTAATGTGTAGTAAATATTATTTTAATGTATAGAATTGAATTATAAAATATCTGATAAATGAGATGTTGTAAAATAATGTGGTAAAATAATAAAGTAGACATTTGATGTGGTAAAATGGCATAATTTTTGGAACATCTGCTACGGATGCTCTAAGAGAGCATGCTATTGTTAAGGGAAGCTTATAGGAGCTAAGGTTTATTGGTTTATGTAATTTTTTTGGTAACTATCATTGATTTTGATATGAAAATGTGTTGATTGCTTATATTTGGTTGATAGCAGTTTTATGTTTCAAATAGGTTTGTGGTTATTGAATATTTTCATGCTGTGTAATAAAAAAAATTTCTATAAACTATTGAACTGTTGTTACCATGATTTATTACATTTTTTTTGTTTACCATTTGATGCGCTTAACGTGTTTGTTCATAATTGATGACTCTATAATGAGTTGGGTTAGTTTCTGTAAATTGAGCTTTGTCACTTAAAAGTCAGAGGAGATTGTTAGGTTTTAAATTGGCATGGTCCATGAAATTGATGGTTTGATGTTCTTGATGATGGTGTGGGAGGTGGCAGTGTGTCCACTATGGTGGTGATCTTTTAGACCCAGAAAAATGAAGAGGAAGAGAGACGGAGGTAAAAGACAGAAAGAGGAGAGGAAGAGAGAGAAAGAGGTGGGAATTAATATTTTAATGAATAGATGATGTAAATAAGAAATAGGATGCTGAGAATATTATAAAATGATATGGTATAATTAATAAAGTAATTTTTTGGGATGGTAAAATAAAATGAAATAGAATTTCCAAATATGAATGCTCTTAGAGATGCTATTGTCATACACGTTACAAAGATAATCTAAACCTAAAAGCAACCTATGAGTTCAAAAGGCGAATATTCCAAAAGTATTGTTGCATATTAGTGATCAAAAGTTGAAGCCACAGAACCAATGAACCGAACGTTATTCAAACCTTCAAGGAAGGACTTTTTGTAGTTGGTCAAAAGTTCTGATCGTGTAAACTACAAGTCGTTCGTGAAGGGCTTCATGTACAAACTACAAAGTGTTCAAATGTTATGAAACTGTTGTAGGTCGCACCAATTAGTTCATCTACAGGTCGCAGAATCCACACGGTCCACTGGACCGGTTCCTTTCTAAAAAGCATTTTGGGAATACATAAACATGACCAAAAAGCAAGTATGGTTGTTTGTACTGCACCGTCCAAATGACCAAATGACTCCCATGTGGATGTGGTAAATCAAATTTACCTCAGCTTCTTATTATTGTAGTAGATCGATTAAAGTGCCCCTGAACAGCGGAGCCTGTCTGATTTTCCACAGCAAATTTTGACTGCAATGCAAGGACCATACATACCAAAGGCCTGGTAATAATAATAAGGTAGAAAAAAAATAAATAAAATAACTTCTTGTTGATTCTTGGAATCTGTGGCCGCTTCTGTGTTCTAGATATGTGGGGACCTATCTCTGCTGCTCTTTTCTCTTTACAGCCTGTTTACTTGCTTTCTTTACTCTCTCGTCTTTTGCCCTTGCATGTTGTCTCTCACCCCCCACATTTGGCATTCTATTCTACGTGTTAACATCACAGTGGCCTGGTTATGGTCGTTGGATGAGGCTGTGTTCAATGCTACGTTTTTGGTTTTTTTGATGCTGCACTACATTACACATATGATAGGAAGCTGTATGGGCTGTCTTTCCAATGTTTTTCTTTTGTCAAAGTCTTTACAATATGATTACTTTTTTTCTTTTTTCAAGGAGGGAAAATACTATTATTAGTACAACAAAGTAATATTACACATACATACATACATACAAAGAGCAGGGACAACACAATTGAAGAGAGACGTGTGTTTGTTATCCTTGGACTAACTTAGGCATATGATTGGTAGTAGTGTAGTCGGTTATTGTATTAGAGGATGGATCGAGACCTCTCGCCGAGTTGGTACTGATTAAAGCGAGTTTTAATTCTTTTGAGTGTGAATCTCCATACTTGTTTGTTTGTTTGATTTGTGTGTGTGTGTGCGCGCGCGTGTTTCAAGTCCTCTTATTTAAGGCAATTTCGAACCAATCCCACAAAAACAAAAATATAAGATAAAATTTTGGTAAACTCACCAATAAATTCGTGGAGGGTAGATCTCAATTCGATGTGTGCAAATTTTTTTTTTTTTTTTTTACAATTAGCATTAAAAAAATTAATAGGAAAAAATAAGGAAATCCATATTCAAATAAATCAAACAAAATATGAAGAAATACTAATTTCTAAGCATTTATTTGCATCTGAACACCAAAAACGATATTCTAGGTGGATGCTGCGAAGTGGTATAATACTATAATCCATCAGCAGAAACATTACTACACAAAATAGACAAATTAAATGAATAAAAAAATCTCTCTCATATGTTACTTTATGAAGCACCGGGTTTCCACCAAACTGAGCTGGAAACGCAGTGGTAAACAAGATAACAAAAACACATATACAAGCGTGTGGAGAGAAGGGAATCCTTGTCTGTCCAAGTTGCATAAATGTTTAATCAAAGTAAAACAGAGCCAGCTTGAATTAAATAAGGCATGATGCTAAGTATAGCAAAAATTTTATGTTTGTCACTGTCCAGGAGCAACAATGTCCACATTCATTCATCTAAGTAGTTAATACTAATATATTAACATGTCACTGTCAACATTCCAGATGACCAATTATAAATGTACTAGATTTATTTATCCGGGGGATGATGCCAAACTAGCAAAAGATTCTAAAAATTTAAAAGAATTAGGTAGAAATTATCATGTATTGATCGCATTATGCAGAAGTATATGCAAAACTTTTACAGAACATTCACAATTTTTAGTTAATACTAAGACTCAGGCAAATGCATAAGAAAACATGTTATAATTTAATCAGTTCTTCGAGAAAAAGATGTCATCTTGAAAGATATGGGATTGGGACGTCAGAAGTCCCATCAAGCAAAATCTAGTAGATATGATTAAATATAAAGATGGTTCAGCGAAGGGTAATTCACAACCTACAAAATTACAGATTAAAAATCACTGATTACCATAAAGCCAAACTTCAAACAGAAATAGTATCAAATGGCATTAAATGTTAAATAACACAAAATCTACTACCTTCATAGGAAGGTTACACACACAGCCTAGAATCAGCCGCCAAACATTGAAAGCTCCATTTGTTTCTGCATCTTTTCCGCTAACTTAACATGAAAGAGGGGGGGGAACTGAGCATCATTCCCATTCAAAAGCAATTGCAGATAAAACTGACTTGCTCATAACATACAGTCTGTTCTTGCTGGCAGCCTCCTGAAGAAATTCAATGGTACAGAAGGAAGCTTATGACGGAACCTTGGATGTCTCAACACATAAAATCCTGTGAGAAGGGCCACAACTTGGAATGGTGTAACATAGAGAACAATAGCAGCAACCAGACAGAAAATCACAAACAGAGCTGTTGCCCTTGGGTCTCGCCAGCTCAACAAAGATTGCAACCTCTCCCCTTGAGTAGCCAAGTCACCAACCACTGTTTGAATCCTCCCCGCAATACTTCTCAACCGATCATATCTCATCCTTATAATGTCGGAAGGCCGGGAAGTTGGGAACGTATCAAATTCTTCATCAAGTTCATCAGCATGTACAGAATCTGCATGAGAAAGTCGAGTGTCCATGTGAGGAGGATGCCTTGGCCTCCATCTATAATACCAGACCCCAATCAAGAAAAGGTAGAGGAATATGGTTGGTAAGATGAGCTCAGGGTACATGACCAGTATTATAAACAATATATGAATCAATACAGTTGTGATGGGGTTTTTCCAATGGCAAATCTGATCAAACCATTTTCCTACAGCAATTAACCCACCCAAAACTCCCATAATCCTGAAAAAGTTTGCTTTGCTCCTTCTCATACTCCACATGTGGGAGCCCACATCCAACATATACTCCACCACCTCTTTCCTCAGTGGTGGCTCAGCCCGGCTCAACCTCATTGATACAATTATAGTTGCCTGGTGCCTCAAGCTATCAAGCTGGCTAACAGTTAATGGATGAATATAGTGCATTTTTGGCAAAAGCGGATGTGAGTACATGTGCATCATATTAAGCAAAGAGGAGCAAGTGAACCTCACAGCCAAATGAATTTCACCCATCTTTTTCACCCCATTGGGGTATAGAACTAGAAGTGGATACGAGTGTGTGTAAACCCGATCAGTTTCAAGGGTGGAAAGACGAATCCTTACCTTCCCAATTCTTTGATCTCTTGTCTGGGCAGCCTTGTCTCCTCCATGCAAATGACAGTTATCAAAGACCCCAATTGTAATGACAGTACAAGGATCAAACACCTCCCAAGTATATTGCTCATTCCACTTGGGTGTAAAGCTATCTATAATTGTCCTTGTTCGAACCCATTTCTGACCATATTTTGCCACACAATAAGCATCTGTCGTTCCCCTCCCATCTTTTGTCTTCATAGGCATAAGCCCCTGAGCATTTAAAATCCCCACTTCCAGAACTCCAATGGCACTCTTCCACAACTGTTTTGCTGTTGGCCGAAGGTCGCTGCTATAGTGTGTTGATTCGTCCAGGACGTGATAACCACCTTCCAAGCAGATCCTCATATGAATCCTGCTCGCAAATTTGGTTTCCTTCTTCTTATCCCCTTCTACAACAACATGCCTCTCAAGATTATACCATCTAGTGTTCACAGGTTTGTGATCCAACCTCCTCTCAACATACTGCAAGGGAATTGCACATCTCCCAAGAACTTCTTCCTTGTTAGATGCAATTCTGTCTTCTACACTTAAAATCAAGGGCTCCTCAAATGGTTCTGCTGCTACAAACATTAAATCCTCATTCCACAGAGGATTAATACTCCTGCTCGGAGAAATTCTGCTTCTTAAAGCCTGATTTCCCAGGATAGCCTTCACATACACTTCCGGGAACCTACCCTTATCACTCGGTTGCAAGTCCTGAGCTTCAATTACATTGACCCTCAAATACCAAAGCTTAGGAGAGAGGTATACCTTTGAACGAATATTGGCAAGACCATCAGCACCGGTAACACCAGAGGCATCTGAATTCCATGCTTCAGGAAATGCTTCATCAGCTTGAGTACCCATCCAAACAGCCAACATCAGCTCTCCCCTAACCTTATCTGACTTCCTATCCTCCAACCTATACCACTGTGGCGCCAATGGACTATCGGGAGGAACCCGTTTCGGAACCTCATTCAGATCGAACACAACCCGACCGATGAAATCATCCTTGACAAGATCCTTATCCTTCACAGTAACTTCAAGCGCCGAAGACTGAAGCCGATCTTTTGAGAAAGCGAACACCTGGTTCCACTCGGGATTCGTCTTCTTCTCAAAATGCCGAGTTGTACCCTTGTAGTTTCCAAGCTTAACTTCAACGTAAGGGTCACAACTACCGGTGACATCTTTTGCAGGCAAGTCCTTGGCCTTGACAACACGGACATAGAGATACTGCATCTGCTCAACGAGGTCATATGTGCTTGTGTGCTTGTCTCCAGTGTGCCTTCCCCCTCCAAGATGGGGACTGGTCTCCTTCAACAAAAATTCCTCCTGTGGCGGCCTTGGCATCATTTTGAATCAAACAAAGCAGAGACAACTGGTAATGGGTAGAACTGAAAATTTGAAGTGGAAGAGTTTGATGTTAGTTTAGTTTTGAATTAATTCAAAGGCCTCTAAAGCATCGGAAAAGACACAGTCAAGTAGCCGTTACTCAATACTAAAAACTAAACAAAAAGTTACATTAATATTCCATAAACTCAAAACTAGGACAATACTAAGACTATTAAATTTTTTTTTTCGATAATAATTAATAATACTAAGAAGACTATTAAGTGTCGGAAATTTTTTTAAAAATAGCTAACTTAACAGATAAGCTAAGAGCGAACATTTCGGAAAATCAAAGGTTTCAAAAATGGAAACGAAATTAGATTTTAAATATTCAATATAAAAATAAATAAAAAAAATAAAAAACAAAATGCAGAGTGGTTGTTGAGAACCCTAGATCTTTTTAGTAGTAAGTAGAACTAATTTTTAAAATTTAAACGAAGATAATGAGCTTACCTTTAGGAAACTGTTATCAGAGAAATCCTCAGATCTAAATGCTTGAAACACTGTTAACAACCCAAAACAAAAAACAGAGTCACAAACCACAAATAGTACAATCAACCCTGTAATCTTTTAGATCGGTGACCAGATAACACAGATATTCCCAAATCCCATGTTTGGTTACCGAGAAAACGCAGGAAAATACAGATAAAATAAATGTGAAAACATTAATGTATTACTTTTAAATAACAAAAATAATATATAAAAAATAAAAATAAAAAAATCAGCCGCTTGAGGTCTTCATTAAATGCAGAACACAGAAAAGGTAAAGAAAAAAAAAACCGACACACATCCATATCAAACTTATCTATCAGAAGTTTTAGTTTATTTAATTAGCGTCTCCTTTGTTGTTTTTTTCTTTCCGAGACAAAAGCGACACCGACATTAAATGTTTGGTTACATTACATTTTACTCAAAACTTTCTCGGCAGCCAAACATGGTTTTAATGCAATACGGTTAGCTGCTACGAGACAAAGACAACTCAAAGGAACCGAAAGGTTGTTTTAAGGTCATTTACCTTGTCGGAGATGGAAGAGAATCACCGAAAACCTACACCGATTACTGCATCGGAGTTCATCTTCATGTTGAAGCAAACCAAGAAATGGCGTTGATTTTTGTTTGTTGTTGGGAATGAAAATAATCGAAGAGATAAGAGAGAGAGAGAGGGAGAGGGAGAGAGAGAGAGAGAGAGAGAGTGTCTGGCTTTGCTTTTGCTTTTAGGAGCGGATGGGGGAATCTGTTGAATATGTGAGAGATATACACAGAAGCTACTACACTCTCTTTTTAGACACACTGTAAACTACAATGTGCGTTTGTGTGTGGGTGTGCAAGAGAGAGAAACAAAGTGGGACCCAGGGTCAAGCGTGCGAGGGACATTGGTCGGATTCTCGCACGTGCGATGGACTATTCGTTTGTTTGGTAAGGAGAGTGTGGTGTGGGGGCTTTTTTCAATGTCATTGGATTCCCCATGTGGGTGCTAGGTCATTTGGGAATTTGGAAATTACCCACGTATGAACATGGCAATTTCAATTTCACCCCCCTCCCCCCCTTGCACTTTTGGCATGTTGTTTATTGTTTGTTGGTCCATTTGGGTATGATCTATATTATTCATTAGTCCATTTGGGTATGATTGAGTTTAATTATTATAGTATGAGATACTCAGTAAAAAAATAAAAAGTTTTATATAATGAGATGGTCACATGCTATCATTCTCCCACAACATGTGTGGTATATAACGAGATACCCCCCCGGTGGATTAGTTTAAGTCTGTACCCAATTTAGCCAAGTATTAGGATTTGCTGGCTGATATTATTATTATATGCAAAGCTTGGGTTTAGTGACTCTAATGAACTGGATTAATGCACTAAACCCATTACAATAATGATCATAGTTTTTAAAAATTGAACCGAATCGACCAGTTGAACTGAGAATCGGACATTAATCTAGTCCAATATAAACCTCTAAAATTGATCAAAATTTAGTAAAAATTGAGCAAAGGCAAGTATGTATATGATATTAGTATAGTCAGTCTTACCATGAGACCGTCTCACGAAATCATTCCCCACACCATGTGTAAGATATCACGTCGATAGGTTGGTCTGAGTCTACCAAATTTAGCCAAGTTTTAGAACTGGCTGGCTTCTTGTTATATTATTAATTTAGTTTATAAAATTACGAGAACATGTCATGTCGTTGGCAATTATGTTAGGTGAGTAACAAACAACACATTATGTCAAGTATTCTTCAATAACTTGTTAGTCCAACAAAGTACAACGTAATTTTCTTTAAATTGTTGTTTATAACAAGTTGCTAAACTGGCTCAGTCAAAAATCCAGTTGTTAAGAACTTAGTTAGAGAAAGTGGTGAATCAAAATCCATTGAATTGCAAAGTTATCATATTTAAACTACTTCAAGTTTTTTTTTTTTTCCTTTTTGACCAAGTAAAATATCATATTTAAACTTTACCGATATACTTCAAGTTCAGTCAAGCAAGTTTGGAATTGGAGTGGGACCGAATTCAAGTTTTTTATACAGGACGGTTTCTGTATTACTTAAACTTATCACTATTAGAGCAATTGCATTAATGGATGTAAAATTTCTGTCAATTTTGCAAAAATACATACTTTTTCTATTCTACGCACTCACTTTTACAGAACACCTACATTAGTTTGTCTATTCTACTATCTATCTTATTTAAATAATCACTTTCCTTACTTTTTTTATTATTTATCTTAACTCCCTTTTAACCCATTTGAAAACTCTCTCTCTCTCCATTCTTGAAGACACTGTCGCCTCCATGGATGAAACTTGGTCACAAGCACGGTCCCACATTAGTTTGTCTATTCTACCATCTATTTTATTTAAATAATTATTTTCCTCACTTTTTTTATTATTTATCTTAACTCCATTTTAACCCATCTGAAAACTCTCTGTCTCTCTCTTCATTATTGAAGACATTGTCGCCTCCATGGATAAAACTTGGTCACAAGCACGGATCCACAAACACTTTCTTTGCCACAAGCACTGATCCACAGAGATTCGTTCCAGTCAACCCAAAAACTCTGATCTCCTTCATAAGCACCGAGACTCATTCCAATCGACTTCTAAGCACCAACGCACAGCCACATGTTCGCAACAATGCTCTCTCTGTCTCTGTTGGTGTGTCCATGTGTGGGTGTGTTTGATTTTTGGTTTTGTGGTGGGCCTTTTTGTGTTGTTGGGCTTTGGTCTCTCTTGCTACACAACGGCCCGTGGGTCTGAGGTAAAAGAGTTGGGACTGGCCTAAATGAAATACACTTTAAGCCAGTTTGTGCACAAGTTGAGCCATCCCAACACAGACGCATTCTAGTAAGGGTATTGAGTGTAACAACATGCCTATAGCAGGAACAACTGTTATAGATGTTATAGCAGGGATACAGTATGACAAAATAACTATAATACTAAACAAATGATACTAACACTAAAATAAAGGAAAGTAGCTTAATAAGGCTATGGCAAAATAATACAACAAACGGAACTAATGCTACAACAAACAGTTTAATAACTGAACGGTAAACTTATCGTCCAGTAAGCGTAAATAACAAAAAAGAAAACTTGTCTGCCAAAAAAGGTAGGCTTGGCTTCTCAACAAAAGCGAGTCCAAGAAGGGAACCAATCCCCAATGTGAGTAACCTCAAGGAAGGCTTCTACCATAAAAATTACGCACTTTGGAGAAAAAAAAAAAAAAAAAACCTAAATGGTTTAAGTTTCAATCTTCAATCTTTCAGAGAGTAGGTCTATCAAGAGGGAGAAAAAAAGGGTAATCTATTGATGCATGCCTCTATTCCTACCACTTGTGTCTCTCTGATTTTTGTATGTTCTTTTTCTTTTCTCTCTTTTTTTTTTTATTTCTCTACCTCTTCTTCCTTTCACCTCTTTCGTCCCCCTTTTACTGTTCACAACTACCACTTTTTATACTATCTGTCATGATGGGATTTACTATTTTTACACCTCAATTGCTTTTGGCTACTTATAAGTGTCCTTCCAAGATTGCCCACTGGTCTGCCGGCTACTCAGCCACTATCATTGCTCTAAATGTGTTGGTTGCACCACTCCCTATTTCCAAACAAAATTGCTTGTCTTGTTTCTTACCTCTCTCAATTTTTCATTACACTCATCTAGATAAAAATTAAGCCTCTCTATCACCTACCTCTATGGCTTGCATCGAGTAGTCTCAACCCACACTTACTTCTTTTAGGTGAGATGCCATCCCAGCAAGACATTTCTCCCTAAAGAAGTTTGAGCGAGAACCCCAAAATAGACCCCCTCTTTCTCTCCACTACTAGACCACATCCTCTGAAACCCTTGACTCGTGGCCCACCTCCCATGTATTAGTTGGGTATAAGTAGGTGGTGCCCTGGCCCTTTATGCATGCTCCCCTCCACCTGAATTTGTTTCTTTCTAGCCTTCACACCATTTCTGCTGCCTTCATGATTGTTTTACTCTGTTGTACGTACTGGTTGGTGTTTATCTTTTATGGCGTGAAAGACGTGTGGGCTTTTGGGTTCATGTTCCTTGCCTTTTATCCCTTCTTGGACTAGGCGTTGCTTGGGCAAAGGCCTTTGTCTTTCTATCGAGCCCATGTTCTCCTCTCTTGTGTCCATAGGCCTCTTGGTTATTGATCCTGCCATATCACTTTGTCGTGCCTACTATAGCTTTACCTTCCTTCATACTACCCTGTGAACTTGTGGGCTAATATTTCTATTGTGCCAACCCACTTCTTCATCAATCTTTTGCTCAAGGCTTCCTTGGCCCACTTTCCACATTTTTACCTCTTTTAGGCTTTGTTGGCCAACATTCCTACTGTGCCAGCCCAATTCACTACTTCATTTCCCAAGCTTCCCCGTCCCATTTACTTCTTTTTTACCTCTTATTATTTCCATGGGCTTGCTACTTCATTCCTTGGGCTTCCTTGGCCCATTTACTCCTTCTTTACCTATTTTTATTCTTATGAGCTTTCCAGCCATCAATCCTGCTATTTCAACCTACTGGGCTTGTTTCCTTGTTCCTTTACTATTTTCCCTTTCTCACCTTCTCTATATTGTTGGGCTTCTTTTGCTATTGGGCCATTTGTCAAAAGTGGGCATCAACAGCTTGATTTTCTGGTGTGTCCGTGTGTGGGTTTGTTTGATTTTTGGTTGATTTTGTGGTGTGTCTGTGTTGCGGTGGTGGTGGTTGGCGGTGCTGGGTTGTGGTGCTAAGTCTATGTGTGGTTGGTAGTGTTGGGTTGCGTTGATCAGTTGTAGAGATTATAGGTTGAAGAGAGAGAGAGTCAGGGGAAGAAAGGGAATGTGAAGGGAGAGAAAAAATATTAAAATAATATATAGAAAGCTACAGTAACCGTGCATATATGCATGATTAATATAGCACTTTTGGATATATAGAAACTTATACAAGCACTGATGTGGGTGTTTTTTTGGGTAAAATGTGTAAAATTGGTCTCTATTTCTATTTTCCAATGTCTGATGCGATTGCTCTTATCAAGGAAAAAATAAAAAATAAGAAAATCTTATGTGTCTGTCCATTCAAACTTTATCACTTTTTTATATTTAGTTTACCATTCTATACAAGGAGAAAGTATTCATGGGACATAGACAACATATCTCTTGCATCGTATAGTTGATCTTGTACTATTCCTATGTCAACTGTACAACATAAATATTAATCATGTTGGATGAATTGGGCATATCAAATTGAAACGTCTAGGATTTAAATTTCCTTTTTATAGTTGTATTTAATGAATTATCCACACAAAAAACATACTTACACACACACACACACATGTGTGTGTGTGTGTGTGTGTGTGTGTGAGAGAGAGAGAGAGAGAGTAATGAGCAACCTCATTTTAAAACCATTTACATAGCTCAAGTAAGATAAGTTTTCACATTCATATCTTCAAAAGAAAAATATAAATAAATAAATAAACAAAGAAAGAAGAAGAAGTTAAACAAGTTAGTATGCTTCCTTTTAGTATAGGATTAACAATAGAATGTATTTACGATAAGAGCCTTATAACTCAAAAGATATATTTTGGTCTTTTCAAAATAAACATGCAAGGTTCAAATCATTTCATTGTAATTATAGTTTTATTAAATAAAAAAAAAACAATAAAATATATTTTGGACATATATATGTACATGTATTTATTTCCTCTTGTATTATGTGTGTGTATATATATTCTATTACTAATCAATGGCCAATTTGAAAGGGTCAAACAAGTCATTTCATTGGAAACATGGTTTTTGAAATTTTGGTACGAGTTCTTAACTTGGTTTTCATAAGAATTTACGTTGAATTTGTTTCAACTGAAAATATTTTGTAAAAAACTAATCAATATTTCCATATTTGGCCACGGCTCTAATTAAAAGTAATTTAAAAACCATTTTTTGTTATTTGATTTAAATAAAAAAATTATGAATATTTTTTGTAATTTCCAATAAGCAATGATGTTTTAAGCAAACTAGATCATTTTTAAAAAGCCAAAAATCAATAAACGTTAAACAATAATCAATTAACGCCTTAACGGTTGGTCTATGCGTAGAAAGAGCAAAGAAAAAGAAGTTAACATTGGAATTTTTTTTTTTTTTTTTTAATATAGGGAAAGTGGTATGAAATTTATGTGTGATTTGGTTTTGGTTTCATATGGGTTTGATCGGTTGATTGGTGTTGATGCCCGGCCTCGATCGGAATAGGGTGGAAAAACTGTCGCCGTCGTCGCGAGCCTTCATTTGACCACCTACCGTGGCGACAACTCCTGTGTGCGCAGGGCCCCGTTGGAGGGCCCCTCTTGAAATGTGTATAGTGGTGTGTGTGTGTGGTTCGCACGGAGCTTCAGGTGCTCTCTCTCTCGGTAAAGAAAGGTAGGTCTACATTTGGCATTATGGCAAGAATCTGAGCCAAATTTTAGGTGATTACCGAAGATAAGTGGAGTCGCCACCAATCATTGGGTTTTTTCTAAGGTGTGATTAATCGCCTGTTTCTACTTGATTTTATTACTAATCCTAGGTGAAGAAAAATGACATTTTTCCTAATCTAATATGGATGGCAAAAAATCTTGATTCTTAGGTCCAGAAGTTTTATTGCGTGTGGGGAAGGTGTTAGGCACCCCACAATACTTGTCCAAGGACAGTCCTTTGTTTTGATAAAACCTTAATTTTTGAAAATTGATAGTAAAAAACATGATTTCGATATTGGCTTTCAGGGTTTTTCATACATGGGGGCTTTAAGGTTTGGCTTTTGAAAGGATGTGGTCCAAATCTATACTTTCCTATGGCATTCAAGCAAAATGCCATATTTCCACGGCAAAAATCCAGCAACATGTCACCCTGCTTTCGCAGCAGAAATTAGGCATCACTCGTCTTAAGTGACACAAATTGTGACTATCACACCGAAAAGGGCGAGCAGGTATATATATACATATATCATGCACAATACAAGCACGCAAAGTAGGAAAGTAAATGCCTACATCCCTAGAGCATGACCCAAAATATAAGTGCAGGAAAGTAAACAAGGGTCGTCATACTCTAAAGATGAGGATGAATGGTACACAGCATGATATACCTAATACAACCCATCTAAGAGAGAATGGGAGGAGGAAGAGAGGGGTTTAAAGGAGTATATAACCAAATGGGAAAAACTAAACCCCTAAACCAACTGGCTACTATTGCTCAGCTCATATCGACATGCTCACGCCCTTGCCCTTTTTGCTTGCGCCTGGGAGACCGTGCCCTAGCTCCAAGCGTCCTCGCTTCATATGCATACATGCAAAGGCAAAAATAAGAAACTAGCAGACAAGCAATGAAAGGAAAATGTGCAAAGAGCATATGAAAGGGGCATGTAGTAGATTAACATAATAGACATGGCAAGCATAGCATGCGAGAAAGCCAACACACAAACAAAAGGGCAAACAATCAAGAAAGCACACAAAAGGCGGTGTCCGCGATGGACAAATGTAGGTTTGGATCGAATATCCATAACTTCATTATATTGAAGCGTGGACGACACACTAGCAAGCAAGACTCATACATGGACATATAAGCAAGCGTGTAAAGATGCAAAGAAAGCCAACGGGTGGCACAAACAAGTATGGTAAGCATATCATCGCATGGAGCGGGAAAGGGAAGGGCATGCACAGAGCGACCCGACATCCGGAGATGCATCCCAAGTGGTTACACCCAAATGAGGCCTCGTTGGCGTCGGGTGTAACCACACAACCACAAACCATCTAAAGGCGTCAAGCGTGGCAAAGCCTAGAACAAGAGAGGCTAACATAAGCATAAATCATAGAAGCAAGCAAACATAGACATGGAAATAGGGGTGATCCAAACCCTTTGATGTGGGCTTTGGTGTATGGATGATAACAAAGACCATAGGGTTTAGATCGGGTCCTAACCATTAGGCCAAAACACAAGAAAATGTGATAAAATGAACAAAAGGGCTACAATAGCACATGGCATGACAAACATAGCCTAGGTCTAGGCACACAAACATGGCATGGAGCGCACAAGCACATGGAAGATAGATCTAGGCATAGGCATGGCAACACGTGTATGAACATGTAAAAGCTTAGCACATAGACATGGTAGAACATGGATCCAAGCATATAGACATGTATGGATGTAGATCTAAGCATAAAACATGGAGAAAAGCACATGAACACATAGATCTGAGCAAAGCATAACCATAGACATGATATCAAGCATGTGAGCACATAATCCTAACATCAACGCAAAGCAAAGAGAGGAACCAAACCAAGGAAACATGGCATAAAAACCCTAAGCATGTAGATCTAAACATATAAGCATGTAGAAATATAGATCTAGGCACAAAACATGGCATAAAACATAACAACCAAGAAATCTAAGCTAGAAACACATAAAGCAAGAAACATGCTAGGAAAGCAATAAATCATGTTATTAAGGCATAAAAGCAAAATAAATGCTAGAAAAATATTTAGAAGGTTAGGGGTATGGATGCTAGCCAAAAAGCTACATCCACACCCTTAAACCCCAAATCCAAAGTGTAGACCTAAGGAAAGGAAGATTGGGTACAAAAGCAATAACTTGTGTTCTTGATGGAGAGAAAAGAATCAAGAGACTTTGATGTGTTTTTGGGTGTTTGGAAGAGATAAAAAAAACGTAGAAAGAAGCTAGGCAGAAGGGAAAATTTCATAAAAATGTGTGTCCTACTTGTCTGTGGGGTGCTTAGGGCTATTTATAACCTTGGGCGTGTTTTTCAAGGCGGTAGCCCTTCAAGGGCCGTGGGCCTCAAAAGACCCCAAAATGAATGGATCTTGACACCCCTAGAAAGATCTTGAATTCCTATTTCTGAAAAGGTATGGATCTTGAAAATCCAACAATCAGATCAAAAGTTATGGCTCTCGAAAATTTGCGGTACATCGATCGACGCGTCATCTCAGTTTTTGTGATATCTTGGCCGTTCTAACTCCGATTTTGAACCATGAATAGTCGTTGGAATAAGAGTTTGATAATCTTCGCAATGACATTAGTTTCAACCTGTTCTGACAAACGGATCAAAATTAGTGTTTTTAGGCCCACCCAAGATCGACTTCAGGTCAAACTTGGTCAAAGTGGCTAAAAATCTTCGAGAAGCTCGGGTTTGAAGTAAAAACTGTGAAAAATGTTGTTTTACGAAAGTTTGGACCTTGATTGACCTTTAGTCAAACCTAGGGCTGACTAGGGGCATTTTGGTCATTTTAGTGGAAAAAGACACTTTGGGTACTCCAGTGCCCAAATGGGTTGGCCATGTCATTCTAGATGTTCTCATGGCCTTGTAGATAGAAAATGATATTTTTGGATTTTCTGAGGTCCAACACAAAAATTGAGGGCTGACAAAATACAGTATCAACAATCGATTTTGATTTCTTTTTCATATAGGTTTGATCAATTTAATCTCTGATTGGTAGCTTCTGTTTTGGTTTTGGCTTCACTGTTTTGATCTTTTGTTTTGATGGATTTTCTGGGTTTCAAGAACAAGAACCAGTCATGTAATGGGAAGAATATGTTCTTCCAAAAAAATAATGAAAAGAGAAAGAAATTAAATTAATTATTTGATTTCATTTCATTTTTTTAAAAAAAAGTTTAAAAAAAAATTTCTAGCGTGGTTTTTAAAAAGAAAAATTAAAATACCGATGTTGCATTTTTTAAAATGCCAACTAAAATTTTTTAATATTATTTTATTAGCCATGTTAATATCGAACATGCCATGTAGGAATTTTCTATTTGTAGATTAATGGCAGGGACAAAAACGAAAGCGATTTTCTTTTTAAAGGACTAGGGTGGATGTAAAATTAGTTCAAAAATTAAAATAAGAATTGGCCAAAAATATAAGGAACAAAAAGTATATTTTCATCTTTTATATTTACATGTTTTTATTTTGTCGGAGCCATCGTCTTTGGTATGAGATTATATAAAAATATGAAAAGGAGAGACCTACAAAAAATCAAAATAGGCATCGTGCAACAGTGACACCCTTTCATAAATCCCGTAATTTTTTTCTTAGGGTATGTTTGGTTGTGGTGAAAACGGGGAGAATGGAAAACAAGGAAATGAAAATAAGGTGAAAAATGGCATTTTCTCTTATTTGGTTCAGGAGAGAAAAGAAAAGAGACAGAAAATGGGGGTGGAAAATAATCCCTCCGGTCCCACCTTTTTTTTCCTCCCAATTTGGGAGGAAAACTAAGGAGAAAAGATGACAAATGATGTAATTTACACAAATATCCTCACTTTATTGCACTCACCTACCCCTCTCACTTTAAATGCCAACTAAAATTTTTTAATATTATTTTATTAGCCACGTTAGTATCGAACATGCCATGTAGGAATTTTCTGTTTGTAGATTAACGGCAGGGACAAAAACGAAAGCAATTTTCTTTTTTAAGGACTAGGGTGGATGTAAAATTAGTTTAAAAATTAAAATAGGAATTGGCCAAAAATATAAGGAACAAAAAGTATATTTTCTTTTTTTATATTCACATGTGTTTATTTTGTCGGAGCCATCGTCTTTGGTATGAGATTATATAAAAATATGAAAAGGAGAGACCTACAAAAAATCAAAATAGGCATCGTGCAACAGTGACACCCTTTCATAAATCCCGTAATTTTTTTCTTAGGGTATGTTTGGTTGTGGTGAAAGCGGGGAGAATGGAAAACAAGGAAATCAAAATAAGGTGAAAAATGGCATTTTCTCTTATTTGGTTCAGAAGAGAAAAGAAAAGAGACAGAAAATGGGGTGGAAAATAATTCCTCCGGTCCCACATTTTTTGTCCTCCCAATTTGGGAGGAAAACTAAGGAGAAAAGATGATGAATGATGTAATTTACACAAATAGCTCCACTTTATTGCACTCACCTACCCCTCTCACTTTCTCACTACACATGTGACCTGATTAACCTTTTACCTCTTCATCCTTATCACTTTCTTAGTATCTTCACAGCACACCAACGTGAACTCTAAGTTCTCTCTCTCTCTCTGCCTTGTCCTCATTATATTCTTCATTCTATTGTTTTTTGTCCTCATTATATTCCTCATTAATCTATTGTTTCTTGTTGAATTTTTGTTTCGTATGACATTCATTTTTTTTTTTTAATCATATAGATAAAAGTTTTTTTTTTTTTTTTTGAAAATATCTTCCCAGTCTACGTATGGTCATATAGATAAAGTTTTTTTTTTTTTTAATGTCTTCCCAGTTAACGCATAATCAATTTTTATCGCCCATAAATTTTAAATTATATATACTAATAAAGAAAAGTAATATAAATGTATATGTATTTGTATTAATTTTTATATTATTTAATGAGTGTAAATATATCTATTTCTTATATATTATATAAAAATGACATAATAGTCAATTTATATAAACTACATTTTCCATCCTCCCCCTTTTCTCTCCAACCAAACAAAAAAGTTTTCCACCCTCCCACTTTTCCACCCATCTAACCAAACACACATGAGAGAAAACCAAATCTTTTCTATCCTCCCACTTTTCTATCCTCTCACTAATATTCCATACTCCCACTTTTTCACTCTTCTAACCAAATAGATCCTTAGTATTTTGTAATACATCGATACACTCTTGCTCGAAACATGTTCCCACTTTTCTATCCTCCCACTAATATTCCATACTCCCACTTTTTCACTCTTCTAAAAGCATCCACAGCAGTGGAGCTAAAAATATAGTTATTTGGTACCATAAAAAGTTACTTTATCTATTTTACCTACTCACATGCTGTAACAGTGGATCTATTTTAGCTTTTAACACAATAAAATGATATAAACATCACAATAAAATAATATATCAACTATAATAAAACAATATATTTACTACAATAAACAACAATCACAACCACCCATAACCACTACCGCTGCCACTATAGCCGCCACTACCGCTGCCGCTGCCGCCACCGACTCTTCCACCACCACCGCAATTGGTGCCGCTGCCACTACCACCACCACCGCTGCCGACTTTTCCATCACCAATGCCACCGCCGACTCTTCTGCCTCCTTCGCTGCCGTCGCCATATGATAGAATAATATATTCTCTACAATAAACAACAATCACAGCCACTGCCACCATCGCCACCGCCACCATCAAAAAAAAAAAAATTTTTCTCACCAATATTTGATAGTAATAACCTACCACTTAAAATTTATTACAAAAATATTATGGTAACTGTGGGGCCAAAGGATCTGGGGACTCCGACCCATTTAATATCAAGCCCAAGGCCCACGCCGAGGAGGAAGAAGTGCCCGAGGACGAATGAAGGGAATCCAGACCGCCAGATTGTACTGCCGATGACGACCCTATCCTCGGCAGGCCAAAATCATGGGAGAGAAAAGCGCCACTTCGCCCGAGGCAATCCACTCGAGGATCGCAAAAGAGATTCCAAGCCCTATGGGCTAGCCATAGGGGAATGGTGGAGAGACAACCCAAGGAGGAGCCGTCACCTCCGTATTAAATACCCACAGCTAACACCCTGACCCCATTGATGTGGATGTGACCCCTGGACAGGGCGATATGGGCCACAACAGCTCACAGAGCACCAGGAAGAATGGCCGATGGGACGTGCACTTGAGGATAGACATGGATGACTGACAAGTGTAGGAGAAGGATGAACGGAAGAGGGGAATATATAACAACAGAGATCACCCTTATCGGGAGGAGGGCCAAGAAGAAGAGGGAGGCCCAGAAAAAGGAAGGAGACTCCTGTGTGACCGAGAGGAGTTGGGGATTCCCGTCCTTGAGCGAAGGGTCCCTTCTCCCTGGGACGTTGGGCCGCCCGATTCTGTGTGTTTTTCACCCACAAAACAAGTCGTCGCCTTATCAGAGCCCAACTTTTAGACTCATTCTCTACAAATTCATTGTAATGGGCTCGGTCCGAAAACCGTGACCCTATAGTAACATTTCTTAATTTCAATTTCTTATTATTCTTTATTTTATTTTTCCCATTATCTTATTTTTTTTCATCCAAATACATGTTTCTTTCTTCTCCTTTTTTTTTTTTTCCCCTCTTTGTTTTTCTCCTCCACACACGTACTCCTCTTATCTTATCCACCCTCAGCCACACCTTTTAACTTTCAACCATTTCTTATTTTTTATTGTTTAATCTTTTTGTTACTTTTTCTCCTCATCTCCTTCTCCATTTTTCAACTGTTCTCTCTTTATTTCTCTATCCAACCAAGCTCTATTTCCGCTCAGCTCAACTAAAGCAACGTCACTATGTCCACCACCACACCTCTATCAACCTCTGGTTCATGGTTTGTTTGTTTGTTTTTTTTTTTTTTGTTTTTTTTTTGTTCAAAGGAAAAAATTGCAGAAGAAACCATTTTGGCTATGGGTTTTGCCGATGTTTGTTTGGTTTTTTTTTTTTTCTTTTTTTCTTTTTTTTTTTACTGGTAGTGGTGGGTTTGATAAGTGTGGGTGTGGTTGGGTGGTGGTGGTAGGGATTGCCATGATGGTGGAGGTGGTGATTGATATTGATGGAGGTGGGTTTGATGAGTGTGGGTATGGTTGGATTTGTGACTGATGTGGTGGTGGGGGTGGTGGAGGTTGTCGTGGTCGGAGCTGGGTCTATGGCGGCGTGTGTTGGCAGCGTGGATTAGGGGGGCGGTGGCGTGAGAGGTCTGAAAGTTAAGAGTGAGAGTTGAGAGATTGTGAGAGTTCTGAGAAAAAAAAATAAAAAATAAAAAATAATATTTTAATCTAGCTGAAGGAATAAATTTTTTTTTTAGCTCTCAGCTACAGATAGATGTTCATTGCAGCAATGAAGTTAAAAAAAAAAAAAAAGTTTTAGCTCCACTACTATATGGCTGTTTTTAGTGCTTTGATGGAGCTAAAATAATAACTCCACTGCTATGAGTATTCTTACCAAACAGATCCTTAGTATTTTGTAGTGCATCGATAACATGCACATGCATTCCTTTGCCTGACACCTGTGTAAACCACGTGATGGCAAATCTAAAAATGAATGTGAACTCCGCGTGTCTTTGTATGAGCTAAGAAACATGGAAACTGTAAGACGCAATTAGTGATGGAAGCCATCTTTCCGTACAAGGACAAAAGTACTTTGCAATGGGCTTTGTCTTTTCTTTTCTTTTTTTTGAAAGTAATGGGCTTTGTCTTTTACAGGTGTCATTCGTGGTCAGATATTCTTTGCTTTCGTTGGAGACCAGCTACTGTACACTACAGCTGCGCTTATAATGTCTCGCCCATGTTTGGCTTCTCAATCCTCGCAACGGACGTTATATGCGTTTAGCCAACCTTACAGAGGGCACTGTGTTTCCCATAAGGCCAAGAGTTGAGACTTTTGTCTCAACTGAAAGTCAGAGTTCTCTCATTTGGCAGGTTTGGTTTGCTGGTGCATCTTTAAAATATATCTTAAATTTATTTTGCGAAAATATTATTGCCAACTAAATGGACTCAATGTATTATAAAAATTAATACTAAAAAAAAATTAAAAGTAATATAGTGTTAATACTATTAGGATTTGGCGTAATGTCAGTCCGCTTCACAATTTTTCAAAATTGATTAACTTAGTTTTTGAACCCAACTTAGATCTTAAATTATTACTCATTTTTCTTCTCTCTCAAGGTAATTAGGAATCTAGTTGATTAGTTTTGAAAAATTTTAGACCTAACTGACATGATCCAAATATTTTATTTTAAAAATAAAAATAAAGTTTGAAAAATGGGGTTGTATTTGCATGGGCTTAAAAAACTACTAGAGGTTCAACAATTCTAGACCGGATGGAACGGTTTTACCTTCTGCTTCTATTCTATGCACGAGTAAAATGTCGGGTAAATAATTGATTAGTCTGAAACTACATGGGTATGTAAATAGACAAGCTACCGTATCATGGCCATCCACTACATGAAATAAAAACAAGACGAATAGAAACAAAGCCCAAACTTGTTCTTCATGAAGCACTTGGGTCAGTTGAGCCCAAGATTATTTCCATCATATAGTCCTAGCTTTGCATGAAAGCCCAAATTGAAAAGGGAAGGAGTTGAAACTTGCAGGATGGCAGGGCTTGCAAATAGGTTTGACCGTTTTCAGAATACTTTCAAGCCAATGAGCCCATTAAGAGAACAACATTGGATGTCCTCATTACTAAATTTAGCACAACAACACCAAGTTTCATTATAGAAGTGCCAAATGCTATATTTTTTAGCTTTGGCTACAATCATAGTTTTCAAACCCAAACTGTTTAATGAATCGTTAAAGGAAGAGGTTCAAGGTTTTGAAAGTCGGATTGAGGCCAATCTGTGATGACGTTGTAATTAATTTAATAATTATTTAAAATATAAATAAATATATTAAATTAGTAAAAAAATAAAATAATTGATTAAAATAATCCAATTAAATGTATTTTCCATATAATATATAATTATTTGGTTATTTATAACTATATATAAATTTATGAAATGAAATGCTAAATTGCTAATGTTTTTTTTTTTTTTAAATACCAATGATTTTTTTTTTATTCAAAAGGGTAAAGAGTATAACCATATAAATAGTTAAATACAACTTGTATTGCATGCAATCAACGTGGCTCAATAAGTGTATGTTTAACAATATGTTTGTTTCTCCAAAAAAAAAAAAAAAAAACGTGACATCATAAGGACAACACACATTGAATGGAAAAAAATATTTAAAAAGTCTATCAACGAATGGAAAAGTGAAACATGGCATTTCATTAAATATCACCACCAACCCCCACTTCTTTCTTTGCCTCTTTTTCGACATTTTAGTTTCATACCACCACTTCCTTTCCCTTTTATTTTGTATTTTCTTAGCCACACGACTTTTAGTCTCTGACTCTTTGATTTCTACACTTCTCACTTCCGAATTTCTTCTCATCTTTATATTCACTTTTCTCATTTTAAGTTGTCTTCTTTTTTCTTTTTTTTTAATAATCTATGTTATGTCTTCCTTTTTGTTATTCTTTTCGTTTGCGTATTCAACCCAGTACCAGTAGACTATCAGCTTTTCTTCTCCACTTTTCACTCTCAGTTTTTTCACCATGACTTTTTTGTTTTGTTTTTGTTTTTGTTGTATGTAACTATACAAGTACGTTCTTTCTTTCTTTTTTTCGTTAGGTTTTTACTTTTTGTATATTTTGTTTTCTTATACACAGGGGCTAGCTAGGAATTATTACTAAATATAATTCATAATTATCAACTTTGATATATTATCATTTTCTTAAACATTAATGAACATACCAAAACTATCTAGTTCATTGCAAACATATACAAAAATATCCAAAAAAAAGAACATTTGACATCAAATCATGCTTAACTTCAAACAGTCCAGATGTTTTATTAAATCAAGTTCATAATGTTGCAATTGAAACTTTAAACGGTTTTGTTCTTGCTCTGTGAAATCTTGAGGATAATATTTTTGAACCAAATTGCATATATCAAAAATGTTGAATAATCTAAAAGCATTTTTGAGATTTAAAGCTTAACTAATAATGACAAGTTCCGTTGTTAGCTCACAAAATCTACTTTTCAATTCTTGCAATTGAAAGTCTGTCGCAACTGTAAATATGCCAATTCTAAAATGATATTCTATTATTAAACCTTCATCTTAACGATGATATCTACCTCGAGTTTTAGTGTAACTAGTATAGACACTACATTTTGTACCCCTTACAACTCGGACCCTCGTTCCCCAATGATGGTAGTACTCTAAAGCCCGGTTGGTTTAGGGCCCAATTAGATGAAAATTGAATTAAGGAAAGTATTTGTGGAAAATATAACTTATTTTTGGAAAAATAAAACTATTTTTGGAAAAGAAAGGCCGTGGGAAACCCTAAGTATGCACACGCATATGCGTTACGCATGCTTATTGCAACTGTAAATATGCCAATTTTAAAATGACATTCTATTATTAAATCTTCATCTTAACGATGATATCTACCTCAAGTTTTAGTGTAACTAGTGTAGACACTACATTTTGTACTCCTTACAACTCGAACCCTCGTTCCCCAATGATGGTAGTTCTCTAAAGCCCAAGGTTGGTTTAGGGCCCAATTAGATGAAAATTGAATTAAGGAAAGTATTTGTGGAAAATATAACCAGTTTTTGGAAAAATAAAACCATTTTTGGAAAAGAAAGGCCGTGAGAAACCCTAAGTGTGCACACGCATACACGCATATGCGTACGCACACTCAAGCCATGCATACGCATGCTTATTGCAACTGTAAATATGCCAATTCTAAAATGATATTCTATTATTAAATCTTCATCTTAACGATGGTATCTACTTCGAGTTTTAGTGTAACTAGTGTAGACACTACATTTTGTGTCATGATGGTAGTACTCTAAAGCCCAAGGTTGGTGTAGGGTCCAATTAGATGAAAATTGAATTAAGGAAAGTATTTGTGGAAAATATAACTTATTTTTAAAAAAATAAAACTATTTTTGGAAAAGAAAGGTCGTGGGAAACCCTAAGTGTGCACACGCATACACGCATATGCGTACGCACACTCAAGCCATGCGTACGCATGCTTATTGCAACTGTAAATATGCGAATTCTAAAATGATATTCTATTATTAAATCTTCATCTTAATGACGGTATTTACCTCGAGTTTTAGTGTAACTAGTGTAGACACTACATTTTGTACCCCTTACAACTTGGTCCCTCGTTCCCCAATGATGGTAGTTTTCTAAAGCCCAAGGCTGGTTTACGGCCCAATTAGATGAAAATTGAATTAAGGAAAGTATTTGTAGAAAATATAACTTATTTTTGGAAAAAATAAAACTATTTTTGGAAAAGAAAGGACGTGGGAAACCCTAAGTGTGCACACATATACACGCATATGCGTACGCCCACTCAAGCCATGTGTACGCATGCTTATTGCAACTGTAAATATGCCAATTCTAAAATGATATTCTATTATTAAATCTTCGTCTTAACGATGGTATCTACTTCGAATTTTAGTGTAACTAGTGTAGACACTACATTTTGTATCTCTTACAACTCAGACCCTCGTTCCTCAATGATGGTAGTACTCTAAAGCCCAAGGTTGGTGTATGGCCCAATTAGATGAAAATTGAATTAAGGAAAGTATTTGTGGAAAATATAACTTATTTTTGGAAAAATAAAACTATTTTTGGAAAAGAAAGGCCGTGGGAAACTCTAAGTGTGCACACGCATATGCGTACGCACACTAAAGCCATGCGTACGCATGCTTATTGCAACTATAAATATGCAAATTCTAAAATGATATTCTATTATTAAATCTTCATCTTAACGGTGGTATCTACTTCGAGTTTTAGTGTAACTAATGTAGACACTACATTTTGTATCTTTTACAACTCGGACCCTCGTTCCCCAATGATGGTAGTACTTTAAAGCGCAAGGTTGGTGTAGGGCCCAATTAGATGAAAATTGAATTAAGGAAAGTATTTGTAGAAAATATAACTTATTTTTGGAAAAATAAAACTATTTTTGAAAAAGAAAGGCCGTGGGAAACCCTGAGTGTGCACATGCATACACGCATATGCGTACGCATGCTTATTACAATTGTAAATATGGCAATTCTAAAATGATATTCTATTATTAAATCTTCATCTTAACGATGGTATTTACCTCGAGTTTTAGTGTAACTAGTGTAGACACTACATTTTGTACCCCTTACAACTTAGATCCTCGTTCCCCAATGATGGTAGTTCTTTAAAGCCCAATGTTGGTTTAGGGACCAATTAAATGAATATTGAATTAAGGAAAGTATTTGTGAAAAATATAACTTATTTTTGGAAAAATAAAACTATTTTTGGAAAAGAAAGGCCGTGGGAAACCCTAAGTGTGCACACACATACATGCATATGTGTATGCACACTCAAGCCATGCGTATGCATGCTTATTGCAACTGTAAATATGCCAATTCTAAAATAATATTCTATTATTAAATCTTCATCTGAACGATGGTATCTACTTCGAGTTTTAGTGTAACTAGTATAAACACTACATTTTGTATCCCTTACAACTCGGACCCTCGTTCCCCAATGATGGTAGTACTCTAAAGCCAAGGTTGGTGTAGGGCCCAATTAGATGAAAATTGAATTAAGGAAAGTATTTGTGGAAAATATAACTTATTTTTGAAAAAATAAAACTATTTTTGGAAAAGAAAGGCCGTGAGAAACCCTAAGTGTGCACACGCATACACGCATATGCGTACGCACACTCAAGCCATGCATACGCATGCTTATTGCAACTGTAAATATGCCAATTCTAAAATGATATTCTATTATTAAATCTTCATCTTAACGATGGTATCTACTTCGAGTTTTAGTGTAACTAGTGTAGACACTACATTTTGTGTCATGATGGTAGTACTCTAAAGCCCAAGGTTGGTGTAGGGTCCAATTAGATGAAAATTGAATTAAGGAAAGTATTTGTGGAAAATATAACTTATTTTTAAAAAAATAAAACTATTTTTGGAAAAGAAAGGTCGTGGGAAACCCTAAGTGTGCACACGCATACACGCATATGCGTACGCACACTCAAGCCATGCGTACGCATGCTTATTGCAACTGTAAATATGCGAATTCTAAAATGATATTCTATTATTAAATCTTCATCTTAATGACGGTATTTACCTCGAGTTTTAGTGTAACTAGTGTAGACACTACATTTTGTACCCCTTACAACTTGGTCCCTCGTTCCCCAATGATGGTAGTTTTCTAAAGCCCAAGGCTGGTTTACGGCCCAATTAGATGAAAATTGAATTAAGGAAAGTATTTGTAGAAAATATAACTTATTTTTGGAAAAAATAAAACTATTTTTGGAAAAGAAAGGACGTGGGAAACCCTAAGTGTGCACACATATACACGCATATGCGTACGCCCACTCAAGCCATGTGTACGCATGCTTATTGCAACTGTAAATATGCCAATTCTAAAATGATATTCTATTATTAAATCTTCGTCTTAACGATGGTATCTACTTCGAATTTTAGTGTAACTAGTGTAGACACTACATTTTGTATCTCTTACAACTCAGACCCTCGTTCCTCAATGATGGTAGTACTCTAAAGCCCAAGGTTGGTGTATGGCCCAATTAGATGAAAATTGAATTAAGGAAAGTATTTGTGGAAAATATAACTTATTTTTGGAAAAATAAAACTATTTTTGGAAAAGAAAGGCCGTGGGAAACTCTAAGTGTGCACACGCATATGCGTACGCACACTAAAGCCATGCGTACGCATGCTTATTGCAACTATAAATATGCAAATTCTAAAATGATATTCTATTATTAAATCTTCATCTTAACGGTGGTATCTACTTCGAGTTTTAGTGTAACTAATGTAGACACTACATTTTGTATCTTTTACAACTCGGACCCTCGTTCCCCAATGATGGTAGTACTTTAAAGCGCAAGGTTGGTGTAGGGCCCAATTAGATGAAAATTGAATTAAGGAAAGTATTTGTAGAAAATATAACTTATTTTTGGAAAAATAAAACTATTTTTGAAAAAGAAAGGCCGTGGGAAACCCTGAGTGTGCACATGCATACACGCATATGCGTACGCATGCTTATTACAATTGTAAATATGGCAATTCTAAAATGATATTCTATTATTAAATCTTCATCTTAACGATGGTATTTACCTCGAGTTTTAGTGTAACTAGTGTAGACACTACATTTTGTACCCCTTACAACTTAGATCCTCGTTCCCCAATGATGGTAGTTCTTTAAAGCCCAATGTTGGTTTAGGGACCAATTAAATGAATATTGAATTAAGGAAAGTATTTGTGAAAAATATAACTTATTTTTGGAAAAATAAAACTATTTTTGGAAAAGAAAGGCCGTGGGAAACCCTAAGTGTGCACACGCATACATGCATATGTGTATGCACACTCAAGCCATGCGTATGCATGCTTATTGCAACTGTAAATATGCCAATTCTAAAATAATATTCTATTATTAAATCTTCATCTGAACGATGGTATCTACTTCGAGTTTTAGTGTAACTAGTATAAACACTACATTTTGTATCCCTTACAACTCGGACCCTCGTTCCCCAATGATGGTAGTACTCTAAAGCCAAGGTTGGTGTAGGGCCCAATTAGATGAAAATTGAATTAAGGAAAGTATTTGTGGAAAATATAACTTATTTTTGAAAAAATAAAACTATTTTTGGAAAAGAAAGGCCATGGGAAACCCTAAGTATACACACGCATACACGCATGTGCGTATGCACACTCAAGCCATGCGTACGCATGCTTATTGCATGCACAGGCATGCATACACAAGTAGGGTTCCAAAAACTATGTAAGGAAAGCTTTTTCTGCATTAAACTTGATTTGGAATGAATCCTGCATCATCTAGGAGCTGACCTAAACCCCTATTTTTCAACTATATAAAGCCATAAAAGGCACTTTTTCAAGAAATGATAAAAACAGTGGAAAAACACATAAGATTCACTAGAAAATAGTGAATCAAAGGGAGAGTTTTTCACAAAATATCCCCAAGCCCAATTTTGTTTGATTGAAAATTTTTATAGTCTTAATCTTTGAGTTCTAAAGTTTGCTAACCCTTGTTGATTTGGTTGTGAATAGATTAACTGGGGGAAACGATCAAAATCAAGCTCTAAAGAGTTCTAGTGTTGAGGTAAAGGTTCTAACTTTGGCTCTTCACTTTTCTTTGTTTTCTTGTGCATATATATGTGTTTATGTGTTTATAACATACCTGTATAGTCTAGGTTTTTTTTGTTCGTGTTATAAAGCATGTTAGGTTGTTAGCTCTTTGGTTTAGAGTTTTCTTTCCGTTTGCTGGGTTTTGTGTTCTAGGAGTGTATGCGTGCGCATGCAGTGTGTTTGTGTACGCATGTTCATGATTTATGTACACATACAGTTGGGTTGTTCATGCATGACCTATGTATGTGCACGCACATTTGTGCCTAGAAACCCTAATTCTTTTTGTTTGTTCTTCTTTTGTTTTCTTTATGTGTTTTAGTCTCTATTTAACTTAGTTTACCTTTTTTAAGTCTCTGTTTCTCTGTTTTTGTTTTTCTTTGTTTGTTTTATCTCTTTGATGATTATTAGGGTTTTAGATTGTTTGAATACCATGAACATGTACATATCAATGAACATGCATTAATACATAGGTGTTGTGATGCAGTAAGGCAAGTCAAGCATAATTACATGAATATGCATTTAATTTCAAAAATGAGTATGATATAGTTGATGAACATGAATATGTTTGGTTGAGTCCCATGATTTTTGAATGTTTAGATGTGTTATCTAGATCCACCTTGTGATGTTTCTGCCCTTGATAATAATGTTTAATGCCATCATAGATGAATGCTAGGCTTGGGATGATTATGCCATGTTTGTTTGCTTTTAGATCCATGTTAGAGCGTGTGTGAGTTAGAATAACACGTTAAATATGCATTTAATGATATTAAGATTTGGAACACAATGAGTGGAAGCCAACCCATGGGTTGGGTAGGGTTGAGTGCCTAACACCTTTCCATTCCAATACCTAAACTCCGAACATGTGCTCTAGTAAAGATCAGTCCTTCCATGAAAGACGCTATATTAATAGTTCCTAGACCTAAACTAGGTGGCGACTTCATTTACACCACTTTGCCATGGTCCATCCTAGGCCAAGGCATACTCACCCAAAAGGAGGTGTGGTGCAGGTGCTTGCGCCCACAACTAGCATTCATATAAGGAATATCAATTTCATGTTGTTCATAAAATGATATAACACTAGCAAGTAAAGGCTCCCATCCATTATCTCTTAACTAATGAATAAGTGATTTTGTGGTTGAAACTAAATACATGGCATTTTAAAGGTCATGAGAATGTTATTGCAAAATTTGACAAAAGATATTAATAATTCTCATTATATCTTTCATTTAATGCAAGATTAAAATAAACTTAAATGATGTTAATACATGATAGGCTCTCTCGACATCACCATGTTGTTTATAGTTAGCCATTTCCTCATAAATAGTGTTGATAAATTTGCAAGTTGCATCAATCATTTTTATCAAACTACAAATAGAT
Organism: Quercus parvula; assembly: GCA_030820535.1. Lineage (NCBI taxonomy): Eukaryota > Viridiplantae > Streptophyta > Magnoliopsida > Fagales > Fagaceae > Quercus > Quercus parvula. The sequence goes on along the minus strand of JAUAME010000011.1, from coordinate 24,105,582 downwards.
TGAAAATAAGATCTCCACCTAGTATCTCTAGCTCGTTGCAAAGAACCAATTTGGTTTGCTCCTCTTCTTGTCTTAATTTCATTAGAAGTAGTCATATTCGCAACTAGTTCCGTTTGAGCATATTGTAATCCCTCATTATGCTTACTAGAACCAACCACAATATTAATAATATTAATCAAAGAGTTAATGAACAACTTTTACTTCTCTAGATGTTGTAACTAGAGCTAATTGCAACCTATAAGCCATGCAATGTATATAATAAGCATATGGGAAAAATTTTAAGGAACAAAGCTTGTAATCCATTCCATTCACCACACATATTACTAGCTCCATCATATTCTTGACCTCGATTATTTTTAATGTGAATGTTGTAACGAGAAAGAACAACAAATATCTTCTTCTTTAAGATCAATGCAGTAGGATCTCTACCGTATACAACATGAAAGAAATATTCTTTAATGAAACCTTCTGTATCAACAAACCTCAAAATAATGGTCATTTGCTCTCTCTTCGACTCATCCCGGGCTTCATCAACTAGAATGCAAAATTTTGAATCCCCAATTTCTTTATGAATAGCATTTTGCACTTTACTTGCAAGATGCAAGATCTCCTTTTTATTTTGGGTGATGTATATTTGACATTCCATGGAGCATTTTCTAAGACAACTTTAGCATCTTTATCATTGAAAATTGATGTGTGTTTTACCAATTTAATAAATTTACCTCGATTTTTTGAGTCAAGACTTTCATCTTAACCTCTAAAAGCAAAAACTGGGGATGCTAGCCACCAAGCACACTATGAAAGTCTTGAGCTGCAATCAATTATTCTCTATTTATTTTGATGTTTGTTTCTCAACTAGCTTGTCAATATGTCGTGAATAATTCTTTAAATCCTCACAACATTTCAAAGCAATTTTATGTGGTGAATTTGGATCTTTTCCCTCATGATCAATTAAAAGATAATTCATTCCATTATTCACATTTTCCAATTATTAGAACCTTTTACAGTGAATGCATCTAATCTAGGACAACATGTTGGTTTCTTACCAAAAATGTAGCAAGGTAGACAATAGATTGCATCCTTTGAAGGTGAGTATTCCAACCAATTCGAATGTGATTCAAACCATGAAGCTTGAAAACTATGATGATGATTATTTGGGAATTTGAATTAGTACTCTATATCTTTAGGTTAATATAGATTTTCTATGAGATAAGCACGTTAGATTTCATCTTGTTTGTTGATAGAGAATTTATATATTTGTTGATGTGATCTTGTATCACCGTCTATATCTTCAGATTGAATTCTTAAACATTTGGAGGGATGCTCATCAGGCACTGAAGTATCAATATTTATTTCTACAGATGTCCTAAGATCTAAATGACTAATACATTTTTTTCTAAAATAATGCTTCAATTGTTTGTCGTTTGCTCATTATTTGTCACCTAATTTCAAACCCCAACAAAAAATTAACTCAAAAAATGATAACTAACTTGGAAGAGAGATATAATAAATTATCATATAAAATTCATTCTTACATGAATTATAAATACACCTTTAATCAAATAATGATCATTTAGGACAATAAAAAAAAATAACAAAAAAGTTTACTTTACATCATATTTTTTATGTAAGTTTATATCAATTTGTTGTGTCCTATGACATAGCTTGTGCAAGGGTACTAGTGAATTAATGAGCTTACCCAATTAGCTTGTGCAATGAGGTAGCATCCAAGTCAACAATATGTTATCCTCTCAGCCAATCAACCATAGCTACCCTAATACTTGTATCCAAATAGGCCAAACATAAGGAACCGCATGCTGGTGGGAAGAAGTATTTAAAGCATATCCACTTCAAGTGTGTACTTTTTGTTCTGTTCTACTCTGCATAGTTGAAGGAGAAGGTACTTTATTGTGATTTTCTCTTGAAGGAGAAGGAAATCTATTATAATTTGCTTTTAAGGAAAATGTGCTCTGTTGTGTACTGCTCTGAATGAAGAAGGTGTTCTCGGCTCCCGTTGAAAGAGAAGCTGACTGATACCCATTGAAAAATGAGCTGATTTAGATTTGGTTTGGTCAATGTGATTCTATTAGATTAGTGGTTTAGGTTTCGATTGAAAAAATACTCTGGTTATAGAGGTAATGTATAGTGAAAATGTGATTATTTAGTTGTGTAAATGTGGTTCTTTAATTATGCAAAATGTTGTCATTCTATGTACGACATGTTGTTACTTGTAAGAGAAATCGTTGTATGGTTATTTAGTTTTGCAAAATATGGTCACTTAGTTATAGTAAGGGTCCGCTTGGATTGAGCTTATTGTTGCTGAAAACTGAAAACTGAAAACTGAAAACTGAAAACACTGTAGCAAATAATTTTTAAATGTGTAAATAGTATTGTGGGACCCATTTTTAATATTTTTTAATACGTGAACAGTGCATGAACAGTACTAAACAGTACATGAACAGTACTAAACAGTGCGTGAACAGTGAACCCATGTGAGGTTTCTGTTCACGCGCAAAAAAAAAAAAAGAAAAAAAAAAAAAACGCAGACGTGAGAAAACGCGGTATGCAAATGGTCACTAAATGTTGTAATTCTTTGTATGAGTTGTTGTTACTTGTGTAAGAAATTGTTGTCTACACATTTAGTTTTGCAAAAAATATGATCATTTAGTTAAGGTTAATGTGGTAATTCAAAGTCTGAGATGTTATGAAACAGATGTTGTTACTTATATCGTTCATATTGGTCTTCCTACCCCTTCTACATCGAACTTGTATGGTTAATGTTGGTCATTCTTTGTATGGACATCTTTTTTGTGGATTGCATACAAATATTCTGTTATAGATTTTGGCAGTTCATATGTCATTTATAATGGCTAAACCTGTGAATGCAATTTTGTTTACTTTTGTTGGAATTGAGAAATTTAACAATACATGGACATATATTTTGAATGTTGAATTTGAATTTTGTTGAATAATGTGGACATTGCTTATATGACTCCTGATTTGTATAGTGTTATGCACTTGTAATTATAGAATGTGGAATTGAAGAGATTGTTATTACCTTGTTATTTTATTTCCAAGTTTGTGTGTATGTTGGTAAAATGGAAATTGATATGCAAACTGTTGTTAATGAGGTTGTGGCAACAGAATCCCATACACATGTAAATAATGTTGTTGAGGAAACAATTAAGGATGAGGATAATGTTGATTTCATCCCAGCAGAGGGGATGAATTTGATTCAGTTGATCACATAATAAATTACTACATTGGGTAATCATACATGAAAGGATTTGCTCAGACATTGAGAACTTTAAGGAATGATAAAACTAGTAATATACATTAACGTAGCCCGTAATAGAGGGAAGTCATACAGTGTTGAGGAAGATGATGAACACATGCACAGGACTTCAAAAACAAGGTATCCTGCCCATATCACTAGTACATTAAATAGAAATCGAAAATGGAGGTTGAAGACAATTGTGCTCACTCACAATCATGACGTCTAACTAATCAAAAGTAGGTAAGAGATCAAAAAATTCTACCTTGGAAACAATGTCTTCACAAAGTGCAAAGATGGGTACCACAATACCTACAAATATAGATCATCTCTTTAAGATTCACCACAATCCACAAACAATCTCATGCTTTCAATCATATATTCCTCCAAAAATATATGAAAAACTAAGGAGCATGTGAATATTAGGTTTTAGATAGTTGAGAAAATCAACAAAAGACACTAAGATTGATTGATTAATTAAGAGTTAACAAATAACAATATTCAAGGATGATGAATGTTTTTGGGCTAGAGAGAAAAAAAAATCACCAAATTCCAATTCTAAAATCTGGCAATTGCAATGGCAATAAAAGTGAACTGTTGTGCAACTGTGTTGAGTCTGTAGACTGCATGAGAAGAAAAAAAAAAGTAACGTAGCTTTCTTGAGATTGGGAATGAAGTAGATAAAGTGAAGTTTTGTTTTGAAATATTTGGGTAATATAATGGGCCAAGTTTTTTTTATTTTATTTGAGTACAATAGATGTCTATTGGATTAAGAGAAGTCTTGGGAATAATATGGGGGTTGGATATTTATTTTTGAGGGACCCATGTCTTTTTTCTATGTACACTAGAGGAAAAATTAAAAAAAAAAAAAAATAGTCATGTGGCTCCACCCCTATTTATAGGTATTACAATTTACAACTTTTCTCAAACTGTAATTTTCCAACTGACATATTTTGACTATATAAAATGAATGGATATCATATGGTATCGAATTTGGTATTATTAATAGTTGTTAGTATTGTTAGTTTTTGTTAGTGTAAGAGTTGTGTTATTGATTGTACTATTATAAAAGTCACCTATAAGAGTTCTTTATTTGGATTAATGATTGTAATATGTATTTGTTAGTGTAATTGGATTTTTTTAGGTGATGGACTTGCAAAATCCCTTCTTCTTGGACATTTTATAGGAGGAGAAACAAGGTTTTAGCGATGATTTTTTGATAGTCACTCCACATTCAAACGTAAATTTTCATCAATCTCCACCCCACGCTGAAATGGGATAATCTGCACCCCACATTGAAACAAGTTTTGTCAATTCAGTGGGAGACCAACAAGTTTTGTCGATTCTTGGCCCAAATTAAGAATCAAAATGAAAGTGGTAAAATTAAACACGACAATACATATCTATTTAGCATCTGTTATGTATTATACATCAATGCACTAAAATTTTTAATACACTCATTAGTTTCAATTTGTTAATTTTGTAGATTGATTATGCAAATGCTATGTATAAAAGTAGAAGAAAACCTCATTTCAATTGGAATATTGTTGGAATATTTTAAGGTATGAAGCTGGATGATTGAATCTAAGAGATAATGTGAAAGTTTGTGCAAGACATCTAGTTGCAACATCCTATCCTACATTTCCAGGGTCAATAAATCTAGATGAAGAGACTGATGAAATAAATTCATTTGTAGACTCGGAGAGACTAATAGGCAAGAAGGTCACAAAGGAGAAATTGAAGAAAAGAAAAACTAGCGATGATGTGGTCCTAAGACTTTCCTCCCAATTGGATGAAATTAAGAAATAAAGGAGGAGAATGTATGATGAGTAAAATGAAAGTATACATATTGCACTGGAAGAACAACGAAATCTAATGCATATTGAATCAAAAGAACAAAAAGAGTTGATTCATATCAAGGAAGAAAAGAATAAATTAGAAAAGGTGAAAGTGGAAGACGAAATTATTAAGAAAGATATAAGTAACATAGATTTTGAGCAAAAAGAACATATTTGTCCACGCCGTTTGGAAATATTGAAAAGGTTCAAGTCTAAATTGACATCATACTTAAATGTTAGGCGTAAATGCATTTTTAGTCCCCACATTTTGGCTTTTTTCCATTTTAGTCCCTACATTTTAATTTTACCACTTTTAGTCTCTAAATCAATTAACGCGTTCCATTTTGGTCCTCTCCGTTAGCCCACCAACAGAAATTGCTTAGGTGGCAAACTGATGCTGATGTGGCCAATTAAAATATAATAATAAATTTCAATTAGCATTTAAAAAATGACATGTCAGCTTCTAATTATAAAAAAAATTATTAATCAATTTTAACGAAATTAAAAAAGAAAAAACAAAATTAAAAACAATAAAATACATCAATTCAGATCTAATTCATTTTTGAACAAGAACACACAAGAACACAATCGCAGATTTAAACATCAAGCACAAGAACATCAAGCACAAACCAGAACCAAACACAAAAAACACAAACTCAAATTTAAACATTAACACAAGATCATAAACACAAAAAACACAATAACAAACATAAACCAATTAAAAAGAGTAATTAAAATTTTTTCTTTTCATTATTTTCGGAATAACAAAGTAACATGTTCTTCATGTTCTTCGGGAAAGAACATGAAGGTTGCCCAGAAAATTAAAATAGTCAATCTTTTCTTTTCTTTTATTACATTTTCTTAGCAAAAAAACATGCAAAAATTCATTCAAAATCCCTTTCTTCCACCGAATCCTCCAACAAATCAAACCTATAAACCCAGAAAAATAATAAAATCCACATGAAAAAAAAAAAAAAAAAAAAACCCAGAAATTTAAAATAAACACAGCAGCAACCCGAAACCCAGAAAATACCTTGCAATCTGAAGCCCAAACCAACAACAAACCCAACCAATGATCATCGATCTGACCAACCAACCAATTACTCCTATAATCTGAAACCCACATAAACAAATAAGACCACCAGTCACCACCACTGTCACTGATCTGGGGATGACGAATTTGGCGGTGGCGATGATGGAAGGTGGGAAGCCGACGATAGTGATGAATGCCGAGGGGCAGAGAATGACGCCTTTTATGGTGGCGTATGCGAAAAATGGTGATATGTTGGTGGGTCAGATTGCGAAACGACAGGCCGTTATGAACCTAGAGAACATGTTCTTTTTGATGAAGAGGTTTATCGGGAGGAAGATGACAGAGGTGGATGAGGAGAGCAAGCAAGTTTCTTATAGAGTTGTGAGAGATGAGAATGGAAATGTGAAGTTGGATTGTCCGACGATTGGGAAGCAATTTGCGACTGAGGAGATTTCTGCTCAGGTATGAGGGAATTGGGGTTATGGGTTTTGTTTTGTTTTGCATTTTTGGTAATAGGTTTTTGATAAAGTTTTTGTTGTTTTGGAATTTTAATTACTCTTTTTAATTGGTTTATGTTTGTTATTGTGTTCTTTGTGTTTGTGATCTTGTGTTCATGTTTAAATTTGAGTTTGTGTTTTTTGTGTTTGGTTCTGGTTTGTGCTTAATGTTCTTGTGCTTGATGTTTAAATCTGTAATTGTGTTCTTGTTCAAAAATGAATTAGATCTGAATTGATGTATTTTATTGTTTTTAATTTTGTTTTTTCTTTTTTAATTTCATTAAAATTGATTAATAATTTTTTTTTTATAATTAGAAGATGACATGGCATTTTTTAAATGCTAATTAAAATTTTTTATTATTTTTTAATTAGCCACGTCAACATCAGTTTGCAACCTAAGCAATTTTTGTTGGTGGGCTAATGGAAAGGACCAAAATGGAATGCATTAATTGATTTAGGGACTAAAAGTGGTAAAATTAAAATGTAGGGACTAAAATGGAAAAAAGCCAAAATGTAGGGACTAAAAGTGCATTTACACCTAAATGTTATTAGTAATATCTAATTATGTAATTTTTGCATAGTACAAGGATACTACCACATGGTTGTTCAAGATAACTTGATGTTAGATATTTATTTTGTATTATCTACTTGTGTTGAGAATGTGATTTTTCAAGGATTAGTCTAATCATGTTAGATATTTTTTTGTAGTATTTACTTGTGCAAGGATACTAGCAATGTTGTAATTTTTGTATCGTGCAAAGATACTGGCATATGGTTATTTGATATTATGTATGCGATTTTATTGGCTCTACTAATTGGCTAAAAGGAATGTAAATGTTAGTATTTGATAAGAACGTGTTCCTAATTACTTTTAGCTTAGATGAAATTTGATGGAGATGTACGCTAATTTGTTGTTATAGTTATTTGTGTTGTTGCTCTGAATGTGTGATGTGGTCTCATAGGCTTCATATTTGAGATTGATAGAAACAATTGAGCATAAGAAACACAAAAACAATTTTAAAGCTCAAACAATTGATTTTAGGATTACACATACTGCATGATATTTGTAATTTCATAATATAGAAAAGATGGATTGCTTCTCTTTATTGTTTAATACATCCATATTTTCATTACTTGTATTTTCTTAATATTAAGTGAAAGTGGCCATAGTACATAGAGAAGTAAGGATTTACTAGATTGGTATTTGTGTGTCTTATCTATTAATAATTTTTCCCATGTATTATTTTTCTTTTTAATTAGTAAGCAAATGGAAGCTCTAATCTATAATGATGGAAATTCGCACAACCTTAAATTTATTACCAATTACTAAAGCTACTATCAAGCATTATATATAATTTGTCATTGGCCAAGTACTGCAAGATATATTTGGTACCAATTCAATATAGATTGATTTCCAATGTGATCATGCTTGTGGAGAATTAATTTGAAACCAGTTATTGTCTTTGTTTGTGGGCTCAGCTTTTTGTTCGATTTGTTGCCACTAAACAAACTTAATGGATGCGATATCAGCTTTTCAAGAAACTAGTTCTTTGGTAGTATTTGTTAAAGTACATTTGATCACATTGTTGCCAAACAATTTCATATTGGACACAGTGACTGCATACCATTCTATTTTTACTTAAGTTCATCTTCTAAATTTTTTGTTGAATAAACAGGGTAGCAATTTATTTCTATTGATGAAATATGTGACAAAAAAATAAAACATTGAGGTGTCTAGCTATAAGACACAAACTCTACTTACCAGGTGGATTTTGTTACAATGAATATTCATAATACATAAATTATAGGGAACAACATTGTGAGAGACCACCAAAGGTGCCTCACAAAAAAGAGAGATTTTTAAGTGCTTTTTAGGGCACCTCTTTTTTTGGGTAAGTGGTATGGAGTCGCTACTTATTTTTTATACAAAAAAAATAAGAAAAAACTGAATACATGATTGAATTATTCTATTCATTGATTGAATAAAAAATTACATATTTGAAAAATTGAAAATTACATGGCTTTGGGTCCTAGTTACAAACTACCAAAAATTACATGGCTTTTGTCCTAGTTACATTCTACCCAAAATAAAAGTAAAGAAAAGGCTTAGATCTACTTATACAAAGACCTAAATTTGGAGGCTAGGTTACGGAATGGCAATGTGTTAGGCACCCATCCCACTGTGAGAGACCTCAAAAGTGCCTCTCAAAAAAGAGAGATTGATTTTGTGTGTTTTTTAAGGCACCTATCTTTTTTGGGTAAGTGGAGTGGAGTCGCCACTTATTTAAAATAAAAAAAAAAACTAAATACATGACTGAATTGTTCTCTTCATTGATTGAGTAAAAAATTACATATTTGAAAAATTGAAAATTACATGGCTTTGGGTCCTAGTTACAAACTATTAAATAATTACATGGTTTTTTGTTCTAGTTATATTCTACGCAAAATAAAAGAAAAGATAAGGCTTAGATCTACTTATCCAAAGACTTGAATCCGGAGGCTAGGTTACGAAATGGGAAAGTGTTAGACACCCATTCCACCCAGACAGAGTCTGGTCTTCTAGACTCTTGTGATCAATGTACCTTTTTATGCATGTCATGAATGATATGTTGAATATGTAAAAAAATTTAAATCACGCAAATTTATTTATGAATGAAGTCTCTTCTTTTGAAAAGAATCAGATTTGTTTTGGTGATGATAAAAAAAAATGGTTTTGATTTGTCAAAATTGCCAAATTTGTTTTATAATATGTATAAAAAATGGTTTTTGGACATAAAAATTCACATATGTTTTTTTATTACATAAAACAAAGTCTTTTGATTTGAAAAATATCAGATCTGTTTTTAAGAATTTAAAAAAAGTATTTTTTGATTTATAAAAGATCATATCTATTTTTAAGACCTAAAAAAATGGTTTTTTTTTTAATGACAAAAAAACTAGATCTATTTTTTATATGTTTAAAAAATACGAAAAAGATTTTTTATGAAGAGAATTTCACTCATAACATAAATTTATGAAATTTAAATAAAACAAACATAAACACAATCATGTTTAATCTTTTTCTTTATTTCAAAATCTAAATATGTTAAAGAAAAATCAGATTTGTATCTAAGAAAGATACAAATCAGTTTGATTTGAGAAAAATTCAGAACTACATCTAAGGAAGATGTAGATTCATTTTTTGATTAAGAAAAATTCAAATCTACATCTAAGAAAGATGTAGATTTGTTTTTATGATTTAAGAAAAATTCAAATCTACATCTAAGAAAGAAGCAGATCTGTTTTTGATTAAGAAAAATTTAGATCTACGTCCAAGAAAGATGCTGATCTGTTTTCATTATAAGAAAAATTCAGATCTACATCTAAGAAAGATGCAGATCTATTTTTGATTTTAAGAAAAAGAATTGGTTATAAGTAGATAATTGGAATTAAGAAAAAGATTGTATCAATTATATATAAGAAAAAGATTGGAATTTATGCAATTTAAATAAAACAAACATAAACACAATCATGTTTAATCTTTTTGTTTATTTCAAAATTTGTATATGTTAAAGAAAAATCAGATCTGTATCTAAGAAAGATACAAATCAGTTTGATTTGAGAAAAATTCATAACTACATCTAAGGAAGATGCGGATCCATTTTTTGATTAAGAAAAATTCAAATCTACATCTAAAAAAGACGTAGATCTGTTTTTATGATTTAAGAAAAATTCAGATTTACATCTAAGAAAGATGCAAATCTGTTTTTGATTAAGAAAAATTCAAATCTACATCCAAGAAAGATGTAGATCTGTTTTTATTTTAAGAAAAATTCAGATCTACATCTAAGAAAGATGCAGATCTGTTTTTGATTTTTAAGAGAAAGAGTTGGTTATATGCAGATAATTGGAATTAAGAAAAGTATTGTATCAATTATATATAAGAAATTCAAGATCATACTTTAAACAAAACAATTAATAAATCATGTTATGGATTAAAAAAAAATGCATTATCATAAAAGAAAAACATAAAGGAAAGGAAAGGGTGATTGAAAACAACTTCCTGCATGACTACTCCTTGTTCTTAAGAGGATGTTTTAGGGTTCAAAGAAACTTATTCAATTATCTTTAAAACCTAAAAACCTAATTTTAGCAACAAATATCAGAGAGGATCAACCAATATCAGTAATTTGAGAGCCTTAAAACATATGCCTCCTAGAGTGTAGGAAAAGAGGTACTAAATTATGAGATTCAATCTCTATTTATAGAGGCCAGAAGACTCTAAAAAATAGGCATAGACGATTAGGATGCGAATCCGGACGTATCCTTCCACGAAAAGGTCGAAAAAGGTATGCCTTATCGTCACCCAAAGGGAGCTGGGCCAAAGCCCAAAATGGGGCAATTCGGCACTCCAGAAGTGCCGAATAGTGCTCTTGGATACCAAACGTTCTTTCGTGTTTAGGTGCCTATTGGACTCTCTTTCTAGGGTTTTTTTTATCCGGTCCTTGTACCTAGACGTATTTTCATCCTTAGTCCATGATTTTTATCTCTTTTCTGGATAATTCAGGTTTTTTCAGGAATAATTATCTTGTAGATAGATACCCTAAAATAAATCTTAATAAAGTTCAGATTATCCACAATTTTATTGTTATCCAATCATCCCTTTTATTCCTATGTATGCAATCCTATTTTAAACAATAATTATCAACCAATCACAAAATTATTTAATTAATTTTAATTGTTTAACCAATCAGAATTAATTTAAATTAATCATGTGTGATCGACCCTACCTAGACACAATGCATGTTGATCGTGCAAACTTGATCATGTGATATTTTTCGATCTAATGGTCCGATTTGGAAACCGGGCACACTGTTGTGACTGTTTGAACCTCAAGATCATTTTTATGATATACAATGAATGATTTAATGCATATAATGCAAAACAAATTGATGTATTTAATGAAAGAACAAATTGATGCATGTAATGCAATCATGATTTTTTGGGTACATGAATGATCATTCAAGTATTCTCCTTGATTAAATCATGGGTGCAAAATCGGTTGTCTACACCCGCCCAGACAGAGTCTGGTCTTCTAGACTCTCATGACCAATGTACCTCTTTTATGCAAGCTATGAATGATATGTTGAACATGTGAAATGAACTAAATCACACAAATTTATTTATGAATGTATCCTCTTCTTTATATAAAAAAATTCAAATCTATTTTTGTGAATAAAAAAAATTGAGTTTGGTTTAGAAAAATTAGATCTGTTTTTGATGTGTAGAAAAAAAAAGGTTTTGGACAGAAAAATTCAGATCTGTGTTTATTAAATAAAAAAAAATATTTTGGTTTAATAAAATATCATATCTATTTTTTGAGAACTAAAAAAAAATGATTTTTTTATTTGTAAAAGATCAGATCTGTTTCGTGACGATAAAAAAAAATGGTTTTTTGATGACAGAAAAATCAGATTTGTTTTTATATTTTCAAAAATATGGAAAAGATTTTTTTTTAATGAAGAGAATTTCATTCATAAAATAAATTTATGCTACATGGACCAAACAAAACAAACAACAATAAACACAATCATGCATGATCTTTCTTTTCTTTTCTTTTTTTTTTTAATTTCAAAATCCGCATATATTATAAAATAAAATAAAAAAATCAGATTTGTATCTAAGGAAGATACAAATCAGCTCTTTGTTTTAAGAAAAATTCAGATCTGCATCTAAGGAAGATGCAAATCAGTTTTTTTATGAAAAAATTCATATTTGCATCTAATGAAGATGCAAACCAGTTTTTGATTTGAGAAAAATTCAGATTTGCATCTAATGAAGATACAGATCCATTTTTTGTTTTAAAAAAAAAATTCAGATCTACATCTAATGAAGATGCAGATCCGTTTTATTGAAAAAAAATTCAGATCTACATCTAAAGAAGATGTAGATCCATTTTATTTTAAGAAAAAAAATTTAGATCTACATCTAATGAAGATGCAGATCCATTTTATTTTAAGAAAAAAAATTTAGATCTACATCTAAGGAAGATGCAGATTCGTTTTTGTTTGAAGAAAATTCAGATCTCCATCTAATGAAGATTCATATCCATTTTTGTTTTGAGAAAAATTCGGATCTGCATCTAATGAAGATACAAATCCGTTTTTATGCAGATTTTGAAACTAAGAAAGAGATCATAACAATAATAAAAAGAATCAAGAACATGTTTCAACAAAATAAATTAACAACTCATGTTATGAATATTTGAAACAACTATACTAAAATAAATAAACATGCATCATCACAACAAAAGAATCATAAGAAAAAGGGTTAATAAGAAATAACCTCTTGCATGGAGCACTCTTCTTCTTGAGATGATATTTTAGGGTTCAAGGAAATTTATGTTATTATCTTTGAAACCTAAAAACCCTACCTTAAGAGAATATTAGAATGAGAATTAGAAAGATGAGAAATTTGAGAGTGTGAGAAAGTGTCTCTTGAGCGTAAAAGAGTGTCAAAAGGGGGTCCCTGAATGTTGGGAGGCATCCCCTATTTATAGAGATGTTAGTTGCTTAGAAAATAAGTTAGGTTTGCTTAAAAATTAAGTCCAATCAGCTTAAAAAATAAGCAAAAACGTATGGGGAAAATCCTAAAAAAAAGGAGATTTGGATAAGAGTAAGCTGATTTTTCAGAGCAGAACCAGTTTCAGTATTTTGATCATATCTCTTTACTCAAAATTCAGATTAAGCTTAAATTTTGATAGCTAAAGGGAATTTAGATTCTCTACAACTTTTCCAGAAATAGACTAGTCCGAATTTTGAGTTCTACTAAGCCAAAAGTGCCTTGGAATGTAGCTTTTTAGCTACAATCCACACCCCTTTCTTTCCAAAACTTTTTTCAAGCTTTTCCTAACTTATTTTTGCCTTAATAACATGATTTGTTACTTTCCTTCTCATGTTTCTTGCTTTATCTTGCTCATAGCATGTTCTTAGTTTAGATCCATGTTCTTCCATGCTTGTTTATATGTTATTTATTTTGATCTACATGTTTTATGCTTTATGTCATGCTTTCTATGTTTAGATCTTCTATTTCCTATATTTTTTATGTTAGTTCCACATGCTTCCATATCTCATACCATGTGTTTGTGCCTAGATCTATCTTTTCCATGTGTTGTTTGGCTAGATCCACATGTTTCTATGCTTGTTTACATGTCTATTTGTCTTTCCTACATGCTTTATGCTTTATGCCATGTTTAGATCATTCTTTCTTATGTGTTGATGTTTGGATCTACATGCTCACATGCTTGATATTATGTCTCCGGCCATGCCTTGCTTAGATCTACATGTTTACATGCATGTTTCTATGCCTATATGTCTAAATCTATGTTTTCACATGCTTGTATGCTTGGGTTTGCATTCTCCCATGCCTTTATGCATATATCTACGTGTTTAGATGTATATCCACATGCTCACATGCGCATTCCGATGCTTATATGTGTAGATCGGTGTGTTTACATGTTTAGATCAATGCTCTCTACATGCTTGATACTATCTTCCATGTGCTTGTGTGCTCCATGCCATGTTTGTGTGCCTAAACCTAGGCTATGTTTGTCATGTCATGTGCTATTGTAGCCCTTTTGTCGCTTTTGTTTCTTTTTCTTGTGTTTTGGCCATTTGGTAGGATATAGATCTTGACCCCTTTATGGTCTTGATCATCATCCGTACACCTTGGCCTATATCAAAGGGTTTGGATCATCCTTATTTGCTTGTTTATGTTTGTTTGCTTCTATGTTTTATCTTCCATGTTAGCCTCTCTAGTTCTAGGCTTTGCCACGCTTGACGCCCTTAGCGGGTTTGTGGTTGTGTGGTTACATCCAACGCCTATGAGGCCTTGTTTGGATGTAACCATTTAGGGTGCATTACTATGGTGCCGATTGCTTCGTGCATACCTTTCCCCTTTCTCACTCCGCGCGATGCTATGCTTACCATGCTTGTTTGTGCCACCCGTTGGCTTTCTATGCATTTGCACACACTTGCTTACATCTTCATGCATGAGTCTTGCTTGCTAGTGTGTCGTCTGTACTTCAACACAATGAAGTTATGCTTGCTTGTTCGTGGACACCACCTTTTGTATGCGTCCTTGTTTGTTTGCCTTCTAGTTCGCTTGCTTATATTGTTACTTGTCATGTCTCCTGCCACATGCTATGCTTGCTTCGCTTGTATGCTTGTTTGCTTTATACTCATTGCGCATTATCTACGCATCTCTTTTTTTCCATTGCTTGTCTGCTGGTTTCTTGTCTTTACTTTTGCATGTACACACACGGAGTGGGAACACATAGAGTTAGGGCACAGTCTCCTAGGCAAACAAAAAGGGCGAGGATGCGAGCATGTGGATATAAGCCAAGCGGCTGTGTTCAGTAGGTTTAAGGGTCTAGCCTCTCCCATTTAGTTATGTACTCTTTTAAACCCCTTTCCTTCCTCCCTCATTTCTCTCTTAGATAGGTTGTATTAGGTATGTCATACCATGTACCATTCGTCCTCATCTCTAGAGTATGACGACCCCTATTTACTTTCCTGCACCTATATTTTGAGCCATGCTCTAGGGATGTAGGCATTTACTTTCCTACTCTATGTGCTTGCATTGTGCATGATGTATATATATATACCTGCTTGCCCCTTCTGATGTGACTGTCACAGTCCATGTCACCTAAGGCAAAGCGATGCCTAATTTTCGTTGTGAAAGTAAGGTGACATGTCACGGAGTTTTCACCATGGAAATTTGGTACTTTGCCCGAATGCCTTAAGAAAGCATAGATTGAGACCACACCCATTCAAAAGCCAAACCTCAAAGCCCCTATGCCTACAATGCCTCGAAAGCTAATGCTAAAATCATGTTTTTTACTACCAATCTTCAAAAATTAAGGTTTTATCAAAACAAAGGACTGTCATTGGACAGACGTTATGGGATGCCTAACACCTTCCCCACATGTAACCAAACTTTCGAACTTAAGAATCAAGATTTTTTACCATCCACATTAGATTAAGAAAAATGTCATTTTTCTTAGCCTAGGATTGGTAATAAAATCAACAAAAAACAAGTGACCAATCACACCTTAGAAAAACCCAATGATTGGTGGCAATTTCACTTATCTTTGGTAATCACCTAAAATTTGGCCAAGATTCTTGCCACACCTCCAAAGGTAGACCTACCTTCCTCCACCAAGAGAGAGAGCACCCGAAGCTCCGCGCAAACCACACCATCATCTAGAGGAGCCTCTAACGGGCCCGCGCATGCTCGAGAGCATCACCATGGTGGTTGGTTGAACGAAGGCCTGACGGTTTTCCAGCCATTCGCGGCCCAGGCGTCGACAATAAATGGTTCCTATTCTTTACATCATATGTCAATTTGGTAATCAACCTTTCAATTATATCAATTTGATCCCTAACCTTTCAATGTTGTGTCATTTTAGTCCCTGTTGTTATCCATTGGATGGAAAAGTCTGATGTGTCAAACAGAATAATAAAAAATTAATTTACTTGCCACATCAATTGTTAAGTGTGCAGCCACATCAAATTTAAAAAATAAATTAAATTAAATTGTTGTTCTCACGTGATATTGGGCTTGGAGGAAAAAAATTAAAAATTCCTGTCTCACAATCTCGTGCTCATCTCTGTCCTTAGTCCCTAACTCTCTTAGCTAAAACATAATTTGTAGACAGCGACTCGAGGTCCAATGGTAGAAGGTTCGTCTCTCTCTCTCTCTCTCTCATTTTTCTATGTTTTGTTACTGTCCAAAATATCAGAAATGGACACAAGCTAGTATCTTGCAACACTACTTAATGTTAACACGATGTGCTCCATAAAATTTCAAAATTAGGATGTCACTTGTTGAATCTCATATATGCCATAGCTAGTTGAATTGGCTAAAAACTTGGCAGACAAGGTCCATCATCAAATTCTACTTGATATGCAGCGAGCCTTCTTTTCCCACAAAAATAATATGATTTTATTTCACTACAAACATCTTTACATTTTCTTAATTCTAATAAATTTTCATGCAATTCAATACTTTTACTTGGAGTTTCCAAAATGATTTGTAGCAAATACTAGATTATGTTCATCTCTGATATTTTGGACAGTAACAAAACAGAGACAAAGAGAAAAGATTGCGAGAGAGAGAGACAGAGATAGAGACAGAGAGACAGAAATAGAGAAAGAGAGTGTGTTGAACCTTCTGCCACCAATGAGAAAACTCAGTTGTTGGTCCTCGCAGCTTATTGACACCCCATTTTGCAACTCACATTTAACCTCACATGGAGGGTAAAAGGGTAATTTAACCTTGGAAATAGCATCTTAATTATGGCTACTATATCCTTCATTTCATTTCATTTCATCAAAATGATCTTGATGTTGTAATGATCAAATTGACTGGTCATAAGCCTTAATCGGACTATCAGATTGAAAGTTATCATCAAATCAAGTTTTAATGGCTGAGATGCACTATCACAAATTGAGTCCGACTATATGTGATTATGAACAATTAATTCCAATTGGTTATAATTATAATCAATTTGAAATTAATGACGTATCATTATTTGATTGGTTAGGACTATATTTTATGGTAAGGTTGCACACACTTAATTAATTAGATAGTCAAATATTAATTTTTCAATGAGTAATTTGTGTAATTATCTTTTTAATAAAGGTAAATTTGGAACTAATTAAATATGAAATGGAAGTGATTGGAGCCTATTAATGTAAATTGGAAACTAATTAGAGACTTACTAATGTTAATTGTGCTGAAATTATTTTCTAATAAATGATTTTTGCTCACCATTTTGTTGATATCTCTCGGAATATTTTGAATATGTGAATGAGGTCAATTTTTCTAGAAACCAGTCATCTGGGGATTCAATTTGAGCATAAGAACGACACAATTTCGATCAAAATTGAGTAAAATATGATTTTTTGAATTTGGCTCTATAGGTTGTTGCAGTAGCTATGGGAAAACCGAATTTTGCTTGCTCATCACTCTCACCAATCTCTACATTTAATGCACCAGCATTCCCCAAAGTCTAAAATAGGGTCTAAGTTCATGATTTTTTTTTTTTATCATTTATCAACCCTCATTAAATGACATTTCATTCATATTTTCTTCACCACTATTATATAAACCCCCATCTCTTCTTCTCTCTCGAGTTCTAGTGAAATAGAGTAGTCTTATCATATCTTGGTCTTCCTGAGACTCAAGGTATTGAGTGAGACTCACTCCCCCTATCCTAGTTCTTCTTTTCTACTCCACCCTTAGGACCTCCATCAAAAGTCTCCTCCTCCATTGTGTGGATCTTGCATGCAACTATAATCCCTTCCCTCACTTATTTTTTATATTATTATGATGAGATTAGGATTAGAGCATGCTATTATTTATTTAAATTCCTTGAATACGTTTGAATGTTCTTAAATGTTCACATGTGTTCTTCATATGTTCTTGGTTGTTCATCACATGACACATGTTCTTGTTTGTTCATTACATGTTCATGCATAACATTAGCTTTGATCTTAAATCCACATAAAAAAAAATGAAAAACATGTTTGTTTTATAATTCTCTCAAACCCTTAAATCTAGGATATCACCATCCATACACATTCACTAGAATTTATTTTTCTATCCAAATGCAATGCTTAATAAATTGAATTAGGGTTTATCACATGCACACACGTTAAATTCAACATGCAAATTGATTGATAACATATTAGATGATATGATTTGAATGTTAGCCACTATAGTCTAGAAGACCGGTTTCACAGAGCAAAGTAGGTGCCTAGCACCTTCTCACATTGTAAGATAGCCTTCGAGCTTAGATCAAGGGTTGATAGATCAATGCGTATCCTTGTAGTTTTCAATTTCTAGATTGAAACTAGGAAATAAAGTCATGTACGTTATCTTAGATTGTATCTAGGACAAAAACCATGTAATTTCTTATGATTAATGTAAATTCAATTTCAAATTAATAAAATGATGAATTTTTCAATTATGGTTTTCTTATTTTTTCCAATAATTAAATAAGTGGTGACTCTATTGTAAAACCCTTAATCTAAAGAGGAGAATATAATCAGTCGAACCTCAATTTTGAGAGGCAATGACACGACTTCACCCATTCATGTGGATTTGGCCCAACACCAAAAAAGGGCCTTAGGTGCGATCTCTCACATTGCTGAACCTTGATGTCACTGTCTGTAACTTCAATTTTAGCTGAGAGAGTTATGTATTAAGGACAGAGGTGAACGTGAGAGTTATGTATTAGCTGTGGATTGTGGTCTTCCTGAGACTTACATACCCAGCGGTGAACCTACCACCCACCGCTACAAGGATCATCGTGGTTGTGCCATGGTGGTTCATAGGGACAAATTGTACCGTTCGGACCAACGTGGCGCACCTAGCTTCACAAGTTGGGAGGTACAACGTCCTAACTTGTGGGTACCTTTAACCTACCTTCTACCCATGTTGTAATGACCCATATAACCTACCTTTAGGTCGATCCATGTAAATTGCATTTCATTATGCATGTGTTTAGCCGTTGTTTAAACCATGATGACTCATGCCCAACACTTGAGCCCATCATAATTGTTTGAACCTTGTATATTGTGAATGAACTCAAGCCCAAAAGCCTATGATTGAACTTTACTCACCATGAAGGCCTAATTTGTTTTTATAGAGAAAATATAACAGGTGTGCTTGTAGTTTTCCAAGTGCAATCCCAATCAAGTGAAGGTGCCTTTAAAGTTCAAGCTCAAGTCAACCAAGCTCATTGCCAAATTCATTTGTCAACCCAAACTCATTCCTTGTAGCCATGGTTGAAGAGAATACATCGAATGAGCCTATGACCAACTTTGGTGGCAAGCCAAGCCCAACTTCATGAAGAGTTCAACACTTTGAGTCAAAAGCTTAAAGGAAAAGATACTGCCACTTTCCAAAGTGATGAAAATGAAGTTCAAGGCCCACAATTGACTGAAGGTGAGAAAAAGTTGAAAAAGCGCTTGGATTAAATGGAACAACTATTTCAAAAGTTTTGGTGGAAGGAAGATGCCATGAACTTCCATTCTCTCTCTCTTCCCATAAGTAAGAGTTCCACCAAAATTGAAGATGCCAATGTTGGACAAGTTTGATGGGACAAGCTGCCCTAAAGCCCATTTAAAGATGTACACAAGGGCCCTTCAACCCTTGGGAGCTACTGCAGAACTTTTGGCCTAAATGTTCCAAAACACACTTACTGGTGCTGCACTCTGTTGGTTTTTTAATCTTGAAGACTTTTTAATCCGTACTTGGGAGGACATTGGCAATGAGTTCTATAAGCAATACACATACAATACCGAAGTGGACATTACTAGGCGTGATTTGGAGACAACCAAGGAAAAGACCAGGGAAACTTTCTCAGTCTTTATCACAAGATGGACGGCAAAAGCAGCCTAAATGACAAATAGGCCCAACGAAGAGCAAATCCAAATGGTGGTGAAAAATTTGTTACCCATATACCACAATCATCTCTTTGCCCAATACTTTCCCAACTTCAAAGCCTTGATCATAGCTGGAACTCAAGTGGAAGATGTTGTCAATGAAGGAAGCTACAATTCTAAGAAAGCAGCTGCCTACACCACCAATGAGGAAGCAGTCAATGTTCTAGATTCCCAAGCATCATCGATTGCCAATCCTAGGCCTCAAAGGAAATTCAGTGAACTTCACATACCCATAAGCCAATTGTTTGAAAGGCTCAAAATTGAGGGATATCTAAACCCACTTGACCCTCACCCTCATCCAAGCTCACTGCCAAAAGGGTACAAACCACATGAGTTCTACAAATATCATCAAGAACTTGGCCATCAAACAAACAAGTGCAACAACCTGTGACATGCCATTCAAAATCTAATTGATGAAAAAGTTATCACTCCACCTTCATCCGCTGGTCGATCAAACTTTTCCTAAGTTCAATTCCACAAGTTGTTGAGCAGAAACTTTTTTTTTTTTTTGGTGCTTATTTAGAGTTTGTTGTTGGTCAATAAATTTCATGATTGGTGCATTTTCATTCTTGTTTTTGTTTCATTTTGTTCATTACCAAAATAAAATAAATAGAAGAAAAAAAAAATCAAGATTTCCAAATCTTTCCACAAAAAAAAAAATAATAATAATAAAATAAAAAAGAAGAAGAGAAAAATTATAATAATAAAAAAAAATAGTCTTTGTACTAGGGGCATTAGGCCCTTGAGTCATTAAAAAAAAATCTTTGAAGTATTGAACTTCCTAGTGACTTTTTCAAAAAGGCCTAATTTTTTTCTTTTAAAAATTTCAAGATTAAAAAAAAAAAGTCTCATTTTCAAAATGGTACATGAGGATCCCTTGGACAAAACATTATCTAAATCATGATATTTAAAGGCTTGAGCAATCAACTTGTACCAATGAATGATTAATTTCACTTGATTCATGTAAAGACTTTTGCTACTTGACTTAGAATATAAGAAGAAATGGTCTTAAAAGGCAATCAAAAAGAATCCATCCATTGAAAATCCCCAGCATCCATGCACTTGATCCAGTTTTCAAGTCTTTTGTTTTACAACATTAGAACTTTCATACTTTTTCTTTTAAGATGAATTTATTAAAAGAGCTTGAGTCACAGTGCCTACAAGCAAGCATTACTAGGGATAGGAGGCCATCTTTGGTTAAACCAAATTATTTCTTATTTCCTAGAATGTTCATTATCCATTGCTAGCTCATTTGAGCCTTTAAACATTTAGCCTTTTTTTTTGCATGAACCCATTAAAATCTAAACTTGGAGTGGGAAAAATCAAGTTATGCATACTTAAATCTCATGTTGAGGAGGACTCAACCTTATAGCTTTGAAGCTAATTGATAAAGCTTTCCTAGAAGACATGAAAGACAAGTAGATAATTCATTAAGTTAAAGATAAGAGATCATCAAAGAAAAATGAGGTTTCACTCAATCAAGGAAAGAGATATGAAATTCCATCAATGTGAAAAAAAAAAAAAAAAAATCGTGCATCAAGTTTGAAGAGCCTAAAATTCATCATGTCAAGAGGAATACAAGATTCATCTAAAAGAGAGTTCATCAAAAAAGGAAAAGATTCATCAAGAATAGAAAGGTGCAAGTGCATCGAGGCAAGAAAGAAGTCTAGAGATTGCATCCAAATGACTTAAGCTAAGAAAAACAAGGAAGGCAAAAGATCCCCAAAAGTTCATTCAATCAAGAGATGAAAGACATAGAAAAAAGAAAAAAGAAAAAAGAAGAAAAAAAAAAAAAAAACCCCCCATTAGGCTGAAAACCCAAATGGGCAATCTAGGCAAAATCTAGGGCCGAGAGAGAGAGAGAAAGAGAGAAGAAAAGGACACCTGTTAGGCTGAAAACCCAAAAGGACAGTCTAGGCAAAACTTAGGGCCAAAAAAAAAAAAAAAAAAAGGTAAAATCCTAGCAAATTGAAAACTTGAAGATGTAACCTAAAAAGAAAATGATTTTACAAGATGAAAGTCTAGAGGTATGATTCAAGAGGAATAAGCATAAAAACAAATGTTGATACAAGTAACCAATGAAGACTAGTGAGAAGATGACAAAGAAGAAATAGGAAAACTCCTCCAATACTTAATTTTTGAGTGATGCATACTTGGGGGGAAGATCATAGGGAATTTTGAGCATTTTTATATCATTCATTTCATAACCTAAACCCGGCCTATATTACAAACCCATGAGTAAAGACCTCCTTGAAGTCTTGCTCGTTGTAGGCATATTTTAAACTCTAATATTTTTTTTTTTTTGAATTAAAAAGAAAAAATAATTAAGATTGTCAAACCCCATTGGATGATACGTCCAAGGACAAAATTTCTCAAATCCTCAAATGACTCAAAAGAACTTCCAAACTTGGAGCACTCTCCTTATTTTCACCCAACAATCTGATTCCTAAATATTATCATGTTCAATTTCTTGATTGACTTTGTAGACTTAATTTGACAATGTTCAAAAGAAATAAGCAAATTTGATTACATGAGTTTAATGATCTTGATCCTTCCTTATCAAGGAGATTTGTATAATTCTTAAACACTTTGATTTGCCAAAATGGTTGTTCAAAGGATCACCTCTTGTTCATTTTTTTTTTTAAATGTGTATAATTTTTTCAAAAAAAAAAAAAAAAGAAGAGAAATCTCATTTCAAAGGAAAAAAAAAAAAACATTCTCCAGTTCTCATGAACTATGTCTTGACCTGATCCATTATGAGAATGGTATGTAGATAGCCTTTCAAAGGCCTGGTCCTAATCACCCAAACAACCTTGGGGAACAAAGTCAAAACAATGTGACAAAATTGTTTGGGGTGCATGTTAGGCTAAGCCCATTTGTTTTGTATCAAGCATGCTTAAACTTAGGGTATTGGCCTATTTATATTGAGTGCGGATATGTCCTTATTGCACAAAAGCATGTTTTCATTTGAGGCATCAACCCATTTTTTTTGCACGCATGTCCACTCTAAGGGCAATGACCGAAAATGTTTTCATGATAACTGGTTTCTAACAAGCTAGAGAAAGAAAGTCATTTTGTAGGAACCAACGATGGCGGACCGTGATCTTCTTTCATGTTCTCCAATGGTTGCAACATCAAATGAACTCAACTTCCATCCAAGCATGGAATATACCCCAAACTAGGGGCATTGACTAGGTACTTCCAATTCATTTCAACAAATAACTCCATTACTAAACGAAATTATCTTTTTGTAGGAATCAAGCAAGGACTTATCTAGCAATCCACATCAACGTCCAGCCAAAGTTATTCTCATTCAAAGTCTAGGTTTCAAAAAAAAAAAATCACCATCATTCTTGCCTCATGAATAAATCTTCATCATTTCTAGTCCATCTTCATCTTCTTCACTTTTTGATAATGAACAAATCTCCATTTTCAAAGGAAAAATCTCCAGGAAAAATCTCAATTTTTCAAAGAAAAAATCTCCAATGAATAAATCTTCATTAAAAATATTCAAATCATCAACGGAAAAATCTCCATAACTATTTTTCAAGGAAAAATCTCCTATGAACAAATCTTCATTGAAGTTTTTCAAAAATTCAATGGAAAATTCTCCAGAATAAATCATTAAGGAAAAATCTCCAATAAAAAAATATTCATTAAAAATATTCAAATCATCAAAGGAAAAATCTCCAAAACTATTTTTCAAGGAAAAATCTCCTATGAACAAATCTTTATTAAAGCTTTTCAAAAATTCAAAGGAAAAACAAATCTTCTTTAAAATTTTTCAAATCTTCAAAGGATAAATCTCCAAGATAATTCTTCAAGAAAAAATCTCCAATAAAAAAATATTCATTAAAAATTTTCAAAACTTCAATCGAAAAATCTCCAAAATAAAAAATTTTCAAATCTTCAGAACATATCTTCAAATGAAAAATCTCCATAACAAATGGCGGACTGCGATCTCCTTCCATATTCCCCAGTGGTTTCAACATCAAGTTAGCTATCCATACTCAACATTCATCAAAGCATGCAAGATGTTCCAAACTAGGGGCATTGGTTAGGTATGTCCAATTATTTTCAATGAATAGTTCTATTACTAATTGAAAATATTTATTTTGCAGGAACTAGGGTATAAGACCCATACACATTGGCATGAATAACTCTTTACAAAAGATTTTTGGACCTCTGGGAAGCATGTCCAAAATTCAAATCCATCAGACCTCTAAGAAGCACGATCAAACTTCAAATCCATCGGACCTCTAGAAGCTCCAAACTTCAAATTCATTGGATCTCTAGGAAGCATGTCCAAAATTCAAATCCTCGGACCTCTGGGGAGCACGTCCAAAATCCAAGATCTTTGGTCCTCTGGGAAGCATAACCAAAATCCCCATTTTGTCTTAACCCTTGGTAAGCATGTCTTGTAATCATTTTTTTCAATAAAAAAAAAAGGTTGCATGTATGAACTACGTTTAGACCTGATCCTCTCACCAAGAGGTACGTATGCAATCTCCCTCGAGATTCGATCCACATTTTGCTCTACCACATTTGATCCACTACATGTCAATCTTCATTTTGATCTGCATGCATCATACATTCAACACAGTTAAATACTGATTGCAAAGTTAGGTGTCTTTTTTCATACATTGACATTCGCTTTTCAAGCTTTGTCAATGAGGGGTATTCTATTGACATCCCATTTTGCAACCCACATTTAACCTCACATGGAGGGTAAAATGGTAATTTCAACTTGGAAATAGGCATATTAATTGTGGCCACTATATCCTTCATTTCATTTCATCAAAACGATCTCGATATTGTAACGATTAAATTAACTAGTCATAAGCCTTAATCGGACTATTAGATTGAAAGTTATCATCAAATTAAGTTTTAATAGCCGAAATGCATTATCACAAATTGAGTTTGACTATATGTGATTATGAACAATTGATTTAAATTGGTTATAATTATAATCAATTTGAGATTAATGACGTGTCATAATTTGATTAGCTAGGACTATATTTTATGGTAAGGTTGCACACACTTAATTAATTAGATAGTCAAATATTTATTATTCAATGAGTAATTTGTACAATTATTTTTTTTTAATTAGAGTAAATTTGGAACTAATTAAGTCTGAAATGGAAGTGATTGGATTCTATTAATGTTAACTGGAAACTAATTTAGGACCTATTAATGTTAATTGTACTGAAATTATTTTCTAACAAATGACCTCTACTCATCATTGCATTGATATCTCTCAGAATATTTTGAATCTGTGAATGAGGTTAATTTTTCCAAAAACTAGATATCCGGGGCTTCAATTTGAGCACAAGAACGAGAAATTTTGATCAGAATTGAGTAAGATATAATTTTTTTGAATTTGGCTCTGCAAGCTATTACAGTAGTTTTGGGAAAACCAAATTTTGCTTGCTCATCACTCCCACCAATCTCTACATTTAAAGCACTAGCTTTCTCCAAAGTCTAAAATATGGTCTAGGTTCATGATACTTTTTGATCATTTGTCAACCCTTATTAGATGACCTTTCATTCATATTTTCTCCACCACTACTATATAAACCTCCCCTCTCTTCCATTCCAAGACACAAAAACTCCCATCTTTTCTCCTCTTTTGAGTTCTAGTGAAGTAGAATAGTCTTGTCATATCTTGATCTTCCTGAGACTTAAGGTATTGAGTGAGACTCACTCTCCCTCTCCTAGTTCTTCTTTTCTACTCCAATCTTAGGACCTCTATCAAGAGTCTCCTCTTCCAATGTGTGGATCTTGCATGCAGGTATAATTTTTTTACCTAACTTGTTTTTTGTATTATTATGATGAGATTAGGATTAGAACATGCTACTATTTATTTAAATTCCTTGAATGCGTTTGAATGTTCTTAAATGTTCATATGTGTTCTTCACATATTCTTAGTTGTTCATCACATAACACAAGCTTTGATCTTAAATTCACATAAAATATATGAAAAATATGTTTGTTTTATAATTCTCTCAAACCCTTAAATCTAGGATATTACCATCCATACACATTCACTAGAATTTATTTTTCAATCCAAATGCAATGCTTAATAAATTGAATTAGAGTTTATCACATGCACACACGTTAAATTCAACATGCAAATTAATTGATAACATATTGGATGATATGATTTGAATGTTGGCCACCATAGTCTAGAAAACCGGTTTCACCGAGTAAGATGGGTACCTAACACCTTCACACCTTGTAACATAGCCTTTGAGTTTAGATCAAGGGTTAATAGATCAATGCTTATCCTTGTAATTTTCAATTTCTAGATTGTAACTAGGAAACAAAATCATGTACTTTATCTTAGATTGTATCTAGGACCAAAACTATGTAATTTCTTACGATCAATGTAAATTCAATTTCAAATTAATAAAATGATGATTTTTTCAATTATGATTTTCTTATTTTTCCAATAATTAAATAAGTGGCAACTCCATTGTAAAACCCTTAATCTAAAGAGAAAAATATAATCAGTCAAACCTTCATTTTGAGATATAATAACACGACTCCACTCATTCACGTGAGTTTGGCCCAACACCAAAAAACGGGTTGTAGGCACGGTCTCTCACGTTGCTGAACCTTGTTGTCGCTGTCTGTAACTTCAATTTTAGCTAAGAGAGTTATGTATTAGGGACAGAGATGAACGTGAGAATGAGAGATAATTTTTTTCCCAAGCCCAATCTGAGAACAACTATTTATTTATTTTAATTTTAATATGATGTGGTTGTACAATTGGCAATTGATGTGGCAAGTAGGTTAATTTTTTATTATTCCATTTAACTCGTCAAACTTTTTCATCCAAGGGATAATGGCAGGGACCAAAATGACACGGTATTGAAAGATTAGGGATCAAATTAACATAATTAAAAAGTTGGGAACCAAATTGATATATGGTATAAAGGATAGAGACTATTTATCTAGTTTACCCATAATTTTTTTAAGAACTAATCATTATTTTTTTTTTCTAAGAAGTAATCATAATAAACTAGTCATAATCACATGCATTTGGCCCTAGACTTCAATAATGCATTTTAGCCACTAAAACTTGATATGACTTGATTTTTTGATCCAGTGGTATAATATTTGTATTGAACTTCTTGTTTTTATCATCATGAACTCTAGTATATTTTGTAAAGTTTTTTTGAGAAGAGATATTTTTTGTATAAATTCTTGCTTATCTAATGGTTCACTTAATGTTTCTACATTTAATAATTAAAATGAGTGTTTTGCTCTTAATTTGTGCATTAACTCTTAATTACAAAATAAGTTGTGTATAATAGACAATAAATTCCGAAAGCCATAAAAGCAACTCATATGGCATATGCGCCAAAAGCTATGAATATCAAAGATTGAACTTTGACACAAAATTTAACATGTATTTAATCAGGCTTGTTCTTAAATGGTTTGGCATGCATAAACATGATTAGAAACTACTACTAATATTTATCTTTTTCTCAAAAAAAAAAAAAGAATTAATATTTATCTAATTTATGTTCTTTCTTAAATGCCTTCATAAATATGAACATGATTACAATTATTTTTTCCTTGGATAATTGGATAGTTACACCGATGGACCCTTCCCATGAGCCAATAACGGAAAGCCACGCAGTCTTTCCACCATGAACCTCCACGCATCTAATCCCCACCCCTCATTCCTCTCCTTTGTTTCTCTCTGAGAGCACTTTCATTTCTCAAAGATCTGCAAAAACCAATCTCTCTCTCTCTCTCTCTCTCTCTCTCTCTCTAACAGAGCCATGAGCGACCCCATTGAACCCACAACATCATCTTCATCCTCAACAAGAGACCCAAACCCGAACCCGAATCCAAATCCGAATCCAGTCTCTCTTATCCATCCGAGACGAGAGCCATTCGAGCATGGCCTCCTCCCAATCTCCAAGCTCATTTTCACCGACCCAACCCAAACCCTAATCCCACTCAAACAAAACCTCCTCTCCAACTCACCGAATCTCCGAGTCAACTCGGCCGCCCTATCCGAGTCGCTCCAGATCTCCCACGACCACGCCCGACTCGTCCTCGACACACTCGCTTCCGTCCTCCACTCCGACTCCGACCCGCTCGTCGGCTCCAAACTCGCCGAGATTGACTCCGCCGGCGCCGATATCCACGATCTGGTTCTGTTCCTCTACATCCAGTCCTACAAGAAGCTTCTCCCGAGGACGCACAAGGACTCCGCTTCCGTCGCCGATGTTTGGCCCTCCACCTCCGCCTTCGATGGCTACTTGTCCGCCCTCTCTCCTCTCCAGGTCTGAAAACTCTCTATCCTCTCTTTACAAAAAAAAATGTCGGTGCCTATGTCAATTTCAATTTTTTTTACGAATTGTGCATTCGAATTTGTGAAGCATGAAATGGAGTTGCTTGCGATTTCGAATCGGTTTGCTTTAATTTGAGTTTGTTTTCTGCATTTGAAAATTTTGTGAAGCGTGAAATGTCGTGGTTTGCAATTTCAAATTGGTTTGGTTTAAGCTGAGTTTGTTTTGAATTGTCTATTTCTGTTGCTTTTTTCTCAAATTTGGTATGAATTTTTGAAATAATTATGTATATTTGATTCAAAATGAATTCGCATCAATTTTTACAAAAATGTCGGTTTTTGTTTAAATTTTATAACAAGTTGTGCATTCGAATGTTGCCAAGTGTGAAACGGCCTGGCTTGCAATTTCAAACCAGATTGCTTTAATTTGAGTTTGTTTTGAATTAATTATGTGCATTTGATTCGAAATTGTTACACTTTGACATTGGTCTGTCTATTTATTTCGGTAATTTGTTTAAAATATTATCAAGTTTTGGAATTTAATTTTACAAAATTTTCTGTGTATGAATTCTGTAGCATGTACATTACAATTTGTTGTGTTTATACCTTTTATGTTCTTCACCACAGTTAAATCTTATTCTATGATGTGTTTTCATTGTGTTTTTGTGCTTTGTGATGGTTCTGATTTCATACTTATTTGCCGGAATCTTTGTAGTGATTTCGCTAAGTTTAGCAAAATATATTAAGCTTGGTACTGTGTTCCATCATGTGGCAGCTTGTACGTAGCAACAGTCGTCGGTTTATGCCATCGCAGACTGATGAAGAGGCTCATCAGTTGTCATATCTACAAAAGCACTTGGCTAACATTCTCTCTCTCTTAGCGGAGCCTGTGGAAGGGGAAGGGGAAGGCGAAGAATCTTTGGTTTGTCAAACTGCTGCTTCTTTCAATACATAGTTCGATGGAGCTTTTATTTCTTTCCCTTATATATATAGTACAGGCCAAGTTATATGTTGTAAAAGTAGATTTTAGTGATAGCATCCTTCGTTGTTACTTTGGTGATTGTATTCCTTCCAATTTGAGACAAAATTTTGACATGTCCCCAAGATTTTAATGCCATCGTTCAATCCGACTACTTGTCGGTGCCACCTCAATCAATATCAATGATGCACAAGGTTTCAGTGAAACGGAGTAGAGTTGGCTGAAAATAGGCTAATTTTGGGTCAATTTTTCTCTACTCTACTCCCCTCTCCCTCAATCCAAACAAACCATAACGGGTCAAAATAGGATACTAGCATTTCAAATTGGTTCATACCACGTATGGGGTTTGTGTACAGCCATTATCATGTTTGGAAGTAAACAATGTATCTTGGTCATTATTTCTCTACAAATAATTATGTATTTACTTTAAATATTTAAAATGCAGGGGAATAATTACCATTTTTTTAGAACATAATCCCATTATTCTTATTCTGGACTTTGTGGAGGGAGAGGAATCAATGCACACACAAGGGTGTGGAATTTGCTGTCATTTGGCTGAAATAAACTTTTTTGAGAACATTGTTTGAATGTTGTTATTTGGGCCCTAGTGTGCATTTGATTGTAGATTTTTTTAATCCTCTTGCTTTTAGATTGTAAATTTCATTCTTTGTAATTTTTTTAGGAGTATGTGTACATGAGTTAGCTCTTCTTTAGTAAAATTTTATTACAATAACAATAACAACAGCCATAAAGCCTTAGTCCTAAAACTTTGGGATCAGTTATGGATCTTTAACAAACTAGTCGGGCTCATTCATATGCTTTAGTTTCCACCATTCTATCCTATGAAAAACCATACCTTATGTTACTTCCTTAATTAACATGTCAATTTTACTAGTGCTACTAGTGCTATTTTAGGTCTTCTTAATAACTTAAATGAAGAGAAGAGAGTGGGTCTTCTTGATGTAAGCCTCTTGAACTCCTGAAGAAAATTGCAAGGCTGCCGTTAATGAGGATTGAAAATTTGACTGAAGAAATACACATATTGATCCAATTCCTCTATTTCAGAAAAACCCATATCACTCCTAAAATAAAGGAGACTACCCCAATTGACATATCATAAGCCTTCTCTATATTCAACTTGCAAATGACCCTTGAGATCTTGCTACGAACTCTGCTATCCCAGACTTATATGGAGGGCTTGACCGTCCATCTTATGGATGGGAACATTACTTTTCCTGTTAGTGAAAAACTGCACCCATGGAGTTATCATCTGTTGTTGACTCCCATATATTTTGCATTATCCAATTTTGCATTAACTAGTTATTTTTACTAGTTGTCTTTTTGCATTTGTAGCTTGTCCATTTTTGTTGGTACTTCTGTGGCCACCTTGTTATTTGCTAATTTAGCCCTATTGTTTTAGGTTTTAACCATGGAAAGATTCGAGCACCTTGGATTTTTGATTCAATTTGGTGACAAGGGATCTGAAGGAATTCCATTGAGCCAGTATGCTCCATTTTTTGCAAATTCAGATCCGGATATGCCTGCTGTACCTGTTCCTGCAACACAAGTTCATGATTGGCTTCTGCAGAATATAGCTTCTGCTTTGGAACATATTTCTGAAAGAGCTGCTCCAAAAGAAAATGGCCCACCAAGTGCCTCTGATCAGGACGTAGCTATGGCCGATGCCTGTCCAACTTCAGTCAAGGCCTCACCAAGTGCTAGAGGTCCTAGTTTTATTGAAGGGATTTCTAAATCATCACTTGTAAAGCAAGCATCCGATCTTAAAGGTCCTTCTGTAAAGGTTTGTGTATGACACTTATATATCTTTCCATGGTTAATTTAGGCATTAAATGTTAAATATCAATGCCCATTTACATATCTTGAACTTGAATTAAATTCTGAGATCAGATTGTTAATGACTACACTTGCATTGAGGTATTTTCAATCTCATTAGTTTCTTGATTATTTATGCGCTGGTAATTAGTAGGATATAATGATACTTATTAAAAAAAAAAAAAGGATCTAATGATAACATGTAATTTGAAATTTATTATATCATAAAATATTACATGTGAATTATTAAATTAGAAAACATGTATTCTTGAGTCTTGCTTTGGGATTTTGATTGCATCCATATTTCAAATCTGAAAGTTAATTTGGATACTGGGTAGTATCTAAAGTCTGTTGAATTTACATATAGACTCATTGGGGTATCATATCTTACCATTCATGGATTTGATTTTAGTATCCCCACTGAATTTCACCTACTGGCTGACCTGCCATTAATTTCTTTCAGTTATTCCATCCATGTAAATTGTTTACTTGTTTACTTTTATTTTTCTGTTTGATGCGTTTTTGTCATTCTCTTTTATGCAGTAGGTTCAACTGGCCTTCTCTTTCTATCTTTGTTCACTTTGTGAAGCAACTTTTCCCTCCCAAAAAAAAAAAAATTGTAGTCTTCTTTAGATACTAGGGATTTTAATTCTACACATAATTGTAATGGCGAGGGATAGGTTGAAGTATTAATCCCTACAAATTAAAAATGTATCTTTATCAAATATGGGGTTAAAATGTTGTGTTTCAAACCTTTTAATTAAATAAACACTCACTTGATGTGATTTGGCTGTTTATATATCTTTTAGGGTTAAGAAAATTCAAAATTTAGGTTTTGGAATGTTGAAGGTTTATGATCTTCAATTGATTAGGGCCAATGAAGGTTCAGATTTTCTAGATAAAAGAAAAATATAAAATCAGATACTGTGGCTCAATGAACTACCATTGACACTTTTTCTTGGACCAAAAGGTCTTTTTTCAAAATTACTAGATTTTATTGATCATTTTAATTTTAGAGCTCAGTTGTGATGTACATATAGATATATTACATGTCCTGTGTACTTTGTTCATTCCATTGTTTCTTAATAAAAGTATAAAAACTTATTATTTATTAAAAAAAAAGATCTTTCTTGATTTTTTAGAACCTATAGCAATTCTTAAAAACTTACTCTCTAGTTTTGTGCCTTTCATTGGCTTAGTACTGCCAGCAATTGAGAATCTTTGAGATGGTTGGTTTATGAAGGGGCCAAATCTCATTTATCTATCTATTTTCAAAATTTAGAGCATAATACGTATTTATGTTTCCTAGAGTATAATATGTGATTTGGTTTCCCCCGAAAATAGACTAGTATGTATGCGTAAACATGATATATGAGTAAAAGTATTATAGTTATTTGAAAATAAATCAAATCTGGAATGGGGTGAATGTAAGGAGAGGACCAATGTATCTATTTGGGTCTTCCTTTGGGTGTTAAACCTAAGGAGAGGACTATTTGGAATTTGATTCTGGAGAAGATGGAGCGGAGAGTAGCAGGTTGAAAGAGACTGTATTTATTTAGGGGGTAAGCTAACTCTTATTAAAAGTACTCTTTCCAGCCTGCCTACTTATTTTATTTCTCTTCTCCCAATTCCGGTGAAGGTGGCAAACTGTATTTAGAGAGAGATTTTCTATGGAGTGGTATTGATAACGAACCTAAAGTCCACCTAGTGAAGTGGTCTCAGATTTGTGAACCAGTGCAGGGTGGAGGATTAGGTATCAGATGTATATGAAGATTTAACCAAGCCTTGTTAGGCAAATGTTTGTGGAGAGATGACACTGAAGGAGATGCTCTTTGGAGGAGGGTCATAGAGAAGAAGTATGGGAGTGATTGGGGGTGGGGGGCAGATGGTGTAAAAAAGCTCTCTGGTCCATATGGCATTAGCCTTTGGAAATCCATCAGGTGACAATGGCCGACTTTCTCTAAGCCTCTTTGGTTTGATGTGGGTGATGGTACTAGAGAGAATTTTTGGCATGATGTGTGATGTGGAGATTATCCTCTTAAAGAGTTTTTACCGGAAAGTTACTGTATTATTCAATCTAGGGAGGCTTCTGTGGCAGAGGTTATATGTTTAGCAAATGGGAGGCTTCACTGGGATATACAGTTCTCTCGTTCAATGCATGATTGGGAATTAGAATCTTTGGCCTTGTTTGTGGAAATGATCTATACTAAGTCTGTGAGGGGTGATGGTTGTGATAAAGTCTGTTGGAAGCCAGCTGTGAGTAGAGATTTTGAGGTTTGTATCACACTCTATCCACATTGAGAGTCATGTCATTCCTTTGGAAAATGGTGTGGCAAGCCAAGGTCCCTCCTAGCATGGCATTCTTTTCTTGGTCTGCTGCGTTGGGTAAGATATTATTAATTGATGATCTTCAGAAGAGGAGAATTATGGTTATAGACTAGTGTTGTATGTGCAAACAGTGTGGGGAATCAGTGGATCGTCTTCTTCTTCACTGCCCTATAGCGTATGAGTTGTGGTCTTTGGTGTTTAGCTTGTTTGGAATCCGTTGGGTTATGCTGCACAGGGTCATTGAGGTGTTATCTT
Organism: Quercus parvula; assembly: GCA_030820535.1. NCBI lineage: Eukaryota > Viridiplantae > Streptophyta > Magnoliopsida > Fagales > Fagaceae > Quercus > Quercus parvula. The sequence continues at coordinate 24,071,744 of JAUAME010000011.1, read as the reverse complement.
CTTGGCAGGGCAGTTTCAGCTGACATCAAAACATAGCTTTGTGGAGGTTCGCATCACATTGCATAGGGAATGGAATGCTAGGAGTTTTGAGGGTTGTGATCGTTCTATTCTTGAGATTAAGTCTTTCTTCTTTCATACTTTACTCGAGTGGAGCTTAGCTCTATTATTGTAATCTGGGTTCTTGATTGTTCTCTTCCTATAGTACATTTTCAGTGTGCTTAGGCTAGCTTTGTTTTCAATAAAATTTTCATTACTTATCAAAAAAAGAGATTTATAGGGGATCATGTGAGGTGGTTATTACTAATAATAAGGTTATTACAACATATCTCATTTTAAAAAAACACCTTAATCATTCCTGTTATGGTTATAGCCAACATTTTGTCTTGCATGCTTTGTACATACAAGTGTGATAATTCAATTGTGTCCTTGTTCCAGGATTGCCTGTTTTGTATATTGGTCTGCTTCTAATTTAGTATTCTACAATTGCAGGTCCTAAATTGTCATGATTCTGTAATTTACCTTTTAGCACCTCTGAGATATGCCACTATTTATGGATGCTCTGATGCTACTATAGTTGTTGGAGCAGTTGGCAAGGTGAGAACCAAGATTTGTGTACTTCAGTGTTTTAATTACTGCATGTTAATGGATACTCTGATGTTTAATTTTCTAATTTACTTATCGAGAAAAAAAAAAAAAAAAACTTATAAAGTTTTAAATAGAAAGGCTTAAGTTCAGAGATAGTCCTCTCGCACACTCAAAGCTTCGAGCATTCCGTTCCCGCCAATGCACCACATCACACAATGAGGAACTGCTTTCCAAATAGCCATATTTCAATGTTGCCCAAACTGACCTTGCTAAGTAGCTAATAACTCCACTACACTCTTCATCACACACAATAGACCACAACTCATAAGCTATTGGACAGTGAAGAACCAAATGGTCAACTGTCTTCCCATCACAAATATACATACAACACTAAATGGTCTACTGGCAGATGTCGCTTATGCAAATTGTCTATGGTAAAAGTTCTCCCCAAAGCTGCAGTCCAAGAAAAGAAAGCAACTCTAGATGTTACCTTTGACTTCCAAATTCTTTTACAAGGAAAAGACAACTTATGAGTAGTAATCAACTCACAATAGTACCCTCCAACCTCAAAACCTCGTCACTTAGCTGGTTTCCAACAAAGCTGGACCACCCCACTCCTCATTGGAACACAGTAAATTAACTCCATAAAAATCCACAAAGACTCCAACTCCCAATCATGCATAGATCTTAAAAAACTTCAAGTCTCACTGAATGACACCATTACAAAACTTCATCAAATCCACCACAGAAGCATCTCTATCTCGACTAGTCCATACAATTCCTAAAAAGCCTCCTTTAAGGATCTATCCACACACCACGTCACACCAAAAATCCTCTCTAGTCCCATCACCCAATTCATTTTGGATATACATTGCATGAATGAGGCCCACTCGCGTCTTATAGATTCCAAAGGCTCACCCCATAAGGACCCTAAGGCAATAGGCCAACGTAAAAGCAAAAACCTAATTTCAATGATTCTTTAATGATTTCTACGTATTGTAATCATTTCATTGAATTATCAAAAGCCATGTATCTCATTGACACTACCTAGTCTCTTTACAAGGAGAGCCAATGTTCTAATATCCTCCCCCACTTGGTGTGTTGGTGTAACAATTGCGTTATCACTTATCCAAATATATATATATATATATATATATAATCATATTATTGACTCCTATAACCATGAACTTATAAGATGTTATCAATTACCACTTCCCACTCTTTAACAAGAACCTTTTATAGCTCAATTAACACCTCCTAGTATTTCTAACGAAGACGTCTAGGGTTCAAATCCCTCCTTCCTATTATTGTAACTATTGAATTGTCAAAAAAATTACCACTTCCACTTTTGACGTTAAAAAATATGAATTTTATTTGAAAAGGAGAACAGTAAAGCCTAAGAGCATGAAAGATATGAACAGAAAATCTTGAAAGAGAACTAGTTCTTGAAATTTAAAGCATCTACCATATTCAAGAAGCAAGAAAAAGAGAGCCAAAATCAGGTATCCTAATAAGAAAGCAATTGCAAAAAGGAAAGGCCTAAGATCATAAATGCAAAGGATGCACACAGTGTGACAGCTCTTTGATGGAAAATAAGTAAAGAATTTGTTAGATATTACATGGCATTGCTTAGATGAGTCACGTTAAGGCTAAGCATCCATCAGTAACTGCTAAAGTTGGTTCTTAAGAAGGTTTTCTCACCATAATATGACCATACGTGAATGACAATTCTAAAGAAGACCTTATTCTAACATATTTCCTTAGCTAGAAGTTCAAATGCCTGAAAATTCACATTTACTAAAAAGCCAGATGGATGGTATTTATCAATGTCAAAATATTAAGTGTATCATATCCCAGCTAATTAGAGGCATCACCACATATTCTTCTTTCTTCAGAACTACGAAAGCTATGTTTCTACCAGATCTCGATTCCCATAATGATTTTATATACACAAGATTTGTAGATCTGAAAAATCAGAGATATTTAACAAAGGTCATCGAAATGGTTGTATTCGGTCCATCATCCCTCATTGCTTATTTTGGTGTCTTTGGAGGGAGAGGAATAGTAGATGTTTTGAAGATACTGAGAGATCTATTCCGGACCTCAAGCTTCTCTTTTTTAGAACTTTAAGGGATTGGTTGTTTGCTTTGCAAAATAAATCTTTCCCTTCTTTTGTTGATTTCTTAGAATCTTGTAATTTCTGTATTTGATTTCTTTTCCCTTGTACACTCCCTGTGCACTAGGGTGGCCCTTTTTTATCAATATATCTTATTACTTATCAAAAAAAAAAATATTAGAAAGTGCCAAAGAAAACAAACTCATGTAAACAGCAGTACGTAGGAGGGATAAATCTTTTTCCTTGTGTTCTCTTTTAGATATGCTTGATCTTTGCACTTTGAGATGATGTTATTGGTCCTGTGTACATGCCCTGTGTACTTGGGATATTTTTTTTCATCAATAAAGACTATTATTTATAAAAAATGATTATCATGAGTAAAAGGATCAGTCTTGGTCATTGTAATTCTTGGATGTGATTGATTATTCTGTATTCACTAGTGATTGTTGGAACATCTCATAAAAGTGGTCTCACAAATTTAGACAGTTTGCTTTGGTTTAATCTTCATTTATACTTTGTTCTTTGAGACTAAAAGGCTTTGTTCACAAAAGTGTTTATTTATCATTTAATCATTGTTTTATAATGTTCCAAACAAAGTAAAATTTTCTTTTCCCTGCAATAAGTAGATTTGGTTGATGCGCAACATTGCTTCTGATAACTGAATTGGGTGCATCTTAAATGATTTCACCTTTACAGGCTATAAGAGTTGAACACTGTGAACGAGTTCATGTGATTACTGCCGCAAAGCGAATCTGCATTGCAAACTGCCGTGAATGTGCTTTCTTTCTGGGGGTAAACCAGCGACCACTTATTGTTGGTGATAACCATAAGCTTCAGGTTGGTGTCACTATTTACTTCTATTGGCCCGTGAAGTTGCCAGCTAGCACTGGTTGCTATATTGTTGTATTTACATGGTAATTTGCAATTGCTAAAGGTTCCTCGAGTGTTGTTTTGGTTATGCATCAAGTCTTACCATTCTCAAATGTGAATATATTTAGTTTATAATTAAGACACTGTTTAATTTTCTGCTTTTGATGATATACAATCTAGCCTTTGTTCTCTGCTCTCAAAGGATTGTGCTTATGCTGATTAGTTTAGTTGATTGGATTCACCATTTGAAGTTGCTGTATGACCTGGATTTATATTTGCTTAAAAAGGGCACTTAAGGTTCTCATTGGATAATCATTACTTCATAATCTGGTTATACTTATGTACTGTGTGCATATTGGACAACTGGTTTGTCTGTAATGTGAGGTAAAATTTTCAATTATCATGGCATTTGAAGTCTGTTGATTTCTTTTGTTGGTGTTTAATTGTATTCTAATTGTGATGGTGAAAAAGATAAAGCTTTAGGAACAACTGCTGGCCAGTTGGCGGTGCATGCCTCAGTCTTGAACTCTAAAGAGTAGGTCTGCCTGCATAGTGCTGTCAATGTCAAGTTGATTTTGAATGAAATACAGTCCCTGTCATAAATGAATAAGACCTGACACAAATTCCATTCATCTTATAGAGCCGTTTGTTAAGCACAATCATTTAATTCCATGTTTAATGTTAACGTTTTAAGAAATACTTCTCTTTCACTAATTTTTCAGGTGGCACCATACAATACATTTTACTCTCAGCTGGAAGAGCACATGAATGAAGTTGGTGTTGAGGCTACAATCAACAGATGGGATGAACCTCTTGCACTAGGAGTGGTTGATCCACATGATTCATTATCTCATCCTGCAGGTGTGTCTGATGTGCAAGCTGAGACCGCTACACGCCTGGAACCTGACCAGTTGACTAATTTTTTGGTATGTTTATATCTCATACTGAAGTCTTTTAATTATTTTTTTCAGTGCTACTTGTGTTGGTAGGTTCTGTCATTGAATGGTGAATGTTTTGTATGTGTATTAGTTGGTCATTTATTTTTTCTTTTGGGGGGAGGGGGTGTGGGAGATAAGTTGGGGTTTTTTTTTTCTTATTCAATTATGTTATATTTTATCATATGCCTCTTATTTTCCTTGATGCACAGATTCCAGACTGGTTTGGAGGTGAATCATCTGGGTCTACAAAAGACAACCCATTTCCATTACCAGATATTTATTTGGCATCTCAGCAGAGAAATGTAAGTTTTCTGAACCATGTTGACTAAATGAGTTTCTTGGGTTTTATTTTGTATTAGAATTTGTTATGTATGGAAGTGTTACTATAAAATTTTCTTGTATACAGTATTGGTAAAAGCGAGGGGCGCACTTAAGCGCAAAGGCCTCTTGGAGCCTAGGCGCAAAGCGCAAGCGCGCGCGCCTGACTGAAGTGAAGCACACATTTTTAAAAAATATTTTAAAAAATTTTAAAATTATTATTAATGAGAAATGCAACAATCAAATGATCAAATTATCATATAAATTGAAATAAAACTTTTTATATAATTCATATAACATTTAGATATGCCCTACTTTTGCAATTTTAACACAAAAATTGCAAGTCAAGTCATTTTTTTTTTTGGATAAGCTAGATATCAGTACTTCCATGTAATATCCTTTCTTAAATCTCCTATATCTATAATGCCCTATGACTAATTAGTAATATTAGTTAATAATTTAATCACTTAATGACTATAACTCTGGAAGAATTAGTTTTGCTATGTTCAAAATCAACCACTAAAGTAACTAAACAATTACCACGTATATTATATCATACTTTTTTTTTTTCATGAATGAGCTAAGAATATGAGGACATTTCAACATGGTAATTGGTGAAATGGTAATTGGTACCAAGGAGCTAGGTGGGTTACTGTTTCAAGGAAAAAAAAAAATAGAGAAGATTTGGGAGGTTGTGGGTTGGGTTTTAGGACAAGTTATACTCAAAATATTTTTTTTTGATAAGTAATTTACACTAAAAATATACAAAATCAATGGTTTATATCAATAATGTCAAGATCCTATAGCTTTAATTCAGTTTTGGTTTTTTTTTTTTTGGAAAAATATAAAAAAGCTCCAAAAAGCGCGCTTTGAGCTTTTTGAAAAAGCGCAAGACAGCACGCCTAAAGCATGCTTCTTTGAATGAGCTTAGCTTTTGAGGCAAAAAGCGCTGGAGCCTTGGGGCTTCGAGCTTTGAGCTTAAGCGTGCTTAAAGCGCACTTTTAACAACACTGCTTGTATACTTGTAATTGCTTCTCCTGATGTTGGATTGAACTAAATAATTGTTTTTCCAGCAAAAGAATTTAGGGGAGGTAAAACAACTATTGAGGGAAGCACCCCTTGAAGAAAATCGAAAACGAGAGTTATCGTCAGCTCTCCATGTATATTTCAAAGACTGGTTATATGGTAATGATTTCCTCTTTTTATCAGCATTTGTTTTATTGATACACAAGGTCTATTGTCTGCTGGAATATTCTATGCATTTGGACTACCTTGTGCATCTGTATTAATACACAAAATTCTATTAGCCATCTTGAAACTTGGACCTACCTTTGAACTAGGCCAATTTTTTCCAAACTGAATGCCAATTACCTGTGTTCTTTTTTTGTTTTCACTCATTTCATTTGCAATGTAACTATGTTTTAGATATATTATAGTTCTATTCAGTCGATTTTTTAGTTGAGGTAGCTTTCAAGTTATCGTGTTGTTTGTCCTGATGTTAAAATTTAATTAATGTTTTGGTTCTTTTTTATTATCCACATCAGTCATTGTCTGCTGTCCAAATTTTATGCACATAAAAATTATGATGTTGCATTTTTTTATTAAAAACACCATAAAAAGAGTTTGTATGGTTGCCTTATCCAAAGAAGAATGTGTTCTTTATTCAAGAGTCCTCTAGCACGATATATGAATTCTCTCTCTCTCTCCCTCTTCATTTTTCCTGGGGCTTGATTTTCTTTAATCAATGTAAGAATATATGTTGCATGCTAGAATCTTCATGTTGGGCAATTTTGTGGGCTTGTCAAGAGTTTGTTTCTGTCTTGTTTTGGGCTAGTGATCATTGGGTTCTACTGTTTGTTGGAAACAGAGTAAGGCAAATTGGGTCTTTTGCACTGGGCTTGCTTGTTGATTTGTGGGTGGCCTATGGCTTTTGGTGGGAGTCAATTCTCTGGTTTTACAGATTTATCATTCCTTCCTCAGGAGTCCACATTTTTTATCATCTTAAGATTTCTAAAATAAATTTTTTTTGAAGCAATCCTTATATTTTTGTGATTTTTTTCTTTCCGTTATGTTTTATGTTTCTGCAGGTTGATAGTTGGGATGGGTCTAAAGGTTCACAACTTCACATCTTTCTGCTAATAATTATATATATACTTGAGGTTCAATTTATACATGGTTAACTCTTGTTAATGTTAAAACCACTTGATAACTTTGTATTAGTTGATTTCTTCGACAAATCCACTTTCGGAATGCACTATGTTCTGATACTTTTTACGTTTGTAAAAGTATCACAATTATCATAGATTAATGTCTCTCATCTCTCTCACTGCCTCTGTATATGTTTGTTATAGTTTTAAAGAGTCGTATAGGATTAGGAAGCACGGTCACTTCATTTGGGGTTCCGTACCCATCTCGTACTCCGTATCTTACTAGTGTCGTACCCACTGTGTCATAGTATAACTTTTTAGAAATTGCTCGTGTTGTATCTGTACTTGTATCCATATCTATGCTTCCCAGGTTATATCATTTAAATGCGATTTTAACCATTTTGTTTTATTATTATGGCAGCATCTGGAAACATCCGTCAGCTTTACTGTCTACAGGGTGACTGATATAGTATGATGATGCTGTGGCACAATTAAGGACGGTACAGAAGTTCGTTCTCTAGTTTTCATTTCAACCCTCACCAAGTTCCTCTTGCATTTCTGGTGGTACCACTGGCAGCTGAGAATCAACCCTATGTACTCCAGAATGGTACAGCTACATATGCGTTGACACTGGTGCACAGAATGGAATTCAAGATACATTTTCTAATCTCATTGTAATATTTATTTTTGAAAAAAGAAAATCTTACTGTAATATTTTGTTAACTTAGGTTCACAGCTTTGCGATTCTTTTTTCTTCCCCTTGTTTAGCATGCTGAGTTTCTCTCGGGGTATTATAAAGCTTTGCCTACTTGTTACGAGTTATGAGTATTACTTTCGGAGTGAGTTTGCAACAAATTTGAAATGCCGAACGCAGCGGGGTGTCAAATATATTTTTAACTGATCTTAATTAGATATTTGAATTGGGCGGAGTAGGATTGGAGATGGCAGATTATCAAGACACGGTTGAATAATTCAGGGGAAAGATGCCCCCTTGAGAACTAATGGAACTCTACCATCAAATTGGCGGACACTTCCAATTCCTAAGATCTATCTTAAAGCATGACTGTCTAAAAGTGTCGGTTTGAAATTCTTTAAGCATGACTGCCTAAAAGTGTATGTTTACATTATTGAATGTTGATGAAACTACTTTCATCTTGACACTTTTAGCCTGGACGTAAAAATTAGAAAGGTTGATTATGCTTAATATGGCATTGCTGTTTGATGAACTTCAAATGATTATACTTTTCAGGTTAACATAACACAATTTCCTCAGTGGAAACCAGGCGTGGGCTTTGCCAATCTGGTGCAAATATCGTGCAATAGCAACATACAATTATCACTTTTATGTGAAATGAAAAAGTTAATAGGGTATAAAAGTAAAAAGATTAGTTTTTTTTTTGCCCAATTAACTTTTACATCTCACGAAAGTCGTAATTGCATGGTGCATTTGGGGTATGACTATGATCCTCATTGACTTTACTTAGCAACAAGGAAAAAGGAATTTTTTTTTTTTTAATGGAAAGAAAGAAGTAAAAGAATATGTTAAAACTCGTTACAGGCCCACAGCCTATAATGATGCGCAGTAAAAAAGGTTAGCCCTGTGCTCGGAGAAAGAAAGAAGGCTTATGGATACCCAAAAGCTTCTCTTGAAGAAGGAAAGTACCTCGACCACTTTTTCAATATGGCATCTATGGTCACTTTCTATTCTTTTTTTTTTCTTTTTTTATCCACCAACTAAATTGTTTCTGTTATATACACAACTACATATCAGAACAGGTTATTGGTCTTGCTTGCAGTTCTCTAACGAAGCATATTGGCACATCATGAATTTTAAAGGAGTTTGTCCATCTGGGATATTAACAGTAGGAAGTCAGATATTATGCTAATACTGTATGTAATTGCAAAGTTTTATTACCCTACTCACCAAACCCCCTATACAAGACTCTTCCCTGAATCCTAAACCCCTGATGGCTTAGAGTTCCATGGAAGCCTAAGTCTTGCCTGTGTGCCAGTGTTTTCTTCTCCTGATAGTGGGGTCGTGTTCTGAGGTTCCAAGATATTGAGGGAGGGAAGAAAGAATGGTAAAACAACTAGAAGACCTGTGGCAGAGGATGAAGTTGACATAAGATATAGAGAAAGAAAGATGTGGATGAAAACCTGCTGACATTCATGCCTAGAAGAATTTTGTCTGGTAGGCAGTTTGCTCACAGCTAAATCTTTCAATGCAGAGGCATGGAGAGCTGCCCTATATAACATGTGGAAATTGGAAAGCAGTAAAGGGAGTAAGGACATGAGAGCTGGGAATGATGAGCTTATTCTTGTTCATATTCAATGATTAGACGGAAAATTAGAGGGTCAAACAGGGAGGACCTTCGTCCTTTGGCAAGAATCTAGTGCTCTTGCTTGATTTGATATCCATGCACAATCAAGACAGATGACTGAGGCTTCATTCTGGGTGCAGATTTATAATCTTTCCCCCAAAGAGTATGGCGAAGCAGCATTCAACAAATATATGATAAATATATAGCTTGTAGCCTTTCCTTATGGTGGATCAGCATTCAGCAAATATATACGAAATAATCCAAGCCATGAGTCTCAATGTTAAACTTGGAATTTTATTTTATTTATTTTGGTTTTTTGAGAAGGCTGTTAAACTTGGATTCGATCTACCTTTCAGATGAATATAACGTTCATGAAGCTGGCAGACACCTTGGATTTTTAGTTGCCTATGTTCATGCGATTCCATTTCCCACTTGATTAAACATTTTGGCCATATTATGTAAAACAAAAAGGACTACCCTTTAAAAAAAAAAAAAAAAAAAAAATTCAATCATCTTGGGCACCCATTGAAAATGGATTTCTACTATTAAATTATGTGATTGTTACAGTTATTTACAAACTTTCCTCCCACATTGAAAATCTCATTCATTAAAAAAAAAAAAAAAAAAATGAGAGAAACTGCAAAACTTTAGGCCCTTATATATGAGCCTAGCTTGTTGGTGCAAATTGGAGCAGCTTCTCTGCTTGCTCAGGGAAGAAGGTAATGAATAGATATGCACCTGCACAATTCACCAAGGAAAGAAGAAAATATTTAATAGACCAAGAACACAAGCATTGTAGCTTCAAGAGGTTTATGAAGAACTTACAGACAAGTGCTGTTCCAAGTACAGCTGAGATCTTTCCTTGAACTGTGATCAACCCAGCTTTGCCTGCATCCTGCAACTCAGTGGTTCCGACAGAATCAAATGTTCCTGCAGACCGAAATTTTTTCCTCTCTTTATATACACATACAATTACAATGTAAGCTGGATTCGCTAAAAGTATGTCTGCATCAGGAGGGGGAGGTGGTGGAGAGGAGGAAAATGAAAGGAGAATCCTTAAGAATATATTGAAATTTCAATAATGCCTAATCAAACACTTATATCACTTGGTTCACTCTATTGTTAATCTATACAATATCTTATCTTTTTCACTCTTTTCCACCCTACAATCAAATTAGGGAAGTAATACTTACCCCCCGCTCCTCCCGTTTATTTTTTAAAACACCCACAAAAGGAAATGGATTACTATTTACTTCCCCTTGTATTATCTATTTTTCTCTCTCTCTAAACTTGCAAAAATAGTGTAAAGGTATTAAAATGAAACTTTAACCTGGTTTTACTTTTTGAAGGCCTGATGTTATGCATGCTATGCTTTGGAAACCAGCTTGATCTAACTGATTAGCTGCAGCAGAAGACCTTGACATTGAAAAGGAAACAGAACCCTGTCAAACGGCTTCTAGACTAGGGAAAAATAACTCAATGAGAAGTAATAATGAACCAAAAGGATGGAGACTCAATTTGGTTTCTCTTTCGATTCAAAAAATTGAACAATAGTGTCTAGCAGTCATATGAGCAGCACATCTATAATGCCATCTAGAATAACATTAGAAAAAAATAATAATACAGGACTGAAAATGCAGAAAAAAGTTAAAAATAATTGATAACTCATATGCTATGGTAAATCTCTCCTGAAGATGTTGAAAACTAATTCAAGTTTCTTTGTTTTTGTTTCTTTCTTATAGGTTATTCTTTAGAGGAAATTAATTTCGGCCTTAAAACATGGATTATGACTTCTCAAACAAGAGAGAAAATTCAAAAAGAAGGGAAAAAAAATAAATGAAAACCACATATCTTTTATGATAATTAATTAGCTCCTAGAAGAAGAGGGGGTGGGGGACACCATGGAACTAGAAACCATATCTTATTTTGCAATTGTGTCAAGCTGTTACAGTTAAACATTATTAGTTAAGTGGAACAAAAGTGCATGATGAGTCAAAACATTAAAGTTTGAAACAAAGGTAATGATCATAACTTGGGGAAATTCATTTAAAAAACGACTGGTATATCATGCTTAAGAAGATAGATAACTAGAATTTAAATTTTTTACCAAAAGAAGATAGATAACTGTGCTACTAAATATGCCTCAAGAAATAGGCCATTCTCCAGTCAAATTTGGCCATTGAAGAATAAACTCTATACATACTTTGAGTTGCCAATGATCTTTAGGATAACTGGCACTTCTTGGTGTTTCCAATAGAGACATCTGGGGTTTGAAACTTTGAATTCCCTCATGATGAACATCATTATTGATACCCTTTTTTCCATTTCTTCTTCTTCTCTTTTTATTTACAGTTTCCAACTCATGATGAACAGTTTTTGCTCTCCTGACATGTCAAATGTAAGAAAATATCCCTCATTATTTCTTAGCACTGCCAGGTCCCCTCTATTTTATTAGTAAGCAATCCCTCACCCTTGAGTAACCAGAAGCTCCCACCTGAAGTTTGATACTTGCCTGGGCCATGTCAAAATTATTTCGACTAATTTTAAAAGAATCCTTCATGAAATCAAGCCTATTAAAGCCATCTTATCTATCAAAGTATGAGAAATTAAGTATCATGTCAATACTTTGTTCCACATTCTCTTCAGCTTCCATCTATCCTTCATCAAGATCATTGAATAATTGAGGTTGCTCTTAGGGGTGGATGTGGTCTTGTATTGTCAGATGAACTAACATGGTGCCAATCCCAGTTTCTAAAAACCAGTGATGGAAACAAAAAATTAAAAATCATTTTGATTTGTATTACCCTCTTCGTTATCGTCTCTTCTTCCATTTCCTATTTGATTCTGCATAACTGGCAGTCAGCGTTAAGTCATAAGTCAAACCTCTGGCAACAACAAACTTTCTAATTTTTAATTAAATCGTCTCTCCTGCTTGGCACCTTCAATTAACATCTTCACTAGTCTACTCAATGACCTCGCCTGTTTACTAAATTCTAATCTCATCTTCTTAGTCTTTCTGGATTATTAATTTCACACTATTATATCCAACATATTCATATTATCATTACAATCTCTAAATTTAGATCCAACACGTCATTCAATGTGGACCATTCTTCTCTTCACTTATACAGCAATAGTAGCTAGATAGTTTTGGATAAAGAATCCAAAAAAATTGTTCATTGGCATAAATTACAAGAAGGCTGAATTTCACTAAGAAAGAATAAAAGCCAAAATAATTTATTAATAGTTCAATCTAACCTAAGAAGAAAAACAAAGAAGAACAACTTCAATCAGAGCCTCACAATTCGTCGCTGGCCTCTCCAAAGGTTGTCTCAATCATGCAACTAATAACTAAATTAGGAGGGTTTTACTATCAATTGATTAGAAATTTCAGATGATTATGGCAAACTCCTACATAGAGTGGTATGTGATCAATGGAAGCCATATATTTTAAGAGCATACGGTTAAACATGAACCAACAAATTATAAACCAACCTCAATCCCTCCTGGCATACAAGCAAGAGTTTACTTTCTGGTGAAAATTGACTCTTAACAGATTGCACGAAATCAGGATTTAGTTTAGTGAATGGCAGCCCAAAGAATAAACCTGAAAAATTGTTGTGCACAGTCCTCTTTATGATTGTACCTGCACGATAAATTATTAGTTAAAACAAAACCATAGAAGTTACGGAACCCTGAAAACTACATGTAATTTTAAGGAGGCATATATAGAACATAATAAATGATAAATGATAAATGATGTAATAACAACACACGCTAATAAGAAGAAAGCCTTACCAAAATCATTGTCCTGGTTTTCAACAAAAAGAGGCACATGATAACATGATTTTATATGAGCTCGGTTATATTGAGAATTGTCCCGCACATCCAGAATCGCGTATCCCTCCACTGCTATAAGTTTCTTTGCTTCATCAGCATTCACATAAGTCACTTCTGCTTTAATGTTCAGATTTCTCCGATGAAGTGGTTTCCCTGGTATGGTCCTTCTGCTGTGAGTTTCTACCAACCAAGATGTTCGAAAGTTGCTGAAAAGTGAAAACACAACCTTGATCCTTTACTCCCATGCTCATTGATCATTGTCAATGGTAAGTGAATGCTTAGGTTCATTATATACCTTAACTTATATCGAGATTGCCTTTATGATAATTAAACTTGAAAGAGAAAAATAAAAATAAAGCAAAGAATATGTGACATTTGAATCTCTCTCTCTCTCTCTCTCTAAATTGTTAGAACTAGTAATACATGAAGAATTGCATAGCCTGGTTTTCCTCTAAATTGTCAGAACTTATACTACATGAAGAGATGCAATTCCTTTTTGGTTGAAGAAAGAAGGTTTTAATGGAAGAGAGGAAGAAATTAGAAATTTAAATCCTTAAACTTTCCATGTGAACTAAGGAAGAATAAAACCACATTTACTTGAGACTAGCAAAAAATTAGCTTAGTTTAGTCAAACTTGTTACTCCTTGAAAGCAAAACAGTCAAGATCACAAGACAATTTCCTAACCCCCCCCCCCCCCCCCCCAATATCAGCAACTAAGTGGTGGATCACTGCCAACTCCATGGAAAAACAATGTAAATTCATTGAAAATTCCATCAAAAGAAGAAAAAAAAAAAGAAGAAGTTATTTTGCATTCTTATACAATTTCACAAGGCTTCACTACTGATCCATTTATTTTGACTAACTTCGAGCAATTTTTGGCCTGAAACCATTTGTGTCATTGCGAATTCAAATAACATAAACTAATTTCCTTGAAAGGAGAGATCTCAATATATATATATATATATATATATTTAGAGCTGCCGGAATCAGAGCACCAGAAGGGGTTGGATTGCCACTTGGCCTAAAGACCATTGGCAACTAGAAATGCTACATATAAATCGATCCATTCCGCTCAAAGTTCTAGCTAGATGAAGATGATTAATATAATTAATTAAAACTCACATTAACATGAACTTCTACATTGTTACGCTTGAGCTTATAGGAATATAAACTGAAGCTAAATATGATATCTAGAGTGGAAAAAAAAAAGGGAAGAAGAAGAGGAAGAATAACCCATGAAATGCATAGTCATAAATTTGTCGTAGTTATAGGCTTAAGAAAAATGAAATTTACCTTACAGAAGAGAGAGTGGAAGAAGAGCAAATGCCTGCCATTGCTACTAGGATTATCCACTCCCACTTTCTCTGTCTCTCTCAGTTACTTTAACGGACAATAGACGAAGAGTACTGGCCCAAGAAATTTAGTACGGTCAATGGGTTTCTGCCATCTGGCAGACAAAAATATCACTGGATATGTTTCTACAGATTGATATCAAGGGCAATACCTAGATATGGACGGTTGAGATTTGAGTTTGCAAAAAACAACTTTAAATTTCAACCATTAAATATAAAAAATAATAAAAAGTAAAAAAAGTATAATAAAAAAAATGTGATGGTTTTAAGTGAATTGCACCGTACAATTGTATTTAGCAATTGGACCGAATTCCAATCTTATTTCTTCAATCTTAAAAATATATATAGAAAAAAGTGTTCAAATATATATATATATATATATAAAAAGAAAAGAATCATTGTTGCTTGAAAGGAAAGGATAGGAAAAGAGGCTGTACCTGTGGGCCCATATGTTATTTGAGACATAACATGACCTTTTGCTAAGGAAAAACTTTCTTTCAAATAAAAATTAAAAAAAAAAAACTTAAATAGAATATGACGATAAATTAGTTACTAGTTAGTATATAAAAACCATTTTAATTGTAATGTAAATTACGCCTCTTAAATTTGATCTATTGTTAGTTTTTTTTTTTTTTTTTTTTCTAAGTTTCATTTTTGTCATTTTAGGCTATTAAATTTACATTGACTTGTCAATGTTAGTCGGTAAAAAAATTACCTTTAACTATTTATTTTTTTTTTTAACATTTTAAAAGTTAAAACTATTAATTTTTTAAAACTAAAAAATAAAATATAAATATTAAACAGAAATCTTAAACTTATTTCCAACCTATTCATTATTCAATTTTTAAACTTATAAACTATTAAGTTTACATTGATTGTTCTTTCTCAAAAAAAAAAGTTTACATTGATTGTTAGTGTTTCCAAGGTAACCTTTTTAAAAACGAGTTATTTTTCAAAAAGTATTGTTTTATAAAACATTTTTTTTTTATTGTTTGGTAGCAATTTTAAATGAGTTGAAAAACAATCTCTTAACTTCCGTTATTTAACTTATTGTGAGATACAATTGTTTTCTAAAAAAATATTAATGAAAAAAAATTTCTAAAAATAAGCCATATTTTTCCTGTTGACCAAAACAATTTTCCTTTAACTCATTTTTTTTGATATTACTAAACACTTAAAAACAGTGAAAACTATCTTTATATTAGGTTTTCTATCGAAACAAATAGAGTATAAGGTTTTATTTTTGCTTTTGGTATAACTGTACTTTTATTTAATTTTCTCTATATATTAATAAATTAATACAAATAAGTTCTCCCAGAGTAAAACACAACCTGTTATTTATTTATCTTTATGCCATCTTGACAAAAAAAGAGCGGATTGCAATTGTAAATAAGCTTTTTAAATAAAGTTTTGATACAACTTTTATGAGAAATATAAAAAGTTATATAAAAAAAAAAGTTTTTTTTGATAAATTTTTTAAAAAAGTATTTCTTAAACCAAAGTGATTAGGACAGTCATTAACTTTTTCCACAGATAAATTAAAAAAAGAAAAAAAAAAAAAAAAAGGCATTGGTCATAACTCAAGTCATAGCACAAGCATTGACTAAAAGGAAAAATATCAGAAAAGCAAACATTGCTTCACATGGACCTCTTGGTAAATTGAAGTGGCTAATGATATAGCATCAATCCTAGAGAGGAAGAGATCAGTGGTATAGAGGGAGAGAAAGAGCATGGGATTCTTATCATCCATCTGCTGCTGCTTTTATCTTCCTTCTCGTGTGTCCAGTGATGGAGGAGGTGCCCTGAATCAGCCTCTAAGGTCTAATTTCATTAAAACAGAAGTTCATACCACAATTCTGGTTCCACACTTTCCTGTCAATTCAAAACTTTCTCGTTTGTAATTTTTAGCATAAGGAAACTCCTGTGAGCTTTTTCACTGTCTTTTTGCTTCTAGCACAAAATAAAAAGAGAAGAGTTCTGAAGTTTTCCTATATAACTGCTTATCAAGAAATTGTAGTATGATTCTTTTTACCATCTTTTATGTGGCCAAAATATACTTTGGATGATGTGTCTATGAAGAAGTTAGTTTCATGTCAAAGTACTCTTTCTAAAATATGATCAGTTAATATATATATATATGCTTTCTCTTTCTAGTCAGTCATGTATTAGGTTAAATTACTATAGCCTTTGTGATTTTGATCGATGCATCATGCCATCATGGAGATATTGGAAAGAATTCATCAATGTTCATAAATTGCAAACAATGGTCAGATGATTTAGAATATGTAAATTTTATCAAATAGATACAAGGATAAGATGCAATACCAGAAATATATTGGGTAAAACCTATTTGGTCAGGCTATTTTCAGCTTCTTTTTTTTTTTTTCTAAATTTCGTGGGCCTCAGCAGTGCATGTAATAATCATTTTGGCAAATGTTTTCAGCTCTCTGATTTCAAAAAAAAACTGAATCTAATTTTCGCTGTGCAAAACAAAAAATAAGAAACAAGTTTTTGATGTTTTCAGTCTATATTTTGTGTTTTGGATAGCATTTAAAAAAATAAAAATAAAAATTAGTTGGGTAGCATTTTTGTAACATTTTGGGGCTTGTTTTAAGTTTTTGTAATTTTAAGCCCTTGCGTGATTGACTTCCTCTCTCTTGCGGTGTCTTTGTTTGGATTTTGGAGCACCGTCTGTTACGAGTTACGACAAGGCTGGAGGCATGGCACGTGGCAACAGAGTTGACAATATATATATATATATATATATATATATGAGAAATGATATGTTTACAACATTTTTACAACAAATTTTAAATGGTAGGTTGTTATTGTTAGAGTAAAAAAGTAATCTTATTGTTAGGTTCAAATTATGAACGTAATATATCTCTATATGTATATATATAAAACCCTATCAAGTAAAATTATTACTCGAAGGAAAAAAGATCACCATTCCACTAAAGAAAAGAGAAAAACATCCCAATATTTAGGATAGTTCCCACAAAATTGTTCCGTTCATATTTAGTTGTTGGGATAACTGTCTGGATTGGGGATTAATTCTTTTAATAATTGTATTGATTGAGATAAGAATTGTGATAATTGGATGGATTGAGATATGCATGACTAGTGTTTTTTTTTTTTTTTTTTTTTTTTTTGAGGAAGGAAAAAAGAAGTGAACGGTTGAAGTATTTGAATTCAAAAAGAAATAAAAAGTAAACATTTGAATTCAAATAGCATTTTTTTTTTCCTTTTTTAGAAGGTTGATGAATACATGGGGACGGGTAGTAGGTTTTGGTGGAGTGTTTGTTATTGGTGGCTTAAATTTGGGTAAGTTTTAAGAATGTTAAAAAAACTCTTCTAACCTTTTCTTGTCTTTTTTAGGAAATAAAATTAAACTAAAGGGTATCTAATTTTAGAGTTTGTGTTAGGATATTTCGGTTTGTAAAATGGTGAAACTCAAACAGGGAACTCTTGTTATTAGTAGTATATATATATATATGTGTGTGTGTGTGTGTGTGTGTGTGTGTGTGCGCGCGCGCGCGCGCGCGCACGCATGCGTGTGTGTGCGTGTGTTTTTTTAAGAAGAAAGATAATTGCACTTATCGCCCTTAAGATTTGGGAGAATGACACTCTACCCCAAACTTGAAGATAAAAAAAATACTCATTTTCTTTAAGGTTTGAAGAAAATGACCAATCTGTCCATATTAGTAACAAAATATTCTAAAATTTTAAAATATTCTCTTTACCAGAGTTTAACAATGATTAGTAAAAACATAATTGATAAAGTTAGGATATAAAGGAAAAGTTCATCAAGCTCCAAAAGACTTGCAACCGCAAATACTTAAGACCAAAACAAATTCATAAACTGCAAATATACATAACTTGTCATACTCAACAAAATACACATAAATTCGGTAGGTTAGTACACAACTTTTAACATCAATTAGATAGAGTTTGATCAAAGGGATGTGAAGGGAGAAAGTGTTTTTTCCTTCTAGGGTTGGGGTGGAGTGTTATTTTCCTAAACCTCAAGGTCAAGGGAGAGGAGGTGTAATTAGCACCAAAAAAAAAAAAAAAAAACTTGACCAAACAAGTAAAAATATCTTCAACTAATTATTTTTTCGTCATTTTTTTTTATGAACTTATAATTAATTCTATTCTATTGTGGGACAAAATTTAGCTACAAACTTAGTAATAATGAAAGAGATAATAGGAAAATTATTAGAACTTATTGCAAGATATATTTAGAAAAATGGTTAGTTAAAAGAACAATAATCATGTTATTGACACGATTTTCTTCATAACTTATAGGTGTGAAGTTACAAGTGATTCAACATCACATCACATCACATTATCCTACCACAAATATGATTTTATTTTGTGAATAGTTACACAAAATATTATTTGAACAATTATGACAAACGTTAGTGAGAATTTGTGTTGATGCCCATTTCGTGAAGATCCTAAAAGCCCAATGCAAGTCAAGTCCAATTTATTCTTGGACCCAACTCATGTATTTCATCTCATTTTATTTTTCATTATATAACCCAAGTCATGTGTTTAGAGGGAGATTTGAGAGATTGTGGTTTGGTTGGTGTGGGTAGTGCTCATGGAGAAGGTCACATGTCCAAAAATTTTACCCAAATGGAGACCTATAGTTCTTGTCATATGTGGTTGAAACCTTCAAACGGACCTTTTTTAGCCCCTAAGAACAAGTTCACTTCTTGGCCAACTCTGGCTGCATGATGCCACTTAGGGCAGCTTCCCAAGGGGCTGAGTTGGAAGGGGAAATGCAACCAATCACATTTGGTTAAGCTTTTTCCTCATTTATTCAAAAAGCAACCCATTCTTTTACCTAAGCAAAGGCTAATATGAAGTTTTCCACCTATTTAACAACATGGGGTCAATAGCTTCACTTCTTATCAGTAGACTAGTCCTTAAGTACGCTCCAAGCTTGCTATAAAACCTCCCAATTAGATTTAAACCAGCTAATTATGTTTTACCTACAAAAACTCTAACTTTAGAGCAAAAGCCCATATAAAAATAGCATAGGAGCCACATTTTGAGGTCAGTGCCAACTTAACACTAAATGAAATTGATGCAATCGCCTAAGGCTCCAAGTATAAAATAGGCTCCAAATTTTAATTTAATTAAGCTCAAATATTAGCCAATAAATAAAATAATATTTTTTATCAAATGAAAAACAAAACAAAAAAAAAAAAGATAAAAATGCTACTTTCACAAAATTTTTCATGACACTTTTACAACAAATCCTAAGTAGCAGGTTGTTACAGGCTGTTATTGATGACAAAAAAATAATTTCAATAATGGGTTCTATTGTGAATATAGCACTTCTTAAAAAAAAAAAAAAAAAATTCTAAACATTTTTCACAGTTTTTTTGCGTTGGCAAATTTTTACTAGTTCTTACCTAGGTCCACCACTAATATTACTCTTCTACTTACCAATATTATTCTATCACATCAATAGATGTGATAAGTTTTGTCAAAATTTTTGTGTCTATAAACTTTCTATAAAAAAAATTCTACATGCTTCATGTTAATTAATAATAATTTTTAAAATTCATATTTAAATATATATATATATATATATATATATATATATATATATATAAAAGGCCTCCATTTCATATTTAAAGAAAAGTTCTAGACCTATGCATTTCACATGTTTTGCCATTTTTTTGTTGTCTAGCACCTTGAGCTTGTTCATGTGGAGCACCAATAACCTTTATTTAACAATTGGAATTTTGGGCTTGACTTCTTTTTTTCAAAAACCCAAGGGATTTTTTTTTTTTTTTTTTTTTTTGGTTGTTGGGCTTATTCTCTCTATTTTAGCCTATCAAAAATTGTCTAAGACAATTTGTCACTTGACTTTATTCATATCACCAGTGTATTGGTACTCTTAGTTTGTATCACTAATGTATTGGTACTCTTAGTTTGTGGCCTCTGGGTGTTTATATAAATACTAGTCGCAAATCCTCCAGGTTTGCGAGAATATGTAATGATTCACTCTATAATGGGATATAATATACAATTAATTATAAAAAATATTTACAATATTATATATTAGGATTAGTCAAATATAAGAAAGTATTTCTCTCATAAGAATATTTCATTTAAGGTGTATTAAATTATTAATTTTAAAAATTTTTTTTATCTTTCCCCTTACAAAACCAACCAAGGGTAAGAAGCCTCTTACCACCACGCGCCCTTAACATGATATTCACTCCACAAGTATAAGTGCTTGTGGGGTATTTGGGGGGGGGGGGGGACAAGGGTCAGGGTGCAAGTTTTCAGGAAGGACTAGGGAGCTTCACACACATATATACTTAAATTATATTAGATTAGAATTTCTATTTTGTATAAAAAAATTAAATAAAAAAAAACTTAAATAATTGATGCCATATTGTGTTATGTGTCAACTTATGAAAATTTTGTTCTCTATTAATTTTTTTACTCTCTTTTGTTTAAATTTTTAATGGACTCTTATTATGAGCCAATTGGATGGGGGGAATTGCTCCCCTAGTCCCACCCAAGGTCTCTTCCCTTCCCAAGATTTTTTTTAAAATCATATTCCCATTTTTTTATTAATATTTCAAATTCAAATTTTCTTTATTGAAAATAAATTTTAACTCCCCTAATGTAGTTAAAAATTTTTAAAAAAAATACCCTTAACATAGGACAAACATTGATACTTTAAGTTAATTAAAAAAAAATGTCGTACAACGTCTTTAAAAAAATCAAAGCATACATAAAATATTTTAAAATTTTTGAGTGTATGATCATATTGTTAATACTTGTAAGTTAATTTTTTTTTCCCAGTTACTTTTTAAGTATTCAATTTATTTATTTATTTATTTATTTTTTTGCATATCTTATGTTTAGATTAATCTTTCAACTTCATATATTAATAACTATTTATAGATTATTGTGGCGGGACAAAATTGACTAAGTTAGATTTCAACCCTGCATAATTAATTTATAGAGATGGAATGCCAATCAACCTTATTTAGCCTTTTTTTTTATCAAGTCTATAAAGTGATATTGGAATGGATGCTTGATATATATAAGTCAGGCAAAGCAAAACAACATATGTCAGCATTAATACAGCAATGTTCCTTGGTTTTAGGCCGACGTGAAGGCTAACACTTATTCTTGCACTATAATATTCTCTCTCTCTCTCTCTCTCTCTCTCTCTCTCTCTCTCTCTCTCTCTCTCTCTCTCTCTCTCTCTCTCTCTCTCCTTTTTAATCCTTGATCCACTTTCATGTAGGGATCCCTTTCCTTTTTATAGTCATCCAAGTTGCATCCTGGCCTTCCACTTGGAGGGCCAAGGCTTTTTCCTTAGATACTTGTCCCATCAAAGCCTTATTAGAAGGTTTCTCTGTTAGGTTGGAGCTATGATGACATTGTTTAGAGGTCATTCCACCATTAATACGGCCAGCTAAGTGGGTGTAGAGCATTGAATGTGGAGGTGATGAATGTTTTATTAGTACTCTTCCTTCATCCGCTTAATGACAAACATTCCTTCCTTTCCTTGGTTACATTTCTGGTGGTCTTCATAGCCAGACCTTAGCCCTTCCAGGAATGTATTAATATCCTTGAGTTCCTCGACCACCCCGATCTTCTTAGGTTTTGTGATTGCGTTATCATGTTTGCTCCGAGGACTCCTTGACAAAACTTTCCAAGGTGTGCCCCTTTTGTCTTGACCTCTTCTCGTTTATTCTTGTCCTCAGTTTCCATGCCCTTGTCCTTGGTTTCCCATCCTCCCACAATTATTTTTAGGACAAAGTTTTACAACAAGCTCAGTTGTAGCATAAGACTATAACTTCACTCAATATCTTTTTATCGAATGTAAATTTTGACAAATCTACCATTGGATTATATTTTATTCTTATATTCTCCATGCTTGCAAAATTTTTAGAAGATCAAAGATCAATAGCTATGTTATCAATCAAATGTTTAAATTTCAAAATTTTATAGTTTAAAATTATGCATAAAAATAAGTTATAGATCAAATTGTAAATAACATCTGATTGGTATAAAATTTAACATATGTGTTAAGAATATAAAAAACACGCAATTTAATAGTTAAATTTTCAAAATATGTAGTTATGTTAATTTTTTTTTTGTAGGGAGTTGTAGCCTTAGGCTACAACCAAGTTTATAACCAAACTTTGTCCTTATTTTTATTTACTATTTTTTTTAATTGTTTGAAATGTATAATTATAGTTTAGGTTAAAATATGAAATAATTTTTAGCATAAAAACGATTATACTAACTGTAATATTGGACTCAAAAAATAAATTATAATTTATATTTAGATTATATTCTATATGTTAGTCAAATATTTTGTGTAATAAATTAAGTAATTTTTTTCTTATATTAATAAACATTTTTTTGAATTAATTTTTTCTTCAATATATTATCTTAATCTTGGCTCCCTAAACCAAAATCTTGACTCTGCTATTGTTGGAAATTAAAATTTTCCAATCATGATAGTTGAAAAGGTTAGAAAAAAAGTAGAGTTTCCACCGAAAACTTCAACATGCAATTCTCTATTTTGATGTCTTAATTCCAAACCACTACATTTTCATCTAATAATCCTAGTTTCATCTCTTTTGAATTATACAAAAGTATGATCATAATATTTCTTACTAAATACATTGTTCATCTTGATACATTCATAAATATCTACTGAATCAAAATATACCAATAAAAAGATACTTTGCATCTCAACAATTGTTGCTCAACAATGCCCAATTGGGAAAACAACTTTTCGTTGCTAACCTAATGAAAGTACTTTCTCCACAGAAAATTGCAAATTCTCCACTCAAAAAGATTGGTATAAGACGAGCTATCGTTTGCATGGGAGATTGGTATAAGACGAGCCAACCTTAAGGGAGATTCCTTGGCAGTGATAAAAAGCATTAAAGGAGGAAGTTTGCTCATTATCTCCTGCTGGTTTGTTGGTTGAGGGCGTGAAAGTGTTAGCTCAAAATTTTGAACAATTATTTTACTCTCACACTAAGAGAGAAGGTAAAGTTGTTGCTCATAGTTTGGCTATACATGCCATTGGCATTCTAGGTTTACTAGTGTGGATAGAGGATGTTCCATCACAGTTTTATTTTGTATTACAAGCTGATTTAATTGGCATTCATTAATAAAGTTTTGATGTCTTCCTTCTTAAAATATATATATATATATATATATATATATATATATATATATATATATATATATATATATATATATGCCTCATTTTAAAAAATGAAAATACAATTGCAAAAGCTAAAATGGGTCACTTATCCGATTATTTTTAATTTGACTAATCATTATTTTGTCTAAATAAGTGCCAATATAGAATTATGAGCATGATCTTTATTGTTGAATACATTGGTCAGCAATATAAATCCTATATATATATATATATATATATTTTTTTTTTTTTTTTGCAAACAAATACAAAATGTCATACCTTAATTGTTGCTCCACGATGATAATTGGATTCATTTGAAAACATCTTGGTTTTGATAGACTATATATAGACTACAATTTTGTACATCCAAAAAATGATTAATTAAAAAAGAAAAAGAAAAAGAAAAGCAAAGCCTCATAATTTAACATCTAAATAGATCAGTCAAAAAAATAATTCTCACTCCCAAAAGAATTAATCATTTACCAAAACTCAAATCAAATCGTAAAGAGAGAACTTGTGAATTGTGATTGAGCATTAAAACACCTAAACGCAGAAGCTAAAACAGATTTGCCAAAAAAGAAAAAAAAAATTGTTACGCGATTATTAAATAGAGTATTGACCTTTTTTTATTGTGGACTGAACATGGACATGATAGAACAAATGGGGGAGATCGGTGGAAAGAGAGTAATAAGAAATTTATATAAAAACTAAAATGAAAGAGGAAGGATTGCAGAAAGAATAAGGTTGTGTTATCTAATCAAAATTTTAAACGGTAAAAGGAGATGAAAGTTTGAACAAAGTGAGACGGTAAAATTTAAGAACGTATAAAGGAGAGAATTTAAGAATGCACAAAGGGAATGGAATGGAAAATTTAAGAATGGCAACAATTGAAAGGTTGAACTAAGAAGGCAATGTTTTGAAAGAGATAAAAGTTGAACAAAGTGCAAATTGCCATAGATAGGAAAGAATGATGATGATATGGTGCAATAGGAGCTTTGCAAAATTGATTGCAATGCCTCCACTGCTTGAATAAATTTGGAGACCATTATCAAGAACATAGTTGGAGTTTGTTGTACAGCTGTTTGAAAGTCATTTTTTAGGGTAGCATTCGGTTTTTTATCTTCTTTCCTATAGTTCAGTATTTGTCTTCGTTTCTGAAAGAACATATAAATGAAATGCAAGGGGTCAGAATGTTGCTTGAAAAGTTCTGAACCCAAAATATATCACGACCCCTTCCCATCCTTCTACCAACTTAGCCAGTTGGAAGAGAACGAAGAGTCAAGTTCCACACCAACAGCACAATAGCTAGTCAACTGCCCCCAAAAAAAAAAAACCAACCTTCCTTGGCAATTTCTCTTTCCAATACCTCTCTGCATTTTCAAGGAGACAGATTGATTCAACACAGACATTTGTCCCCATCTCAATGTCAAATGAAATAATCACAAACTAGTAGCAATGATCTCAAATCAAGAATTAGCATCTAACTTTGTCAGAATGACAAAGCATAATTATTACATCATTGGTTCAAGCTATAAAACCTTAAAAAGTTTACAAAAGCGCAGAAAGACATCCAGGAGTACGATATCATCTCCGAAAAAACAGACATACACCATTCAGAAAACAGTGAAGAATTCTCTTGTAACATGCCAATGTCTTCTTTTCCAATAAAAGCAACGAAAAAATTTATCATTCTACAGCAGATCTTTTCTTGGTTGTGTAAGGGTAGTACTCCTTGCCATTGTCAACTCTTGTAGTTTGACCACCAATATCAATAACAGCAGAAGTGAATGCCAATGCTGCTCCAGCTGAAATTGCTGTTGAGATGCTTCTATCTGTAAAATGGACAGCACATTAACCATTACGATTGACAATAATGCCTTCATAAAACAGATTGACAATAATGCCTGTTGAAGATAATAAGCTTGGCTACCATACAAACATCTTAAGAATCCAAAGTCCTGATTCAATCATACATAATAGGGAGAGCATCTACACTCTATATGCAGAATGAATAGCACATTAAACAATATAATTGACAAATTTGCTTAATAAAGAGAACAATCATATTTGTGCTGATGCAAATCAAGCCCTAATTTGATCACCTGTATAGGACACATACAGCTCACCTGTGCATTCTATGAGAAGCATAACTTCGTGAATTGAAGGCCAAAAGAAGGCCTCCAAATTCTATGCTCTGATTTTAATATAAAAAGAATTATTAATGTTTCCAACTCGCAAGTTGTTTGAAAATTCTAATCTTTGCAAAACATGAAAGTACAAACTGCAAATGAAATATATACTCAAAGATGTTCTTTAGGACAAGTGAATACTTTTCAACTATGTAAAATCCTCATCTACAACCAAATGAACCATAGCATGATTCTCAAGCTATGGCACAATATCACAATGAAAAGAAAAAGGGACCAATGAGCTCTAGCTCAAATGTCATTTCATCCTCTTACAAGGGTGAGGTTAAAGGTTCAAAACACATTGAGTGCACGTGTAACTAACCTATCAAAAAAAGATTGAGCAGTTTTTTTTTTGATAAGTAAAAAAAAAAAAAAAAAAAAAAAATTGAAAAGTTATAAAAAAAGGAAAAAAAAAAGGAGCAATAAGAATAAATCTATGCAGAAAACTATGTACAGTTCACAGAAACCAGGTAACTTATCAATTTCAAGAAAATGAGCAAAGCTTGTCCAAAAAAATATCTTGTCCTTGCACATGCAACATTCTTACTAGTTGCAAAATAGATCACACCTAAAAAGGCATCTCTTAGACAGACCAATGCTGAGAAGAAAACAAACTCATGACTGGAACTCCCAAAAATTTGTGATGCAAATGGGAGAATTTAGATCTACAGAATTAAGTGGATGGATCGAAAAAAGGTAGACGAACCCAGAATAACATTATGAAAGTAGTAAAAAAAAAAATGTCAATTAAGGAAGTAACAAAGACTATGACTTCGGATATACAAGAATGGCAGAAAAGAGTACATGTGGTTGGCCCTGGCTAGTCTATGGAGGATCCATAGCCAACCCCAAATATTGAGACTAAGGCATTGTTGTTGGTGGTGGTGATGGTTGTAGATCTAATATAAAACAGCCAAAAGTGTCACATTTCAAGCAGATTGATACTTAAAAAGGTTTTAAGAAGAAATTCCAGCAATAAAAGCAAGATTACAACTAGAAGAAGAAAATAAGATTGAAGTTGGAACACTTAAAGATCAATTGCTAGGCTCAAAGAGTCCAAAAAATATTCAACTATGAAATTTCATAAAGTAGACTGCTTACAACATGTCACAACCTTAGGAATGCAGTTAGCCCCATCTACCTTATATCTCAAAACGACTAGCCATATAAAAATAAGGGCTCCTTGTAATCGCTTATATAGTTAAGATCTATTTAGTAAACACGTGGAACTCAACACATAACACACCATGCACTCCCATATTTCAATCCAATCAAATCCTCACAACCCTGAGTCACATGGCATTACTAAGTTGCCTTAAAGCAATGTCCTATTCATTGGTGGGGCCATGCATGTCATGAGCCATGCCATGTCATGAGCCATGTGAGGGAGTGTGATGGAGTCCTATATCAAATAGTGACAGAGAGGTAGATAATTTCACAACTCTTGGGCAACCTTTCCCCTGTTACGCTAGCCTTTTGTGCTTGAAAGACCTGAGATGTTACACGACAACTTAAAAAAGACACTTTATAACAACATTTAGTAACCTTAGAATCCAACATAATAATAAAAAAACATAACATAGATAATTAAAAGACTTGTGATAGCAAACTGGTTTGCAAAATGGACAAATAGGCCTTCTTTCCCGCGGGCTTAAATTCTCCGACATTAATTCTTACCAGGTCGGAGAAAACTCATCTTTGAGTTTGGGTTCAATCTTCCACAATCTACAATCTTTTCTTTCTTTTATGTCGTCTTAAGTACATCAAGAAATGGCTCATTGTGCTTGTTTGGCATAACCATAAGAAGTTCAGCTTTTGTGATATAAAGCTTTAACTAAAAAGCATTTTGAGCATTTGGCAAATTACAATAAAGAGTGCTTCAATGCTTTGGATTGGTAAAGTATAAACATTAAATTGCATCTTTTCTAAAAAGCTTCAGATTTCAGTTTTTTGGGCTGTGACTGCACAACCTATGAAGCACGGTACATTTTGGGACTCGGATGCAGGACTCGGCAATTTTTGAAAAAGTAGGGTGCGGGTGCAACGGGACTCGGTGATTAAAAAATTATTAAAAATATTTTTATTTATATTTTCTATATAGTTTTACTATTAAAATATTCTTAAAAAACACATTACTATACCTTGATTCACAAAACAAAGAAAGAAGAAGGCAAGAAACACATTACTATGCCTCGGAGGTGAGAATTTCGGATTTTCTGGCCAAATTCAAGGCCGATTTCGGCCATTTCCAGCCTGTTTCGGTCGTATCGGTCGACGGCGGATACGGTCCGATATGGCCGAAACAGCCTGGTTCGGCGCGAATCAAAGCCGATTCCGCATGAATCGAGCCGCATCGGCGCAAATCGAGCCGAGTCGGCGCGAATCCGAGAAAAAAAAAAAAAAACTCAGATGCGGCATCGACGCACGGGCAACCGCGTCGGACGCCGCATTCTGCGTCGGGCCGCGTCGGACACGGGTGCGGCACCCTCCCAGCCGCGTCTGTGCTTTCTAGGGCACAACCAAACGTGGCAAAAAGAACTTGAGCCTAACAAGCTTGAAAAACTGTAACATGAACAAGTCATGGAGAATAAATTACCATCAAACTGAAACATAAAACTTTGTTCTAAAAATTACCTTATCCTCATCCTTACATCCCTTAATCCTTGTTGAATTGAGTATCTCTCAGTAAATTCTTCACAAACATAATCAAATCTTTTATTTAAGAACTTGTGCCTAACAAGCCTGAAAATGTTTAACATAAATAAGTCACAAAGAATAAATTACTATCATACAAAACCATACAACTTCATTCCAAATATTAGCTAAACCTCATCCTTACATCTCTTGAACCTTGCTGAATTGATTATCCCTCAATATATCATTCCCAAACACAATCAAACTTTTATTTTCATAATTCCCATCATCGAGACCACCTTATAGAATGTCTAAAGGGTCGCAGCCGCCATCTGGAATCTCCATACAGCTCCTGTTGGTTTCTGTCACTAAAGTCTTTGTATAGCTCACAACAAGTCTTCAATCATACGTACTTATCAAAAAATAATCTTCAATCATATGACTCATCTCAGCCATTTAAATATGATGGCCTTGATTTCCTATAACCCCCACAACCTCTACCACAATCAATCACAGCTTAAAGTTGCAACCTTTGACTCGTATTTGAATTTTGTAGCTTAGATTAAGGGTCTTTTGCTGTGATACCACTTGATGCGGTAGGGACAATTAGATCTAGTGTAGATCTAATATGAACCGGCAATATGTGCCACCTTTCAAGCAAATTGATGCTTAGAAAGAGTTTAATAAGAAATTCCAGTGATATAACATGATTATAGCATGGAGAAGAAAATAAGATTGAAGCTGGAACACTTAAAAGATAAATTTATAGGCTTAAAGAGTCCAAGAAATATTTAAAAAGCCTACAATGAATCATAAAGAGGCTATTTATAATAGCTTTTTTAGTAACCCCAGGATCCTAACTCTTCATCTTTCATAGAGGCTATTATAATGGCTTCTATTAACCCCAAAATCCTACCTCTTCATCTCTCATATAACAATTAAATCCTAATCCAATTTCATTAAAAGTCACATGCTGGCAAGATGACCTTTTAAAATACTAAAGACATAACAATAACAAAATATAGCATAGATAAATAAAAGACTTGTGATAGCAAACATATTGGAAAAATGGAATAATGGGCCTTCTTTCCTGAGGCTTAAATTCTCCTACTTCAAATTGTCATCTAGAGCCTGCATCCAAGTAATAAAAATTCCTGGCAAGACCTTTTCTGAAACTTGATATTAGTAATGGCTTATACATTCCTTTGATTGGAGAATTGCAGTGCAGTCAATGGCAAAAAGCTACCTTCAGGCACTAAGTATCTGTATCACCTGAGGCGTGAGCTGCCATGAAGGCACTCATTCAAGCGCAGCAAGCCGGACTCTTAATATAATTATCGTACATATAATGAACAAAAACCATTCGCAATCACACCTAATGTTTATTATGCACGATATGAATCTTTCAAATTGGAAAGAGACTATTACTTATCAAAAAAAAAAAAAAGAGACTATTAATTAATCTAAGAATAGATTTTCCAACAATCTTATATAAAAAATTTCAAAAAAAAAATATTTATCAAAAAAATAATAATAATTTCAAAAATAAAAATAAAAAGAGAGAACAGCTATCAAAGCTAAAAGATTATTTTATTAAAAAAAAAAAAAAAAAAAAAAAACCCTTTTATAGGTCTGTTTGAAATCCGCTTATTTTGTTGAAATTGAAAACTTTTTGTTGAAAATACTGTAGATAAAAGTAAAAGTTAACTAAAATAGTACAGTGAGACCCAAATAGAAAATAAGCTGAATAGTAAAATAAGTTGGCAAAAATAATCTTTGCCAAACGAACACTATATCGATGAAGAAAGAAAGAGATGAAAAGCAAGAGAAATAGACATCCACTAACTTAAATTAAGTAATAGAATTGACTTTTTTTGCCAAATTGCAAAACTGCCTTCTTTTCTTTTCTTTTTTTTATAAGAAAAATATTTTTTTGATAATCAATGGTTGGGGGTGGAGGGGATTTGGGGCCTAGATGTCTCCGTTAGAAACACTAGGAGATGCCAACTAGTTGAGCCACAAGGCTTCTTTTTATTTTTTTAATTTTCCTTTGCTAAATTTCATTGAGGCTCTTGCTTCAAAGGCCTTACAATGCTCAAGGCACCCAGGCAATTGTTGAGGCTCTAAAGTCAAGCACCTCATCTCAAGGCTTCAAAGGCCCCTTGGTGGCGCCTCACTCGAGATCCTAGGCAAGCGCCTAGCTCACCTTGGAATACACTAGATAATTGGCATCCTAAATGGCCTTTGATGCTGAAATTTGGATCTAGATTCATCTGTAATACTGGTAGCACTTTGAATGAAAAATTATATTTTGTACTACATGAAGGAAATTGGGTTGGAATCCTACTAGATAAGGTCTGCTTTTCATACAAAGTAGACACAGTGGAGTTTATTTTGTGATTTTTCTGGAGAAAATTTTGTGAATTGGGTGCTAGCTATGTGTGGTAAATTTGAATTTTTTACAAGGAATAATATGAATTCATGCATATAAATATCAAAGTTATCAAGTATCTAAACCGTCTAGCTAGCGCACAAGTGGTGACATACATGACATGATAGCCAGCAGCTCTCTTATTTTACCATCACCTTTGCTAAAATTAAAATCTAATAACTTGTTCTTAACCAGATCAAGACACGACCAAACAGAAATAAATCAAATGAATGCCCCATATGGCAGCAGAAAATAAATGCTGATATTTTCATATCTAAATTCTACAACACCCCAAATTTCCACATTAACCCTTAGTTCACTCAAGCCAAACTAGAACCAATGCTAATGGCTAATACTTAACATGCGGCTTAAAGGTGATAACTTGATATCTTAAATTTTAATTGGAATAATGAAATATTGAACCAAGAGAAAATAGAGAAAAAAAAAGGTAAAATCAACAATTTAGCATACAAATCACTAAAAAGTAAAAGAATTTATATATGTGGATTATGTCCAAGTAAGTTAATATTTTCTTACTAAATGTGTTGCCAAACCATATCAATTATCATAAGTTAACATCCTCCACATCTATGAAAGGAAGAATCAAAATAAAGAGAAGAAGTACGCATCAACCAAATCACTCACTTTTGAAACCAATAACAGAAGCCCCAGCAACAAATCCACCAACAGCTCCATTCACAAAGTCTCTCTTCATCCTATAATGCTGCACCAACTGCTCGACACCAATGTAAGCTCCTCCAATTGCAGCAAATGTCAACCCGTGGCTGCCCATCATCTTTAGGGTCCTTATAAGCCCTGGAAGAGCAACATTTCTCTCAACACGAGGCACATCGTTCCATGTAGCAACAATGGTCCCAAAAACAGTACCAGTAACAAAACCAGTTGTTGCAGCCTTAATAGTCTTCATCATTGGAGTATCATCATCCTCCAAATACCGACGATCTGCCAGGTCCGCATCCATGGCTTTCTTCTAACTGGGTATTCATTAAAGTTGCAAACAAACACCAAATCAGAACTTACACAACATTTGATTCCTCAAAGACAAAAGTGACTTGGCAAAACAATATTTATCCTCTAGATTAAAGCCAAACTATGATAACAGAAAACCCTCGTTTTAAGCAGAAGTTTCTCTTTCTCAGGCACCCTTTGTTTCAAAAGAGTTTTTTTTTTTTTTTTTTTTCACATTTTCCAGGAAAATTTGTTAAAAACCGGATTTTTACTTAATGGGCATTTTTTATAATTCACATAGTAATCATACACCATGTTTGTTTAGATAGCTTCACAGATAACAATCTCAACACACCCAAATTTTACAGAGGAAACATTTTGGAAAATCAATTTCCCAAAAACTTTACGAACTAATCCAAACTAGAAACTTGGTTACAGATAGGAATATCTAATTTTTGAATATTCAATTAATCGAAAAGAGGGTGCATAAAATTAAGGTAATATTTCTAGAAGCACTTTTCTCCAAGCAAAAAACTAAATAAATAATAATAATAATGCATTGATGAAATA
This sequence comes from Quercus parvula, assembly GCA_030820535.1. Taxonomy (NCBI): domain Eukaryota; kingdom Viridiplantae; phylum Streptophyta; class Magnoliopsida; order Fagales; family Fagaceae; genus Quercus; species Quercus parvula. Next base: position 24,039,249 of record JAUAME010000011.1, on the reverse strand, counting down.
AAAGGAGTAAGAAATCTATGAATATATCTATGATTGATTATAAAATTACAAGGAAATCTGGGTTTAGATCGAATTCAAAAAATCAGAAAGAAAAGAGATCGGATTCAAGCCCTAGAAGAATTAGAAGAAAAAAAATGGGTTTGAATGAATCGACGAACCTTTGGGTTTGTTAGAATAGAGATTAGAGTTTTACAGAAAAGAAATGAAATGAATTTTGATCGAAGAAGAAGAAAGTACCTTTGTGTTCGAGTGGTGTAGGATGAAATGCGAGAGAGAGAGAGAGAGAGTAACTGCCTCAGGGAGTGTATGTGTGTCAGGTGGACTACAAGTAACTCAAGTGCTATACCAGAGCTCTGTCAGCTCCTACTTCTTCCGCACCGTTTTACCCAAAGTTCGCGTATTTACCATGTTATCCTCTCTTTGTTCTATTTTCTATAAAATACTATTTCGGATCTATACTTAAGTTTTATTTAAATTTTAAAATATTTGTTCTTCGTATCTAAATTATTGAAAATGTTTTGAGGTATGTTTAGTTGAAATGATTTTAGAGAGAATGAAAAATAAGGGAGAAAATCAGTGGGAGAGGTGTTTGGTTGAGAGAGAGGAGGAGATAAAAATGGTGAGACTCGACTGTTTCTCTTTACACCCACCAAAAACTCAATCTCTCCAAAATGAAAAGAAAATGAGAGTGATTGGGTCCAAAGATCTAGACTAAAATGCCCACTACCTGCAATATGTTTGTTGTTTTGCCTTTTAGACAACGTTTATTTTCGTGTCAGTTCTTTTTATTTGAGCGCTCTGTTTGTTTCAATATTAACATTTCTGGAAAATAGTTCACTTTTCAAAGAGTATTTTCGAGAAAACTATCTCATTTTATGGTGTTTAGTAATGACCTTGAAAATGAGCTTGAGAATGTTTTCTAGTGTTTGGTATGCAAATTTTTTTTTTTTTTATTGTATAATTTAAAACATGTGTATTATGTAAACCAACTAATATAGTCAATATAAATAAATAAAAAAACCAAGAATGAATTTGGTTTTCATACAAAAATTTTGACAATAGATATAATCAAAATTAGTTGTCAAATCTTCATGATCTCTACCACTCATATTGCTCATATATATGGACAGTAACGTATGTATGTACCTCCATACATACATATATACGTGCCTACATACGTACATATATATATATATATATATATATATATATATATATATATATATATATTTATATTTATATCAACCATTTCTCTATATATATAAAATTGACAAGGAAATACATCTTTGATAAGTACAAATAACAAAAACTTTGAATTGTCTACTCTTTTTGCTAGTACACTAATTGTTTACTATGGTCAACTACAAGTCTTCAATATTACTCTAAATTATGTATTTACATAATGTATCTGTATAATATATCATCACTGCATAGTATCTGCATGATGTATTTGCGAACAAATGCAATTCTCCTAAACAATTATCATTTATTATATAAAAATATTATTAATTTACTGTAAAGATTGTCCTATGTAAAAGCATCTTAGAGTCATATAGTTTAAAATTTTCGTCTTTTACTTCATTCTTTCTTTCTTCTTCTTCTTATTCTTTTTTTTTTTAATTATTTTTTTTTTAACTTTTATGTGCGAAAAAGAAGTAACTTTTGCCTAGAATCCATCAAATCGAAAATTTCTTAGAGAAAAAATAAAATCAAGCTTAATATTCAAAGCAAAGAATTGAGATTTTGGTAGAGAGAAATGAAATAATTATTACTGCAAATCTGTTCTCTTTTGCAAGTTAGGGCTATTGATTGATTAGTGAGGGGAAAAAAAATCAAATCAGAGAACTATGTTATAAAGGGGAAGAGAAACATGGAGAAAAGAGAGAAGAGAGACAAATAGAGAGAGTGAGAGATCTATGGAAGATGAGAGATCAGAGTTAGTGACAGTGAAGATGTGAGGAGAGAAAAAGTGAGAGAGAGATCCTTTTCCAATAATATTTTTTGGAAAACAACCTATATAAAACAAGCATTATTTATATTAGGGTTTTTCGTTAACTAAAGAAAGTACCAAACACTAGAAAATGTAGAAAACTATTTTTACAAAAGATTTTTTAGCGAAACAAACAGAGCGGAAGTGCTATTCATTTCTTCTTCTTCTTCTTTTTTTTTATTAGTTTTGGTTTTTTTTTTAAGGGGTTATTTGTTTTTTGTTTTTTTTCCCTCCTCGGTTTTGGTTTTCTTTTTTGTTTTTTGTTTTTTTTGGTTTTATAAAAAACAATTTTAAGTTCTTGAATTTATTATATTTCTTATTTTTATTTTATTGAAGTGTCCATCCGTGTATATATTCTTAATAAAAATTTTAAAAACTGTTATTTTTTGTTTTATCTAATAGGGATAAGATTGTAAATTTATACTAACTACATTTTCTATCCTCCAATTTTTCTTCTTAATCAAACAAAAAAGTTTTTCATCATTTTACCTTTTTTACTCCTCCAACCAAACACACAAGAGGGAAATTAAAATCTCTTCTATCTTTTTACTTTTCTACTCTCCCAACCAAACAGACCCTTAAGATTTAAATAAAAAAAAGTTATTTTTTCTCGAACTAAGCCTATAAATGATATTCAAATTTGAGCTTGTCAAAAATTTTAAAAGCTTGCGCTCGACTTGATTCATTTAATCAAGCAGAGCTCAAGCTCAATATCGAGCTCTTTGTTTTATTGTGGAAATCCTTATGTGAAGATAGATTTTTGTGTTTTTTAGTGGTTGTTAGCATTAGAAAAAATTAATTAAAGAAAAATTACTTTTGGTCAACATAAAAAGTAAGGTTTATTTATTAAAAATTGTTTTCCACTAAATTTTTTGGAAAACAACTCTATCTCATGGCAAGTTATTCTTACACATTTAAGGTTGCTATCAAACATTAGAAAATAACTCATTTTCTAGAAAATTTTAAAGTTGAAACAAACAGAAGATCTAACACAGGTACATTATCAAGCATAACATCAAGTTTATTTGGTGACAAGTAGTCACAAAAGTCTTTGTAAGATTATGTTTTATTTGTTAGACTCATATCAAGTTTATTATAGAACCCATAAACAAGCACAAATTGGTTTGTATCGAGCCTTAACATTCACAAGCCTGTTTATAAACTTTTTTGTTGTTGATAAATTGTAAATTACACCCTTAAAGTTTGGAAGTATTTGAATTTCACATCATAAAACTTCAGAATTTAGGTTATATCTTGAAGTTTGGAGGTGTTTGGATTTTACGTCCTAATATTTCAAAATTTGAATTTTAGTCCTGAATTTTAGGAGTTAATGGATTTTATTCTCTAAAGTTTGGGGATGTTTGAATTTTACATCCAAATTTTAGAGCGTAAAATTCAAACACTCCCAAACTTTAAGATGTAAAATTCAAATTCTAAAATGTTAGTGTAAAATCTAAACATCTCTAAATTTCAAGGGGTAAATCCTAAATTTTAAAATTTTAAAGTACAAAATCCAAAAACCCAAAACTTGAGCACATAATTTATAATTTATTTATTTAGGATTTGGGTTTGACTAGTTTATTAAATAATGAACTAGTCAAACCCAATAAAACTAACAAGAAAATTTTTTTTTTTTTCTTTTTTCTTTTTGGTATGGAAACAAGCCGGCCTGTTTGTTTGTTAACGGTACCCGTAACACACAGACACAGCTGAAGAAGCAGAAACTGAAATTTGGGTCTGACAGACAAGTCTCTCAAAACCCAGATAGGAAAATAAAATGCAGAGTGGCGATGACATTCGAAACCTTCCCATCGACATCACATTTTCTCGTCTCGGAGGTAAACTATCTATACCCACACCTTCAATTATTTCCTTGAATTCACGCAATTTCGTTCATTTTTATTATTTTTTTTTTTTTCCTTTTGAATTCAAGAATGGTTGATTGATCGGAAACGAATACCTTCTGATTGGCGAAAAAAGTTGGCGGCGATCAGAGCTCGGATTTCCAAGGATTTCTCTTCGCTCCCTAAGGATATCGATCCCTTTTTCCAAACCCTAGACCCTGAAGGTGTGTTTCCATTTCTTGTCTAAACATTTATCGACTTTTTATGTGTGATTTTGGTATATAAATATTTGGAAAATGTTGCTACACTGTATTGGATTTTTATGTTGTTTTTGGTTCACTTTTGCAATTACTTATGATAAAAAGCTTGTGTTGTGGGGAATGACCTATTTTACTTGGTTCTGTTTGGTTGTGGAAATTTTTTTTTTGTTGAATTTTGTGTTTTATTTTGGTTGTGTCTAGGTACTAAAATATGTTGAAAATTGAAACATTAGCAAATGCTGGCATTAGCAAAGCTTGTGTGATTAGAAAGGGTATTATTCATATTTCATAATGTGACTTACAACCCCTACAAAGGAAATTTAAAGAAAAAAAAAATCTTAAATTAGGCAGGTAGAAACCCAATAAATTTTCAAAAAAGTATAAAATGTTTTGATGATGAGGCTAAATATGTTGGGAACCCAATTGATTTGTGTATAGAACTGCCATTGCTTGGTTGAGTAGATCTATTAAGTAGACTATTTCGGGTATTTGAAAGTCAGTTATGGTCCATTTTTGTAGGTTCTTTTACTTAAATTAGCTGATATGCTTTTGTTAAGTCTTAGGTTGGAGAAAAACCTATAATGAGAACAAGTGGATAAGTACAATGTGGCACAAGTCAAAGGCTCTATAAGTTGAGAGTAATATTTGAGAAGAAAAGAAATCAAAGTAGTTTAAATTTTTGTGAAAGATATATTCTAGGTTTTAGATAACAATCTAAACACCAAACCATCATCTTATAGATATGGTCATCAAGATAGTGATACTTCATATTTTTATGAATTAACTATTTTTCTTCACTTTATTTGTTTGTTATTGCTAGTACTTATTTATGATTTAAATCATCATACAATGTATCAAAGAACAAAGATTCGGAGTGTATAATTTGGATCTTGATGAAGTATTAAGTAGTAATCCTAATACTAGTGTTATCTTGAGATATATCTGCAATGTGGAGTTGTGGAGGTGTTAAGATTTCAAAAATTAAAGCACTTCACTTGTGAGATTTTTATTTATTATTTATATAAATATCCATTAAAAGTGTAAGGGCTTAGGCACTAAAGTGATGAGTTGGTTAATATGACCATTTGGTGGTTGTATGATGATTAAGATATTGTTTCCAGGGATTGATTACTTAGAGTCCAAACGAATATATGAAACTCTTCTAAAGTCAACTCCAGAAAGCCGGAATATATTTGGCCGGCTGTCAGGTGCTGCTGTAAGACATTCATCTCTCTCTCTCTCTCTGTTTAAACTCTTCATAAGATAGTTTAATATATCTTAGAATTTTCTAGGGTGCTTGGGAGGCAATTGTGCGTTCTTTTGAAAAGGATCATATTTACCTTGGTGAGGCCGCTCAAATTATGGTTCAAAATGTAAACTATGAAATGTAAGTGTGCTCTCTTGCGGTTGTTCTCTAGGTTTTTAGCTGAGAATTTGTAAGAAGCTTATTTAATGTCTATGTGGTTCACTTACTTTTCAAATATGAAGACCATATCAGAAGAAACAGGTGCAGAAGATTCAGCAACAACTATCAGAGCTAGAGCGCAAGGAAGCTGATATAAAAAGAAATGCAGCTCTATCAGCTGCTAAGTATGTTGAGGCTTGTCAAGAGCTTGGATTGCAGGTTATGATAGTGGACCACTTCAATAATGTTTTGGCATCTTGGTTTGGTGTATGTTCTTGCTTACAATCAATGCATAAACTTGGTTCTTGTTAAATCTTGCAGGGAAATAACGTGAGGCTTGAACTTTTAGAGACCGCAAAATCTCTCCCAAGCACATTCAACAAGATTTTGGAAGTTATAAATAGTGATTCTATGTCACAGGCTATGGAGTACTACTCAAACTTTGTGAGAGATGCTCACACAGGAAAGGATGTAAGGAAATAATTGGGTTTTTATTTGTCTTGTGATGATTGCTAGATAGATTGTCCCTGAATGAATTGTGATTGTAATGTCTTTGCAGAAATCTTTATTGATTGTGTTACCTAACTTGAGAGACATACGTGAACATCCCCCGTCTTTGCATGTTTCTGTGGGCTCTGAGATTGATAATTGTGTCAATACTCAATCAAGCTATAACGAGCCAGATCTTCTGAGAGCAGATGTGGATGTTGCTGCCGATAATATTGACTGGGATATTTCGGTTGACAGTTCTCAGATTGATTGGGATATTGGTACCGTGGAAGAAACAGATGATAATGGCAATGGTTTGGGTCCTTATGAAATAATTAATGCAAGTGAGGTCTTACAGGACCCTTCACCAAATGAAGTTGTGGGATCTGATCGAACCTCATTAGATAAAGTTGAACTTGGTCTACACCCAGAGATTTCTGTGTCAGAGATATCTTGGGATGTTAGTGTTGACACTCCCCAAGTTGATGTCATTGATGATGTCAGTTTGTCAAACGTAGGTCTGGACAAACAGACATTTGTTCCAGATACTTCTTTTCAAATGCCAGAAATGAATGAAGAGAGGAGCAAGCTTTTGGAGACTGAGTACAGAAATAAGATTCTTGATGATCTGCATGAGGTATGTGTTAATTATTGTGTTTCATATCTTACTGGCTCACGGGAATCCAATAAACCTTTTTGTTTTTTCAATATTTAGATCATTAGACGTCTTTTACTTCTTCTGTAGAAAAACCGTGATCCAGCATTGACAGAACTAATTAGTTTGGTATTGCTCTAACATGAGCAAAGTATTTTTAGTTCAAGGGTTGATGTTTAGTATTGACATAATGTTATCAGGTCAAAGCATTTCTAAATCAACGATTGGCAGAGGTGAAGAATGGAGAAACTTTGTCCTTGCAACATCAAGTCCAGGCAGTTGCTCCCTTTGTGCTGCAGCAGTATACTCCTGATGCCATGGAGACCATGCTATCTGACATTTCCTTAGTCATTTCCTTGCTGACTAATAGGAAAACAAGGGACTTGATCTTGATCCTCAACTCTAAAAGGTGCTAGTCAATATTTTAGGCTGCATTGTACCTTTCACATCTGTTGTTCTCTTCTTCTCCCCCCCTCCTCCCCCCTATTCTGCATTTCTTTTCCCTATAAGTTTCCAACGAAACTTTCATACATTTGGTTTGAAAAGCAGTAAAAGGCAGAAGTAATGAGTTAAGTTGATTGGAATTTCCACCTTCAATTCATCTTTTGTATACAGAAATGTGGATGTAGCATCTTGTATTCTTAATTAGTGCACAATAATGGTAATTTTTTGCTCAGATATTGCATAATCATTTGATATCGAATATATCTTGGAACTCTGTTCCTGTTCCTCTTTTTTATAAAAACATACTTTTTGCTTCTCTTTTGTCACTAGTTCATCTGTTGCCACCCTGAGTTTGATGGACTATTGCAGTTTGCTTGAATAGTTTCATTCTTCTTTTGTTGTATTAGTGTATTGGTATTTTATATTTGTAGTATATGTAGTAGCCATTGGTTCAATCTAAATGTTAGAAAATTTAGAATTCTAATTAACTCTGGTTTTGGCCTGAATTTCAGATTTTTAGACAGACTAGTGACCACATTAGAGGAGAAGAAGCATCATGAAGTCAAGTTGAAAGAGGGATTGAAGAGCTTGGCTACCAAACGCATGGAGCTGCACAATTCATTATCCTCTTCTTGGCCGAAGCAAGTGAGTTGTATTTTGATTTGATGAATAATGCTTATCTATAGTGTTATACCAGTGTTTTCTTTAGCATGCTCCAAGATGAATCACTATATAATAATGAACACAAATTATACTTATTTTATTTTTAGGAAAAAAAAATTCTTTTGCATTTGCTAAAACTTTCTACTGCCTTAATGTATCAAAAGATACACTTTTATTTTTTATAATTACAATAGGGGAAAGAGGAATTGAATCTTGGACATCTATGTTGGAAACACCATGAGGTGCAAGTTGAGCTGTTTTATTTTTTTGGTAATTCATAATCTACTTCTGTGAAATCATTTTTCTACTTGAAGATATTAACCACCCAAAAATTTCTAAAATGATGCAGTAGTGTTTATCCAACTCTTGGCCTCTTGAGGACCTTTTTCTCTGTGTGTGTGCATGTCCACTCCCACACAAGTCCCAACGCACATTAACTGGTAACCATTTTGGTAGACCCAAAATTGAATGTTTAAGTTTTCTAGAAATTCATCTTTGCTAATGAGAGAACCGGGTCACTTATCCCAAAAAAAAAACTAATGAGAGAGAACCAGGTTTCCATGCAAAGCTTTTTAAAATGAAGACCTCAGTTAATTTTCCCCTACATGTTTCTCTTCAGAAGTCCACAAGACTTTTCACATGTAATGCATGGAAGATTTTAGAAATTACATAGATCTGCATTAGGCTATTTTCTTTGTGCTGAAATTTAATATTAAGCAGTCATATATAGAAACCACATTTTTTCCTCTAAATATTGTGTGTGTATATATATATATAATGTGAAGATATAGTGATATAAGGAATAGTCATTGAGCAGTCCAACTTTTGGATTTCTGAACTATAATTCTAATACTTGCAAGTTGCAACTACTAGCCATTTGTACTGAGTCTAGCTATGTGGCATTATCATGCTCTCATTATTCATTTCCTTTTAGATTACTTGCTATGTATTTGTCACTTACACTCATTATGCAGTTGCACCATGTTCCTTGCCTTTATAAACCCCCTTCTGAAATCAACTTTATTAGAACTTTTATTAGTTCTTGTTTGAGTTCACTCAGATGAAAAAGGTACACAATTATATGTGGTTCAATTAAAAAAAAAAATCCACTATTTTTCTTCTCTTTGTCACTGGTAACTGATTTATCAAATACAAAATAGTGAGTATATCTATTTCCATTTCAGGAAGCAGCTCTTTCAAAAACCAGGGAGTTGAAGAAGCTTTGTGAGAGTACACTTTCGTCCATGTTCGATGGAAGACCTGTTAATATCATTGGTGAGATCAATACCCTGTTGACAAGTGGCCTCGGGGCTTAAACACTTGAGTTGCTTTTGGCAACAAAGAAATATTCAGTGAGGTAGTGGGTTGTAGGATCAAATGGCATTCTTTTGAGCCGGAGTCTTTATTTTAACTTTTTTTCCTGTTCTTTTTTAAAGGATATAGAAAATTATCAGTATTTAATTTCAACTTAGCTATTTATGTAAATTGGAAAAACATGTCATTTCAATTTTTAAGGTAAAATACATTTTATTTTGTCATACATGTGGAATTTTGCTCTGGTCACAAATGGTTCCTCTTTTATTTATTTATTTTATGGACACCGTGCAGTGCTACTGTTAAGGTACCATGGCTTTGATACCATGTTAAAGTCTGAAAAATGGTATATTAAAGCATGTGAAATAAAGTATAAGGATTTGGAGGAGTCTTGAAAGTTACCGGTGGCACCAAGCTAGAAGGTAAATGTACGTGGATGGGGTGATCTTTACTCAAACTCGATAGTCTGGGGTAGGAGTGGTGATCTGAGACCATGAAGGAATGGTTACGGCAGCTTTGAGCCAACGAATATCACAACCGTTGGGACCTCTAAAGATCGAAGACAAAAAAAAAAAAAAAAAACTAAAAAATTTGAAGAGATTTTCAAGATGATGGTAAAAATCATGTTTAGAAGTCAAGAGAAATGATTTTCTAAGCAAAAAATGGTGTGAAGAAAGATAAAATGCAAGAGAGAGAGAGAGAGAGAGAGCTTGTGAATAGTGACAATGGAGGAGGAGAAGAGCGAAAAGAAAAACAAAACTGTACTAATGAATATTAGATCATTGATGCTAACTATGGGATTTTGTTTTGAGGAGCAATGAGCTAAAATTACAAAACATGCCGAACAATCAAGTTACTGTAAAGCAACTATGGCAATGTCATGAAGCATCTGTAAATTCAGTCTCTGAACTGGTAATCAGTGGTCAAGGGGATGAATAGCTCATTGTAGGTGAACCCATGAAGCGGGTATTGCTTGAGATGAAAGACCTTTCCTCCTCTTCATTACCGCCTGCTGTGCCACTTTTTGCCTTGCTGAGCTTTTCTAACAGAGACGTAAGTGATTCCACAATTTCAGACATTGGAGGTCGGAAATCCTTCACAGGCTGTCCCAGTCCCGGTCACATGCACAAACACACAAAAGTTGGGTAACATGATCACGACAATGCTGATTTATATACCTATATGTGTGTGTGTGTAGATGTTAATGTGTGTTCACAAGCAACCTTAATGAAATGATTTTTATCAAGCTTTATAATCAAATTTAAAATAAGTTAAATATGAAACTAGACTTGAATAAAAAATTTCTAATTTCAATGTCTCAGAGCATTTTGGTGAATTAAAAAAGGCACTGCTTGGAAGTTTAAACAATAAAATAAAACTATTTTGCAAAATAAAATCATGAAGCTAAAAACTATATTTTCAACCTCATTTTAGCAAGATGTCTAACTAGATCGTTTGAATAAATTTTCTTGTAGCTTCCCAATACAACTAATTAATCCTTGATGTATAAGATAAGGGCTAATACCTGTACACAGAGGGAGACAATGTCAGCAAAACGGGAGAGAGCCTTGGGTGATATTGTTCGTTTGATGCCTGGATCAATCATGCGTTCCAAACTCTCACTGTCATGAAGCCGTGATGAAGCCCATTTCACCAGAGATTGCTCTTCCCTTGTTCTTGAACTGTGTTAAAAGAGGAGAACAGACATAATAAAGAAACACAACAAGAATTTGTTAGGAAAAAAAAAAAAAAAAGAGCATGAAGCATACTTATCAACTGGTTTCCTTCCCGTTAATAACTCCAAAAGCAACACCCCAAAGGCATAGATGTCACTCTTCGTGTTATCAATTCCTGGTTGGACATGTTCATGTGCAATGTAGCCAGTGTCACCAATAGCAATTTCAGAAGCCTGTTTGCATCAACAAGCGATTATAATGTATAAGTGTATTCCTTGGCCATCTTTATATCTAGCAAAGTTCCTTAATGAATTTTATTTTTCAAAACTATGTTTTAAGCTCTCTCTGTTGAGGATCTATAGCCAACCCCAAAAAATTTGGGATTAAGGCTTCAGCTTTTAATGAAACCTTAGTCCCAAATTATGTTTTCAAAACTATGTTTTAAGCTCTCATTGTTGTTTTTTAGGCCCTCTTTGGCTCAGCTTTTAATGAAGTTTAAGCGGCTTACTCTTAGGAACTTGTGGAAACAAACTTATAACCTAGTGCATGTGCTTGTGTGCATATGCTTTCTGATAAATTTCTGAAGAAGTGATAAGCCATTATCAATAATGGGGTGACTTATGACTTTGTTTATTTTAGTGGCCTAAATATTTTAACATATAAACAACTCTTTTTATTATGAAAGAAAAATGATAAGAATGTTAGGAACATTTGGCAAAAGAACATTTAGCAATAATTTTCATTTGGAAAATAAACTAATTCATGGAGCACTGACCTTAATTTTGACTTTATTGCTTGTTAGTGGCCTCAAAACAGCTAGCCCACAATCACAGACACGAGGTGTCAGTTCTTCATCAAGTAAGATGTTGGCAGCCTTCAAGTTGCTATGAGCAACAGGAGGCGAGAATGTGGAGTGCAAATAGCTGAAAGCATCATTTAAAAAATGAAGATAATCAAAATTTAGAGAAGAAAAACTTATTATTAGGATTGCTCCTTTTTCCTCACATGAAAGGTGTAATTTTTTAGGGGTTATCTACGCTGTTTTACCTAGCAAAATTCTTTAGGTATATACAATTTTGAACCAAATTCATACTTACAAAAGCATTGGTACAAAAGGATGCTTTCACTTTAAATGATTTTATCAATTACCCTAATGGTCTTTTACAACCAAATATCCATTCTATAATTGTGGAATAGCACTGGAAGATATGAATGTATTGGGGGAACAATATAGGCACTTACTCCAAAGCCCGAGCAACACCTAGAGCAATGTGGAGACGGAGACACCATGACAGAGGCTTGTATGCTTCACAGTGCAGAGCATCATCAAGAGATAAGTTTCTAACATACTCGTACACAAGAAGATGCTGTCCATGTTCTGAACAATAGCCAATAAGCGTTACAATATTTGGGTGCCTCAAACGGGAAGCAGTCCAAATCACATCCATAAATTGTTCTTCTTCATTGAAAGAAAGTGCCACCATATTGATGTTCTTCACAGCCAAAATCTGAACCAAAAAAAAAAAAAAAAAATCAATCAAATAATCTCCTACTTATATTAAGTTTGGAAGTTATTGTAAGATGAGAAAATATATGGTTAAGCGTAAGCTGTACTTGGCCATCAGGAAACTCAGCTTTGTAAACAGAACCAAGAGATCCCTCTCCAAGAAGGTTCTCTTCACTAAAGCTGTTTGTAGCTAATTGAATCTCTGCCAGAGTGTAAATCTTAGTTCGTGCTGGGATTCCGCATTTCTTAGAGATACTTTTTCTTCTAGATGTTTTCTCAATTCTGGTGTGGTTAATAGGAGGTATCCGCCTTGGACTACGAATGGGTGGAGTTCTCAAGGTCAAAATTGGAGGGCTCTCTTCTGGTGCAGTAGGATAGTCTGTTATCAAGTTCCAAAAACATACGGGGAAAATATCACTAAGTAATCTATGAGACAAGCATGCTTGATATCCCAAGAAGAAGCTTTGCTGTAAAGAAATGAATTGAAATCCATCCAAATTAAAATCCAATCTTTGTGCCATAAGTCTCAGATAAGCCTTCTGCCATAAGTGACATTTTAAGCACTTGAAATTTTGGTTTCAAGGATACACTCCATTTCTAAGAAAGTTTATGCAGATGAAAGATGGATAAAAATTTAGTGCTGAGTAGATAAACATATGAAACAAGAACTCCATTCATATTAATTGGAGGCTATAACAATATGGTTTAAACTTGGGTTCAACAAATATTCTTTTCATCACTCAAATGCTATAAAATCTTAAGGAAAAATAAAATTGACAAGAAAATACAGAGAATATTGTCTACTCATTCACATGCAGAAAGAGAAGAGTAGCATTCTTGGAATGCCAGTTGCAGTGGAAATATACCAGTACGGCCATTGAACTTTCACTTGCAATAAAATTTTGGCATCCTCTTTGCATAATCAAGGAGGAGCATAATCAAGGAGGAGAGTACAATTTTATGACAGTAAGTTAAGATTCAATTTTAATACTAAAGAGGATAATTCTATGCAAACATCAATCTTATATTTGAGTCATATATATAGGAACCTCTTGTCAAATTATAAAAATCAGTGATGCATTTCATCAATGTACCTCTGGCTGTAGTACTGACAGGAAGAGAGCACAGGGATCTATTGCTGTCTTCCAACATCTTATGCTTCTGTGCACGGGATCGGTTAATGCTGATTGCAATGGCAAGTGCTGCACATGTTGCCACCAGAGTTCCTCCACCAACCATAAAAGCGATTCCTCCAGAACCCAGCCTTTTCTTCTTGTGTCCACTTTCTTTGTGAGGGGGATAGTTCTCAACAGCACTTGACTGAGTTGTAGGAGGGGTACTAATATTTTGCTCGATTGGCACAGTTTCCAGGGGAAAATCCCAGGGTGGAGAGTTGTCCCCTACGTGGAACCTGTTTCCCCCGATCCTAATAAGAGGGAAAATGAAAAATTAATGAATTGATAATTTTGATTTCATACTTAATGCAGGCGATTGAAAGGTAACCCCCATTGAAAATTAGATCACTTACCATAAATTTGGTATTGTCTGAAAATGCTTTGGTATAATGCCACTGAAAGAATTATCTTGAATGTTCCTGGCGAAAGAGATGTTTAAGCAAGCAATTAGATCAAAATAAGTTGCAAAGTGCAGCAAAGAACAGCTATTGAGAAACCTACAAGTCAGTTAGTGGAAGCTCAGCCAGGTAGGTGACTGATCCGGTGAAGTTGTTATTGTGCAAGAACCTGCATAATTATGGAAACCAAAATGACAAATAACTCTAGAAAGACAATGTGCTTATGGTAAAACAAAAATCAAGAGCGAGGGGTGGGACTCACAATCTAGTAAGATTTATCAAAGATCCAAATGAACTTGGTAGATCTCCTGTAAAGTTGTTGTGTGATAGGTCCCTGTTAAAGGAGTGACACAAAACATTTAATTTAAGGATGTCCATCAGATTATACTATCAATTGACAACATGCTTAATAAACTTAAGTTTAGAATAATAATCAATTCAAAAAGAGTTCCCTGTTAAAGGAGTGACACAACATTTAATTTAAGGATGTCAATCAGATTATACTATCAATTGACAACATGCTTAATAAACTTAAGTTTAGAATAATAATCAATTCAAAAAGAGTTCCCTGTTAAAGGAGTGACACAACATTTAATTTAAGGATGTCAATCAGATTATACTATCAATTGACAACATGCTTAATACACTTAAAGTTTAGAATAATAATCAATTCAAAAAGAGTTCCCTGTTAAAGGAGTGACACAAAACATTTAATTTAAGGATGTCCATCAGATTATACTGTCAATTGACAACATGCTTAATACACTTTTAAGTTTAGAATAATAATCAATTCAAAAAGAGGGTAGCCCAATGCTTAAACTTAAATTGTGCGATGAACTCATCAAATGAACTACTACAAGAAAGAAGACCAATTTGACAGTTCAACCTGGGAAGAAAAAACAGTTGCCCATCCTGATACTATATAAATAAATATGACACTTAAGAGGCTGTACCATGAAAGAAGTTTCAGAATTGTTCAAAAGAAAAACTAGTAACAGAAACCCCAAGTTCAGTTATACTAGAACTTGTTTATATTTCATGGAATGTTGTACTTTGCATTACTTTCTTTTCACTTCAAACGCCAGGGATAAGGAAATATAAAGATCAGGTGAAGAACACATACATCTCTCTGAGATTCTGTAAGCCAGTAAAGACATTGCCAATTGGTCCAGACAATAAATTGTGGCTTAGATTTCTACAAGAAAAGAGTTAAGAGATTCTGACTGAATAACCAAAAAATAAAAACAAAAGCAATTCAGTAAATAGGCACTTGGGGAGATAAGTAACTCACAGATGTCGGAGATATTTCATGGTCAGTAAAGAGTGGGGAATATTTTGGCTCAAATAGTTGAATGCCATATTTCTGCATTCACGAAAAAGTAGAAGAATCACCAAAAACTTGAAGAAAAAAAAAACTAAGCTAATAAGAATCATATTTCTTACATATTTGTGGCATTGGGGGGTAAGCTATATGGAATTTCACCCTGAATGTTATTGTAGCTGACATCCCTAAAGAAGAAACCAGAATAAAGAATTAAATAAACAGTACAGGTACTATTTCAATAAGAGCTAAATATAACAAGGCAGTTTCAGTTACAGGTGCTTCAAATGATGCAGGTAATTAAGCTGGTCTCCAATCCACCCAGTGAGGTTTAGTCCTTGAATTTTACTGCATAAAGTTAGTAGAACATAGAAGGGTAAGATTTTGGGCCTTTTTGGCAAAATGTGGCATTGTTAGTAGAAAAAATAGGTTAGCTAAGTTGATTACAGGTGTATAACAGATGAATCAGAACATGACACTCCTGTCCATGACTCCTCACAGGGATCCCCACCATCCACTCTCCATCCCTTCAGTACTGGTGGGTTGTTCAGGGTCCTGTAGAGATCTTGAAGAGCACTGACTGCACAATGTAAGCAAATGAGAGCACAGCACAGCAATATTTGAACTCAAAACAAATATAGAGAGAAGCAACAATAACACTAGGATAGTACCCAGAATAAATCGAATCAGTGTAAAAAAAAAAAAAAAATGACGTAAATTCGAAGGTCCGGGTATCATTCTACCACACTATCGTTTATGGGAATTTCAGATTGTTTCACATATCGCGTGGAACCCACTACACAATTGGATTGTACATGATTTATCGTAAAGCTCAATTACCGCTGGGGGGCCACAAAAAATTCAGTTATTTCCTACCCCGCCAAAATTTGGGCCCAATTTTCCCGCCAAAAATTGTGAGCACGGACAATGAAGCTTTCACAATATGGAAGCGCGAGTGTTGTACTAACATTAAAATTTTCCTCCATTTTCTCACCAACCAAACAGAGAATAAAGAACATTCTAATCACAGATTATCACTAAAATACCTAAACTATATCAATTTTCCTATAAAAGAATCCAACGAAAGATAAAACGCAAGAAAATCAAGAACTAGAATTAAAGAAGAAAAAAAAAGGGATCCACAGAATTACCTTCAAGTGGATTGGTAAATGCCTTAGCTTGTGAAGCCAGAGTTGCCGAGAAGACAACTACCACGAGACACAAACATAGATACTGTTTGGCCATATTTCCTTTTCTCGAGAATCAGACTAGGAATTCTTGGTGCTTCCCTGAAAATTACAGAGACAGTTCTCAGTGAAACAGTTCAAGTCTATAGAAAACACGAAGAAATATATAACACTCTAACTTGATTTCCCGAGAAAACCAAAAATTTCAATCCAAGGCGGCCAAGTAAGTAATTGTAAAAAACTTGTATACATAACAGTTTTTAACTACAAGTTTCTGTCATTTTCCTCTGTTTTCTCAGAGTCCAAACAGAGCAGAGCAGAGTACTGCTAAAAGTACCATTGCACATTGATAAAACACGATCAAGAACACAATTCCAAGCGAATAAAAACGTAAATTGAAGTTCAGAAATATATCGTGAAAAATAGTGAAATTTTGGACCTCCAGAGCCAAAAGAACACTGAAAATCAGCCAGAAACAGTCACAGAAGTTTGATCAATTTCGCTAGAAAAAGTTAGTTAGAACAAGAAAACTGTTAAGAAATGAAAAGCTCTAGAAAATGAAAACTGTTAAGCTATATTCTCTGTGTTTGAGAGAGAGAGAGAGAGAGAGATTTGTGTTTAGAACAGAATGTTTACTGTGGAGGTTTGTACTTTGCAGTTTACACTCTGATACTGAATAGAATCTTTGCTGAGCTGGCATCCATCCACGTCAGCAAATTCCGTTACGATTAATATACCAACACGTGCTCATGTGTAGCTTTTTTGGGCTCACCAAGTTGGGCTTCAAGTCTTTTTAGTTCGGCCCATTAAGCGAACATTTCCTGAGCCCTGAAACTCGAAGCCTCACCTCACTGTAAAAAGTGTAACGAAGCTCTCTCAACTCTCAACCATGGCGGAATTGAACCAAGGCAACACCAATGGAGCTGGAGAACCAGAAGAAGACGACGACTACATGGGGGATCTCTCTCGTTTTATTCCACCGGAAACCTCTCTCCCTCCAAAACCTGCTTCCAAAAAGGTCAGTTTATGCCTTGTTTGGTTCCCTAGAAAACTTTGTGACAATAATAATTGCTAAAATTGTCTAGGGTTCTATCGCTTTTACAATTTACTTCACAGCTTAGTACTGAATTCTACTTTCTTTTTCTCTTTCGTTACTTTCTCAGCGCGTAATTGCCCCGGTGTTTCACTAATTATTCGACAACGAAACCCTACCACTTGAATACTTCTAGGAAAATTCAAAACCCTAAAGTAATCGTAATGTGGAGAAGATTTCTTTTTCTTTTTTTACTTAATTCATATTTAAGGTTGTCTTGTTCCTGTGAAAATTACGAGCCTGTTGAATTGAAGTTTTTTTTTTCCCCCTTATTATTTATGAAGGGCTTAATAGTGTAGAATACAAACCCTGTTTGGTTGCCGAGAAAAATGAAAAAAGGAAAGATGAGAAAATGTTTGATGTGGTGTGTATGTATTTTGGCGGGAGTTTAAACAGTATTATTGGTTTTCAATATTTTAATCTAATTAGCTGCATGAACTATGAAGCTATTTTTATATTAGATTAGTGTTTGTTTTGGGTCATCAGCAAGGAGTAAGAATTAGATTATATTAAAAAGTAATGTTTTTCAGTTAATTTTAGAGGAAGGGGGTCGTTATTACAGGTTACAGATTTTTGAGAGGGGTAAATTCTTTATGAGATCAGTTTTCATGGGCAAAAACGCAGCACAGTGGCTGATGTCTATCTTAGAACACCTTGTTGTTGGGGTGAGCCCCAAACAGTTTTTTACTCTTAGAGAAGGTGACACAGCATTTACTCTCCAAAGGAGTTCCAACTCTTCTGGTCAGTTCTTGCTGTTGACTAAGCTCAAACCTGATGGGTCTAGGAGGTCGATTATTTTACCGGAAGGTAAAGAGATGTATGGCTGGAGGGCATTTGGCCTTGAACTTAGAAAATTGTTGAA
Organism: Quercus parvula; assembly: GCA_030820535.1. NCBI lineage: Eukaryota > Viridiplantae > Streptophyta > Magnoliopsida > Fagales > Fagaceae > Quercus > Quercus parvula. The sequence goes on along the minus strand of JAUAME010000011.1, from coordinate 24,020,966 downwards.
TCCTTCTCAATATGCAGTGGGAGGAAATGGCCTTCCCAAGTTCATTCCTCAGGTGCGAAGGTATAACCTGGAGGCTCAACATTTTAGAACTTTTGCTGAAGTTGTACAAGGCTTTCATGGAAGAACAGAGGATAGAAAGAAGCCAAAGCAACTAGGAGTCACAGCCAAGGGGAAGATACCACAGAAAGGAGAGGAGAAGATGGGGGTGAATCTGAGAATCTCAAGTGCAAATGGAGGGGATTTTCTGGTGGAGAAATCTGATAAGATGGTGGCGGTGGGAGGGGCTAGGAGGGAGAGTTGTTTTTTTGAGGTGGCTGAGGCTGGTGAGCAAACTCTGGCAGACACTAGGATTAGCTTCCCTAGCTTTAGTTTGAATTCAAAAAATTATGGAAAGGGGAAGAAGAGTGATGCTAGGAGATCTGGCTGGTCAGGGAGAGGTCTTGTCATGGAGGTTGATGTGATTGGAAGGAGGTGGGTTTTCTGGGAGAGAAGGAAAGGGGGAGTTTCGAAGTGCAGAGGTGATTCACGGGAGGCTAAATGGGAGAGTATCACAGATACTTCAAAGGCCCTTAAATGGGTTCCAAAGGGTATCAAACAGGCTGCTGATAAGCCAAATTTGGGCCTTGGAACAAGCCCAGTGATGTCCGACCCAAGTATGGGTCCCTTTAACCTAGTATTTTCAGGCCCAAGCATGTTTGAAGTGGGCGAGGGCTCTTTGGCTGGTGAAGGAGGCTTAGCCCAGGCCTCGTTGTTGTTTGAACATAAGTCTGGAGCATCAGCCCGGTGCGTAATGCCTCTGGTGGAGGCCGATGCTCTTTTCTTCGTCGGTTCCAGCTCTGACGAGCCCATGATGCCACAAGGTGAGGTCGATGATCCTCCCTGTGCCGGTACCAGCTCCAACGAGCTTGCGATGACATCGGGTGAGGCCGATGTTTCATCCTTCGCCGGTACCAGCTCCGACGAGCTCAGGTTGTCTCCGGGTAAGGCCGATGGCCCTTTCTACGCCGGAACCAGCTCCGACGAGCTCGCGGCACCTCTAGATGAGGCCGATGACCTATTCTCCACTGGTATTAGCTCTGTTGAGCTTTCGTTGTTATCGGCTAAGACTGACGATCCCTTCTCCGTCGGTACTAGTTCCGATGAGCTCATGCTGTCACCGGGTGAGTCAGATATGGTGTCTTCAAGGCCATCGGTTGAGTGTTTCTTATTTGACCTCTTTCTGAGCCTATCGAGGACTGGGCTTGTGGTTTTGGGGGATAATGAGGGGGATGAAGGTGGCTTGGACAGTCTCATGCCGACTGATGCCCTTGAATTTGAGCAACCCAGTTTAGCGGAGTTACCCACGAAGGCATTGTGTGCTGTCCCTGGGGTGAGTGCATTAGTGGAGGAAGAATTTAATTTTTCAAATACGGGTTTGGGTGGAGAGGATAGTTCACCTATTCCTCTGTTGTCTATCACCTCCTTTGGATTACCTCTGATACCTGAGTTGAACTGTGGTATTGAGGCAGTGGGGTGTGAGAGTATTCTGGATACTTATAGATGGGTGAAGAATAGACTCCCCGGTTTCAGTAAATTGGTGGGGCTGCCTTTGAACCGTCATGAGAAGTTATGCATCGCTTTGTTACAAAGGATTGAGAAGGAGATGGAGGCTGCTAAAGCGATGAACAAGAAAGTTACTCCATCTAGAAAAGTTGTTATCTTTAAGGATAAAGGGAAGAGAGAACTGAGGAACCTGCAGTCTTCGGTTAATTACGACGGTAGGTAGTGTGTTGGCTGTTGAGTTGCGTTTCAGTTGGGAAATTCTAGTCTTTATGAATTTAAAAATTCTCTCTTGGAATGTTAGGGGTCTGAATGACTGTCGAAAACGTTCGATAGTGAAAAATCTATTGCGTGAGTGGAAGTGTGATGTAATTTGCCTTCAAGAAACTAAACTTACTGGCTTGGATAGACAGATGGTGGGGAATTTGTGGAGCTGCCCTTTTGTGGATTGGGTGGCTTTAGACGCTGCCCAGACAGCCGGTGGGATTCTGCTGATATGGGATAGGAGGGTTTTAGAGAGGACGGAGGTGTTGGTGGGTTCTTTCTCTGTGTTTGTTCGATGGCAAGGGGTGGGGGACGGTTTCAGTTGGGCGTGTTCGGGGGTTTATGACCCAATAGATAACTCAGCGAGAGGGTTAATGTGGGATGAGTTGGTTGGTGTTCAGCAATATTGGAATGTCACTTGGTGTTGTATTGGGGACTTCAATATTGTCCGCTTCCCTAGTGAACGATTGGGTAATTCTCATCTTACCCCGACTATGGAACTTTTTTCGAAGTTCGTCGAGGATCTTAATTTGATTGATTTGCCTTTGGAGGGAGGGAGCTACACTTGGTCTAGAGGGTCTGATCGGCCTTCGATGTCTAGGATAGACAGAGTTCTGGTGTCTCATGATTGGGAGGAGCAATATCCGGATGTGACCCAACGGATTTTACCTCACCCTGTTTCAGATCATTTCCCAATTCTAGTGGAGGTTGGGGGAATGGCGAGGGGGAAAAGTCCGTTTAGGTTTGAGAATATGTGGCTCAAGACGGATGGGTTTATCGATAGAGTTCAGTCTTGGTGGAATTGACATTCTTTCTCTGGCACTCCTAGTTTTGTTTTTGCCAAAAAGTTGAAGGCTTTGAAGGAGGGCATCGTCCAGTGGAACCGTTTGGAGTTTGGTCATGTCGGTCGCAAAAAGTCTCAATTATTAGAGACTTTGAAATTATTAGATGCCAAGGAAGGGGAGTTTGGCCTCTCTGATGCAGAGTCTTGTGAGAGAGCTGTGGCGAGATCTGAAGTTGAGAATCTTCTCTCTTTGGAAGAAATCTCTTGGAGACAGAAATCAAGGATGTTATGGATTAAGGAAGGAGATAATAATACTAAATTCTTCCATAAGATGGCTAATTCCCGTAGAAGGTTTAATCATCTGAGTTTTCTGGAGGTGGATGGGGTGATCTATGAGGAGGAATCCGAGATGGCTGCTCAGGTTGTAAATTTTTATAAAAATTTGTACCAGGAGTCAGAAGAGTGGAGGCCCTTCGTGGAAGGTTTGGAGTTTGATCAGATTGATGGGTTGGAGAGGGGTTGGCTTGAAAGGAGGTTTGAGAAGGAGGAGATTCTTCTAGCCCTTAATGAGTTGGCTGGAGATAAAGCTCCAGGTCCTGATGGTTTTTCTTTGGCTTTCTTCCACCATTGCTGGCGGGTGGTGGAAAGAGACGTTCTAGCAGTGTTTGAGGAGTTCTATCATCATAGTAAGTTTGAGAAATCTCTAAATGCTACCTTTATAGCTCTTATTCCCAAGAAAAATGATGCTTCTAATATCCGGGATTTCAGGCCTATCAGCTTGGTGGGGAGCTTGTACAAGATTTTGTCGAAGGTTTTGGCAAATCGGTTGAAACAGGTCTTAGATCAACTGATTTCAGAGTCTCAGAATAGTTTTGTGGGAGGTAGACAGATTCTTGACTCAGTTCTTATTACTAACGAGTGTGTTGATAGTCGTGTGAAGAGCAAGATTCCGGGGGTTATTTGTAAGTTAGACATTGAGAAAGCTTATGATCATGTGAATTGGGAGGCTCTTCTAGATCTTTTGAAGAGAATGGGCTTTGGGGAGAAGTGGTGTAGATGGATTCGCACTTGTATTTCAACTGTCCAGTTTTCCATTTTGATTAATGGGACGCCAGCTGATTTTTTTGGGAGCACGAGGGGTCTAAGACAAGGGGACCCGCTTTCTCCATTGTTGTTTTTGGTTATGATGGAGGTTTTAAGTAGGATGTTGAAAAGGGTTGAAGGTGCTGGCTTGATCAGGGGTTTTCAAGTTGTTGGCAGTCGGGGTGTAGGGGAATGTGTCTCGCATCTTCTGTTTGCGGATGACACTATTCTATTCTGTGATGCGGATGTAGAGCAGATCCTTCATGTGCGGATGCAGAGCAGATCCTTCATGTGCGGATGCTTCTCCTTTGCTTCCAGGCTGTGATAGGTTTGAAGGTTAATGTCTCGAAGAGTGAGTTGGTTCCTATAGGGGAGGTTAATAATGTTCATGCATTGGCAGAGATTCTGGGCTATCGGATTGGGTCTTTGCCTATGACCTATCTTGGGATGCTGTTGGGGGCTTCCCATAAGTCCCCTTCTATTTGGAATCCTATCTTGGAGAATCTTCATAGGAAATTGGCCGGATGGAAGAAGTTGTATTTGTCAAAGGGTGGTAGAGTGACGCTGCTTACGAGCACGCTTTCTAGCCTTCCTACATACTTTTTATCCCTCTTTACCATCCCTTTGCATGTGGCTAATAAGATTGAGAAGATTCAGAGGGACTTCTTGTGGGGGGAATCGAAGGTTCATTTGGTGGGGTGGGATAAGGTGTGTGCTCCTAAGGTTAATGGTGGTTTGGGTATAAGGAAGTTAACTACATTTAATAAAGCTTTGCTAGGGAAATGGTTGTGGCGGTTTGGGGTAGAGGAGACTCGTCTTTGGCGGAGGGTTGTAGCTTTGAAGTTTGGGGAAGAGTGGGGGGGTTGGTCTTCCAAACTTGGTAGGGGTGTTCATGGGTGTGGTTTATGGAGAAGTATCCGTAAAGGTTGGGAGGTGTTTAGCCAACACATCCGGTTTGAGGTAGGGGTGGGGGATAGGGTAAAGTTTTGGACGGACCAGTGGTGTGGGGACTTACCACTCCATCTTTCCTTCCCGATAGTGTATGGGATTGCTATTAGTAGAGAGGCATCTGTAGCCTCGTCTCTCGAACGGTTGGGGACCGAGTCTCGGAGAAGTTGGAAGGTTCCTTTACTTAGAAATCCAAATGACTGGGAGGTGGGAGTTGTGGATGAATTCCTTCATACCTTAGGGTCTAATTTACCTCATTCTGAGCAAGGTGACCGTATGATATGGAAATTGTCAAAGAAGGGGGATTTTAACGTCCGCTCTTTCTATGATAAGCTTCGAGGTCCCCTGCCTATTATCTTTCCTTGGAAAGGTATTTGGAAGGTTAAGGCTCCTATGCACGTCTCTTTCTTTGTTTGATCTGCAACTTGGGAAAAGATTCTTACAGGGGATATTCTGCGGTGTAGAGGCTTCGATTTTGTTGATTGGTGCATTATGTGCCGCTGTAATGGGGAGACGGTGAATCATTTGCTTCTTCATTGTGGAAAAGCTTTTCAGTTGTGGAGCCTAGTTTTTAGATCTTTTGGGATTTCTTGGGTTTTGCCAAGATCGATTGCAGATACGCTTTTCGGTTGGTGGAACTGGTTTGGAAAGCACTCTTCTAGAGTTTGGAACCTTGCTCCGTTGTGCCTAATGTGGTGTATTTGGAGGGAGCGAAACTGGCGTACTTTTGAGGACATGGATAAATCCGATGACCAACTGCTCGCTTATTTTAGTGGCTCTCTCTTTGATTGGTCTAGGGCTTGGGGACTCACCTCTAGTGATTCTATCCCTATGTTCCTTAGTTCTCTTCTTTGTAATTAGTTTTTCGTTTGCTCCGTTTGTTTTCTTGTTTTTTCTTTTTCTTTTCTCTTTGTTTGTGTCCCTCTCTGTACTCTCTGTTTTGCCTTATGTTTTCATGAGGTTCTTTTTGAATATATATTTTCTTACTTATCAAAAAAAAAAGAAAACATAAAAAAATTGAAATTTCTTCAGATTGAAGTTTAGGCAATTTTTCAGCTTGATGCTTGAACCTTTTTTGACATGAAATTTAAAGTGGGTTAACTTAGTTTTCTCAACAACAAATGGGGAGATAGGGTCATAATTTTCTTTATTTTTCCTTTCTTTTCCTACTTTAGGGACCAAATGGGACAATACTTAAAACCTTTTTCTTTAAGGATTATTAGTATGCAAACATTAACCGCTTAATTTTTCCAACAAGAAACCCTTAGCTTTGAATTATCAAGAACAAGATTGACTCAAAGGAAAGTGGAAGCAAACCTACCACCCTGTTCAGTTGCCTTCAAAATTGAGGAAAATATGCAAAGAAATTATAGTTTCTACTTTTCTTTTGCTGGGTTCAATGAGAATGAAGAAATATATTTATTGATTAAATTATTGTTTTGCAAATAACTTGCCTTTTCCTTTATTTTCTCCTTGCTTTCCGCAGGTCTCCAACAACAAAACCCTAATTGCTCAATCCTCCAAGAAGCAGTCCAAATTTTTAAACTGGCAAGAACAGCGTAAACTTGAAAGAGAGCGAAAGCAACAAGAGGAGGATGAGCAAACATTAGCAAAAGTGGAGGCACCAATCCCACAATCCAACATTGGATTCAAACTTCTGAAGCAAATGGGGTACACTCCTGGTTCAACCCTAGGAAAGGAGGGGTCAGGCAGGGCTGAACCTGTGGGGATTGAGATTCGAAGGTCACGAGCTGGGATTGGTCGAGAGGACCCCCACAAGGAGAAGAGGAAGGAGGAGGAGCTCATGGCTGAGAAGAAGAGGAGAAAGGTAGAAACTTTGATGGTAGAGTTTGGGTCTTGGCAGAAGTCACAGTGGCATAGTCGAAAAGTTTTAGTTAATTTTAAAAAGGCAAAGGCCGCTCTTGATCAATTGGAGAATAAGGAATTTGTGGAGCCTGAGAAGAATGAGGATGAAGAGGAGGGTGAACAGGCAGAAGATGAAGAGGAGGAGATAACAGAAGAGGTACGTATTTTCCATTTATGTTTGTCATCTAGACGTTCTGCATAAGCTATTTTTGGCTTTGGTACATGAAAATTGGTGTCATTTGATTGTGAAATGGTATGGAACATTTTCTTCATTTGGCCAGGAATGCCTCCTATGCTGGTTCTTATGTTCTCTTCTGTAATAGTAACTTAGATGGATCAACCAGACTATGCAGTAATCATTATCCGACTTTTAAGTTGTGATGTAACAACAACAACAACAACAAAGCCTTAGTCCCAAAATTTGGGGTTGGCTATGGATCCTTGATGATTAGATTGGGTCAACCGCATGAATTATTTTCCTCCATTTTATTCTATCTAAAGGCATTAACTCTGTTACTTCCCTAATTAACATGTCATTTTTTATTACTTCTACTAATGTTATTTTTGGCCTTCTACTTTTTTTCCATTCCCTCTACTTGGATCAACTCACTCTTTCTTATTGGTTCATTACTCGCTCTCTTTTAAATATGACTAAATCATCTCAAATGATTCTCCTCATCTTTTCATCAATAGGGGCTACTCTTATCACTAGTGCAAGAGATATAGGGCATGTTTGGTTAGGGTGTTTGAACAAGTGTTTTCAATGTTTAAATATTGAAAACTGTGGTCCAAAAAAAAAAAAAACACGTTTGTTAAGGGTGTTTTTTACTGGAGTGTTTGAATTACATTGCTCATTTTAGGGTGTTTAAATACTGAGTTTAGAAAATTCCTCTTACCATTTTTCAGTTTTCAAACAATGTTGCTCAATGGCACTTTTGTAAATATGTTGAAAACCATGGGGTCCACTTGATTAGACAAAAAAGAACTGATTTCTCTCTCCTTAAATAAAAATAATAATAAATGGTATTGTGCTTGTCAGCTTTTTAAAAATAAAACACATACATACCAAACATACAATTATGTTTTTTCACACTCTGAAACATGTTATTTGAAATATGGTACCAAACACATTTTTTGCTTTATGAATAGTGTTTCAACAATACTTTTTAAACCACAGTTTTCACATCATTTTAAACAATGATATTAGAAATCTCCAATCAAACCGGCCCATACGCTTTATGTTGATCCTTGATGCAAACCTATAGTAATAGGAAACTCACTTAAGATTCCTCTCACTTGTTCTCTCACACTAGATACAACCTCGTCATACATTTCCTTAGTAAACTTAATATACTTTAGAGGAACTCCTTTCTTCTCCAAAACCCATCACATAACCTCTCTAGGGACTCTATCATGTGCTTTCTCAAGATCAATGAAAACTATATGAAGATCCTTATAGGACTCTCTATTTTTTCCATTAGACATCTAATTAAGAAAATAGCTTCCATGGTAGATTGTCCTAGCATAAAACCAAATTGATTTTCCAATATTGTTGTTTCATGTCTTAACCTCTGTTCAATCACTCTTTCCCAAAGTTTCATAGTGTGACTCATGAGTTAATTCCAAGGTAATTTGTACAGTTTTGAATATCCCCTTGTTTTTGTAAATAAGTATTAAAGTACTTTTCCTCCACTCACTAGGCATTTTTTTTAATATTTAAGATTTTATTGAGAAGGTTTTTCAACCAACATACCCCCACATCATGCAAGCACTTTCAAACTTCAATGGGGATTCCATATGGTCCCATGGCTTTTCCCATTTTCATCCTCTTTAATGCATTCTTTACCCTAGTCATCCAAATTCTTTGAACAAACCTACGGTCTCTATCTTCTATTGGATCACCCAAATCACTCCAATCATTCATACTTTTTCCATGAAAAAGTTTATCAATATATCTTTTCCATCTCTCTTTAATTCTTTATCTCAGTCATCCTAATTCTTTGAACAAACCTAAGGTCTCTATCCTCCATTGGACTACCCAAATCACTTGAATCTTTCATATTGTTTCCATTAAAAAGTTTATCAAAATAACTTTTCCATCTCTCTTTAATTTTCTCTTCTTTTACTAGCACTCTTTGATTTTCACCTTCAATATACTTGTGATGTAAACAGAAGGCAAATACTACTTGCAGCCCACATATAAGTCAGAAATGACAGAGGCATTTTCTCTGGCATCTCGCTTTCCCCACATATAAGTCAGAAATGACACAGGCATTTTCTCTGGCATCTCGCTTTCTCACGTCTAATTACGGAAAACATATGAATTGAAGTTTACATAAAAAAAAAAATGAGCCATGAGTGATTCAATTCCTGCAGTGTAACTAATTTTATGAGAATAAGAAAGAAATAGATGTTGTAGTGATTATATGACCTATCTTTCTATTAATTTTAACTCCAAAACCCTATAATAAAAGCTTCTTTTACATTATTGGGGTGGTAAACAGTGGATTAGGATCCGGTGTATTGAACTGGGTGCAGTTACCCCCTCCCCTCTCACAAAATTTTTTTTTTTTTACTACTTCACTTTTTAACTTTTAATTTTTTTTACTTATTTTAATATTTTTTATTTAATGGTTGAGATTGAAAGTTGCTTTTTTTCAAGTTTCAATCTCAGCCATTGTAAGCAATTTCATATGGTGCAATAATCTCAAGCCGTAAACAGTGATTGGTCATCAGGGTATATCTGCATTTGAAGTTTTCAAGTTATTCCTATGATTGAATTTATACATTCAAGTATGTGGGTCTGGGTGAAAAGTGAAAACCGACATAGGCTTATGTGTGAAAACAAGCTATTAACCTGATTCTATCAATATAGCGAAGACAATTATATGATCTATGGACTGATGGATGTGACAACTAGGATGGATCAGCCGAGCTTTAATTACTTAGGATCACTTCATTTTCATCATTAGGCTACATTTAATCTAAACATGGCTATGATTTTCATATTTGATCTTTGCTTATAATCTATCTCTTGTTTTTGAGTTCATTACTTATGCACTTGGTAAATGTATAGTGGGTGATAATCACACTGTATTATATGCAGGATTTGCAGGATATATTGATGAAACTTAGAGATGAATATCAGTACTGCCTCTTCTGTGGATGTCGGGTGAGTAGGGTATAATTATGTTTCAATACTTAAAAGCAGTGCTTAAGATTTTACTATGTTGCTCTCAAGCTGACATTGCTACTATAAATACTAATCCATGATACTAAACCCAAATTCTAATAGCTCTTTCCCCTCACCCTTTCATCTTTCTTCTTTCAGTATGAATCAGTGGAGGCACTGTTGGCTAACTGCCCAGGAACTGATGAAGATGACCATTAAAACTGTAAGAGTTGCTAGCTCTATTCCAATGGAAGATTAGGTGTACAGCTGTTATTTCTGCAAGTGGATCTCTTTCTCACTCCTCTGCCATCCCACTATCATGAGATGAGTGGAAAGCAGAAATGAGTCTCCAAAAGAGCAACTTGATCCCGGGGTTTCCCATGAATAGGATTAGACCTGTACACTCATTCTCCCATGTAAAGGATTGAGAACCACACAAAATTATAGAATTCACTGAATTCTCTCATGGGAGGAGTTGTACGTGTATTGAAGGATCACATGGACTGACAAAAAACAATCAGACAACATAATTACAATATCATCCGACTCCACTAAAGCTTCCCTAGTCATATGATATTTAGAATGCAAAAATTTTCTGTTTGATGAGGTTCCAACTAGCCTGCCCCATTGTATAGCACTGCGATAGAGAAACAGTACGTGGACTTATATTTTAAAATTTATAACCAATAATGCTATGGATACAATTTTATTCACAGCATATTCACAATTGTTGAAGTGATCAATTGAGTGATGTGTCCATGAGTGTCAGTTGTGTTTATCATCAATAGTCAACTGCTTCTGCAATTTTAATTGTTGAAGTGGTTAATTGAGTGATGTGTCCATGAGTGTCAGTTGTGTTTATCATCTATAGTCAACTGCTTATGCAATTGTAAAATTTGTTGGACCGCCGGAAGTATGCATTGCACTTGCCACGAATTCCACAACAGCAATAAGTAGCAGTCCACTAGTAAGGAAGCCACTAGCAAGATGGATGCTTAAGTGACAAGCATTATTTACAGGTAAAGAAAAACTTTTTAATCACAGCTGAACCTTAAGTTCCAAATGTGAATATCAATAGCAACGCCAGTTCTCTTTTATTAAGAGAATCAATGTTTGAATTCTCCAACTATTAAATTATCAAAATAATTTTAGCTTTTAGGATCGACTATAAATACTCAACCATCAGCGTACTAATTAGAGTCGGCTGAGTCGGCCACATGCATTCTAAATTCCTAATAGAGAGGCCAGAAGGTGTATTTGTAATAAATTAATAATAATAAAATGATTAAATTTTATGTAGATCATCAACCTATCTCTTCCTCCTCGTTTGAAACCACTAAACAAAATATGACACTAGCAGAAACACAAGCATAATTAGTGCAAACCTTCCAGTCAATCCATCCATTTTAACTCCAACCCCCACTGGTTGGACAATGTATTTCTCATGCTCAATCAGTAAAAGACCAGCATCTTTTATTCATCGCTTGATATATATGCTGGTTATATACATGGGTTCCGTCTTCCATGGCACTAAAGTAAAGAGACCATAATTAGCCGCCCTGAGAAGGTGAAGGATTAATCCCTCAGTTCCAATGCCAGACAGCAGCTGAAAACTTGAAAGGCACCAGAACCTATCATAACCTAATGTGCTTGAAAAAATATTTCACTATATAAGGTCAAGTTAATGGGTGCCCTTAAGCATTTGATAATGGACTATTTTAGAAAAATATTGATACCACTTTTATGAGAAGGTGAAGGATTAGTCCCTCAGTTCCAATGCTAGACAGCAGCTGAAAACTTTAAAGGCACTAGAACCTATCATAACCTAATGTGCTTGAAAAAATATTTCACTATATAAGGTCAAGTTAATGGGTGCCCTTAAGCATTTGATAATGGATTATTTTAGAAAAATATTGATACCACTTTTATGAGAAATATAAAAAATATAAAAAATTTCAATTACTTTTTTTTCCCCATAAAAAGTTTCTAAAAATATTTCTTAAACCGATGTCCTTAAGGCACCCATTAACATTTCCCACTATAAAACCACTCATTGAAAAGAAAACCAACCATCATCAAATGATCCCAAACAAACAGTTAAACATACTAATTAGATAATGCAGGGTGAACACCTTGCTCATCAGTGCTACAGTTTTAAACAACACAAGTCAAAAGTTACTTAGGGTTTATCCCAACAAAAAGGCCTGCAAACATTCAAACCAGTTACTTTGGGTCTATCCCAAAATAAAGGCATATGCTCATCTGCAGACATTCAAATTGTTTATTTCCAGTCAGCAAGGTGTCCAGAAGAACCAGAGCACAAACAGGGCACTTAAAGTGACCAGTGCATCTGCTGAGGGGAGGTATCATAAGCCCTGGAGTGCTCAAGTGCCATGTATTGCCTCCTACCCTGCTGAGGCAGCTCAAGCTCACCAGAAAACTGACTGTTAAGAGGCTGAGAAATTTGGCCCAAACCCAGATCAGGGGGCATCTCATGTGAGCTGCTACCAGCCTCGTTGCCCTTGAAACCCCATGAACTGCTTTGAAACTGATTAATAGCTGCACCATTGGGAGCCATCGGCTGAGACATAGATGCCCCTTCCGTATTCATCAAGTCTTTCACCCCAAGACCGGATGCACGGTTTCGTGAGCCCCATGTTTGATTTGACAGAAGAGAGAGAGCACAGTTTGAGTCAGTGACTCCTGTGAAAGCTCCCGGAGGAATTCCTGGACCAGGATAACTAGTCCCACTTGCTGAACCTTGCAGATATAGGTCAGATGGAGGATTTTCGGTGGTGTTTTGCCATGGATGAGGAACAAACTTTCCCATTGAAGTGGCAGATGGATTTGCAGGCATTTGCTCTGACCTTGCAGTTGGCCATGCATCCCTCCCAGAATGCCTTGGATATGCAGTAAAGTCCATCAGAAACCCTCTACTGCCGGTTTCTGTCATTTCAAGAATCGAACAATTGAACTGAAGTTTATAAGCAGGGTAAAGCATAACCAAAAACTGCATATATTTTCACACAGCTAAACAAGCAAAGTCAGTCATTGAAAGTGATATTTATACTGATAATGTCTAACCAAAGATGGATGGTGAGAGTCGGCCAAAGCGTGAGGACATTAATGATCCAGGTGGCGGTTTCCTCCTTCGTTCATTATGACCAGCAAGGCGCCTGCGACAACTTCGTTTTCCTTGGTCAAATTCAGGGAGCTGATGAAATCTGGGCAGAAACTTTCACAGTAGCTATTAGTTGGGATAAATGAAGCATGATTGCCTACTATTTGGTAGAAAACCAACCCTTTCATAGAAAATTGATACAGCAAGAAAATAAGGCCAAGAACTAAATATAATAATAACAACATGTAAACTGGTAATCGTTTCCCCAACATGAGATGGCATACTCTTTATTGCCTCTGTGAATTGAAATGGGAGAAGTTCAAGAATCCTCACTAATCATCCAGTTCAATACACATGAATGTGCATATAGACAAGCCCTCAAACCTTAAAATGAACAAGCACTAGCTTGCTATCAACATACATCCCCAATATCCTCAGTTCAACAGGTCAGAGGTTCAAATCAGATGAGGTACCCACAAAAGAGGAACTAAAAGAACCTTAAATGGAATCTTAAGAAAGGCTATATGTCGTATCATATCGTATTAATCATTTAGTCTAGTATTTTTCCCTGGATTAATCATGGCATCCCATGAAAAACACCTTCATCATATAAGAATTTTAAGGATTCATGAAGTTGTGGGCAAACAGGTCTCTGATTCACTACTATCTAATCATTCATCCCACTCAATTCCATCACCTACAATGCGTAAACATATAGTTAATGACATAAAAGCCCTAGCCAGGACCTACTATTTCGATTGAAAATCCTGAAGCACAGATATTGCTAGCTTACTCAGTTCTTTAAGTATATTGGCACTAGTCTCTAGGGTCAATCCTAGATCTGATGGAAAGTACTATACATGAAAAACAAAAGAGAATTACAACTACAATGTCATTTAATACATGAATATCGTAATGTTGAAGCACATGTCAACATTTTTAAAAAAAAAAGTAGGAATCAAAAAATAAGCTGATTTACATGAATATCCAACTTCCTTTGATGACTCCAAAGATCAACCATTATTCCATTTGAAGTGAGTTATTTTACACTTACCCACCAAAGACAGGTCCCTGTCTCCTTAGATCTCAAAGACATATATGAGCCTAAAGGATGACCCACCATACTCTTGATATTTTTGTCTAAAGAAATTCTCAAAATTCTGCCCAATGATTATAAGAGACAAAACAAGCAGCTTTGATGAGACTTCGTCACATTGACAGTTCACAAACTTTAGGGCCTACCAACGCCTTTAGAAGAATAATAGTATTAGTTAGCATCTAGCATCGATAGACCTTTCAGAAACTCAAGAACTTTTCCTCAACAAGAAAATCTACATTTGAAAACCCATGAAAACAAAAGTTATTGTGTCATGCAAATGCAATATATATACAACCATTTTATTTACAATCTATGTTTATTTCCTACAGCATCTGAAACCATGCAATTTGTTCCATGTTAACTGGTATCCATTAATATGACGGTTGTTTGAATTTATCTCAGTTATATATGCATTCTTTGTTTTAAAACTGGAAAATTTATTTAAAAAATTGGTCCGTGCCTAATTACTGAATTTATTTGCAAGTCATTTCTAACTGTGGTATAAACAAAGAAACTGAATTTCTCATGTAAAGCTGAAGCCTCACTTTCATCTAAATTATATCTCTATTCCTACCAAAGACTAGCCCACCCCAAATCAAACATTAGTATACTTTCACTAGAGAAGTCTCATAAATTTTTAGATAATTCCTTGCATTTGGATTAAAGGATTTAAATTTAGGGATTTGAAATACTTGTGATGTTATGGATTTAAAATAAAATCTTTGTAATAATTTCAAATCCAATATTAATTGGGATTAAATCCGTCCATAAATTCCATCAATAGGAAAATTCTGCCCTTTCATACTTCATTCAAGTCATTTAAACTTAGAAATGAAAACCAAATCTTTCTTTAGGGAATTTCTAGAAAACCTAACATCAGAAATGAAACCTACTTTTTTATTCACGATTTATTTTTAACAGTGTGACAATCCATTCTCAAATTAACAACTAAGGAAAATTTTATCCTCAATAAAAACAAAGAAAATAATTGTGAATCAAACCATATGCCTAGTTTAAACCATACATCACTACGCAGATCTTTAAAGTCCTGAATATGTATTAACAGAGTGATTGATGTGGTTATAATAGATGACACCTTAAGCAAGAGTTGTGATCAAATCTGCTGCCTAATGATGATTCACTAATCTACAGAAAACAAAGAAAAGTACTCAAGAACATTCAGCTTCTCCACACGTGTCAATGGTCATTTTGATTGCCAGGTCCTACAAAGACAACTAACTGTGCTCACCGCATGAGCTGTAGATCACTCATGATTCTACATTCCAAAGGTCTGACCTTATGTACAGGATGTTTGTTTAGAACTTTCAACTTACACATCATTTTACAGATTAACACATTACAAACACGTCAGAAATATATACCAATTGGAAAAGGTTTCTCTCCAAACTTTGGAGAGAAACTTCAAACTCCTCCTATGTCTTTTTTTATCTTTTTACTGAATGTGAAATTTGAAAATTTAACCGTTGGATTGTAAGTTTTCATTATATCCTTCGTGCTTGCAAATTTTAAGAAAATCTAAGATCAATAGCTATGTCATCAATGACATGTTTGAATTTTAAGTTTTTGTGATAAAAAATTATGCATAAAAAATAAGTTTATTAATGGAATAGTAAATAACATTTGGTTTAAACAAAATTTGACATGCATGTTAAGAATATAAAGAACATGCAATCCAACAATTAGATTTTCAAAATTCACATCCAATAAAAAGATATAGGAGGAGTTTGAAGGGTTTTTTTCCAAACTATTTTGGAGAGAAACCTTGTCCCAATTGGAAAAGGTTTCTCTTACAGTACTCTGTTGGATGCAGCTTGATTGCACCCAAATATTTTTTAACAGTGATAAGCTGAGAAGACACAACTCCTAAATCTGGTTTGGTACTGAAATGTTATACATAGCTGACCTTTGTATCAGCTATTATAATTGGTGTTTTCAACATCTAACCTTACAAGTTCTACCATTCACATTCACCATGCCCTATTTATTTATGATACAGGGCTATGTTTTAGACCTATGTAGCAACTTTGATCAAACTTCAGCGTGATGATTAACTCATTACATGATTTTCGACCATTTGATTTGCATGCTTATCTTTGCATTTATTGCAACAGATATCACAGCATTGAAAGCTAGGGTATAAAATAAGTTTTAACAGGCCTCCAATAAACCTGTTCTCTTCACTAAGGTGGAATATATCGAACGTTTGATTTCAATCTCCTAATTCCAAGCCACAAGTGCAAAATATTGTGCTTCCACTTGGGTCATTGAATCTAGCACTACAACATCCTTTATTTTTAGAAACAACTGTGTGGTAAACAAGGTATTTGCTATTTTTGTCCAACCCAAGTTGCCAGTCTAATCTCTGTAACACCACATGCAGTGAGTCCATTTGGAATAATCTTATTTGGATTTTTGCTGGTTCCTTTTTTACCGAAAGGAGGCTAAAGTACATAAGTTTTTATAAATCTGTACATAAACAAAATAAGCTAAAGCTAAACGAAAAAGCTTGTGGCAAACAGACATGACCCATCATCTCCTGTATATAGGGTGGGAAAAAATATTTCTATCCTTAATTCAAGTACACACAGGTTGCAAGTAAATGATCAAACCAACATTTAGTGCACCCCACCTAAGTTACATGCATAAATCAAATGACTTGGTCCAAAAATATCCAAACAAAATGAATTATTTTCACATAGATAATCCCTAATTGAAATTTGTCCAAAGCTACTTTCACCTTTAAAGACTATAAAATGCCTAGTTATTTGGCTCTTGAACAGCTGAGCCTATGCTTCAAATTTGGTTATGGAACCTGGAAGCTAGATATTTTGATAGACTTAAGAATGATAACTACACATGTTACGAGTGCTTACATCAAAGAAGTTTATGTTTCATTTTAGAAGTAGAGATATACTCTTAAGGCATGTCTTAGTGTGTGTAAAGAAGACTACTTATGGCGTACACCATAGTTATTACAAAAAACTTAAGGTAAGCCATAGCCTATTTGTAGAGAGACTTTAGACAGGCCCAAAGTCCCAGCAATTCCAATAACAGATGAAAGAATTACATCAATTTGTCAGCAACTAAGCATAGCTGTATCTTCGGGTTGGAATGCAACCCCTTTCACTAAGACATACTTGTACAACAATTATACAAAAAACTCTCCTTATAACCAAAAAAATTAAAATTAAAAAAACCCTCAAACTCAGAACATTCCAAATAACAGGCCAAAAATCAACTTCCATCAACACACATATCCAAAGCTAAACGGCGAAATGGGGAAAAAGAACCCCATAATCCCAAAACACATCTACAAGCAAACCCAGTATCCTGCAGCATCAGCAGCAACACTTAAATTTTAAGAAATATGAAGAAATCCCTAGCAGAGGACAAGCAGTAAATACCAAAGCATTTTTCACTATGAATCCAATACCAAAATATAAATGAAAATGTCTAATCCCCTGCCCCCTTCAAAATTTTTTTTTTTTTTTAATTTTATTATTTTTATTTTTTTTTAATTCCACCAGAAGCAACCAAAACCTTAAACAACAAACACCCAAACCCAACAACAAGCATCCACATCAAAATCCAATTAAATTAAAAAAAGACATACTTATTAAACCTAAGAAATCCAAAAACCCCATCCTACTGATAACAAGAATCTCCAAGAACACAAAACCGACCAAAAAATGTTCAAGAAAAAAAAATACATGACCCATCGAAGATTATAACTTGAATAACAAATACAAGTAGGAACCAAATGAAAAAGAAGAAAATCAAGGAAGGTTAACTTACCTGCTACACTGCTGGCAAAACCTCTGCTCGATGCCAGCAACAATGACCTTAGGTGACTTGGAATGCATGCCACAGACTTTGTGCCTTGAATAGTAAGCCTTGGCGTCACTCAGATCTGCCTTGCACCCTTCAACTTGGCACCGAGGTGGCTGAGCACCCACTGCACCACCGCCACCTCTGACTTTCTTTGGAGGGGTGGACTCGGGTCCATCACCCGGTTTGGCCGGAGCCACGGGACCAGGAGGGGCATCCTCAAAGTAAATTTTGCGCCCAAATTTCAAACCATTGAGTGAGTCAGAGGAGGAGTTTGGTGGGGAAGAAGAGGATGAGCCTCCTGATGAGTCAGCCAGAGAGCCAGAACCCATTTCCATAGTATGCTCTCTCTAGCTTCTACTACTCTAAAGCTCATTCATTTTTTGCCATTTTGATAACACTGGGAGAGTAGTGGTACGTGTAACACTGTAACCAATAAACTGTGCGTGTGAGAGAGAGAGAGAGAGAGAGAGAGAAGAGAGATGGGTTTCTTTTAAAAGTGGGTGAAGAAGGAGGTGGTGGTGGTGGTGGAGGAGAAGAGGTATTGAGAAGGAGCGATCTGACAATAATAGGACATGCTGACAGCTGAGTCACAGCTGAGCTGGGTGTTTGTAGCTGTGTTGTATAGTGTAGTATGGTACACTCAGAGACTGTCTTAGACTCTGAGCTCCAAATAATGCTGGAAAAGGAGCACGAGAGAGAGAGACTGATGGGCACGTATGTACTTAGTATTTGTGGAGCTTTTACGAAGCTACTTTTAGGCTTTTATGCTCTCACCATCACTATCTGTCGTTTTGTAAAACTTCTTTTCCTGTGTATTTTGGCCCCTCGCTGTCTGTCCAGTATGGACTGTGCCACGGTGGGAGAGCATTCTCTCTCTCTCTCTTATCTTTCTCCCTTTATGTGGTGATGGATTGTGGCTGGGGTTCCTGGCCTTATGGGTTCAGTGTGCTTTTGGGGTCCACCATTTTGTTAACAAGTTGGGAGGATTATTATTCAACTGAGTTGGTTTGGTTGGGAGTTAGGAGGATAGAAAATGTAGGACAGATAAGAGAAGTAAACTAATAGGAAAAGTTACTTGAATAAATTTATTATTATTTTCTTATTACTTACAAGTTTGTTTGATTGTATGGAAAGGGAAAGAAAGAATATTTATTTGTTTGGTTAAAAAAAAAAAAAAAAAGAGGAGAGAAAGAGAGAGAATGAATTCAGTAAAGAGAGGTGGTGTAAAATTAAAAGTAAAACTATAAAAGGGCAAAGTTTTAACTCTAAATATGTTTGAAGTAAAATGATTCAACCACTTATAGAAATATGATATGTGTTTTGTCATGTATAATGCACATGATTTACTTGGTTAATTGGGTTAAATGAGTCATGTGTATTATATGTGATAATGACAAATGTCATCTTCCTATTAGTGGTTAGAGTCTAAGGCTCCAAACATATTTGGAGCCAAACTTTGTTTACGTAAAACTCTCATATTACATCCTCACCTACACCTAGCCACATAAGCATTCTTCAAATATTAAAATACTCTCACTCACATGCAAACATCCCTAATTACAAATTATATTACCACTGCGCATTATTGTTGGGTTTTAAGTTTTAAGAAAAGAGTTTCACACATTATACACTTAGATTAGGTTGAAGTAAAATTCTATCCCAGATTAAAAAAAATTATATTTATTTTAGAAAAGGAAAACAAAATAATAGATCGGCAACCAACAGTGAATTGAGCTGATTTGATCAAAGAGAGAGAAGTCATACTAAAGAAAAAACGGTAGTTTCGACAAAAGAAAGAATCTCTCTCTCTCTCTCTCTCTCTCTCTCTCAATTTCTTTTATTCCCTCACAATTAAGGAGAATAAGTTTTTAATTATCAATTTATAATTTATAAGGATAATTAGTATAATAATTTTTTCATGATAATTTTTTCACTTCCTTCTTTCCTTTCTCTTCCTCTTTACATTCAAACACACATAGGGAAGTATTTTCTTTGCCATTTTTCCCCCATTTCCCTTTCTTTGCTCTTTTCTCTTCTCTTTCCTCCCCTTTGGCTTCTATGCAACCAAACATGGTGTAAAAAATGATAGAAAAACAATTATAATTAAGAAGGGTAAATTAGTAAATTCAATTTAAGAAACATTTTCTCTCTACTTTTTTTTCCTTCCAATTTAGAGCATCCAAATTAGTGATGCTAAAATAACTAAAATGCTATTTTAGTACCTAGAACACTAAAAATTATGCTACATTGGTGGTGGTAAAGTTAAAAATTTACACAGCTAGCTATAGTAAATTGCCATAGAGTGATAAAAAAAAATTAGTTTATTATGTGGGGTCACATCTTCTCATTATTATAGCACAAAGTGATAAAAAAAATAAAGAATATTTAAATAAATTACTAAAAAAATAAATCATTTAATGTTGAGTTTATTGTGAAATGAAGTGTTAAAATAGATAACATAGCTTTTTGGGTTATTAAATCACTCGCATCAGTTCGTGCAAAAATTTCTGTCTATTTTAATATAAGAACCTACTTTAAAAAAAAAATTTACATACTCACTCTTCAAAATATTCTACATTAGATTATTTATTTTACACTGCATTTTATTAAAATATCAAATTTTTTTGGTTTTTTAAATTGTCTCTCTTTCTTCATACACAATAAACACTATCCACTCACTTCCTTTATTCTTAAGATACATAAAGAAAGAATAAACAACTAAATTCAAAATGAATAGTGTCAATGTAAAATTATTCGATTACTGTAGCAAACTTGTAAATTTACAGTTATATACAAATTGATGTGGGTCATTTTTAGGCAAAACTATAGATATTCTACACATTTTTTTTTTCTATTATACACATGTGAATGCTCAAAAGTTAAATTTTCTAGCACCACCAATGTTAATGCTCTTAAAATGATAATTTTTGGTAGGCCTAGGTGGAAAAGTCCACCAACCCCCTTGTAAATTTACAGTTATATACGAATTGATGTGGGTTATTTTTAGGCAAAACTGTAGATATTCTACACTTTTTTTTTCTATTATATACATGTGAATGCTCAAAAGTTAAATTTTCTAGCACCACCAATGTAAATGTTCTTAAAATGATAATTTTTGGTAGGCCTAGGTGGAAAAGTCCACCAACTCCCTTGTCCATTCTCCCTTATTTTCACTGCACCCATTAAAAATAAAAAATAAAAAAATCATTAAAATCTCACATTTTTTATCCTCCATTTACATTCTCCCCCTTTCCTACCTAACCAAAACCACCATAAGCCTAATACACACTTTTTTTTTTTTTTTTACAATACCATATATTTGCACCTTTTTTAAAATTATTATAGAATTTGAATTTATGATATTCATTTCATAGTTATACTCTTTATTATTAGATTAACATATTAATGAGTTTTTTGTTTTTAGTGCAAGTGAGACTTAATCCTACAACCTGAGTTCAAGAATAAGTAATTTAATCAATTGAGTTAAGTGAAATTCATAAAAAAGTGATAATTTTTTAAATTATTATCTTAACTAGTTGTGTAGGAATATACATATATATATAAAAAATTTTGGTTAGGGCTTAGGATTATTGTCTTGATTCCAGACCCTTCTAAACACAATTGGCTCTTCTTCTTCTTCTTCTTTTTTTTTTTTCTTGGTAGAAAATTTGGCTCTTCATATCATTGTCAAGAATGTTTGACTGAATGTTCAAACGTCGAATAACGTTCAAACATCGTTATTTTTGTGCATTGCATCATTGTCAGTGTCCGACAATGTTTTTACCAAAAGTAAAATTTTATAAAAGGCAATAATAAAAGCTTGCTTCCAATCTATACCTCTACTTTTTTTCTCTCAAAGAGTTTTCCCTCTACTTTATTACTATTTTAGGGTTTTATTTATTTATTTTTTAATTTAAAGAACTTTGCTAGCAAGGCAAGTACCAAGTAGTTACTTTGTTTTGTGATGGTCAGTACCAAGTACTTACTAGTCAGTTGATTAGTTAGAAGTGAATCTTTTAGTATTTGAGTAGTGCCATAAAAGCATACGCAACTTAACTTTTTTTCTGCGACATATATGTATTGGTTTGGACTCAATAAACAATTTTTTAGCTTTTTTTTTTTGGGGGGTACACCCTGTAATTTTGATCAATAGCTATTTTAGTCCATTAAGTTTAAAATTTTTTCATTTTAATCCATTAATTTTGATAATGTGGTCATTTTAGTACTTCCATCAATTGTTGTTAACAAATTTCGATTAATACCCTTAAAACAATGTTGTTTTACATTAAAAAAAAAAAAAAAAATTTAGAGATTATGACTTTTTAAAAATTTTAAACTTGACAAAAAAGACAATTGATCAAAAATAATAGACTAACAGATTTAATTAAACAAATCAATAACTGATATTTACTATGTTATAAGCAAATAAGCATGGTTTTAAAAACCGAACCGGACATCAAACCGTTTTTTTTTATTTTCGGTTCAACCCCGGTTTTTGTCCGGTTTTTGACCGGTTTTGGGGGGTTTTAACCGGACCGAATTGGCTCCCGGTTCCCGGTTGGACCGGCCGGTCCGGTCCGGTTTTTAAAACAGTGCAAATAAGTTACAAAAAATTAGGCCTATCAAAATAACACCTTTCCATAAAATGCTCATTTTGTCTAGGTTACCAGTATTCTTGTAGCTATTTTAGATTAATTTTTATATCACTTTTCACATAAGTCTCATAGAAAACCAAAGTGCATTTGTGTTTGGGAAGTTGATTGCAAATGATGTCCTGGTGCCTCTTGAGACTATCCACCATTTACATAATCGGCAAAGAGGGACTAATGGCATTTAAACTTTGAAATGATCAAGGCTTATGATATGATGAAATAGGAGTTTCTTAAGGAAAATTATGGAGAAAATGGGTTTTGAGCGGTTTAGGTAGAAACAAATTTTTAATTAACGTTGGTCTCTTATTACCATATTCAATGAAACTTCATGACTAGCTTAAGGTGAAAAATTGACTTTGAGGAATGCCTCACATAAGAGGACTTTTTGAGAAATGTGTGTGATAGGGATATTTTAGCCATAAATTTAGTACCCTCAAAACATCGCACAAAAAGGTCGCCAGCGCCCACATACCCATCAGTTTCACAGAAACTAACGGAAGGGTTAGGCCGATGATACCATATGGGATGACCTTACAAGGAGACTCGACAGGCATCTCCATAGGCTGATGGGAATGCTAGGACGGAGCAGATGGTTGATGGATGTGGAGAGGACGATGGGGTTAAAGAGGTTGAGGGGTCCAACCTGGCTTAACTTGACCCCCATGGATAACTATGTAAGGAAATTTCTTGTATCCCACAATCAACCCTAATCAAAGGAATCCCTACAAGGAAAGAATCCTGCAAAGTACGTGCATTAATGAGGATCTTCCCTATAAGGAAAGATCTTCTCCACCAAGAAACGAATGTCAAATCTACATTACTATAAACCCCCCCCCCCCCAAAAGCCCTCACGAATTAAGGTACGCATAATTTACCCCAACTCTAGCACTCTAGAGTTGTAAAAGTTTTCTAACTTAACTTTCGGAAGGTATTTGACCGGTATTACATCGGTACTCTCTGCAATGTCTTCTTTGTTTTTGTTTCACAAGTTCTGTCTAGAGCACATGAGGACCGTGCGGCTTACTAACGATTTTTGGCATCATCGGTTGGCGCCGTCTGTGGGAAAGTTCAGAGAGTAAAACAGTAATAGCCATATTACCACTTCTCAGACAAAGAGTTGTATGGTACTCACTCGCTCGATAGCAACCAATAACCATACCGAAGAAGAACCATGCACTGCTGCCCTTGCAAGACAGGTACAGACCCTAGCCGCGGCGGTGGAATGCCTTACTAAGCAGAACCACGACCTGGAAGAATAGCTGTGCCAAAGGGATGTTGGGCTCAACAGTCACGAGGAGCAAGAGTGCATCAGCACTGAAAGGAGGGACAAAGAAGGACTAGAGGACAACCATGCCCCAAGTAGGCAAGAGTGACAAGATACCAGCCATTTGTCCATCACAGATACGACACCACCACATATGGTAATGGAGATGCAGATGATGAAGGAAAGGATGGACTTCATGATGAATACCCTCAAGGTACGGGTGTTAAACGACCTTGACGAGTTGGTCCATCAGACGGACTCGACTTTCACAGCACCTGTCACTTCATTCCCCTTTCTTACAAAGTTTCGTATGCCGCAGATAGAAGCCTATGACGGGTCAAAGGATCCCTTAGATCACCTGGAGTTATTCAAAACCCTTATGCACCTACAAGGTGTGGCAGATGAGATCATGTGTTAAGCCTTCCTAACTACAGTGAAGGGTCCCGCGAGGGTGTGGTTCAGCAGATTGATGCCCAACTCCATTGGTACCTTCAAGGAGCTAAGCACGTAGTTTGCCTTGCACTTTATTAGGGAACACAGGTATAAGAAGTCCACTACATGTCTGATAAGCATCAAGCAATAGGAGGACGAAACACTGAGGTCTTACATAACCGTTTCAACAAGGAAGCTCTCTCGATAAACAAAACTGATGACAAGATACTAGTTGATGCATTCACCAATGGTCTGCGGAAATGGATGTTTTTGTTCTCCTTATACAAGAACGACCCAAAGACTACGACAGACGTGCTTTATCGAGCTACTAAATACATGAACGCAGAGGACACATTGCTAGCCCGAGAGGAGAAGCCCAAGAAGAGGGAAAGGCAATAAGATACCCGGTAGGAAAGGGGACGAAAGATGACTAGAACTAGAGACCGACAGGAGGACAGACACTCTAAACCCCCCACTGGAAGGTTCACCAACTTCACCCTGCTAACTGCCTCGATTGATCAAGTGTTGATGCAAATCAAGGAATACATAGCCTTGACATGGCCTGGCAAGTTAAAGGGAGATCCCAGCAAGAGGTCTAGGGAAAAATATTTTCGTTTTCATTGGGACCACGATCACGACACGTCTGAATGTTATGACTTGAAGCAGCAGATTGAAGCCCTCATTAGACAAGGGAAACTGTAGCGATTTGTCAGCAAAGAGAGGGCAAATCCACCAAAGGAGCAGGTTGCTAGAAGGGATAACGAGTGCCCTAGGCCACCCATAGGGGACATAAGGATGATTGTAGGGGTATTACGGCTTTAGGTTCATCCAAAAAGGCCCGTAAGACTTACCTTAGGATGGTTCAGAATGTCTAGCTGACAAGCTTCGTCCTGAAAATGGCGTGGGTTGACAACCCTATAATTAGATTCTCGGAAAAAGACACTTAACGCCTCCACCACCCACATGATGATACATTAGTTATTAGTATTTGGGTGAAGGACTACAATACTCACTGGGTTCGGGTTGATAATGGAAGCTCTGTTGATATCCTCTACTACCCGGCATTCTAGTAGATGAGGATTGAGAGAGAATGACTTATACCAGCCAACGTGCTGCTCATTGGGTTAAGAGGAACAAGGGTATACCCCTTTGGTGCGGTCACATTGCCTGTAATGGTTGGTGACTACCCTTAGCAAATTACTAAGGATGTTACATTCTTTATAGTCGACTGCTTATCTGCCTACAATGCCGTATTAGACCGACCCACTCTCAACTCATGGAAGGCTGTGACTTCAACCTTAGTAGGGTAAGAGAGGCACATGGAGACCAAGTGGAGGCACAAGAGTGCTACATAGCAATGCTGAAGATGGACGACCACTTGCAGACCTTGAACATTAAAGAACAGAGGGCAGTCGTAGAGCCCGTTGAAGGATTGAAGGAGATATTTCTTAATAACTCTAGGCTCGAGCAAATGATTAGGATTGGTACCCTTGCCAGTCCGCCAATCCGTCAAGCACTCACGACATTCCTAAGAGAAAACCAGGACGTCTTTGCTTGGAGTCATGAAGACATGCCCGGGATTGACCCTTCAGTCATGGTGCACAGGTTGAATGTGTCACATTCTTTTCCACCTATCCGTCAAAAGAAATGAGTGTTCACCCAAGAACGAGACAGGGCTATAGCGGAAGAAGTCCACAAATTACAAGATGTAGAGTTCATCAGGGAGGTGTACTACCCTGATTGGCTGGCCAATGTAGTGATGGTTAAGAAAGCCAACAGTAATTGGAGGATGTGTGTAGATTTCACGAACTTGAACAAGGCGTGCCCCAAGGATAGCTATCCCCTCCCACGGGTTGACATCCTAGTAGACTTGACAGCAAGACACCGGTTATTGAGCTTTATGGATGCATTTTCTGGTTACAATAAGATCAAATTGGATGAAGCTAATCAGGAGAAAACTTCGTTCGTCACTAGTCAAGGCCTCTTCTACTATAAGGTGATGTCGTTCGGTCTTAAGAACGTGGGCGCAATGTATTAGATGTTCATGAACAAAATGTTTGCGCATTAACTCGGAAGAAACATCCAAGTTTACGTAGATGACATGCTGGTTAAAAGGCGAAGGGAGGACGACTATTTGGATGACCTTAGGGAGACCTTTGACACCCTCCGCTCTTACAACATGAAGCTCAACCTAAGCAAGTGTGCATTCGGGGTGACGGCCGGAAAGTTCCTAGGGTTCATGGTATCTCAGAGAAGTATCGAAGTCAACCCAGACAAGATCCGGGCCATAATGAAGATGACATCACCAAGGAACGTGATGAGTTTCAACGGCAAGGTGGCCATGCTGAATAGGTTCATGTCAAGGGCAACGGACAAATGCCTATCTTTCTTCCACGCACTGAAGAAGTCTTTTGAGTGGACAGCCGAGTGTTAAAAAGAATTTGAGGATCTGAAGGCCTGCCTCTCTTCCTCGTCATTACTAAGTCCCCCCAAACCAGGGGAAGAACTGTTCCTCTACTTGACTATATCCTCAGCTGCCGTCAGTGCGGCCTTAGTCAGAGAAGAAGACAAGGTGTAGAAGCCCCTGTACTACACTAGTCGGGCATTCCGTGGTGCAGAGAAGAGGTACCCACTAATGGAAAAGCTCACATTTGCTTTAGTTACAGTAGCCCTTACAACGGGCAATGAGTAACCTTGAGGCGACTGGATGGATGGCACTATGTACAATAGAGTTGAGTGAATTCGATGTGCAGTATCGCTCGCATACTGCCATAAAGGGACAGGTGGTCACTGATAAGTGTAATTTTTACATGATTTTTATTATCCTCTTATTTATTAAAATTTTTAGTTTTCCTTTATTTCTTTTGATTTGATTTGATTTTTATTTTTATTTATCTATTCATTTGTGCTTTGAAGGAATGAGAAGATTTCATATTAATCTACAAGGGCTTTACATGCAAAGTGGGGCTAGGCCAATTGAATCAAATCAACTTACATCCAGCCAGGCATGAATTCAAGAGAAGACCAACCCAATTAAATTTAAGTCCAACTGGAGCAAGGAATCAAAGGAAATTTGCACCAAATCCAAGTCTAATTCGGATTAGGATTCCAGCCTGCACATCAGTTAGTATTTTTAGCATAACTTTCAGCTCAAATATCCAATCGAGATGATTCAAGTTGGGCTGGAAATTTAACTTAAAGGGCTACAACTTTGTAGTTTACCAAAAGTCATAATTATGAATTTAAATAGGTCAAAATCATCGGTTAACTGAAGCCTAAAAATCTGGGATTTTCTCCAAACGGGAATAGGATTCCTTGACCTATTTAAAGGCTCTTTAGGCAAAAAAGAGAGAGGAGAAACTTGAGAGGAAAAAGGGGTGCTGCATAGAAGAACTTGTTTTGGGAGTCTTTCTGAAAAGGAGGATCTGAGGACAAAGGCAAGAGCTTTATGTTGATCAACCAATTCAGATGAAAGACATAAGTTTTATTTGTTTTCTTTTCAATTTTATTATGAACTAAATTTTATTTTCTAGAGGTTGATTTAGTCTAGCAATGAACACACAATTTATATTTTGAGTTATTTTATTTTTATTATTTCCATGATTGAGTGTTTAATTCTTATTCTTAATGCTGACTATTTTTTTTACGAATTATTGTTTGATTAATTGAATTACAATGAGACCGAGAGGTGATTTGTTAATTTTAGTTCTAGAATTAAATACCATTAGTTGAGCGAAAGTAGAGATGCTTTACCGCAATTAGTGTTATTTTTTTTTAGAAAATTCAAAGTACATAATGAGTCTCCAAGTAATTAAATTCGCATAGAGATATGGAATTGTTAGTTGAAGACATTTTTGATATTATTCGAGAGAAGATATTGAATACTAAAGGAATTTTTAATCATCAACGGGAGATTATTAGAATTTAATAATTAGGAATAATAAATTGTGTGAGATTTGTTAGGAGAAATCAACCGCTCTAGATCCATTCTTATCATATTTTCTTCTTTACACTTTTAGGTTTTTATGCTTTTCTATATTTATTTTTATTAAATAATTTGATTTAATTTAGATAGTTGAACGTCCCTTTTATTTTCAATTTTCCAAATAGTAATTAATTTAGTGAATTTCGGTATTCAATAACATAGTTAATTCCTGTGGGTTCGATATTCGTTTTCTAAAAACACTTTACTACTTGTTACGATTCTGTGCGCTTGCAGATTATTTTTCGCGAACAGTCACTAGCTTCATTGCCGAATTTACCAAGCTAGGTGAATGGTGATTGCGAATGCAAAGGGGAAAGAATGAAGAAATACCTGAAGTAAGTAAGGAAACAGATGGGCAAGTTTCAAACCAAGTTTGTTCAAATCCCCAGGGAAGAGAACGAGCAGGCCGACCGTCTTACGAAAGCATCAGCAAAACACATGATCATCCCCAGTAAGGTACTTTCTTTTGTTCAGCTCTTACTTTGATAAATGGTGTCGAAGTGCAAGAAATAGACTTAGAAAGCAACTGGATCACACTGATAGTTTCCTATTTGAAAGACGACACACTACCTGACAGTAAGGAGGCCACAAGAAAGCTGAAGGTCCAGGCAGCATGTTTCATCCTAATAAAGGATGTCTTGTACAAAAGAAGCTTCTCCCGCCCATACCTAAGGTGCTTAGGCCCCGAGGAAGTAGACTATGTCATGAAAGAAGTCCATGAGGGGATCTACGGGAACTATTTCGGGTCACGGTCATTAGTGCACAAGTTGATTCAGGCTGGATACTATTGGCTCACCATGCAGAAGAATGCCCAAGCCTATGTCAATGCATGCGATAAATGTCAAAGGTTCGGTCACATCATCAAATAGCCCTTAGAAGAGCTCACTCCAATGACAGCCCCGCGGCCTTTTACTCAGTGGGGGTTGGACATCATGGGCCCATTCCCAATAGCGATGAGACAGCTGAAGTTACTAATGGTTGGCATAGATTACTTTACCAAATGGGTGGAAGTTGAAACCTTGGCCACTATCACAAAAAAAACATACGAAACTTTGTATAGAGGAACATCATTTATAGGTATGGCATACCTAGAGTACTGATCTTAGACAACGGAAAGCAGTTCGACAACGACTTGTTCAAAGATTTTTGCTCGCAATTGGGGATCAAGAATCACTATTCTTCACCCTTCCACCTTTAGGCCAACGGATAGGTGGAGGTAACGAACCAATCCTTGCTTAAAATGATCAAGACTCGGCTTGAGGGGGCAAAGGGTATATGGTCGGAAGAATTGCCAAGTGTTCTATGGGCGTATAGGATGACGATGAGGACGCCTACAAGAGAGACATTGTTTTGACTAGCATATGGAAGTGAGGTTGTCATCCCAGTTGAGGTCGTACTCACAAGCTACAGAATGGGAAACCATGATGAGAGCAAGAACAATGAAGCTATGCGTTTGCAGCTTGACTTAGTGGATGAGGTATAAGCAATGGTTGAACAAAGATTGGTGCGATACCAGAACCTTATGGCCAAGCACTACAACTTGAGAGTCAGGCATAGAGACTTTCATGTTGGAGATCTTGTCTTGAGAAAGATGACAGGCGCTACAAGAGATCCCTCCCAAGGAAAGCTAGGACCTAATTGGGAAGGACCCTACAAGATCGCTTAATGGCAGAGGAAGGGAACCTACCACCTGGAGACGCTAGACGGGCAAAAGTTGCACCACCCGGGGAACACAGAGCTCCTGAAGAAATACTACCAATAGAAAACGGCACGAAGAACAACACTCTTCATTTCCATTTTACTTTTAGTTAATTTCTAATATCTATAGTACCTTTTAAGCCCAAAAGGCAGTTTTTTAACAATTTTTTACTTATGCACGCATTTATCACAATAAGAGGAGTTATTCAAATATGACCTGTGTATGTATGTGTCTCTACGAAACTACATTTATTATTAAGTCCACAAATGGACGAGTTCATCCCATGGGGATGCCTTGAAGTTATTAAGACCACAAGTGGGTGAATTCATTATGAAGTCCACAAGTAGACGAGTTTATCCCATAAGGATGCATTAAAATTATTAAGTTCACAAGTGGATGGATTCATTATAAAGTCCACAAATGGACGAGTTCATTATTTAGTCCACAAGTGGACGAGTTCATCCCATAAGGATGCATTAAAATTATTAAGTTCACAAGTGGATGGGTTCATTATAAAGTCTACAAATGGACGAGTTCATTATTTAGTCCACAAGTGGACGAGTTTATCCCATAAGGATGCATTAAAATTATTAAGTTCACAAGTGGACGAGTTCATTATAAAGTCCACAAATAGACGAGTTCATTATTTAGTCCCCAAGTGGACGAGTTTATCCCATAAGGATGCATTAAAATTATTAAGTCCACAAGTGGACAAGTTCATTATTGGATCCATAAGTAGACGAGTTAATCCCATAGAGATGCTTTGAAATTATTAAGTCCGCAAGTGGACAAGTTTATTATTAGGTAATCAAGTAGGACGAGTTCATTGTTAATTCTATAAGTGGACGAGTCCACCAAAGTAGACGGGTTCATCCTGGATATTCACCAAGTTGTTTGGGGGACAAGTACATCCTAACATGTATGCGCAGAGATAAACGAACATATGCGTATCTCAGAATAAAGATCAACACATAGGAAAAACATACTAAAAGTGACGGATGTAAAATAATAAAAAGACACCATAAATAAAATGAAATGTTTGCCAACAAAGCCCAAAAACAGAAGGGCACTTAATGTTGTTTGAAAATGAGATACAAGAAAAATAAAAAATTGAAACTAAATTAGAAGGTTCTGGGTGTCTTGAGAAGGAGGGTTCTCATCGTCTTTAGCAGGAGGGTTTTGGGCATCTTGAGCGGAACGGTTCCCGGCATCCTTAAGAGGAGGATCATCAACAGACGGAGCCAAAAGAGCGATGGGCCATTCGACAACAGGTTGAGCAAGGACCACACCATCATCTTTTGGATCTTGTTCTGACTGAATAGAGTCATCGGTCTCCTCATTGACGATGTCATCACCTATAAGGGTCGTTGGCAGAGGGTCGTCCATGGTGACTTTGGATAATTCCAAGTTTGGCTAGATGGACCTGGCCTATTTTAGGCAGTCCTCAAACCCGTCACCATAGTAGACTACACAGGCATCAATAAAAGGCTGGGAAGCCTTGAACTCTATAATGGTGTTAGCCCTGGCCATCTCCACCTACCTACAAATGGACCTCAGCTTCGCCTCTAGATTCGCTTTTCTTGCGCCTTTTCTCGAAGACGGGCTTCCTCCTTCAGCTTCTCAGTTAAAGCCGTCACTTCCTTGTTAAGCGTACGGAGGGCCCCTTTGTATTGATCTTGCTCATTAGTCAGGGTCTCATTCCGCTTACAGAGTCGGCTGATCACCCCTTCTTGAGTGACGCTCCTATCTTGAAGTGCCTTTATACACACCAGCATCTAAAGACAATCGTCAGCCAATGAATAACAGTATAAAAGAAAGTTTGAGAAAAGGACGTACCCTAGAAAGGTCAAAAAGACCTGACGCCCCTAAATCCTTTTTCGTTTGCTCAGCACAAGTGTCCAAGTCTGCCTCCTTGATGATTGACTTAACCATCTCAACAACATGCTTCTTATGCGTAAGAAGACAACAAACAGTCCCCTGGGTGACGGGACCCATCGCCGTCATCAAACCTTTACCAACTTCGTGGCTGGGTTTGGGAGGCGACGACTTCCTCTGTTTGCCACCCACGAAAATGACCAATCCATTCTTAAGTGGATGATTGTCTTTCCCTTCCATTTTCCTTTTTGACAACCCTTTGCCAACGACCTTGGGAGTTGACGTTGACGCCCCCTCCTCTCTTTCTACTTGCGTGCTGCAACTAACACCCTTACTAGGGCTTTTTGCCTCGCTACCTCCATTTCTGCAAAGGGTAAGAGATGGATGTTAAATAAGCAAATGGAAAGAAGTAGACGGAAGGAATGATGCAAAAAAATAACTTATGCCGTTGGGAGTAAGTGTTTAATTTGCAACCTGCAGGCGTCGACACAAGACCACCATAGTAGGCGTGCAACGTGTCAAGGGTGATCAGGTCCCTGCACTTCCGTTCATCGAAGGGGATTTCAAGAACCCGACGGATGAAAGTCTCCTGCTCGTCGGTTATGCACAGATGAACGCTAGTTGAAGAAGAAAAAAACAGACGACGTTAAACACGTAAAAAAATAAATAAAGAAAAAGTGAAAATGTAGACAGTACTAGACCTGAATCCTAGGTATTGTCAAAATCATGAGGCATCGTCACCCACTCTTCCTGATGTCAAAAAGCCACTTTATTCATTGTAGCATCTTACTTTTAAATACACCTAACAACAAAGGTTCTATTTTCACATCTTAGCTAAAAACTATTCATTTTTTTTATTGATTTCTCTCTCTCTCTCTCTCTCTCTCTCTCTCTGTTCTGATGTCAACCCTTACAACCCACCATTCACCATCTCCAAAAAACCTACAACCAACCACCACCCACAATCCGTCAAACCCATAATTTTAATTCCTTTTTCTTGATTTTCTTAGCAACCAGACAAACCCACAAGCATCAATGAAATCAAAAAAAAAAAAAATATATATATATATATATATATATATATATATATATAAATCGATCTCAACCATCCCACAGCCCGATCTTCAACCCCCGCTCAATCTCAACCACCCACAGCCTGATCTCAACCAACCACCCCAATCTCAAGCCTAGCCCGATCTCAACCACCCACCCACCTCGATCTTAACCCCAGCCAAAACCAACCAAGCAACCCCAGCCACAAAAATGTCCACCGCCCACTGCCCACCATAGCCTCTCTGATCTCAACCCAAAAACACCAAGAACGCCAACCCAAAAAGAGGGAGAAGAAAGGTGCTGGAGAGAAGGAAAAAAAAAAGGAAAGAAGGAAAGAGAGAGAGAAGAAGTGAGACGGTTGAAGACTAGAGAGAAGGAAAAAGAAACAGAGAGAAGTTTGAGAGAAAAGAGGGAGAGAGAAAAAAATATTTTATTAAGAGAAGAGAGAGAAATCTAATAAAATATTATTATTTTTATGAGATTGTTGCTATAGTAGATTGTCAAAGATGACATTCTACTGTGGCTAAGATGTTAAAATTTTTAAGAATAACAACCTTGATGTGTGTGACTTTTTGAGGGGATAAGAGCTAAAAATGAGATTTTAGCATTTTCACATCTTTGATGTGAATGCTCTAAGGTTCTATTACTAACACCCTACTGTAATAAGCTGCTACTATTTTTATTATTATTTTCTTTCTTTCTTTTTTACTCTCTCTCTCGTGCTCCCAGACCTCGTTTGGGAGGAGGGAATGGAATGGAATGGAAAGTAATGAAAATAATAATTTTAGAATATTCTTCCCTTCCCTTATTTGATAGTTTTAATGGAGGGAATGGAAAGCTCATTCTCTTGTTTGGGAGTTTAAGTGGGAAGGAATGGAATAAGTAAGAAAGAACACTCATTCCTTTCTATTCCCTTAAAACCTCAAATTTTCATTCCCCATGAAATTGGGAGGAATGAGAGTGAATGAAATTAGATTTAATGATTGTTTTACTAAACTCTCAAAATACCCCTATATATTCAACAATTTATTTTAAAATAGGGGTCTAATAGTAATATTGTCATAAAATGATTACATTCCATTCCTTCCATGTTGCTCCCAAACAAGATTACTTACATTCCATTTATTTTCATTCATTTCTATTCCTTTATTTTAAAACATCCAATCAAGGTTACTTAATTTCATTCCATTCTTTTCCATTCCTTTACCTTATTTAAATACATTCCATTCCATTCCTTTCTATTCCCTTATGATCATTCCATTCTATTCCCTTATGAATTTCCAAACGGAGCATCAATCTCCTTTCTCTTTCACTTTCTCTTTACCTTTCACTTTCTCTTTACCTTTTTGTTTCCCTTTCTCTTTGCCTGACTGCTTCTTGAGTTCGTGGGTCTCTACGGTGCAATGTGTGGCTGGGCTGCAATGCTGGGAGTGGCTAGGCTGCGGTGGTTCGTGGATCAGGGGTTGATTTCGGTGTGGCTGGGCTGCAGTGGGTTTTGTGATTTGATATCAGTGAGTTTTAATTTTTGTGGGTTTTGATTAATTTCGATGGGTTTTTTATTTTGGTGGCTAGGTTCGTGGGTTGATCGGGGTGGCTTTGGGTGTTGGTTGTGGGTGGGTATGGTTTATGCTGGTGGTGGCTATTGGTGGGTTGATTTTCGGTGGTGGTAGGTGGGAGGGTAAGTGGGTTTTGGTTTATGGTGGTTGATGGTGGGTGGGTATGGTTTGTAGTGGTGGTGGTTAGTGGTGGGTTGATTTTGGTTGGCGTTTATAGTGGTGGTAGGTAAGAGGGTGATGGTGGCTGGTGGTGACTACAGGTTTACTGGGTTGAGAAGAAAGAAGTGTGATTTTGTTGATGATCTTGGTTCAGAGAATTGGGGGAGAGAAGGGTTTGTTTTTGTTTGTGATTTTGGTGGTTGGGGTTAAGGTTGTGGGTGGTGGTGGTGGTGGCTGTGGTTGTGGGTGGTGGTGGCTGGTGGCTGTGGCTGTGGGCATGAAAGTGAGTTTTTGGGTTTGTGGGTAGTGGAAGAGATGGGATTGAGAATAAAAAATAGTTAAAAAATAATAATATTTTAATGAAGTGATAAAAAATATAAAACATTTTATGTTGGATGTATTGTAAAGTGAATTGTTAAAATAGATAAAGTAGGCTTTTGAGATACTAAATGCTAAATTTTTTGATATTGTTGATGTGAATTCTAAATCTAGAATTTAGAGTTGCAGAAAGTAGGTTGTGTTGTAGAAAATGAATCTACATCTTCAATGGTAAATCTAGAATTTAGAGTTTTCCTTTTTGGCAAAACATTCTAAGTTGTTTCCCACAATAATAACTTGAGCGTTTCATGAATCTTGAATTTCGAAAGCTCGTTCCACTTTTTGCCCTCTATAAAAATATTAGAACATTGACAATAATGGTGTTAAAATGGCTTTTTTAATTATTTTAACACTCCAAACACCCAACATCAATGATGCTAAAGCTAAAAAATTTTACCAACTTGCTATAGTGAATTGCTAATAGTAGTAGCTGATTGTAGCAAGCTGTTATCAATATTAAATTAGTTTCTTTTTCTCTCTTTCAAGTCAATTCTCTGACACTTTTTTTTTTTTTTTTGGTTAAGAGGGATTTATATTAAACTTAGAAAGCCATGAAAGGCAAAGTATTGGCTACACGCCTTACATAGTACAGACCAGTGGCATCTTCATTAACAAAAGCTACAATATCAGGGGTAGGGGGATTAAACAAAATAACAAAATCTTCTTGCTGCATACATCCTTCATTTGCCAATCCATCAGCTGGCCTGTTTGCTTCTCGATAGGTGTGATTCACCTTAGTTTGTTGGAACCTACTAAGAAGGTACCTACAATCATTCAAGAGAGAGGAATAGTCCCTGTTAGTGACTGAATTAGATAGAACTAGGTCTACCACCACTTTTGCATCAAGTTCAACTTCTAGGCAAACAACTCCCACCTGTAATGCAAGCTGCAGGCCGTCCCACAATGCCCAAAATTCAGCTATAACACTAGTAGTGAATCCTATATTACAATTGTAACCTCTAATCTAGGCACCTCTATGATCCTGAATTAATCCTCCACCCCCTGCTTTCCCCGGATTTCCCAACGAAGCTCCATCTGAATTTAACTTACACCATCCTTCCATTGGTCTATTCCATTTGACATGGGAGTACCTTACATGTATGGTTCTAAAAGATTTCCCCACATAGTACATGTACTCAATGGCTTGCTTCAGACATGAGTCATAAAGTTTCGGGTTTAGTGTAGTGTTTTCAAACACTACCCTGTTCCTATGTTTCCAGAGTGACCAAACAGCAAAGGTGAACATTGTCTTCCACAGACAACCTTTCATCTTGATCAACAAGTTGCACACACAGTTGGTTTCGAGCCATTTAAGAATATCAAGACTAAATGTGGATTTCAAATCAGATGGCACACCAATTTTTCTCCAAAAAGCTGCTGCAAAGGGGCAATCCCTTAACATATGAATTATAGTTTCTGCATCAGAGTTGCAAAGAGGGCACACGGCTTCACATTCAATTCCTCTTGATGCAATTACCTCCCTAATTGGTACACTATTATGATGACACAGCCAGATAAAGTGACAAATCCTTGGTAGTGAGTCGATTTTCCAGATCCAACTCCCTTTGAAACCATCACTGTGCTCCTCCTTAGATCTTGCTAAAGTGTACGTTGATGCCACAGTGAACTCCCTATCCTTTGAGGCTTTCCAGTTCATAGAGTCCTCTTTCACCCCATATAGTTGAATGGGTGTGGAAAGGATTCTTCCTTTTATACATGGTGGTAGATAAAAAAAAATGGCATTCCACTGCCATTCACCTCCTTGTCTCATCTCTTCAATAGTGATTACTTGCTCTACCTGGCAAAGTAGTCCCTAAATTAGTTCTCTAACTGATTTTCCCTTGAACCAATTATCAAACTAGAATTTTAGCTTGGAGTTACTCCTTACATTCCATCCTATTCCCTAGGGAATCCTTGTTTAATTACTTTCTAGTTAATAGAACAAGGAAGTTTGTTTGGGTCCCTAGCATTTTTTCGAGCATGGGTGCAATACTTGTTCAATAAAACTTTTGACCACAAGGAGTCGCGTTCATGGTACATTTTCCAGTTTAATTTAGCTAGAAGGGCTATATTCTTTGCCTTTGCTGCCTGAATGCCAAGTCCTCCTTCCTCTTTAGTTTTTATAATTTTACTTCACCCCACCATATGCATCTTCTTTTTTTCTTTTTTGGTGCCCTATAGAAAATCCCTACTAATCTTGTCAAGCTTATCACACAGATGGGAGGGAAGGGCAGCACCTTGCATAGCATAGTTCGGAATGGCGGACAAGACCGATTTAACTAATACTGTCCTTCTGGCAAAAGATAGAAGCTGGGCTTTCCAACCAGCCAGCTTGTTAATGACCCTTTCAGCAACAAATTTAAACTGATTTTGATATGAACCCTTATGCTTCAAAGGAAATCCCAGGCACTTTCCCAAGTTGTTGGTGGCTTGGATGTTTAAGTTTTCACAGATCTTGGATTTTAGACCAGCTTCCACATTATAAGAGAAGTAGATTCGAGACTTGGCTGAGCTGACTTTCTACCTAGACTCACTGCAAAACAAATCCAGCACCTCCTTTATGGCTTCACTCCCTTCCTCATTAGCCTTTGCAAACAATATTAAGTCGTCCGTAAAAAATAAGTGTGATATCTCTAAATTTCCTCGAGAAGCCTTAATTGGGGCCCAATCCCCTTCAATGCATTCCTTGTCAATGAGGCTTCCAAGGTACTCCATGCAAAGAATAAACAGGTATGGGGACAACGGATCTCCCTGTCGGATGCCCCATGAGGGTTGGAAGGAGTCCATCATGCTTCCATTAAATAGGATAGAGATACTTGTTAAGGAGACACAACTCATTATTAGAGTGATCAACTTGCTAGGAAAATGATAAGCTTGGAGGACTTTATGTATAAAATTCCATTCAAGCCGATCATAGGCCTTCTCCAAATCCACTTTAATCGCCATGTACCCCTCTTTCCCCCTTTTGTTGTCAATAGAGTGGATCAGCTCTTATGCAATTATAATATTGTCCAAACCTCTCCTGCCCGGAACAAATGCAGCCTGAACTGGAGAGACAAGTTTGTTTAGAAGAGGACGAATCCTTCCCACAACAATTTTTGTAACAACCTTATACACAGAGTTACATAGGCTGATGGGCCTGTAACTTCCAAATGTCTCTGGATACTAACACTTAGGAATAAGCGAGATTAATGTTCTATTTAAGTAGTCAGGCATAGACATTGAAGCAAAAATCCTCTTAATCTCCATACATACTGATTCTTTGACATCATGCCAGAAATACTGAAAAAAGCTTGCATGAAGATCGTCAGGCCCCGGGGCTTTGAAGGCCTTAAAAGCCCACATGCCAGCTCTGATTTCTTCCTCCGAAATTTGCTGATTAAGTTTGTTTTTTTCCTCTTCAGTTAGAAAGCAGCTAGAGAAATGGCTGACCTCCGAAGAGAGAGTAGAGTAATTCAGCTCAGTTGAGAATAATTTTTTATATCCAGTCAAAATGAACTCCTTAACTTTCCTCCATGATCCACTCCCCATTGTTGTCTTTAATGCACCTAATATTATTTCTGTTCCTTCTCACCACCGTTGAAACATGAAAGAAGAATGTGTTCCTATCCCCAAATGAAGCCCAGTTTAGATGGGTCTTAAGTGCCTAGTACTCCTCCTCTTGAAGCATAATGAGGTTATAATCTTCAATCAATTGCTTCTCAAGCTGTATAAGGGAATCACTAGGATTATTTACTAATGCTTTTTGTGCTCCATTTAGTCTCGCAAGCACTTTCCTTTTTCTGGCAAATAGATTACCAAAGACATTAACATTCCAATGCTTGTCTTTCCTTGTAAAAACAGAAATCACATTATTGAGTGAAGGTTCCCTATCCCATGATTCTTTAACTACACTGGCAAATTCAAGATGCAGTAGACACATTGATTGAAATCTAAAAGGTTTGGTTCTCATCTCAGCAGGCGGTTTTGCAAGCTCCAGTAAAACAGGATAATGATAAGAAAAAACCATGGGTAGATGCGTTACCGAAGCCTCTGGAAAAAGAATTTCCAAAAGGGGTTAGCAAAGCACCTGTCAATTCTTTCTAGAATTAAATCTGTCAACTGTCTCCGGTTAGACCAGATGTATTTTGGCCCAGAGAAGCCTAAATCTAGAAGATTGCAAGTATCTAAACAATCTTTAAAATCCAAGGCTCTATTGAGATTAATGCTTTTGCCCCTAAACTTGTCCTCACCAGTAAGAACCTCATTAAAATCTCCTAAAAGAAACCATGACATATTGTGTAATTGAGCTACTTGCGACAAATTTGACCAAAGAATTTTCCTTTTAACTATACGAGGACTAGCATATATAGATGATAAAAGCCAGGAAAGCTTATTAGAGCATACCTTCATAGTTGCATGAATTTCTTGTTCTGTGAAGGAGAGCATTGAAATGTCCACCTCATCCTTCTTCCAGAGTAGCCATAAGCCTCCAATGTATCCTACTGTATCAACCACAAAAGATCCATCAAAAGGAAGGTCTTCAATGATCTTCCTAGCTCTATCTCCCCCAACTCTTGTTTTAGTGATCACCATTATCACAGGAGAATGATTCACTATCATTCCCAGAACTCTTTTCTTGAAATCTGGATTTAAAGCACCTCTACAGTTCCACAAAAGAAAATTCATTTTGAGAAAGCCTCCATTCGGTACCTCTACTTGATTAGGCATCATCATAGTTGTCTCCATCATGCTCCATCCCAATCATCCCAATCGCTTCCTCTCCTCTCCCAACAAAATGGTGATAAATGGTTTAGGATGTGTGGTGTGGGTATGCAGTGGTTGTTGAGATCGGTGTTGGCATTTTTGGATTAGTGGGTTTGGCTTGTTTTGGCGTCCAAGTTTGGTGGAGATTGTCGTTTAGTAGGTTATGGAGGTTGTTTGGTTGGTTGTAGGTTGTTAGGTTTTAGTCTTCAGGGGTTGTTTGGTGGAGATGGTAGTGGTGGTGGGTCATTTTGTTAGTGGTGGGTTGTGGGAGTGGATGGCGGTGTGTAGTGGTTTGCTTGGTCGTTTTAATGGGTGGTGGTGGGAGTGGGTTGCAGTTGTGGCTGGTGGTGACAGTGGATTGTGGTTGTTGCTAGTGATGGCAGTGGCCAGTGGTGGTAGTGGCTTGTTATGGTAGCACGTATGGTGGTGCATGAGAGAGAGATGGAGAGAGGGATAGAGTTAAGGCGGAGAGAGAGAGAGAGAGAGAGAGAGAGAGAGAGAGAGAGAGAGAGAGAGAGAGGTTACAGTGAAATGAATTTGTTGGGTTGTTCATATTATTTTAATGTGTTGTATGCTAAAAAATAGAACTTTTGATGTTAGGTGTATATAAAATATTTTTTTGTGTTGTTGAAAGCTAAAATTTTTAATATCACTGATGTGAATGATTTAGAAGAAGAGAAATAGCTGCCTTGGTCAACCAAATGGCTGATTTTGAAAAAACTTACCAATGTTGTTTGGCGTCTACATGAACAAAAAGGAGACCAGGGGAAATTGTTGGTGTGAGAGTTTTGCTAACACTTTTTTTTGCTGAGTCTTACATTGGTTAAGAGTGATCTCTTCTTATGATTATAAACTATTGTAAACTTCTGAAATTTTAAGATATGGGTTTAGAGTGGACATGGGTCTTATCTATATCACATGTGCTCCCTGTTCCGTCCTGTTTAACGCATGACAATTCAAATATTTCTTAATCAGAATACTATTTATTTTTTTTTTTTGATGGAAAGCGGGAGGTATTATTTATAGAAAACTAAGTTTATATTACATTAGTTACTGCGCCTGGGTTACATAGTCTAGTCTCCCCCAGGCTAGTTAAGTCCCTGATATATGGTACATCAACAAAACTAGGACAGTGGTCATACACAGATAGTAAGTTCTTTTGTCGAGTCCCCCGCTTTGCTAGCTCGTCAGCACATCAATTCGCCTCACGGTACACGTGTTGCACGTGCACCTCCCACTCCAGGGCTAACAGGTTCCTGCAATCACAAATTAAAGGCATCATATTAGTCGGGTAATTAACACAGGGATTTGTCAGCCATGTTAAAACCACTTTTGAATCCAGCTCAAGCTGTAGGAACTTAGCACCCATGGCCTAGGCCATCTCCAGGCCCTGTCTGACTGCTGCCAGTTCCGCCAAATTGTTTGTTGCCAGACCCACATAAAGGGAAAAACCCAAGATCCACCGACCCTAGTGGTCCCGTAACACACCTCCTACACCGGCAAGACCGGGATTTCCTAAAGCACTGGCATCCGTGTTAAGTTTAAGGAAGGGAGATGGGGGTATGTGCCATCTTATTATTTGATGAATAAGGTTTAGGGTTTGGTGGACAAATCCAGCCAAGAAATGGAATTCGGTAGCAACCTGCACCGATAAGTGCAGAAGGGAATGTTGGGAGTGGGATTGGTGATTGAAGATTCTCTCATTACGGGCTAGCCAGAGTTTCCAGCAAGTGAAGGGGAAGAAGACTCACCATGGAATGAGATGGGGTAAAATAGCCCTCTCCAGAGTTGCATTATATCGAAGCCAGTTTTGCAATGGCATACCAAAGAAGGACAAGGCAGTATTCCCGGAGATTGACACCAGATTTCTCTCGCCCAAGGACAGTCTCGTAGAATGTGTAAGGTTGTTTCGGGAGACTGGCAGCGGGGACAGAGAGAGTCCACATGCTGGTGACCAAATGCAAGGATTGTTTTGGTGGGTAGACGGTTCTGCATAGCCTTCCAGAGGAACACTTGGATCTTCTTGGGGCAAGGTAAAGACCACAGCCAGTTCCACATGGCTTTGTTCCAAGGGACCTGATGCTGGTGGTACAAAAAAGTTGAGGCAGACTTCACTGAGCAGGTACCCTTATTATGTGGCCAAAGAAAGGTGTCTGTAAGCTGAGCAAAGCGGGCCATCGGGATACCTTGAATAAGGCTATGGAGTTAGGGAGGAAGAGGAAGGCTTAAAGAGTCAAAAGACCAAGAGTGATTTGTCCATAGAGCATTAATCCTTCAGTCTTCCTCATAAGGGGGGAGAGGACCCTCAATATAGCTATGTAAAGTGCCGTTGGGAAGCCATGGGTCCTACCAGATCCAAATAGTTTGGCCATCTCCGATATACCAACGCATCCCCCCATGGAGTAAATTGGCCCCTATCGAGATAACGGTCCATATGTGGGATCCTCGGGAAGTTCGAGGGCTGGTGAATAAGGTACCCTGAGGAAAATATTTTGCTTGAAACACTTGGGCCTATAGAGACGTAGGGTTTGAAAAAAGGCGCCAGACCTGATTCTTGAGGATAGCATGGTTTCTGTGGCGGGTGGATGGGATGCCTAAACTTCCCGCTTCCTTGGGAAGAGTGACTATATTCTAGCTGACCGTGTGGTAGCTACGGTGGTGTTCGGAGCCTCCCCAGAGGAAATTGCGGCTTAATTTGTCGATGTGGTGGCAAATTTTCTGAGGAAGGAGCGTAGTTTGCATTGCATAGGTCATGATAGAAGTGATGGAAGCTTTGATAAGGGTGGCCTGACCCGCCATCGACAAATATTTGGTTTGCCATCCCTCAATATGTTTCGGATATTCTCCACTAAGTATTGGTATGAGCTTGCAGTACGCCGGGTGGTGAAAATAGGTGTCCCTAGATAGGTTCCTATTCGGTCAGTAGTCGGGAGTCCAAGGATTGCTGCTAGCTACTTTTTTATGCTCTTAAGGGTGCGAGGAGAGAACCATACTCTCGATTTGGTAACACTTATAATTTGGCCGGATGACTCACAAAACTTAAGTAAAATCTGGCCAAGATTCTTACAATCCCTAACAGTGGCCCTTGTAAAGAGGAAAATGTCATCCGCAAAGAATAGGTGTGAGAGGCGGACCTGCCCCCTGAAGGAGTTCGGATGGATAAGCTTATTTTGGACAGGCTCAGCCAACTTGATAGACAAACGCTCCAAGCAGAGGATAAACAGATATGGGGAAAGCGGATCACCCTGTCTTAAACCCCGACTGGGGACCACTTCTGGAAGGGGGGAGCCGTTCCAAAGAACGTGGAATCGAGTAGAGGAAATCATGTTCATGATGAGGGTGATGAGAGTGGGAGACAGCTGAAAGAATTCAAGCGTCTCCTGAATATAACGCCATTCCAGTCGATCATAAGCTTTTTCAAGATCCAGTTTCAGTGCAACATATCTCGTCTAACCCCGCCTAGAGATGAAAGTCCTAATCACCTCCTGGACGATGATGATGTTATGGCTCGTACGCTGGCCCGGCATAAACCCAGCTTGACAAGGGTAATCACCTTTGCCATGTAAGGTTTGA
The DNA here is from genome assembly GCA_030820535.1 of Quercus parvula. NCBI lineage: Eukaryota > Viridiplantae > Streptophyta > Magnoliopsida > Fagales > Fagaceae > Quercus > Quercus parvula. The sequence goes on along the minus strand of JAUAME010000011.1, from coordinate 23,977,866 downwards.
GCCACTGAACAATGATACGAGACACCAGTTTGTAAAGTGTGTTGCAGAGACTAATGGGGCGAAATTGGGTGATTAATTCAGGATGGGCTATTTTTGGAATAAGCACCAAATTTGTGATGCCCCAACTTGGCGGGATCTTGAGCTACGTAAAGATTTCTTGAATGACCTGAACGATGCTAGGGCCCAAACTTGCCCAATTTGTTTGGAAAAAAAGGGCATGGTAGCCATCCGGCCCCGAGGCCTTTAAAGGGGGGAGCCCCCGGAGGGTCTGGAATATCTCTTTTGGTTGAGGAATCCTTATTAAGGACGGGGTTTGGCTAAGGAATGGGCTATTGGGACAAACTGGCCCTCCGGTCCTAGAGGAGGCATACCGAATTTGAGTAGAAGCCTGGAACAACTTTTTGAATGTGGTGTGTATGTGGTGTGTCAGAGATTCACCATTAAGCCACAATCCCGTGTCATCTTTCAAAGTTATTACCCTTGATTGGCTACGGCGTTGAATGGTTTTGAGGTGGAAATATTTAGTGTTGGCATCTCCATAATTTAACCACATGATTCGAGATTTGAGGCGCCTAAACAAATATTCTTGGTGGAGAGCTGTATTATACTCCTGAGTAAGTTGGTGCTCAAGCGAGTATAAAAAGGGGGACGGGTTCCTAGCTAGGGCCACTTGGATTCCACGAAGTCTAGCTAACAGACGGGTTTTACGTTAAAAAAGATTTCCAAAATGGTTTTTGTTCCAAGCTTGGATGTGTTCGGTCAAAGTGTCTAGGCGCCTGGGAAACCTAGATAAGGAGGATGATGCTGAAGGAATCTGTTCCGAGGCTTTCCAGCTCTCATCTACGAGGGTGGGGAAGGAGGGGTCAGTGAACCACATTTGCTCAAACCTAAAGGGCTTAGGGGGTTTCCGTTCCCTTGGGTCTGTGGAAAGCAAAATGGGGCAGTGGTCAGACTTTACCCTAAGAAGATGGTATAGTTCAGCTGATGGGAAGAGGGTTGCCCATTCATAGTACTATTTCTTAGTATTTTGCTCGATCAATTGAAGGAAAGACATTATTAGAAGGAAAGACACAAAGGTTGGACGAATATAATCTTGTAAGGTTGTTTGGCCTAGGAATCAATTTGCATCGAAATTTTCTTCAAATGGCACAAATAAACTTTTAAGAACAATGCTTTTGCGTGCTTCTATAGCAGTGTGAAATCGTTCCTAAACCCATATGTAATTTCATTCTTCTTCTAGATTATTCAGATTACACTTGTTCCATCAAAAGTTTGCTTATTCCGAAATATTTCCAACGTGAATGAGCAGTCCACGCAGATAATTAATTTTAACTACAACTTAGCATATACTAAATCGTAAAGCAAGAAATATAAAAATAACAAAGTGCAATACAAGATTTGCTAAGGAAGTGAAAAAATGACGAATAACTTCTTGAAGGGAAAAAACCATTGCAAAGGTAATGTACCCCAAGTCCAACAAAGCAATTCATGGTTAAAGATTATGAGTTTACAACATATAAAAATATTTCTTAACTAATTTTCCAAGTTACAAGCTACAAGCAATCTTATATTGAAAAACGGAGGAATAACTTCTTGAAGGAAAAAAACCATTCCAAAGGTAATGTACCCTCCTAACAAAGCAATTCACAATTAAAGAATATGAGTTTACAAAATATATAAATATATTATAACTCATTTTACAAGTCACAAACAATCACCAAAAAAAACAAGTTAATTTTTTGAAAAATATTTTTCTGAAAAGTCCATCCAAATAAATATGATATAAATTTTTCCATAAAAGAGAGACAAAATTTCAATAAATGATGTGAATATTTAAACATCACATCATTGAGGTGGCTAATTTTGGTTGGACCAAGTAAGACAATATTAGCAAAACATTAAGGAATTGAAGGGATCGAGTTTATTGGGAGAGAGTAAGGCTATCCATAGGTTGGATCGAATTGGGTTTTGGGTTGACCCGCACTCGACTCGATCGGATCAGGTGAACAAAAAATGGACCCGATACCGACCGAATTTCAGGTCAAACTTGGTGGCTCGGGTTGTCAATTGAGCGGGTCGAAACCATCGGGTAATTCGGGTCTAAAGCACAACAGCAAAGAGAACAAAGAAATTCAAAACCCAGACTTAAAGAACAGAGAAATCAAAACCCAGACCCATGAGAAATCAACCAAAGAACAGAGAAATCAAAACCAACCCAAACGGCTAGCCCCATGAGAAATTAACCAAAGAATAGAGAAATCAAAACCAACCCATACCCATGAGAAATAAACCCAAAGAACAGAGAAATCAAAACCCAAAACACAAACCTAAACAACACACAAATCACAATCCAAACCTACAGAATTCAAAAAGCAAAAATAAGTCCACAAACCCCAAATTTATGAGACGGAAAGAGAGAACACTAAACTGACACCACCACCACTTCATCTCCCACCATCACCACATCCATCACAAGATCTGTATGAAATTAAAAAAAAAAAAAATACTGACCCACCATTAGATGCACAATATCAGAGCCTCAAATGGCATATCAAATGAAGCTTTAAAAGAGAGGGGTTTGGGTGAGAGAGAGACTACAAGCCAACAACGGCGAGTGCAACGAGGACAACAAGCCAACGACGGCGAGCCAATGATAGCAGTGGTAAAAAAGGGACTAGGTTTAGAGAGAGAGAGAGAGAGAGAAAGGGGCATGAAACTAAAAGTTTGAAATAGTGGAAAGTTTGAAACTATTTTGATTTGATATTGAGGACTTTTGAATTGATTTGGGCTTTGCATGTATGTTAAGTTAGCGTGTAAGTCTTAATTAGTTAGAAATTAGATAATAGTGAACAGGCTAATGTCTTATCACTTCATTGACCGAAAAAATTAGTAATTTTTAAAAAAAATTTGAAACCTTCGGTCGAGTTAGGTTATACGGGTTTTTAATCCCTTAACCCGCTGCCCAAACTGAATATTTGGTTTTTGTTAGAGAAGGAACTGAATCTGACCGACCATGGGCTTTGGATCCACCCACTGGGCTTCGGGTTATTCAGATTTGGTCGGGTCTTTGAATTGCTAGACAGCCCTAGGAGAGAGAACACTTTAGAGAGATTTCAATTGAGTATTTAATATAACATATAAGAATACCACTTAACCAAAAAAACCTAAATTTATGAGTTTGAAGTTAACTATATCATATTAATTACCTACTTTTCTTATTAATATTCAATGGGTGACTCCAATCACATGAACATAGCCAACGAAGTTAACATCAACCACTCATCAAAGAAAAAAAAGTTGACATCAATCTATATGGAAATGCATTGTCATATTTCCTATTAAAAAAAAAAGAAAAAAGAAAAAAAAAAGTGTTGTCATATATCCAATCCAAAATCGACAGGTAAATCCAAGGCAATATCATTATAGATACCGTATGGGCAAGACAAACGACCAGTTCTTTTGTCCATTGTGCCCAATACATGGGATCTAATAGTTTTACAATTGCCTACTGGTTAGTGCCCCTACCTTGCTTGTCAATCACCTAGACTGTCCGAGTGACTCCATTTTGGTTGGACTTGCAGGTATATATATATATATATATATATATATATATATATATATATATATATATTTTTTTTTTTTTTTTTTCTTCGCTAAAAAGTAATCAATGTTCAACTTTTCTCTAGGGGCTAGTGGCCATTAGACCCGTCAGGATATGGACACGTATCGGATCCATCCAGTAATCATTATAAAGGAACAAAATGTCACACATGTAGACAATAAAAAAAACATTCACTCTTCATAGCCCCCCAAGAAGGCAAGAACACACTGTGGGGAAGGTCCTGAATTGAGGGAACAAAAAACCCTTCAAAAGAGGAGACACAACACAAGCCCATTGGGCTAAAATATGACCTAACTTAACCTGCTTGCCGTAATAAAGGCACTACCCATGCATAGGATGTCCTCAATGCTCAAATGAAAGGGTCCATGTTGTAGATGTTGGTTGATTTAACCAGCACCCAAAATTCTGTTTGTGTAGAAGGCATAAATCAATCAGTTTCGAGACCTGATTTTTCACAATTTTTTTCCTTTTTATTTTAAAATTAGTGATTGATATATGATAAAAATTGTGCCAGTGATAGATCCAAGTAAAATTGATGTTTCTTGAGTCACAATCATTATAAGGTATGTCAATGATTAAAAAAAAAATTATGAAAAATATTATATCTCTAGCATTGCTTGTAATTTTTGTATGTCGGAATCTAACTATCTATGGTGGGTTTGCGGGGACTTTGGGTTTGATGTGGAGGGTTTGGGCCGTTTTTCATATTAAGGACATTGCGAAGTGAACCCTGATCCATTTAAGGGAGAACTGGACTTGGAATATCCGATCAACATTCCACACACAAGCCCAATTATATGGAGACAAAGCCGAAATATGTAAATCAGATACAATTTTTAACTTTTAGCTTCCGAGGATAGAGCTGTTTGAGTTATATTCATTGAAACAAAAATATTATTGTCTTACTGTAAATGCACATAGATTTTTCTATAGCATAGTTCTTCAAAAGTTTTTTACTTCATTAAAATTTTTGTGTTCCTTTTATTACATTATGTGCTAGCTTTGGATTGTGGTGAGTATTACCGTTGTTAAACTATTTGGTTGGTTGTTAACTCTAGGCTTAAACAAAACTTAATCTATTAATCCATTAATCACGTAAGAGACAAATTAGATTGTTTCAATTGATATAAGAGTCAAATTAGATTGTTTTAGTTGGTATCAGAGCCTAAATCACTCATTTAGGAATTAAAATCCTAATTGTGATTCTTCGACCGCATTGTCAATGGGTAAGTCCTAATGCCAAGTATTCCCTCTGACTTTGATGAAAACTAAGATTTTACTCATGATCATGGAAATTAATCTTAGGAGGATTTTGATGATGATGATGATGTCTAATTTCAAGTAACTTATATAAGAAGCTTTTCAAAAAATGTACTGAACTAAGAAAAAAAACATTTAAGCTATTCTTTAAATAACTTAATGGGGTTAAAGCATGAAGAGACCATTTTTATTTTTTAGTGAAGGGAGCATTAGAGATTAGGCTGAATGGAGCCAATAAATTGGCTGAAAATTATAAGGATGAAAATGTCCCACTTGAAGAGAAAATCAAGACCCTAAGGGTGGTGTGAATTTTAGGGAAGATGGAAAAAAATAAGGAAAGAAAATTTTTTGAAGGGCGTTTGGTTGAGAGGGGGGAGGGAAAAATGATAGTGAGACCCATCAAAATGTTTTTTCTTCAAAATAGAGAGAAAACTTGGATGGAGAAAATAAATCTTATAGGTGAAGAACAAAAATGCCCATGCACATGGGCTTCTTCAATATGTTTTTTTTTTGTTTATTTGTTAATTTTTTTTTTAAATTTTTAATTCCAATTTTAATAAGTTTTTTTTTTTTTTCCTGGGCTTTAGTACCCTTGTTAAGTGGTTTTTTTGTTCTCATTCCCATTTTTTTTTAAGACATTTTTTTTTTTTCTAGACATGATTTTTATTTTTTAATAAATTTGGGTAATTGGATTTTTTTTTGGTTGTTTGTTACTTTTTTTGTTTCAATTGGGCACCATTTTTTTAACAATGATATATAAGTAAACTTATACAAACTCAGTTTTTCCATTTCTCCATTTTTTCACTTCTAACCAAATAAAAAAGAGGGAAATTAAAATATTTTCTATCATTTTATTTTTTCGTCCTCCTATCATTTTCTATTCTCCCACTTTTCCACCTTTCTAATCAAACGGGCCCTAAAAGATTAAGTAAAGAACTCAATTGAAAAGTTTTCTATAAAAAACCTTGGTCAAATGCTTAACTTTAAAAGAATCTAGTAATGACAAGATGGACTTATGATAAATAGAAATGGTCTTCCATCCCATTAGTTCGCAGAAAGTAGTAAATCAAACAGCTGATTAATGGCTGCAACCTTCATTGAAGGAATTCTATTTTTTCTATTAATTTATAGGTAATTTCTTAGGTGACATCTATGATGGAGTCTTTGTTAATTTCCCCCATGTATATAAAACTTGGAGGGAGGGAAGTTGCCATAAAAGGTAGCAAAAGAACATAGAAATTAACTTGCTCCTGAGTCCTGACTATCCAGTCAAAAAGAGAATAAAGGAAAAGTCTAAAAAGGGGTTTTCAATTTTACAACACTAGCATATCTCATAATCAAAACAAGGGTAGAGTGGGAGCAGATGGTAAAAATAGTGGCAGCAGTAGGTTAGCTTGTTCATTCTTCCTCATGCCTCCACCAAATCCAACTTCATGTGCTAAAGAAAATAAATAAGAGCATTAACAAACGAAATTTTTTGAAAGAAACTCCAATTAATGAGAATATGTATAGCCAGTTGAACATCTTAACACTTACAATGTACGCCAGCACAAATAACAATGCTCACATCTTCCCAAAAACAGGCATAATGAATCATGAAACTGTGAACGTTCTATAATAAAATGACATTAGTAATTTTTTTTTGTTGAGAAATGTGACATTGACATTAGTCATTTAGTCTTCGTAATTGGTAAGCAGTTAATGAACAAAAAGGAAGGATACAACCCTTTGTCTTTCATATTTGATGAATTCACCTCATTTATGCTATAATAAAAAAATAAAATAAAAAAACCTCTGATTCCAGGCATCAGAAGCAGACTCATACTTTGCGGCTTTTGAAGTTTGAACAATAATTTTTACTTCTTGAGCCTTCCAATGCCACAACATTCCTCCTTCACAATAAGCAATGTTTCTGGTCTCTACTGCTCATGACCAAACCATCTAAACTACATTCTGCAGCACGGTCCTATATATAGTGAGTGTTTGGCTTGCGCGTTTCCTGGCGTTTTGCTGCGTCCACGTTTTCTGCCTTTTTTTTTTTTTTTTTTTTTCTGCACGTGAACAGTAACCTCACATGGGTTCACTGTTCATGCACTGTTTAGTACTGTTCATGCACTGTTCACGTATTAAAAAATATTAAAAATGGGCTCCACGATACTATTTACATATTTAAAAATTATTTTACTACAGTGTTTTCAGTTTTCAGTTTTCAGCAACAATAAGCTCAATCCAAACGGACCCTATAGATTATTTCGCAAGTGCCTTCAACATAATATGTTCATGTGTAGAAGAACCACCTTGAACGGTAGGCCTGTTGTGAATGACTTCAACCTCTTAGAGTACAACTACATTCACATTTAAGCCCCAAATGCCTATTTTTGTCACAAAGCATTCTTCAAGGTTATATTATTATTATTGTTGTTGTCAGTATCATTTTCTTTTTGATAGCAATATTGAAGGCACTAGACAGCATAATCAATCAATATATATATATATATAAAAACAGAGACTTCATGTTGGAGAGTACGAAGTTATGCTATGTAGCGCATTCCTTGAAGTTCCCTTTATTTAGTTTTCTACTTCAACAAAGTTTGTATTTATATTGAAGTATTAGTTCATTGAATTAGCTAATAAAATAAATGAATATATTAATTATCTATTGTTGTACATTAATTATTTATATTAAATGAATTTACATAATTATTTTTAGAAACTCTATATAGAAAATAATTTTTAATTGGAATAATAATAATAATAAATTTTTTATATGACATTCTTACTCATGTCTAGTTGTTTTGTCAACAATTGTCAAAAAAGCCGTAAAAAAAATTAAATATTTGTGAAATCCCTAAAATTAATCTTAAATCTTTAAATTTCCCAACTCCTTTGCATGTGTGTATCTGTGCGCACGCGCGTATGTGTGTGTGGAACTAACATTGTAGTATGTATTCTATATAGTTAGAAATATTACTAATATAATAAATATGTATATTTTGTTATATTAATTATTTTAAACATATTGAAATTTTAATATCATTTTTCTAAGATTTATATGAGAAATAATTGATTTTTTTTTATTTTATTTTATGTGAGAAACAATTGATTTGAAATATAGCATTTTTACTCAAATTTAGTTGTTTTTGCAACAATTGAAACCATGTCCAACAAAAAAGGGAAAACTTTTTTAGTAACACACAATCAAGAAGGTAAAAAAAATAATTGAAGGATATAAGCATTTTTTTACTAGGCATGAAACGTGCCTGTCTATATTAATTACTATATCATTCAATTTTCAATTTGTAAACACATACGCGTGCGCACACACATATATATAGTATGATCGAATCACTATACTACTCTTAGTGTATTTCTCTTTTGTTTCTATATATAAAATAACTAAAAAATACAATTTTTTACAATGGAATTTATTGAAATATCTTTTATTATAGATCCATAGTTGGGGTGGGGATCTTTATCCTGAATGTTTCTATTGGAAATTAAGGTGCCAGTCAATTAAGTTACAAGATTTTTGGTATAACTTATTGAAATATTAAAAAAAACTAATAATAAGTTGTACAACATATTGTGCAGTAACTCAATTAGTTACTGAAAAATCACAGGCCCAAGTATGAAAGTTTATGTAAAACGAGAAATTGATATATCACTCACATGTCCAAGCCGGTTCAGTTGGTTTATTTGAAATCAAACCTAAACCAAAGAGCGGATCTTGATCATCATAAGAAGCATAATCCATACTTTAAACTCAGCCAAAAGCGGTGAACCAGCCCAAATTTGGAATCTGGTATTTTGTATTACACGTGTACGTGCACACACAATCTCAGTTTATGTACTCTCTGCATGTACATAAACTTATTTGCACTCCTCAGCATCCAAGATGTGCGTTTGTCACCATCCTTGAATGGACACTACAAAAGGTTGCACATTCTATTTTACTCATATTTCCTATACATTGACTTCCCTTATTTTCAGCATTTCAAAACAAAAGTAAACCAAAAATAATATAGATATAAGAACTAGAAACTAGAAAGCATGTCTAAAATCAGCTAGATTCACCAACCAATAATCTACCTAAAGCATGTTTGCTCATCAACATGTTTGCTCCAATTTTTGGGGAAAGTTGGCATATGTTTTCTAAAATACATGAGATGACTATCAGACGCATATATATTTTTATACACATAAGATGTCTACGGCATTATATGCTTAGAAGATATACTTCAACTATTTCACAATGCAAATTACATCATTTTTACAAAATGGGCAGCACAGTAATGCAGAAAAAGTATTAAAAGCCGAAATTAATATGAAAAAGAAATGCATAATTCTCATTAAGTACCTCATTCCACTTGTTGGGAGTATTCAAGGATCCCGTGTCATCAATGAGCAACAGGAGTCCACCCTGAATAGGTATCTGTCTACATTTTGTAAGACATTATCAATGCCTAATGTAGCATATTTGATTTAGCATTAAAGATTATGTCACAGCAGTCCATTACAAGAGCCACATCTTTGATCAATGCTTCAGTTTGCCTTGTTAACTCAAAACATTTCTCCTCTCATTTCCAGTTCCAAGCCTTCAGTTTTATACTCTAAGCCCCAACCTGCATCAAAGCACTTATTGCTGCTGCTGCAGCATTTAGGATATAGTGAAAACCCAAGCCCTGTTACATTATAACCAACTTGTTGACTTCCCTCAAATGAGCTAATTCATTATACACATCTGGCCAATTTTTGTATAATTTCATATCAACATAGTTAGGAAAAAAATTGTTGGCACAGGGAAAACAAACTTTTCTTGTCACTCATAACAGAAGGCATATAGCACAAAACTAGCAAATATTTTTCAAAGGTGGTAGCTCCATGCAAAATTCTGGCAGTAATCTGTTCCAAAACATTACAATGAAAAATATCCATTAAGAGGAATTAGAAATCGGATATTACAAAAAACAATAAGCATATAGCAAAGGAATTACAGGAAACCATACGTAAGTTAACAATGCCTTGCCCCATACAAAAGATTTATCCAGCAACAGAAAGGTAGGTAAAGAATCATCATAATAGCCAATCCAAGCTCACTTGCACTCAACACCAGCTTCAGCAGCCCGGCGAGGCTTGTTTTTTCTCCTACTTCCATTTTGTCGGAATCCAACTGACTTTGTTGAATCATCGGGACTTGACTTTTTTCCAATGCCATTCTCCCCTCCAACTGAACTGATATTTTCTTTGACCTGAGCAGACCTCTTCCTCTTCCGTCCATTCTCTATGGTATTCTGATTTTTCATATCCTTTCTAGAAATATTAACTTTAGCATCCTCTCCATCTTCTACTATCTTGTCAGTGTTTCCTTCCTCCTCTTCTTCTTCGATTTCATCCTTTAATGGTTTTTGAGGCCTTCCTCTTCTCCTGTATGCTGGAATTTTTTCCTCTTCACCGCTTCCAGGATCCTCACGAGAGGCAACAGCATTTTGTTTCTTCCCCTTTCCTCTACCTCTACCCATAATAAAGAAACTCCCCAAAGAGAATTTTGAAAAACTCAAAAGGACTTCTGCAAAGTCAAGCGGCCAAACTTAAAGTCCCAAATTTAAATTTAGTGACTGAGATTGCAAATTCTAAAAGATGACAAAATTAATACATTCCATTTTCCACAGCCAAACAAAATTCCAGTCATGCTAATGACGTAGTTAACAATGGCATTAGTTGACATATAACCAACAGCCTTTTCAGGAAGAGGACATATCCTCAGCCTTACTAATAACAGAGGGAGAACAACTTTACGAAGAGCCTCGTGGCCTCAGCAGCCTTACCCAGTTTCCCATGAGGAAAGGTTTGAAACCCACTCACCCATTTGTTTAAGCAATTAAAGGAAGAACAATTTTTTTTTTTTTTTTTTTTACTTTTTCATTTTGAAATTTACATTTACTCATGAAAACATAAAAATCTATATTTTACCCTATATTTGGCTGATGAGAAAGCCAAGGAAAAGAAGAGAAAAGAAAAAGAAAAGAAAAGAAACTTCAATGAATTCTATAAAATCCATTCAGTGGATGTTATGTTTCTGAGCTCCTATATAACAAAATTTATATATTCATTAATTGGTTGGCTTCCCAATTTTACAACCTTTTCAAGGCAGCCAATTTAAGCCAAACATCAGTAGAGTCCAGTCCACTGCAAACCTGGGACACCACTGGCAACAAACATATCATGAACAGAAAAAACAAGTGATAAATAACCCAAATCAGGCTCTTTATAGAAACATATTCAACTCGTCCTCCCATATGAAGAAATCAGTAGCCAAACAAACAAAAGCAATCCATTTCATGATCAAAACAAAAACAAGCAATCCATGCTAACATCATATGAACACTATATAGAAGAAAAGAAAATCAATAATCCTCAGTTTAGCTGCTGTGAAATCTGAGTGAAAGTGACCTAGAACAAAACTGCAAATCCTATGTCTAGTGTTGTTTTGGTTTGCAAAAAGTGAGATACTTACCTAACCTAAACCCAATGCTTCTCAGTGAGGTACAGGTCACTCTTTCCTAAGTTCTCTGACAATGAGAAACCTATAATCAAAAATAGTTTTCTTTCCCTACTTATTCTCAGAAAAGAAACAAAGAATTAACCTTTTCAGCCAAACTTAAAAAGAGAACATATATATCTTCCTGTAATATATGTTGTATACACAAAGATATGAAGCTGACCTCATAAAAAATCCATTTTCTGCATCTGAAAGACAAATCCCACTTCTCAAAATCTGATTACCTATCAATAAACCATAAAAACGTCAAAAAACAAGTGGGTTAGTTTCTGTTTACGGTTTCAAATGTGAAGTAGCAGAGACCAAAAAGTGGTGGAAGATATATCTGAATGAGAACTTAAAAAAGACCCAGATCACAAAATGATTTGACTATGAGAGGTATTAGCGTAAAGATTGATGCTTAAAGAGATTTATCATAGCCATAGTGGGTGGAGAGCTTAGCTATAAAGAGAAGAAAGGAAAAGAGGCGGACACTAGAGAGAACTGAATTAAGAAGCAAACAGAAGTTGAAATAGAATGGTTGAAACTTCATAAGTAAAAAATGGATTTTTTTTTTTTTTTTGGGGTCCACCTCTCAAGGTCGAGGATCCTAAAGGAAATTAGTAAATATGTGCGGTAAAGCTTAACATTTATGGAGAGATATTTTTCATCATTATTGTTTTTTTTTTTTTTTTTTTTTCCTACTATTATCATGATTTATTATTATTATTATTGGTGTATAATAAAACTTTTAGTGCATAAACGAAAAACAAAATTTAATTACAAACTTAGTTTAGCCAAAGACTAAAGATTAATAGTTGTATCATGAATTAAATGTTTAAATTTTAAATTTTTGTAATCTAAAATTATACTTAAATAATAAGTTTATAGATCAAATAGTAAATAATATTTGATTGATACAAAATTAGATAAGCATGCTAAAAACATAAATGATATATAATTTAACAGTTAGATTTTCAAAATATACGGTAATATTAATTATTTTAGTGAAATTTTAGTTATTATCTATAACAAAATTTATAGCCAAACTTTGTTCCTAAATAAAATTAGCATTACTTTAATTATAACATTATCATGTTAAAGTTGTAAAGTAAATTGTACCTCTAACATTATTCAAAAACTAAAATATAGAATTGAATAGTCATAATTTGTTTGGATGTGCTTTATTTATTGTTTATATATTAAAAATGCATTACAAAAAGAATATGAATTATATATATATATATATATATATATATATATATAACCCACTAAAATAAGCTCAAAAATAAAAAATTATGCTTGCCAAATGCATACTATAAACTAGAATATGTTTTTTTTTTTTGGGGGGGGGGGGGGTGTTGAAGGAAAAGTCGAAAAAAAAAAAAACTTGACAATGATATCATCATATCACCACTATTTTTAAACTATCAAATTACATTAGTAGTATTTCACCAAAAAAAAATTACATTAGTACTATTTTTAAAGCTTCTAAAAATTCTTATGTTAAAAAAAATATATATATATATATATATATTTTGCTAGAGCAGGGCAGTAGTGGTTGTACTTTGTCCTTGGTCAGTAGTTTACTGTGCAGGGCTAGTAGAGTATCTCTGCTTGATTTGAAAGTTGAAAGTATGCCAAGCTAGAAAAAAGAAAAAAGAAAAAAAAAGCTTTACTTGGAAGTTGTCCGAGCTATCTATTTTTAACTTTTGAGAGCATTCGAGTTGATCAGGAACTTACATGGAACTTTCAGGAGCTTTGAGTCCACTAGTGGACACTGATATCTTCTTATTAAACATTATGTTAGAAAATGTTTTTTTCTTATCCCAAAATAGGAGCTTCGAAAAATAGTCAATTAGGATCTGATTATTATCGTTATTTAAATAACAGTTTTCAATGTTTAAATAACATTACATATATTTTCATATATTTTTTCACATATACATATTTTAAAAAAATACAAACAACGTTATTAGAACAACATTACTAAATGGACCTTTAATTATGGAGCTTTCTCATCTTTTATACAAAAAAAAATGCATTTTTTATCACCAAATAGTCACTTTTTATTTTATTTTATTTTGCATAACCAAATTATTAATACACCTTATATCTTATTCTTCATTTTGAATACATCTTAATAATTTTTTTTTTCTCAACACACCGAATCAAACCATCATATCATATTAAAAATATTTTTTTCTGTATAAAAAAATGAGGAAAGGTTTTACCTAAACTATGAATGATTGTGTATATTTAGGTAAGCTCCGTATAACATTGTGTATAATTTTATGTAAAAATAGAAAATTGGATGTAGCTGGTTTTTTCCTTCTTTTTAGTTACAGCCTACAGCATTATCTATATTTAGCATTTTTATGAGTTTTACATAACATGATGAGAAATATCCACAAAAAAAGGAAAATTCATCTTAATTAATCAAACCTAATTTGGACTGTAGTTTATGTTCATGATTCATTGTTTTTGGGTGTAACAATTGTTGGAGAGATAAATACCTTAGGGAACTTCCTTGAATAATTAATGTAACATATAGAGATTCTCATAAAAAAAAAAAAATATATATATATATATAGAGACATATTTTAACTTAAAAAACCTAAATTCAATAAGTATTTGTTCAATTATGATATATTATAAACTAATTTTTTCATTAATATTTAATATGAGATTTTATGCACAGTATATTCCCAACAAAAATGGTTGTGAACCCAACAAAAAAGAAGAAGATAAAAAAGACAAAAAAAAAAAAAAAAGAAAAAAAAAAAAGAAAGGAAAAGGAATCCACCATTGTCAAGCTCTGACAGTAAGCAGCCTAACCAAATCTGTCACTGTGCATTTTTTTTTTTTTTTTGGGAGAACCAAATCTGTCACTTTGCTTAATGAACTATAGGGGTGCGCATCAAAATCATAATTGCTCGTTCAACAAGATTTTTGTTCAAATTAGTTGGGAAACAAACTTTTTAAACTTTTCATATATATATATATATATATATATATTGGATGTGAATTTCTAAAATCTAACATTTAAATTACATTTTCTTTATGTTCTTAATGAGTATGTCAATAAACTTATTTTCAAATCTGATATTATTTACTATTCAATCAATAAACTTATTTTTTATGCATAATTTTATACCACAAAAACATAAAGTTTAAACATTTAATTGATGATATACCTATTAATCTTTGATATTCTTAAAATTTTGCAAGCATGAGAATATTATAAAACATGTAATCCAACAGTTAGATTTTTAAAATACACACCCAATAAAAAGATATAGGAGATGAAGGGTTTGGAGAAAAACCTTTTCGTTGGTCGTTACACTTTTAATTTTAATATTTTTTTTGAGGGGTGGGCTTTACACTTTTAAACAATTTGAGGTAATTTACAAATATATGAAAATTTTATTTTAATTGAAAATGCTAAAAATACTATATTTCTATAACTTAATTGAAATGGTGATACTTTTAAATTGAAAATCATGGATGTTCACCATTTTAAGTTAAATTGTTTTTTTTAGCCCACAATTAAATCATGAGTGATTAACATGTTTAAGGTTAATTAATTTCACCATTTCAAACTAAAAATCATGAATTAAACTCTTGATTTCAAGTAAAATTGTTAAAAATTCACAATTTTTGGTTCTTCAAAACATGAAGGTCAATTAGCCAATCGACATGATAAAGGTTATTAATTGATCTTCTAATTAAGTTATGCAGAAAGTCGAATTAGTCGATTTCACCGGTTTCTCTCATTGAACAAGCTATTATATCAAGTCTCTGCTTAATCTCAAGGTGTGAGTGATGATGATGAGAATTGTGAGGCCGGTAAGGGTGAGGATAAGGAACAATGATGAGACAAAATGGGAATAAGAAAGAGTGATAATTGCAAGGTGTCGTAATAGACAAAGTATAAGATGTTGGAATATTCATGTGTGAGTAGTGTAGTAAGTTGAGTAGTGAAGTCCCACGGTGGATATTGATGAGAAGAATGAGTGATTAATAGGACATAATTAGATCTAAACTCATTGGTTTAAGTTTTTGGGTCAAGTGATATCCCTATATGTTATACTAACCTCTTCATTGGAGTCTCCCTAAGGTTTTATCTTTCTAACAAGTGGTATTAGATTCAATGATTCAAAGGAAACTTTTCCATAGGTTTAAATTGTTGGACCCAAATCCATTGGTTTTAAACTTTCGACTCAAGTGGTGTCTCTATATTTTATATTAACCCCTTAATTGGAATATCCCTAAAATGTTATCTCCCCAACATAGAAATGTTGATTAGGTTAAGTTCATTGGATTGAGATGACTAGAACATGATGTCCCATAGAAGATAATCAAGTTTTGGGTTATAAAACCTAATTTTGACCTAATGAGTTAGCAAAATAGTCTGATCTAGATTTGACCTAGTGGATGCATTGATTCTTTCACCATATATCCATCTTTACATGTTTGATAAATAATATATGATCAAAAGAAAAGGGTTCGTCACTAATTATTGTAGAGGTCAAATAAATTAATTTAAGACTTTCCAATAAAAAGAAAAGTAAAAAAAATAAAAATAAATAAAAGTAAACTTTTAAGGACACATATACTCAGAAAGTTGCCTCACAAGAACACCAACAAGACATCCTATAAATTATGGAAAAGTCGAACACCTTCTTGTTAAAAATTGGTGGGTTGGGTTTGGGGGGTGGGGGGGTGGTTTGGAGATTGGCAAATGTGCTTGTTCAGCGATTCCTATCATTAAAAGGACAAATAGGACAAAAAACTATTGGTTGTATTTTTATTGGATATACTCATTCTAGTGCTTATTGATTTAATATTTATAAATTTGACTTTTTTTGACATGCATGCTATTATCATTATTGAATCTAAGAATGCAGTATTTGTTAAACATATTTTTTCCTTATAAATTCACACAATAGTCAAACTCTCTTAAAAGAAATATTAAATTCAGGGTTGTACCCAATTTTACAATATGTTAAGATGTTAAGTTACGATTGGTGCATGATAAAAATAGTGTTAGTAGTGAACCAATACAAAAACAACGTTTCTCTAATCACAACTTGACAACTTAGCATAATTATCTATAGAGATATTATAAAATATTGTATCCACTTTCTAAGAACAATAACCCCAGGTCACTTTCCCTTTTTTTTTTGTTGATATAATTCTTTAGTTATCTATATTATATAAAAAAAATACATGATTAGCATTTAACTCCACTCCTCTCCTGTTGTGTCACATAGGTTCTATCACTAGCTCCCCCCCCACTTTTTTTTTTCAATAATTCCTAATTATTTAATGCTTCCATAATTTTTAGTTTTCCTCTTTAACATAAAACTTCAATTATTCAATAACTTTGTGACATTAAACTTTTTTCCCCTTATTTTCATGCTTTTTTAAAAAAAAATATTTTTATAGAGTTTCAATCTATGGCGTCCTCTTCTGATGATTGTGCTCTTTATCATTGACTAAGATATCAATTAATTTTGGTGTAGGCAGGAATTGAACCCTATATCTCTTATTCAACTATCAGAGACTTACTAATTGAGTTAACTAGAACCCACTATTATCATGCTTTTTCATTGTTCACATGTAACATTTAATTGCTTTTATTTTCCTCTAACTAATTAATGGTGATTAATTATTATTTATTTATTTTTGGCTTCCCTTGAACTCTCCTCACCCCCCACCCCCCCAAAAAAAAGAAAAGAAATTTGGCTCACATGTTATTGTTTCCTATTTTCTCTCCACAAATCTCATCATTCTTCTATTTTCCTCTTATTAACCTTTTGGTTTTTCTAAATAATGGTAATTAATTGATATATATATATATATATATATATATATATATATATATATATTTTTTTTTTTTTCTGAAAACCCTTTAATTTCTTCAACCATCCTCCCTTGGATTTAAATCCGGCAATTACCATTTAGTTGTGGGATGTAAAAGTTCAGACAATAATTTATTTTAACCTTTTTTTTTTTTTTTTTTAACTATATTAACTTTTACATCTTACAACAAGTGGTAATTGCATGGAACTATAACTCTAACTATTGGTTCGAATCTAAATCCATCCTCCCCCTCTCACATTCAGCTTCCTTCCTCCACTAAACACTATCAATTCTTACAATCCAACTCCATGCATGGCGTACATTTTTTTCATTTATTTTTAGTCATTTTCTCCTTCCATTCAAATGGCTTTTCAAGTTCCCTACCTCTTTAATTTCACTTCTTATCCTTACTCTAGAAACACAAATGATGTTATATAATGGAGGAATGGGTTCCAAAACATTTGAAATGGCTGATTTTTATTTTTATTTTTTTTTCATACTCTATTTATAGATTTGCATATGTTTTCTCTCTATTTCTTTATTACCTTATTTTATTTATTTATTTTTGTTGGGGAGAGAAACACTTTGGGGAGACTCATTGAATAGTTAATATAATATTGAGAGACACTACTTAATCCAAAGACTTAAGTCCAATGGATATAAGCTCAACTATGTTATATTAACCATTTTTTTTCTTCATTAGTAGCCAATGTGTGAATTTATTACTTAACCAACCACAATACTCACACGTGAATATTTCAACAAATCTTTCTTTTCATGTGTGAGCCTTCTACCAAGTCACTTATGGCACTTCGATTAGTCTCCCCCTTGAACAAAAGCATTTTTCTTAACAATTCAAGGGTCATGCATTAGCCACACCAATAGTGTGCCCTTTTACTGAACCATGCTTGGGGTGGATATGTGAGTCTTCCTTGGATAACTATATGAATCACAAATATAACATATTTGGGAGAGTAACACCTTGAGGAGATTTCTTGAGTAGTTAATATAACATATAGAGACTCCATTTAACCAAAATGTTTAAGCCTAGTGAGTATGAGTTTAACTATATTATATTAAGTTATTAATCACTCATTCTTTTATTAATATCCAATGTGAGATTTCACTACTTAACCAACCATAATACTCACACGTGAATATTCCAACAATTTTCATTCATCTTGGCTCATAGATTTCTTTCTTATCTTTTATTGAATGGGTTCTAAATTATATATCACCTTGACTGCTTCTACTACGAGCGCACGAAGAAAATCTAAATCTTTGAAATGTGGTTTTGCTGGATTTTGGTTCCTAAGTAGTTATTTCAATGTCTTTTTATTTTCTTTGATCATTATATTTTTATTTGTTTTTATGATTTTTGATAAAGAGAAAATTTGGATTTTAAAAATGTTTGTCTTAGGAATTAATTACCAATTTCTAGCTTTCTTGATGATGCACAGAATTCTGTAAATAAAAATTATTTAAGAATAAAAATTTTTCTTATCTTACCTTTTGAGTTCTTGAAAAATTTTGATTTTACTTTTCATTTTGATGATGAAAAAATTGTTTTTGAATTATAGTGTATATATGACTCACCTCTTGCGTAACACACAACTTAGCGACTAATATTAAAGATCTAAATTAAAAAGTGAATAAAAGAGAGGGTGGGCAGGAGTTTAGAATCTTACACATTCTGATGTGCACAACTCTTAAAACTTTCCAGCTTTATTACTTTTTTAAATTCCCAACTTTATTTCTTTTTTCTTTTGTAATAATTTAATATTGTTCCAATTAACGGGTACCCTTAGTGTATTTATTAATGGATCATTTTAGAAAAGTTTTAATACAACTCTTATAAAATATATAAAAAGCTGTAAAAAAATTAGTTATTTTTTTTCTTTTTTCATAAAAAAGTTTTTAAAGATATTTTTTAAACCAATACTTTTAAGGCAACTGTTAATTTTTCCTATTTGATAATTGGGATGAGAAGATTTGAATTTTAAATATTTTTATTGAAAATATTAAATACTAGTTGAGCAGTTGAACTACAAAGCTATTGGCAATTGTCAACTTTATTTCAATTGCTATTCAACCACTTAATTCATTATTGCCGCATGCAACGTTGATGGACAAAAAATTGCACACAAACCTTGACTTCAAT
The DNA here is from genome assembly GCA_030820535.1 of Quercus parvula. Classification (NCBI taxonomy): domain Eukaryota; kingdom Viridiplantae; phylum Streptophyta; class Magnoliopsida; order Fagales; family Fagaceae; genus Quercus; species Quercus parvula. Next base: position 23,958,417 of record JAUAME010000011.1, on the reverse strand, counting down.
TATCAATTTCCATAGATTGAGGAACATGGTTTTGCGATTTAAAAGGAATTTGGAACTGGATTGGTCGAAGATTGGCTAATGTCAATCTCCTCATACATCAGCTCCCTCTTTTTGACTCATCCCATTAGTGATTAGTCTTGTTAATGATAACTTACATTCATGAATACTGAGATAGAGCGCTAAAGCTGGGGCCAACTCTATCCAAACCCCAAAAGTCATTAGTGGCATCTAAAACGAAAGAGCTACTGGGTGATATGTTGTTCTTTGTATGGATGTAATTTCTTCAATGACCAAATATATATATACATACATATATATATATATATATATATATATATATATATATATATATATATATGGTCTAATGGTATTTTTATCTTGGGTTTTCATGTTGAGCTAGACAATGAGATGACCTATTTATTTTATTTTTATATAAATTTATCACAAACTTCCAAATTCTAGTGAAGGAAGATTCGATCCTGATAATGTAGACAATCCTCAGTTGAACTCCTTGTCTATACGGATGGATGAGCTCAGCACAACAGCCATGGGATCTTGCAAAAAAGGATAAGTTTCTTGGAGCACATTGGTGTGGTGTGTGCCAAAGGGCCTCCAACGAGCTAGTTAGTAAGATCAGAGCTTAACTGTACGGAGGAACTGCAATTTGGCTAGAGAATTGTAGTGCATGATAGGCCAAGAATGTATTGACCCCTTGTGATGAATTAATTAATTAATTAGTCAAGTTTATTAATTAATCAATTAACATGCAAAGCGCGTGGTAGTACAAACAAATCACCAATTAACTAAAGTGCAGCAGAAATTAAATTTGACACAGGTGATTTGTTTACGAATAGGAAAAACCACCGAGGCAAAACCCCACCAGGTGAATTTAAGGTCACCACTCCTGAGAATCCACTATTATCAAAACAAGCGGTTACAAGTAAAGGAATCCCAGTATCTTATACCAACCTACAGTTGAACCCTTACCCCAATACCCAATTGGACTTGTTCTGTAGTGACAATCTCTCATTTTCAATGCATGGCTCCCAATACCTGACTAACCAATTGCGTGGATCCCTGTACGCGACTTAATCACCAACTTGAGAAGGATGTTGGCTGCAAAGTTCTTCTGTTCATCACATGATGAAGATCATGAAGTTGCTTGGTCACAAAACCCTATGGTACACAAACACAGCAGCTTCTTCAAGAGAAAGAAGAACTAGGGTAAACTAGGTTTTCTGTCACACTTTCTTCACACTTGTGGAATTGTGCTCTTGTGCAACTTGTGTAACCTTTTATAGCCTTTAAAATAATCCTTATATATGTTTAGGGTTGTGAGAAAAGAAAGCCCAAACATATACCCACAGATTGGATTGAAATCAGTTCTGAAAAACTAAATTTCATAAACCTCGATAGATAGCCATCTATCAAGCTAGCTGTCAAGCCACGGGCTTTAGTAGCTCTTAAACCTCGATAGATGTTAGTTGTCGAGCTAGCTGTCGAGTTTTAAAATCCTACACTTTCTCACTTAATTCTTGGACAGACTTGTATGGTTTTAACACTTGAACTTGAAACCTTGTTTCTTGAAGCATGAAACACATCCTAGATCTACCCAATTACAAGTAAAATGTGTTTTGTCAAAGGATTAGCCAATTACATAAAATGTTGACATATGTTCCTAACATCAAATCACATATGTCCTAACAGTGCATATGTTGCATATAAGTTGCATCCCTATGTTCTGATTGTTTGTACCTTTTTTATAGGTCTTTGCCCCTCATTATGGGGATAGATGCTAGCCTTAATGATCTTGTATTTGTTGGGAATAAATGCTGGGGTGTTATAGAATTTAATGTCCTTCTGCTTATTGGTCAGTCCATTACGCTTTTGCTTGTCTGTCAGGTGAGCTATATCCCATGTCATTTATGGAAAGCTCCTTTAATGCTGACTATCCTCACCCATAAGATGGATGGGAGTAATTTCTCTCTTCTTTGGTAGTCTCATGGACGATGTTGATTTTTCTCCTCTTCAATTGCCCCTCTATTTTTGCCATTGTATTTATAGACGCAGCTGGAATATGAAAGGTCAAATCCCTTTGACTTCTGTACCAGTTGCATTTATTGCAATGGACGCCTTGGACATGCTGGAGTCATTTCTTGGGTTTCCCCATTTTTTTGGGATTTTTATTTCCTTCCTTCTTTGTTCTGTCTTCATTTTTTCCTTCCTATCATTTTCCTTTTCTATTTGAGCTTTCCTCTTCTCCCTCTTTAATGCCCTGATTTTTGGTAAGTCTTTCTCAACCTTTTTCTCATTTCTGAGTTTTTATTTTTATTTTTTATTTTTTTTATGGTTGATTATTCTTCTGTGAGGCTTGATTGCCCCTCGGTCTCTTTCTTTCTTGTTTGTTTGCATCATCTTCTTTCTTCTGTGGGTAGAACTTAACCAGAGGTTGGTGACTTTATTGGGGGGGATTGTTCTTACCAGTCCATTCTTCTTTCTCTTTATCCCTTAGTTCGTCATTCTCAGCTTCCAGATATGTCAGCTTTGGATAAGAGTATCCATTTGAGCGACCTTGAGACCGGTTTGTCTTTAAGTGACGAATTTGGGGCTCCTGAGGTTTCTTCTTTGCTGAGACCTTTCAAGGCTCTCGATATAGTTTGTACACTTAAGGATAAGGATGTAATTAGGATTAGGGACAAATTTTAGTTACCTTCGTTTGTACATATTAGGATTCCCACTAAGACGGAGAGGACATGCTCGTCCTTCCCTGAAGAAGTATGCTTCTACGAGGCTGTCTTTTCTAGTGGGTTGCATTTCCCTATTCATCCTTTCATTAGAGAGCTTTTGCTTTTTCTGAACATATCCCTTGCTCAACTCATCCCTAACTTGTAGAGGACGGTTATTTGTTGCATGGTCTTATGGCTCTCTGCCAATGACGACGATATTATTCGAGTGGATGAGTTTCTCCATTTGTATCATCTGAGGTTGTCCACGCACCTTGGTATTGGGAGTTCAAGCCTTGGGATGCGAAATCTAGGCTGGTCTTTGATTCTCTCTCTTCTTTCTGTAAGTGGAAGAAGAGCTTTTTCTTTGTTTCTGGTTGATGATGTTCAGATCGTCAGTCGAATAAGATCGTCCAGAGTGAAATCTTCCTCCCGTATCCTGATCCTGAGACTAGTAAAAAAGGGAGCTATCTTGCACCGGTGTGGTGCCTGCCACAGAGCCTCCGATGCCAAAGTTAGAATGAGTAATCTTAAGAAAAGCTGTACTTGGTAGGTGTAAGTGTGTCTGTGTGTTTTTCTTACCTCTTTTCCTTCTGGGGCTCCCGTTTATATATATCTGCAGGCGTTCTTCTCTTTTGTCCGTTGGGACATTAAAGGTGATATTCATTCCTTCTTTGTAACGTCTCGGCGATAGGCTAATGGTGAGCTGTTCTCTCAACGGCAGTATAGGGGAGTAAATGTTCTGTAACGGCCCCGAGATGGACAGGGGTGATACTGCTTATCTTGGACCGACGACCATTATTGAGATGACGATCCTAAGGTTTAAATCGTCCTCAGCTGCGGATCTGGACGATTCCGGGGTTTGGGCTGGACCCATCAGTTGCCCCCCTATTCGTGGGGTCGTCCATACTTCAGACGGGCGCAGGAATATGAGGAGTTTCGTTTTTTTTTTTTTTTTTTTTTTTTTTTTACGCTTGGGACTCCGTTCGGTATTTATGTCTTCTGGCGGCATGGCACACGTGGTAGCCACGTGTTTGGCTCCGATTGGACAGAAGGCCTCGTTTCCGGTGGGAACTTTTCAGTTTCCCGCATTTTTCAAGGTAAAAAGAAGGTTCCTTTAACTTCTCATTTTTGTTCCTTTTTTTCTCTTGCTACTCTGTCACTTTCCTTCTGCGTGTGGTGCCTCCGATTACCTGTGTTGCATATTTTGCCCTTTGCCTTCTCAGTTTCCCCCTGATTTTAAGGTATGTTCCTTATTTAAACTTTATTTCCTTTCCGACTTTCTGTCTTTTCGAATTCCTCTCTTCTTTTTTCCTACATTTTCGTTTGGTGAATAGTGTTTTCATGGTGGGTTATTCTGAAATTCAACGGACCTCTCCTTCTGTTGCTTTTCTTTTCGCCCGGTTAGGGGCCTTACTAGAGTCTTCAGTTGAGTCTTTAGGTGTGCTTCCCCCTGTTGGCATTTACCCACCGATTGGGGGTTTTGTTCTTGGTAGTGGTGGTTTAGGCTTAGTGTTGGGTGATTTATACCCTTTGCTGTACAAATCTCAGGTTTGGTTTAAATCTGTTCGAGAGGTTTTAAGGAGGGAAGTTATGGGGTCTGATGTGGGGTCAGGTGACCTGGAGAGGGGAGCATCTTCTAACCTTCGCGGGGAAGGGACCGGGGCAGATACGGCTACTTCGGCGCCATCGTTCACCGCCGTCGTTCGTCCGTTTCACGCCCTTAAGGAGAAGTGTTCCCTGAAGGCTGAGGTTTTTAGCAAGTTCAAGGATAGGTTTCAATTTCCTGAGGGGACTAGGGCTCGTCTTCCTAGGAAGGACGAGAGGGCTTGTGCCTTCGCCCATGGAGAGGTTTGCTTTTATGAGGCTGCGTTTTCGTGTGGCCTCAGGTTTCCCGTCCATCCTTTCATCATGAAGCTTCTTCATCACCTAAACCTCGCACCGGGGCAACTTATGCCTAATTCCTGGAGAATAGTCATAAGTTGTATGGTCATCTGGACGACCATTTCAGATGGGGATATGCTGACGGTGAACGAGTTCGTCCACCTTTATCGTTTGAAAGAATCCAGAGAGTTTGGGTATTACGAGTTCGTCCCTTGGGACAGAAAGTCTCGTCTCGTCGCTGATCTTCCGTCGTCCTTCCGTTACTAGAAGTCCAGATACTTTTTCGTGTCGGGCGACGGTTGGGAGACACTTCCTGACGACCTTTGGGGGGATGTCCCTAGGTTGCTGCACCGGTGGGAGACCCCGTTGCTTGGTGTGTTTGTTCTTCAAGAGATGCTCTTCTTTCCTTCTCATTTCTTTCTTTAATCTCGGTCATTATTTTGATCCTTGCGTCTTGCTTCTTACAGTGAAGGAACGTCCAGACCTTGACAACAAGTTCAACGGACGGGTTCGAGTAGCAGTTAAACACGCGGTGACGATCGAGGATTTTAACGAGCTTATTGATCCTCGAACACTTGCTCGTCACTGCTTAGGGCCGGAGCCTTCACTATACGTCCTCAGTGCCCTCGACCGGGAAGAGAAAAAACGTAAGTTGCCTTAGCGTTTAGACCGTGTTTCCTCAAAAAGTTTATTTGTTTATTATTTTTTGAGCTTCCTGTTTTCTTTGGTGCAGAAATGACGTCCAAGTTTAACAAGGAGATGTACAGGAAGATTAAGGAGAAGAAGAATGAACCTCTCTCAAGTATCGGGCAGAAAAAGCTGAGGTTTACAGACAAGGAGAAGGAAAAGGAGAAGGAGAAGGAGAAGGAGCTTGTGGAGAGGGGTTCGTCCACACCTATCTTGGAGTTGGACGGTCAGGAGGCCTCGCCAGGCGTTTCAATTGAGGAGGTAGCTCGTCCTCTTAAACGGCTGAAGGTAGGCGGCAAGGGGAAAGAGAAGGTCGGATCTAGCATCTGGTCTGATGCAGAAACGACCGTAGATCGTGTTAACGAGTTTTTTACCCTTGGGGAGATGAAGGAGATTTCCAGCACACCTTCTCACGAGATGGCCAGCCGTCACGTCCATAAGCTCGTGCAGGTAATCTTTCCTGCCCTTGTATCACATTTGTTTTGTGTTTTTTTTTTTTTTTTGACTCCCAGGGCGGTTTCCTGTTGGTTAGGTGTTGGGCGAGACGATGCATATCACGACCCAGTACCTGGCAAACGAAGAGAAGGCCGTTGTGGCCAACTCCAAAGTTGAGGTGCTGGAGGTTGAAGCTTCGGGTTTGCGCAACGACCTTGGTGTCGCCATGGACGCCCTTAATGCCTCCAAGGAGCAAGTCAAGATTTTGTCCGAGCAGTTGGAGTCTGAGAAGCTGGTGATAAAGCAGAAGGACGACCTCCTGGCAAGCGCTGGTCAAAAGATGAAGATTGCTGTTGCCAAGGCCGTTACTGCCTTCCAGACCAAGAAAAGAGTACAACACTATACTTTTTCAGTGGTACTTCAAGGGTTTTGAGCTTTTGAGAAGGTATATGATTAAGCATGGCTCGGGCGTGGATCTTGAGAACCTGGACTTTGAAGCTGTAGACAAAGAAATGGAAGAGGACGAGGCTGCCCAAGCATCGGCACAGACAGCGGCGTCCACTGGCGTTGAACCTCTTCAGGCTGAAAGGGACGAGGGTGGTGCAGCTGAAGCTTAAAATACCAACAGTTTTTTTTTTTTTTTTTTTGGTGGTACCCCTCCTGTTTTTGGGGCTTTTCTCTTGAACAATCACTTTTATATGATATGCTTTTTGCTTGGTATTCTTTTCTTGCCTTTGGATATTTGCACTTAACACTTTTGTAAGTATTGTTACCCTCTTTTTTTTTTTTTTTTTTTTTTTGTCGTCCTTCAATGCCTGGATGTTCAGAATCTGTGTTCACAGGTTCCCTTTTGTCCCTCTTGTGGACTTATGCATGGATAACTTTAATACTTGCAACTTTTGTTTGCAAGTCTTACTTTCCTTCGTCCTTAGGAGGATTTTAAGTGTAGATAGCTTTTACACTTGCAATTCTTGTCTGCGAGCTTGTTTTCTTTCGTCCATGAGTTGACTTAGAACATGGGTAGCTTTTACACTTGCAACTCTTGTTTGCAAGTTTGCTTTTGTTCGTCCATGGGTGGACTTTAGACGTGGATAGCTTTTACACTTGCAACTCTTGTTTGCAAGTTTGCTTTCGTTCGTCCATGGGTGGACTTTAGATGTGGATAGCTTTTACACTTGCAACTCTTGTTTGCAAGTTTGCTTTCGTTCGTCCATGGGTGGACTTTAGATGTGGATAGCTTTTACACTTGCAACTCTTGTTTGCAAGTTTGCTTTCACACGTTAAGGTATATCACCGTCTCTCATTTGTATATATATATAGGAGATCAATGCTTTAGGAATGCTGGGTAATACTTGGAACTGGATAATTATTTATTTCTAATCAAAGAGACAATGAATAACATTACATTCTACCGTCAGTCTATGATTCCTTCTCGAAGTACCTTTTGAGATGTTCGACGTTCCATGGACGAGGGAGTCTTTTTCCTTCTGCGTCTTCCAGGTGGTAGCTTCCCTGGCGTGAGTAGTGGACGACCCTATACGGTCCCTCCCAATTTGGACCGAGCTTGCCTTGGGCCGGATCCTTCATCGCTGGAGTTACCTTTCGGAGGACGAGGTCACCGATGTTAAATTTTTTTAGCTTCACCCTTCGATTGTAGTATTCAGCTATCTTCTGCTTGTACTTGGCCATCCTCTGCGCAGCTTGATCTCTTACTTCGTCCAGAAGGTCCAGGTTTTGCTTCAGCTGGTCGTTGTTGTCTTGTTCGTCGAAAAACTCCCTCCTGAAGTTGGTGAGCCCTACTTCGACCGGGATGACTGCTTCTGCGCCGTAGGTCAGGTTAAACGGTGTCTCCCCTGTGGGTGTTCGCGTCGTCGTCCTATAAGCCCATAGTACATTTGGTAATTCTTCAGGCCATGCTCCCTTTGCCCCCACTAATCGGGACTTGATAAGCCTGAGCAAGGATCGGTTAGTTACTTCTGTCTGACCGTTGGCCTGAGGGTGCCCTGGTGACGAGTACTTGTTCTTGATGCCTAAGTTCGAACAAAAGGACCTGAATGCCTGGCTGTCGAACTGACGGCCGTTGTCTGAAATGATCGTCCTTGGAATCCCAAACCTGCAAACAATGTTTTTCCACACAAAATTTTGTACCTTTGCTTCTGTAATCGTTGCAAGGGCTTCTGCTTCCACCCACTTCGTGAAATAGTCAATTGCGACGAGCAAAAACTTCATTTGCCTTTTTCCCTGTGGCAGGGGGCCCATAATGTCGATCCCCCATTGTGCGAATGGCCAAGGCGAGGAAATGGTCGTCATCTGCTCACCTGGAACTCGCTGTATGTTCCCATATCTCTGGCAACTGTCACATTTCCTCACGAATTCTGCTGCGTCTTATTGCATCGTGGGCCAGAAATATCCCGTCCTCATGATCTTCCTGACCAATGACTTTGCCCCCATGTGATCTCCGCAAACCCCTCCGTGTATTTCTTCCAGGACGTACTTGGCCTCTTCTTCCTCTATGCATCTTAAGTAGGGCTGGGAGTATCCCCTTTTGTACAGTTCGTCATTCAGTACCGTAAATCTGGCAGCACGCTTCCGGATTTTCCTAGCTTCTTCGGGGTCTTCGGGAAGTCGTCCATCACGAAGGAAAGAGAGAATGGGGCTCGTCCATCCAAGGCCACTCCGTATGGAAAAAGTCTGAAACTCCATAATGCTAGGGGAGTTCTGTTCCTCTATCTTCCATTCGTTCACATCGCCCGGGCTATATGCCGAAGCGCTTCGTGCTATTCTGTCGGCTTCTGTGTTTTGATCTCGTGGGATTTGAACGAACTCTGTATGAAGAAAAGTACTTACTAACTGGTTTACCAGTTTAAGGTATTTCTACATTCTTGTTTCTTTTGCTTCAAAATTTCCCCTGACCTGTCCTACGACGAGCTGTGAATCGCTCTTCAACACGATCCTTTGAGCCCCTAGTGCTCTCGCAATTCTCAAACCTGCCAGTAAAGCCTCGTATTCCGCTTCGTTATTGGTTATTGGAAATTTGAGCTGGACGCCATATTCGAGAACATCGTTTTCGGGGGAAGTGATGACGATCCCAGCTCCTCCTCCATGCTGCGCCGATGATCCATCTGTATGTATTGTCCAGAGTTCTTCAGGATGACTTGCTTCCTCAGAGGTGGTAAACTCGGCTATAAAGTCCGCCAGTGCCTGAGCCTTTATAGCCATCCGAGGACGGTATTCTACGTCGAACTGGCTAAGCTCAATCGCCCACTGAACCATTCGTCCTGCGGCTTCGGGTTTGCTCATTGCTTTTCTGACTGGTTGGTCGGTCATGACTATGATGGGATTCGCTTGGAAGTATGGACGGAGTTTCCTTGAAGCTACTATCAGGGCGAAGGTGATCTTCTCTATGGGTGGATATCGCGCTTCTGCACCCTGGAAGGCCTGGCTGACATAATACACCGGAAGTTGCACCCTATTTTCCTCCCTGATTAACGCTGCGCTCACTGCTGTAACCGATACTGCCAAATACAAGAATAGATCTTCGCCTTCCTTGGACGGGCTCAATAGTGTTGGATTGCTCAAATAGTGCTTCAATTCCTGGAATGCTACCTCACACTCGTCCGTCCATGCAAAAGCCTTCTTCAGGGTCTTGAAGAATGGAAGACATTTGTCCGTCGCTTTAGAAACGAACCTATTAAGGGCTGCAACCTTGCCAGTCAGAGATTGTACTTCTTTAATCGTCCTGGGTGAGCTCATCTCGAGGATAGCTCTGACTTTCTCGGGGTTTGCCTCAATTCCCCTCTGTGAGACGATAAACCCGAGAAATTTCCCTGAGGAAACCCCGAAGGCGCATTTGGAGGGGTTCAACTTCATGTGATATTGTCTGAGGGTGTCGAACGTCTCTCTGAGATCGTCCAAATGGTCTTCTTCTTTTCTGCTTTTGACGAGCATATCATCAACGTATACTTCGACATTCCTTCCAATCTGTTCCTTGAAGATCTGGTTCACTAATCTCTGATATGTAGCCCCGGCGTTCTTCAGCCCGAATGGCATGACCCTGTAGCAGTATAGGCCTTGGCTGGTGACGAAGACAGTTTTTTCCTGGTTTTCTTCTGCCATCAGTATTTGGTTGTAACCCGAAAATGCGTCCATAAAAGTGAGTAGCTTGTGCCCGGCCGTTGAATCTACGAGTTGATCAATCCTGGGAAGGGGGAAGCTGTCTTTTGGGCAGGCTTGGTTTAAGTCTGTGAAATCGACGCACATTCTCCATTTCCCATTTGCTTTCTTCACCATGACCACGTTTGCCAACCATTCGGGATAGTGGACTTCCCGAATAAAGTTCGCAGTAAGCAACTTGTTCACTTCGTCCATGACAGCTTTATTTCGTTCCGGGGCAAAAACTCTCCTCCTCTGCTGGACTGGCTTTTTCTCCGGGTTTACCTTTAGACGATGTTGGATTATGCTAGCTGGGATCCCTGGCATATCTTCGTGGCTCCAAGCAAATACATCGAGGTTGCTTTTCAAAAAGCTGACAATCTCTTCCTTCGTTTCAGGATTTAAGCTAGTTCCAATTTAGGTCGTCTTTTCAGGATTTCCCTCAACCAGCTCTATGGTTTCCAGCTTCTCGATGATCTCTGGGGCTTTTTCCTCAATCGTCCAGGTATGGTTCTCCTTCGAGGCTAGGACGGCTTGATAGCACTCCCTTCCTAAGACCTGGTCTCCTTTGATTTCTCCGACCCCCTGTTCTGTTGGGAATTTTACCTTTAGGCAGTACGTAGAAGTGGCAGCTTTCCAGCGGTTGAGGGTTGGTCGTCCAATGATCACATTGTAAGACGAGGGCGAGTCTACTACCAGAAAGTTGTGCCTGTTCGTCACTTGAAAGGGGTGAGATCCCGCCGTGACCGTCAGCGTCACTATTCCTTTGGGGTACACTCTGTCTCCACTAAAGCTAACAAGGGGTGAATCAAAAGGACGAAGCCTTTTCTGGTCCAATTTCAGTTGTTGGAAGGCGGGAAGGTAAATTATGTCAGCCGAGCTTCCATTATCTACCAGGACCCTTCTGGTGTTGAACCCTTCAATCAGGACCATGATGACCAGGGGGTCGTCATGGGGTTGCTTCACGCCCCTAGCATCTTCCTCTGAAAAACAGATATCCTGGCTCGTCCGCCTATACTTTGGTGGTGGTAGACCGTGCACACTATTTACCTGCCTCTGGTACGATTTCTTAAGGGAACGGAACGAACCCCCTGAGGTGGGGCCTCCCGTTATAGTTTTGATCTCACCCAGTGCTGTTTGTGGACGATGTTGCGTTTGGTCTTCGTCTCTTCGGAAGCCCCCTTGCTGGCCCTTCGGTCTGTACCTGGCGGAATCTCCTTTTTTCACATACTGCTGCAACTTCCCTTTCCGAATAAGCTCTTCTATTTGCTCCTTCAGGTCCCTGCAGTCCTCCGTATAATGCCCGTGATCTTTGTGAAAACGGCGGTATTTTCTTTTGTCACGCACGTCGGGCGGCGACTGGAGGGGTCTGGGCCATTTAAGAGAGGGCTCGTCCCTTATCTCGGTCAGGATCTGATCGACGGGCATCACTAGTGGTGTGAACCTCCCTAGACGAGGGTTCCTTTCTTCCCTCCTTTTACTGCCCTCGTCGTTCCGCCGTTCAGCTCGGTCTCTTTTCTTCCCCCTTCGGTCGTCTTCCCTATCATTCTTCTTGGTCTTCTCCGCTCCGTCCATGGCCGCTAGGGCTTCCTCGGCGTTCATGTACTTCTGCGCCTTTAGTAATGCTTCTGCCATCGTTCTTGGGGGATTTTTGGCTAAAGAGGCCACAAAGTCTCTGGATTTCAACCCTGCTTTAAATGTTGTTAGTTGTACTTTATCGTCTGTCTCATCCACTTCCAGCATCCCCCGAGTGAATCACGTCACATAGGATCTCAAAGTCTCTTTTTCTCCTTGTTTGATGGTAAGGAGATGGCCGGCGGTTCTCTTTGGTCGTTGTCCACCGACGAAGTGACGGACGAAGGAACCGCTCAACTGCTCGAAGGTGTCGATGGACGAAGTCGGCAACTTGTTGAACCATTCCCGGGCCGCTCCTTTAAGTGTAGTGGGAAAGGAGCGGCATAGGATTTCGTCAGGGGGCTGCTGAAGGCCCAAAGTCGTCTTGAACGTGTTCAAGTGATCCAGTGGATCTTTCAGCCCGTCGAAAGGTTCCAGTTGAGGTAATCGAAATTTAGAAGGCACAGGACATTCTTGGATGGCCATGGTGAACGGCGAATCCGTCTTCCTGACTATCCTGTCTAGACTCTGGTCCGTCTTTTCCCTAATGGCGTTTCTTAGTTCGTCCATCTCCTTTCTCATTTCCCGAAGAAGGTCTGAATTCGTCTCTTCGGGTGTGCTGGTACGCCTCCCGTTGCTGTCCTCTCCATCATTTCCGCTGTCGACTAGGTGATTCTATTCCTGTTGCAGCTGCTGCCTCATCTCCTGGTTTTGCCTGGTAAGTTCTTCCACCATGGCTGCGAGCGACTGGACCTGTACCGCCAACGCGGCGGGGTCCTGGCTAGGAGTGGATTCCATCTGGAGCGTTGTACTGGGTAGAACGATGCTTTACAGTTGAGGAGTAATAAAGCAATAAAGTCCCCACAGATGGCGCCAAACTGATGATGTTCAGATCGTCAGTCGAATAAGATCGTCCAGAGTGAAATCGTCCTCCCGTATCCTGATCCTGAGACTAGTCAAAAAGGGAGCTATCTTGCACCGGTGTGGTGCCTGCCACAGAGCCTCCGATGCCAAAGTTAGAATGAGTAATCTTAAGAAAAGCTGTACTTGGTAGGTGTAAGTGTGTCTGTGTGTTTTTCTTACCTCTTTTCCTTCCGGGGCTCCCGTTTATATATATCTGCAGGCGTTCTTCTCTTTTGTCCGTTGGGACATTAAAGGTGATATTCATTCCTTCTTTGTAACGTCTCGGCGATAGGCTAATGGTGAGCTGTTCTCTCAACGGCAGTATAGGGGAGTAAATGTTTTGTAACGGCCCCGAGATGGACAGGGGTGATACTGCTTATCTTGGACCGACGACCATTATTGAGATGACGATCCTAAGGTTTAAATCGTCCTCAGCTGCGGATCTGGACGATTCCGGGGTTTAGGCTGGACCCATCACTGGTGATGGTTGGGAGGTCACTCTAAATGAAGATCTGGATGATGCTCTTAAGTTGATTTGTCAATGGGAAGTGCCAGTGTTTGGTGCTTCTTTTTCTTTTCTTTTCCTCTTTACTTTTTTACTGATAAGTATTGATCTTCTTTGTTTCACATGGTGGTCAATACACGAATCCATTTGAAGAAGTGGTATTGTGGTCGTCTGGAGAAGGTTAGGGAATTTGTTAACAGTATAGCTTATTTCGATGAGCTGATATCTCCCAGTTCCCTTTGTTTGCACTTCCTTGGTCATGAGCCGTCTACACATGTGTTGAAATGTCTAGAGACAAACAAGAAGAGTAAGCTTACTTCTCATTTATGACATTTCCTCTTGTATGTTGACTTGTCTTTTCCTTGTAGAAATGGCTACTCATTTTAGCAAGAAGAAGCTGGCTAAGATGAAGGAGAAGAAGGACAAAAGTGTTCCTAAGGAGGGAGGATTCATTTCAAAGAGACGTCGTCTTGAAAAGAAGGTGAAGGATAGGGTTATTGAGAAGTCTGAGGGGGTACTACAACCTACTATCCCTTCGTCTCCTCGTCTATACTCCCCTTCATCGTCTCTCGAGGTTCTTCCTTCTGGTGGTGGATTAAAGAGGAAGTTAATTGGGGATTTTTGGGTGGATGCAGATATTTTCTGTGGGCAAAGCTCATGAGGTCATCTCTATTAAAGACCTGAAACCCCTGATGTCCAAACCTTCTAACGAGCTGATGTCTTCCCACATTCAAAGAGTTATACAGGTATGTTGATATCTTCTTCTATGGTTCTTTTCATGGTTTCCAACTACTTTTAATCTGGTCTTACATACTTTTGTAGGTGCTTGGGGAATCTCTATACCTTTCTAGGAAGTACTTGGATTATGAGGAAAAGTATGTCTTGGCTCAGTCAAAGGTGGAGTCCATTTCTTTTGAGAATGTCTCTCTGGCAGAGCAAGTGACAAAGCTTATTGCCAATCTGGTTAAGGCTCAGGATTGTCTGTCTGTGCTAAAGAAGGATTTGAAGATAGAGAAGACCTTTTGTGCTCTTAAGGATAAGTAGTTGGAGGCGGCTCTTGGCAAGATTGAGGAAGCTCAAACCCAAGCTATGACAAATTTTAAGAATTCAGACGAGTATGATGACAAGTTTGTGTGCTCTTTACGTGGAAGGCTTTGATCTCGTCCTTGCATATGTGAAAAAGCATCACCTTGAGATTGATTTGTCCACCTTGGACATTGAAGAGGTTGAAATAGAAATTGTTGTTGATCGGGCTGCGACGACTCAAACAGATGATGTGGTTGATGAAGAGGCCGAGGCTCCTATTGACGACCCTGTTGGCCTTGTTAATCCTGTTGATCCTATTGACCCTGTTCAACTTTGGTACTTTTTCTTGATATGTAAGTGGGCCCTTATGTTTTGGGGCAACGTTATAAACACTTGGTTTATTTTTGGGCCCGTATCTTTTGGGCAAAGAACAATGCTTTAGTAATGCTCTTTTTCTTACATTGTGCGTGAACAATGCTTTTATTTTGCATTGTGTTTGAACAATTCTTTCTTTATATCAAATGTGCTTGTCATCATATGTTTGATGATACTTAAGCTGTATCTTGGTTCGTGCGTTTGATGATAACACTTTGTGTTGTGTGTGACGGACTTTTTAATCAGTTTGACTTAATCGTGTATTAACGATGTTAATTTGTATTGTGTATAAATGATCGTTAGTCTCATTTGGACTTTGTTTGTAATCATGTATTAACGATGTTATCGGGTATAAACGATGGTAATTTGTATCTTGTATGAATGATGATGGGTCTATTATTGGACTTGATTTATTATCGTGTATAAACGATGTAGTCGTGTATAGACGATGATGATTCATATCTTGTATGAATGATGGTGGGTCTCTTATTGGACCTGATTTGAGATCGTGTATTAATGATGTTATGATTATTCATATCTTGTACAAATGATGGTGGGTCTCTTATTGGACCTGATTTATTATTGTGTATGAACGATGTAATCATGTATAAATGATGGTTTTTCATATCTTGTATGAATGATGGTGGGTCTCTTATTGGACCTAATTTATTATTGTGTATTAACGATGTTATTGTGTATAGACAACGATTATTCACATCTTGTATGAATGATGGTGGGTCTCTTGCTGGACTTGATTTGAAATCGTGTATTAATGATGTTATCGTGTCGTGTATAAACGATGCTTAAATGGGTCTTTTATGTATATACCATTTAATTAATGGTCTTTGTATGCCATGTGATTAGTGGTCTTTGTACGTACGTGCCACGTGATTAGTGGGCTTTGTATGTTTAGATGCCGCATTTTGTACCCCTTATGACTTGAGCTTCCGTTACCCAATGATGGTAAAATTCTAATGCCCAAGGTTGGTTGAGGGCTCGATCAGACTTAAATTGACTTGAGGAAGGTTTTTATGGAAAATATAACTCTTTTATGAGTTGAATAAAACTATTTTTGGAATATAAAGCTCATAGAAACCCTAAGGCATGCGTACGCAGACACACGTATGCATATGCATGCTCCAGACCTGCGTATGCAAGCTTCATGCATGCGTACGCATACACGAGCATGCGTATGCATGCTAGGGTTCTAGAAACTATGAAAGACAAGTTTTTTTTTCATTAAAGCTGAGGTTTGAAATGAATCCCACACATCTTCTAGGAGTAGTTCCAAACCCCCATTTTCTCAATGTAAAAAACCATGCATGGTACCTTTTCAAAACACATAGAAAATCCTAAGGGAAACCTAAGATTCACTAGAAATAGTGAATCAAAGAGGGAGTTTTTTTACAAAACATCCTCAAGTCAATTTTCTTCTGATTGAGACATTTTCTAGTCTTGATATTTGAGTTTTGAAGTTTACTAATCAATTTTGATTGGCTGTGAATAGATTGATTGAGGGGAACGGTCAAAATCAAGCTTGAAAAGATTTGCGTTTAAGGTACTGAGTTCTAACCCTTTCTTTTCTTTTCTTTGTTTTAATTCTGCTTTCTATTCGTGTTTCTTGTCTTGTTTATGTTTTAATATGTTTAGGTAGCCTAGGGTTTAGTAGTTTTCTATTTTAAAGCATGTTAGGTTGTTAGATTTATAGTTTTAAGTTCTGCTCTGTTTTTTTATGTTTCTATTTCTGGGTTAGGGTTTGGGCGTGTATGCATACGCATGCGTTCTGCATGCGTACACATACTTGAAGTATGCATATGCATATAGCTGGTCTAGGTATGCAGGCTCTATGTATGCGTACGTGTACTCAAGCCCAGAAACCCTAATTTGCAGCTTTTTGCTTATGTTTCTTTATTTTATTTGTCTAATATGTCATTGTTCCAGCTTATTTTCACATGTATATTCTCTGTTTCTCTATTTGAATGCCTTTGATATGTTAGATTAGGGTTTCCCTTTTTATGTTTGCTTTGCTTTGCCATGAACATGCATTCATGTGTCCACGTATTGATGCATAGGTGTTGTGTTGGAGTGAAGTAAGTCATGCATTTATATGAATATTGTAAGAGACTGCCAAAATTGGGGTGCCCTCAAAAAAGAGATTTGGGTGCTTTTAAGGGCACCTCTTTTTGGGTAAGTGGTGTGGAGTCGCCACTTATTTTTTATACAAAAAAAAAAAAAAGAAAAAAAAATGCTAAAAATACATAATCAGAATACTTCATTGTCATTGATTGAATAATGATAAATACAATCTTGGTAAATTGAATCTTACAAGGCTTTGAGTCCTAGCTACATTCTATACAAACGAATACATAGTTTTTTTTGTCCTAGTTACAATCTACCCAAAAATAAAAGAAAGAAAATGCATAGATCTACCTATCCAGAAGAACTAAATTCAGAAATTAGGTTACGGAGTGAGAAGGTGTTAGGCACCCATTCCGCCCAGATAGAGTCTGGTCTTTTAGACTCTAATGACCAATATACATTTTATGCATGATATGTTGCATATATGACAAACATTTGACCAAAACTAACTCACATAAATCTATCTCATGAATGTATCCTCATCTATGTCTTTGTAAATAAAGAAAATTGATATGATTCTTTAAAAAAAGAAACCAGGTTTGAATTTTGTATAGATAAAAAAAAAAAAGTTTTGTGAAGAAAATCAGATCTATATTTGTATAAAGAAAGAAAAAAAAGTTTTTGTAAAAAATATCAGATCTGTTTTGGAGCAAAGTTAAAAAAAAAAAAAAAAAAGAAAAAGAAAGAAAAAAAAGAAGTGATTTTTGGTTTATATGTAAAAAAAATCAGATCTGTTTTGTTAATAAGAAAATCTAGATTTGTAGGGAGAAAAACAAACCAGATCTGTTTTTTATGAATAAAATAAGAAAAGACTTTTTTTTTAGAAGAGAAACTACACACACGAAACAAATCTATGGTACATGCATCACATATTAAAAAAATTACAACCTAACTTTCAATCCTTTCTTTTAAGTTTCAAAATCTGCAATTTTATAAGAAGAAAACTTTTTCAAAAAAATTCAAATTAATTTTATGACTAGAAAAATACCAAATTGGCATCTAAGGAAGATACAGATTAGCTTTGTGTGTGTGTGTGTGTTTTTTTTTTTTTTTTTTTTTAATTTAGATCTGCATCTAAGGAAGATATAGATCTTTTTTGTGTTTAAAAAAAATTCAAATATGCATCTAAAGAAGATACAAATCTGTTTTTGTGTTTAAAAAAAATTCAGATCTGTATATAAAGAAGATATAGACCTGTTTTATATATTAAAAAAATTCAGATCTGCATCTAAGGAAGATACAGATCTGTTTTGTTTTAATAGTCATTGCAGATTTTGAAGTTAAAGAGAAAGAATAGAAATAAACAAACATCTAAAAACATATTTAAAGAAAGAAAAACAATCTAAACAAAGCATGGCAATTATATAAGAATCAGAAATAAAATAAAAAACCCTAAACCTATTCATGCATCATCAATCAAAATCTCTTCTTAGTAGTGAATGGATATTTTAGGGTTCAAAGAAATTTATTCAATTATCCTTGAAACCTAAAATATTTTGCTTACAGAAAAGAAATTCCTAAGGTCAGAACCTCCAGAACGTCTTTAACGTAAGAGGGAAAATAAAAGAAGAGGAGTTAGAAAGAGGGGAGTCAGAGAGCGTGAAAAAGTGTCCTAAATTTTGAGATGCAGCCTCTATTTATAGAGGCTGGGATGTTCAAAAAATTAGCTAGATGATTAGAATACGAACAGCATCCAAGCCATTAAGAGTCTCGGCTAGGATCATGCCAATGGGACTTCCCTTCTCTAGATTGAGGACCACCGAAAGCATCATTTAACCTACATGAAGTGTCTCATACACCAAGAAGTACCTCACAAGAAGGCATAAGCAAAAGGCGTTAAGATAGTGGGCGTGCTATACCCCAGCCAAAGGAATGTTTTGTTGAGAAAAGTACGTGAAAACCATGTGTATGTTCAACTTGTTAAGAATGCACCACCTTTGAGCCATAGCAAGAGGAATCCCCAAGAGTTGCTCAGCCATGACAAGGAAATCTTCATTAGTAGTGTGGGTGCAGCGGTTTTCTCCTTAGGAAAGGGGAGGGGAATACGTCTTAGCCGAGTGGATCGAAGCGGAGAAAAGATGGAGTCGCCAACTAGATTAGGTTTAGGAATCATAAATATAGCTCCCATACGTGGAAGGGCTAATCTTACTACCAGAGTATGAGTTTGGAGTTTAGGTATGGGGGCGGGAAGGTGTTAGACACCCAACCCCACCCGATCCATGGATCAGCTTCTAGTCATCATGTCTTACGTCTTAATCTCATTAAAGGCTCATTCAATATTGTTATCTATACTCACATACACACTAGCATATATCTAGCAATCAACATGGCATCAATCATCCCAAAACCCTAACATAATCTATCATGACAACTCATATCAATCCTAGCATACATCTATCATGCATATCATATCATTTCATCCACGGTAGCCAACAAATAAGATATTACAAGGGTAGAAACATAGACATGGTAGCATCAAAGAATTATTGGAGAGCATCAAGAACATTAAGAACACAAACATATTTCAAGTTCACATATCATATCCCAATCAAATGCATATACATATGAATGCATGCCTTACCTCACTTACCTTACTGCATTACAGCACCTATGCATCAATGCATAATCATATCATATGCATGTTCATGGTAGAATAAAGAAAACATTGGAAGAAAACCCTAATCTAACATGTTAAAGGTAAACAAATAATCAAACAGAGAAACAGAGACTCAAAAACATAAAGAAGGGTCAAAATAGAAGCATATTATATAAATGATATAAAGAAATAGAAACAGAAAATTTGGATTGGGGTTTCTGGGTAGGAGTATGCATGCGCATACAAAGGTCTGCATACACAGCACAGTTGTATGTGTATGCATACTTCAAGTGTGTGTACGCATGCAAGAAGTGTGCGTATGCATGCATGCAAGAAAACCCTAGCCTAGAAATCAGAAATAGAAAAAACAGAGCAGAACCTAAAAAAATAAAACTAACAACCTAACATGCTTCTAATATAATATTAAACAACCTAAACTAACAACAAAGATATCCAAAATAAACAAAACAAAATCTATTCCTAAACATGCATTGAATCTAACAACAAACAAGAACAACTCTTAACACATCAAAACACATTCATCAAAATATCCAATCATTCAACTTTTCAATCAAACATGATGAAACACCACAAAACAAAATTAAACAAAGTAAAACATATTTCTAAGAATATATAACATATAAATGAATTAAGGACAACAAGAGCGCATGTTATAAAAACCCTAATTAAGGAAAAAGCCATGAAGAGAGACTCACCTTACTTATGGAACACAATTTGGTTGATATGTAACCAGCCCCTCAGTGCCTACAATACAAAGATTAAGTTGAGAGAACAAGAGAATTAAAGAATACAATAGTTTTTGATATTCACAACTTAAGAATAAGATTAGTTTTGAAGAAGATTTTGAGAAATAAAATTGGGAAAATAGTTTCTGCCTTAGAAATAACTAAATAAAGGTTTTTAATTTGTCAAAAAACGTGCTAAAGGGTTTTGTGTGAGTTATGGAAAAGAGAATTAGGGTTTTAGAGAAGATGGAGGCAAAAAAATAACTCTCTCTAGCTAGAGTTTTGATTGGAGGCATAAGATGAGTATTTATAAGTTAAAATTAGGGTATTTGGGGCTTTTTAATTGTCTTTGGATGTTCAAGGGTTTATGGGCCAGCCCACATCACAACATGATGTTTTGGGCCCTTAAAATGATGTTTTAAAACCCAGAAAATCGGATTGCCTAGTTAGCCCAACATCAAATGGTTATAACTTACTCAATATAAGTCCAAATAAGGAAAAATTAATGTTCAACTTGAAGCCCATGATGTCTACTTTCCAATGAAACAAGCCTTACTAAAATATTCTTTGTGGATAAAACGTTATGGTCAAAACAGTGAGCAAAAGTCATTTTTTAGTATTGATTTCGAAGCGATTTGAGCACTTTTGAGTTGTGATTACTTCCAAATTATTGTGAACTCTTTAATTACCCTTAGTTGACACATGTCAAGCTCATCATTGGGGCTGGGAACCAAAATTTATTAATGGGTACAAAATGCGGTGTACAGATGCAAGTATAGTTAAAAGTATGAAGAGATAGACATTTTGCAAGTTAATAAACTTTGAGTCCACACACACACACACTACAGACAAACCCACAAACATGCAAACAAGGGAGCGTGCTAAAAAAAGGTAATAGGTGCACTTCTAGCAAGAAGCGTGAAAAACCACATAAAAGAAAAAAACTAAGATGTTTTTGAGTTTTAAAGACTCTACCTAAAGTTGTAGGGACCACTCGAAGCGAGAGATTTACGTCCAAACATAAATAGGCCACTCAAGAATGAGAAATTTACGCCAAAGAGGACCACTCAAAGCAAGAAATTTATGTCTAAACA